>CM062930.1:30524375-31923750 GCA_031878705.1 Tapirus indicus | reverse complement strand
TTTTTTAAATATGCATATATATCTACCTATATATCCATCCCTCTATATATTCATGCTTTAACAAGTAACAGGTGCAAAAGGATACAACCCAAATTGCTAACAATTTCTTATTAGTTGAATGTTTACAACACACAGTACTGTTTCTTTCCATATTTTATATAATTTTTAATTTTTACAACAAAGTGTTTTTGCATCATTTACATAGTTGAAGTATGATGATATTAATCACTAATATAGTCTATCAAATTAAGACCCCTTTCTTCCATTCCTAGCTTACTGAGAGATTTATCAGGTGGATATTGTATTTTTATTCACATAACTTTTTGGCCACTAATTCCACTCCTCAATATCATTTCTACAGAAATATGTGCATTGGGATATATGTACAAAAAAATCTTTATTACTACATTACTTGTAATAGTCAAAATTAAGAGAATACCCAAATAGTCACCAATGGAGAGAGGATTAAATAAATTATGGTACATGGACACAATGAAGTATGCAGCCACTAAAAAGGGAACCTTTCCAACAGGTACATGAAAAGATGCTCAACATCACTAATCATCTGGGAAATGCAAATCAAACCTACAATGAGATATCACCTCACACTTGTTAGAATGGCTATTATCAAAAAGACAAGAAATAACAAATGTCGGTGAGGATGTGGAGAAAAGGGAACCCTTGTACACTGTTGGTGGAATATAAATTGGTGCAGCCACCATGGAAAACAGTATGGAGGTTCCTCAAAAAATTAAAAATAATATTACCATTATGATCCAGCAATTCCACTTCTGGGTATTTATCCAAAGAAAACAAAAATACTGACTCGAAAAGGTATATGCACCCCCATGTTCATTGCAGCATTATTTAAGGCATTATTTACAATATTCAAGATATGGAAACAACCTAGGTGTCCATTGATGGATGAATGGATAAAGAAAATGTGATATACAAACACACACACACACATTTATGTATAGTGGTTCCCAGAGGCAGGGGTGGGGAGGTGGGTGAAATGGGTAAGGGGGTCAAAAGGTACAAACTTCCAGTTATGAAATAAATAAGTCATGGGGATGTAATGTACAGCATGGTAACTATAGTTAATAATACCGTATTGCATATTTGAAAGTTGCTAAGAGAGTAAATCTTAAAAGTGCTCATCACAAGAAAACAAATATTGTAACTATGCTTGGCGATGGATGTTACCTGGACTTATTGTGGTGATCATTTTGCAATATATACAAATATTGAATTATGTTGTACACCTGAAACTAATATGTTATACATCAATTATACCTCAATAGAAAAAAAGGAGCATTGTCTGAATTTATGGTTATGGTTTGCTCTTTTAATAAACTGCTACATGCATTTGCTAATATTTTATTTTGCATCTTTGTATCTTATTTGTAAGTGAAATTATTCTACATAGTTCTTTGCTGATGTTATTGTTATCCTTCATTACTAGCTTTTGCTATTAGAGTTAATCTAATCTCATCAAGAGAGTAGGCACCCTTTCCTCATTTCCCCATGATTTTGTACTTCATTACACTATATAAGAATTACCTATTCCTTTAAAATCATGAAAAAACTGCCTAAAAACTATATGGTCCTGAGTGTTTTTGATCTCTTTTAATTGCTGGTTCAGTTTGTTCTGTAATAATGGGGGAAGAAGGGAGAGCACACTGGAGAAAGTTTAATAAATTTTGCTTTTGGAGAAAGCTTCATTTAAGTAAAAGCCTCAAAGTGAAGGGAACATTCTGAGATCAAGCTAAGAATGTGGGCAATCTGGCTTTCAGAGAGCACAGTGGCTTAGATGGACAGAGGAACAATGGGAGGTACAGCCTGAGAAGAATTGGGGAAGAAGTTTCCTGATAACCAGAGGAATCTTCAATTTGGGCAATGCCTGTGGACTTTGGATAAAAGGTGGCTTGGATGGAATTAGCTAGTCTCGGGGCTTCCAAATTCAAGACAAAAATCACTTTGCTTTGGTATCAGAATTCCTTGAGGCAGTGTCTATGAGAATCCCGTCTTATTCATAAGGTCAAAAAGTAGAGATTTGTGGTTTAGAAGAATCAGTGACTGGGCCTCAAATCCTGTCTAACTTTTGGGGCCTGTCATATGGCCCTCTCTTCTAGGAGCCATCTTTACCTACTGTGTTGTCTGTCCTTCCTCTTAAAACTATTTGCTTTTAGTAGCACGCAACTGTTTAATGATAATGTTCTTTTTCTCTCAAATATTTTATTTTGAAATAATTTTAGAATTTTGGAAAAGTTGCAAAGACAGTTCAGAAAGTGCATACATACTTTCTCTCAGTTTCCCTAATATTAATTAGGGGTATATTTGTCAAAATTAAAACTTTAGCATGGGTACAAAACTAATAAAACCACAAACTATATTCAGATTTCACCAGTTTTTCCATTAATGTTCTTTCTCTGTCACACGATCCAATATATGTTACCCGGGTACATTCAGTCATGTCTCCATGGTCTCCTGTAATCTGTGACAGTTTCTTAATCTTTCTTGCTTTTTATAATCTTGAGAGTCTTCAAGAATATTGGCCAGGTATTTTGTGGAATGTTCTTCGATTTGGATTTGTCTGTTGCTTACTTGTGATTAGAGGGAAAGTACGGGAAAAATACCACAGAGGTAAGGTGCCTTTCTGGTATGGACTGAATGTTTGTGTCCCCTCAAAATTCCCATGCTGAAGCTCTAATCCCCAATGTGATTGCATTTGGAGGTGGGGCCTTTGGAAGGTAATTACGTCATGAGGGTAGAGCCCTCCTGAATGGGATTAGTGCCCTTAGAAGAGAGAGGAGACACACAAGATTTTCAGGAAAGTGAAACTATTCTGTATGATATTACAATGGTAGATACATATCATTATGCATTGGTCCAAATCCATAGAACGTATAACCCCAAGAGTGAACCATAATGTAAACTATGGACTTTGGATGATAATGATGTGTCAATATAGGTTCATCAATTGTTAACAAATGTACTACTCTTGTGGGGAATGTTGATAATGATGGCGGTTATGTCTGTGTGAGGGCAGGAAGTACAAGGGAAGTCTGTACCTTCCTCTCAATTTTATTGTGAACCTAATACTGCTCTAATAAATAAAGTCTCAAAAAAAGAAGAGATAATCTCTCTCTCTGCCATGTGAGGATACAACAAGAAGGATATACAATCTGCAAACCAGAAAGAGGACCCTCATCAGATGCCAAATCTGCTGGAACCTTGGTCTTGGACCTCCCAGCCTCCAGAACTGTGAGAAATAAATGTTCATTGTTTAAACCACCCAGTCTATGGTAATTTGTTATAGCAGCAGATCTAACTAAGACACTTTCTCATCATAAGATACCAGGAGTACATGATATCAAAATGACATCACTGATAATATAAGCCTAGATCCCCTGGTTAAGGTGGGGTCTTCCAGGTTTCAGTCCTGTAAAGCCACTATGTTTCCCTTTCCATACTCTATTCTTCAGAAACTAGTCACTAAGTCCAGCCCACACTCAAGGGGAGAGGAATTAAGCTCCACCTCCCGGAGGGGGGTTATTTACATATAATATTTGGAATTCTGTAAGGAAGATTTGTCCCTCTCTCCCATTTATTTACACATTCATTCATCTATTTAAATGAATATAGTCTCATGGCTACTTTATTCTGTGGGTTATAATCAAATACTGTCATTTTGTTGCTCAAAGTTCTTTTAACAAGTCACCTGGGTGAGTTTGTTACCCACCCACCCCCTAGACCCAGCTCTCCCACCATCAGCCTGTAAACTCCTGAATGTAGGCAATGCTTTATAGAACTCCTTTGTTTTCCTCCATCATATCCAGCAGAGATCATTGAATATAGTAAATGTTTATCAAATACCTGTTGATAGGTGATAAGGAGAGAGAGACACAGAGACAGATGTGTCTTTCTCCCACAAGGTAATCCCATAGGAAAATCATCTTAGCCAGGTAATTTCCTACCCTAATATTATAGATCTCAGGGGGGAAAATGTTGTTAGAAAAATCGAGGGCAATATAAGCACGCTTACGGAAAAAGAAAGGCATCTTCAAGACAATTCTCAGAGGTAAAGAGCTGTTTATATCAAAGCTTATTTCCCACTTAACATAAGCCTTGACTTTTCTCTTTCTACAATGTCACATCTGTGTTAATCATTCTAGTCTTTCCTTTAAAACTATTTACAAAGAACCACAGATTTTAGAAAATCAAAACCCTAAAGACTAATTTTAAACAAACTTAAAAAAAACAAACGTTTATCCAACATGAAAAGGAAACACTACAAATTTTAATTACCCTAATTTAAAAAAAAACTGTTATTATTGCAATAATCAATTCCAAAGCTGCATACACTAATGAGATAAACGCACTACTCTGATACTTGAAAGCTCTTGACCCTAATGTACTAGAGATGTGTGATTCTCTAATTAGGATTCACACCATCATGTGCTACTACATTTATCAGCTGGGGAAAGTGATCATAAATTCCTTCCTGTGAGCAAAATGCCAAGTTCTCAAAGGCCAAGTTTAAACAGTCAAAATGAAGCAGAATATCAAGTAATTACGTAACAAACTCAGACAGTGTAGACAATAATTACCAAGGCCAAAGCATTCATCTTAGGCTCTGGGACAACTCAGCGACCTAAGTATTGGGCCAGTTCCATACAGAAATAACACTGAGTTAAATGTATTTATGAAGATAAAGTTTAACAAGCGTGATTGCTATTTATTCCAATTAAGAAAAAAGCTAACTATGTAGAGACAGCCATTATATCATGATTGAATTCAGAAAATAAATTAATTGCAAGAAGGACATCCAGAGCCCTAAGTAGGTTTGCAATATAGTTGGAAGAATGCTGGGGAGTGCAGTGAGGGAAGCTCATCAGTATAGAAAATCGACTTTTCTTATTTTATTTTTGAGGTCATCAGATTTGACAAGCTGCTAGCCCAAGAAGTAAACTTAGTTTTCTAATATAACTTAAAATAGGCTGCCTGCTCTTTTCACACAGGGTCAAAGCTAGAGTGTGCATGTTGTACATTGACAGCTTCTATAAATACTATTTTGCCTTTGCTTACTTCAGGAAACACACCACCTGATCCCCAATTAACACAGTGATTTACGTAAAATGAAAGCCCCTGTGTCTTTGTTTCACTGTCATCCATCTGTAGCGTTCCCAGGCAGAGCAACATTTAAAGCAACATCTGACAAGTGTGTCTATTGGAAATGAAGAACACACATACATACATACATACACACACACACACACACACACACACACACACACAAAACCACCATTGTTCTTTTCCACAAGTTTGCAGGTATTCCACATGGAGAGGAAAAAAAGAGACTCCAACCTCTTATATTTCCAGCACTAACACTTCTTCCTCCTCTCTCTGCCATTATTTCAAAGCAGAGTTTCATCCAGCAACTGGGGGACATCAGAGCAGAGAACTCAGTCATGGTGGGAAGCACTGGCCTCAGAAAAGCCTCAGGGATGAAAGAGGTCCTGTTCACAGCTGTTTGAAATTCTAGTTTGTTACAGTGTGCGGTGGAAAAAAAATTATTTGCTTGGGGAAGCTGGTAGTGGTGGTGGTAACATCAGGAGGGCATGGCGGTGGGCCAATTACCCAGCGCCCCTACACTCCTGGAACAGCGGGCCAAGACAGCGCCATCTCTCTGTTGGGAGCAAGCCCCTCTGCCCCATTTCCATCACTTCTGAAGCCATTGATTTCAAAGGATTCTTCAGAAGGATAAAGAGAAAATCTGATTATGGCTGCTTGTGAATACTGAATGTGGCATATTTTCCTCTGAAAATTACCTGATCAAAATAGTAAGATTTCATTATCAATTAACATGGGTCAGACAAGGCTGGTTAAGATGTGCTTCATCCATCTTTTCCCAGTGTTAAATCAAATTGAACTTAAGGAGCAGACGCTATAGTCCCTTTTGTATTTCCAATTATTTATCAAAGACCAACCTTTTCTCTACCCTAGTACTTCACTGCTAATGTTTATTATTACTATATCTGTATTATAGGCAAACAGTTTATCTTGCAATATTTAAGATTATAATTTAAATGGAAATAAAATTTTCATTTGGCACAAAGACACATATTATGGGCTAAAATTATAAGCACAAATCTTGAAACATCCAGTGCCTTATAGTTCTGAATCTGAAATTCTGAAGATATTAGAAGGACTATCTGGAAACAGACTAGATTTTTGTACTTACCTAAGAAAAGGTAGAAGGAAATTTCATATTTTCATTTCACCAGAAGACAAGGAATTTTTTTTTAATTTAAGACATGGCCAATAATATTACACTGGAATTTTATAACTAGAGAAGCATACTAAAAGGTTTAATGATAGATCAGAGAGGAAAGACAAGATCAATTAATTAAGAGATGATTTAACTATAGGGAACATAAGAAAGCATAAAAGTATACTTATTTAATATCTTTGGACTCAAAAGAATTTGATTATAATTAGATCCAGGTAGTAACTTTTACCAAGAGTGGCCAGGTATTCCCTCTGTTGGAGGACACCACGCCACATCAGCAGCAGCCAGGAAAGAAACATAAATGAGTAGGAGTGGACCTGTGACAAGCCATGGAGAGCAAGTCCATAAAGGGCTCTAGCCAATTTTGGCACAAGAGAATAGCAGCCCAGCATTGCTATCACTATTAATTTTTCAAGAGAAGTTTAAAATTTAGATTTTTATGAGCAGTCTCTTATTTTTAAAACACTGGAAATTAATCCTTTTTTTACATTTTCTGCCCCAAAACAAGGTTGGATTAGGCCTTCAGGAAGTCAGTTTATCCCTCAGCTTTAGAAGGGTTCTCCAAGAGCAGAGGATAGATAATGCAGGGTGGGCAATCAATCCAACTGGAAATGCATGCATTGAATACGCTGACATGGCCAGTTTACTTAGGGTACAACACAACTTTCAAAGATGCTGCTATGGACTGAACGTTTGTGTTCCCCCAAATTCATATGTCAAAGCCCTAATCCCCAATGTGATGGTATTTGGAGGCAGAGTTTTCAGGAGGTAATTAGGTTTAGATAAAGTCATGAAAGTGGAGAACTCATGATGGGATTAGTATCCTTTTTAAGAAGAGGAAGAGACCAGAGCCCTTTCTCTCTCTGCCAAGTAAGGATACAGCAAGAAGAGGGCCCACATCAAGAAGCTGACCATGTCGGCACCTCGATCTCAGACTTCCAGTGAGAAATATTTGTTTGTTCTTTAAACCATCCAGTCAATGGTATTTTTGTTATAGCAGCCCAAACTGACTGAGACAGATGCTTAGCTTAAAATTACTGAATAACTCTTCATAATGAAACTCAGTATCTTTATTGCAATAATGAATTTTTGATTTCACATTAATGTATACGATGATGATGTAATGTTCTGTTTTTTTGAGCCTTTTGTTTCCTAGGGAGGAATGGAGAAGTTACGGTGTTTGGCCTGGACTGCCCAAATTTTATGACAGGCAGGGCCTAATAGGAGCTTGGATCATGAGGTCAGCACATGAATGTCATGGACTCCAAGCTGAACCAAACAGGGTTCTTTCTTGCCCTTTGCTTCCAAAGACATTCCTTACTACAGAGGAAGAGGTAAGACTAGGCTCCAGGGCACAGAGCCAAGAGTAGGAAATCAGGCAGCTTATCAGTGTTTCAAGCAAGAAAAATGTAGACCACACAGATATAGAGGTTAATCATGGGAAAATGAAGATGGAGCAAGGTACAACAAGAAAGGAGGAAGCTCTGGAGGAGGTCTTAATACCACCTGTACACTACAGCATCCCTTTTACCAGTAACCCTGGTCAACCCCATAGAGAAGATAGTGAAATCTCAAAGGGATACAAAGGAATCAGACAAGGTTAGACTTGGGAAAGACCCAGAAACTCCATAGAAGGATAACTGTGCAACAGCAGATTATTAAATACAAGTATGAAATATGGAGGAATTTGGTTGCTGCTCTATATCTGATAAAACAGAAAGGCTTTTTATTTTGTAAACATTTGGGCACAGTTGCAGGTAGATTTAAGCTCTATGGGGCTCAAAGTTGCTGTTATACCTGTCATTCTAAGCCTTTGCAAATGAATGACACTTTAAAGACATAAAGAAAAACATTTTTGGCAAACGGGTGAAGGTGGAACCAGGAGTAGAAAATTCACCCTCGAATGACAATTAAGTGAGACAATAGGAACGCCTCTCCAAAACAACAAAACAAAGACTCCCCAAGTCCCATTCCATTCAGTATATTTTCTTGAAGAGGCCATTAATGCAGGTCTAAATCAAAGTGAGTGGTATGTACGAAATTGCCCCAATGTCATCATAATCTCAGCATGGTATTATAAATCAATGAAGCAACATGCTTATATAAACAGTGTAAAACCACAGTATAAACCTGTGTACTACATGTGATATGGCCACTACCTCTTCAGAACCTAAGTTGATTTTCAAGGGATCTCTAGCAGGGTCATGAAATCCATTTTTTGCCTCATGTAATTACTGATTAGTCCTCTTGCAACATCTACCCCACCCCCTTTTTTGTTCTGTGCTTCACATTGAACACACCGGTTTTGGCAGAATATTCTTTGGCTTAACTCCAACCTTTTCTATGATGTGAAACTCCAAGCAACTTTTCATATCAGTGACTTCTACTCAGGTATAAAAGCTGTTTAAAGTCTACTAAAAATTGTGGAATGCATGCCCATGTGAAATGCTTACCCATTACCATTTCATTTCAAAATGGCCAAGTGAATTAGAAATAGAATTGTTGTTATACTTTTTAGCACTACTCTGAATATGGGCATATCTAAAATCTCCTTTAAAGGTAATTGTAACTGAAACTTTTAGTATAATTATTCTCCCTACTTATCAACTTAACTGCCCTCATCCACACTTGCTTTATATTATTTATGCTGACTTTAAGTTATTTCACTTTTATTTTAAGAAATTGTTTGCTTTGTACATTCATTCAAATGGACCATTGAGTTCTTTATGTGTCAAGTATGATACCAACTTATTCTAGCCACAGAGTATTTCTTTGGAAGCAGATAGGGGTTAAGTTGGTAAGTAAATTAATAAAGAATTTTTTTTTAATAGAAAAACATTTTTAGAACTATTATGGGTTGAATTGTGCCTCCCCCCCCCCATTCAAATGTTGAAGTCTTAATCCCCAGTGCCTCAAAATGTGACCTAATTTGGAGATAGGATCTTGACCAGAGGTGGTCAAGTTAACATGAGATGGGCTTTAATCCAATATGATTGGTATCCTCATGAAAGGGGGAAATTTGGACACAGAGATAAACACAGAGGGAAGATGATGTGAAAAGACATAAAGAGAAGACAGACCTCTATAAGCTAAGGAGAAAAGCCTGGAACAAATCCTTCCCTCACAGTCTCAGAAGGAACCAACCCTGCCAACACCTTGATTTTGGACTTCTCCAGAACTGAGACAATAAATTCTGTTGTTTAAGTCACCCAGTCTGTGCCACTGTGTTACACCGGCCTTAGCACGGTAATAGAAGTACATGTATCTATGGTGTATTGGAATGAGTGCCAAATAAAACAGTAGCTCTCAACCAGGGGTGATTTTCCTTTCCAAACATTTGATAACATCTAAAACATTTTCAGTTGCCGCAACTTGGTGGGAGGGTGCTACTGGAATCTAGTGGGTAACAGCCAAGGGTGGCGCTAAATATTCTGCAATGCACAGGACAACCCCCACAACATAAGAATTATCTGGCCAAGATGTCATAGTGTTGAAGTTGAAAAACCCTGGAATAAAGTATCAGAAGGCCAGGCATCTTTGTCACCTACTATGACTTAGTTAAGTCAGAGGCTTAAATAATTATGAGTTTTAGTAACAGCTATAAAATGGAAACACCATACAATACAGATGAAAGGAATAAATAAGATAATGTATATGGTGGTGTACAAAGAGGAAGTCAAGTGTAAGCTAACAGTTGAACTCATGACTCCTTTCACTGAGGGCCAGTGTCGTTAGGTGACAGAGGAGGAGGGATGGGAAAGGAAAGGGTTAGAACACAGGAAGTGAGATGGACAGTCACATTATCCCATCATAAAGCCAAACTGTTGAAGGAAGGTGTTTATGTCCAGAAAAAATACCTTCACTTATGGGTTTGATTTCATGAAATTTGCCTCCTATTCCACTAAGCTGGTCTTTATGATACCTTTGGGAAAAATAGACAGATTTTAACCCCCACCATGTGAAGACACAGCTCTGTAGCCGTAGAGTTCAGGCAAAATAAAATAGTAGCCCTTCCTGCATGGTGGGCACTATGCTTTCCAGGGCTAAGCTGCACGAGCTGGATTTCAGCTCCAAATGCCCCCTTGACTAGATACTTTTATGTACAGGTTTCCAAATTGTACAGCCATTTACAGTGGCCTGATCAGGGTTGTGAGTGTATATGTTGCTGTTTTCAGATTTAACTTATGGAGTCAATCATACTAATCCATTCCTCCTGAGAAGAATACATCTACCTGTGGCTCTTGAAAGGGCAGAGGTAATAGCTATAACTGAGCCTCAGGGAAGGCTGAGAGAGCTGGACAGCTGCGTAGGAAGGCCTGAAACAAAGGCCAATGGGAATGCCAACAAGAACACATCCTCAGTCATAGGAGCTGAGGGGACACAAGTCAAAAGATGGGACTTAGAGGCACAGAACCTTGCAGAAGTGTTGGCCAAGTCAAAAGAGATCCATATTTCCAATATTCCCAGCAGTACGAGCAGATGGGAAATGTCCTAGGAAGCTTGGGATTCTGTGACACTACCTGAGGAGCTCATTAATTTCATTCAACTGATTATTTATTAAGTATGATAGCTAATTTTATGTCAACTTGGCTGGGCCACAGTGCCTAGATATTTAGTCAAACACTCTGCATGTTTCTATGACCATGTTTTTTGGGATGAGATTAACATTTAAATTGGTGGACTTTCAGGAAAGCAGATTATCCTCCATAATGTGGGTGGGCCTCAATCAATCAACTGAAGGCCTTACTAGAACAAAGACTGACCTCCCCAAGCAATAAGGAATTCTGTCAGCTGACTGCCTTTGGACTACAACTGTAACTCTGCCCTGAGTCTCCAGCCTATTGGCCCACCCCCATCAGATTTTGGACTAGCCAAGCCTACACAATTATGGTGAGCCAATTTCTTAAGATAAATCTCTCTCTCTATATATATACATATTCTGATGGTTCTGTTTTTCTGGAGAACCCTGATTAACACATTAAGTTTATTTATAAGCTTAATATATTTTTGATGCTAACATTTTTGATGCTACAATAAACCAGGAAACACATCAGGTACTTAACATGGGTTATTTCATTTGAGATTCATATTATCTTGAGGTGGATACTGCTACTTTCCAAAATTTACAAATGAGGAAACTGAGGCATGGAATGGTTACGTAACTCACCCAAATCACTGCGCTAGAGATTCTGCCATTCTGACATCAGAATGTGTAACCTTAGCTACTGTGCTACAGTAGCCAAAGCCAAGTGCCAAGCTATGTTCAGGGGATAAAATGGTAAGGTTGACATGGCACCTGGCTTCAGTGGGTATTAGATGTATTTGGAATAAATCTAGCACTGTGGTGAGTGGCCCAGAAATGTTTCTTCAACTCTAGTAACTAAGCATAGAACATTAGGCCACCAAGTTAAACAGCAATCAAATTCCGATGAAGTAAATGTAATAAACTACTATATTAGATATATTATTCCAGTGTCAGAAAAAGGCAGAGCAATAATGGCCAAGGAAGGCAACAGTGGCCATATTCCCACTGTATATTCAGAAGTGGCATGGACTAGGTGCAAAATTTTAAAGGGGCAATACGATGCATATAAAAGTGGCTCTACCTTGTGCCTGGAAATTACTGAACCTTAGGAGAGAATGATGCTCAGATAGTATAATTTTAGTCTCTAGGGAGAAAAGTGAGCTAGATTTGTTTTTAAAATTTTTTTCTCTTGTATATTTCAAGGTTTATAACTCCCAGAGAGATTCATGTGCATCTCTGCTTGAATGCAGGCTCATTATGTTCAGAACAAAACCTGGAGCAATGTGTCCTGCAGGTGCGATGTTTTTTCAAGCAAAACCATTAGTCCACCAGGAGTTGCCCATTAAACGTGTGTCTTTTTACAACCAGCTGGATCACTTCCTATTACTCAAACAGGGTTATTTACAAATGAGACGCTGAAAGTATAACATTGTCTACCTCAGCCAAGGTAATCTCTGTTCTGTTAAGAAAATATAAAAGTAAGCAACAGAAAGGAAACATTTCCTGCCAGTTAACAAGATGCTAGTTCAGAGCCTGAGGCAAAGCCCAGGGTCCCGAAACCAGCCGGTCATTAACGGCTAGGAAATGCCCACAGAGAGGTCACCACTGGTGATGTAGGAGACAGCCGGTGGATCTAGAGGAATATCCACCTCTGCATGATGGGGAAGCTGAGACACAAGATGACAAACGTGGAACAATCCAAGGAACCTCATCTCTTAGTTTTCATCCAAAATCAGTTCCATCATACTACAGCTATTTTATGGAAGGAAAAATCATGGCATCTTACTTTTCCCTTCTTGTTTTTCACAGCTTTTACTTTTTCTTCGATGTAATGGTAAACTCCACATGTAGGACCTGATTACAGATCTGGACCAAACATTAGGAATTTTAATAAAAGAACTTATAATGAAGGTCTGCTCTGCTCTGTGCTTCATTTTGGTTATAAATTACATACAGTGCCGTTTTGTTTTGACCAAGGATCAAAATGAAACCAAACTTCCACAAAATGCCTAGGCTGAGTTAATCTTAAAGCACTTTGTAAATTTACTCCCTAGAAATATTCACAACATGCCATTCCTACTTGATTAAAGATTTTAAAAAATCCATTTGGGTTTGAAACAGCCTTATGCCTGGAGCTGCTGATGTCATATACTGCTTTTGGCTTTGGTTTCCAAAATGTCAGCAGATGGAGAAACTGAAAAGAAGTAGAATGATCTGCAAAGGTCCAGGAAAAAGAAACCAGAAGTTTTCTGCTACTGCTGCATGTTCCAAGTTCACTCCCCCCACCCCCCACCCACCCTCTGACTCACTAGTGTTATTTCTGTGATACTTCTTGCATGCGCTATTCTATGGACTTTCCTCCACACGTTGTTTCTGCTTTGTTTCTCGTTGCCCACCAATACACAGGGCTTTGCAGTTCTTTAGAAACCCTAGAAATTATCAACTAACACCAAAAGTAGTAGGGAGCAATGCAGATAGTTTAAATTGAGGAGAACTAGGTGGGTTTTACATCATTTATGCTATAGAACCCAATTTCTTCTTTCAACATGTCTCTTCACCCAGATATCCCTGCTTTTGCTATCAACAGGGGTATATTTTTATGATCTTTCCAGATCCAGTGCTCAGTCTTTCCAAGACTGTCACAAGCAATTAAACATTGTCCCAAACTTGCATGAAAACCTAGTGTTAGCGGTGACTACCCCTGAAGAAGGCAGTTTAGTAACCGTCTGTTATTATTTAATCATCCACTTGGTGCAAGCTGCTCATCAAAACACTCCTTCCAGTCACATACAGGCTCTCACCACCAGGAATCCGGGAAATGAAATGTTCTCCATCTTTACCATGTATATATTTTCAAGCATGTGAACCCCACCAACATGGGCAATGTTTTGACTCACTTTTGTGAGGTAATTGCTCATGTTACGTATTTAACAGAGAGGCAAAAGGAGGTAACTTTGTCAGAACATCCCTTCTTAATTCAATATTAAATACATCTTCTTGCTATGAGAAGCTTACTGTTATCATAAAGAGAAATTCAGGGGAAATGCATTAGAGATGCCACTCCCAGTGGAGGCTCGTCCAAGTTAGGGAAGTTCATTAGGGACCCTCACTGTGGTCCCAAACTTTTGGTGGGGTAGAAGGTAGGAATATCAGTCCTCACTCTGAGTTTAAAAAAATGGATGCAAGGAGGAAGCAGAAGATCTATGTTTTACTGAGAATTTCCCTCTGGGGAGGATTTAAAAAATAGCATTTCTCACTTCTCCATCATCCCTTCAAATTTCACATCCTTATCAGTTCAAACATCTTCATTTTTCTAGTTTTCTGGCAATGTTGATAAAGCAAAGGCAGTTATTGCTATAAATGGTCATTGACTGTTTTTGTGTTTTATGAGAGTAAGGAATTTGACCTTGGATACAAATATTTAAAGTAACAGTTTTATGACACGTTGCTATCAATGCCTCAGTGTTAGCTAACCATTCAAGGGCAGAGGGTCTTAAGTGACCAGTTTATGATAGCAGGAAAGGTTACCACAATTGGGAATATTTGGGTTTCCCCAAATTGTTATGGGTTTCTTGGCATGCTGAGTCACACTATAAGATAATGCAAACCTAGTCTAGTTCAAATTCTCCACCAAGCTAAATGAGGCATGTTATTCTTTTATCCTGCTCTCAAATTATCGTACTAGAGGAGAATATAGTTGTTTCAGGCCATTCCATCAAGAATTACATAATCAAAACATAAAGCATATCATTAGCAATTAAATGGCACAGTGTATTTATAAAATATTTTAAAGTCATTAATTAAATTTTTAGTTCTTGTTTATGTTTGCAATTGAGAAATATTAGACCTTCCATTTTGCAGGTAGAAACACACACTTTTATAAGGTAAGTCATTATAAAAAAGGTCAAGTTTCTCAGTCATAGAGGATTCTCCTTACAGTTTCCATAGTCAGACTGATCCTCATCTTACCATACCATCTCTAGTCCTTTTATAAATGTTGGGTTTGGAAATAGAGATATTTTACATGTATAATGGAGGTAAATTTTTCAATCTGAAAATCAAATCTTTGGGAAAGCTGACATAGATTTATCAATCACTATAACTGCTCCAGCACTATTACAATTAGTTCATTTCTTTTTTTTTTTTTTTGAGGAAGATTGGCCCTGAGCGAACATCTGTTGCCAATCTTCCTCCTTTTTTGCTTTTTTGCTCCCCAAAGCCCCAGTAGATAGTTGTATGTCATAGTTGTGCATCCTTCTAGTTGCTCTGCGTGGGACGCCACCTCAGCATGGCTTGATGAACAGTGTGTCAGTCCGTGCCCAGGATCCGAACTGGTGAACCCCAGGCTACCGAAGCAGAGTGTGCAAAGTTAACTGCTGCACCACCGGGCCGGCCCCTCCTCCATTTCTTGTCATTACATATGTCAGTAAACACTTTTCCTTCAGATTGCTACTTGTTCTTGTCATGTACTAAGGCATGTAGAGCTTTGTGTCATGTCATTCCAAGACTTTTTTTGTGTAATGACTTTAGAAAATAACTCCAAAACTTTTCTGAGGGAACTGATTGAGGAAGGAACCATAACCTGATTGCCCTGAAACATCAACCAAAGTTCACCCAAATTATCCAGATTAAAAACATATATTTTTCTGGGTTATAAGATCTTCCATAATCATGAATGGGCAGCCCCATGTTGTAAGAATGTACAAAGATTAATCAAATGTTTCTGTTTTTAATAAAAAAAGAAACCATCGTTAATTTGTTGTGACATGTCTTCTGCATACATTTCTGTAAATTATAGCCTAGTCACAAAATTAAGCTAGATTCTTGCAAAGAAACTATAGATTGCAGCTAATATTAATCATCCAAGCTCAAGCAAATAATTAAAGGGCAGAGCTGACTTCTCCCACTCCTGATACAAGATCTTCATTAACCACATTACACCTTAGAGGCAATAACCATCCGATAATTCAAAATAATCAAGAAGAGTATTTGGAATATGTTGTATGTATACACATATTTGATAATAAATTAATCTCTGTGCATTCTGTGCCTTAAGATGTTAATAGTAGTATAAAGCCATCACATTAGCAACATACAAAAGATGAACATCCAAGACAAAGATAGAACACAACCATTTTAAGGGGTGTTTAAGTCATGTCATATGCAGCACAGTATTTTATCAAGTTTCTCTATTAAACCTTATGGTAAGTGTTTAAAAGTCTCCCGAGGTTCTTTTACTACATTGTGAAAACCAAGTGCCATATACCAATGAGGAAACTCTCCTTCCTACAACAGTAAAATGGACTGCAATGATGCACTGAAAACAGAGACACAATCTAAAACCATTTCTTTTTCAGCAAATACTGCTGGAACGTAGAAGATATTGCCAACGACTGGAAGAACAAATCACAAATCACGCACTGTGGAAGATCTGTTCTTTTGGATGAAACTATGGATTATGGTATGTCTCAGCTAATGGTATCTGCTATGTGCTGTTTCAGTAACGAAATATACAAAGAACTACTTTTTGTGTGTCACCAAAGATAGTTGCCTGTGACTGGAATAGAGAAGGGAATCTGCATTAAAAACTCAGAGACAGGCCTGCTTGTGAAATTCATTCACTGCCTCATTCATAGCTAGCTATTACAGCAAAGAACTGAAACCAGAAGCAAATCAAGTGAATAAACTGCTACAAAATGTCAATCAGGGCTCCCATTGCACAACTTTAATCACATATAATATAATATGAATGATATACCTTGGAGCTGGGCAGCAGAGAGGCCCCTTGCTTTAGGTTGTAGCCCGAGCTCCGTATCACCAAAGGGGATTTTTTAAAACACAGAGGAATACTTACAATATTTAATGGCACGTGGAGTGAACACATTCATAAATTTTTTGAAGCATCTAGAGATTCACTGGCTATCTCACAGCAAACTACTTAAAAGGGTTACCAATTAAAGGATAAGTTGTATATATTTTTTTTACAAAAGACAAGAGTGTCAACTTTGCTGACCTTTAATCTGATGAAAAGTAGTCATCAGCAATGTTACCCTGAAAATATTTATGAAAAAATTAACATACCTAATCTGTACTTTTAAAGTAAAGATGACATTTTAACAATAAGTCACAAAATACCTGCTTTTTTTTGGAAATTTATGCTATGAAAAGAGCATTTTGGAAATTGACATTTAACATTTTCATCTTTAGGGGATTTTTGTCATTGAAAATGATACAAACAAGCCACTCAGAAAAACTCTCGTATTGGCACAACTGAAAAACTTGAAAATGGGCCTTTCTAACCTGTTTTAAGAGCTTCCAAATAAAGAGTCTCAATAGAGTAGGAATCTACTAGTCAAAAATATTAAAATGTAGCACCCACTGGAGTTAAGATTAGGAAAAATGGACATTTATTACTCTATTTTCAACAAATGCTTTGGAAAATTGGGAGAGATTGAAAATCTGTTATTTGGTAGACAGAACCATTTAGATCCACGTTTATTTGTGAAATAAATTTTTCAGTTGTTATAGCCTTAAAATCAAGTGTCAAAATAAACATCACCTAGAATCAAACCTTAAGTTGCTATATCATGAAGTGCTAAATGGAGATTTAAAAAAAGAAAAAACATGTTCAGTTATATTGCTCTAGTTTTAGTAAATTTGTGGGTACAATAGTATTTCCTAGTATTAAAGAAAATAATTTTAAGATTAATGTTTATTTCAGCTTTTTTTCATCTGAAATTTCTATCATGTATGTTTTATATTATTTAATTATATCAGTTCAATAGTATAGGTAAATAATGTATAAGTATATATGTACATGTATATATTTATTGAGAGTTTGTTATAAAATACTTATCTATTAGGATATATAATTTTCAAAATGTAGTTGACTGGTCTACACGATAGATGTGTTCATAGCAAGTTTTAAACACTTTAAATGCAGTTAGAGAACATTTAAAGGAAAGTTTTATTTCATATCATAAGTAAACACATCTAAATCAATGTATTTGTTACGTGGATTAGATCACAAGGTAAGGAGATATTTTCCCAGGAAAAATATTGTTCCTCCTAATTGTGTCGTGCCTGTTTGATGTAAATTGTTTTTGCTGCTGTGCAAGTTCCCAGGACCTCACTGGTCTCGCGGCGCAGCCAGGGCGCCAGGGAAGCCATGCACATTTCAGAAAGAGATCATTTCCCAAAATGAGACAGTGATCTCAGGAGAGAAGACCTTTATTTTCTCAAGCCTTGTGATAGTTCATGCTTCTGTTTAAATACCAACACTCTGTAAAAATCACAGCCATTTATCTTACAATTCAAGAATTCTCCACAGTGGCCATATAGCAGTTTTATTATAGAAAAAAATGGGAAGTAAATTTCTTTACTATTCCCAAATCAGATAATAGAATTCACATCTTTCTCCTTGTCTTAGTTATTTATCGGAGACTTCCTGGTAAATACTCTGTACTTCTGAGAGCATCATATCAGGTACGCAAAGTAATCATTTAACTCGAGAATGGGGAGATTATTTGTTTTCCATTTGTTTTGTTAACAGTTATAAATATATTTTAAAGTCATAGTCAACCATCAGTAAGATCAATCACATCATTTTCAAAGGACTAAAAATTCATTCTCTGTATATACTTAAATGACAATATAATGTTTATTCTCTCTGTAAGAATAGATGTTTTCTGAAAATTATTAAGATAAAACCCTTTTCTGATAGTAAATACAATACATACTGTAAAAAAAAAGTTAATATGGAAGAGTAAAAGAAAATAATATGAGACAATGTGAATTCTCATATAAAATGGGTGGAAGAGTAAATCAATAGCCACTTGAGAAAACAGTTCAGCATTTTCTAATAAAAGGAAATACATATTCCTGTGACCTAATTCCACTTCTAGGTATATGTCCCAGAGAAACCCTTACACACTGAGCACCAGGAGATACATACAACAATCTTCTTAGCAACATCACTCATAATAGTTCTAAGCTGCCAACAGACAAAATGTCCCTCCAAAGTAGAAAAAATTGTTGAAAGCTCACATATGGAATACAGCAAAGAAAATGAATGAACTACAGCTACACCTTATGTGAAATACTGTACAGAAATGTAATAAATAAATGACTGCTACATGCTACAGAAAATACTGTATAGAAATAGAAATAAATGAAAGCTACATGCTTCATGGAATACTATACAGCATTGAAAAATAAACTCCAGCTGCATGCTATATTGATGTGGAATGCTATATTCGTTCACATGTATCAATGTCACAATGTTGAGAAAAAAAATGCAACTCACAGAAAAATAGATTCTAATTTAGGAAGTTCAAAACAAAACTAAACTATATATATATTTTAAAGATATATACATGAGGTCTAAAGCTTCAAAACAAGGGAATGGTCATCCCAAATTGGGATAAGTTTTCTCTCTCTTTCTTAGTCAATTCAGGCTGCTATAACAAAAATACCATAGACTGGTGGCTTAAACAACAAATATTTACTTCTCATGGTTCTAGAAGCTGAGAAGTCCTAGATCAATGTGCCAACAGACCTCACTTCTGGTGAGAGCCTGCTTCTTGGCTTGTAGACAACCACCTTTCCTTGTATCTTCACATGGCTGAGAGAGATCATCTCTCTCATGTCCCTTCTTATACGGACACTAATTCCATTCTTAAGGCTTCCATTCTCATGACCTAATTACTTGCCAAAGTCCCCACCTCCAAATATCATCACACTGGGGATTTGGCTTCAACTTATCAATTTGGGGAGGACACAAATATTCAGTCCATAGCATCTCTAGACAGGAGGGAGAGGAATGTGACTAGTGAAGGTACATAAAGGTTGTTTTGAACTCAATAAATGAGGTATTGATAGAGTTATGCTTAATACATGATATCTACCTAAGTAATCACAGCATTCACCTCTATTATTACAACACCTACTCAAAACAGACATAAATGAGAAAGAATACAAGAATTCCTAAGTCTTGGTAACATGTCATTTGAAAGACACTTAGAAAACTAAGGTCAATTAGAATTTGTATTCATCTATAAGTGACAGAAAATATAACTAACAGTGGCTCATCATATACAACAAGAAAACTTGAGTTAGCAGTAAGGGCTGGTACAGTGGCTCCATGATGTCATCAAAGACCAGGTTCCTTGTTTTTTCCTACTCTGCTGTTCTCTGCAAGGCTTTTATCTTCATTGTAGCATAAAAGCTGCTGCATTGCCAGGCATCATGTCCAAAATCCAGGCAGCAAAAGAATGAATAAAAACATAACAGTCAAGTCCTTTTCAGCTGATGCCCGGCATTGAGGCAGCCATCTTGCAACCATGAAGACATAAGCCACACAGTGAAGACAGTGGAGGAGAAAGAAACAAGGAGATGAGATATTTGCATCCTCCTCCTTTGGATGAGATGTTTAGAAAGGGGTATGAAAGGGAACCTTTATATGAAAATAAAGTATCTTGTTTTTATGAGAGTGTTAGGACAAATATGGAAATAATTATTTGGATGTAAGGAAACTAGGATCAATAATTTTTCTTTCTGCTCTCACTTTAATTTCCAGCTTTGTTTCTTCATGTAGTGGGTGGACTTATACCCCCTTACAACCACTGAGAAGGCTACAAGCAGCTGAAAGGGTAAATCAAGTAGTTTCTTTGGATGTGATCTCTTTCTCCTTCTCTCTTCCTCTCTCTCTCCCCTTTTTTATAAGAATTCCTCTGCATTTCTGGTTCTACAAACAATTAGAATATGAGGGAATGTGAAAATTCAGCTTGGGTAGAGAAAATTAGCAAAGGAGAAATCCCAAGCCCCTGGCTACAACATCATCAGAATCCAGTCCTGTTCCCACCAAACCAGTCACTCAATCCAGTTCCTAAACATGATTAATATCATATGAACCTGGATGTTTCATCTATATAATGGTCTTCTAGACTTCTCCTGAATCTTTAGAAAACAAATCTTCAGATACACTAATTCCTTCTTGAAGGAACATGTGTTTTCATTTCCACTTACCCCACCTCCTCCAGGATACAAAGTACTTACACAGGAAATGTACAGAACCCTTTAAATATCTGCAATGAGTACCTCAGAATTATCTAGACTCTCATTTCATGAAGACTTAAAGGCATTATGACATGGTAAGGCAAACAAGGGCTGTGGAGGCAACCTGGTTTTAAGTTCTAATGCTATTATTTACCAATTATATAAGTTTCTGAAGCTTCTTGTTCCTCATCTGTTAAATCAGGACAATAAGCCTATTTCATAGGGTGATTATGAAGATTATATGAAAAAAATGTGTCTCATGCTTCTCAAAATTCCTCAGAGTACTTTGCTCTGAGCCAGGGAAAATCCTGGTGCAGCCTCCTGGAACATAAATTTTATTCTAAGATTGAGAAGTGGGGGAAGTTAAAGTAATTTGACTCATAAATAATGTAAAACATTGATTAGATATTAAAACAAGCACATAGACAGTTCAAAATTTGCATGAATTTCTAAGCTAAAACAGAAAACTTCAGAGAAATCTGACTTTCGGCCTGCTGCCACAAATTCCATGCTGCTCCTCCATGAAGTATACTTCAGTGACAGTTTTTAGAAGCAATGTATGCATGGCTTGTGCATTGCCAGGCACTTAATAGATGCTCAATAGCAGTAAAGATAAAATTTCCTCATCTAGGTAAAATTCCTTTTTTAGTAGAAATTCATCCTGAACTTAGCATTGTACACCACACCAACTATAACACATCTACAGGGATAAGAGAGTAAATGATAATGCAACAGAGAACAAAGCATAACACATATGTGACAGAATCAATAACCCCTTGAACCTAGTAGGCTAGGAAAGGAAGGTCATTTAGGGGGATTAAGAATTCGGGGGAGAGTTGACAGCCTGAGGCAGAGCCAGAGGCTATTTGTCCTATACAGTCATTAGCCTTCTGAAATAATTACGTATGACCTCCTTACCAAAATCATGTACATATATGTTGGTAATAGCAGAGAGAAAGATAGCCTTGCTAATAAACTCTTAACAGGCCACTTGGTGCTTCAAGAGTAGGAGAAATGTACACATCTCTTTTTGTCCTTTTCATCATCTTCACAGATACAACAAATAACCTTAGATTAGTCTTGCAGTTTTGGAAGTAGCTGTAGAAATCATAATACTTTCAAATTGAGGATGAGAACTCATTAGAAGGTAATAAAAAATTTAGTAGGTCAACTCATAATTTTTTATTAAACATAATAAAGTATTTTAATAGAATAGAATATAAAGAAAAATATCAGAGAGCTTTATATTTAGTAGGAGTAAATATTATTTCTAGCAACTTTTGTTTCTATTATCTGTGAACTGGTTCCGTATATGTGTGTACCAGGCTAGCCCCCATGTAACATGAATTTTGCATTGTGGGTTGCAGTCAAAAAAGCTTAAAAGCTCCTGATGGAAAGTACTCTTTGATTTTATAGATAATGAAACTGAAGCACAAAGTTTATAGGCTTTGCCCAAGCAGATCATGAGTTTCTGTTAATGTTAGGCCTCGAGGTAGCACTCACGTCTCCTGACTCACTCCGAATTTATTTTTCTGTTTCTGTCAAATTTTTCTGTGTTGCCAACTGATCAAAAGCCTTGAAAATATTTCTTGTTTTCTTTAAGAAATATCTTAGTGATATCTAAATAAGCACTCAAAATTTTTACGTTACTTTAGTACTTATATTTGTAAAAATATGAGAGAATATGTTTGTCCCCAAAGTCTTGGTTCCTTTCCTGAAAAAATTGTGGTAGGCAGCCTCTGAGATGGGCCCCCAGGATCCCAACCTCCTTGTGGATGGGATGGACCAAGTGACTCCCTTCTAATGAAGAGAATGCAACAAAAGTGATTTGAGATGTTCCTTCCAAGATTAGATTCAAAGAGACTGCAACTTCAGAGCCGGCCCGATGGCACAGTGGTTAAGTTCACGGACTCCACTTTGGCAGCCTGGGGTTCGCCGGTTCAGGTCCCAGGCACAGACCTACACACTGCTCATCAAGCCCTGCTGTGGTGACATCCCACATACAAAATAGAGGAAGACTGGCAACAGATGTTAGCTCAGGGCCAATCTTCCTCACACACACACACACAAAAGAGAGAGCGAGACTACAACTTCCATCTTGTTCTTTCTTTCACTCACTCTGATGAAGCCAGCTGCCATGTTGTGAACTGCCCTATGGAGAGGCACACATGAGAAGGAACTGACGGAACCTCTAGCAACAACAACCAGAAACTGAAGCCCTCAGTCCAACAACTGGTAAGGAACTGAATCCTGCTAACAGCCACACGAGTGAGCTTGGGAACATGAAGCTCCCATGAAGCCTGAGTGGAGATGGCAGCCATGGCCCACATCCTGACTACAGGTTTGTGAATGACTCTGAGCTAGAGGATCCGTCTAAGCTGCCTATCAATTCTTGACCCACAGAAACTGTAGATAACAAATGTTTGTAGTTTTAAGCTGCTAAATTTGGGGATAATTTGTCATGCAGCAATAGATAACTAATACACCAATTTTTTCCCATTGGCATATGAAAAGCAATAGGAGAAGACCATGACGATTTGTCCCACTAATAAAAGGAATGGTTATAGTGGTTTTTAACACAAATAACCTCAGGGGCCTGGCTAGATGGAAAATGAAGAAAAGTGAAACCACGGTATAGGAGACTGTAATGTGAATATGGGATTGAAAATAATAAGCAAGTGCTAAAAAAGATATGGAGAAGTGGAAACCCTCATACATCGCTGGTAAGAATGTTAAAATGGTACAGCCACTGTGGAAAAGAGTTTGGAGGTTCCTCAAAGAGTTTAACATAGAATTTCCATTTGATCCCAGCAATTCCACTCCTGGGAGAATACCCAAGAGAATTAAATTAAAAACACATGTCCACACAAATCTTACACAGAAATGTACATAGCAGCATTATTCATGATAGTCAAAAAGTAGAAACAACCCAAGTACCCATTAACGGACAAAGGGATAAACAAAATGTGGTTATATCCACACAATGGATTATTCAGCCATAAAATGAATGAAGTATTGATACATCTACAACGTGAAAACACCATGGTAAGTGAAAGAAGCCAACAAATGGCCACATGTGTAATTCAATGTATATGAACTGTCCCAAATAGGCAAATTCAGAGAGAGAAAGTAGATTACTGATTGTTAGGGCCAGATGGGGCAAGAAATGTGGCATGACGGCTTAATAGGTATGGGACTTCTTTTTGGGGTGATGAAAATATTCTGGGATTAGTGGTGATGATCGCACAACACTGTGAATATACTAAAAACCACTGAATTGCATACTTTAAAATAGGTAAAATTGTGAATTTGACGTTATTTGAGTTTTAACTGAAAACTTTTTAGAAAGGCAATCAAAGATGATGGGATGATATAAGGGATGAGGGAATGAAACAGAACTAAAGGAAAGGACTCAATGATGTGTTCCTCTCCTCCAAAGGACCCGCCCGGTTGGCTGGAGCAGTCACCCATCTAGTAAGTGAGGACCAGCAGTGCCATACATGCTGATTGTATGGGGATGAACCTGTTACACTACCACAACAGCAACTGCTACCAAACAGTGATATATCCTTTAACACATCCTCATTGAAGAGCAAGCCCACTTTCTTCCCTAAATCATCTAAACATTTTTTCAACTTTAGGGTACATTAAAGCCAGAGACTTATTTTCTCACATCTTTCTCTGTAAAACCTTATGGGGGTCAAAGATTTTATTCTTTTCAAATGATTCCCAAATGGGATTTTGTACATAACCTACTAGATAGGAAATTCCTTGAAGCGCTTGAGGAAAAATTAAAAGCCTGTCATTAGGTCATAAAAGGACTAAAAAACATTCTTTTGAAGAGGATCACTTAATCAGGATCCTGGATGGAAGAAAATTCGATGTTTAAAAGATGGGTCATTTGGATATTTTTCAGGAAGGAGTACTCTGAAGCTAAAAAGGAATTTAAGTTCTCACAAACTTTAATATTTAAGTATATATAGATTATAATCTCCCAATGTCTAGATCTAGATTCCTTTCTGTCTCTCAAACCCCTTATCTACACTGTCTCTGAGTCTGAGACTGTTTCTCTTGTTATAATGATAATGGTAATTCTTCTCCCTAGTCTAATTTCTCAGTCTAAACGCTCACCATTTCCTGCCTAGATTTTTTGAATAATTCCTCACTGGCTCTGGACCTCACGTCTGTCCACTAGGGCCATCTTGCTCTAACTGTTACTCAGAAGTCAAGTGATTTTTCTAAATCATAAGTATGATAGTCATTTCAAATATTCTTTTTCACTACAGGCAGTGATCTCTTGCTGGGCCAATAGAACAATTTAGTGAATCTTGAACAAAATTTTTTCAATGAAGTATAGAAAAGCCTAGAAGATAGAAAAGGTGAAGGGAATAAAGGAAGAAGAAAAATGAAAGACAATACTTTATTAACGGGGAAGACTTGTTCCAGAAAACTTGTTTTAATTACAGTTAAACAATTGTTTAATTACAATTTGTTTAGAATTTCTTACTGTCAGGGTCAGAAAAGTTTGAAGTCGACTGAACAAGGTAAAAATCAAGCTTTAGCCTGATTTACAAAGTGCATTTCATCTGACTTTTGCTTGCCTTCCCAGCCTTTTCTTTGGCCCTCCAGCCAGGTTTTTTTCACCCCTGTGCCTTTGATATACTCTAAGAACCTCTTCTACCTTATCTGGCAAATGTCCGCTTATCCTTTAAGAGGCAATTCAAACCTTTTCTCCATAGACAGCTGCTCAACTTCCAGGCAGGAAGCAACACTTCCTGTTCCAAGCTGCCATCAACCCTATTATAAGATCCTTTATCACATTGTAATCACTTGCTGATATGCTTTTTTAAGGCTTCTAAAAGGCAGAATTCTGAGCAAGCACATTATCTGACTTCTACTAAGTGTTCAATAAATGAATATAAAATGAACAGAGGTTAAATATTCTTCATATGTTTACATACCATTATACTGCCTCTTGATTAAATTATTCCTTCAGAACCTTTGCTACTTAGGCCATAAGAATTAGCAATTGCTTGGGAGCATTATTATCCATCACTAATTGTACATTATACAAGCTGCTGCTGCTTTTCACCCTATGGCTTATTCCACAGAGTTTAGCATCAGCGTAGAAAGCAGCAATGGTTCTGCATCCAAGGGCCCATGTTCAAAACCCAGCTCCACAACCTCCTAGCTGTGATTTCAGGCAAATTACACAGCAGCTTTTTGCTCAGGCACTTCATCTGATGATAATAATAGAAAGGTTTAAATTACTTAATACCTAAAGGCTGTGGAACTGTCCCCAGCACATAGTAAGAGGTCAATAAATATTAGCTATAGTTCTTGCCCAAGTAAGCAGAAAAATCGATGCCTATAATTCAGAGCTTCTGAGCTAATGACTTTCAATTTATTTGAAAAGCATTATTTAATTTATCTGAAAACACTATTTGTTCTCTCTGTCCTCAGCAACTTGATAATGTGGTCTTCTTTCCTATCCGTAGTCATGTGGGCCTCTCGTTATATCTGGGATTCAGCTACTCTGGATGTTAACTACCTCTTTGAGTTGCCTCCCAGGTTATGTATCATAGAGTCTACATTTTAAGTCAAACTAGGTCAAACATAGGTTTCAAATACCGAGAAAAAAAATCTAGCTGTTTCGTGTAATGAGATAAACAGACTCAAAGTTCTCTTTTTTGGGTAAAGATTCTATCTTTTTGTTTTAGGACCGAGATATGTTGATTACCAGACTGTCATAACATACTAATTTGCAGGTGTTAATCATGTTCTATTCCTTAACCTGTGTGATGGTTTATATAGGTGTATCACTTTCTGAGAATTCATTGCTATGAGCCCTTATAACTTGTGAATGTCACACTTCAGTAACAACTAATTTTTTAAAATTTTATATACCCCAGTTGATTAATGCCCTATTAATGTTTATCTTATATGTCAAAGTTGTTCTGCCTGTGCCCCAGTATTTCCAGTGAGAGAGCTTATCTCAGTCCTCTCCTCAAGAACACTTTCCTTTGATTAGCCAACCACAATACTATCCACTCAATTCCCCAAACCAAAACCACAGAGTAAAAATTGATTCCCCATCTCCTTTATCACCATGAATACCCAATCAATCATCAAGTCTCATTAATTCTACTTCTAAAACATCTCTCAGTGCCCATAAAATGCCTTGTCATTCCCAAGGTCAGTACCCTAACCCTGGATCTCTGCATTTTTCAATTGGATTACTGCAAATGCCGATTGACTTAATCCCTGGCTCATGGTTGTCTTTACTCTCCACAAGGCTGCCAGAGTGTCCTTTCTATGAATCATACCTGATATGCAATTTATATCCTTAAATGCAATTGATGTTTTCCCATTATCTACAAAATAAAGTGCAAACCTCTTAAAAGGGTATATTCAAGTCTTCACAAAATTACCCCATCCTACCTTTCCAAAGTCACCAGCCATCATCCACTCACTATCCACCATAGGTTCCTGTTACATGCACATTTCTCAACATTTCCCAAGACTCCAATGTAAGTCCACACCTTAATGCATTCTATTTCTCCACCTTTTCACTTACCAAAATCCTGCTCATCCTTCAAGTTTCAGTTTAAATGTCATTCCTTTCCCTTACCTGTCCTGCATTTCCACAGAGAGCATAATTAACCTTTCAAGTAGCCTCACTACTCTAACACTGCCTTCACACTTTTAGTATAGCATTATCATGCAATATTATAGTTAACTGTTTACATATTCACTTATGCAAAAAAGGATTTTGAGTATCACTTATGTGCCAGGGTCTCTGCTGGTTTCTTGGAACTCCATTATAAGCAGGATAGGTAAGGAGTCTGTCCTATTTTGCCTTCTAGACTAAGCTGCTTGAAGTTAGAGAACATATCTTATTCATCTTTGCATCCTCAGGTTTGATTAGAACCTAGCATCTAATTAGTAAATTTTCAATCGAATGTATGCTCTCTCAGGAATAGAGACTTGTGCCATCAGTACCTAGAATAGAATCTGGCATGTATTTTTTAATTAATACAAGTACTAATAAATATTAAATAACTCAACCAATTAATCAATTTTATTTTCTATCCCAGTGTCAGTGCCCTAATCCAGATCCTGAATTATTTTCTAAAGAATATCAAATAGTGCTTTGCTAAATGAACCTAGTTTTCAATAATTCTCTGCCATTGCATTGAATCAGTGTTCTAAGAAAATTAAAATAAAGACTTGAAATATTTCTGAATGACATAAATCTTCCAGAATTGAAAAGTGCTTTGCTGAGTTACTTAAGTTTAGAATGGCAAATAATCCTTGATGACCAGACTTTTCAATGGGAGCCCCTGCCTTTTCCTTCCCCCCAGCATCACTGATATCCTCTGACTACAGACTCAGACTCGTCTGGTTTTCAAACCAGTCCATGTTAGATGAAAGCAATCTATCAGCAGCCTCTCCTAACCACCTGGCACCTAACACGACTTGGATGACATCTGGTTTCCTGTTTGACCACTGGGTCATTGTTTCCACTTTCCTAGGCTATCCTACTACTCTGGTAACCCAGTTAGCAGCTGTGATTGAAAACCTGACTTGAAACATTGACCATCAGGCCTAAAACCCAGCTCCTTTCTTACAAACGGAATTTTACAGCTTAGAGACCAACCCTGTAGCTGAATCAGTTTACCTCAACATCCCATCCTGCTTAGTCCCAATTCCTATCCTATCTCTACTAGATTGTATTTCAAAGATCTCATCAGGCTTTATGATTAAATTAAAACAAATAACACACTAGATTAGTCTAGTATGGTCTATCCACAGCCACTACCACTTACTTCCTTCCCAATGAAACTGTGATATTGTTCAGAAATTAGATACCCATGTGCTTTATGGAATCCTTCTCAAACCACAAAGTAAGTGAATATTAATTACTCCAAGACAATTATAGTAATTCTATTTCCATTGGCAGCAAGCTTGCATGTGACACATCTCTGGCCAATAATACATAAGAGACATTCTGTTGGAGGGCTTCAAGGAAAGTATCCCTTCAAGGACACAAAATGGGAACATGTGCCTCCCTAAGTTTGGAAGTTGTCATAGATAATATAATGCCTGAGGCTGCAATAGTCATCTCGCCACCATGAACAAAAACCAAAGAGAATTTCTAAGATTCTGAGCTGGAGTCTCACTGAATTAGCCCAATCTGTAACCCCCCACCCTCCAGTCTTTTAATATTTTCCTCATTGTTTAAATCAATTTTAGTTGTGTAGTCTGCATTTACAGGTAAACGCATCCTAAACCTTGTATTTGAGTTCCAAGAGAAGCCTGAGATTGACTAGGATGCATCTGAAGTCTCCTTCAAAAGTTGCCAACACATGAGGTAAATACATGAACTCATAAAACAAGAGGGAGATGTGGATTCGTTGGGGGGGGGGCAAGTAGATAAATAGGAAAATGTGAACCACCATCCAGGACTTCTGCTCTGGACAAGATGATGTAGACCCATTTCTCCCTACTCCCCCCCATTCAGTGCAACTATAAAACCTAGAAATACACTAAACAACAGGTTTTCAATGTAGAAAAAACAGCTTTCTATTGGAAGATGATGCCATCTAGGACTTTCATAGCTAGAGAGGAGAAGGCAATGCCTAGCTTCAAAGGACAGCTTGACTCTCTTGTTAAGGGCTAATGCAGCTGGTGACTTTAAGTTGAAGCCAATGTTCATTTATTGTGCCAAAATTCCTAGAGCCCTTAAGAATGATGCTTAATCTACTCTGCCTACCTGTGCTCTTGAAATGGAACAACAAAGCCCAGATGAGAGCACATCTGTGTACAACATGGTTTACTGAATATTTTAAGCCCACTGTTGAGATCTACTGCTCAGAAAAAAACATTCCTTTCCAAATATTACTGCTCATTGACAAGGTACCTGGTCACCCAAGAGCTCTAGTGGAGATGTACAATGAGATTAATGTTGTTTTCATGCCTGCTAACACAACATCCATTCTGCAGCCTATGGATCAAGGCGTAATTTTGACTTTCAAGTCTTATTATTTAATAAATACATTTTGTAAGGCTATAGCTGACACAGATAGTGATTCCTCTGATGGGTCTGGGAAAAGTAAATTGAAAACTCTCTGGAAAAGATTCATCATTCCAGATGCCATTAAGAACATTCATGATTCACGGGAAGAAGTCCAAACGTCAACATTAACAGGAGTTTGGAAGAAGTTGATTCTGCTGTGCTATTTAGGTGAAAGAGTTGCCAAGAAGTCCTTATGGAGATGATACTGTAGATTTTGAGCCAGCCATATGCAGTTTGTTCAATATCTACTCATTGGGGTAGAACATTCACCATCTTTTACTTGCAGGTACTTAAGTCATCCCTCATCTAAATCAAAATTAATACTGAAAATCATCCATGCACAGAGTTGCAGAGTGAGGCATAAGTACCTGATTTTTCTAAATATTTTCCATTCTGGGACTCTTCCCAATTCCTTTGACATGCTTTCCTCATGCCCCACCAACTGGAGGAGAATGGGGAACACACAGGGAAGAGCTCAGTGCCAGCTACCTCTTGTATGAACTCATTTCTCCCTCATTCTTGGAGGGTTTCAGGAGGACACAGCCCTCCACTTCAGCAGAGGAATTAGGCAGATAGGGCTTGGCCCTTTCTGAAGTTCATGTATTGAATTGCAGCTTGAAGGATGCAATTCTAGCCCCTGATATTCCAGGTCGATGATAACAACTTCATAAATAATGGTTTTCTTTATGAAAAATTACATAGTAAGGCCTAATTTGTAATTCTTTAATTAAAATATTTGATTTTCTGTTCTGCTTGTTATTTGATCCATTCATTTTCCAGATTCTGTTTGCTTATGCAATTTGTAATAAAAATAAATAAATAAGGCAATGACCTGGATAAACCTAGAACAATAAGCTTTTGTCACCGTTGTCTACATAGTCAGCTTAATATTTTACTTTTTTGCTACCATGCAGTACATGGGCCCAGTGGTGGTTTAAAAGATCAGGGAAGAATCACACTGGAAGCAAAGACAACCATTTCATTCTGGACTGCTGTGTGGACTAGAGTCATGTGTTTGACTGGCAGGAAAATACAAAAGAAGGAACTGTTTAATTCTACTTAAGGTTATAATTCACTATGTCACAATGCCTCCTGACGCCCCTAAACCTAAGTCCCTGTGGTTATTCAGTTTATGACTTTTTGTCAATCTTTCTCTCAATTTATTTCTAAACCACTATTGACATCAGATCCAAAAATTGGATTTATGAAAAAACCCTAAGGGCATGTTGATACCTGTTTTAGGTTGTCGATGAAAGCCACCTTTATGAATACATTACACCCATGGCAGAAATTCATTTAGAAAGGTTAATATGGAGCCAGAACACCCAAAAATGATGTAATCTATTTACGAATTCTGCTAAAAAATCCATAAATCTACGCTACTCTACCTAGTAATTTTCTGTCATTGTTTATTGCTTATTATAACTTACAGGTTCATTGCAATATGCCACAATTACTTAAGCTATATCTTTAATTAAGCATTAATAAAATATGAGTTAGATAATTATTCCCACAATTTTATTACATAATTAGTAAATTAACATAAGATTCCATTATGAGATTTTGTATAAAATTTAGTATGTGCATATGAGCTTAATGACTGAAACCATCCTCAAAACAAAAATAAGAGATTTTTCTAAGTGTTCTCTTATTTCTAGAGATAATTCCCAAAGAGAAGGAAACCCTTCAAATAGTTAGCTTAGAAATTTTAGAAGTAAAAGTAAGTATGTATATCTGTGGTTTTGATTTTCCACCACTGTTCCAGGGTCTCCTGACCAACCCCCTCTCTATAAGAACTGTCATATGTACCAAAATAGGTCAGTACACCTTTGTTACAGAGTAGGAACCAAATTCAAAGCCACACACCATTGAAGCTATTTGCCCACCTTTCAGAAGTGAGGCTGGAGCCCTGGCTTCCAATTAGTCCAATTCTCCTTTCCTGCTCACCTCACCCTCTGTGCAGTAGAAAACGTTAATGCTTTAATGATGTGATAAAATAAGGAAATATACATTGAGTTTATTGCCAAGGCAATTTAAATCAGTGTTAGAAGGAGCATTACTTTTAAAAGCAATGACTATGACATACAACAAAGCGGGTAAGAGGAAAAAAAATAATAAAGTGATACATAATATGGACAAGCATATAATAAATCGGGTGGAGGGGTGAGTAATCTTTCTCTCACTGATTAAAGTTCATCATTAATTAAATTACATTTGGTTCTATTTCTGGAATACCAAAATCTGATCTTTTTGATATGTCTATTTTTTCTACAGCATAAAAACAAAGTTTTAATTAATTTAGCATTATAATTATTTCTGTTGGTCCCTCCTCATTTTCCTTTTGGGGGCTTTTATAGCCACTGTTACATTTCAGTTTTGCAAAAAAATAAATAAAATTTGTATAATTTTGCAAATAAACTTTGTATAATTTTCTCATGTTTGTTTTTAATCTTGAGGTCTATTTTAGCTGAGGCGTCATTTAATTTACAAGTTGAGAATTGCATTTTCATAATTTTCATAGTATTCAATCTTCTAAGAAAAAGGTGTATCTTTCCAGTTATTTAATAAGTGGATGGTTGTTTAAGGTTTTCTTTATTTAGAATTTAAACTTTTCTTGTTCAGTTTCTTCCTTAGGTGTTTGTGTTTGCAATTTTGTTTATATATATAATTTCTACGTGTGTGTATGCATATTTGTAACTAGCACTATCATTGTATTATTGTATTCTCTTGTTTCTAATGATTTTTCCATTGATGCTCTTCAATTACTCAAACAAATTACTTGCATGTAATCATGCTTTTAACTTAACTTTCGCATATTTTTACTTATTTCTCTCTTGTCCCTTGGCATCAGCTCATAATTCCAGAGAAATATAAAATTACAGAAGTGGTGATAGCATACATTACTTATCATAATTTCATAGGAATGTCAGCTGTTTGCCATTAAGCATAATGGCTTTTTTTTTTAATCTTTATACATAGAAATAGAGAAGGTATACACAAACCCACACAGGTATATGTGAGTATGTACAAATATATTTCTGATATGTATACATGTGTTATGTGTAATGTCACTTAATCTCTAATACATACACATTGGGGAGGAATATCTAACTATTCCTACAGATTTTAGGCAGGACAGGATAGAAATTTCTATCAAATGGTTTTGGGAGAATCTGTTAAGGTGATTATATGATTTTTACCTGATTAATATGGAAAATTATATTAGCATAGCTTCTAACAGTAAAACATAGTTGTACTCCTAGCATAAACCCCATTTTTTAGTGCTGCATTATTCCTTTAGAGTTTGATGAATTCTATACATAAGATTTTGTAGTGCAGCCACTATGGAAAACAGAATGGAGTCTCCTCAAAAAATTAAAAATAGAACTACCATATGATCCAGCAATCCTACTTCTGGGTATACATCCAAAGGAAATGAAATCACTATCTCAAAGAGTTATGTGCACCCCCATGTTCATTGCAGTATTATTTACAAGAGCCAAGACATGGAAACAGCCTAAGTATCCACTGATGGATGGTTAAAAAAAATGTGGTATATATACAATGAAATATTATTCAACTATTTAAAAGGAAATCCTGCTATTTTGCAACAACATGGATGGCCCTTGAGGGCATTATGCTAAGCAAAATAAGTCAGACAGAGAAAGACAAATACTGTATGATCTCACTTATATGTGGAATCAACAAAATGAATTCATAGGTACAGAGAACAGATTGGTGGTTGCCAGAGGCAGGGCCAAGGTGGGTGGAGAGGAGACGGGTGAAAGTGGCCCAAAGGTAAAAACTTCCAGTTATAAAATAAGTCCTAGAGATGTAATGTACAGCATGGTGATTATAGTTAATGCTGTACTGTACATTTGAAAGTTGCTGAGAGAGTAGATCTTAAAAGTTCTCATCGTCAAAAACATGATTTGTAATTATGTGTGGTGATGGATGTTAACTTATTGTACTAACCTTTTCTCAATATATACAAATCAAATCATTATGTTGTACACCTAAAACTAATACAATGTTATATCCATTATATCTCAATTAAGAAAAGATTATTCTCTAGTTTTAAAGATTTTTTGTGGTGGTGGTTGATGCAGTGGCTATTGTAACTGGTGTGTGTGTGTGTGTGAGTGAAAATGTATTATTTTCAGGTTTAGATATCAAAGTAACACTGATCCTGTTAAAAACATGAAGAAACCTGAGGCCTTTCCTTTCTTCTCTGTGCCAATAAAAAGGCAGAAATGTAATGGAATAACCTGTTCCCTAAGAGTTAAGAATATTTAACCGGCGAAATCACTTGGGGCCTGATTTTATCAACTTCTTCCACTATTATTCATCTATTTGGGTGTTCCCTTTCTTCCTGCCTTCACTCAGATAAGAAATATTTTCAAAGATAATTCTTCATTCCATAGATTCTTTCAAATGTGTTTGTATAGAATTTTTCAAAGTATACTTTTATGCGTCTCCAGTTTCTTTTATATTTCTGAGTATTCCATTTTAACGTTTGATCACACTTTTCCTTAATTAGGCCACTTAATGATTTATCTACTTTACTGCATGTGAGTATGTTATGTTTCTAAAGAGCCGCTTGTTACATTAGAAAACAAAAACCACTAAAAAAATGTTGCCACAAAGCGGACAAAAATCAAGACCAGAAATCTGTATGAATTAAAAAAATTAAAACTTAAGAAGGAGGTGCCTCTATAAAATAAAGCCACAAATATAATAACAAGCACTTATAAGGTACTTAACACGTGTAAGGCAGTATTAAGCGCTTTAAATAAATTAACTCATTTAACCCTCACTACACCCCTATCAAGTAGAATGACTATTATCCCAATTCTAAGATAAAGAATTGGAGGTACTGAAAAACTGCAAGTTCACATAGATGGTAAGAGGCAGCAGTTCAAAGCAGGGATATGAAGGTTCAGGAAAGCTGTGACAGAAGATACAAAGATCTCTTCAGAGAGAAAAATAAAACCTTCTCAGTTAGGGTAACAGAAAATTGGTACACTGATAACAGACCAAAAAGTAAACTAGACCCTGTGAAAATCATGAAGTACAGGGCAGGGAAAAGCAAGTAAAATGAAAAGGAAATTTTAAGAAAGAGTTAAAAATTATGTAGAAAAAAATTACAGACATAAAATTTATATAAGGACATCTAATATATGTACAGTGAGTATCCCAAAATAAAGAATTGAAATAGATGATAAAAATATTTATAGATATAATTCAAGAAACCTTTTCAGAAAAAAAAAAAAAAAGCTTGAATCTATAGACATGAAAGGACGTAATTTCCCAGAAAGATAGACACAGAAGGCTCAATACCATGACATACGCTAGTAAAGTTACTGGAATTAGAAAATAAAGAAAGTAGGCACTTTGACAAGAAGATCAAGCTGCCTTTAAGGTAAAGAAATGAGGCTAATCTCAGACTTCCTGGCAATATTCAGTGCCAGAAAACAATGAAAAAATGCCCAAAGAGTCCTCATGTGGAAAAAATAATTGACCCAATAAATATTTTAACTTCCTCTCATTTGAGAATAAACGCAATTAAAAATATAGTTCCCATGAACTCTTCTTGAAAATAAAAGAAAAATTTCATTTAACCAGGGGGTATAAAACCTATTCTGAATGAACTGGCCATGGGTGTTGATTCCTTTTAAGTGTTAGACTAAAATTAAAATAAATATCAGGCTTATGGTTGCAGGATTATTGTAAATGTGCTAAACTTGGCAAAAGTTGGAGAAAGTAAGGTGAGAGAAGAGTTAATAAAGCATGCAGACTTCCTTAGTTTTTATATATGGGTTCAAACATATGTCACTAAGAGTTCATAAGCCAAATAAAGGTATAGGTATATTTAAAGGTATAAAATTAAGAAGAAATATAATCAGCTAAAATCAAGTGATGGGGATATGAAGGGGAGGAAGCGGCAATAATGTTGTTATTTCTCAAAACAGAAAGTCAATAGGTAACTTATACAGAAGTGAGGAATTAAGTATACTACATTATAGACTGAATGTCTCTGCCCCTGCCCCATTCATATGTTGAAATTCTAATCCCTAATGTGATGATATTAGGAGGTGGGCCTTTGGGAGGCGATTAGGTCATGGGGGTGGAGCGCTCATGAATGGGGTTAGTGCCCTTACAAGCTGAGACACAAGAGCTTGCTCAGGCTCTCTGCTCGCCATCAGGGGAGGACATAACGAGAAGCTGCCCATCTGCAACCTGGAAGAGAGCCCTTATTAGAACTTGACCACACTGGCACCCTGAGCTGGGACTTCTAGCCTCCAGAACTGTGAGAAATAGATTTCTGTTGTTGATAAGTCGGCCAGTTTATGGTATTTTGCTATAGCAGCCTGAGCAGACTAAGATGTAAACTTTAATTCCATATCTTGGTAAAACCTCTGTGGCATTTAAACAATAGCTATCAAAATTAAAATGTGTATCCCTTTGAGCCTAAGCTTTCACTTTTAGGAATTTATCACACAGCTATACCTAAACATGTTATAAAAGTATTTATGGGGATATTTTTTGTAGTATTGTAGGTAATAAAAAGAGTGAAACAATCTAAATGTCTACATAAGATTCATTAAATTCTGGTAACTTCAGATAATGAAATGTTCTATAATTGTTAAAAACTGAGTCAATTTTGAAACAATGCCCAAGATACGCAAATGAAAAATGTAAACTTAGAACGATGTATATAGTATGCTATCACACATGTAAAAATATTTTAAAGGATAACGTATGTTTTATTTTTCACGTACATGTGAAAACCCATGTATGTTTTCATTTGCACATAATATCTCTGAAAAACTATACACACAAAAATAACTGATATTTTAGTTGCCTCCATAGAAGGAAACTGGATGGGGAGATATAGATGGGGGAAAGTCTACTTTCTTACTGTTATCACTTCACTCTTTGAATTCTATATCAAATATGTGTACTATCTATTAAAATATAATAAGTTTTGGGCCGGCCCAGTGGCATAGTGGTTAAGTTTGTGAGCTCCGCTTCAGTGGCCTGGGGTTCGCAGGTTCTTAAGGACTACAGGAGTAGAGGAGGTGGAGGAGGCTGAGAAAAAGGGTAAGGTAAAAATAGGTATATTTCTGAATACAATTGTGTCAGAAATTGCACTCAGTCGCACGTATCACACATGAGACAACAGGGTTTCAACAAGATGAAGGCTTATTTTTTACTCATATAACAAAGTACTCACATAAAACAAAGTACAGGTGGCTCCACATTGTCACTGATGCCCCAGGCCTCTCTCATCTTTTCATTATACCACCTCTAGCACATTCTCAAGGTCACAACATGATTGCAGAATGGCCAGTTGGGGTTAGAACAAATGGAAGAAAGAACATTCCCATAGAGCCAAGTAAGGCTGTTGAAGAGTTTCCCCAAAAACCCCACCCAGTGACTTCTTATATCTCATCACCCCCTTCTCCCATGGGGACTGGGAAATGTCAATCTGTAGTTGGGCACGCTGCTGCCTAAAAGCACAGAGGGCTTTTCCTAAGGGAGAAACTGTAGGAAACTACCAGGGGTAAGAAAAATAGGCATCTTCCTCTACTACAATTTCAGGGATTGGAAAACATCCCAATCTACCCCAAAAATACCAACCTCTCCAGTTTGCCATAGGGACCACTAGAGTTTTTAATGGGAGTTAACCTGTTGTTCCGAAAACTGAGAGTCAGATGAATTCTACTAAATTGGAGGAGAGAGTTAATGTTTATGTAAACACTATCCCAAAACTCTGTCAACAAAGAAAACCTGAATTGTGGGTTCCTGCAAGTAGAGCTAGACTAGGGTGCAGTAGCTCTGACTTTGAGGCCCTCTTGTGAAGCTACTCCCATTTCCTGGGCCTCAACTTCCTTGTCCCAAAAGTGCAGCTTGGTCTAGAACTTTAAGGACCCCTCTATCTCTAAAGTTTTAGGTAAATACTTTATTGAATTACCTAGTTTCCTTCTGGAAGTAAAGGAAATTGGTGACTCAGTGGATCCCACAGGAAACAGAAGCATCATAAAGACTAGGAGGATGAATTGGGGGCTCATTTGCAGGGGCTACCAAGGGAGCAGCAAGCATAGAAAGCAGCAGCAGGATGGGGGCCCCATCGAGTTAGAGGACTGCAGACAAACTGGAGTGGTGCTCAGCAAGAAGGAATGGGGGACACAGAGAGATCCATTTGCTAATGAAGAACTAGGGTGGGAACGACTTGGTAGTTCACACACAAACACACACACACACACATATCCAAATATACACATACATGCATATTTATATCAGGTAATAACAATAGAATTAGAATGATATACATGTTCGTTAAGCAGCCACCAAGTGTTTGCTTAAAAATAAAAACACTGGGGGCCAGCCCGGTGGTGTAGTGGTTAAGTTTGGCGCTCCGCTTCCGTGGTCCGGGGTTCGCAGGTCTGGAGCCCAAGCGTGGACCTATGCACCACTTATCAAGCCATGCTGTGGCGGCGTCCCACACAAAATAGAAGATGGGCACGGATGTTAGCTCAGGACCAATCTTTCTCAGCAAAAAGAAGAGTATCGGCAATGGAGGTTAGCCCACGGCTAATCTTCCTTACAAAAAATAAAAATAAACACTGTTAGGTGCTAATTGGCTCCATAAGAACACCAATATAATCTCTAAGATTTTGCTTTGGTTCCAGAAAAGCTGAATTTATGAGGCATCCAGGTATTTAAATGAAATCATGGCTGTAATTGATTAAATGCATAAAAGCAAAACAACACTGTGTAAACACACTTAAAGTATAACGGCATGTGAATTAACATAAAATGGGGAAGACTCCACATCATACATTCCCAAGCTCTGAAGCATGTTTAGAGGAAAGTAAACTCTTATACAGATCCCCCAGTGCAGGCAGAATCTGGTGTGATGTTTCCATTGTTATTCAAAACTGGTTATCAGGAACTGTTGAACCTCCAAATGAAGCCCACAGCAAGTACAAGCTATAAAAAGCATTCGCTTGTCACTAAGAGAATATGAACAGGTTTAGCACATCTACTTTTCCACACTTCAAGTTTTCAAATGAGACTGGAAGGCGATTATCAAGGGATTTTGCAGGAAGATAACTTTCCCTCTAAATCTTTTCATCCAGGCATGATATACAAATGTACAATATATCTTTCCTATAATTAAGTAAATTGTTCCCTTGCTTCATAGTTACTCAGCAACAAATGACACCTACATGATCTTTCTGGAAGAAAAAAAATCAGGACTTATTTATTGCCAAGTAAACTCTTAGGAAATGGACATTTTAATTGATTATTCTGGTAGTAAAATAATTGAGAAAATACTTTTTCATCATATTTCTTCTTTACAAACCTCTTTTATCACTGTTTTGAATTCTAGCTAAGCTACATTACATTTTGTTATTTTGTGATCTCGCCTCCAGAAAAAATGTCTGCCTGGAGAAAACTGTTTAGTCAAAAAGGAATATGAGGTGTCTGAGGGGAAAAAAAATTTAAATTATATATATACTCCTCTGGTAATGCTACCACTAGAAGACACTAGTTCTGATACTGTTTTCAAATACAATATAAAACATCTAAAATAAAATCAAAGACTATGCCAGATTGTATATATATTAATCTTTCAATTCCATTTGCAATCAGCTCCTGAGAACCTACCTGCCAGGGGCTGAGTTTGAAACTGGGACACAAAAATCATTTCTGCCTTCAACAAGATCCTAATCTAATAGTGAAGGTAGGTGTGCAAATAAAAAAAAAATTAATAGATTCTGAGATTGCAAAAGATATTCTACATATGTGCAAAAGAGTAAATGATTCATTTCTATTGAATTATTATTTTGAAAGGATCAAATGTAGTTCACCAGGAGTGAGGGGGATAAAAGAAAAAATATTTTCCTGGAATTTCCACTTCACATCATACACACAAAAAAATCAACTCCAGATATACAGGGGGGAAAAATAAGACTTGTAGAAGAAAATAAAGGAAAGTTTTATATTACCCCAAAAGTACTAATGACAAAAGGGAGATAAATTCAACCACAATTAAATAGTTTTTGTTCAAACATATACACACACACAACAGAATCAGAAATGACAACCACAAAGTTGGGGAAGATATTTGCAACCTATATAATTGACAACTTTAATTATCCATAAGGGATAAGTAGGGGGGGAGAAGGGGCGGGAGGTGGTCACTTATTAGTCAATAAGAAAATGCAATAATAGAAAGTGACAAAAGGTATTGAACAGTACATTCCAGGAGAGAAAATGTGAATGACAAATATAAAATAAGAATCTCAATAATCAAGGAGATTTATATTAAACTCACAATGAGATAATTGTCTAATAAATAGATATGCAAAAATTAATTGCAATACTAGGTGTGGAGGCTTGCAGAAACAGGAACTCCAGTGCAAATGTAAATTGGCACAACCACTTTGGAAATCAATTTGATATTATCTTATATAGTTGAACATTCACATACCATCCAATTTAGCATACCCAAGGCCAGGTATAGTTTACTAAAACTATATTTCAAGGACAAACTCTAGTTCTCAAACTACCCGTTAACAGATGGCTATAAGATAAGGAGCTTGCCCCAGAAGATAAACGCAATACTTCCTTCACTGAGGAAATCTGAAACAACTACAATTTGGCTGAATTAAAGAGTGGGATCTTAATGACATGGTTTTATATTTGACTGCAAGCTCCATATCTTATTGTAGACTGGCATTTTTAATAGGACTGACCTAAAATACCTGTGGTTAATATTCATTAGTGGGCCATAAAATAAATTTAGTCACAAGTAACTTTTTAAAAATGAAATAGAATGAAATGCAATAGAATACATAAAGTAAACTGAATTGCACAGAAATTAGCAAAGCACAAATTTTTGTTTCAGATATAAAAGTACATGCCCACACACACATATACCCATGTACTCACACACACGTATGTGTGCATACTAGGTTGTTATATGAAACATTTCTTCTGTAGGTCACTGCCAAAATTTTTGAAATCAATATTCCTAAAGAAACTCTATGTATATGCTCTAAAAGACATTTAGAAGGATTAAAATCACATAAAGTATCTTCTTCAACCACAATGGAATGAAATTAGAAATAAATAAAATTTTGGAAAGTCACAAATATATGGAACTTAAACCATACACCCCTAATTAACCAATGGGTCAAAGAAGAAATCACAGGAAAATTAGACAGTACTTTGAGATGAATAAAGACTAAGACACAACATATCAAAACATATGAGATACAGTGGAAGCAGTGCTCAGAGGGAAATTTATAGCTGTACATGCTCACATTAAAAAAGACAAATAATCAATCACCAAACCAATTTACCTTAAGAAACTAGAAAAAGAGCAATCTAAATCCAAAGCAAGCAGAAGGAAGGAAATAATAGAGGGGAAATATAGAGAATAGAGAAAAATCAAAGAAATCAAAAGCTGGTTCTTTAAAATGATCAACAACATTGACAAATATTTCGCTAGACTGACAAGGCAAAAAAGCAAGAAGTCTCAAACTACTAAAAACAGGAAAGAAAGAGGTGACATTACAAGAAAAAAAATGATCTTACAGAAATAAAAAGATAAGAGAATAGGAAAAGCAATTAAATGCCAACAAATTAGATATCCGAGATGTAATGGGCAAATTCAAGGAAGATACAAATTACTGAAATTGACTCAAGAAGAGACAAAATCTGCATAGACCTGTAACAAGGGAAAAGATTGAGTTAGTAACCAAAAACTTCCAACAAAGAAAAGCTCCAGCCCAGTTGGCTTCACCGATAAATTCTACCAAAGGTTGAAAGAGAGATTACTATCAGTACTTCAAAAACACTTCCAAAACTATGGATGAGAAGGGAATACCTTCTATTTCTATGAGACCAGCATTACCCAGACACCAGACCAAACGAAAACACCACAAGAAAAGAAAAGTACATACCAATATCCCTAATGAGTAGAGGGAAAATCTTCAGCAAAGTGCTAGGAACCAAATCCATCAGCATATAAAAAAGAATATTCACCATGAGCAAGTGGGATTTATCTCAGGAATGCTAGCTTGTTTCAATGTATGAAAAATCAACATAATACACCATACTAATAGAACAAAGCAGGGGAAAAAACCCATGATCAGCTCAATAGATGTAAAAAAAAAAGGCATTTGACAAAATCCAACATCCTAAATGACAAAAAAAGACTCCACAAACTAGTAATAAAAAGGAACTTCCTCCATCTGATACAGGTTATCCATAAAAAACAACAATGGCAAAAAGAAAACCACAATGCGCGCGCACACACACACACACACACACACACACACACACACAGAATTAAAATCATGCTTAACAGTAACAGACTGAAAGCTTTCCACCTAATATTAGGAACAAGACAAGGATGCCCACTCTAGGCATTTCCATTTAACATTGTACTGGAGGTTTTTTTCCCAGGCAATTAGACAAAAAATAAAGGAAAAAGAAAGAAACATCCAAATTGGAAAGGAAGAAGTAAACTACATCTATTTGCAGTTGACATGATCTTATAAATAGAGAAGACTAAAGAACCCACAAAGACACTAACAATACACTAGAGCTAATAAATAAGTTCAGCAAGGTTGCAGGATATAGGATTAATATACAATAATCAATATATTTTTATGACAATGAACAACCCAAAATGAAATTTAAGAAAACAATTTCATTTATAACAGCATCAAGAAGAATGAAGTACTTACAGATAGATTTAACAAAAGGAGATATACATGCTGAAAATATAAAATATCACTGAAAAAATTAAGATCAAAATAAATGGAAGGACATCCCATGTCCATGGATTGGAAGATTAATATTGTAAAGATGGCAGGATTCCACAAATTGATCTATAGAGTCAATGCAATCTCTATCAAAATTCCAACTGCCTTTTTTACAGAAATGGACAAGTTGATCCTAAAATTCACATGAAATTGCAACGGAACCAGAATAGTCAGATCAATCTTGAAAAAGTAAAACAAAGTTGAAAGACTCATATTTCTCAATTTCAAAACCTACTACAAAACTATAGGAATCAAGACAGTGAGGAACTTACATAAGGACAGATATATCGATCAGAGGGTTAGAATTGAGAATCCAGAAATAAATCCATCTATGGTCAATTAATTTTTGATAAGTATACTAAGACCATTTGTATTACTTTCCTGTTGCTGCTGTAACAAGTTAGCATAAATGGGTGGCTTCAAACAACAGAAATTTATTCTCACAGTTCGAGGCCAGAAGTCTGAAGTCAAGGTGTCAGCATGGCCTCATTCTCTCTGGAGGCTCCAAGGGAGAATCTGTTCTTTGACTCTTCTAGTTTCTGGTGGTTGCTGGCTTCCTTGGCTTGGGGCCATATCATCAAATCTCTGCCATCATCTTCACATTGTCTTCTGCTCTGTGTGTCTCTATCTTTTCTTCTGTTTCTTATAAAGGCACTTGTCTTTGAATGTAAGACCCACCTGGATAAGCCAGGATAATTTCATCTCAAGATCCTTAATGTATATGCAAAGATCCTTTTCCCAAATAAGGTAACATTCACAGGTTCTGGGGATTAGAACATGGACATATCTTTTTGGGGGTGACCATTCAACCCACTACACCATTCAATGAGGTAAGAATAGTCTTTTAAACATAAGGTGCTGGAACAACTTCATATCCAGTGTAAAAGAATGAATTTGGTCCCCTACCTCATACCATATATAACAACTAAGCCAAAATGGATCAAAGCCATAAATTTAAGATCTAAAACTATAAAACTCATAGCAGAAAACATAGGCATAAATCTTTGTAACATTGGATTAGTCAACAATTTCTTAGATATGACATCAAAAGCAAAATCAACCCAAAAAATAGATAAATAGTATTTCTTAAAAGCTAAAACTATTTGTGTGTCAAAGGACACTATCAAGAAAGTAAAAAAGACAATTCACAGAACAGGGTTTTATTTGCAAATTATGTATTTGATAATGGACTAGTATCCATGATATATAATGAGCACTTGCAATCTACCATTAAAAAGACAAATAACCCAATTTTAAAGTGGGCAAAGGAATGACCATTTGGGGAATGACAAATGGGCAAAATGAATAGACATTTCGCCAAAGAAGATGCACAAATGGCCAATACACACATGGATAGACAGTCACCATCATTAGAGAAATGCAAATCAAAACCACAATGAGACACCATGTCACATGCTCTAAGTTGGCTATAATTTTTTTTAAATGGAAAACTAGCATTGGAGAGGATGTCAAGAAATTGAAACATTCTTAAGTTGCTGGTAGGATAGAAAATCATGGAGTCACCTTATAAAATGGTTTTCTAGTTTCCCAGGAAGGTAAATAGAGTTGCCATATAACCTAGCAATTCCACTCCTAGATATATGCTCAAGATAATTAAAAATAGATGTGCACACTAAAAAAAACTTGTTCATGAATGTTTCTAGAAGCATTTTTCACAATAGTCAAAAACTGAAAACAACCCCAAATGTCTATCAACTGATGAATGGATGAAGAAATATGGTGCATCCATACAATGGAAAATCATTCAGCCATAAGAAGAAATGAAGTACTGATCCATGCTACAACATGGGGAAACCTGGAAAATATTGTGGTAATTATCACACAAACCAGACACAATATGAAATGTTCAAATAGGAAAATCCACAGAGACAGAAAATGGTTGCCAGGGGCTGGAGGATGAAGGAAATTAGGCGTGATTGTTAATGGGTATGTGTTTCTTTGTGATGATAAAAATCTTCTAGAATTAGATAGTGGTGATAGTAAATTCACAAGGTTGTACAACCAACAAGTGAGTCATATACTTTAAACAGGTGAATTTTATGGTACGTGAATTATATCTCAAAAAATAATAAAATTTTTAAAAATAAATGAACTATAGCTACCCACAACATGGTTGAACCTTATTAAAATGTTTAGCTAAAAAATTAAGTCACAGATAATTACATATAGTAAGTTTCCCGTTTTTTAAAACTTAAAATTTAAGAATATCTAAGGGCAAGTAAATAATAAAAAATAATTCAGAAATCTCTTCAGTTGTGAGGGTAGCCCAAAGGTATGTACAAAGCTAATAGTAATATTTTTGTTATTAAGTTTGGTGATTGTATGAATATTTTGTAAGTATGTCTCTTACTGAACATATATGCTCTGATGTTCCTCAAATATTATATAATAAAAACATTTAATTCATTTGCTTTTCAATTTTAGGTGGCTGGGGAAATGCTAGTGGCATGAATAAAAACAATGGCATTAAAAACAATGGCCAGTCATTGCATGACACGGGTCAGCCTTACTTCTTTTAGTCAATCTGCCCCACCGTTCTTCCTCTCATGATTACTTCTGAGTCACCAATCTATTGATGCCCAGCCAGCTGAGTCAGGAGTTGGGCTTTTTATAGCTCTAGAGCATCAAAAGTGAGTCATCTACTCACTTCTAGCACAGTTCATTTCAAAATTATCTTCCACCTCCTCTCAGCTAAGATTAATCTGCCTATTATTTTATCTAAGCTGACATCATTGTTATGCTTTGTTTAATATTTAAATTCTTAATTCCCCTTAAATCATGATGCTCTGTGATTCTCCATTTGTTGAGTAAAACCATTTCAGTGCTTTATGAGAAAGTTATGTACTGGACTAGAGCAACAGTTTTCAAGTCAAATTGGACTTTTAGTTCAGGGTATAACAGTTATCTTGAAAAATAAATTTATTGCAAGAAAAGGAGGGTTTCTTCTTGTTTTGGGGAGGGTTTTGTTTTTAATTCTACAAGCTTCTCTTTATTTGACTTTATCATAAGGGAGATCTCACAGGGAAAGAAGAGACTGCAGTAAGCCTTCTAGGTTATAGGAGGAGTTAAGGATGAGACAAGTGGGTTAAAAAAAGGAGGTCAGAAATCAATATGCCAAATTCTCAGTCTTGGAATCAAACATCAACTGTAGAAACTTACACAAAGAAGATGAGACTTTGGCTGTGTTAGCTTACAGACTCTGTCTAGCAAAAGAATCATTAAACTGGTGAAACTGGTTACCAGACAACTAAAGTCTCTGGAAATTCACCTAAGAGCAGGCAATAAATTGAAAAGCATTTATTCAAAAAAAAATCTAGAATTTCAGTAAGAACAGTGGTAATCTGTGGCATTTGGGCCAGAAACTGCTTCCACCTCCACCACCACCCCCGCTTCCTACTCAGTGTTACAGAAGGTTTATTTTGAGTGGGCAAAACCAAGAAAAGGGTGGCTCTCTTCTCCCCACTTTCCCCCTGCCCACCTTCTCAGTTGTAAGGCACTGGTTTCACTGTGGGAGGGCTCACTCCTCGCCTTTCCCAAGGTCTCTGTTTCAGATCTATTCCAGGAGGGTACAGCCAAGAAAATAGGGTCTTCCCAACTCTACCCAGCTCCCACTCATCGGGTGAAGGCTCTATCCTGGTCAGACATGGCAAGCTATGAACTGCAGGCCAAAGAGACGTAGGGCTTCCATTGCCACCTCCCCCCAACCTCCATCTACTTATAGGGCAAAAGTCCCATGCCAGTTAAGTTAACTCAAGAAGAATGGGGACTACCATTCCCCCAAGGGCAACGGAGTCACTCTGGGAGATGCAGACCCTACCTCCTCCACACCATTCCGGCTCCAGCACAGCTAACAGAGCTTCTGCTAAAGTGCTAGTTGAGGCAAGACTTGAGGACTGGCAGCACTACCTGGGGGCTAACTTAATTTGGAACAGAGAGTGTAGGAACTTCTGCCTAAAGGCATTTTCCCTCCAATAGAGATCCTAGTGGTAAACAATTAGATAAGCAATTGCATACTTGTAGCAGCAAACAAAACAGACCCACCAGAAATTTAACAAGGAAGGACATGAGGAAAAAAGATAGCCAGATAAAGGTCATGTTAAGATCACTCTCTTCCCTCATAGTCTGGAAGGTTGTGCACACACACTGGGGTGCCTCCAGCCTGGAGCAGTTGGAGAGCTGTTAATCCCTGGCTAAAAGCAATGCAGATTTGAAATCATCCTGAAATGGATGGAAGTCTTACTGGTTCAGGAGGCTTAATCACAATCTCCAATCAGTCACTGGCTAAAGACTACCCTATGCTGACCCAGGAGCAAATTCTAGGATTCCAAGCTTAAAAGTTTTTAAAGGGGCCAGCCTGGTGGCACAGCAGTTAAGTTCACGCTCTCTGCTTCAGTGGCCAGGGGTTTGCAGGTTTGGTTCCTGGGCACAGACCATCCCACTGCTTGTCAAGCCATGCTGTGGTGGCATCCCATATAAAGAAGAGAAAGATGGCCCAGGGCCAATCTTCCTCAGCAAAAAAAAAAGGAGGACTGGCAACGGATGTTAGCTTAGGGCTGGTGTTCCTCACCAAAAAAAAAAAAAAATTTTTTTTAAAGAGAAAAAAATTCTAAGCACTGACAGAGGTTGCACACTTCAGGAGAAATAGACTTTGCAGAATTAATTCAAGCAATCCATTAAACAAACAGAACCAAGCAACAATAAGAAGTTCCAGGGTTAAAATCAGAAGCTACAAACAATATAATATTATATAAGATATGTAGTTTTTATGAAAAAAATGAGACCTGCAAAGAAACAAAAAATGTGACCTATACATAAGAAAAATTCACTAAAGTGGACTCAGTGGTAGGTTTGACCTGGCAGGAGAAAGAATCAGACAACTTGAAGAATTAGGGTGGGCCTTCATCAATTTTGACTGGTGTCCCTGTAAGAAGAGGAGATTAGAACACAGACATACATAGAGGGAAGACAATGTGAAGACACAGAGAGAAGATGACCATTTATAAGCCAAGGAGAGAGTTCTCAGAAGAAACTAACCATGTCAACATCTTGATCTTGGACTTTTAGCCTCCAGAATAAGAAAAAAGTTTTCATATTCTGAGAAAACAAATTTATGTTGTTTAAACTACCCACTTTGTGGTACTTCGTTATGGCAGTCCTAGCATACTAATACACACATAAATATGTTCAATGTTGTTAGTTATAAGAAAAATGCAAATTAAAACACACTAGAATGGCCAAAATTTAAAAGATTGTCAATATCAAATGTTAGCATGGATGTGGGGCAGCTAGAATTTTCATACATTGCTGCTGGGAATGGAAAACGGTGCAGCCACTTTGGAAAACAGTTGGCATTTTGTTATAAAGTTAAATATACACTCACCATAAAACCCAGCAATTCTACTCTTAGATATTTACATAAGAGAAATGAAAGCATATGTTCAATGGAAGAGTTGTACTCAACTACTCATAGATTAATTGATAATAGCCCCCAAATGAAAACAACCAAAATATTCACCTGGTGAATGGATAAACAAATTGTAGTTTATCTATATAATGGATTACTAATTAGCAATTAAAAAGGAAAACATTACTGATACACACAACATTATGGGTAAATTCCCAAAACCATTACTCTTAAGTGAAAAAAGCCAGACCAGAGACTACATACTGTATGTTTCCATTCATATGAAATTCTAGAAAAAGCAAAACCATAGTAATGGAAAGCAGATCGGGGTTGCCAGGAGGCAGGAGTAGATAGGAGATTGATTGCAAAGAGACACAAGAGAACCTTTTGGGTTGATGAAAATGTTTTATAAAATGATGTTTGACAGTGGTTACACAATAGTATACATTTGTCAAAACTCAAATTGTGCAAATTAATTGGTGAGTTTTTATGTATAAATTATTCTCAGTAAAGAGGATTTTAAAAATAATTAGGATTTACAAAGTGTTCTGATGACATGGGGAAAAAATTACAATAGTAAGCAAAGAAAGCAAGATTTACCTATATAAAATGCATTGAAAAGTGATGATAAATTATAAAATATGAACTATCCTTTCCTCAGTGTTGAAATGGTTGGTGTTTTTACTGGTACTGTTTTCAGTCATTTCCAAATTTTCATAGTAGATATGTATATCTTTCATTAAAAAAAAAAAGCCTAACAGCTGTATTTTCTTCTTTTTTAACTTTCAAGAGCCACCTCAAGTAACAGAATGGTGGTAGTATATAGATACACAGGGAAATAAGAACAACACATCCCTCACAAGCTTCAGAATAATCACCTGGCTGAATTCCACAGGTTAATCCAGAATCCAAGACCCATCCGCAAGAGGCTGTCAATGTCTGGCCACTAATGATGACCCAGGTGTTCTGTGTCTTTGCTTCTACAGTGTTTAGTGCCGCTGCTACCAGTTGACAACCTCACCATCTATGCTATATTGTCTCTATCTCAAGGCTTTTGCTAACTCTTAGATTCTATGTAGTCTTAATGTCTTCATGCTGTCATCTCTGTGTGTTCCTTAGATATCAAGATCAATTTCTTGACAGCAAGAATGAGGTAGTCCCAGCTAACTATAATTTCTGGTAACTCAAAAATGTATCCTAAAATTTATTGATACTTCTCTCTTCAAGAGGTGGAGACTAATTTCTGTCCCCCTTGAGTGCGGGCTTTAATTAGAAACTTGCTTCTAACAAACAGAATATGGCAGATATGATGATGTGTGCTTCTGAGACTGATGCTTAGAAGGCATCATTGGCCTTCTTCTTCTTGTCTTTCTCTTGAATCACTTGCTTTGAGGGGAGGAACCCAGTCATCATGTCTTGATAATATTCAACCAGCCCTGTGGAGAAGCCCATGGGGAGAGGAACCAATGCTTCTTGCCAATAGCCAGTGAGGAGCAGAGTCTTCTTGTGATCAGCCACATGAGTGAGCCATCTCTAAAACAGACGCTCCAGGCCATCAAGCCTCCGATTACACAGCTCCAGCTACCATCTTGATGGCAACTCCAAGCCAGTTAAGTTCCCCCTGAATTCCCACCTCCAAAAAGTATAAGGTAATAAATATGTATTGTTTTCAGACAGTAAGTTTTAGGGTATTTTGCTATGCAGCAATATTGTCCCATTTTAAGGGGAGTTTTGTCCTAAACTTCCTCACAGATTGACTGTCCCGGGGCACCCACGCATAAAAAACAACTCAAGAGTGTTCTCTCAGCAAGCACCCTGGGTCTGGAAATTTACCTAAGAGTGGAGATATACATAAGATAGACACCTTTATGGAGCTATCCAATAAAAAAATAAAAATATAAAGACCGACCCTCCTTAGGAAAATAATCTACCTTAAATCAGAAATAATTATCTTCCACACAAACAGGACTCCAAATGAAAATAAATTAGTTTAATAAGGAATTTGAGAGAAACCTACAGTTCCCAAGAATTGGTTTCTAAGATATGTTGCTTTGGGTTTCTAGATTTGCCACTGTTAGCAGTGTAAACCTAAGTCAGTTAGCCTTTTGGGGTCTCTTGTGTACAGTCATTTTTAATCTAATTTTGGTCAAAGACACCTTTGAGAATCTAGAATCTTTCTCCTGATAAATACAGACCGCCACAGTCAGTTTACAAATTCTGTGCTTCTTTTGGAAAATATTTCCTACTTGGTAATTATGCCTAGTTAAACTAGAGAAATTCTAGTAGTTAGGGTCCAAGTAACTCATGGTTTTCTGGTGTTTTATAAACTTCAAGATTTTGAATTATATGGTTTACTACATACTTGGTACTTCACTGCATATATTAATTACTGCTCTATAAATGAAAGTTTTTCTCAGCAAGTGTTTTCTCTTCCCAAGGAAGCTGAGGCTTCAAATTCTAATGCAGGTGTAGAGAGTTACTAATTCCTATGATGGCTGACATATTACCTGCGACAACACACCTATCTGATATAATTTATAAGTTCTTCATGTTAATAAATAACATTAACTTATGTTGGTACTCACCTAGGGAGACTAGATTTAAAGGAAACCCTCATGATCAGTTTGCTACCTTGTTTCTGTACATTCAGCTTTCTCTTTAATGAACCTCTTTTTATTGGAGTATCAGAAAAGTAACTCAGAATGAAAAGGCACAGTGATCCCAGATCAGCAGCATCATTTTCGCAAACAACGGACAACCCCATTTTGTCATTTATAGAGTAACATATAGAGATCACAGGAGCACTCAGACAGCCTAATTTTATTGTATTAAACTGACGGCATTATCTTTCCCAATACTCCTAGCTGAGTATAACTACAAGGAGCCACAAAGACACTTTTTCTATAGGTTAACCTCTTTATAGGTAAGAGTCCTCAGCATAGAGTGCATGTGAAATGAATCTGTTAGATCCTTAAGTTGGATCAATACTCTTTTATGAAGAACAAAAAGAAGATACTAAAACATCTCATTTGATTACTGTTTGGAACAACAAGGCAGCAGGAATCACCTCAGTGGGCTCGCTCCTCCCTTATGGATCCAAGACAGAATATCCCCAAGAATCCATAACTTGCTTACAAAAGAAAGTGAAAACAATGCTTCCTTACATGTTAAATGTTTCTACTAGCTTAAGAGGTGAATTCCACTAGAGCTATTCTGGTTGGAGCCCTCCTCATTGTTTGGTTGCCACTGTAGATTTTATAATAATTTCACCTTCAAAATACATAATAAGGAGAATGTGATATTAAATAGCTACAAACTGCAGGAAATAGGGCAAAATAAACTCTTTCATACAATTCTTATGGTTTAAACATTTTATTTTTAACGTTTCCGTTCCAAAGAAAGGAACCTTATTTCTTTAGCATTAGAACACAAAGAGAGCTCTTAAATAGACAATTGACAGAGGCTACTAAAGTGGGAGCATTAAATAACTGAATGCCACCTGCAACCCTCTCTGCAACCACATTTCCATGTTCTCCTCTTCAGGCAGAAAAAAAAAGAAAAGATGAATCTAGCTACCATAATTCAAGTTAAAGAATAACGGTCTAAAATAATTAAGATGATTCTTTAGTAATTTGATAATGTACAATCATATTCTTTTCTCCTAAAAGACTGTTGCCTACAATTATTATTTATTTCTTGTTAAGGTGAATTACCACTTGTCTTGAAACAGATGTGAAATTATCCTTATTAGGTTCTTTCCTCTGACATTGGTATTTTAACACTGTGATTAAACCAGATGGAAGACAACTTTTTTTCTTTCTTTAAAAAAAAAAAGAGAGAAGGGAGGAAAAAACACACACGCACAACCAGGTACTTTCAGATTCCAGTTGCCATAACAACTTGAGTCAGCTTCCATCATTAAATCATCTTTTGATCATGCTTATGGATTTTTTTGTGTAACAAGTAAGGGGTTCATTTATTTCACTTTATTTTCTATTGAGGAAATTCTTCTTTTTGAAAACAGCCCATTGTCTATTTTATTAAACAAAAGCAGAAGAGTACTATAAACTCCCCCTCAAAACTATAAAGCACAAGGGTTCCCCAAAGAAAGCTGGGAAGTATTATATTGCACTTTCACAGAGTTCTAATGATATTTTTAAAGGGTATTTCGTTTCCATGAAAATTAAATTCTTCTGGTACTTTTACAATGTGAGAATTATTCATATATTTTTCTCTGTTTCAATAGGCCAATTCAAAAATTGTTTATGATAACACCACCAAAACATATTGCAGTAAAATACCTTCCTTCTGGTCTGTTTCATCTATTGTTTAATCTCTGGGTCTGAACACATCTGGAAAACCGTGAAGTCAGTGGGAAGTGTGAGAAGCTGGTATCGAAGCCAGTTGCTTCCTAGCAACAGCACTCAGGAAAAATAGGCTCATTTGTCAAGTGGCCCCAAAGCAGGAAATCAGAAGGCCCTGGGGAATGATAATGGCATATACAAGGTGCAAAACGTAAGTTAACAGTTACCTTCCCAAAGTGGACTATTCAATGTCCTCTATAAACAGGACACCCAAACTGAAAAGAAGTTGAAAGAGCCACAATGGCTCAGTGTACAGACTTCACACTTCTGTGATGGAGGGCCAATTTGTGCGTGTGTGTCCAATTCATCACAGACTGTTACTTTTGTAAAATACCATAGAAATAAAGTATTTAGAAAAGTGAAATAAAAAGACATTACAAAATCCAAAACTAAATTTTAAATAATAGTCAACCAACATAAAATCTTTCTGATTAATTGCTTAAATGTTTCTAAACACTTACCCTCAGTTTCTGTCCAGACCTCCTTGTGAGCCAGAAACAGTTCACAGACAGCACGAGGGAGCACACCACCGCACTTTAAAATAGCTCTGGTTTAGACCGGAGCTTCTCAAACTTATTGGGCATCAGGATCACCTAGAGAGCTTGTTAAATGCAAATCCCTGAGCCCCACCCTCAGAGTCAGATTCAGTAAATTTGGGCTAGCGATGGATAATTAACATTCCTAGCAAGGTGTTACCCAAGTATGAGTATCAGTGCTAGAGAAGACTTCATGTGCTATATGGCACCATTGTCTCATGCTCCCACTGTGGACATCCCACTGTACTGAAGAATAAAAATCTTGAGAGCTGAGTGAGGGTAAGATTACCTAGGAGGAGAGACTGGAATCTAAGGCTCCAGTGGTTCCTCATCTTTTCAGCACAAAATGTAAATGTCACAGCTTAGACCAGAAAGTTCTTCAAGATCTGCCTCATTCCCCCATTTTTGCCAGTTTTTCCTTATTCTACACTCCTTACCGATATGGAATTTATGCTTCAGCAACAAGGAATCATGGGTAGATGGATTCTGACAATGCCAGAATCTCACTTTCATTCCCTTTGCCTGGAAAGTCTTCTCTGCTCTTCACCTCAATTCCATTTCCCTCCTCTCATTCATTCATTCAACAAATACTGATAGGATTTTTATATGAGATTTAAATGGCATAATGCATTTAAAGGGCTTAGTAGGGAACGCAGCATGTGGCAAGCACTCAGTGCTGCTGATGTTGACAATGATGATGGCAAGAAAAATAAGATTACACGCTGATTAGAGTATCTAACCCTTCGTTTTGTAACTACTGATTTTTAAATTACCTCAATCAGACTGTGAAGCTTCATTGTAGGAATTGTGTTTTTCACATCAACAATTCCATTTCCTAGTGAGGTCTCAAGAACAGAGGAAGGTGTTAATAAATGTTTGCTGACAGATGGTAAAAACCTGAAGAGGTCATGACACAGCTATATTTAATCCTAATCTTTCCACTATGCCATCTTGTGTCTTAAAATTTCCCCTTTTCCAGCCTCCCTATCACACAGTTAAAAAACATAAGAAAACACTAGCTTTCTGTCATTTTAAATAATTCTTGGGCAAAGCAATTAATGTATTTGTTAATTTCCTTGGATTATTTCAGACTTTTCAGAAATAAATGAGCATTCATCATTCATGTAAACGAAGGGGCTGCAGTATCTGTGCAGGTATGTCACTCAGATTTCCCCTCAAGAAAGAACTTGCAGGGCCGGCCCGGTGGCATAGTGGTTAAGTTTGGCACACTCTGCTTCAGCGGCCCGGGTTCGCAGGTTCGGATCCCAGGTGCGGACCCACACCACGCGTCAGCCATGCTGGGGCGGCAACCCCCATATAAAGTGGAGGAAGACTGGCACAGATGTTAGCTGAGGACTAGTCTTCTGCAGCAAAAAAATAAAAAAAGGAAAGAACTTGCCCTTCAGCTGCAAGTAATACAGTTTCAGGATCCGTCTCAGCTTTCAACTCAAGGCCGTGATCCTCTCAGGCAGCCCGCATTCGATGACTGAGTATAACAGGGAACCAGGCTTGGCTATTTCTGCCTAGTGCCAGATTCCTCCAGTGAGGAGTCTTACTCTAGAGCTTCCTTTGAGCTGGCCAGGACTTTCTGATCTGCATCATGGTATGAGGCTCTTCCTCCCTAGTCTGCTTCCTTCCTGCTTTCCTTTCACAGGTGTCTGATCAGCAATGCTGTTGATCAGAAGTTGGAAGGCTTTTCCTGCCCAATCCTGCATCCTTCGTTTCTCATCTTTCACAGGTGTTACTTATTCCCTGTGTACTTCCAACATCATCTCAGTGTTTCCTTCCTAATGGCATAGCAGCATGAAAATGCAAAATTATGCTTTTGGCTTTCTCACTGGGATATTAAGTATTGAATCAAACTGGAGTCTAGCCAAGAAAAAACCTGAACAAGATATAAGTGAGACCTGCAGAGCACTTTTTCCATTTATCTGAAATTAGGCACAGAGACAAGTAATTGTGTCTCCCACCTGCTGACACACTCCATTCTTGACCTTTCCATATGTTTCTATCACTGCTGCCATTTTGAACTTCACTGTTTCTATCTTCATTTTTCTCCATTGTGTACATTTCTGATACTTTCAGCCTCCGGGACCAATATTCTCAAGTCACTGGCCATCTTGTTTGTATTCAGAGAAGCATCACGGCCTCTGTGGGTGAGTGAAGGCAATTTTAGGTGCCTTCTCAACTACTTAACAACTGAGAGCAAGAAGATATAGCCAAATTTTCTCCTTTTTTACACAGACAAAAGCTGTAGCTATGTCAACATAGGAAAAGTAAAACTTCCTAAAAAAAGTAAACTTATTCAAACACCTAGTAATAAATTGTATGGAAAGCTTGTACTAAATCAGTGGTTCTTTTTTTTTTTTTTTTTTTTGGTGAGGAAGACCAGCCCTGAGCTAACATCCATCGCCAATCCTCCTCTTTTTGCTGAGGAAGACCGGCCCTGGACTAACATGCTTGCCCATCTTCCTCCACTTTATATGGGACGCCGCCACGGCGTGGCTGACAAGCAGTGCGTCGGCGGGCGCCCGGGATCCGAACCCGCGAACCCCAGGCTGCCAAGCGCGAACTAAACCGCTGCGCCACCGGGCGGCCCCTAAATCAGTGGTTCTTAGTCTCTTCTGGCGTCTCAAATACCTTTGAATATGACACAAAAGCTATAAATTCAATCTCTAGATTAAAAAAAGAACTACTGATATTAGAAAGAAGAGCTTTAAGTATTTGTTCTAACTATCATCATTTCATTTTAGTCAATGTTTTACTAATAATTATGAGTACATACTAGGATAATATTTTGCTATATGATGAATGTTTTTTACTCACAGTCGTTAGTTTTCCTTAATTGCTCTTCTATAAATAAAACTACTTTGAAATTCTGCCTCAGGGAAAGAAACTTCAGCAAAATAAATTAATTAATAAACACACTAATACATAAAATATATATTTTTTTAGGGTTTGGGTTTTCAAAGCTGGCTTCCTGGCTTGAGCAATACATTTGGAAGAATACTTGCCTATCCAATTTTTTTCATCCTAAAGCAGATAAAAACCTAGTGCAGAGAGGGGGAAAGCAAAATTACAGAGGTCAGTGTATGTTACTAACCGTGACACTTCTCATTCAAAGACAATGGGAGAAAAACAACAACAAAAAGATAACTTGTGGACTTGAATAAAAGGTATAGAAACAGAGAGAAGTTTGTGTGAAATGTCAGAGATCAGAGGCACCGAAATGTCTTTAAAATATAAGAATGTAATTTTATTTTGGAAAGAAATGATTTCTAATGTATGACTTAGCTATTGCTGATAACAAGCACCCCTCCCCCCAAACAGAGTAGCTTAAAACAATAACCACTTATGTAGCTCATGATTCTCTGGGTCAGAAACTTAGGCTGGGATCAACTGGATCAACTTCGGATTTCAGCTCAGCTCTCTCATGCATCTTCAATCAGGAAAGCCAGGCTAAGAGGCTTTGCTGATGTGTCTGGCCCACTTCTCATATATGGGACATCAGCTAGGACAACAGGGTTGACATAGCTCTGAAACACGTAGTCGGCCACATTCCAGCAAGCTAGCACTGTGAACAGATGGAGGTAGGGGTCCCAAGAGAGAGAACAAAAGTGTGGTATGCAAGGCCTCTTTGGGACTCAAACTGGAACTGAAACCCTGTTATTACCACTGATTTATTAGCCAAAGAAAGTCACAAAGCCAGTGCAGATTCAAGACGATGGTAAAAAGTTTCCCTTTTGATGAGAGAGGCTGCAAAGTCACATTATAAAGTTTATGGACCAGAAAACATAAGGATTTGTTTTCTTCACAATTGTGAAGGATTGTTGCCATTTTTGCAATCTATACCATATAATACGATATTTGGATTAAAATCATCTTCAGTATCTCTGAATAAAAACTCAACACCATCTGCCTCCATTTTACAGTGTCCTGTATCACCATATCCACCTCTTCAGATAAACAGAAAAATTTTCCTTTTGGGGCTCAGGGGGCACTACGGTCCTTGGAAGTATTAACTAGTTCACCATGGCATCCAAGTGCCCAATTAGAGTCTGTGTCCTGTGAGGTTGAATGTCAACTTGGCAGTTTCCGTAAGTTCCTCAAGTGCTAGCTGCAGTGCTTTCCCTCCCTGATATCTACAAAGCATTTTCTAGATAGAAACCAAAATTCTATCCCTTCTCTAACATTTGCAGGACTTTAGCTTCATGCTCCTCTGCTTGGATCATATCCACATTCATGGCCCATTCACTGAGATCCACTGCAACTACGGATGTGCCTCTCTGTGCACAGGTTCAAAGATCAGTACCACAATTTTAATATTTTGGGGGATTCACAGGCTCCTTTGAGAAGCTTATGAAAGCTACAGACCCTTAAAAATGTACATCACACATTCACACAAAATTTTGTATATAATTTTAGGAGATCACAAATCTCCAAATTTTAGGAGACAAATTTTAGGAGATCAACAGACGTCCTAAAACACATCCAGGAACCTTCTGAGTCTATGGACCCCATTTAGAGAATCTTGCTCTAGATTATGGAAATAATTGCTCTTATACTATGGCATTCAACTAGTAGAATCAGAGGCAGCAGGAGAGCATATGGGCGCAGTCAAAAGTACCCTGAAGGCACAGTCACCGAGTTCTGACTTCCTGAAGGATGAATGTTCAGACATTATTTATTCTGGGAGGGACAAGTCTCCGGCTGCTCTTCTCAAATGCAAAAGATCAGAAGAAAACTCACTAAGTGTGGATCTTAAGATCAGTTACAGAATCACCACTTGTGATCCTGGCAGCAGAACAGTCCCTTAGGCCATACCCTTCTCTCAACTGAGAAGGTAGAATTTGAAGCACTTTGAGCAATGAGCATTTTAAGTATAACGCTGCTTCTATTAAGAGGCTTCTCTGTTATATTTACAGGTGAAATAAAATGATGTCAGAGATTTGCTTCAAAATAATTCAGGGTGGAGGTGCATATAGATGACACAAAATTGGTCATGAATGTATAATTACTGAAGTCGAGTGATGAGTACATGAGGATTTTTATATTATTCTATTTTTGTATATGTTTGAATTTTTTGTAGTAGAAAATTACCAAGAGAGAGAGACTTCAATGTTTATTTCAAAGAGAAAGGCAATCCTGGTGAAATAGAGGGGCAGAAATATACAAGCTTCTTTCAAACCATGTGGAATGAAGAGGTTCTCTACGTCCTACGTTTTTTTACACAACCACAGTATCTCTTTGGTTCCCCTATCTCATTTTAAAAGACTCCCTCCCTGATTTTTTATTCATTCAAGGAGGTTATGAAAAATGATTTCAAAATGGTGAAACAAATGTTAACTCTTGGTTAAACCATAGCACGTGTCATCATAGCACATGTTGTCATCGGTCCGTGGGCTCTCACACCCTCTGCTTTGGGGCTACGTGACAAGTGAGACAGGACTCCCAAGATACGCTGCTAGGAAGCGACTTGTTCGCTCTCAGCTTCTCACACTGCCCACTGTCTTCCCCACCTCCTAGACCCAGTCAATCTGGGCAATAAACACAAATACCAGTTGATTAAGAGTGATTACCTGTCATTAACTCGGAGGCTCAGTTTCTTCACCCTTAAAATGAGGGCACTTCCAGACCAATCTGCCCAACAGGATTGTTTGACACCACAAATTAAATAATTAAATGAGACAGTGAATATGGCAGCTATTTGTAAATTCTCAAGGCATTTGTTTCAAATTGTGTTTGATGGGGTTGCCCTCCCCCCGCCCAGGGAGGTCTCTGAGAGTACAGTGCTCCCTCCAGCCCGTCCAGGCCTCTTCAGAGCAGTTCCACCTCATCTGTTCTTGTACATGGGGTTCTGTGGAGAATTTCCATGGAAAAGAGTGTGCCTTTGCTAACAAAAATGTTGAAAACTACAGTTTTTAATTTGTATGTTAAAGATAAGTTTAAAAGTTGGGAGCTACTGCCAAATGAATATCAGTTATGTGATAAAACATCCCTGGAATCATGAATCTTGTCAAAGAAAATTATGATTTGCTTTGCAATCTGTATCTACCTATATGTACATATATGTGTGTGTATACGTATACATGTATGTCTGATATGTAGATACATTTTTATGTGAGAGATATGTACATCCCCCTATATACATATACACACATACATTTGCTAGATTGATTGACGGATTTCACAAAGAATTTTCAGGAATGTATCTACTATCTAAAGCATGGTGGGTTAGAGTTTCTCAGGAGAAGGCAAGCTATGAAAACAGCAGTAACATTCTGGAACCAGAATAAGAGTCAGACGACCTGGGTTTGAATCCTGACACCAACATTTAGCACCAGAATGACGTCGAACAAACTGTTTTATGTGTTTGTGCCCCGTCTCCTCAACTGTGAACTATTTAAAATAATACTTGCTTTGTTGTGAGGATTAAATGAAAATTTCAAATGCTTGGTATCCCCATGGGAGACAAAAAAAATTACTGCTGGAAAAACTTTGCTTCCTCTGAGAAACTGCTCTTCTTCCTTTTTTTAATAACAAGAATTATGTAGCCATTCATGTCTTCACTTTGCTTCACCTTCCAGGAAATTCAGAGCCCATTTTGAAGCTCAGTTGTAACAACTAGGCTGACCCTTCAAGTCTGTGAATTTGTATTTTTCCTTTCCCTGGTACTGAATTTTACTTTTATGTAAATTTTCTCTGATCTCAATTTTCAATTTCATTACCTTTTTATTGGCACAGTGTTAAGTAGAAAGCAAAGCAGTGGAAGTAGAGAGGAGGAAACAGGGGAGGGAGGAAGAAGAATGAGGAGGCTGGGGAGAATGAATCTAACATTTTTTTCTACAAATGCTCAATAAGCATTTGTAAAAAGAAAAGTATAATGTGATTAATCTAGTTCTCCATAGCTTCCAGGAACTGCTGCATTGAGGTGTTTAATTAACAGCACTTTCTATCTGTAGAGCACCTTTACTTTCCTAAGATGCTCTGCCCGTGATGTGAGAGTGTCACAGGTAACACAGTCTCATTATGGAGAGTCTTTTCTGGCACTTTCCAGAAGGTACCAGTGAGGACTGGGAAGAGCACAGTCTTTCTCCTTCCTCTGTGTTGTTTTTTTTAATCACAGTTTGGGTTATTAAATGTAATACACTGGAGCCTTGCTATAACATCCAATCTTTGCCACCAGCCACATAATTTATTTATGTACCTAGAAACATCCCTGTAAAAAACATCTATATACTATAGATGGATAGATAAATGGTAAGTGATAGCTGAAAGAAAAATAGTCTAGACCTCAGAGGAACCTAATAATTCAAACTTACTACAGACAGCCTGAAGATAGTTAACATATATAGTATTGATTATATCAAGATTTAGTACTCTGGAAAAAAACCTCATAAAAAACAACATTTTGCTATCACAGGGGTTTGAGAGGCAATTAAAACGTAAGAAACACCAGTCTTGTTCATATAAAATTTTACAAATATTTCCAGGAATAAGACCATTGTCTCCTAAGAATAGATGTTTGATCACAAACCTAGCTTCTGAAAAACCAGAGAACAATTTTTCTTCATTTAAAAGAAAAAAAAAATGCAATGTCCCCCCGACAGCAATATGATCCAGGCTTATTCCCCTTGTCTTTACGTTACAGTCCCGGATATGTTCCCATTGAAGAAGGTGTTGGCTATCATGCCACGTGACAACCGTGACCAAGAGGGAGCTTTGGCCTTTCTGTAGACAAACTCTTCCTACGCAGAAAGGCTGGATACTACTTTGGGAGCATAGTGATTATAAATAGACACCACAAATGGTCTGGTTTTTATCCATTACCATACTGGTGATGGATAAAAACTAGACTATTGGTGGTGAACATGATGCAGTCTATATAGAAACTGATACATGATAAAGTATACCTGAAATTTACACAATGTTATACGCCAATATGACCTCAATAAAATAATTAAAAATAAATAGACAGCACACATTTCTGTCTGCTCCCCTCTGCTTATTTCTCCTCTTACTCTATTTTTTACATAGGAGATTTCTCTTTTCCCCAAAGTTTCAAATACTGATTTTTCACTATGACTTCCAAATGTATAGCTTTATCCCTGATTGTTTTTCTCTTGAACCCCAAACCCAGGATTTCAAGCTATCCAGAGAATACTCCACTTGGGTGTCCCGACAGCATGCCAAATTTAATTTGTTAGAAAATAAACTCCTCCTCCTCCCTGTCCCCTCCCACCAACTGCTTCATTAGGTAATTCACATTCAGAAATGACCTTCCATCCCCTGCCTGTTTGCTATCAGAGAATCAGCATGGCTGTCCTGCAGACTCAAATGCAGGGGAAAAGTCGATGGGAGGTGTAGGATAGACTCAGCTGTGGGTCCCCACCCTATATCTCCCAGATGGTTGCTCTTACTCCCTCCTCTGTGCTCTCAGAGACTTCTGCCCATGCCTCTCTCACGGCACTTAGTTCACTGCTGTGGGACTATTTCTATCTTTCCCTTTCTGAGGTTTGAGGTTCAAGGGTAGAGAAAATATCATACTGTTTTAATGTAATCAGTCTCCTAGGGTATATTTCTGAATGAACTTCTCTTAATTCATTTGGAAAATATTTATTGAGCATCTACTATCCCCTAAGTGCTGGGGATATAATTGTGAAGATGACAGGCTTTGTCCCCACCCTCAAGCAGGTAGGAAACCTAGACCAGAAGGGCAAAAATGCTGTTATAGTGCAAGTTCAGATGCTATAAAAGCACATGAAGGTGACCAAAATAGGGAGAGGTTGGTAAAAGGGTACAAACTTTCAGTTATAAGATGAATAAGGTCTGAGGATCAAATGTATAACATGGTGACTATAGTTGATAACCTGTATTGTACGATTGATATTTGCTAAGAGAGTAGAGCTTAAACATTCCTACCAAAGGAAAATAAAAACAGTAAATATGTGGGGTGATGGAGTGTTAATTAACTCAACAGAGGGAATCCTTTCATGAGGTATACCTGTATCAAATCATCGTGTTGTACACTTTAAATATCTTACAATTTTATTTGTCAATTATACCTCAATAAAGCTGCGCGTGGTGAGGGGGGGGGGGAACAGCACAGGAGAAGGTGCTTAATCTTTAGGAAGAAAGGATAGAAAACATGGCTGGGCCTAGGGTGAGGCAAGCTAGGTGCTTAGAGCACAAAACTTAAGTAGGTGCTCACTGTCCGAGTCATGCAAGTGTAGGGTCAGGACCCAAGCATGAGTGCCTCCTTACGTTTTGTTTCCTGGGTGCCTCACCCCAGTCCTGGCCCTGACGGGAAACTTGTGACCCGCCTATGTATACTAAGAGTCATTTGCAAAAGCATCCCCAGGCAGGTTGGTAGAGCCTTAGAGACCAGGATCCTCTCTAACAGGAAATTAAGTATTTTATAGGACCTGGGAAGACTCCCTTCTATTAATGGGAGTGCTTGAGAGATGAAGCACAATCACTTTAGATAAGTTGGTAAGTACAACCACCACAAATACAGGAATAATAAAGATGAGAGTAAAAGAATGTATTTACACAGTACTAGTAATGGCACAGTGTTAAGTAGAAACAGCATAAGTTTCTTTTCTACTTTCAATTTCCTCACCTGGAAAATGAAGTAATAATAACACTCATATCTCATATGGTTGTTATCATATCTCATATGATAAACCATAGGTTTATCTCATATGGTTGTTGTGAACATTAAATGAGTCACTAAATGTGGGAACTTAGAACAATGCCAGACAAACTGTTCCCTCTGTGAACATCCAATGAATGCTAACTAATGTTATTTTGTAATTCCTCTAACTCTTCTTAGCAGATACACCCGGAGTGTGTACTCCTCTAGAGAATTATGGCTTGAATACCAAAGACTCTTGATTTGAGGTCAGAGAGGATCTTAAGAATTAGCTGAGATATTTATATAACACTTTCAGGACATCCTGCACAGACACTTAAAACTGGCATGTCCCTAAATAAAACATTCCCCCTTTCTCCTTCATCCTCAGTCTTCTACTCTGGAGTTTCCTATCACAATTAATGGCAATAATATCTACTTATTCTTGATCACCTCACCCAGTTTTAATCCTCTGCTTTGCAACAGGTATCATTGTGTGTGTGTGTGTAACAATTTGCTCCCCCAACTAAAATGTAAATTCCCATGAAGGCACAGGCTGGTCTCTTGTGTTAATGGCTATATTTCCAGCATCTGGTACAGTGCCTGACACATAGCATGCACTCAAGTATTTCTGAATAAATGGATAAATTCTCAACTCTTCTCTTGCCTTACCTCTTACTCTCCATCAGTTGAAAACAATTCTGTCAATTCAATCTCCTGAATATCTTTCACATACTGTGTTCTGTCCTCACTGCCACTGCACTATCTCAAGCCATCACCTTCTCCATTTGGATTATTGAAATGGCATCTTACCTGCTCCTCTCCCTCAAGTCTCCTATTTCCCCCAAAACAGCCTTCTTAGTGCAGTCAGAGCACTCTTACAAAGTCATATTGCTCCACTGCTTAAAATATTTCAAAGCCATCCTCAAAAGTTTACATGCTATATGATTCCATCCCTATACCATTATCAAAATCATAAAACTGAAGAGAAGGGAACAGATCAGTGGCTGCCTGAGGACAGAGATGGAGGTGGTATGGTGGGCGCAGCTATAAAGGGGTAACATGAGAGATTTACTTTATGGTGATGGAACAGTTCTGTATCTTGACTGTGGTAGTGGTTACATGAATCTATACATGGGGTCAAACTGCATAGAACTACACTCACACACCATGAGTGTAGGTAAAAACTGGTGAAAATATAATGAGGTCTGTAGTCTAGTTAACATCATTGTATCAATGTCAAGTTTCCTGGTTTTGATATTGTGCCAGTTATATGAGATGCCACCAATGGAGGAAGCTGACTGAAGGGTTCAGGGGTCCCTGTACTATTTTTGCAACTTCCTATGGCTATTTCAAACTAAAAAGTATTTTTTAAAAAATTTTAAAGATCACAATTGCCCTCAAGAAAAAAAACACATCCAGTCGCATCATCACAATTCATAAGACCTTGAAGGATTTGGCCTTAGATTGCATCTCCAGTTTCATCTCTTGCCATTCAGATGATTTGGTTGTAAATGGGCCAATGAACCCTAATTCATTTTATCCTGTTGTTTCATTAGTTTAAACTTCTACAAATATTGTCTTTTTTGATGAGTATAACATGGAAACAAAAATAAATAATATGACATGTATTCTTGATTTCAGTGTCAGTTAGCTGTTGCTGTGTAACAAAGCACCCCAAACTTAGAATCTTAAAACAATAAACATTTATTGCACATAAGTCAATGTGTCAGCTGGGCTCACTTACACATCTGTGGTCAGCTGTGGGTCAGTTTTTGTTCAGCTGGCTATAGGCTCGTCTCAAATGGCCTTAGCAGAAACAACTAAGCTCTTCCACATGATCTCACCCTTCAGAAGACTATTCTCACAGCTGTGGCAGGGTTCCAAGAGACGGAGGAAGTGCTCAGTGTCTAGGCTTGGACTGGTGCACAGTCACTTTCACCAAATTCTATTGGCTAAAGCATTTCATGAGGCCAATCCATACTCAAGAGGTGAAAAAACTGATGCCATCTCTTGATAGGAGGAGCCGCAAAATCACATGCAAAAGGTATGGACACAGTGTGAAAAATTGGGGCAACAAATTAACCCACTAAAACCCCCAAATATAAACTATAAAAACATGAATAATGCATCTCCCATTATAGTAGAAAATGCTAAGGTTCTGGGTGGGATGGCAAACATATTTCTAACCTAAATTCAGTATTTTAAAAGACTTCATTTTATGGAGCAATGGAAAAATCACCATCTTTTAAAGACAAATAATTGTTCTCCTTAATTCCTCTAAGGTTATGCATTTGGCAAGACTTTAGAAATCTGCTTCTTTCTTCCTCCAGCCCCTTTTTCTAGGCTTGATTTTTGTTCAGTTTCAGTCTTAATGAAGTAGCTCAGCTTTCAAGCAGCAGCAGTCCACTCCCAGGGAGATCTATTGTTTAATATTAATGTTCACCTAAAATGAAGCAACGCCCTGCTGCCTTCACATTCATTCAACCAGAAATTCTAATCCTTAGAGAGAGGTAGGTAAGGGTAATGCTCCTGCCCTCATTTTGTCCTTAGGATGCAGGAGACCGAAGCGGGGAGCTGCTAGATGGAGGTTGGGGATTGGATCCTGCTGCCCAAGTCAGTGTCAGTTGTAAAACTCTAATCATTCAAGTGGGCAGGAAGTCACCTAGGCAATTCAGCCGGTGGGCGCCCCTGTGAAAGGGAGAGATAATCATTAATGTCACTCTCGAGATAGGAAGGTCTTTACAGACAGAAATAGATTCCACCAACACATTGCATGGAGCCTATTGAAGTGCAGACAGTGATTTGTAAAATGTTATGGGAGCGGTAGAGCAGGCTTAAATCAAATTCAGCAGCAAGCGATTAGTTGATAAAATAACTATTTTGTTGTGCTTTGGACTTTATGAAATCACATGACTTTAAATTCTGGATAACAAATCATTTCCGCACATTAAAATGAAAAGCTTTTCCCAAGTAGCATTTACTCCGTGAAATTCTTTATATAAATGTTACCGGTAAAGAAAGAAAGAATAAAGTCTTCCTACCAGCTTACCTACCTGACACAATAAAACAATGTTCTCTCTCTAAAAAAATCTTCCAAGAATCAACTTCAGCTTCAAAGAAAGCAAAAGATTTATGGATCATGTGAAATAAAGTTTACTAGGACTAAAGTTTTTCTTGGTGCCCATCCATATTCTTCAATAGCAATCCTCATTTTTTTTCATTGACTGAAGATAGAATTGTGGCTAACTAGGGAAGTTTTCATTATCTAAAAAATCCTCAAAGCTCTAACTATTGCTATATTTATGCACATGGAAAATTTACATACATGAAAAACAAAAGCCATATTTTACTTGGTACCCAGATCTGTTAAGGCAGAAGAATAATGTGTATTTTTTCCCATCTTAATAAGACTTCAATACTCAAATCTTAATAAAAGTTCAACTGCTTCTCTTACACTCCCGACCCTTAGTGCAAATGTATAATACAAAATGCCAAGAACTCAGTAAATGGAGATATTGTACAAATAAACGAATGAAGGATTATGCACCGCTTCTCAGTATTTTGTTAGGCTAAACACATGACAGACACGTTGGATTTTTCAGAGGAGGGCAGCATGATTTATAGGTCAGCCTATATACTGGCTTATGGACTACTTGTTCCTGTTAAATGAGTCAGATGAGATGACAGAAATATCTTGTAAATATGGACGGCTGGTACCAGCTTATAATCACACAAAAATGGCTCTACATATTTTACCAAATATTGGTAGAATACTTTATAATTTACAATAAATTTCTTCCTTATTTAAACATCAAATCCTTGCAACAGCCCTGTAAGTAAATGATGAATGAATTGCAGGTACTTGAGGTTCAAAAGATCAAGAGGATCCCCCGACCCCTCAGTTAGTAAATGGCCGAGCCACGATGCCAAACTTGGGTGTTTTAACTCAAAATTTAGTTTTCTTTCTACTATTGTCATCCTGATAAAAAGAAAAAAAATTCAGCCCCTCTCTGCCCTTCCCCAATCTTCTGAAAAATGATTGAAATTTTTAAATTGTTTTAAAATTAAATGGAATATCCTAAATAGAATTGACTAGGATACAAGGCAGAGCTGCACTGTCACAGAAATGGTTGTCTAACTAATTGTGTCGCTAACATCCTTTGAAGTTGGCGGGGTGAGTAGTATCTCCCACATGACAGGTGAGAAAACAGCCCTTTAATGAAGCATGATGGTTTCCTGACCCTGACACCACCCTGCTCTTCTCCTTGCCAATTCAGGACAGGGATGGCACCCTATATTGCCTTTACCATAGAGGAAATTCCAGAGAGTGCTGGGATTAACTGCTATGGAATTTTGATCGCAGGACTGTGTTGTGTAGGTTGTAACTCCGGAAGTGATATGTGCTGCATACTAAAGCCAACTTTCAAGTTTCCACTCCTAAAAATACTCCCCCTAATGCGGAAATTCCTTTAACTGCAGCCCAAGCCTTCCATTCCACAATTAGAGATGAAAATTAACTTCAGCTTCAAAGAAAGTAAAAAATTTGTGGATCATATGAAATAAAGTTTACTAGGACTAAAGTTTTTACTCTCTGGAGTTAATTTACCCATTGACTTTGAGCTCTGACCCTTCCTAGAGCCCTTTGGCTCTACAGATTTGGGTGAAGATTAAATGAAATAGTATAAGATTGCCTGACTTGATAAACTATGATTAGGTGCTTCCTGAATCTTTACTCCCTTCTCTTTCCACTCCGCTCAAATCTCCCTTGCTACTCCTCCCCTGAAAATGCTCTCTAGGATGTGCCCTACTCACTGTTACCTAAAACCCTGGACCAACACACCTCATAAACTTTGCTCATGCTGGTCCATCCACCTGAAATGTCCTTCTCCCCACCACTGGTTGGAAAATACAAGTCCTACCTGTGATGTTCTCACTGAAGTTTTTGTTCTGCTTCTCCCCTTACAAGCCTCATGCCCTGGCCCCCAACCTCCCTCCACTGATGACATCATGAGACCAGCACATTGTGATACAGTCAGCTGATAACATACAGTTGTCCCTCAGTATCCACAGAACCCCTGAGATTACCAAAGTCTGCAGGTGCTCAAGTCCTTTTTATAAAATGGCCTAGTATTTGCATACAACCTATTCACATCCTCCCGGACAGTTTAAATCATCTCTAGATTACTTATAATACTTAATACAATGTAAATGCTATGTAAATAGTTGTTATACTTTATCGTTTATGGAATAGTAAGGGAAAAAAGTCTGTATATGTTCAGTACAGATGCAATCACTGTAGGCCTTTTGATCCGCAGTTGGTTGAATCCATGGATGCAGAACCCATGGATACAGAGGGCCAACAAAATATGCTTATAAAGAAATTCTGAGCTCAATAAATATTTGCTGGATTAAATTTAAGGGAAGGTATCAAGCAGGCTGTGTCACCTGAAGAGGAAAAAAAAAGAGAGAAGAAATGGTAATAAAAAACCAGAAAACATATTTGACCTACTTACACTCTTGCCTAGCCATGTCTAGAGGCATATTTGGACCTATTTTCATAAATTTCTCTAAAATCCTTGTTTTCATAACAGAGTAAAACAGTGGTTGCAGCACAATAAGAAATATGGCCACTAATGAGTATTTGCACATAAGTGGGTTGACCAGGATCCTTTATGTTCTCTGGGTTGCTCAAGAAATAAATTTTCATTTTATTTTAAGAAAAAATATTTTAGGAAAATCAATTTGTTTTGTTTTGCTTTGTTTCATCTGTTGGGTGTTTGGTTTTTTTGTTTGATTTTTTAGAAACAAAGAATGACAAAGACAAATACATCTTACGTCAACTATTTTGGATTGTCTCTACTGTTCTCTACGTATTGTCATAACTACTAGATATCAGGGATACAGAATTGAGGTGAAATCCTTGATAAATAGCCCAACAGGACCTGAGGCAGTCTAATGTAGTGTTTAAGTACATGGGCCTTGAAGCCACACCCTCTGGTTCAAAACTTGGCATAAAATTTACAAATTGTGTGACCTTGGGCTTTTTTATGCCTCAATTTTCTCATTTGTAAAATGGGGTGATAATAGTATCTAATTTGTGGGCCCAATGTGAGAATTAAAAGAATTAATATGTGTAAAACACTTAGAACAATGTCTGCCATATAACAAGTACTATATAATTATTTGCAATTATTATCTAAGTGGAAGAAATAATTTAAACCAGATCTGTTCTAGATAATTCAATACATATGGTCACTAAATCACTTATCCATTGCTGTGTAATAAACTACCCAAAACTTAGGGGCTTAAAACAACCACCACCATTTATTTTATTTTTCATGGTGCTGAGGTTGACTGGGCTTAGCTAGGTTGTTCTTGCCCAGGGTCTCTCATGTAGTTGCAGTCAGACAGTGGCTGGGGCTAGGGTCATCTCAAAAGCTTCCTCACTCACAAGTCAGGCAGAAAACACTGAGAGTCAACTAGGACTTCAGCTGGGGTAAAACATCCACTTGAGGGCTTTGGATGTGGTCTGAGCTTCCTTACAACATGGCAGCCAGATTCCAAGAGCACGCCTCCCAAGCAAGAGGCAGGCAAAAGTGCATTACCTGTTAAAATCCAGTCTCAGAAGTCACACAGTGTCACTCTGACTGGACTCCGTTGGTCTAGGCAGTCCCACTTTAAGGGGAGGTGACATAGACTCCAGCCATGGATAGGGGATGGTAAGGTCACAAGTAAGAAGATCAAGTAGGATGGAAAATATTGTTGAGCCATCTTTGGGAACTACAATCTGCCACAGTCAACTATGCACACAGTAAGCATTCCTTAAGTATTTGTTGAATTGTAAAGACCACAGGGTTGATATCTTAGTTAAATTTTTTTTTATTCCAAGATACAGAAAACAACTCAAAGTAGTTAAACAAAACAAAAAGCAATTTTTAGAAACATATTGTGTTTTCTCATGGAACACTAGGGTTGTTATACCTCTTGAGGGACTGTTGCCAGAACTGTTGGATTTATCTTCAAAATTTATCTAGAGTCTGCCTCGTCTTACCACATCCACAATCCTAGCCGCCATCATCTCTTGCTTGGATTATTGCAATGGCCTTCTAACAATTCTCCTCATTTCTTCCCTTTGGTCCCTACCGTCTGTTCTCCACATAGCTGCTAGGGATCCTTTTAATTTGTAAGTTAGATTTTGTCACCTCTTTGCTCAAAACCTTACAGTGGCTTCCCATCAAATTCAGCAAAATATCCAAAGACTTTTCCATGGCTCACCATGGCCTTGCCCCTGGGATCTCTGCCACCATCACCTACCACACTCCCCTTTACTTCCCACACTCTCACCACTCTGGCCTCTTTGCTATTCCTTGAACATTCTAAGCATGCTCCCACACTGAGGCCTTTGCTTTTGCTGTTCACTCTGCCTAGAACACCGTTTCTCTAGATTTCAGCATGAATTGCTCCCTCTCCTCTTTCAGGACTCTATTCTAGTATCTCCTTATCAGATAGACTTTCTCTGGCCCATCATTTCCAAAGCAGCACATATCTCAATATGTTGTTTTTTAGCCCCAATACTAAATTTCAAAAGGAAAGCATCTGACTGACTTACCATAGGCTCAAGTGTATACCACAGTCCTGGCAGTTTCATCTTGGTTTGGAGAGGCAGGGTTGTCATGTATTAAAATCACAGAGCTGCTAAAACCCAGTCCTACACAGAGTACAGTTCTCAAGAATAGGGGACTCTGGGGACTGTTAAGTTATCTCAACAAGTCTAGTGGAGCTAAGAAAGAGGTGAACATAGCTCTGCTGCTCACTACTTGGGTGACCTTAGATGAGTCAACGGTCTGGGCTTCGGCTTCCTTCCCTATCAAGTGATGATAGTATTATCTGCTATAACTACTTGGAGTGAGATTGGTAAGATGAAAAGCAAGTGAAATTAAAACACATTGGAAACTTTAGAACCCTTAAATGAGGTCTCGGATGGGCTCTAAAATATTTCAGCTCAAAACAAGAGATAGATGAAGCAAGTATAAAAAATCTTAATTTTCCAGGTGATAGGTATTATAGAGGTTCATTATACAGTTTTCTGTACTTTTGTATATCCTAGAAAATTTGCATAATAAAAAATGTGAACTACATCATAAAGGTAGGGAATAAATGCTACAGTTAGAAGTGGAATCTATATACCTACAGTCCCATGACTTGGCCTTTTATTTGTTATCATTTGGGGGGATGACATCATAGTTGTCTTCTTTTAGTCTGTTCCTAAAATAACCCAAGTTTGAAAATTACTTTTAATACTACATGTGCCACCATTATCATGACAAGAATGGTACTTTTTAAATGCAAATTCTGTGGACATTTTTAAAGATTTCAGATGATTAGAAATTTTAACATGACATTCTTTAAATAAAATCTACCGGAATAGGCACAAAGCTAGGGATATTTTAATAGTGAAGGTCAAGGCCACTTCTCAGGCCTAGTTTCTTCTCTGTGTCACATTCCTTTTGGTGACTGTCGCATCACTTATTCTAACAGCAAGAGCGGCTCTGAGTAAAAAGTAAATAATTTCTTTCCTCACTGCTCCCAATACTAACACATTCAGACCTTACATTTCAGTGATTTTACTGCTGATCATTATAGGAAATATATAAGATGACAAACACAACCGGAGAAACTACAAACCTCAGGGAATCTTACTAATTCATGGCCCGCGGATTGATTGCTGAGATGAATAAGATCCCCATCGGATTCTGCCCTCAGCTTCCATGCCTGAGAATGAAAATCACAAAACGTGTTCTTTCTTCTTCCTCCCAATTTCCAGGCCAGGGATTCTGCAGATCCCTTGCTCCTGGGAGACCTGACAGAACCAGATGCCCTTGATTTCAATGTTTCTTTGCATCTCTTAAGACCTCCAAAGCTAGTTAGAGCAATTTCCCTGAGCCTTTGCCCTTCAAAGCAATGTCTTCAAGGAATTTTTCAAAACAGAAATTATAGTTATCAAAATCCTTCCAGTATAGCTGGATATTTAACACATCTACCCAAATGCCTTGATTCTGTCCAATTCCATTTGTTAATTGATTTAAATTTAAAGTGTCAAAATTTAAATTTTAAATATTTAAGTGTCTAGAAGTTATATTATTTTTAGTTTTAAATGAGTAGGTGCTATCTAAAATTGAGAATTCAGGATTTCATCAAATATAAATATAAAACAAGCTTGCACATGAGTGATATTCAGCAACACCTGGAGCAGATCTGATGGGGGATGGAAGTGGGATTATGCTGTAGGATTTCCAGAGCTGGCTAACAAATCATCACAAATAACTGATTGTAAACAGTATGTCTGCTCTCTGGTCATTATCAAGTACTTGTTGCACTTCAGAAAGCTGACAATATAGGATTAATTCAGTGACAATTTCTCAAAGGATAACATTGTTAAAAGACCAGAATGTGGTCCCAATTTGGGTTTTACAAGATTCCTCCCTAGAGTTTTCATGAACCCACTAACCCATTAAAGCTTGGACGTCAATAGGCCACTTGGAACTAGTTTAGTTATATAGTAACAGATTGTAAAAGCAAGTGTTCTATTCCTAGCACTTTCCCATTTCTTCTAAATGAATTCCTGAGGGGAAGAAAACAAAGATCTATAAATGGAAGGGAAGTGGGGGATTTTTAACACCATTTTACAGCCTTAGAGAATACTAATTCCAATAATCCCTTGGAGTATCCAATTGTACTAAACGATTTTTGGAAAATAAAGGGCAGAACTCTATGTCTTCTCTCCTGATCAAATCTACCTCTTTTGAATATATAGAGTATTTAATGTAGCTCCTCTGATAATAATAAGAATGGTAATTTTGCTCAATTCTTCTTTTTCTGTTTTGCCTCTACTAAAAGGGGGGTCCTTTGCCTACAATTTCAAGACACTGAGTACTGGGTACCTCGGGTAAAAGTAACATCAGTGGCTACCATAGAAATGCAAAAACGAATAAATTTCCACTAGATAATATGATTAGAAAAATCTCAAATCCAGAAATTATACTTTTCCCAATTGTTCCTCAAGTCTGTATTCGGGTATTTGGCTGAGATCATGATGTCCCTTCTCAGAAGAGATGACTTGCACAGCCCCCTGGCTGCTTCTGGACTAGTCACTGTCACACCAAACCAATCACAATTTCACTTTCCTTATAACTAGAAATAAATGTAATTAACATTTTAACAGAACAAATATAATGCAAAAGTGTAGGTGTATGTTTAGCCTATAAATTATCCATCAAAACTCAAAGAAAACTTCTACTGAGAAAAATATTTGGGAGATACTTTACTGGTTCCCACTGAACACACTTCATTTGTTTCTCTGTAAAATATGTATTTTTGATATTTTTGGAAATATGCATATATCCATGTATTTATATTCCTATAACATCTAGTACATTTCACCTCCACAGAAAAAATACATTCTGACCCTCCATCTAAGGAAACAACAGTGGGAGGTGGTTGTTTCAAGCTTTTTTATGCCTTGAGTTACAAGAAGGGATAAAGAAGACATAATGGTATATAAGGTATGCCTCAGGGAGGTTCTGCAATAATACTGAACAGTTAGCTGAGGATTTTTTAATGTCCATGGCCAGTATCAGATACTCAAGATAAAATTAAATAGAGAATATTTTATTGTCCTTCATCCTATAAAATATATTAAGCATCTAATATGTGCCAGGCACTCTGCTAGGCTCTGTCACCTTAAATGATTCATTTAACCATCACAACACACTATAAATGGTATTATTAGCTCCATCTTACAAGAGGAGCAAAGCAATTCTTCAAGGTTAAGTAAGAAACTTGACCTAGATCACAAAGTAGTGGTTTAAGCCTTCAACTCAAGGCTCCTGTTATGAAAGCCAGTGTTGTTTCTTTCTCTCAGAATTGACTGACCATGGAACAATCCAATAGCTCTAGGGTTGATACAAAATGACTGCATCCCCACAGACTGGAAGAAGATATGTGCAATAAATATATCTGATAAAGGACTCATATTACGAATATATAAAGAACTCCTACAAATCAATATGACAAAGAATAAACAATCCAATCAAAGAATGGATGAAAGATCTGAATAGGCACTTCACAAAAGTGAATGTTCAAATGGCTAATAAGCATATGTAGAAGCATTCATTCATTGGTCATAATGGAAATGCAAATTAAAACTACATGCACCAGAAATATCATCCTACATGCACCAGAACAGCCAATATAAAAATGACTACATGTGGGTAAGGGTACACAGCAGTGTACAACACTGCTGGTGGGAGTTCAAATTGTATAATCTGTATGGAAAATCATTTGGCAGTAGCTACTAAAAATGAACATGTGTATGCCCTATGACCTAGCAATTCTACTCCTGAGTATAGAACCAAGACAAATGTGTACACATGTGTACCAAAAGTTATGTTCAAGTATATTCACAGCATCACTATTTGTAATGGTCAAAATTGAAAACTTTCTAAAGGCCCAGAAAGTTTGGTCCATAGTAATAAGCAGTGTGAATTACTGATAATTATCTATGCATATATTAACTAGAACATTTCTTAGATGATTTATCCTGAATAATTGATCTGCGCTCGATTTATTCTTAAATGATATAAAATTCACTTCTCTAAAATGAAGGTTTATTGTGTCTAAGCTTTTGTACATAAATGTGTGTGAATATATGTAATTGAACATATGTACATATGTACACATACAACTTATGGAATGATTTCCATCCCGGGCATAAGCTCCCTGAGAGCTAGATCATGGCTTTATTATCTTTGCATCTCTGAAAACAACTAGCATATGGCCTATATTTGCAACTGTTTAATAAATTAACTTTTGTGGAATTAATTCCTTTGGGTATGCAAAAGATATTCAGAAAAAAGAAGAGAAAATTTTTCAGAAGGCAGTAATCAGCTATGCCATATGCAACATGGATCAACAATTTCCGTGGCAGCATTACCTAAAGGAGATGTCTTAAGAGGTATGGCAGACTTGGAAGTGTCTGGAAAAGATGGAGCATGCCTCAGTTACTCAGCCTAACTGCAAACAGTGAACAAATACTTGACCTCACTGATTTATGGGATTATGGTAGGGGAAGAAGTGCTCCTTGAGCAAGTGGACTTTCTCATAAAATAGCTCCAGTTCCCCTAAGTTCCACCTTTAAACACCGTTTAAAAATCCCTCTGTGGAACCTGTTCAGCAGAAATCCCTTAACTCTTCTTCATACTTCTCTTTCCAGTTCAATGATATATTTATGATCACCCCTTCTCTTTCTCCCTTCATCTTACCAATCTTCAGCCCTGCCAGCTTCCACTCACCAGCATCCTTATATTTTCACAGGCCATTTCTCTCCTGAGCAAGTGCCTGCTGGATAGACACATCTAACTGTCTTATTAAACCTCACGTTTGATATGTCCAAAACCAAACTCATCACATTATCATTATTCCACTCCTCCTCCTGGCTTTCAAATGTTTATAAACTACATCACATTTTTCTAGTGACAAACTTAAAAATGATCATACCTCCCAAGAAAATCAGACTCTAAATTCTGCTTCATTTTCATTTATGTTCTCCCAATCTCCCACCAGACTATTTCAATAATTTCTGCACAGATCTCCTTTCCTTCAATTCATCCATCACATCAATAGCAATCTTAATCAGTTAGGAATTGCATTCAGCTGTGAGTAATAGACTTCTGAAAAATAATGGCTTAAACAAGATTGGGGTATATTTTTCTCTCTCTTTGATTAAGATTCCTTCTAGTTTTGTGCTCCACCATCTTTAGGGAGTGTCTCTTCTCTTCAAACTTTAAAGATGGCTGCTGGAATTCAAACCATCTTGTTCATTTCCAAGAAGGAGGAAGAACAATCTAAGGAAAAAAGGACACGCCATCTGAGTCAGCTTCCTTCTTAAGGGAGCTTTCCTAGAAACCCCCTAAATAACTTCTGCTTAGAATATAGTCTCATGTCCCCCTCAACTACAAGGGAGACTGGGAAATACAATTTTTTAGCTGGCATTTGTGAGTCCCCCTAAAATTGAGATTGAGATAGTAAGAAAGGTGAGAAGAATGTTAAGTAGGCAAAATCAGACTGCCAGTCTAGTATTTCTAAAATAAATTTGTAATAAAAAGAAAACTTTCAATATAACCTCATTGCCTACGAAGTTAAATCTAAAATTGTAGTAAAATATTCAAGCCTTTCCATGACCTACCCCCAGCGAACATCACTAGCTCTTTCTTCTATTTCTCAGAGTAGTAGTTCTCAGATTTTAAAGTACTTATGAATGGGGGCCGGCCCGGTGGCGCAGCGGTTTAGTTCGCACTTGGCAGCCTGGGGTTCGCCAGTTGGCATCCCGGGCGCCCGCCGACACACTGCTTCGCCCGCCGACGCACTGCCTGTCAGCCATGCCGTGGCGGCGTCTCATATAAAGTAGAGGAAGATGGGGATGGATGTTAGCCCAGGGCCAGTCTTCCTCAGCAAAAAGAGGAGGATTGGCAACGGATGTTAGCTCAGGGCTGGTCTTCCTCACACACACAAAAAAGTACATATGAATGACCTACGGATCTTGTTAAAATGCAGAATCTATTTCAGTAGGTCTGGGATGTGGTCTGAGGTCCTGCATTTCTAACAAGTCCCCAGGTGATGCTGATGCTAGTGGTCCCTGGAGTGGCAAGGTTCTAGAGCAGTGATGCTCAACCAGGGACATAGTGCCCCCCAGGAGACATTTGGGAATATCTGGAGAAATTTTTGTTCGTCACAATGTGGGGTGGGAGTGATAGGGAGGTGGGGTGCTACTGGCATCTAGGGGGTAGAGGCCAGGGATACTGTTAAATATCCTACAATGCACGGGATAGCCCCCTGCACCAAAGAATTATCTGATCCAAACTCTCAATACTACTGAGGTTGAGAAACCCTGTTTAAGAGATAGCCTATGCTCCAGAAAGGTCAGATTGTATGTTATTCCAATATGCCCTGTATTTTCCCATTTTTATCACTATGTTTTCTTCAGCTAGTTCTTATCCTCCCTATAGTCAGCTCTGTTACAAATTGAACTCTCTCCCCAGCCAGAGAGAGACCCGAAGAAGGGTCTCTCGCCCTTCCTCTTGGGGTTCTTCCTCTGTTTGGTGTCACAACTTTGAAATGAGACAGAAGCTGAGCATCCAATAGCACAAGTTTTATTCAATGGCCAAAGAATGGAGAAGTGGGAACTGAGTTCACAAATCAACTTCTCAGGTTTTGGGGCATTTAAGCAGCTGTTATAAAGGGTCATGATAACGAAGGGGAGGAATATTCATTGTTATTTGGGGAAGTGGGCAGGCTTTTTGGGGGAACAAGGGTGCCACCTCTTTTCTTTCCTTATTTGGTTATATCTTGCCATTGCCGTGGCAGTTGTAAACTGTCATGGCACCAGTGGGTGTGTTATATAGCATGGTAATGCATTACAGTGAGTGTATAATGAGCTGCAGGGTCTATGTCAGGTCAAGTCAGGCTGCCATGCTGCCTTCAACTGGTTTTAACTGGTTTCAACCATATGTCTCAGCCATCTCCTCCTTCCTGTCTTTGTGGTTTCCTGTAAGCTAAAGAGAACATGTCAGGCTTGTTCTGAGCAGGGCTGCGATTAAAGTCTTGTGGGGTCGGTGAGCAGGGTAACAGCTCTATCAGTTGATTTCCCAATCATGAATTGAGGTCCTGTTGCTACACCACCCACTTCATGAATGCATCCTACCTCCCCTTACCATACGTTCTCTCTCTCTTCTGAATTGCCTTCTATGAACTTGCTACAGACTGAATGCTTATGTCCCTTAAAATGCATATATCAAAACCTAATCTCCAATGTGGTGGTATTTACAGGTGGGGCCTTTGGGAAAGGATTAGGTCACAAGGGCAGAGGCCTACTGAATGAGATTAGTGCCCTTATAAAAGAGACCTGAGAGTTCCCTCACCCCTTCCACCATGTGAGGACACATCCAGAAGACCGCTGACTATGAACCAGGAAGCAGGCTCTCATCAGACACAAAATCTGCTGGTGCCTTGGGAACCAGCCTCCAGAACTATGAGAAATAAATTTCTGCTGTTATAAGCCACCCACTCTATGGTACCTGGGTCATAACCCTAAGGACTAAGATAGCACTTCTCTGTCACATACACCCTGACTCCATTTATGTTACTTAATCTTCTCACCAGAAATAGATTATAAATCGTTCAAGGTGGATACTATACGTTCATCACTTTCGTAAACCTCCATGGTAGCCAGCATAGTGCTCTACACACTATTGAATGGGCTCTCTTTTTTATTTTTATAGCACACATAGATATTTAAAATAATCTTTAAAAACATGTATATGTATTTAATGATATATATTATACTAATGTATATATAATACACAGTAAGCCTTTAAGAAGTTGCTCTATTGCAGTTAACTTACCATGGCTCTATCCTTCCTAGTCTCTTTCTTATACCAACCACCTTCTGTAACACCTTCTGGTCTTCATCAAATCCAAATACAATTCCCACAGACAAGTTTTAAAATGTAAAAGAAAAGAAAGTTTAAAATCCTCAATTTAGGGCCACTGTCTGTCTTTCATTAAGACTGCCCTGGTTCTTTCAGGCCAGGGTTCATGGACCAGTGCCTATTTGCCTGGTTGGCTGAAATTAAAATGAGTAGTAGACCCTCTGTGCCATCAGTACTGCTCCTAATGCATTTTTCATTATGTTGAACTCCCACTCCAGTCCTCTTTCTGAGGTTCAGACAGAGGTAAGAGAGGTATGTGCTTGCTTGTTTACTAGCATTTAAACAAGGTTGCTCTTTTCTCACAAAGGATAACAATTTTGTGCTTAAGATGATTTCTGGGAAGGTAGAAACATTGTGTTTACTTGACCATCTGTTAAGGCAGCACTGAGTCATTAGAACAGACTTCCAACTGATTCACATTTCAGAATGTAAATAAAACATTTTAAGCAAAGGTCAGATGGATAGCTTCCCATAAAAAATACCCAAAAACATACACATATACATGCATACCCATCACACATTCACACACATATACACATACATGCACATATGCATACCTATTTGCACACACACCATGCATATACATATATACACACATATATACACACTCACATGCCCACACACCCATCACACCTATGCACATACACACACCCTCACATTTATACACTCCCCCCACACACACCCCCATCACACATATATATGTACATACTCATTTATATATATATATACACACACACATATACATACACACTGCTATGTCCCCACACACATATGCACATACACATATACATCTATAGGAGGCTGAAAAGTGGCCCCCAAAGGTATCAGGGTTTAAGCTCTGGCACTTGTTACGTTATTTGGGAAAAGGGTCTAGACTAATGTTACTAAGGATTATGTAATGGGGAGATTATCCTGGATTATCCAGATGGACCCTGAAGACCAACACTAGTGTCTTTATGAGAGAGAGGCAGGGAGAGATTTCACATACACACAGAGGAGAAGCTCTATGTGAAAACAGAGGAAGAGACTGGAATGATGCAGCCACAGTCAAGGAATGCCAACAGTCACCAGACCTGGAAGAGGCAGGGATCAGAGTTGCCCCTAGACCCTCCAGAGGGAGCACGGCACTGCTACACCTTGATTTCAGCCCAGCGATGCTGATTTTGGATTTCTGGCCTCCATAACTATGAGAATAAACTTCTGTTGTTTCAAGCCACCAAGTTTGTGGTAATTTGTTACAGCAGCTTCAGAAAACACCCATCAATATATGCACATATATGCATACACTCACATATTTTTCTCTAAAACACCTTCACTGAAACCCAAAACTGGAATCATACCTTTCTCAAATAAAATAAATGTATAATAAAATAAAACGTCAAAATGTTAATAACTATTGGAGGAAGAGACCATGAATTTTCCCCATATTTTGTCTTACACATAAATAATAATAACTAACATTAGACAAAGGCCTGATATGAGCCAAACCATTGTGCTAATCATTTATAGGTATAATCAAAACAATCACACACACAAGAAACTGAGGTGCAAAGTGGATAAAAAAACTTGCTCAAGGTCACAGAGTGATAGAACTGAGGTGTAACCCAAGCATTAGGATTCCAGAGGCCACATTTTAACCAATAAGCAATAGGCTCTTTTAAAAATCTCAACATTTTTCTTTAATGAATACCTATGTATTTAGTGACACATTTTAACAGTGTCACTTTGCTATTTTATTCCAGGTCATAGCACCTGTGCATATGCTGGAATCAGGGCTAACTGGGTCATCTTGACTGAAATCAGAGTTCCATCTGGTAAGGGCCTTGTCTTCACCCTGCTGTGCCCCTGCCCACCCCCCACCCATTATGAGACCTTCCGCCACCAGAGAGGTGACACACCACGTGCACTGTGCACACAAAGCCATGAGCTCGCACCAGCAGCATCCTGACTGGACTTTTCAGGCACCTGAAATTCTACTCCCTCCACTGGGCTAGCTGGAACCACACAGGGTCTTGGAGCTCTTTCTTATGATTATGATTTTAGAAATACTGGTATCTTTTATATTCCCGATCTGTAGGTCACATATTCTGAAGCACAAATCAAAAACATGCTGTGACAAATACATGTTTATTTTAAGGGGCAGAATATTACAAATTGTGTCTTCCTGAACATAAAGAGACTTATGATCATGATACCTACATCTCACCTCATAGTGAAGCCATGAAGAGCAAACTATTTTCAGGCCAGATATTCTGCTTCTAGCAAAAACTGTTGCACCAGAGGTATGGGGGAAAAAAATAGCATATTGTTCATACATTCTAGGAGATTAATTAAGATACAACTTTGCTCATCTAAGTCCCTAACTTAGGGATTCCTTCTTTTAGGGCACTCTGGACAATCATCTGTTTGGGTTTGTTTCTAGTCTAGTAATCATCAATTTTCAACCATCAGTCCTGGCCAAATTTCAATCCCCAAATCGTGGCAATCACAATGTCATTTATCCAGAGTCCCAGAACCACCTTCTTTCTGGCGTAACTGCTTCCCCGCTGCCTAGGTAACACTGTGAACAGTTTGTTCTGGTTTCCCAGTATCTATGCCCGATTCTGTGTGTGTAGGTAGGTGGGTACCAAGGTAGACGTTATTTTGTGTGTGTGAGGAAGACCAGCCCTGAGCTAACATCCATTGCTAATCTTCCTCTTTTTGCTGAGGAAGACTGGCCCTGGGCTAACATCCGTGCCCATCTTCCTCCACTTTATATGGGACGCCGCGACGTGGCTGACAAGCAGTGCATCCGCGGGCGCCCGGGATCCGAACTCGCGAACCTCGGGTTGCCAAGCGCGAACTAAACCGCTGCACCACCGGGCCGACCCCAAGGTAAACGTTACTTAAAGGCAGCGTTTAACACTCACCAAAATAGCTGGATCCTGCCTTTACCACATTCTTAAAACCCGGTTCCTTCCTGGAAGCCTGCGATCCTTACCTCACCATGAAGACAGTCGCTGTAAGGGTGGCTCCTCAGGCCACACACACAAGGACAGTAAGATGGCTTCCTTCTCTAATTTCCCCGACAGGAGAAGAAATGGCTAGCGGGAGGCCAGGTGGCTTGGGACAGGGGCAGTGAAACAGACAGGAAGTCCCGAGAGGAAGCACAAGACATCGCTTGAGGAGCCAGTGAGAAGGGCCAGGAAAGTCCGGCCAGCCTGCTCCTGAGAGAAGGGCGGAGGCGGCCCTAAGAACGGTGACCTGATCTCCTCTGTCTTTTCTGGGCATTGTTAAATCAATTACACAAGGGGGCCATCACACTGAGCCGGCTCTAACGTGGTGGTGGCCTACCTACCCAAACCAAAACCTGAGTCTCAAGCTTAGGAAATCGAAACGTTAAGGACAGCCAATCACAAACAGCCGACTAGGCTTTAAGCGATAGCCAATCAATAATGTCCTTACTTTGCTTCCACCTTTTCTCCAATAAAAATCCCTCCCCTAGAGTCTGTGGAGCCTTCGTAACCACGTTCGGTTTGGTGCTCCCCAGTTGGAATCAATTTTTGCTCAAATAAACTCGAAGTTTTTAATATGCCTCCGTTTATCTTTAAACAGCATAAAGGGACCAGCCAAGACAAAGGCCATGTTCAAAGGCTGTAAGTAGCTCTGGCCACGGGCTTCAGGGCAGTTTATCAGTGGAGACAATGGAGGGTTTATTCCTTGGATTTAATTTTTTTTAAACTATAAATCCATGAGGAATCTGGCCTTGCCCTCAAACACCTCGCTGGTCTCCCTCCCTTATTTTGTCTCATTTGTTCTGGGAAAGATGCTCAAGTGAAGGTGACAACCGTAATCAGGAACGGGTTGAGGATCGCATGAGCAAATGGAAATGTTACATTCAGCCAGACCTTGGAGAAAAAAAAATGTAATTGCTGCTTCTCACAGAAGGACATCAGGCTGGAAGTGGCACAAGCGTCCCTATCTTAGGATCTTCAGTGAATCCTCTTGATGTGTCGGGGAGAGAGGGAGAATGTCTGTAAGATTAAAAGAGGATAGATGGAGAGAGGGTTGGGGGAGGCGGCGGGAGTCGGTGTCCTGTATGGGGAGGAGGTGCGGCTCTTATCTACATGGGATAACAATAATTTCAAAGTGTCACTCATTTCCCTACCTGGACAATGGAAGAATCGTGACATTCTCTTGTGGCCACAATCTTTGCATGTGCTTTTATACAGTTTTTCCCTTTTTCTAAAGCAGAATGATTTATGCCACCTGGAGGAAACCTTCCCCTGTAGATAAAATGACATCCAGTGGGTGCTGTTGTCATGTTGTCTACTATATCTTAGGGTTTAAAACCTATTTCTCTGCTTTCCATGCTTTTTGCTTCTCTTGGTTTAAAATAGTTACAATGCTAGGCCACAGGTATTTGATCTTAAATTTTGAAGTCTATGAATGTTTCTTGAATTTGAAGAAAAAAATCCCACACAATGTTTACCTAATCTGTAAAATGAGAATTGAAGAAAAATTAAAATAATTTGAGGTGAGAGCAGTAAAGAGGGACTTCCTTTTTTAATTTCTGTCATTCTTTCCTTCCTTCTATCCTTCCTTCCATCCTTTCTCCCTTCCTTCCTTCCTACCTTCCCTTCTTGCTTCCTTACTTATATATTAGCTGGAGAACAACTATTTGTGGATTGGAGTTATTCCCTCTGTTTTGGGAAAGTCATCAGGATGACCCCTTTGGGAATGCAAACAAAAGGCAAATCCTCACTCTTTGTATTCAGAGAAAACAACACAGATGCCGTGGACTGAGATATTCGAGTGGATCATTTTGCCTTTTGCCAGACTGTCTCCTAGAAGAAGGAGAAATGTTTTCCCTAAATGTGGAGTAGATTAGACTGCTAATGGGAGTTATCTAGTACTGAATAACTGAAACTATAGAACACAGACCACTGACCATCAGGGATATATTAGCTGGACCACTGTGGTACGCCTTACCTGTGCTTTGAGGAGCCCGACAGGAGGCAGTTTTGTTCAGCTTGGAGCTTAGGGAAGCATTGAGCTTAGAGAAGCAAGTTATAAAACATTTCCAAGGTGACCTGGAGGCCCCTCATGTTCCTCTGGACAAAACAGTGTGCAGGCATGTGAGCCAAGTAGCAGGCAGACAGGTTACAGAACATATAAGCATTCCTCAGGGATCCCCAGAAATTACTTGATGAAAAAGTATCAAGAATAAAACTCACTCTCCTGCAGATAGATAGATCTTTGCATGTGGGGAGATTATTGTTTAATCATTTTTAAAACTGACCTTAATTTGCACCCGTAAGCACTGAAATGGAACCTAGAGATTACAGTTTATTTCTACTCATTCTTATTGAAAAGTACACAAATCTTAAATGCAAAGTCTTTCAAATATGTACACATCCATATAACCATAACCTAGATCAAGATATAGAACATTTCTGGCCAGTACTCTCCCAAAGGTAACCACTATTCCAGCTTCCATCACTATAGAGTAGTTTTGCCTGGAATTGAACTTCCTATAAATCAAATCATACAATATGTATTATTTTTGTGTCTGGCTCTTTTTGCTCCACAGTATGTCTGTGAGATTCATCAGGATATTGTGTACTTTTTATTGTAGTGAGGCATTCCGTTATATGAATATATCAAAACTTATTTATTTACTCTAATGTTGATAGACATTTGAGTTTTTCTCATTTGGGGGCTATGATAAATAGCTGCTATTCTTGTAGTTGTTCAGGAGATATATACACTCAACTTCTGTCGGGTATCTGCTCAGGACTGGTGCTGAGGGTTAAAGGGAAAAGATATGTTTAGCTCTAATGGAACACTTTTACAGAGTGGTTTTAACAATTTACACTTCCACCACCCCTGTATGGTTGCCAATATATTGCATTGTCAGTTCTCATTTTAGCCATTCTGCTTGGTATATAGTCGTTTCACAATGTAGGTGTACTTTAAATTTGTTTGGACTTATGACATTGAGCATCTTTTGATAATGCTTCATTTGAATATCCTCTTTTGTGAAGTCACTGTTCAAGTATTTTGCTTTCAGTCATTTTTTTACTTATTGATTTGTAGGAGATAGGATGGATGGATAGATAGATAGATAGATAGATAAGTAGATAGACAGGCACTGGGAAAAGACATTTAACAATACATATATCTAACATTATGTATTGCTTATGTCTTCTCCTAGTATGTGACTTGCCTTGTGACTTTCTTATTGTTGTGTTTTGATTAACCAAAGTGTTCAATTTTAATGAAGTCCAATTTCTCAATATATTCTTTTGTGATTAGGATATTTTAGTGTAAAGTTTAGGAAATCATTCCTACCCTAAGTTGAAGTAGACAGTCTTCTATATCTTATTTTAGAAACTTTATTGTTTTATCTTACACATTTGGGTGTATAATACGTCTCGCATGAATTTTTGCATATGGTGTGAGATAGGGGTCAATGTTAATTTTTTCTCCATATGGTTACTCAATTGACCCAGCACCATGTATTGAAAAGACCATCCTCCCACACCGCCTTCCTCTCACAAATTGCAGTGGCTCATCTGTCATAAAACAGGTGACCATTATATGTGTGGTACTGTTTTGGGGCTAATACTGTCTTCATTTCTGTGGCTTTATAATAAATAAAACTTTATATCTGCTAGTATAAGTTCTCCATCTTTTTTCTTCTTCAAGTTTGCCTTGGCTATTCTAGGTCTTTTAATGTCCATATGTATTTTAGAATTAGATTGTCAATATCATACACACACACACAAAAGTCATGCTGAGATTTTAATAGGATATTATTGAACCTATAGGTCAATTTAGAAAGACTTGATATCTTAATAACATTGAGTCTTCATGAAACAGGGCAAATTCTTCCCTTTAATCAGGTCATCTTTAATTCCTCTTAGCAATATAGTTTGCAGCATAGAGGTCTTATATCTCTTTCCTTAGACTTATTCCTAAGTAATAAAGATTCTTGGTATTTTTATTAGATTTATTTCTAGAAACTAAAGATTCTTGCTATTTTTAATTGTAACTCCTAATTGGTTGATGCTAGTTTATAGAAATAAAATTGATTTTTGTATATTGATATTGTATCCAGCAGTCTTACTAAATTCACTTAATAGTTCTAGTAATTTGTACATTCTTTAAATTTATATATTATTTTGTATTTTATATGTAATAATGTCATCTGCCAATAATGATAGTGTTTTTATTCCTTTTCAATCTTTACAAATTTTATTATTCTTTATTCTTTATTTCTTATTGCTTTGTTGCATTGACGAGGATCTCCAATACATTGTCGAACAGAACTAGTGACAATGGACATCCTTGTCTTGCTCCTGAACTCAAGTAAAGCAATCAGTATTTTAGCACTAGCGTTGGCTTATGTAGATACACTGCATCAGATTTGGGTTGTTCCTTTCTATTCCTAGATTGATAAGCTTTTTTTTAAATTATGAATATTAAATTTTGTCAAGTGCTCTTTCTGCATACATTGAGAAAATTATGGGGTTTTTTTTATTTTTGTGCTAATGAGGAAAATTACATTGATTGATATGTAATAGTTATATTAACTTTGCATTTCTGAAACAAACTGCACTGGATTAAGGTATAATTTGCTATTAATATATCATTGGAATTGATTTGTTACTGCCTTTTTAAGATTATTTGTGTGTGTGTCTATATTTGTGAAAGAAACTACCCAGTAATTTTCCATTCTTATAATGTCTTCATCAGGTTTTTATTTCAATGTTATGCTGGACACACAAAATGTGTTATGAAGTATTTCCTTTTCTAGTTTTCTGGAAGAGTTTTTGTGTAACTGATATATTTCTTCTTTAAATATTTGTAAGAATTCACCAGTGAAAATATCTGTGGCTAGAGTTTCTGTTGTTGTTCTTGTTACTGTTTCTTTTACAAAAATGTTTTTAAATAGAGATTTGTTATTTTAAAAATAAATACAGAAAGATCCCATTTCTGATAATTGTCAAGTAAGTTCCTGTCAGACTGACTCTTTCGCAGATAACAATTTTAAACTCTGGACAAAATACAACTATTTAAAAATACTAGACAGACAACAAAAAGAGCAGATTTTAGAAAGAAGTTGACATTCAGAAGAAGAAAATATAACGTGGGGTTTCACTTTGGTTTTTTTTTACAGCTGAAGCCAAAGGGCAGGCCAAAATTTGCACCATATGCAATGGTCACAATTTGGTAAAAAGATTGTAATCTCTCTGGCCAGAAGACTCAGAAAACAGAATTCCACAGTTGCTAGAAAATGAAAAGAAAATCCTGGAACAGGAGATTCAGAGAGAGGGAGTCCCAAATTCTGAGTATGTCCAAAGATCTGGCCAAACCATAAATCATGCAGTTATAGGGCAGATTCAGAGAAGCCCAGCTAAAGACAAAGAACTGAACTGAGATTTGAGCTGTTGTCCAAGAGACAATATTTCAGTTTGAGTCCAACCAAGTTTAATGTTTCAAAAAAAAAAAATCAACACTCTTTGGAAGTATGTAACAGAGTCCAGAGTGTCTACTACATAACATTCGCAATGTCCAGTGTACAACCCAAAATGCTCAACATATAAAGAACTAAGAAAATGTGACCCATTCTCAAGAGAAAAGATACTCAACAGAAACAAACCATTAAGATGACCCAGAAGTTGTATTTGGCAGATAATGATTTTAAAGCAGCTATTATAAGTATGCTTAATGACATAAAGGAAAATATATTCAAGAGAGAAGTAAGAACTATAAAAAAAGAATCAAAAAATTTAATACTGAAAACATAACATAAAATTTTTTAAATTCACTGGATTGGCTTAATAATAGATTTGAGATGACAGAGGAAAATGTCAGTAAATTGAAAATAAAGATATAGAAATGATCCAATCTGAAAAACAGAGAGAAAAATAGATTTAAAAAAATGAATCAATTTGAAGAATAATATGAAATGATCTAAAATATAGTCTAAGAAGGAGATGAGAGAGAGAAGGGACAGAAAAATACTTATAAAAATAAATGGATGGAAGATAAATATGTCAATGCAGTCTATTAGTTTCTTCTTTTCAATTTCTGCATAGCAAATTACGACAATCTTAGCAGCTTAAAGTGACACACAGTGATTATCTCAGTTTCTTTAAGTCAGAAGTCTAGGCAGGCTCAACTGGAGTCTTTGCTCAGAGTCTCACAAGGCCAAGCAAGGTGTCATCCAGGCTAGGCTCTTATCTGGAGGCTCTGAGGAGAATCTGCTACCAAACTCATTCAGGTGATTGGTCGAATTCACTTTTTGCAATTGTAGGACTGAAGTCCCATGTTCTTCCTGGCTGTCAGCTGGAGGTCACTTACAGCAATGTGAGGTCTCTCTCAGATCCGTCCATGTGATTCCCTTCATCTCAGCAATAGAGAAGCTTCTTTATGTCAAGTTCCTCTCATGCTTCAATTCTCTCTGACTTCTGTGATCAGCCAGAGAAAGCTGTATGCATTAATCAGCTAATGATTAGATTAGGCCCACCCCAATAATCTCCCTCTTCCCATATAATGTAGCATATTAATGAGAATGAAATCTCATCATATTCACAGTCCTGGGGACTAGGCAGTAAATCTTTGGGGAACATTTTGGGATTCTTCCTGCCACAAAGAGTAAGTATAAGAAAGCTGGGGTGATTATATTAATGTCAGATACAGTAGAATTTAGGCATAAAAAGAAAAATTTTATAATAATAAAAGGGTCAATTTAAAAAGGGAGATAACTATCAGAAATGAATATACACCAAATAACAGAGCTTTAAAATATACAAAGCAAAAATTTATGGAATTAAAGGAAGAAATAGGCAGGACCAAAAGCATAGCTGTGATTTTAATGCCTCTCTCTCAAAAATTGATGAAACAACTAGACAAAATTTAGTAAGATATAGAAATCTTGAATAACACCATCAAGACATTGACCTAACTGATATTTAGAGAGCACTGCTTCTAATAATTTCAGAATATACATAATTTTAAAGAGTACATAGTACATTAACCAAACTAGATGAATATGAGATCATAAAGCAAGTTTAAATCAAGAAGACTGAAGTCATATGTTCATATGCTCTCATCATAGGAAAACTAAATTAAAAATCAATAGGAAAAAATATGTATAGAAGCACAATTTGGAAATTAAACAACACACTACTAAACAACCCATGGATTAAAGAGGAAATCATTAAAAACTTTGAACAGAATGATAATGAAAATACAACATCAAAATTTGTGTGTCTCAAAGAAAATATATAGCTTTAAATGTTTATATCAGAAAAGAAGAAAGGTCAAAAAATCTATGACTTGAGACCATCATGGCAGAGTGAGATTCCCTCTTTGAATTTCTGCCCCCTAAGACACAACAAAAACATCATTTGCATTCCAACAGAGCTCAGTCAAACACTACAAAGGACTTCTAAGAAACCCCTGCTGCCATACATCGGACGGTGGGGGCGCGGGAAGCCCAAAAGGACGCGCGGAGAGGTAAGAAGTTGTACTCCCCCTCCCCAATTGATCGGCAAAGACAGTGCGGCTTGCAGACAGAGGGGGGAGGGGCGGCCCACAGTGGGGAAAACTATCGCCATCCAGGTGCTCTCACAGACTGTCGAGAGATCCCCACTGGGAAGCAACGATGGACTGTTTTGGGGGTGTAGCAAACGCCCGAAGAGAGCCAGAAAGGAAACCCCCGGGTCGAGCAGGAGAAAGAGAGGACCCCTCCCCCCACACATGCTGCGTTTCAGCATAATCCCTCCTGGGCTGCAGGGGGCTCAGAGCATACAGCTCGCGATCTTCATCCAGTGGCAGCAGGTGGAAACTGCAGGACCAAATTCAACATGAGAGGAAAAAATAAGGCGGTTGGATCCATGAGAGAGTTTGTTACAGCTCCAGACCAAAAGGAAAATGACAAACACCCAGAAACCAACCCTGAAGGCACAGAATTCAACAACCTGAATGACAGAGAATTCAAAATAGCTATCGTAAACAAACTCAACGAAATTCAAGAGAACACATAGAAACAAATCAACGAATTCAGGGATTTCGTCACAAAAGAGATTGAAACCATAAAGAAAAACCAATCAGAATTATTGGAGATGAAAAACAAAATCAACGAGATAGTGGAAAAAATGGAGTCTTTAAAAAGCAGAACTGACAATATGGAGGAACGAATTAGCATTATTGAGGATAGCCACGCAGAAACGCTCCAGATAGAGGAGGAGAGAGAGCTAAGACTAAAAAGAAATGAAGAAATTCTTCAAGAAATATCAGACTCAATGAGGAAAAGCAACATAAGGGTAATAGGTATTCCAGAAGGAGAAGAAAGAGAAAAAGGAGCAGAGAGTTTGTTCAAAGAAATAATAGCTGAGAACTTCCCCAACCTAGGGAACGAGAGGGAAATAATAGTGAATGAAATCAATAGATCACCTAAATATATAAACAGGAATAAAAAATCATCTCACCACATAGTAGCAAACTTGAAAAATATCCGTGACAAGGAAATAATATTAAGGGCAGCTAAACAAAAAAACAAAATAACATACAAAGGAAACCCCATCAGGCTCTCAGCTGATTTCTCGACAGAAACTCTACAGGCTAGGAGAGACTGGAATGATATATTCAAAATCATGAAAGACAAAAATCTTCAGCCAAGAATACTTTATCCAGCAAAAGTATCCTTCAAATATGATGGAGAAATAATAACTCTCCCTGATAAACAAAAGCTAAGAGAGATCGTCACCACAAGACCCCCACTACAAGAAATGCTCAAGAAGGCCCTTAGGCCTGAAAAAAAAACAAATGAGAAAGGGGATACAAAGATTTCAGCAAGGACAAAAGCAAGGAGACTAAACCAGAACAAACTACAGTTGGATAACATCAAAAATTAATTCAAGCTCATCACTGGAAACATACACTCATGACACAAGATGGAATAAATAGAGATAACAAATAAGGAGGGGAAGAGGTAAGGGATTGAATCTACCCAGCCTCAGGAAAAAGGAGGCATCTGAAAATGTACTATCTTATCCAGGAGATCGCTTATATAAACCTCACGGTAACCACTAAATAAATAACCAGAAGAGAACCACACATGACAAATAAAGAGAAAACCAAGAGAATGAGCATGCAGAAATACCAAATTGAATTTGCAGTCCGAAACACAAGTGACAAGAAATGAAGGAAATGTAAAAGAACCAGAAAATGAACAATAAAATAGCAACATTAAACCCTCATATATCAATAATCACTCTAAATGTAAATAGATTGAATTCTCCAATCAAAAGACACAGAGTGGCGGGATGGATTAAAAACAAAGATCCAACAATCTGCTGCCTCCAGGAAACACATCTCAGCTCTAAAGACAAACACAGACTCAAAATAAACGGATGGAAAACAATACTCCAAGCTAATGGCAAACAAAAGAAAGCAGGAGTAGCCATACTTATATCAGACAAAGTAGACTTCACGATAAAAAAGGTAATGAGAGACAAAGAAGGGCAATATATAATGATAAAAGGGACACTTCACCAAGAAGACATAACAATCATACATATCTATGCACCCAACACAGGAGCACCAAAGTACATAAAACAACTGCTAAAAAACCTAAAAGGAGATATTAACAATAACACAATAACAGTAGGGTATATCCTAACACCCCCCTTACATCAATGGATAGATCATCCAGACAAAAGTCAATAAGGAAATAATGGACTTAAATGAAAAACTAGACACAATGGACTTAATAGCTATATACAGAGCACTCCACCCAAAAAAAGCAGAGTACACATTCTTATCAAGGGCACATGGAACATTCTCATGGATAGACCATATATTAGGAAACAAGGCAAACCTCTATAAATTTAAGAAGATTGAAACCATTACAAGCATCTTTTCTGATCCTAACGCTGTGAACTAGAAATCAACTGCAAGGAAAAAACTAGGAAAGGGACAAAGATGTGGAGACTAAACAACATGCTACTGAACAACCAATGGGTCATTGATGAAATTAAAGGAGAAATCAAAAGCTATTTGGAGACAAATGAAAAAGAAAATACACCATACCAACTCATATGGGATGCAGCAAAAGCGGTCCTGAGAGGGAAATTCATAGCAATACAAGCTCACCTTAACAAACAAGAAAAATCCCAAATAAATAACCTTAAACTGCACCTAACAGAATTAGAAAAAGAAGAACAGACAAAGCCCCGAATCAGCAGAAGGAGGGAAATAATAAAAATCAGAGCAGAAATAAATGAAATTGAAACCCAAAAAACAGTAGAAAGGATCAATGAAACAAAGAGCTGGTTCTTTGAGAAGATAAATAAAATTGACAAACCCTTAGCCAGACTCACTAAGAAAAAAAGGGAGAAGACTCAAATAAATAAAATTAGAAATGAAAGAGGAGAAATTACAACAGATACCACAGAAATACAAGGGATTATTAGTGAATACTATGAAAAACTTTACGCCAACAAATTGGACAACCTAAAGGAAATGGACAAATTCTTGGACACAGACAACCTCCCAAAACTGAATCAAGAAGAAATAGAGAATCTGAACAGACCAATCACAAGTAAAGAGATTGAAACAGTAATCAAAAACCTCCCAAAAAATAAAAGTCCAGGACCAGATGGCTTCCCTGGAGAATTTTACCAAACATTCAAAGAAGATTTAGCACCTATCCTTCTCAAACTATTCCAAAAAATAGAGGAAGATGGAATACTTCCCAACACATTCTATGAGGCCAACATCATCCTGATACCAAAGCCAGACAAGGACAATACAAAGAAGGAAAACTACGAGCCAATATCACTGATGAACATAGACGCAAAAATCCTCAACAAAATATTGGCAAACTGAATACAGCAATACATCAAAAAGATCATACACCACGACCAAGTGGGATTTATACCAGGGACACAGGGATGGTTCAACATCCGCAAATCAATCAACGTGATACACCACATTAACAAAATGAAGAATAAAAACCACATGATCATCTCAATCGATGCAGAAAAGGCATTCAACAAGATCCAGCATCCATTTATGAGAAAAACTCTCAACAAAATGGGTATAGAAGGAAATTACCTCAACATAATAAGGGCCATATATGACAAACCTACAGCAAACATCCTACTCAATGGGGAAAAACTGAAAGCCATTCCTTTGAGGACAGGAACAAGACCAGGGTGCCCACTCTCACTGCTCTTATTCAACATAGTACTGGAAGTTCTGGCCAGAGCAATTAGGCAAGAAAAAGGAATACAAGGACTCCAAATAGGCAATGAAGAAGTGAAACTCTCACTATTTGCAGACGACATGATCTTATACATAGAAAACCCAAAAAATTCCATGGGAAAACTACTAGAAATAATCAACAACTACAGTAAAGTGGCAGGGTATAAAATCAACTTACAAAAATCAATTGCATTTCTATACACTAACGATGAACCAACAGAAAGAGAACTCAGAAAGACACTATTGAAAGAAATCGAGGAAGACATAAAGAAATGGAAAAATATTCCATGCACATGGATTGGAAGAATAAATATAGTTAAAATTTCCACTCTACCTAAAGCAATCTACAAATTCAGTGCAATCCCAATCAGAATCCCAATGTCATTCTTCACAGTAATAGAATAAAAACTGCTGAAATTCGTATGTGGCAACAAAAGACCCCAAATAGCTAAAGCAATTCTGAAAAAAAAGAACAAAGCCGGAGGCATCACAATCCCTGATTTCAAAATATGCTATAAAGCTATAGTAATCAAAACAGCATGGTACTGGTACAAGAATAAACACACAGATCAATGGAATAGAATTGAAAGCCCAGAAATAAAACCACACACCTCTGGACAGCTAATCTTCGACAAGGGAGCAAAGAACATACAATGGAGAGAGGGAAGTCTCTTCAATAAATGGTGCTGGGAAAATTGGACAGCAACATGCAAAAGAATGAAAGTAGACCATCTCCTATCGCCATATACAAAAATCAATTCAAAATGGATCAAGGACCTGAAAGTGTGACCTGAAACTATAAAACTCCTGGAAGAAAATATAAGCTGTACACTAATGGAGATTGGACATAAAGGGATCCTTTCAGATTCCATGTCTACTCGGACAAGGGAAACAAAAGAAAAAATAAACAAGTGGGACCTCATCAGACTAAAGAGCTTCTACAAGGCAAATGAAACCAGGATCAAAATGAATAAACAACCCACCAGCTGGGAGAAAATATTCGCAAATCGTTTGTCCGACAAGGGATTAATCTCAGTAATATATAAAGATCTCATACAACTGAGCAACAAAAAGACAAACAACCGGATCAAAAAATGGGCAGAGGATATGAACAGACATTTTTCCAAGGAAGAGATACAGATGGCCAATAGACACATGAAAAGATGTTCAACATCACTAATCATCAGGGAAATGCAAATCAAAACTACACTAAAATATCACCTTACACCCGTTAGAATGGCTATAATCACAAAGACAAATAACAACAAATGCTGGAGAGGTTGTGGAGACATGGGGACCCTCATTCACTGCTGGTGGGAATGCAAACTGGTGCAGCCTCTATGGAAAACAGTATGGAGAGTCCTCAAAAAATTAAAAATAGAAATACCGTATGATCCAGCAATCCCACTCTTGGGCATCTACCCAATGGACGTGAAATCAACCATCACAAGAGGCTTATGCACCCCTATGTTCATTGCAGCATTATTCACTATAGCCAAGAAGTGGAAGCAACCCGTGTCCCTCGACTGATGATTGGTTAAAGAAGATGTGGTATATACATACAATGGAATACTATTCAGCCATAAGAAAAGACACAGTTGTCCCATTTGCAACAACATGGATGGACCTAGAGGGTATTATGTTAAGTGAAATAAGCCAGAGAGAGAAGGACAGACACTGCATGAACTCACTCATATATGGAATATAAATGAACACACAGAGAGATGTGATTGGTGGTTACCAAGGGGAAGGGGGGTGGGGGATGGGCACAAGGGGTGAAGGGTTACATCCACATGGTGACGGACAAACAAAAATGTACAACAAAAACCCCACAGTGTTATAAACTATTAAGACATCAATAAAAATTAAAAAAAATCTATGGCTTGAAATTCTACCTGAAAAAAAGAGGAAAGTAAACCCAAAGTAAAAAGAAAGGAAATAATCAAGATAAGAGCAGAAATCAATGAAATAGAAAATAGACAAATGATAGAGAAAATTAACAAATCCTAAAGCTGGTTCTTTGAAAATATCAACAAAATTAATTTTCTTAATAAAAAGCCCTAGTTAAACTGATCACAAAAAAGACAGAATACAAATCACCAGTATCAGGAATGAAAGAAGAGTTATCATTACAGATTCTACTCATTAAAAAGGAAATAAGGGGCTGACCCCATGGTGTAGTGATTAAGTTTGCATGGTCCACTTCAGTGGTCCCGAGTTTACGGGTTTGAATCCCGGGCACAGACCTATGCACCACTCATCAAGCCATGCTGTGGTGGCATCTCACATAGAAAATAGAGGAAGATTGGCACAGATGGTAGCTCACAGACAATCTTTCTCAAGCAAAAAGGGGAAGATTGGCAACAGATGTTAGCTCACAGACAATCTTCCTCACAAAAAAAAAGAGAAAAGAAAAGAATAGAAGAGGATACTATTAAAAATTTATGCTAAAAAATTCAACAATTTAGGTGAAATAAATTCTTTGAAAAATTCAGCTTAAGTAAATTGACACAAAATGAAACAAAATTTGAATAATCCCATATTTATTTTTAAAAATTGAATTTATTATTTAAAAAAGCTTCCCATAAGAAAAGATTCAGGACCGTATGATTTCACTGGTGAAACATAACATTTCAGGAAGAAATAGCACTGATTTTGTGCAAACTTTTTTAAGAATTAGAGGAGAAAGAAAGATTGCTTAACTTGTTTTATGAGGTCAGGATAAGCCTAATACCAAAATCTGAAAAAGACATTACAAAAAAAGACTATTATAGATCAATGTCCCTCATAAACATAGGCACAATATCCTTAAAAATACTAGCAAATTGAATCCAGTAACATATAAAATTGATAATTCATAATGACCAAGTGGCATTTATCCCTGTAATGCAATGTTGGCTTAACATTCAAAAAATAATCAATGCATTTCATCACATAAACAGAGTAGAAGAGAATACCCATATGATCATTCCCATAAATGTAGAGAAAGCATTTGATAAGATTAAACATCCATTCACCACACACACACACACACACACAAAATAACCGCTCAAAAAACTTGGAATATAAAAGATGTTTCACAATTTTATTTAAGGCATTTACCAAAAAATTTCAGCCAATATCATATTTCATAGTGAAGTATTGAACATGTTCCATTTAAAATAGGAACCAAAAAAGGATGCCCAGGTCATCACAGGGAGTTTCCAGGCAAGATCGCGACATAGGAGGCTCCTGAACTTGCCTCCTCCCAGGGACACAGCAAATCTACAGCTACACACAGAACAATTCCCTCCTAAAGAAATCCAGAAACTAGCTGAGTAGCAACTCTATGCAAAGGTGAATGAAAAAAAAAAAACCCACATTGACACAGGTAGGAAAGGTTGAGAGGTTGAGACACGCCCTCCATGGCACAGCAAACACCACCTGGCACAGCGACATACAATCAGGAGGGAATTCCTAACTCCCACCTTCTCTTTGAGGAGCAAAGGATTTGGACCCAACATCTAAAGTGCCCCAACTTATAAGACTCCCATCTGAGGGTGTTTTGATATATTGTATTTTCATAATCATGCATTACTTTCTAATTTCCATTGTGATTTCCTCTTTTACTCATAATCAATTTCTAAACATTTGGGAGATTTTCTAATCATATTTACATTATTTACATAGTTTAATTACACTATGGTTAGAGAACATGCTTTGTATAATTTCAGTCCTTTGGAAAATGTGTCTTAATTACGGTCCAGCATAGGGTCTATTTTTGTAAATGTTCCATTAGCATTTGAAAAGAATGTACATTCTGAATTTGTTGAGTCTAGAGTCCTATATATATTCTATATATTTCAATTTGGTCAAGTTTCTTTGTTGTAATATGCAAATCTTCTGTATCTGTAATGATTTTTTTCTGTCTGCCTCTTGTGTCCATAACTGAGAAAGGTATGTTAAATCTCCATCTCTGATTGTAAATGTGTTTTTTTATCCTTCTAACTTTGTCAACTTTTGCTTTATATATTTTGAATTTTGTTACCAGGTATATACAAATCTAGGACTTTTGTATCTTCTGGTGGAACTGACATTAAGGATTATAAAATTCCTTCTTGTCTCAAAGTATATTCTATCTTGTATTAATATAGATATACTAGCTTTTTCAGGTTAGTGTTTGAATTATATTTTTTCCATCCTTTATTTTCAACCTATTTTTCTGCCAATGTATTTTCACTGTGTTTCTTATAAAGAACATACATTTGAGTTTTGAGGGTTTTTAAAATTATTATTCAGGTTGATAATCTTATCTTTTAATTGGTTTTTTAATCTATTTACATTTAATGTAATTAAGAAAATAGTTGGGTTTATGCCTAGAAACTTGCTATTTATTTTCTACCTTCTCCATTTTCCTTTGTTGCTTTATTCTTCCTTTCTTGTCTTCTTTTTGATGAATCAAGTACTTTTTATTATTCTCTTTTACTTCACTTAGTTATATATTCTTGTGTTATTACCTAGACCTATACTACCTATATTCCTATATACCTAATACCACAGGAATATTACCTGTGTAGTTACCTAGAGCTTACAATGTACATCCTTCACTTACTGCATTTTACCTTAGTTAATATTTTTACTACTTCCCAACCTATGTGAAGGAACTTACATGCCTTTAATTCCATTTACATCCTTCTGCCCTTTTCTTTATTGTTTTCACATATCTTACTTGTAACATATTTTATAAACCCTACAAGACATTATTATTATCATTGTTTTAAAGAGTCAATATTGTATTATCTCTACCTACACATGGATCTTTCCATTGCATTTTATTGCTTTATCACTTTATTCCTTCATGCAATTTCTGTCAAGGATCACTTTTCTTTAGCCTGAACTTCTGCTAATGTTTTTGTAGTGCAGGTATGCTGGTGTCAAATTGTCTAATATTTTCCTAGTTTTAAACAGTCTTTATTTAGCCTTCAACTTTGAAGGATATTTCCACAACATATATGATTCCAGGTTGGCAGTTCTGTCCTTTCAGCTCTATAAAGATGACAATCCATTGTCTTCTGGTTTCCATATTATCCGTTGCAAAGCTAGTCATCAAGTTTATTATTGCTACTTTTTAGGGTAACATGTCTTTTTTTTCCCTGCTGACTTTTCAAATTTGTCTTTGGTCTCCTGCAGTTTGACAAATTTTGCTTTTATAACAGCTCTTTATATGAAGGTGTTTAAAACTATTTTATAATGGTTTATCTAATTATAAGACCTGTAATCTTCAATATTCCCAAGAGATAAAGAAAAGGAAAAATATAGACTTCAAAACTCAGTTAATCCCATTAACCTTTCTCAGCAAAAGAATTCTTAACCATTTAGAACAATAATCCTGAATCTCATTTTTAAAGGATGATCTAAAAGTATTTGAAGAAATACTCTCCTTGAGAAAAATACTAGAGATTTCTGAATCCTTTCAGTTATCAGTGTCATTTTAAAGTACATCCTCAATTCATAACTTCACAAAATCAGCAATTCTTGTGTTTTAATCAAACACAAAGAAAATATATACAGTTGATCCTCATTATTCGCAGATTCTGTGTTTCCAAACCTGTCTACTCACTAAAATTTATTATAACCACAAAACCAGTGCTCATAGTGTTTTCATTGTCATCTATGGATAAATGCAGAGTAGCAAAAAATTTGAGTCACCCAGAGCACACAGTCCCAATTGAGGTCAAACAAGGTGAACCTTTGCTATGTTTCAGTTCTCATACTGTAAACAAGTGTCCTTTTCTCAGTCTATTTAGTGCTAGGTTTTCTGCATTTTTGTTCTTTTTGTTGGTGATTGTGCTGTTTAAAATGGTCTTTAAGCATAGTGCTTAAGTACTGTCTAGTGTTCCTAAATGCAAGAAGGCTATAATGTGCCTTATGGAGAAAATACACGCATTTCTCCATGAAGATGAACTTCATTCAGGCATGAGTTTAGTACTGTTGGCTATGAGTTCAATGTTAATGAATTAACAGTGTATATTAACTAAGGTGTCTTTAAACAGAAATACACATAAAACAAGGTTACGTGTTGATTGGTTAACAAAAATATTGTGCCCAGAGGCTCACAGGAACCTAATTCTGTATTTCCCCTAGGAGCAGTGGTTGAGTATTCACTAATTTGGTCTTTGTGGTAACTTTGTAGAACATAACTACCATGAATAACAAGAATTGACTATAAATGGAAAAGTTTTGAGATTAGTAAAATTGAATATCAAGCAGAAAATAGGTATTTTCAGATTTAAAACACTATGAACTAGTGATTACATTCAATCCAATGTAAATTGGATTTTTTAAAATAATAATTTAACTATTAATAATATACTCTGCAAAAACAGACAACTGGGTGATTTACTTAAAAAGAGAATGAAATTAAACCCCACTTGTAACTTATTTTTGGTGAAAGGGGACTTTCTTTTCCTATTTAATACATTTCTCAGCTGAAACATCTTTATTCTTAAAATGGAAGCAACCACCCAGACTTGCTATTCCTGTCTTTCAGTCCTTATTTCCATAGATTGGGGTAGCCCACAAGAGATATAAACATCTATGACAACAGCCCATGAAATAGAAGTTACTTTATATAAGGTCACATTAGGTGATATTCATTCTACATTGTTCTGGCTCTATTGAGGCAGTATAGTGAAGAGGTTCAGACCATGTGCTCTGAAGCCAGACCTCTGAGCTAGAGGGCAGCTCTGCCACTTACCAGCTATGGGATGCTGTGCACATTACTTAAATTATCTGTCCCTAAGTTTCCTCACTGACAAATGATGATGAAAATAATACTACCTCAAAGAGTTAGGAAGAGGGTTAATATTTATAAAGCACTTAGAAAAATGCACCTTATAAATGATAAAAATGGTTCAATCAGTCATTATTATTTTTATTAGCAGCCCTGTGTTAAAGATAAAGATGCACTGGATGGAGACGTGAGTGGCTGAATATACTAAAGAATATTAGAAGGAGGAGCTTGGTTTTCCCTGTGGGACTGTGTCTTCCACACTTTCTTGCTCAGCATGTATATTTTAATATGTCTTAGATACAGACATTGACTGCCTATTGATCAAATCTATGGATGATATAAAAATAGAATGAATTCAGTCAGAAATTATTTCCCTTATAATATACATACTTTACTGCTACCAAATTTACTTTCATAAAATTTAAATCTGATTTTACAATTTCCCCTTAAAAGCTCTCGTGATTCCCAATGCATATAGAAAATTTCAAACTCTTTATAGCAATTTGTCTCCAACCAAAGATTTCCTTATTCAACCTTCTGCACATCAAGAGAAACAGCTTTCAAAAATATGAGTTAAGAGTTCTACCATACCCCATGTGAGGAGTACATCTAGGGTATTGGTTTCAGTTCTAGATAATATACTACCAAAACACCATCAACAAATTTAAATTTGAACAAAAGAAATCAGGGAAAAAGGATCCAGCATCATGTAGCCATGAATGATTCAAAGATAAGCCTTAAAAAAAGATAATTTAATAAGAAAGGAGGAGTGGGAGAGTCACGTGTCTGTGCCTGTTGTCCAGGAAGGAATGAACAGAAGTGTTTTGGCTCGCCCTTGCACAAAGATGGAGAAGAATGAGGGTCAACTACAAGATGATGAATTTCCATTCAACAGAAGACAACTTTATAGGGATTATAGCTATCTGAAAATAAAGTAAGCTACCTCAAAAGAAAGTCTATGATTTTATAAATGAGCTAAAAAAGTTACCTAGCTGCTTCGGACTGTATTCATCTCTGAGTAGTTCTGATGAATAAAATGAGAGCTGATAGAATATGTAAAGTAGGAGCAATGTTTAAAACCAAATTCCAAATCATACCCTTTATGGATAATCATGAATATGCAGTGTTCATGGGCGTAGTCTCCAAATGCTTTCCAGATAGTAAAGAGGAAATTGAAATACATAAAGAATTTTATACACCTTAATACACCTTCCCTTTGCAAACTAAAAGGACTTTTAAGCTCTCCAAATAACACAAGTGAGTTACTTCTAAATTTAAAACTCTTGCGAACATAGCAATAGTCATCAAAAATCAGTCAGTGTTAATCCAATTCTTTCTGAAAGATCAAGTTTAAAAGATTCAAACTGATGGAGTAGTTTGGCCTTCATAATTCCATTTCTTCTTGTAACCTTCTTGATTGGTTTTTAATCCAGTGCCTTTTAGAGGTCAACTGCAAATAGCTAATTATCAAAGTAAATCAGGAACTTGCAATAGAGAGCCGTGGCTATGATTGAAAAGCTCCTGACTCTTAGGTGCCCATGGCTAACATTTAGCCATGAATTGAAGACTAAGACCCAATCTGGACCCCCAAGGAAGTTTGTACGTGTCTATTAGAAAGAGCGTGTTCCTCAAGATATAAAGATTCAAACACTTATGTTCCATCATTGTGAGTTTGGATACAGCCACCTACCAACCAGTAATTCATCACTGCATTTTACTTAGAGATGCCTTTTGGTTGAGAATGTATTTGTAGCAGACACCTTCAGGGTCCTACTTACAATCTCTCAGCACTCAGATTTTCCATTTGCAGGGCCTGCCGGCAATGAAGGTACTGGCAACTCTCTACCTGAGAGTTTTCTTCAACTGTGGGAACATGTTCTGCCTATGTGCCTGGTGGATCGGAGTTGACAGGGAGTTTACACTATGGGGAGCAACCTCCAACTAATGTGGAAGCTGGTGGATAAATGTCCCAGCTTCCTTACCCCTTGGGTGGACAATTCTCAGTGATCACACCATCTCCCAGAGATCTCCAGTGGAACTGAACCCCAGTTGCCAAAAGTAGCAGCAAGCTAATTAATCACCCAGGATTGACTTCCTTCACTTCTTCAAGTCTTTTCCACACTCTGCTGTTGGCGTTTCCTGGGATCATCCCCCAAATAAACTACCCGTTCTCACACCCTAGTCTCAGTGGTCAACTTTGGGGAAATTAATCTGAGGTCATGCTTATTATTATTATTATGTTATTATTAATAATATAATGATTATTCTTAATTATGATTAATAATCATAATAATGATTATTATACCCATATTTGGATATTAATAGGGGTTTGGTTTTTATGTTTATTTTACCACTTTTTAATAATATGGTAATTTTGCTTTCAAAGTATAAAAATAATGCTACACAGACATGAACATGCATGAACTACTACTGTATTCAACATGGATGAATCTCATGAACATAATGCTGAGCAAAAGGCAAAAAAAAGGAATACAAACTGTATAATGGATTTATAAACATTTCTTAAAAGCAGGCAAGACTAATTTATGATGCTAGATTTCAGGGCAGATGTTTCTCTTGGGGAGAAGCATGAGGACAGCAACAGGAGAACTTCTAGGTGCTGTTTCTACTCCACCTCTTGTTCTGGGTGGTGGTTACACAGGTGTATGCACTTTGTACCAATTCATCAAGCTCTATGCTTAGTTTTTGTGCTCCTTTCAGTTTCTATATTATTTTTCAACAAATTTCATTTTAAAAATCAGATTAAAATTAGATACCTCTGAGTGCTTATCAACCCCCAAAGAATTTTTTACATCTAAACTCGCCTTTCTCTTAGATAGCACAAACAAATATATGAACATATTTTTTAACCCATTGCAATACGCTCTGATTGGATTCTCTCCCCTCAGATTCTTAAACTGAATATGTCAGCCACAATTATTCCTGAAGATATTGGTTTTATTGCTCACAAACTCATGATTGTTTAACATTTTAGAAAAGGCAGATCTTGACTGATGTTCAATTAAATCTCCAGACTCAAATGTTTCCCATTTTTGCATATGGCCTTTGCAAAGGATTAACACACCAACTATTGTTATCTTCTTATCTTAGAAAAACCTTCAGGAGGTAACAGCCTATGAGAGACGGAAAGCACTATTCCCTTAGGATTTACAAAAGGAATCTCTAAACTCAAAACAAAACAAAGAATCTTCTGCCCCACATTGATGAGAAAATGTTTAAGGAAAGAAGCTTTTATATATCCTCTTGTTAACACTGTTCATAAATTATTTTCCTTAATTACATTATAACAAAATAAATTTAAATCCCACAGTTGATATAATTTAATGTTTTCCTCAGTATTAAGGTTGAAAGAAGGCATTTTCATAGCGGAAACATTCTCTGTATTCCTTCTCATAAAGTTTCCTCCAATCACCTCTCATGAATTCATTCTCTTTGCAGAGTTGCTGATATTAATATCCTGCAAACCTCTTGTCCCTACAGACTGTCTTTCACAGTTGGTGATGTGTGGAAACAGGAATGAACACACACTATCTCCTAAATCAGTATTTCTCAAACTTAGGATGCCTCACGATCACCTAGAGGCCTTGTTAAAATGGATTGCTGGGAGCCACCCCCAGAGTTTCCAATTCTGTAGGTCTGGGAGGGTCCAGACAACCTGCATTTCTAACAAGTTCCCTGGTGGAGATGAGGCTGCTGGTCCAACGACCACACTTTAAGAACTGCAGCCCTATGTTCCACTTCTGTGTAACTCATCAAGTGCTCTGAAACCCAATCTCCCTTTGCACTCAAACCTCTAAGACAACCGTAAGAAGGAAGGAGTCTAGTCTCTGTAGTATTGTGCAGGAGGCTCATTTTTCCCCTTCCATTCTCTTTCTCTTAAATAACTCAGCTACCCATTTTGTTTGATGTTACTTTTAAAATAATGATTCCCCCAAATCAAATCTCTCTCTCTCTCTCTCTTCCTTCTGTCTTATAGGATGGTATCTCTGATTGTCTAAAGAACACCTCTATTTGGAGAACATCTCTATTTGAATGTCTTATCCATCCTTTTTATTTTCAGATACAAAGGTTTTGTCAGGACCCAGCCCAATGTCTCCATGCCCATCATGCCTAGATCATGGGCTTGTAATCCCATTAGCATCTTTACTCTTCCTCATGGCCGTACACCATGTCGTATACTTACATTTCCCCCTTTGCCTTTTCGGGCTCATATCCATAATTGTATGCCAAGACTAAAAGTCCTTTTGTTAAATAGCAAAAGCTTCCTGCCTTTCAGTGCTTACTCATTTTCAGCACTCTTTTCTCAGCTGAGAAATGATTCAGAACTGCTTCTTACATCTATTAATTGGCAGTATCAAAACTGTCTACCACTTTGCTCACTTTCATTGTTGACCCTTCAAACATGCCACTCTCTCTACCCCAAAGCTTTTATCCTCCTCTTCAAAGTGAGCGCCTGTTTCTCTTGACTTTAGATGAAAGCTCTTAACATGACTTAAAATTGACCTCTCCCACAAAGTCTTTCCAGATAAACTGCATCTCACTGAAGAGCCGATAATAACTTTAGCAATTCTTTAGTAGTGAACACAACTCAAACATACTTGTGTGTATAGATTTCTGGTGAAAGGCTTATATACAAGTTGCTAGTTTAATTAGGAAAATTTCTCCAGATAAGGTATTCCTTCCTTACTTCTTTTGCTATTGGCACCATGTACAGTGTCCTGACCACACAATTGTGTCAAATAATTAGCAGTATCTTCTTTTTAAAGATGAAATAATGTTACACAAACACTTTGAGCAAGTGATTCCTACATTCCATCTGATTCCCTGAAACACACTGGCCACTGTGATCCTGGTCACAAACTCTATTCCTACAGTTATGGGAAACATTATCTTGATGAAAATATGCCATTTAGCTGCATCTATAGTACAAATTATCTTGGATTAAGAACTAGCAGAGTATAAAATTAGTAAGTCAACTAATATGAACTTGATAAAGATTTAGAATTTAGACAAAAATAGACAGAAAGATAATCAGATAATAGATAGATAATAGACAAGTGGGTAGGTAAGTACAAACAGACACACACACACAGGCAGGCAGACAGACAGACAATCCTAATGAATACTAAGGGAAAGGAAGTAAATATAGAATAACTCCTAGAAAAAGGTATATTGGATTTCTGTTACTCTCAAAGCCAAAGAAATACAAATTTATTTTATGTAAGCTTAAGTGAAGAATGGATGAGGTTTCCTCATAGAACATTTGTTGAATGAATTCATTTTCTTGAGTATACATTTTGGGCCAGATGCTACAGATGTCAAGACAGTCCTTCCTGCCTCTAAGGCACACACAATTTAGCAGAGAATAAAATAAACTATAATACAATGTGTTACATATTGTAAGTCATGGCATCAGACACTTGATTGTAGGAGGTTAATGGGTGATTGGAAAGTGAGTCTGGACTATTTTTCTCAAGGTGTTTGGTGAGGACTAAAAGGTGTGAAATGAAGTAGCAGAATAAAGAGAAAGGAAGATTTGAGTAAAGGAGACAGTTTGGGCAGCATGGGAGGAGCTAACAAAAAGAGTGATGGAGAAGTTACAGAAAGAGGAGAAATTAATGGAGAGTGACACAGACACTATTTTATCTATCAAGCCCTGGTAAGAGTATGGTAATACAGTATTTTTTATGTGTGAGGAAGACTAGCCCTGAGCTAATGTCCGTTGCCAATCCTCCTCTTTTTCGCTGAGGAAGACTAGCCCTGGGCTAACATCTGTGCCCATCTTCCTCTACTCTGTATGGGACACCGCCACAGCATGGCTTGACAAGCAGTGCATCAGTCCTGGCCCAGGATCCGAACCCCGAACCCCAGGCTGCTGAAGCGGAGCGTGCTAACTTAACCTCTACGCCACTGGGCTGCCCCAGGTAATATAGTATTTTTAATCATCAGAAGAATCATTTCTAATAAAAATGCCAATGAAATATTGTTGCTATCACATTACTGAAATCTTTAGATAAAATGATAAGCTGTCCTAAGAATGCTTATGAAAAGGTACATTTAAAATTAAAAATTATTGAGGAAATAATCAAAATGCAGGAAAAAGCTAATGTAAGGATATTTATCACAGCATGCTATGTAAGAATTTATTTGAAACAAACGTCTAAACGAGGAATGGTTAATTGTGACAAATCCAAATGATAAAATATTATGCAACTGTTGAAACACTTTATGAAGGCTTTTTTAATACAGTGGTTCCCACATATCCGTGGTTTTGTTTTCCACAGTTTCAGTTACCTGTGTCAACCAAGATCTAAAAATATTAAATGGAAAATTCCAAAAATAAACAATTCTTAAGTTTCAAACTGTGCACCATTCTGTGTAGTGTGATGAAATCTCATGTTACACCATCCTGCTCCATCCCACCCAGGATATGAATCATCCCTTTGTATCCACGCTGTATATGCTACCCGCCCATTAGTCACTTAGTAGCCATCTTGGTTATCAGATCAACTGTCATGATATCACAGTGCTTGTATTCAAGTACCCCTTATTTTACCTAATAATGGCCCCCAAATGCAAGAGTAGTGATGCTGGCAATTCGGATATGTCAAAGAGAAGCCGTAAAGTGCTTCCTTTAAGTGAAAAGGTGAAAGTCTCGACTTAATGAGGAAAGAAAAAAATCATACTCTGGAGTTGCTAAGATCTACGGTAACTTTTATTACAGTATATTGTTATAATTGTTCTATTTTATTATTAGTTGTTGTTAAACTCTTATTGTGCCTAATTTATAAATTAAACTTTATCATAGGTATATATGTATAGGAAAAAACATACTGTGTATAGTGTTCAGCACTATCTGCAGTTTCAGGCCTCCACTGGGAGTCTTGGAATATATCCCCTGTGGGTAAGGGGGCACTACTGTACTATAACCAGCATTTTTATTGTATTCAGTGGAGGGAAAGTACATATAGTATCATTATAATTGCATAAGATAGAGTGAGAAGAGAGGGAGGGAGAGAAAGAAGGAGGAGGAGAAGGAAGAGGAAGAAGAAGGGTAAAGAAAAGAGTACTATGGTAAGTATAAAATATATCAAAAATCGTAAGCAGTAATCTTTAGTTATTTTTGTAGTGGAACTAAAGTGTAATCTTTAGTTATTTTGTATCTGTATAGACGGATCCTCACAGGCAATCTGAAATGATCCCACTTTAGACCAATTATTTTAATATCTGATCCTCATTCAGCTGTGAGATAATAAACAGGGACCAGTCCCCATGTTTTCCTAAGTGTGTTCTTTGTAATAATCATTCTAGAGGAATGTTAATAGCTGTTGCAAACACTAAAAATAAGATTTTATGATAAGAGAAGTTTAAGAAATACTGGGTTAATCTGGTTTCATAACTGCAGCAGGAATTCTCAAAACCTTTATGCTAATGGACAACATGAATCTCCAATAGGGCATAAATTGGACAGCATTTCACAAATGGATTTGACCACCAAATACTTCAATGTGTGTGAATTATTTCATGGAACTAATCTTCTGCCAAACATATGTGGAGGAATTTTTCACTTACTATTATGGTATTTACTTTTAAGTAACAAAACAAAATCACTTGAAGCATTAACAGCATACATTTCTGTGATAACCAAGGTGACATTAGGTTAATGAAGAGTTTGAGAGCTTTCCTCTGATATCTCCTCTTCAGCTCTGACTCTGTAGTCTGTATATCATCCCTGCCAACAAGACCTTTTCCTTCCTCTCTTCCTGCGGATTAGGTGAATACACTTGCCAATACCTTCAATTCCCTTGCCCTCCTACTGGACCAAACTACACCATTATTTCAGCTTGGAATCCTTCCTTGAATTCATACTCAGGTATCCAGCTCCCTCCTAAATAGCACCTTCTCAACATCTCATGGCACTCACAGGTACCACATTACCACAAAATGACAAAACCAACCTCTGTCTTTCTTATCTCAATGACAAAACAGCTACCTACCCAGTTACTCAAGCCAGAAATCCAGTGCTCTATCTCTTCCATAGGCAGCATGCTATCACTTCAGCAGTGTGCCCCTTAGCGACCAACTGGCTCCCTCTGCTTACTCTTAGTTTCTGCTCCCTCATCACTTAGTCTGTGAGACACCATGTCAAAACCGATCTGGCCCTAATTCTTCCTGATGGATTCTCAACCAACTATTGCAAGACTACTGGATCATTTGCTTAGATTTTCTTAGTTTAAACTTGGAAAAGAAATAAATTGGCTCAATTCATTTTTTAAAGCCACCACACGGATTGCTGCTCAATCTATGAATTTATGAGTCAGATTCAGATATCCCTGGCTGAAACAGTTATGACAATGGGGCCAAGGTCATATCTAGATAGCTAGAAGAAAGAATGTAGCATTGGCATGGCAGATAATCAGATGGTTGGCTTATCCAGTGCGACATGGCTACCTGGGCAGCAGGGGCTATGGACTCCTGAACTGGAATGCTAGAAATTCTAAACCAAAATAAAGAGACCAAGAATTAACATTTTACTACCTAAACTGAGATAGTAGTGATTGACACAGGAAGTAAGTCAAAGAAGAGCTTCTGGTTGAAGCTCATTAACTTCTCGCAATTTGAGAGGATGAAAGCAGATAGTGGAAAAGATAAGAACAACTCTATTTCTGCTATTACAGATCATTTAAGATCTGTTGTGCCAACTGAGTAATCCAAGACATACAAAATAGAAAGGTTGACCAGATATGGTGGGTCTCTTCCCCAATGCAGTGGTTAATAGGACCAAGAAGAAAGCCGGTTGCAGTCACACCATGTCCCTGGACATGAAGCAAGGCTGAAGAGAAGCTTGTGTAAAGAACTTTACCTGCAGGCTTTGACATCAACAAATATTAGAAAAGAAAATACAGAAAAATAAAATATCTATTCCCTCCCTCTCTATTTCTGGCCTCTAGAGCTGCATTGTCCATGTGCCACTAGCCACATGTAGCTATTTAAATTTAAATTAACTTAAATTAAAAATTCATTTCCTCAGTTGCACTAGCCATATTTCAAGTGCTCACTTGTCACATGTGTCTAGTGACTACCATCCTGGACAACGCAATATAGAACGTTTCTCTCCTAGAGCATTAACTGGTAGTAATATACAGCGAGTAATAAACATCAAATTATTTTGATGAATTTCAAAAGTCCATCTGGAAAATATATTTATGAGAATCAGAAAAACACCAAAAAGGAAAAAAAGGTGGGGGAATTTGCCGTGATGTAGTGTTAAAACATATGTAAAGCTACTATAATTGTAACAGCTTTGGAGATGTCAAAAAGAACAGAAAAATAGATCAATGCACAATCTGATGATACAGAAATGTATCTAAATATACATGGGAATGTTAAAATCATAAAATGTGTCACTTCAAATCACTAGTATTGGAACAACTAGATATAAATTTCAGAAGAAAATAAAATAATTATTAGCTACTTACTTCACATCAATAAAGAAACATTTCGGATAAGATTAAAGATCTAACTGCATTTAAAACAGCTTAATAATCTTGAGATGAAAAAGATCCAAAAGACTTTCTAAGGAAGACATGAAACCAGGAATAATAGCCATGATTACAGATATAATACAGGAAAAAATACTGAGGTAAAAACCTGAACTTGCAAATTAAAATGGTTTGCTTTGTAATGCATAGTAACGAAAAGAGGTCATCATCTAGAAACGACTTTTAACATTTTCTGAATTTCAAGGATAAGGAGAGAATTCTGAAAGGAATCCAAGCAGAAAAAAACAGTTTCCCAAAGAAAAGCATACAGTCTATTCAAGATTCCTTTAAATGGTAACAAAAATTGACTGCATAATTAAGTGATAAAAATAACATCAAATTACAAAAAGTAGAAATGGTATAGGCCACTTTGACCACTATGCAATAAAAGTAGAAAAAGTTTTTAAAGTATTAAGTTTAAAACCCAATCAAAGAGAAATGTAAAGAAACAAAACCACACTGTTCTAAATAATTCCTGCGGCAAAGAAGAAATCAAAGCTTTAATTACAGACTATTTAGAAAATAAGGATAATGGGGAACTTCCCACTCCTGGCAGATGACAAACTAGCTTGAGCTGCTGGATTCTTCTAAAAACATTTAATTAAGAAGTATAAAAGGGGTTGGCCCGGTGGCATAGTGGTTAAGTTCATGTACTCTGCTTTGGTGGCCCGGGGTTCACAGGTTCAGATCCTGGGCGGGGACCTATGCACCACTCATCAAGCCACGCTGTGGCAGCATCACATATACAAAATAGAGGAAGATGGGCACAGATGTTAGCTCAGGGCTAATCTTCCTCAGCAAAAAGAGAGAGATTGGCAACGGACATTAGCTTAGGGCAGATCTTCCTCACCAAAAAAAAAAAAAGGAAGTAAATAGGAATGAAAGAGGAGAGCTTGGATCCAAAGGACTAATCTATGATAACCCCATACAGAGAAACAAAGGAGTAATCTTCTGGAATCTTCCACCTAGACAAGAAGGAGGAGCCCATCTCTGTTTCTTTCCTTAAACTCACCAGAAGGTTTACAAGCTAGAGCTCAGGTTCACCACACCTCCTTGCATATTTCAAGGAGTTATAGTCCCAAGGGAAACAGCCCACAGGCAAAAAACAGCTAGACAATAAGGAGTATGTGACAGCTTGTATTTTATAAAGATGCCCACATCCGTATTTTCATTCATTCCCATGTGCTTTTCTTACCATGTAATTGACATTCTTCTCGCCAAGGTATGTGGTGTATATTCTTTCCTCTTGAATTTGGGCAGAGACTCATGCCTGCCTCAAACAGTGGAGTAGGGAAGAACTGATGCATTATGACTTCTAAGGCTAAGCCAAGAAAAGAATACAGCTCTGTCTGATTCTCTCTTTCTCTCTCCTCCTCTCTCTTGGAAGCTAGCCAGATGTTGCAAGGAACCTTAAGCCAGATAGAGAAGCCACACGTGTGTTTTCTTGTAGACAGTACAGCCAGGCCTCCAGCCAACACCTGCACCAACCAGCAGAAATGTGAAAGAATGCAGTTCACATAATTCCAGTCCCCAACCTTCAAGTCTGCCAGCTGAGGCCCCAGATACCATACAGCAGAGACAAGCCACCCCTGCTGCATTCTATCTGAATTCCTGATCCACAGAAACCATGAGGGACAAAAAAAATGATTACTGTTTTTTAAAGACACTAAGTTTTAGGGTAATTTGTCATGAATTTGTTACATGGCAGTAGATAACTAATACAAAGTGCATTCATTACAAAGAAGAGCTTTATTACATCAAGTAGAATTAAGAACAAGAATGAAATTCTCAAAGAAATAGATCAGGTTAGAGGTAATATGAAACAGGAACCAAAGGTCAAAAAGAAGAACCAAGTGGAAATATTGGATATTGAAAATAAAATAGCTGAAAGAAAGAATACAATAGACAAAATAAATTGTAAAATCTGTAAAGACTAAGAAGGGATAAAGAGATAAAAATTAAGAGATATGGAGAATAGATTGAAATGCCAACATATAGATAATAGAAATCCCAGAAAATGACAGAGAAAAAAATAGGAGAAATATGCAAAGGCAATTTTGATATATTTCCCTAAATTACAGAATGATTAAAGACCTTAAAGTCAAAAATCTATTAAATGCAAAATTGAATAATTAAGAAAAAAACCCACTGTATACATGTCATAGCAAAATTTAGGAACATCAAATTCATAGATAATAGATGATTTTTTGCTTTTTTATATTCTTCATTGGTTTCCTGCATTAACTTTGTGACTAAAAAATAACACATAAGGGGTTGGGGCTGGCCCAGTGGCGTAGAGGTTAATTTCATGTGCTCTGCTTCAGCACCTGGGATTCACAGGTTCAGACCCGGGGTGTGGACCTGCACATCACTCATCGAGCCATGCTGTGGCAGCATCCCATATATAAAATGGAGGAAGATGGGCACAGATGTTAGCTCAGGGCCATTCTTGCTCAGCAAAAAAGAAGAAGATTGGCAATGGATGGCCAATTTTCCTCACCAAAAATAACCACAAACAAACAAACAAAAATAATAAATAATATTTGGAAAGGTTAGTTGTCACCTTCTCCAGAAATCCTTCCCTATCCATCTCCCATTGAGGACAGATTAATTGTCCCTGTTTTGGGATTCCATAATATCCTGTTCACATCTCGGAAATTGCTGTGTGTCTGTTCTCACCTATTAGCATGTTGAGCAGTGGTTTTTAACTAGAATGACACGTCAAAACCCCAGGGAAGTTGTTTTTGTTATTGATGGTGCTTCTTAATATACTTGCCCAGCTCCCACTGCAGGGCTTCTGAATCTGAATCTTTAGGAGTAGGTACCAGTTTTTAAAAATATTCCAAGATTTATCTTGGTTAAAACGACCAATATAGAGGGAAGGGACTATATGTTTACCTCTGTATTCTACAACTTACATAGTGCCTAGTATACAGAATATGATCAGAAAAATGTCTGTTCAATGAACACATGTAATATAGATGCACATTATTTCTAATATGTACAAACCAATGCCATTTGTGTCTCCAAAAACCACAGCAATTTGTTTTGTGGTGTGATAATTCAATGTCACTTATTAATCCTAACACTGTCATCTACATTGTCTAACACTGTTATGTATTTTTTTGTCAAGGATCCAGCTTTATTTCATTATTGACATACTGTTGAGGACCTTGGTTTCAAGTGAGCATTCTCCTTCTAATGCTAGATATTGGGCAGTTTAAACTGAAATCTCTCATATACCTTTGCATTCCAGATTTAGCTATGGTTACAAAGTTGTTTTAGTTCATGACTAGATTTCTCACTTTCCCCCAGAGTAATATGATGCAGTTTTCTGGGTACAAAAGGGACCTCATAAATAGAAAGGAGATTAAAATTGCTGAATTTTATCAGGAACTAATAACTTGTCCTCCTTTAGAATTTCAAATAAGAGTAGCAAATATTGTCGTTAAATGTGGAAGATTCTATAAAACAACTGCTTCTTTTCCACTATTTCTTTCAGGAAGAATCCACATATGTGTTTCCTCCCACAGTGATTATTTTAGTTTTGAAGTGGTTAGAAAAATCTGGACAGTCCCTTGGCAGTTTTAATACTTTATACTTGTGCAAGGCCTTCCAATTTTCACATACATTATCTCATTAGGACATTACAGCAACCCTATGAGGTTCATACAGCAAGTATTATTATTGTTCCTTCTTTACAGATGAAAAGCTTGAGATTTCAGTTTGATAAGTGATTAACTAAGAGACTCAGAGAAGAGCTGGAATGAGGACCAGACAGACCATTTGCCTCCCTGCATGGTGCTCTCCCCATCACTCCACAGTGTGTTCAGCAGATTCTGAAGCAATGGAACATGGGCAGTTACATATTTAATTGCCCTATACTTTCAACCCCACTACTCACTTCTTTCAGCTGGAATTTGAGGAAGGAGCACATCCTCAATGATAAGAAATGGTAAAAGAGAATAGATAAAAGACACAATATAATATCAAGAAAAGAGAATCTCCATATTCTGTTGTGATATTCATATGAATAAGTTTCTTCTTTCCATAATTTTTAAAATATTTACAATTTTAAAAGCCAATTAACACATTTGAAAGCACAGCCAGCTCTGGACAGTTAGTAGCAGAATTTTTGATCGACATTCATAGGAAACGCTTGCTGTGTGCCAAGAACTCTGATGTTTTCTATAAATCCCATTTAATCTTCATTTCAGTCTTATGCGTATATGTCATTTACATTATCCCACCTTTCATAAGAGGTAAGTGCAGAATTCTATGCTCTGTGCCAGCAATAATCATGAAAATATGTTAAACATGACCCTATGCCAAAACTAGGTTTCCTAAAAAGTGAACTGTCCATGATTCAGTTGGGGGGGACGGGTACAGAGCCGACTGATATCTAAACTTTTAGGAGGTTAATGCCCAGAGGAAACATATAAGGCAGATGTGGAAATTCATAGAGGAGTTCATCACAGGACTTTGCATTGTGGAAACAGGAGAAAAATTTTTCCACTTACCTAATTCTCAGAAATGTTATAGGAATGAATGAGTGTCAACAACCACCAAGATGAGAAAAATTGAACCACCACCAAAAGACAAAATGTAAGTTAAAGATTCATCTAAATTCCAAATTTCTTCATAAAAATCTACATAACTGACTAGATATGCAAGAGGGACAGACTAATGACTCTTTAAGAGCTTTCCTATTCCTTGAGCTAGAGTTTTTAAATTTTATAAATTGAGGCTTAATTTTAATTTTTAAAACAAATTCCAATAGAGGAGGAATAAACAGCTGATTCATTCTAGTTCAGTGGGCTCCTTTTCCATTAAATTTTATATTTTCTGAGCAGCCATTCCAGGACTGTGATGTCTGATAACATATGCCGTGCAGATCCTGAACCACACTGGTGGGCCAGCAGTTCATCATGCTCCCCACTCCCATACAGCTGAGCCCAAAACGGAGCTCCTGTCAGCCTCCAAACCCACTGACTTGTTCTTGAATTTTCTCTATGAGACAACAGAGCAGAACAAGAAATGCCTGGGGCTCAGAAATCTGCACGTTCATTTCAGACCAGCTCAGACACCTGGGTCTCCATAGCCTATACACAGAAGAGAATCAGCAGAACTCTCACATTAAGCGATTTTCCTCTCCTCTTAGATCCAAGATGACTCCAATAGCAACATGTAGATTTTCTACCTTAGCTAGCTGCTTCAGCTGCACTTAGAGCTCTTTGGCAAATGTACTATGGAGATCCAGATTGAAAATGCCCTCCCCTGCAATATTATGAGCAATGGGTTTCAGCAGAATTTACATGGTATTTCAATATTGAAAATGGAATTAAAGTAGCAAGGACATATTCGTTCAATATTCATTTGTTGAGTACATACCATGAGCCAGGCACTTTGCTCGTATTAAGTATTACATAGATTTACATCAATAACTTGAATTGTCTCAACTACATAATATACATTAAATCATGCACATGCAGTTGAGGTACAATAAGAATCATCATACTTCAAACATATTGCCATTCAGAAAATGACCATCTAACTGCAAATGGTATAGATCTTACATCATGAACTGGAGGGAAGAGAGCAAGAAGAGATCTGTTCTTTGCTGCTAGTGTTCATTCTTTCTCTCATCAAAGAGTTACTCAGTTTCAATTTGATGTTCCAAATAAGTTAAAACTTGATAAAGAAATGGATAATCTCTAAGACTTTAAATTCCTCATTCCAAGATTTATACAAAACCCTTTTTTTACAGCATGCTACAGCATGGTAAATTAACAGAAGCCATGTCTCCTAACCATGCAAGAGTTAAGAAAATATATTTTCATTTATTGTAACTAAGCTAAGTTAAAAGAAGATAGGCCTTCCACAATTAAACCAAATACAGGTAAACTTCGAAAGGTAGTGATGAATAAATATATAGACTAATAAGAACTGAGCAAGTCTAAGATCTTGATCTATCATACATCCTCCTCCAGTACAAATGATTTCACTTGCTTTTTAAATAGATAAATATAAAAACAGCACTTTCCCTTGGCAATAAAGTAACTGTTTTGTATTATTTACCTAGACTGCATCTGTGTTTCTAAGAAGAACAGTAAATACATTTCTGAAGCAAGACATGTTTCTGTGATAATGTGAGTGATGCTTCTTAAACACTTTGGAGATTATTAGAATGCTTTCCAGAAGCTGCTATTGAACTCAGTTTAGCAAGAACACAAGATAAAGATGAAGAGAGACTCTCAGCATTTTTCACTGAATTATTAGTTGAGTGCTGCAACTGGAAGGCCTCCAGAAGAGTAACTGCCAGAAGGTGAGGCCCAGGACTCTGCCCCTGCATTCAGAAGGCAGTCTGGTTCCAAGCCAGTCTGAAAGTTCCACAGGCCCAGGATGCCTTCTTCAGGAGGGCCCTCTAAGAAACAATCCACTTTGGGTGATACCAGCCTCCCAACTACTGGGCTAACTTTCAGCCTTCCATGAAAACGTAGATTCACAATATGGCTGTTGCAGAGTCTTTTAATTGGTGTTTAAAACTTAATTGGGAAGCACTTCACAAGAGTGTCAAAGAGAAAGAAAATAGCTGATTAGATTAGGTCTTGTATATGCTCCCTCCCAAGCCAGGGCAGACCTGGGAGAATCATGGCTGCAAGCAACAGCCTTCTTGGGTCTGTCAGATACCCTAAAACTGTGCGGTGGTGGAAGTATACATGTACTCATCCTTCTAAATCATGTCGGAGTAATTAATTCACTCAACAAATATTTATTGAGCTGCTATGATGTCCCCTCATGGAGCTTATATTCTAACATGGGGGTGGAGGGGAGACAGACAAATAAGTGACAAACTAATAATACCCAAATAACAATAATTTGGTTGATTTCATATAAGAGTTATGACGAGAATGAGAGAGAGACACTAATTTGAATGCAGGTGGTCAGAGGGCTTGCTGAGAACGAGCCACTTAGAGGAATTATATGAAGAGTCGGAAACAGTATTTGTGAGTTCTAGTTACTCAGGTCTTCAAAGAATTTTTTATGTCACCACATCATATGAGATCTATTTTAAAACTTTGACATTACACGCTTAGGAATTTCACTAATTTTTTCATCAGTTCTTTTAACACTAGTTGAAAAAGAGCCCTCTTCCCAGATTGTGCGTCTACACGATTTTTCTAAGAACCTCTATATATTTGCCAAAATTTGCCTGTCTTGCTCCACTTTATTGAAATATTTCTTCTAATGAGACCTCCACAGATTCTCTCTGACCCTTTTACTCAGTGCTTATTGATATATTTCCAGGATTGACTATAATAAATGCAGGTTTCTCTCTTTCCCCCAGACTTTTTCCCAGAGCTTTGATTTCCAGAGCTGTGATATCAGAATATTGTCACTTTTAAGTCAGCTTACCCTCAAATTCAACATTTCTAAAACTAAATATATTACCTTATCCCTCCAAACCAAATATTCCTACTTTATTTCATTTTTTCTGTTAAGGGTATCACCATCATCTCTTTTATTGAGATTTAGAACTTCCATGTCATCTTTGAGGGAGAATGGTGTTTTGGGTTATTTTGTTTTGTTTTTTGAAGTTATTCCATTAGAAACACATTTAATATTTACTTATATAGACTTAGAGGAATGTTTTTAAATAACATTTCAACCTTAAAAGAATTTTCAGATCTCATATATCAGTTGGTTAATTATAACTAGATCAATAAAATTATCAACAGGTCAATTTCAAAAAGTGGTTGAACAGATTTAGCCTCATATGGCAAACACAGCTTACTTCTCTAAGAGAACAAACACAATTCTCTAGAGTAAACATTCTAACAAATGTAGTTGTTTGGGTTTTTTTAAACAATCGATCTGAAGTTTATAAAACATCAGTCCTTGGATTTAGTAAAACAAACCTTTGACTATTACAGGAAAAACCTATGCCCTTTTCAGTGAACAGATTAACAGAAATTCAACTTTAGAATGACAAGATAGAGAAGTATACTTTGCTTAAACTTGGGGGTAATATATTTAGCTTCTAATTCCATGTAGGTACATATGGATATCACCCATTCAGTTACTGGCAAAAAAAAAAAATGTATTTTTTGATACTTGTTCAAATGACTTAATATAAACTTGATCAAGTTACTACATTGACCATGGGTCTTTCCTTCATAGATTTGCTAACGAATGGAAAAGTTGCATTCAAGCTATCTAAACTCAAGATGCAAATGTGGATGCTTAAAAATGTCTCTATTCCTTCCTTAATGCATCCAGGCATTGCCCCACCCATATCTACACAGCTCTGGTCAATATTTTGTCCCCTCCTCTGAAGTCAGTGCAGGATTTAAGATATTTTCTTTGAATTTATCCTGTTTTTTTTTTTTTAACCAACCAGGAAATTCTTTAAGTTTTTCACACACACACACAAACACAAGTCTCCCAAAAAAATAAATTTCAGAGAAGTTTCATGTTAAATCTCCCTCTTGGAAGAATATGATGCTCATTAGCATATTAAGAAATCTGAAGGATGCACTTCTGAGAGAATCTGTTTAACATTACTTAAACTCCTTGAGCAATAGCACTCTTTTTCAAATAACACCTTTAAAATATCAAAGAACAAGAGTACTATGGAAAACCCTCTGGGAAACCCTTTCACTGAAGGCTGGATTGTTTTACTTTCTTATCCTTCCTTCCCAGAACTTCCCCTCCACTACTTTCTGACTATGGCCAACTATCCTCCCTCACCCCAGAAATACACCTTTTATCTAGTTCTCTTATTTCAAGATGTTTGGCAGCTTTCCACAACAGCTTATGTTTCATGCAAAGTTAAGAAAATAGAATGGAGAAAAATAGAGTGCCCCAATATTAGAGGCATGATATTCCTGGAGAACCAAGGACATCGTGGCATCCCTCATGTAACACATTTCACAGGGCTCAGCAGTTCTGTCATCTCGAGGGCAGGATTATAGTCATCTTGCAAATTTAATTGTCAGGTTCTAAAATGTTTATTCAATGAGTGATAAAAGTATAACGTTAAATGCTAATTTGTACGTAATTAGGTGCTATGCAAAGTAGTTATGAATATTGCTCTTGCCTTTTAAAAGCTTACCATCTGTGAGACAGAGAAATACATAGACTCTACAGAAAAATATAAGTATCTAGTGGTCAATTGAATACATATATTATTTAATCCATATATACTTTGCACCAAACAGTGCAGACATAATAAAGCATAAATAGGCTATTGTTGAATATGGAGCTAAAAATCTAGTAAAGAGAAGTCAGAGTCTTAAAAGATAAGAGAGGCATAAAATATACCATGAGGTAAGCAGAAAATATAATACAGAGTGTGGCAGACAGATCTTAAGGAGGCTCCCTTGATTCTTAAGGTGTTCATGTCTTTGTGTAATTCCCTCTCCTTGAGAGTGGGCAAGACCTGTGCTTTGCTTCTAACCACTGGAAAGTGGCAGTTGATTGAATGTGCATGATTACACGCACATGACTACATAAGAGCATAGAGCCCATCTTACTGGAATCCCTCTCTCTCCATTGCTGGCTTTGAAGAAGCAAGCTGTCATGAGTCTTGCAGCTGCAGGGACTGAATGCTGCCAACAGTCTGAGGGAGCTTAGAAACAGATCCATTCCCAGTTAAGCTTTTAGATAAGGACCCAACCCATACAGGCTAACACCTTGATAATAGCCTTATAAGATCCTAAGCAGAGAACCAGCTAAGCTGTGCTGAAACTCCTGACCTACAGAAACTGTAAGATAATATATGCATGCTGTTTTAAGCCACTAAGATTGTAGTAATTTGTTAAGCAAAAGATAACCAATACACAGAGAATCTAAGGGAAGAATATCTGATTGTTTTCAGGACAGTTTTCATTGAGGAAGTAGCATTGTTGTAAATGTTATGGATGTTAAGGAATGGTCATGATTTGAACTCGTAGAGATGAAGGCAACAATTGTCTCTTAATTTCAGGGAGGTATTAAATTTAATTTGAAATTACTAAAATAGAATTATGGTATGTCAATAACAGCTCATACTTAATGGTGAGAAACTTGAAGCCTTCCCATTAAGACTAGGTATAAGGCAAGGATGTCCCCTTTCACTATTCCTTTTCAACATTGGACTGCAAGTCCTCACTAATGCAAAATGGCAAGAAAAGGAAATAAAAGGTATACATATTGGGAAGGACGACATAAAGGAAGACATAAAGACATTCACAGATGACATCATCACCTATGTAGAAAATCTTAAAGAATCAAAAACTCCTGGAATGGGATCGAAAAAATTCCAGAAACTAATAAGCCATTATAGCAAGGTTGCAGGATACAAGGTTAACATACAAAAGTCAATTGCTTTCCTATATGCTAACAATGAACACGCGGAATTTTAAATTTAAAACACAATACCATTTACATTCGCACCTAAAAAATTGGAATACTTGGGCATAAACTCTAGCAAAATATATATAAGATCTATGTGAAGAAAACTAGAAAACTCTGATGAATGAAATCAAATAAATGGAGAGATATTCCGTGTTCATAAATTGGAAGACTCAATATTGTCAAAATGTCACTTCTTCCTAACTTGATCTATAGATTCAATGCAATCCTAAGCAAAATCCCAGCAAGTTATTTTATGAATATTGAAAAACTGATTCAAATGCGTATATGGAGAAGCAAAAGACCTGGAATAGTCAACACAATCTTGAAGGAGAAGAACAAAGTTGGAACACTGATGCTACCCAACCTCAAGACTTACTATAAAGCTACAGTAATCAAGACAGTGTGGTATTGGTCAAGCCATGAAAAAGCATGCAGGAAACTTAAATACATATTACTAAGTGAAGGAAGCCAATCTGAGAAGTCTGCATACTGCACGGTTCCAACTATATGACATTCTGGAAAAGATAAAACTATGGAGACAACAAAAATGATCAGTGGTTGCCTGGGGACAGGGAGTAGATGACTAAGTAGAGCACAGAAGATTTTTAGGGTAGTGAAAATACTCTGTGTCATATTATAATGATGGATATATGTCATTATACATTTGTCCAAAACCATAGACTACACAACACCAAGAGTGAACATTAAGGTAAACTATGGATTTTGAGTGATTATGACTTGTCAATGTAGAGTCATCCTTTGTTAAAAAATGTACCATTCTGGTGAGTGCTATTGATAATGAAGGAGGCTATGCATGTTGGGGGCAGGGGATATACAGGAAATCTCTGTACCTTCCACTCAATTTTATTGCAAACCTAAAAGTGCTCTAAAAAATACAGTCTTTTTTTTTTTAAAAAAAAGAAAGAAATAGCTATAGCCCAGGCTGCCTAGAGCAAAGGTATACACCTGGAAGATGTAACCAATATTCTTTGCAGTATGACCCTAACTATTACACTGAAGAGTTTGTAATTCACTTGGGAAGCAAATAGGAGTCACTGAAGATTTTTGAATTGGCAGTGATGTGACCGAAGATGTGTTCAGAGAAGAGGATTCTGGAAATACAAAGCCTAAACATTGTGTTGGAGAAAGGAAAAAGCCCACAGGAATCTAGAGCAACTGAGATAAGAAGAGGCTGAGTTAGAGGAGTGGGAGAGGGGGATTTGTAGTGGGAGAAGTTTCCAGAAGCACGCACAAGTGGAACTGAAAGAGCCTAACAACTGCTCAGCATGTAAGGGCAGAGTTGACTCAAAGGTTTCAAACCTAAGCTTCCTTCCTCTCATGAACAGATAAAAGAGATCCATGAATAAACAGGAAAGGAAGACAGAGGAGCTATTAACTATAAGATGGTGCTGCTGCCAAGTTTTATCAATGTGTCTTGGTGAAACAGTCTTATCCCAATTTCCAAGTTCATCACTGAAAATGTCTCAAAACAAAACAAAATAGTTCTACATGGCATAATTGGAAACAAGGGTGAGTGAAATACTGCTATCAGCTATGTCCATGCAATGTCCTGTAATCTTTCGTATGCATGACTTTGGATAAAATATGAGCTGGAGTTAATAATTTTGTTATCATTATACTACATTTCTCAAATGTATATGCAATGTGACTTTTTAATATAATGTAATACCAGACACCTATCTTCAGTGATGGGTGAAAAAAAAATTGAGGGTTTAAGATCCTCAGCAAGCTAATTATAGGTCACCAGATTACAGGTAATTCAGAGAAGCTGCAAAATCCAACATCTCTATTTCCACCATCACATACATTGAAACCACCCTGACAATGCTGTCATTCTCCTTTGTGAGATGGAGGCAGGATGGCAGGTGCTAAATAATGCATAAGTTACCAACATTCCTGCTCATATCCCTTTCAAAAAATGGTGAAGTGTCTCTTTTATAGTCCACAAAGAATTGAAATCATATGGTGAATCCTTATAATTGCTTTCAGGAGGAGCTCTTGGCTCGAGCTGCAGGTTCTTCAGTGCGCCCATGGCAGGAACACAGACTGCCACTGAATATAGATGAGGAGAGAGCCCAGAGAGCCTCCCTCCTGCAGAGTTTCCCTAAGCCTGGAAGGATCCACACCAGCTTAAAATCCTGCCTCTACCTCTCCCTCACCAATTAGCATTTTCCTCACCCACTTCATTCCTTTCCCATGAAGTCAGGTTAATATTTTACACAAGTCAACATTGCTCTCAGAGAAATGTGCAACTCTTTCCTTTACCTCTAAATACAAATCCCAGCCTAAGTAGACTGAAAACAGAATAGAAGTCATAAGGAATGTGTAAATTAGCACTAGCCCTCAGTTACTGGCCACACAAATGCACACTGACATTTCAATGTTTCCTTGAGAGTAGGACTAGAGAAGATCTAAGGAGGGAGATGGAGTGCAGGGAAGAAACGGGCACTGCCCAAGCATAATATGTCCTCCCCTCTCCTCTCTTCCCTTTTTCTTTGGATCTTCCCTAGGCCTTCAACTTTCAGGATTAATTCTTCCAAGACCACTCTACCCCAAACATCTCCCTCTGGTCCCTGAATTCATAGCAACTCTAAGAGCAAGATCCTCCTCCATGAGATTTCTAATAGTGTTGCTTTGTCTTACCACCTATTCTGTGTATATGACTTACTTTCACTACCAGGTAAAGGCAATAAGGTAGAGAAACTGTAATATTTCTGGTTACCACCTACATTCCTTCCAGTGCATAGTACTGGGAACATAATACGTTTTCAATAAATACTAGTGAAATGAATAAAGACTAATCTGAGAAAAGCCAATTTCCTTGGAGAAGTGGGATTAGTGATATGTACAGGGTTTACCAGAGAGTAACCATGCTATTGTAATCTTATACGAAGAGAGGTAAATATAATTCCTAGAAGGGAAAGAGAAGCGAGCTGGGAATTAGGGGCTGAAAATTCACACTGTCCATGGGGCATTTATTGCTAGGGCCAAATGTTTCAATTTAGCCTAAGAACACGAAAAGCTCTTAATTCTATTCAGTAGAGATTTACATGTTAGAGATTATAAAGAGAAGATAAATCAATTTATCAAAGCATGTTGTTCTAATATTTGCATGACTTTTGGAAATGTATTTTCTAGTCATTTATCTTTCTAGTCACTAGCATAGCTTAGTCTTGTGTCTCATAGCCGTGGGTGCTAGCATATTGGTTGGATAATCACACACACACTGAGTTATAAATGATCCTTAAGCCTACTTTATGTACAAATAAACAGGCACAAAGGGGCCAAATATTTTGCCCATGGCCTCAAACATGATAGCAGAAGTCACGAATTGACCTTTGTTCTTCTGTGACACATGTACATTTAGTCTTCAGTCAACACACACTACAGAATTAGTGTGGTGAGGTGTGAAGTATGTTACAGACCTGCTTTTGAGACCCCAGATCTGCCCAACTTTGGGCAAGTTACTTTATCTCTGTACAATCCAGTTCTGACATCAAAAAAGAGGGCAATTCCCAACAGGTAGGCATATTATGACTGGAGATATGTCTGAAACAGTAGTTCCCAAAACTGAATCCATGAGATTCAGGGCTTGTTAAAAGATGAATTGATGGGCTCCATCTCTTGATGTTCTGATTTTGTAGTTCAGGAATGAAGGCCAAGAATTTGCATTTCTCACAAGTTCTCAGGTGATGCTGATGTTGAGGGTCTAGGGACCATACTTTGAGAACCTCTGGTCTAAAGCAACTAACATAGATTGGACATTCAATAAGTAGTGGCTATTATTATTTCTGAAGCATAGAAAGCAGTTTAATAAAAGGCCAGATGATGGGGAAGGTATTGCACATCCACAGAAAATATAACCAAGAAAACAAGTCCTGCCAACTCGGAACACAGATGAAGGTCATTTCAGCCAAAGCAAATCTGAGAAACTTAAGAGGGAAGTCCTGCTCTTTAGTTTTTATGCTAGAAAAAAAAATAACTTCATTTTACAAATGTCTTATACATTTTTATAATGTTTCATTCAATACACTGTACGGAAATGATCTACATGCCTCTCTTCTTCCTCTTCCTGTGTGACCTCTTTCTCTGAACATGGTGAAACTTTAATGGTCACGGAGTTGGATGATTAACATTAATGGGAGTTATCCGTGTTGATCCCTTGTGCATAACTGGAAGAATGGATTGTTATCTGTTAAACATTTCCAGATTTAGCTCTTATACATGTAGTATAATGTAGTGTCAGAAAAATTCTGTAAATGTGTTTTATGTAACAGTGAACACATGGAAGTTGGAATGTTGGCTCATAAATATGAGACATGGAAATACTACTGAATATCTAATAGATATAATTTTAAACAATGAATGCACACATGTAGGGGCAATTCAAGAAAAAGAACTGCCTAGTAATAGAAAAATCTGTTTCAGAACTATATAGTAAAAAAAAAGCAATTATTGAACCAGATGTAAGTTTGAGATTTGGGGTCATACCTGTGTTCTCTACTTCTATTAATTCTTCCAGTCAGCAAAACTTAGGAGAAGCAAAGATAGCACAAATATTCCTATTCATCCACACTTCATATCTGAGATGAACTGATTCTGTCCTCAACTTCTCTCTCTCAAATGTGCCCTCATTTTCTTTTCCATTTCTCCAATTCAGAGCCCCATTAACTCTCACCTAGATTATTTCAATAACCACTTATTTCTTCACTGTTCCATTCAAGGACATCTTACACCTAATGCCATATAATATTTTCTTATCATGCTAATCCTTTATTCATAAGGCAAACATTTGTATTGCCTAATGAACAAAAGTCCAAAACTTGGTCTTGCAATCAAGGCCTCCATGATTTAGCTCTAACCCCATTTACCACTGTTTCACTGGTTTTCACCTCACTCTGGCTATATTGAACAACGACTTCTGGCAAATCTTGAGGTTTCATTCTTCTATGTTGTTGCCTACATTATCTCTGTCTCTCTAAATAACTAATAAAAAATCATTAGTGCTTTATTATTTATAAAACAATTTCATAAGAATGGTCACAATTGATCCTCAAAGGATTAAATAGAGTTGTAACCAGGCATTTTCCTTTCCATTTAACAGAAGAGTAAATAGAGACTTACAGAGATAATATATTGATAGAAATAGCCCAGCAGAAACACAGCATAATAATTCTAAAACAAAATCAAATGAAACACACACACACACACACGCAAAGTTGGGATTCATTCCAGCCTTAGACAATCTCATCTTATAGATCATAATAAGGAAAGAAGTTGCAAGATCTATACGTCAAAAGAATTCATCTGAGAATGAGTATTGATAGAACATGAATCAATTCAATGATAATTACATTTAAGGCAGGCTGATGTAGAATGAATTCCAATAGCTTGAATATGGATCCTCTATGGAGCTACCAAGTAGTCCTATTGCAAGTTTCATGACTAATGGGTTATTTATTAATTTCAAACAGAGGGAGTTTTGCACCCCCAGTGAATAGAAACTCCCCTCATTTTCCTTTTCAAAGTTTCTGTTTTTTGGCTCTTACATCCTCTTACCCCCCCAAAAAGAATCCAAAAGTTTGTGATGATGCTAGCTGTCTTCTCATTGTTTAATGTTGCTATCAATTAAAAGTAAATTTATTTTAACACAAGGGAAAAGGTAGATGGTTGGTTTTGACCGATAGAATCTAAAAGATGTAAAGTTTGACTGCAGGACCAATTATGTCAAAATTATCTGACACTTCATTAAAAATGCAGATATACATCAGAATCTTCAGATATGGGGCCCAGAACTACATTTTTTCAAGCACTTTGAAGGATTCTCATGCCCTCTAATCTTTAAGAAACAATAGAGATCTCCCAATTACTATCAACAATGGAGTAACTTGTAAGAAACCAAACTTTCTGCCATGGACAACCATAAAAGATGAATAAAATGCAAAAGACTAAACATCTGTTCAAAGGTATCTGAGAGCAAACCATGAAGTCTGGACTTGAAGGATTAATCTCCAGGAGAAAAGAGAAGTGCATTAAGGTAAACCCTACATTCACTACCATTTTTTCTTTGATACATTGCCAATTCCTAGCATGGTTCATAGAGACCAAACAGAAAGCTACAGCCCCAAGCTTATGGCAGTCACACTGGGCTTGGAGGTAAAAATTTGAATTTAGAACTCTCAAAGTAACTAGGATATGAGGAGCCAAAATCCAGGAGAAAAGAGAGCCATAGAGAAGTTAGCTAATGTTCATGTTGGCTTCTGACCTTTTAGATATTGGCTGAAGGGAGCAAGAGGTAGAAAGAGCCAGCACAGAAGCTGCTAAGACCTTAAAAAGCTAAGTAGAACTTAACATTTTTGGAGAGCTTAGAAGTCAAAATATGAATTCAGGGTCTTCCAAGATAGGGAATTATGGTAAACTTTCCAGGCTTTCAGGTAAAACCCCAGAAGGACAACAGACTAGTAGTTAGAGCAAACCGGAAAGAGATCTACCTGAAAATCAGCCTCAGTTCACTTCATTGATGGGATCTAGATGGATCTGATGATTAGCCTTCACGCTAACTGCCTTCTGGAAAAAAATAAATTCTCTCAAAAAAAAGATGATATTATTAAGAGTGTTTTCAATTTTTATACATAATGTCAAGCATGCAATCCAAAATTTCCAAATATGACTGGAAGTAGGATCATATGACAAAAAAAAGAAAAAGATAATAGTAACAGACCTATAGTGATTCAGGTATTGAAATGATCATAAGGAGATATTAGAATAACTGATTCATATGTTCAAGAAAATAGTTTAAAATATAGAAAACTTCATAGAGAACTTAATCTATAAAAATAATAATAATCAGAACTGAAATTTTAAAATTAAGAAAAGAGTTTAACTAATTAGACATAGCATAAGGGAGTATTACTCAACCGGAAGAAAGATTAGTATAAAATATCCAAACTAAAGCGCAGACAAATCTTCAATAGAAAAAAAGTGTGTAAGGAATGTACAGAAAAGGTAAAAATATCTAACATAAGAAGAGGAGATAAAAAATGTGGTCAAAGTATTCAAAGAGCTATGACCTGAAGAAAGCTAGATCCAGCAAAGAAAAAAACCGCACACACATTTCTTTCATAGGAGCAGGGATAAGGCCTAAAGCTAACTTTTCAACAGAAATGAGGGAAGCCAAAAGACAATGCAAAGAAACATTTAAAGTGCTGAGAGAAAATAATTACCAATCTAGAATTCTATGTCAAGTGAAAATATCATCTTAAATAGTGAAAAACAAGTGGAGCTATTTTTAGTCAAAAAAAGAGAGAAGTCATCACTAGCAGGTACACCCTAAAATAAATCCCAAAGGAAGTTCTTCGGGCAAAAGAAAATAATAGCAGTTAGAAACATGGTAATAAAACAATGAAAGTCTTAGAAAAACGTTAAAATGTTGGTAAATCTAAACAAATATTGACTGTTTAAAATAGTAATAATAATTTCTTCTGGGGTTTAAAAATATATATAGATTAAAATAAATGACAAAAATAGCACAAAACTTGTCAGGAATAGAAGTACTAACTTATTACATACATAATGAATTAAGTACCAAATTTCAGTCTCTAGGGTAACAACAAATTGGATAGTAAATGAATATACACCTAACAAGCCAATATAGTAGGGGGAAATGGAATAACAGTAAAAGAACATAAGAAAGGAGAAAAAAGGGAAAAATAGGAAAAACAAATAATAACTATGTGGGTTTAAACTCAGTACTTATATTAATTGTAAATGAACTAAATACTACAACTAAAAAACAAAGATTACCAGACTGGATAAAATAACAAAATCAAAATATATGATGCTTATTAGATATATTCTTTAAATACAAAGATACAGAAAAGTTGAAAATAAAGTGATGGAAAAATATATGCCATACAAACACCAATCAAAAGAAAGCTAATATTGCTATATTAATAATAGACAAAATAGACTTTATGACAATAGGAGAACCAGTGGCCCATTTTATACCAAGAAAAGTGTTGATTTGATAGGAAAAATAACAATTTTCACTGTGTAAGTATCTAGCAGTGCATTTTCAAAATACATAGGGCAAAAACTAGTGGATTTAAAGGAGAAAGAGATAAATCTACATTCCTAATTAGAGCGTTTCAACACACATCTCTCAATAACTGAAGAAAAAGTAGACAAAAATCAGTAGCAATAAACAAGATATGAACAATGTGATTAACAAATTTGGCTTAATTGGCATATAGAGAACACTATACCCAACAACTGAGGAATATATACTCTTTACAAATGCAGACAGAACATTTACCCAAATTGACTGTGCACTGAGCCATAAAGCAATTCTAAACTCATTTTAAAGGCTTGAATTCATACAGAGCATGTTTTCTAACCACAGTAGAATTAACTAGAAACCAATATTTATAAAAAGACAATTAGAGTGTCCAGAGATAGCCAGAAAATAAGCAATAGACTTCTAATTAACCCATGGGTAACAGAAGAAATCACAATGAAAGTTATTAAATGCTTTGAACTGAATGAAAGTGAAGCCACAACAAAAATTATGGGATACAGGGGCTGGCCTGGTGGTGCAGCGGTGAAGTTTGTGTGCTCCACTTTGGCAGCCCAGGGTTCGCAGGTTTGGATCATGGTCATGGATCTTACACACCACTCATCAAGCCATGCTGTAGTGGCGTCCCACGTACAAAATAGAGGAAGATTGGTACAGATGTCAGCTCAGGGACAATCTTCCTCAGCAAAAAAAAAAAAAAAAAAAGAATTATGGGATACAGCTAAACCCATATTTAGAAGGAAATGTATAGTGTTAAATGAACATATTAAAAAGGAAGAAAGGTTAAAATTAATTATCTAAGTATCCTTCTCTAGATACTAGAAAAGAACAGTATATTAAATCTGAAGAAAGTAGGGAGGAAATAATAAAGATAAGAGCAGAATTTAATGAAATGATCAAATGTACAACAGGGAGAATTATTAAAAATTTTGCTTCTTTGACAAGACTAATAAAATTAATAATCCTTACCAAGCCTGATGGCAGGGGAGGGAAGGAGGGGAAAGAAGGAAGGAGAGAAAAGAGGAGAGGAGAGAAAGAGAAAAAACACAACTTACCACTATCAAGAGTTTAAAAACGGACGCATCCTAAAGGTTTAAAATATAGAGAGGATAAAGAACTTTAAGACAATAAACTAGAAAATTTAGTTGAAGTGATCAAACTCCTTAGAAAACACAACTTAAAACTGAAACAGGAAAAATAGAAAATCTGAATAATTCTCTACTGAAAAAATTAAATCTATATTTAAATTTTTTTCCACAAGAAAAATATTAGAGTGGCTTTATCAGATGACTTTACCACTAACTTCATTCCAACATTTAAAAAAGAAATAATACCAATCCTACACGCATTCAATTAGTGAAATTCACTCCATTAACAAAAAAAAGGAGAAAAGTTATGGTCATCTTAATAGGTGCAAAAAAAAAGGCTTCAATAAAAATCCACTCCATTTCATGACAAAAATTTCACAAACTAGGTATAGAAATGATCTTTCATAATATGATAAAGGCTATCTACAAAAAACCTACAGAAGACATATTTCACAGTAAAATAGAAGATTCCCCCCACAATCAGAAGTGAAACAAAGATATCCCTCAACATCATTCCTTTTCTCATTATATAGGAGTCCTTACTAGTGAAATAAGGTAATAAAAAGACAAAAATTATAAGGATTGGAAAGCAAGAAATCAAAGGATCATTAATCACAGACAAAATTGTGACACAGAAAATCCAAAACAATCTATAGAAAAATTACTAGAATTAGGCAGTGAATTTAACAATGTGAGATGCACAGTCATTATATTGCAAAAGCAGTTGTATTTCTGTATAACATTTACAATATCAAAAACATAATATACTCAGGAATAAATGTAATTACATTTCTCAAGTTCTCTACACACATGCAACTTTGTGGAGAGAAATGAAAGACAAAGAAATAGAAGTATATATGGATTGGAAAACTCAATATATAAAGATATTCAATATTTAAAGTTACCTTTATATACAAAGATTGATCTATTGATTTAAAGGACTCACAATCAAAATCCTAGCAGGGTTTAAGAGTCCGCTTTCTCGAACAACTTCTGGTATCAGTGGTTATAGGTAGGGTTTCCTGGAAAACAGAACCTTAAACTGTGATTTGCATGCAGGAAGTTTACTGGGGAGTGTTCTCAGGAACAACTCTGAGGAGTAATGGCCAGAGTGCTGGGCAGAGGGAGAAGTCTAACTGCAATGCGATGGCACCAGACCTCAGTCAATCCTAAAGGGAGCCCTGGAGCTGGGATGCCCATTCACAATTGTCCCAGCTGTGGCAAAGCAGCCAGGCCTTTTATCCCTTCAAGGACTAGTCACGGGATACAGGGTGCCCCTAAAGGTTAATTAGAGGGTGTTAATTAGACAGCTTCCCTTGGTCCAGAACAATTCCTGAGGAGGGCCTCAGCTGTAAGACCTCAGCAGCCAACATTCCAGGCAGCTGGGGGAAGGACTGCCTCAGTCCCAAAGTGGGATTAGGGGGCACACCACAGCATCCACTACAGTACTTTACATGCATTATTTCATTTGTTTCTTGCAACAACTCTATAAGGAGAGTGCAGTTATTTTCAAATGATAGATGCAGAAAATAAAGATAACAGTGGTTAAACAACTTGTCCAGCATTGCTGGATCTTGTTGGCAACAAAGCTGTTTACCACTTATTATCTAAGGTTAAATAGATGAAAGCCTACATTCCTTTTTTTTCCATTATTTTACTGAGGTCATAATAGATTATAACATTATGTAATTTCAGGTGTACATTATTATTTCTCAGTTTCTGTATAGACTGCATCATGCTCACCACCAATATTGTAATTTTTATCCATCACCACGTATGTGCCCTTTTACCCTTTTCGTCCATCCCCCAACTCCCTTCCCCTCTGGTAACTACTAATCTGTTCTTTTTATCCATGTGTTTATCTTCCATCAGTGGAATCATGCGGTGTTTGTCTTTCTCTGTCTGACTTATTTCACTTAACATAATACCCTCAAGGTTCATCCATGTTGTTGCAAATGGCACGATTTTTTCTTTTTCCATAACTGAGTAGTATTCCATTGTATATATACACCACATCTTCTTTATCCATTCATCTGTAGAAGGGCACTTGGTTTACTTCCAGGTCTTGGCTATTGTGAATAATGCTGCAATGAACATAGGGGTGCATAAATCTCTTTAGATCATTGATTTCAAGTTCCTTGGATAAACACCCAGTAGTGGGATAGCTGGATCGTATGTCATTTCTATTTTTAATATTTTGAGAAATCTCCATACCGTTTCCCACAGTGGCTGCACCAGTTTGCATTACCACCAGCAATGCATGAGGGTTCCCTCTTCTCCACATCGTTTCTAATATTTGTTATTTTTTGTCTGGTTAATTATAGCCATTCTGATGGATGTAAGGTGATATCCATTGCAGTTTTCATTTGCATTTCCCCAAAAATTAGTGATGTAGATCATCTTTTTATGTGTCTGTTGGCCATTTGTATATCTTCTTTGGAAAAATGTTCATATCCTCTGCCCATTTTTTGATTAGATTGTTTTTTTGTTGTTGAGTTGTACAAGTTCTTTGTATATTTTGGAAAATAACCTTGTTGGATATACGATTTGCAAACATTTTCTTCCAGTGAGGGGTTGTCTTTTCATTTTGTTCATGGTTTCCGTTGTCTTGCAGAAGATTTTGTCTAAAGTAGTCCTTCTTTTTTAATTTTTCTTTTGTTTCCCTTGCCTGAGTAGACATGGTATTCGAAAAGATGTTGCTAAGAGCCATGTCAAAGAGTGTACTGCCTATATTTTCTTCTAGAAGTTTTATGGTTTCACATCTTACATGCAAGTCTTTAATCCACTTTGAGTTAATTTTTGTGTATGATAGAAGATAATGGTCTACTTTCTTTCTGTTGCATGTGGCTGACCAGTTTCTCCAACACCATTTATTGAAGAGACTTTCCTTTCTCCATTGTATGTTCTTGGCTCCTTTGTCAAAGATTAGATGTCCATAGACATGTAATTTTATTTCTGGGCTTTCAATTCAGTTCCATTGATCTGCATGTCTGTTTTTGCACCAGTACCATGCTGTTTTGATTACTATAGCTTTGTAGTATATTTTGAAGTCAGGGATTGTGATGCCTCCAGCTTTGTTCTTTTTTCTCAGGATTGCTTTGATGATTTGGGGTCTTTTGTTGTTCCATATAAACTTTAGGATTCTTTGTTCTATTTCCATGAAGAATGTCATTGGGATTCTGATTGGGATTGCCTTGAATCTGTAGTTTGCTTTAGGTAATATGGACATTTTAACTATGTTTATTCTTCCAATCCATGAGCATGGAAAATCTTTCCATTTCTTTATATATTCTTCAATTTCCTTCAATAATGTCTTATAGTTTTCAGGGTATAGGTCTTTCACCTCCTTGGCTAAATTTATTGCTAGGTATTTTATTCTGTTTGTCGCAATTGTAAATGGGATTGTATTCTTGACTTCTCTTTCTGCTAGTTAGTTATTAGTGTATAGAAATGAAACTGATTTTTGTAGGTTGATTTTGTATCCTGCAACTCTGTTGTGGTTGTTGATTATTTCTAACAGTTTTCTGGTGGATTCTTTAGGGTTCTATATATAGGATCATGTCATATGCAAACAGCAAGTGTTTCACTTCTTCCTTTCCAATTTGTATATATTTTATTTCTTTTACTTGCCTAATTGCTCTGGCCAAACCTCCAGCATTATGTTGAATAGGAGTGGCAAGAGTGGGCACCCTTGTCTTGCTCCTGTTCTCAGAGGGATGGCTTTCAGTTTTTCACTGTTGGCTGTGGGTTTGTCATATATGGCCTCTATTATGTTGAGGTACTTTCCTTATATACTTTATATATATATATACTTTCCTTATATACTTTACTGAGAGTTTTTATCACAAATGGATGTTGGATCTTGTCAAATGCTTTCTCTGCATCTATTGAGATGATCATGTGATTTTTATTCTTCATTTTGTCAATGTGGGGTATCACATTGATTGATTTGTGGATGTTGAACCATCCCTGTGTTCCTGGTATAAATTCAACTTGGTCATGGTATATGATCCTTTTAATGTATTGCTGTATTTGGTTTGCCAATATTTTGTGGAGGATTTTTGCATCTGTGTTCATCAGTGATATTGGCCTGGAATTTTCCTTCTTTGTGTTGTCCTTGTCTGGTTTTGGTATCAGGGTAATGTTTGCCTCACAGAATGAGTTAGGAAGCATTCTGTCTTCTTCAATTTTTTGGAATAGTTTGAGAAGGATACATATTAACTTTTCTTTGAATGTTTGATAGCATTCTCCAGAGAAGCCATCAGGTCCTGGACTTTTATTTTTTGGGAGGTTTTTAATTGCTGTTTCAATGTCTTTACTTGTGCTTGGTCTATTCAGATTCTCTATTTCTTTTTGATTCAGTTTTGGGGAGGTTGCGTGAGTCTAAGAATTTATCCAATTCTTCTAGGTTATCCAATTTCTTAGCATACAGTTTTTAATAGTTTTCTCTTATAATCCTTTGTATTTCTGTGGTATCCATTGTAATTTTTCCTCCTTCATTTCTAATTTTATTTATTTGAGCCTTCCCTCTTTTTCTTACTGAGTCTGGCTAAGGGTTTGTCAATTTTGTTTATCTTCTCAAAGAAACAGCTCTTAGTTTCATTGATCCTTTCTACTGTTTTTTTGTTTGTTTGTTTGTTTGTTTGGTCTCTATTTCAGCTCTAATTTTTATTATATCCCCCCTTCTGCTGACTTTGGGCTTTGTTTGTCCTTCTTTTTCTAGCTCTGTTAGGTGTAGTTTAGGATTACTTATTTGAGATTTTTCTTGTTTGTTGAGGTGGGCCTCTATTTCTATGAATTTCCCTCTTAGAACTGCTTTTGCTGCACCCATAAGAGTAGGTATGATGTATTTTGATTTTCATTTGTGTCCAGGTATTTTTTGATTTCTCCTTTGATTTCCTCATTGATCCAATAGTTGTTCAGTAGCATGTTGTTTAGTCTCCACATATTTGTCACTTTCCCACCTTTTTTCTTGTAGCTAATTTCTAGTTTCATAGCATTGTGGTCAGAAAAGATGCCTGATATGATTTCAATCGCCTTAAGTCTATTGAGGCTTGCCTTGTTTCCCAACATATGGTCTATCTTTGAGAATGTTCAATGCGCACTTGAGAAGAATGTTTATTCTGCTGGTTTGGGATGGAATGCTCTCTATATATCTATTAACTCCATCTGGTCTAGTTTTTCATTTAAGTCCACTATTTCCTTATTGACTTTCTGTCTGGATGATCTATCCATTGATGTAAGTGGGGTGTTGAGGTGTCCGACTATTATTGTATTGCTATTCATTTCTCCCTTTATGTCTGTTAATAGTTGCTTTATATACTCTGGTGCTCCAGTGTGAGATGCATATATATTCATAAGTGTTATGTCCTCTTGGTGGAATGTCCCTTTTATCATTATATATTGCCCCTCTTAGTCTCTCATTGCCTTTTTTATCTTGAAGTCTGCTTTGTCTAAGTATGGCAACACCTGCTTTCTTTTGCTTGCCATTTTTTTGGAGTATCATCTTCCTAGACCAAGATTTTTGACCCATAACCAGACTGCCTCAAGCCAATATGGTTTGTCTGTGTGATCCCCACTCAGCCCCACCTCCTCTGTGGAGGAAACACTTCCTACCCCAAGTCTCCCAACACAGGTTCTGGACCTTCTTTTCAATTTTGCAAAGAGGTGAATGCCTCTCACCTTGGAAAAGTGTACTTTACTGACTGTTTTAGGACTCTAACCACAACTATTCTCTCTCCACCTCTTTTCACTGTTTTTGGTAGTCCTTTCTCCTGTCATGTGGTTTAATGTTCCAGATGTTTTCTGGTTTTGTCAGAAGTGGGATTTTTTTTTTCTCACGTTCCTTGTGTTCTTTGAGTAATTTCCAAGTGGAGAAAGGGGAATACCAACTTTACTCTGCCACACTCACATGTCCACTTTTCCTTTTAGTACCAAATAACAAAAGGTCAATGTCCAGTGCTTTAAGACTGCATGAAGTCCAGCTTTTTATGGGAATTCTGCCCTGGTATTTCTTGGTATTTCTGGGAACTTCAGAGAAGTACTTCATGTTCCACAAATCTATCCTTGCTAATGTATGTTGTCTCTGACAATTGTGTCACTTTAGACTGCGTCTTACCTTCCTGCAACTTACCTCTTGTTAACTTATAACTAACCTCCCTGGGTTTCTGCCACTTTCTATAGATACCTTTTTAAATTCCCAAAGTCCTGCTAAGCTCATATTATGACTTCAGCAAGACATTATGGAAAGCCTGTGGATAAGAGCAACACAGAGAAATAACAACTGCCGATAGAAGTGGATGGTCCTAGTGCCCACAAGGCCAACCCCAACCTGAGTACTTTGCTACTTCCTGTGAAGTATTCACAGGCTTAGGTCAATCCTCATCAATGAACTAGGAATCTTCACCCAGAATAGCTCTAGCCCAACTTCCTTCAGCCCCACAAGAATAGAGAATAGAGATGACTGATAGAGGAACCATCCATTGCATACAGGGAAAATTCCATTCCCACCCATAAGGATGCTATCTGAGCTCACATAATCAGGACAAAAATATCACAATAGTCCAGGGTTATGCACTGTCAGAAAATATACCATGAGGAGAACACACACAGGCAGGCCAGGTAGTGTTTAACTAAGCCAAGTTCTAGTTCAAATCACAATCTGTCTTCCAAACCAATATAGCCTTTCTACTCTAGCCTGGTGCCCCAGTCTCTGATAAACAAAGTCTTACTTAGATCAGAACATACACATCTATCTCCCAAGAAAAAAAAAATTTTCAAGCATGGGGCAATCAAACTCCACGTTTGGTCTTGGGTTGGGAAGAAATTATCTAATTCTTCAATGGCAGAGTTCTTCTAATATATCCAAGTACACATTCCTAACTATACGCTTAAAATCTGTCTAAAACGTCTTCATTTCAGTTACAATCACGATCACATAATGATATTTCGGTCAACAACAGACTGCATATACAATGGTGGTCCCATAAGATTAGTCCCTTATAGCCCAGATGTGTAGTAGCCTATACCATCTAGGTTTGCGTAAGTACACTCTGATGTTCACACAACCATGTAATCACCTAATGAAGCATTTCTCAGAATGTGTTCCCATTGTTAACTAAACTAACTAACTAATATCAAGTCATTTGTGAATAAAGATGGTTTTCAAAATGTTTCCTCCTAGAAAAAGGAAATACATACCCCCATTCTTGTATCTTCCCCCAAAATCAGAAATTACTTGCAACTCCCCAAGTAACTATTTTCCAACAATTTAAAGAAATTAAATATCTTCTCCACTGAATACATGTATATAAAATATTTACAACAGTTCTAGGAATAAATGCCTTGGATTTTTATACCCTTCTCCAAACCAATGTGTATCTATCCTCGCTTATATGGCAAAATATTTACTAAGACACAATAACTTAAACTGAATACAGCCCTCCAGTGGACTCTGGTGCACACCAAACCCAATGGGATCATAATTGCCTTTGCCTTGGACACTGGACTTTGTTAATGTGACCTAAGGTATCCTCAGCACTCTTGGTGACCACCTCACATCACTGGCTAACTGTAAACATTTTAGTCAATTGCACAGAGATTGTTTTTCACAGGAATAACTGTCAGGCAAAGTCTCTACCTGTACTTCTAGAGTTCTTTTTTAACCTTAGTGTACATCTTGATATTTAGCCCTACTAAATTTCATCTTTCTCATTTTTGTTCATTACTCATCCATCAAAGAACCATTTTGAAATTCTGATTGTCTTCCAAATGTTAGCTATTGCTCATCAGTTCTTATTACTCATGGATATGATTAACTCATTGACATGGTTGATAATATTTTTGAACAAAGCATAGTCATAGATGAGATTCTACAGCATGTCACTAGAGACCTTAGTCCAGGTTGATCTCAAGTCATTATTTGACACCATAATTCTGGAATCAGCGAACTGCAGCCTGAGGGCTGAATTCAACCTGCCATCTGTTTTTGTAAAGAAAGTTTTATTGGAACTCTTGCCACACTCATTCATTTAGGTATATCTATTGCTGCTTTCATGCTACAATGGCAGAGTTGAGTAGTTGCAACAGTTACTGTGAGCCACAAAGCCTAAACTATTTGCTCTCTGGTGCTTTCTAGCAAAAGCTTGCTGACCTCTGCTCTAAGTGAGAGATGGGTCAACCAGGTATAAATATGACCCCCTAAAAGGGGGTACTATCACCCCCTTTTTAGTCATATGAACATTTTTCAAAAGTTATCTTGCTAAAATGAAAATAACTATAGCTACCGCATTCTCTTGGCCAACAGAATCTCATAGCATCATTCAAAAAGGAAATGAAATTATTTTTATTTGGATTTTCTCAGTGGACACCCCAGGATCCTAGTAAGTATTGCTTCCTTTCCTCAACTGGCAATTTTATGGCTTAATAATTTATTCTAAAATGTGGCTAGGAATCCTCAATCTATAGTTTTTATATTTCTTTTGCCAACCTTTTTTGGAAGTTGAATCCACCGTACTTTTCTGGAATATCTACTATTCTCCATGATAATGTACAAGGGTTCCACAATCAAAGAGGGAAGCTGTTTAATTTAGCCATTGTAATACTAGAACAAAATACTGTGGTGTTTCTGTATTTAATACCAAAGTACCTGTAGTAATATCAGTGTTTTATCTTTTAAGATAATTTATTTAATACTATGAATTTTGAACAATCAACTAAACTAAATGTGTATTTCATTGCAAATATAAAATTTTCTAAATGTTATGAAACAAGAAGACAAAAAGATAAATTTATAAAATTTGTATATTAAACATATATTAAAATTTTTATATAAATTATTAGCTGCTCCTGGCTCTCATGCTTTTTCTACTTCACACCTCTAAATCAAGAGGCTCTTGGAGTTGTCACCTCTAATTTAGGTCTGAATGGGCTGAATGAAACCTTTGAGCTGAGCTGACTCCCTAAATAGATTTTTCAGGACCTCAGGACTGCTGCCTCCCAACAGTAACTCTGCTCCGCAAAGTGGGGCCACGTTACCGCAATTATTATTCATCTCATAGGGCCTGGTCCTCGCTTAGTCTACATTTTCTCCAACAGAAATGTCCACCCATTGCAGAGGATTTCTCCCACCAGCTCCATGCTTACTCTTCCCCCTATTTTGGAGTCAGGCACTGGACTGGGGAGAGGTGAGGGCCTGGGTTGTTGCCAGAGCTGAGAGAAGGAAGAGTATAAGAGTGTGACAGGAAGAGGAAAGGAGAGAAAGAAAAAAAAAGTCAAAGAGTGAAGGAAATGGCTGACAAATGATTTGAAAAATGGTCCTACACCAGGCAAAGTTCTTTTATTTGGGTGCTTAAAAATAACAAGTTACAGTATATGGAGACTTTTATTTAGGTACTTTAAAATAGCAAGAACTTTAAAAAAACAATCTTGAAGTAGCCAAAGATAGTATCATTCTGGCCCTCCTTCTCCACTCTGCTACCTAATTTTAGGCCTTCATCTCTCACCTGGACGAATGCAGTGACCTCTGAATATACCTGCTTCTGCCAGGAAGACCTTTCTCAATGCCTCAAGTCCTCCAAGGTTCCCCAACACCCACAAGCGTAATTCCAAATTTCTTAACACATTTGCTCTCAGTGTAATCTTCTACCACTTCAACTCATGTACCCAAGGCTTCAATCATAACACATTGCACATCCTTGAGCACAGGATGTTTCTGTGTCTTTGTACTTACTTCTCCTTTCTGGAATGATGCTTATCCACTTTTCCTTCAGAATAACTGCTATTGGTCCTCCAAGAAAATGATCATTTTAACTCATTGGTTAAGTAGTTCCTAAACTGCTTTACAAGGCTACATTGTGTTTCTGTTCTGTACTCCAATAATAATCTATACAAGGTTCTTTAATGGGACTTTTTATGCCATATTATAGCTACTTGTTTATATATATTTCTCTACCAGAATCTGAACTCCTTAAGGAAAGGGCCATTCCTTCCTCAGCTTTGTACTGCTAATTTCTATCACAATGCCTCCCACACAGCCAGAGCTGAGTAATACTTAACAAATGAATAAATGGATGGGTGAACTCATTCAAAACAGCCTGGTCCTTTCTTACAATCTCTATATCCATATTAAACTCCAATTATCTTTATCACATTTATTTGATCCTTTCTGTGGTTGGATGCGGTCAGATCATTTGTAATTTCTATACCTGCAATTTGCAGCTTCTTTAATTTCATAATTTGAAATCCATTTTAAATAGATCTTTTCTCCTAGTTTACCTCAAGTCAAATAAATGGTAAATTAAGCCAAAAGATGGCTCTACTTGCTTTCACATCCATCAATGCCTCCCTTCCCACTGGAGCTATTTCTGCTTCACAGCCATTCCCCTGCACACATGACTGAATCCTCCCCGAGGGTCCCTTCTTGATTAGCCACGTGCTCATCATTACATTTGTGACTGTCACTGCTGACTGCCCCCACTCCCTGTCCTGTTTGCTCTTCCTTCTCCTCATATTTCTCTGTCTGCCGCACAGGACTCTTCTCTCACATGGCAACACGTGGTGGGGCTGGAAATCAGAAAACCTAGAGTGTGGCTCCAGCTCCAACAGTAACTTACAGCAACAAATAGCACCCATCACTGCTGTTGAGGCAGCTAAATGTATTGTACTAGATATTTCCCTTGAGTTCTAACTTAATTGTCAAAACACTCTGCAAGGTATGTACAAACATATCCATTTTAAAGATAAGGAAACTGAAACTGAAGTGAATTTCCCATGGTCACATGGCATGTAAGCTGTGAACTCCAGTGAGGCAACATGGAGTAAACCAGGCAGACAAGGGTTCAAATCCTGAGTCTCACATATATTATCTGGCCCATCACCAGTCAATTCATCATTTTAAGTAACAGTTTCATATTTATTAAAATGTGGATAACACTACCAACCTTGCAACACTGCATATAATTGATAAATGAGAGCATTTGTGGGCGAACAGCATGTGACTGGCACACAGTGGGTGCTCAAGAATTGGTAACTCAATGTGACACCAGGCTTCAAACCTGGTTATAAAGCCTGTGTTCCTAGGACCGTGATGTCCTAACCCTTAGACAATTAATTTCTCCATTAAGTAAGGGGTCAAATAAGAAGGCTCTAAGAATTGCAAAGACCTGGCTTCTCCCTCTAGCTTAGCCACTTCCTAAGATCGGCTTGTCACTTAACCTCTGATCCTCAGTTTTTTCTTCTATAAAATGGGGGGGGGGGCGATCTTCCTTTCCTAACTCCTTGGAGTTTTTGAGTGTCTGATTACATGAAGTGGAATATTTTGAGAAATGCCGTGTGTTAAGTGAATCCCTCTATAGAGTTAACTGATTAGGACTCCCTCACCACCACCACCTCGGAAATGTTTTGAGTTTAAAAGGGCAAATAAGAAAATAAAAGCCATAAAGAAAAACGATATACATTTCTAATGTTTGGGGCCCTAGACATCAACAGGTAAGTGTGAGAAGACAGTCTACTGCTTGGCAAGGCACTGAAATAATACCTTGTGATTCTATTTAGTTTCCAGTTCATGAAGCCAGACCTAACAGAACATCTGTTCTGAAAATTAGTGAGTTCTTTTCCTTGCCTAAAGAGCATATTTCAATTAAGTAAGGAAAAAATTGTCTCCTAAAAAAACAACAAAAAAAATTAAGTGCAGCATGCCAAAAATGGGGTCCAACATAAATTGTGTGCAGCTAACACAACTGTCGTGTGAATGTACTTGGACAGAATTCTGTGCTCTTGAGCAGCCTCACACCCCAAGAATAGTACAGGATAGCTGAATGGCTAAACACCTTATTGGGTGTGATTGGTGTTAGAATTATGGGATCCACTGAGGAAGATTTGCTCTGAGAGTGGGTGAGGGGTTAGGAGCTAAGGGCCTGCATAGCCTGTGTTTCATACTATGCCCTGTCTTGTCCATGCTGAACCTAGATATAAATAAATCTGACCTGATACACAGGTCACATTTCTACATTACTCTGGAAAGTTCCTATATTCAGAAAAGCCACAGCTGCTTTATAAAGAAGTCTTGGAACTACTGATCCTGGCCAAACACTAGCGACAAGTTTACGGTCCTACAGTGCCCTGGCTGCACTGGAATTATCACAGTGATACAAATATCTGGTTTGGCTTATTTATCCCTATAGAAATAGGGAGATATGGCACAAAACAGTAAAAAAAATATTCAGTGTAGAGTCAGATCAACATTTAAGCCCTCCCTCCAGCTCTGCCTTGCTGTGGTCTCCCTCCCTTCCAAGCCCAACAGTTCCATCTGGCTTTTGGACCCCAACCCTCCCATCAACCTGCCTGCATCAGTAATGTTTTATCTCTCATAGATCAATCCTGTTGTCTTTATTGTTCTTCCCTCTTCGTCTAGATGAAGATTCTCAGTCTCCTATTTCCTTCCCTTAAGGGCCATTAATCCTCAAGCTGCTTCCACCTCCTCAGCACACAATCACTGAAGCCTCCTCTAATATCATTTCCATTTCCAGTACTCTACTGAAAACACTCTCCCAAAACACCAGCGATGATCTCCTAAATATTAGCTCCTACTCTCTCCTCTCAGCCCTCAAACTATTGAAATTTGGCATTGTTGCCCATACCCATCTGCTTGGAACATTTCTCCTTTGTTTTGTTCCACTGATTTCTGTTGATTCTCTACTACCCCTGACCACTCATATTTTAGTCTTCTATTTCTCTGCCTAGCCTTTAAGTGTCAGCATTCACCAGGATTCCAGCCTCAGTCCTCTTCTAATTATTTACCCTCGACTATGATGATGAATGTAGTCACAACTTGGTTGCACTGATCTAGATAACTGTATAATACCTGGCATTTACTAAGCATTCAATAAATAATAGTAGTTATAACAAATTTTTAAACTTCATTTCTTATCACATTCAGCCATAAAAACTACATTTCAATGGCCAGAAGATTTTATACTTTCAAAAACTTGATATTTCCTCAGACATTATCTTCATCATGGAATGTCTTTCCCCTTCCCCCAAAGGCTTCTTATATCCTTCAAAGTCCTGTTTAACTGTCACCTTCTCCTTTCTTAATATCCCATCAGAATTTGATCCCGGGCTCCCAGAGCACATTGTTACCTCCTTTAAAACTAATTGCTTTATGTCTTCAGTAATAACGTAGCCTGTCAAAAAGCCAGGGTCCCAAGTGACTCAGTCTCCATATGAAATACATCCAAAAGGCAATCCAGCAATTAAAATATTTAAAATATAATTCCAATTTGTATTTTCATCTCTCAATTTGTACTTGCTATCCAATTTATAATCCACAATAAAACTTCTCAAAAAGTTCTTTTGCCATTTCTCAGTTCTTTCTCATTATCTTCAAGTGCTCTAGAATGATGCTCATGCTAAACCTTCCAACATTCTCCCATGGCATTTCTTGGTTCACCTTCTAGATTGAATTAGCCTCTTATTTATCTGTTTTTTTTGTTTTTGTTTTGTTTTTTTGCACCAGTCTTTAGGTACTCCAGATTCTGCATCCCCCAAAACTTGGAACTTCCCTGGAAAAGACAGAACTCTTTTAAATGTCACAAGATGTGGATGATACAAATGTAGCGCAAGGAGAAAACTGATAACACTTACATACGAAGAAATCACAGCATCACAATTTTAATTGTATGTTTTCTTCCCCTTAGTTTAAAATGGTACTTAGAGGGAGATTCTACATTATTTGTATCCTTGCAGCACCAAAGCACCCATAATTCATTAATTTATTTGTTGAAGTATACATTATACAGTGATAGAAACTGAGATATCAGAAGGAGGAAGAGGAGAAGAAGGAAGAAAAGAAGGAAGAGGGATAGAAGGAGCAGGATCAACAAGGATATTGCTCCTGGAGAGCTTATGATAAGTGATCAAGACCTATATGCCTAGCACATCACAGATGCTCTAAAATTATTTGCTGAATTGATTGCACTCCCTCAGCTACTCATTTACATGTAGAAACTATTCTCTATTGTACAGCAAACTGGCATACAAAATTTCATAAGTAACTTATCATAGTTGTCCTCAACCTAAGTGCTATAATTGGTGGTGAGAATTCTGAAAAGTAATTTATAATAATAATAGTTAAATGTTCAAAAGTTTTCTAATTTTTAAGTATAAAATAGAGGACGATTGGCATAGATGATGGCTCAGGGCTAATCTTCTTCAAGCAAAAAAAAGGATGAAGATTGGCAACGGATGTTAGCTCGGGTTAACCTTCCTCAGCAAAAAAAAAAAAAAAAGATAAACAGTTGTTTCTGTAACAAGATCACTTTTACCTATTTGCTTATAATATACATTCTTAGCTGAAGAGAAAAGAATGGAATTAAAATGAGTGTGCTGCAAATTGCTCACAAGCCCGAGTACATCCATGAGAGGGTGCCTTGCATGTGACCATCATCTCCACACGTGTTCACAGTGAAAAAAAACAATAATAGTAGTAGTCTAATAAAAGCGCCATATTTACTACTCTTCATAACCAGCCAAAAGTAACCTCAAAATGACCAAGAAACTCTGGCATTATCATTCTTTCTATTCATGTTTTCCCTCACCTTTTCCTCTTCCTTTAGCATCACTTTTATTCCTTTCATAAAATCCATTTCTCTCCAAACCCCTCATTCCCATTTTTGAACTCTTTTTATCCTAAATTTTCACCTTCCAACCCTTTATATTTTCCTCTTCTTTGCCATGCTTTTCTCTGCTTCCTGCCCCACTCCACTCTCCAGCTGCCACTTGGGAATGGAGGCAGCTAAAAGCAACAGCCGTGGCTGAGAGAGATGGGCAGGAAGAGGCAGAGTGAAATGAAATGATTAGCTTTGAATACGTCTTTCAAGAGAGCTTGTTAGCTTTAGCTTTCAACCACACACACTTTACTAGAGGAGGTGACATGGAGAGATTTAACCCAAGTGGAGATTAAGCATACACTGACTAACTGGTCAAGGCCACATGGATCTCATTTTCCTCAGAAAGACACTCCTGAATGTTAAGAATTAAAACCTATGATTCTCTTCATCCAATCTCAGTCAATTTTTCCTGCACAATAATTGGAATGCCCTCCTCACACTACCTTTTCAAAAGTTCTTCATTTGACATCCTTCAAAATCTCCTGAAACCATATTTCCTTAAGAAATTTTCCCTCAACTTTGAAGCAGTAGAGGCCATTTGTCCTCATACTCAACCTTCAATACATGATTCCCCATTCTAAATCTGCTCATACTTTGCCTTTGCAGATAATATAGTTATTTAAGTAAATACTAAATATGCTTACAACAAACTGCAAGGGACTGGGCAAGGCAAGTTATTTGCTTGACTAAAAATTTACATCTCAACTTTTTTTATTTGCAAGTTTTCAAAATCTCTTTTACCTCACTAAAACTTTCCTTCAACCTCATGGATACTATTAATTTCTTGAACACTCCATTTTCCCAACCTCATCTCCTTCCCTCTCCAAGCATAGCCACTTGGGCTAGTCTTTTTCTAATACCTTCAAAAGGGTCTTTTCATCCAAATCAACTCTAAACTCCTCAATCCAGATCCTAACAAATAACCTCTCTTCTCTAGTCTCCCATCCAGACCACTGAGTACTACTGTTCTGTTCAAAAAGGGGGATTACCTGATAGTGATTTCAGGGATGGTGGGCAGAAATCATAACTCATAGTGGCTTAAATATTATTTGGCTCTTCAGCACCACTTGTTACTTTTATGTTAGTACTAATTTCCAAACCCCCAAGCAGTTATATCAAATCTTCATCTTTCTCCTCAAGAACCAATCAACTCATTTCACAGTAGATGATCCTGTTTCTTTCTTAATGTACAGGTTTTCCAGAAAAAACTATCTGCAGCTTCTCATCTCTCTTCATAGAAATCTATTTACATTCATTCCCATCCTAATAGGCCTCCTTCAAGTCTCAAAGAAAGAAGTGTCTTTTCAGAGCAGTCAAGCCTTATTCTCTCAAATTTTCTTACCATCCATTTTACCCTCAGCCCATATACATTCTAAATTTTTTAAAATAAATATTGGATAAATGAATTGATACGGTCATTAATCCAGCATTCTCCCTCAACCTCTCTTTTTTCCCTGTCCTTTCCCAGTCAACTTTCTTGAAAATCTAGCTTACTATTTCCTTGAAAAACAAGCCATACTGATTTACTTTCCTTCTATTTCCAGCCCCTTGCCATAAGGCTTCATACTCAAAATGAAGACTTCATACTCATTTCACTAAAACTAGTGGTCAATATTTACTTTCATGTAGTAATATACAGATATAGTTGAAAACTCAAATAGTATTATAAGACACACACAAGTCTTCTGTCCCCTTCATCTTCCACAAGGAAACCATCTCAAATTTTACTTTTGGAATTTAGTTCAAAACTTCTAAATAATATGCATATGCTGCTATCTCTTCATCAATTTCAGAGAGTATCTGTTAAATTGCTATTATGAGAATTTACACTCTTCTCTACATCCCATCTTGTTACACAGTTATATCACAAATTTTGGTTATTTTCATTTCAATGTTTATATTTTTATGGTTATGTAAGCTGTTATTTAATACTGAGCCAAGTAACTAAAACTAGATCTCATTTCTTGAACAATTTTTCATTTTTTTCCTCAGTTTAAAAAATCCCTAATTTTTCATTTGCTTGCTTTCTCTATATCTGAGTCTACATTTCTTCACAACCTTACCATCTCTTTAAGAAGCCTCCTCAAACAGATTTCCTCATCACATAACTTCACATTTTTCATACGTTCTTATTTCTTCTGAGACATTCCTCTGAGAGCTCTCAGTCCTCTTCCTCCAATCTAGACTAGTTGCTCCACACTGGACTAGTCAACATATAACAGATGATCTTCCACTTTTCATCCCATTTTTACTAGATAGAATTCTCTTTCCTGCCTCCCACGTCATTCTTTTTCTCAACTTACTCTCTCATTTTGACAAAAGATATATTCCAGTAGTTCTTGAGAAAGAGTACTTGGGAGGTAATCTTTAAAACTTTATATATCTGAAAATGTCTTTAGTTTGTGTCGTATTTCATTTATACTTTGGCTTTGTGCAAAATTCTAAGTACTCAGTATTTCAAAGACATTGCTCCTTGAATTTTTTTAATCAAAAGATATCTTGAAATAGTCAATGACATAAGTCCTCACCTAGTGCAGAGGAACTGTTGTTTTTTTTTTTTCTCTCCATGGAAACTTTAAAAATCTTTCCTTATGGAGATGTAGATAGGAATGAGGAAGTAAGGACTTCTGAAAAGCCACTCCTCCATAAGAGCAATGAAAACACTGGTAAAAATTGTCAAAATCATCTTTTCCAGAACTCTAAAAATTAACCAAATACTTGCAACAATCTGAGGAGAAGGTTTTCAAGAAAAATGATTGAATCTCAGTAGAAATTGCCCTTGAAGATTTGATTATGACTGACTCACTAGACAAAGACATGAAATCAGCTATTTTAAATATATTTAAAGAACTAAAGGAAACCATATCTACAAGGAAAAAACTAAAGGAAAGTATGAGTTTGTCTCAATAAATATAGAATACCAATAAAGAGATAAAAATTATAAAAAAGAACCAAATAGAAATTCTGGAGTACATAGTGCAATAAATACACCGGAAGGACTCAACATCAGATCTGAGGCAGCAGAAGGAAGAATTAACAAACTTGAATTGAGATTGTCCAGTCTTAGGAACAGAAAAAAATAAGAATGAAAAAAATTACACACCCTCAGAGACTTGTGCAACACATCAAACATACCAACATATGCATAACAAGAGTCCCAGAAGGACAAGACAGAAAGGGGCAAAAAGAATATTTGAGAAAATAAAGGTCAAAAATTTCCCAAATTTGATGAAGGACATTAATCTACACATCCAAGAAGCTAAATAAACTCCAAGTAGGATAGACTGAAAGAGACTCACATCTAAGAACTTCATAATCATAATAGCACAAAGGATGGGAGAGGGAACAGAGCTAAACAGGAAACAAGTTTTCATATACTATTGAAATTAAGTTAGGAATAGTCAGAACAAGATTGTTATAAGACAACAAGAGTAAATAAACAACATCCAGACTGGAAAAGAATAAGTAAAATTCTCTAATTGCAGGTGACATGATTTTGTATACAGAAAACCCTAAAGAAGCTACACACACAGACATGTTCACACACACACACACACACACACCCTATTAGAGCTAATAAATGAGTTCAGCATGGTTGCAAGATAAAAGGTTAATATAGTAAGTCAACTGTACTTCAATGGACTAGCAATGAACAATCTAAAAAAGAAATTAAGAAATAAATTACATTTATAACAGTATCAAAAAGAATAAAACACATGGAAATAAAGAATTGCAAAAATTGGTACCCTGTAAACTACAAAATATTGTTGAAAGAAATTAGAGATCTAAATGAATAAAAAGACATCCCATGTTCATGGATCAGAAGACTTAATATTGTTAGGATGGAAATACTCCCCAAACTGATCTATGGATTCAAAAAAACTCTCTATCAAAATCCCAGCTAGCCTCTTTGCAGAAATTTACAAGCTGATACTAAAATTCATATGGAAATGCCAGGGACACAGAATAGCCAAACAATTTTGAAAAAGAAGAACAGAGTTGGAGGGCTCATACTTTCCAGTATCAAAACTTATACCAAGCTCTGGTAATCAAGACAATGTGGTTCTGGAAGAAGGATAAACATTTGGTTCAATGGATGCAATAGAAAGTCCAGACATAAAATCTTACATTTATGTTCAATTGATTTTCACAAAGGTGCCAAAACACTTCAATGGGGAAAGAGTAGCCTTTCCAACAAATGGCACTGGGACAACTGGATTTCCACATGCGAAAATATGAACTTGGACCTCTACCTCTCACCATACACGAAAATTAACTCAAAGTGGTTCAAATACCTAAATATAAGAGCTAAGCTTTAAAAATCTTAGAACAAAATATAGGCATAAATCTTTACGACCTTGGATTAGTCAACGGTTTCTTAGCTATGACACCAAAAGCACAATCAACAAAAGAAAAATAGATCAATTAGACTTTATTAAAATTTAAAACTTTTGTGCTTCAAAGGACACTACCAAGAAAGTAAAAGACCACTCACCAAATGGAAAAAAATATTTTCAAATCATATAACTGATAAGGGACTAGTACCCACAATATATAAAAAATTCTCAACTCAACAATAAAAAAAACCAATTAAACAATCTGCAAAGGATTTGAATAGAAATTTCTCCAAGGAAGGTATACAATGGCCAATAAGATCACGAAAATATGTTCACCATCTTTAGTCATTCGGGAAACACAAATCAAAGCCACAATGAGATACCACTTTACACTAACTGAATGGCTATAATCAAGAAGACAAACAATTACAATTGATTGTGAGGATGTGGAGAAATTGGAATCCTCACTATACATTGCTGGTGGGAATATAAAATGGTGCAGCCACTTTGAAAACAGTTTGGCAATTCCTCGAAAATTAAGCATAGAGTTATCATATGACCCAGCATTTCTATTCTTTGGTATATACTGAGTAGAATTAAAAACATATGTCCACACAACAGATTGTACATGAATGTTCATGGCAGCATTTTTCACAATAGCCAGAAGAGGAAACAATCCAAATGTCCATCAATTGATGAATGGCTAAACAAAGGAAAATGTATTATATTCACATAAAAGAATATTTGGCCATAAAAAGGAATAGATTTCTGATACATGTATGGATGAACCTTGAAAACATGTTAAGTGAAAGAAGTCAGACACCAGTCATTTATTATATGATTCCACTTATATAAAATATCCAGAATAGGCAAATCCATTGAGACAGAAAGCTAACTAGTAGTAGTTGCTAGGAGTTAGAAGAGGCAGCGAAGGGAGGGTGACTGCAAATGTGCACCAGATTTCTTTCAGGGTCAATAAAAACTTTCTGAAATTAGATAATGGTGATGATTGCACAACTCTGTGAATATACTATAAACCACCAAATTGTACACTTTAAAAGGGTGGATTTTATCATATGTATTTTATTAGACTATAAGCTCATTAACAGAGCTTCAGCTTCTTGTAATCCCTGTGGTCAGCAAAGAGCCTGGCACCCAAATATTAAAGATATACTGGCTAGACTTGTTTACATATTGGTTGAAATTACTGGATGGGTCTTGGGATTCGACTATATGTTTTATTCAAAGACATTTTAATTTCCCTGGATTTGGAGCAATCGGGACATGACTTGTATTTTATCTAACTTATTCATTTACATGTCACCAATATCCTGGGCACATCATTCTCACTTGACCTAGTGGAAAGGAACCATGACTTATTTACAGTGTGTAGGATCTAGCACAGTATCATGTTCAAATGTATAGCAACTGTTTACAATGGTGTTACACTTGAGTTAATTGCCTAGTTTTTGAAAAGGAGACAATAACAAAAAAATAGATTTTCCAATGCCATATTTTTTGTTTAGTACCTTCTCAGTTCTACAGTTCCAAGGACTCTGATAAATATTTCACAAATAACTAGGAACATACATCTTTCTCTAAAGAGTTCAAAAGAAACAGTCATTCCTCTTTATCCAAGGAGGGTATTGAGACAGAGAGGGTGAGTGATATGACCAAGGTCACAAATATAATCATGAGATGCACATGATAGTGACATAAACAGAATCAGATAATGATTCACAGAACACAGCAAAGAAGGCCAGGAATACTAAGCAGGGAATAATGATGGGGATATTAGACAGATAATTCTACAAACTAACATGCCTCATCCTAAACAATAAAATCCCTGACCACACAAGGCAGGGACCAAATCAAGAATAAGAGAAGCAAAATCTGAAACCACATGTAAAATAACTGTCCTCTCACTAAGATTTTAATAAGAAAAATCCTATAGACAAAAACCAAAGATCATGCTCCCAGCAGAGTCCTTCCCAACAGATAATGCTCATCAGGAATTGGCATCTCTATTTTCTCAAGACAATCAATATTACATAGGTCTAAACTAGTCCACTAGCCCCATCTGGTACCCAGACTCTTCCTCCTTTTTGATTCTAAATGCTGACCTATTTTTCCTGCTGAAGCTATGGCCTGGTGGTCAACCTCACAGTCCATTAACAGAGAGTTTCAGATTTAAAATTCTTTTTAATAGGGCATGATCTCACACTACTTTTTGTAGTATCTGCATCCCTTTCTTTCCCAATTTTACTACAGTCATGGTCATAAGCGGCACTTCTTTCTCTACAATGGATTTAGGTTTCCAATGTCTCTTTATCCTCTGCTCTTCAAGGACCTAATAAGCTGCATTATCCTGGTGGTTCAAGTCACAGCCTTGACAGCCATGGCCTGGAGAGGAACTGGTCTTTCCCAGTCAACTCTGAAACTTCAAGGAAATCTACACTGAGAAAGGGCTTATGTGAATATACAAGAAAGGCCAAGTTATGCTAAAGATCACTGAGTTTTTAAAAGTCATTCTTCCTGGCCTGGTAACTAAGAAAATTATCCTTTAAGTTATTTATAGAACCACAGAGAACAAATATAAAGAAGGAAGTCCTACAGATAGAGTCCAAGTCAGAATAAGAGGGGGTGGTGTTTTTGCTTCAGCTCTACCAGTTCTTCTTTCTGAAGGATGATGTGTGGGAAGAAGCTGGATTCTTTTGCTGTATTCTCTCTTTCTCTTTAGCCTCCCCTGTTAGCTATGTCAAAGGTCAACATGTAAGCTACTGGAATATGTGTATCTGTGAGTGGTACTTGAAAGTCATCAGCAAGGGAGAATAGCATGTATTTCATATTGTGACTAACAGTGAGATTCTAGCAACAATGCTCATGCTACTGTAAGCTATCCCATCATGTGTAAATTCCATGATTTGAGCTAATTCCATGATAAGAGTCTTAAGGACTCTTACTTTTAGTCCCTCTTATCTTCAGAAAGCAATTCCTGCCCTGCCTATCTTCTTTCGAAATTATTTCTCTATGCGCTAAACATTTGGCTCTCTCTCTTTCATTACATCTACACATCTCAACCAGCAGAACATTTGATTATAATTGTTGAGTCACCCATGCATTCTAACAAACTATAAAACCCCCCAGGTATGCCTCTAAGGTGGGGTCCGTAACCTTTCAAAACTGTCAGGCCAGTCAATCTTCAGAACCTCTTGTTCTGGCTTTGGAGCAGTCAGTGTTGAGGCTTTCAAGAGGGCCCATGGCTGACATTGGGACCAGATATGGAGGAGGCCAGCCCTCTCTGAAAGACCATAGTTAATACAATTCGGTGTGAGGAGGTTTACCAAAGATGTCTCTCTTACCCCACCTGAAATTCCTTTCATATTGTCACTCAGCTTGACTGTCTGAAAGCTAGATTTGTTTAGTAACATTTGCTTTTAAGATGCCAACACTCCCAGGAGGCTCATTCAATTGCTTTACTCCTAAACTCAAACTGAGATCAACCTTCAGACATAAAATATGAATATGGATGTGGGAAGAAGAGAATAGATTTTGCAACAGGCAAGACCTCATCACAGAGTGCTAACAAAACAAGGACCTGAGACGGCCAGTTGTCAGCAACAGGGCAATGGGAGCAGGAGTTGGAAGGGGATAAGAAAGACTGGCCACATGAAGTGCCAGGATTAGCTCTTTTAATCACAAAACAACAGTATAAGTTGTTATTTTATTATGTCCTTTTCTTTCACAAATGAAAAACTAGAGTCAGAGTGGCCATTTTTCCAAAATCTCCTAGTGATAAATGGTCCAACTGGGATTAGGATTCAGATGTGAATGGCTCCAGAATCAGTGCCCTTAACTACAGTGGGCACTGCCTAGAACTGGCAGGGGGAGAGGGCAGGCATGGCTCTGCAGCCAGGATAGAGGCAGGGACTCCTGAGGCTGGGCCCTCCCTCCAATTTTCTCTTATTGCCGTGGGTAATTAAACCCTACTTTCAGCTACATTCTCTTCAATTGCTTTCTAGGACTCCATAGAACAGTAAACCTGGGGAAAATGCCACTTTTTATTTTTATGATCTTACTGTGATAGAATATAATCAATTTGGCACAAGCAAAGTAACAAAATTTTGAAGATTCTGGTTTCCACTTTCTTTTGGTCCCTCCCTCATCTTCTGCTGCATGAAGGTTCAAAGCATGGACCATAGAATCAGAGTGCTGAGTTCAAATCCCTACTCCATCATTTACCAGCTAACTCCTCAGCCTCTCTAGGCCTTAGTTTCCTCATTTGAAAAATGGGGATGGTAAAAATTTCTACCTCTTAGGATGGAGGTGATGACTCAAAGAGATAATGTATGTGAGGTGCATCTAGTTTAGAGTGAGCACTTGACAGAGGTCAGCTATGGGTTGCTTTACTTGAAAACTGTTTTTAGTTCTTGGTGTATTTTTAGGATCTAAAAATTTAGAATTGTTCATCTTCATACATGAATATAGAACATATTTCTGTCAATTTTACAAAACTATTTTACCAGTTCACTTAATGTAATCATATATTATAATTTTAGAGACAAAGGGAACTTCTGTCCTTTAGCAAAGACTTTTTTCTCTCAAGGGGTAGAGAATTAAAGAGTATAAGCTGTACTATTTTACTGAAGCTTTTTTTTTTCTCTGATTTAGAAATAGTGTTAGGATTATAGGAGCCTGTGGTCTAAGAGACTAAGTATTGCAGTTTGGCTTAGATTGACCAAGTTCAGTGAATCTATACATTAAAGAGTGCTATAGAAATTAATCTTGATTGATCTACAGAGGTATTTCTGCAACTTATGTCTCCTTAAAATCAGTTCCATTCTTCAACATCATTCCATTAAGCTTTAGTATTTAGTTTAATGTTTTTTCTTCCAAGTGTAAAATATAAGCTAAGAAATAACATGCTCAAAGCAGCATTTGTGATCTGGCAGTCTTCAGTTTTGCAGTCAAGAATGTGTTCAACAAGCCAGAGATGTACAAATCCCCAAGCAGGTGAAAAAATGTGATTGCGAGGGCTGAGATGACAGTTTTCATACCATTTTCAATGCATGTCCTGTGCATCTGTTCTATATCTGAGAATATGTTTTTCCATTTTTTTCTAGAGAAAATCAAATAAGCATTTCTATGTTTAGTTTCCCAGTTATCTTAAACCGTACAAAAGAGAATATGGAAATTAAAGGCTAAGGAGATACTTATCTGAGTGGAAAGCACTAAGATTTCAAGGCTGATTATGACCCTAGACAACTTTTGTCATTCTTACAAGTGTCTCTTCATACAGTGATAAAAATCACTGCCCATAATGAGCATGGAGTAGAAGCTTATATTTGTGTTTAAAGTGAATAAGTTCATTCACTGACAGTGGGCAGATAAATTTTTGCAAGTCTCTGAACTCCTTTCAAATAAAGACAGCAGAAAATTAAAAGACCATTTAGTTAGCACTGTAAGTTTTGCCTTGAATTTAACTGGATTCCAATTAAAACTCCGGTCAGTTTAAAGACACGATATCCATTACAGGATGTTTCACTTTTAGCAACACTGTTATACACACAAGGAAATAGAGCAAAAATTGTTTGATTATAATCCAAGGCTTTTAACAGATATTTCACAGTGTATTGATTACCCATGTGTTTGTTTATTATAACAGTAATTCATTTGTGATCTTTTGGAATTATAATTAGTAAAGGCAACTGAGTAAAAATGCCCCTGATAAACTATTCTAGTAAAACACCTTGGAAGGGCAAAATTTAACAAGAAAACAGGCCATATTCTTAATGACTGCTATGGGCTGAATGATGTGTTTCCCCAAAATTCCTGTGTGGAAGCCTAAATGCCCAATGGGATGGTATTAGCAGGCAGGGCCTTTGGGAGGCAATTAGTCATAAGGATGGAGTCCTCATGAATAAGATTAGTGCCCTGATAAGGGAGGAGGAGATCAGAATTCTCTGCTCTCCACCATAGCAGAATTCAGCAAGAAGACAGCCATCTGCAAAGCAGGAAGTGGGCCCTCACCAGATACTGGATCTGCTGGAGTCTTGATCTTGATCTTTCCAGCCTCCAAAACTGTAAGAAATAAGTGTTTGTTGTTTAAGCCACCCAGCCTATGGAAATTTGCTATAGCAGCCCAAACCGACTAAGACAATGATATTTTTTCAAAAGTATTCATTGTTCTTCTTCCTCAGCTTCCTCTTCTCCTTCCTTTCTCCTCTGTTCCCTTCCTTTGCCTTCCTGGGCAATTCAGTCCTAGAGGCCTTAGATGGGGAAGGGCAAGATAGACATCCATGCCATGGAAAGGGGCGGACTGCATGGAGTGACAGAGCCCACGCAAGGTGCTGAGAATATTTACTAATGGGTAGGTAGAAGTGGGGAGTCAGAAACCAACCAGGCTGAGGAGGGCAGCCATGCTTGAGGGTGGCCTGGTATAGGGTGTTAGAACACAAACAGGGCAAGGAGAGAGTGACCAGGAGGAGGGGAGTCTTAGTGTGGTGAATCAGACACTGAGCAGGGTGAGGAGGGCATCCACTGGGGGGCTGCCTGGTATATGTGACAGAGCCTAGGTGATGTGAGGAAGGCAGCCTCAAGGGATGGGGGCTGGCCAGGCATGGGGAGCCAGAGCACATGAAGGGTGGGGAAGTCACCCATATTGGGGAACAGCCTAGCACAAGGAGTCTGAGCCCAGGTAGAATGAGAAGGGCATGTGGGCAGGGGAAGAGGGTGGCACAGCCATTGGGAATTTATTACATATAGGGGAAGTGATCAAATAAATACAACAAAGACAATGGGAACCAAGTTTTTCAGTATAAGAAAAGAGAGTTAGAAATACAGAATGTGAGAAAACTAAAACGAACTCTGAAGGGTTGAATTAAAATTGGTAGCATCAAAGTGAGCTCGTGGTGTTCAAAAGCTAACTGAGTAGATAGAAACATAAATGCAAGTGTGTGTGTGTGTGTGTGTGTGTGTGTGTGTGTGTGTGTGTCCATTAAGAGGGCCTGGGAACAGTGATACCCCAACAGCAATGAGCACACCTAGTGCCCAGATCTTGGCTTCTAAATACTATTATTCACTAAAGGCATCAGGGATCCATGGAAAAATGGCTGGTAGCAGGGCAAGGGCAGGGAAAGTAAAGATGAATGTGGAACATCTTATCCAGAAAGCAAGGAAGTGCTCATAGAACGAGAGGGACAAGTCAAAACAACACAGAAGTCACTGGAAAATCTGGGAATTTTTAGCATGAAAATAAATAATGATGGTAATGGATTATAATCCATTAAATAAAACAGGAAACCACGAGTCCATACAGATATAAATAAACAAATGAAAAACACTTGAAAGTTTAAAGACAAATGAGATATTTACATAGCTTCAAAGTACTTCTCCACCAAATACTTATTAATTACAAAGATGGTGAGAAAATAACTTCAGAATGGAGAAGCCTGACAGACAGCACCTTAATCAAGTGATCAAAGTGAACAAAATTGTGCACCACCTGAGAGGTGTGTAGAACACTGCATCACCTCTGTGGTATCCTTGCCAAAGGTGCATCACTGGAGTCTGATTATAATGAAACATCTGAGAATCCAGAAGTGGGTGACATTCTACAAAATAAGTGGCCTGCAATCTTCAAATGTGTCAAGGTCACAAAAGTAAAAAAAAAAAAAGAAAAAAGAAACAAAATTTAATTTTAAGGCACGACTAACGAATGTAATGAGTGATTCTTAACTGGGTCCTTTTTCTATAAAATGACATTATTGGCACAACTGGCAAAACTTGAATAGGGTCTGAGTGTTAGAAAGTAATAATGTACCAACCTTAACTGCTTGGTTTTGATAATTATATTGTGGTTATATAGAATAATGTTCTTGTGTATAGGAAATACATACGAAAGTAATTGGGGATGCATTGCCCCATGCTAGGAATGAGGTGGATATAGTTTAATTCTTTCCATTATTAAATCTTAAATTCCACTTTCTGCTACATTCCTCTTCTGTACTGAATTTTCTTTATGTCCAGGGAAAATGTAGATTCCACTGAAAAAAATTATTTCTAGACAAAACATTTTTCAGCATTCGTTTCTCATCAAATTAATAGTATTCTTTCTTCATGGTCATTTCCTCAAGAAAATTTTTTTCTTATGGGAAAAAATTAAAATAATATAAATATAAGTTAATTTTTAAAAAAAAAATTAGACAAGAGCTCTCTTTTGGCTTATCTCCTATGCCTATGACCTGCTTTCTTCAATATTATTGTCATATTGACCATACAGAACCGCTCTATTAGTGGGGTTCTATTAAGCCAAGAGTTACCCTACAACACGACTGCACCACTGGGCTATACATTCAGCTAAATGTGACCATGGAGGCTTTAGCTGAAAGAACCGGGCCTCTGAGTTAGGCACACCTAGATATGAATTCTGGCTCTGCTATCATCAGGCAAAATGCCTAATAACCCTCAATCTCCATTTCCTCCTTTGGTAAAATTACAAAAGTGACATCCAGCTCAAAGGGATGTGATAAGAATTAAATGAAATAATGTACCTGTAAAAAAAAACAGATACATAAACAGTTCTCATGACAATAGTTGCATTACTATTATTATTCTCTTTGCATTTTTTTCTAATAGACCTGCCTGCTCTGAATAAATTTTTTACTCTCTCCAGTTATATATTTATGAATAGTCTATTAGTGAAAAGTCTTGTTTCTCAGCACTCCTTAATTCTCCACACCCATAATATTGCTCATTATAATGACACATCCATGACAGATGGCCTCCTGCTCTCCTAGAGAAGATGAAGTGGGGAAAATGAGGGGCTTTGCAAAGGTAGTGGGGAGAAGAGGCATGGCCAAGCCTTGGCTTCTGGAAGATGACCCCAAGGAGCTGACATGCAGACTATTTATTCTCACATCTGTTAAAAATGAATGGTGTGTCCACATTATGTCATTGGAATAGATTCTCTTCATTAATGGACGTATTCATATACCTAGAAAGTCAAGTCAATGACTTTAACAAGGTCTTGAGAAAGCATGAGGAGCAAATGTTGATGTGCATACTTCAAAACAGTTCTAAATAGATGGAATTTAAGCTCCTTTTAACTTTTATGGCCAGCTCTCCTTGTCATGGCAGGCATACTGTTGCACTAGCCTTGCCACATGTCCCACACCTTGATACAGAAAATAAGTAATTTTGTCATTGAGGAAGGAAACTTAGCATGGTGGCTAAAAGTATGGCCTTTGTCTTCAGATTAGCCTAGATTCAAATCTCATCTCTTTCTCTTACTATTTGTATGTTGAGAAAGTCACCTGAGTCCTGATTTCTTCATTAACAAAATGGAGATAATGACAACCAACTCCTGGGGTTGATGGTGAGGGTTAAATAAGAAGACACATTACTAATGTGTCTTAGCATACTACCTGGCACATAGCCATCACTGAATACATTGTGGAAGTTTCCAGTTCTTGTAATTGTTCATACAATATAATGTGATGAGTAGGGAATCAGCCATCTAGTCAATTCTGAAACCCAGAATCCCATTTTATAGTAATTTTCAATCACAGGATCTTGAAATATTAGGTAGATCATAAAGGTGTAATACAATTTAATTCTTACGGCATCAACGCATCCATAGAACATGGAAGAGTACCTAGGTCCATAGATTACACTTAACTGTTGTTCTAAGCATTCAGTATTAGAAAATAAAGAGCGGCTATTGTCTTTGCTCCTAAGATAACAGGTTAAAGAATGTAAATGGCCACAGCTATTTTTTAGATAAACTGTACATACTCTCAGTATTTTGAATGCACAGACCTGGTGCAGTTTCCTCTGTATTGAGGCCCTAATTGAGTCTGCAGATATCTTGTCTGGACACTTTAAAAATTGATTGATTTGGTAACCAGGAAATGCAATTATTTTGCAAAGCTGAAGTCAGGCTTTCAGTCAGTGTCCATCTACAACAGCAAATGGTTGGCACACCAATTGCTAGAGCCTGAATACAAGCCATAAACTGAAAAAAACTGGAACTAGCAGTGATGTGATCAACAGCTCAACCCTGGATAGATTTCTCGCCTTAATATTCTGACCCTCGCCAATGCAAAATAACCAATAACCATTCTATAGGTAAGAGAAATAAGGTGAGTTTACTTGAGCCAAAGTGAGGATTATAACCGGAAAGGCCTTAGATAAGGCCTTCCAGAGAAGCATGATTTTCAGTACAGTTTTATATCTTTTGAGAACAGAGAACACTCATTAAACACACCCAGGATACCTTTTCATCAAAATTTCAAAAGGTATTCAGTTGCAAATTAGGTCAACATGACCGTTATGTCAGGAAAGGGACTAATCCAGGGGTTACCAATAGGGTGTTACCAATAGGGCTTAGGAGAGGAAGTATGCATTCTTATCTTAAGAGAGTGTATTCTTTAATGGTTAAGCAGACGTGCAACGTGTGTTTGATAGGCCATAAATCAAGCTTTTTAGTTCAAGCTGAATCAGTTTTGAAGCCAAATAGTTACCCCATATGCCTCAACATGTGAGAATCTCTTGTCACCCTGTTGGAAAAACAGGAGCAAGAAATCTGTCATTGGGGCATTCCAGGTCAGGTTCTGCTAAAAGGGTGATGATTAACGTAAACGTATCAGTCAAAGGAGGCAAGTACTTTATTCTGGCATTGCTTCTGAAATATATGGTAAGAGACTCAACAGAAATATGGAGAGAAAACATGGAATCTGAAACAACTTTGAATTTCTTCCTGGAAGAGAGGCCAAATGATGTTGCTCATCCCATTTCAAGCCAGAGAAACTTTTAACTGGTAAAGGCAGTCACCATGTGGCTACCCGGGGCCACATCTCAGCCAAACCACCAGACAACGCAATAATCTTCTTGCCAAAACCTAAGTAGCTCAGTACAAGTGTCCTCCTTAGCACCATAGAAGTCAAAAGCCCGCAGCTTAGAAATAAGTAAAACTAATGTCTTCTCTGGTATCTATAAGAGGTGGCACCAGTTGGAACTTCAACATCATCCTATTATGGCAAGAGGGGGCAGAAATAACACTGACTTCTCTGGAGCAATCAAACTAATTTTGGAAATAATTCAACATCGATCAGGATTAAATGATGATGGACAATCTAACTTACTACAGTGTACTTTATTCTGTTTTAATTATTTTCTGTTTTATATTTTATTTTTAAATTATTTTTTATTATTTTATTTAACAAACACTTTTAATGGCATTTACTTTGCCAGGCTTACTTCTAAGCATTTTACAAATATTAGTTCATGTCTTCCTCATAATAACCTATTGAAATAGATGCCATTATTAATCTCATTTTACAGATAAGGATATTAACAGTGATGTGCTTGAGTTTCTAAAAGAGTTACTAAAATCAGTGAAATAAAGACTCTCGAGAAGACTCTAGATTCTCTAAAAATGACATTCTAAAGCACAAATAAGTAAACAGTATTCTTATCAGCATAAAGTAGGCCCAATAATCTGGAGATGAGAGTATAAAATATTCCCCAAAAAGCCCTTACAAAGCCAAGTCGTGGTTAACAGTGCATACCACAACTAAAATATAGGCGAGGAAATTCAGATGCCAAATGGCTTTAACAGTCACTACCCAGTTCTCTCCACCTTCCAGCATTCTTGCTCTCTCACTCACTCCCTGTCTTTGTTTCCTTCATTCTCTCTGACTCCTTCAAAGAAGTAATTATCAAAGGACTCCTCTCCCTCTGATAAACTGCAGGTGCTAATAAAGAGATTGGTGAAGAGGGACGCCCAGTCTGAAAGGATTTACTTCAAAGGCACAGCACATCAAAGTGACTTGCCAGGAAGCCAGGAGATCTTGCTGAGCTGGGCTGACCTGGCCCCTTTCTCCCCTCACCACCTTGCTCACATTTCCACAGGGATTATTCAGCAATGGAAGATATCTCAAAACTCAAGCCAGCTGCCTCCCTCTGCACCAGCTGGGGAGAGTGACAGATATGTGCCAGGTGTCACATGTTTTGTTTTGATTAAGTAAATGCTCTCCAATAGATATTGCTGAATAATATTATCACCTAATTCTCCTGGGCTTTCTTTCTCCTTCTTGAAGTATTTGACAGTAGTTTTCAAATTAGGTAGCATAAATACAATGAAGATTGGTGCTAGTGTGGCCTGGTGTGTTGAGTGATATACGACTTAAGGATGAATTATCTGTGATGTCATCAAAAGTATATTATTGGAGCTGCAACAACACATGTTACAGGAAAGGAAACAAATGAACTTGAAAGGACCTATCATGCTACAAAACCAAATGAAGACTTTATCTTCAAAACTGGGCAGTGTGGACAATACAACAAATCCAGATGGAAACTGAAAGATTCTGATTGTCACACTGATTATTTCAACCATATAGGTTTATGTTGTCACATAAATGAAGCATTTGGGTGCTTTTCTTTGTCACTTTTCATCCACATCTTAGCTACACTTTAGCTACAGTCTCAGAGTTGTTTATGAGTCTCTCTTCCTCCTTAATATCAAGGTCCACTGCACATTTCCTTTTGCATTCTCTCCACTTCCCAGCCCAAGCCCTGCCCAGAAGAAGGACTAATGAGTGTTGCCTGAATGACTGATGATGAATAACATAGAGAAAGTGCAAATGAAGCCCGTTGTGTGCAACTTTTTCATGGCTTGAAGTTGATCTGGAAGACATTGCTTAGGTGCACTTTGCCTAATTCCTCCAGAAATGGATCCCAAAAGCCCATTTTATGTCAAGCTCAGAAGAATTTTTGCTAACCATGTGCTTTGCACCTTATCTTTCTAAGAATCTTTGTAAGTCGATGGCATCAAAAGTCTATATTACTTTCTACTCAGTCTACCAACTATGTGATTCCACAGCACAAACATCTTTTCTCTCTCTTTAGAGATTGAAATATATGATTGACTCATGCCCAAAGTCATGTTTAAGAAACTTAGAAAAATTCAACGCTAGACTTATGGTGCTGTCATCGTTGTTACACCTGCTGCTAAAACCCATATTTTTCTAAACCTCCTACAGCTTTGGATTTGCAGGGCTATCTACAATAGAGATTTACTTTCTAACATGTTCAGAAACTGTAATAAACCACTGCTCTTGTCAGCTGAAAAGCCCAGAACCTAGTGCAGGCTCTATTTCTGTTCCTTTGCCTCTTTAGACAAAAAAATAAAACAAAAAACAAAACTAATAAAATTATGTGGTCATGTCATTTGATGTAGAAAAGGCATTTGACAAAATTCAACACTATTCATGACAGAAACTCTCAGCAAGTTGGGAACAAAGGGGTGTTAACTTCACCTTGATAAAGAGTATCTACAAAAAACCTACAGCCAACGTCATACTTAATGATGAAAGACTGAATGCTTTCCCTGCAACATTAGCAACAAGGTAAGGATGTTTGATGTCTGCTCTCACCACTCTTATTCAATTGACTACTGGAAATTCTCTCCACTGCAATAAGGAAAATGAAATACATAAACGGCATACAAATTAGAAAAGAAATAAAATTGTCTCTATTTGTGTATGACATGACTATCTACATAGAGTATCCCAAGAAATCTACAAAAAATAATTCTAGAACTAACAAATAAGTTCAGCAGATCAACATACAAAAATCAATCACATTTCCACATACTAACAAACATTCAGAAACCAAAATTAAAATCACAGTCCCATTTATAATTGCTCCAAAGGAAATGAAATACTTAAGTATATTCAAAACACAGCATGTACAGGATCTGTATGATGAAAATTAAGAAATACTGATGAAATAAATCAATGCCCTAAATAAATGAAGAGACATACTGTGTTCATGGATTGGAAGAATGAACATAGTAAAGATATCCATTCTCCCCAAATTGATCTATAGTTTTAATGCAATGCCTATCAAAATCCCATTGAGGTTTTTTTTGTAGACGTAGACAAGTTTATTCTAAAATTTATATGGAAAGACACAGGCCATAGAATAGCTAAGGCAACTTGACAACAAAGAACACAGTGGAAGAAATCACTCTAACTGATATTAATGTTTATTATTTAGCTACAGTAATCAAGACAGTATAGTGTCAGAGGAAGGATAAACACATAGATCAATGGAAGAGAACAGAGAACACAGAAATAGACTCACAAATATCCTCAGGTGATTTTTAACAAAGGTACAGAAGCAAGTCAGGGGAGGAAGGAGAGCCTTTCAACAAATAGTGCTGAAAATAATGGCTGAATCTATTCACAAAATGTGAATCTCAACCTAAACTTCACATCTCATAAAAAAATAACTCGGGGCCACCCGGTGGCCCAGCGGTTTAGCTCGTGCTTGGCAGCCCGGGGTTCGCGAGTTCGGATCCCGGGCGCCCACCGACGCACTGCCTGTTAGCCATGCCGTGGCGGCGTCCCATATAAAGTGGAGGAAGATGGGCACGGATGTTAGCCCAGGGCCAGTCTTACTCAGCAAAAAGGGGAGGATTGGCAACAGATGTTAGCTCAGGGCTGGTCTTCCCCACCAAAAAAATAAAAATAAAAAAAAATAACTCAAAATGGATCACAGACTTAATTGTAAAATGTAAAGCTATAAAACTTTTAGGGAAAAAAAGAGAGAAAATCTTCAAGATCTAGGGCTAGGCAAAGATTTCTTAGACGACACCAAAAGCACAATCCATAAAAGGGAAAAATCAATAAATTGGACTTCATCAAAATAAAAAATGCCAACCATACAACAAAAGGTTGATAAATTTTACTACACAGAAATGAAGAATAATAATACATTACAAAACATCATAAAGAAAGTGAAAAGACAAATCAAATACTAGGATAAGATATTTACAACACACTAATATTCAAAATTTATTAAGAACTCATTCAAATGAACTTTTTTAAAGTCAAGCAACCCAAAAGAAAATGGTCAAAAACTATGAGGGGATAATTTTATGGAAGAGAAAACACTAACAGCCAATAAACTGAGAAAGAAGCTCAACTTCATTAACAATTAGGGAAATGAACATGACACCACGATAGAATGCTGCTTAACACTCATTAGACTGGGAAAAAAGTAATAAGTCTGTTACCACCAAGTTTTAGGAACAACATGAAGCAAAGGATATTCTTAAACACAGCTGGTAAGGGTGTGAATTGATACAACCTCTTAGAAAATAAGTCTGGCATTATTTAGTGTAGATGAATACGTACATACCCTCTGTCTCTACATTTCCACCTTTAAGCATATACCATAGAGAAACTCTTGCCCATGTATATCAGAAGATATTTCCATAAATATCAGTAACAGCAGTGTACCTTAAAGCTAAAATTTAAAAATTAAAAAAAAAAACTTCCATATCCATCTAAAAGAGAATGGATGAATAAATTTTGAAAAATGCAGTGGAATATGATATAGTGATGAAAATGAATATGACTACAAATAATCACGTGAAAGGGTCTTAGAAACATAATATCAAGTCAAAACATCAAACACAGAAGACTAAATCTTGTATGAAATCATTTTGAAAAAACAAAAACAAGCAAGATTAAGCATTGTTTAGAGATACTTACATAGGTTCTGAAACTACTATTTTAAAGTAAGGGGAAAACAAACAGGAGAGGAAGCAGATCTGGAAGGAACACACAGGAAGTTGCAACAAGCTTGGAAATGTCTTAGTTCTTAAGGTGGGGATGGATTCACCTTAAGGTGGGGATGTTTGTGTTATCTTGCTGTATAACCTTCACATATGGTGCCTATGATCTTTCCCATATATGAATCAGATATCACAAAATCAAATTTTTTTAAAAATTAAAAGCTAAGGGAAAAAAAAACTTTAAGAACAAAATGTCTAGACTTATAATCTAAATTTCCCAGTTATCATCTCAGTAAAATGATCTTTAATGTAAGCACATATTTGAGTGGAAAAACATTAGTTTTAGACTTTAATAATACTTGGATGTAAATCTTGGCCCTAGAATCCCAGGCATGTGCTCGGTGATCTAGGGCAAGTTACACACATTCAGCTTCCTCCTCTGTAAACAGGGAATGATTGCACCTACCTCACAAGCATATGGTCAGATTGAATTACAGAGTAACACAAGAACAGCTGGCACAAGGCCACTCAGGAAGGATGCAGTGTGTTCCGTCCATGGTAGCTATAATTTTATCAATGATCTTTTACAACTTGGCTAATACTTTGAGGGAACAGTCAGTTACCAGTCTCCAAGTTGTGGGGATCATCTTATTTTTACCACCTAGAAGGTATGAGGAGTGGAGGAAGGTGGAAACTACCATTTATTGAACACCTATTATTTGCCAGGCGTAATTCAGTACTAAGAATGTTATAGATATTCAAACATTTGCTCCTCAGACAATACAATGAGAAAGTGAAAACATCAAATGCAGAAGACTGAATATGGTCTCATATGACTCAGCTGGTCGCTAATAGAACCAGGATTAACACCTATGTACGTGGGCTCCCTTGTCCACACTCCTTTCACTACTCCAGTTCCCCAATGGCAAGAACAACTGCCAACACCCTCTCTCCAGGTTTAACCTAAATCTTCCCCTGCAATCTCCCCCTCCAGCTCCTATTTCAGTTTTAGGAGCCTGTGTAGTTCACAGCCCATTTTCAGAGAACTGAAAGTTGATGCCTTTGAGCTCTAGTGAATTCTTAACGACTTCCTTGATCAAGTTCCTTACTTCTTTTTTGTGTGTGAAATTTAAATTAGTTTCTGTGAGTGTTAGAGGGAGTGACTGAAAAATTCTAGCAGAGTTTTACAATATATAAACCTTTATGGCTTGTGTATATACCATAAGAGTAATATGCCAATGGCATGATTATCATGGGATAAACCTTAAATTTTATCACTAAAACTCAGCAAAGACCTCTGAACTCTAGTGGGCATTTCACTGAGGAAGGGAATACCAAAAGAGAGGAAAGTAGAGTAACAGATAGGAAAAGTGGAAAGGAAAACTCTGGAGGATTCCAAATTGAAACTGGGCCTGCTTAACAATACTGCCAGTGGTGACTCTTACTCCATATGATACATCATCATCATCATCATCATCCCACTACTCAGAGCCCCACCCTATGGTCTCATCTGCTTATACACTAGTCATTGGGTTACTAAATGTATGTGTAGTTTCAATTGTCCACATTTCCTTTATGTCTGTCAATTTTCAAATTTTCCTCTCCGAGATGGTTAGTGGGTAGGTAACAAATCATACTGATGAAGAGCGTAGGCTCTGGAGTCAGAACTCAATCCCTATTCCAGTTCTGTCTCAGTTTTTCTGCTCTCAATGTAAACAAGGCATTTACAATCCACTTAATACTGAAAGGTAATTTTCTCCTGAGGAACAGAAGAGTTGTAAAAAAAAAAAAAAGGTGTCATGATATATGAAGAGAGGTGACTAACTATTTTTAATGGAATTATGCATGCTTGATTCTTCTGAGGTAGATAACCTTGGTCAAGTTATTTAACTTCTCTCAGCTTCAGTTTCCTCCTCTATCAAATGGATTCTAATAATAGCATCTACTTCAGTGGATTTTTATGAGAGTTAAATGAGATAATGCAACACCTCTGAAGGGCATAGCCCAGGATCCTAGTACATTGTAAATGCCGAAGATTTATCACCAACATTAGCATAAGCTTCAAACTGTGAGGGTAAAAATGCAGCGATACCAATATATTTTATAAGACGTTATGTGATGTTCGATGATGTTGATACAAGACGATGATGCTACAAGAACCAACCAAATGGAGAAATGCCTCAAGAGAATTTTGTGTGTGTGTGTGAGGGAGACCAGCCCTGAGCTAACATCTGTTGCTAATCCTCCTCTTTTTGCTGAGGAAGACTGGCCCTGGGCTAACATCCGTGCCCATCTTCCTCTCCTTTATATGGGACGCCGCCACAGCATGGCTGACAGGCAGTGTGTTGGCAGGTGCCTGGGATCCGAACTCGCGAACCCCGGGCTGCCAAGTGTGAACTGAACCGCTGCACCACTGGGCCAGCCCCTCTCAAGAGAATTTTTTTAAACATAATTCAGAGAGAGTTCACAATAGCCCTCAGTATATAATAAGAGTTGTAGGCAAAGCTTGGCCATTACATCTTCAATTTCTGTATATTGTATCCTTTTCTTTTTTCCTTTTTTTATTGCCTCAACTTACAAAATAATTCATCTTACTATAGCAAGGATTCCAAAGTAACTCACAGGAAATAAGAATAATGGGGGAAGAAATAAGAAAATGTGACACAACAGCACATTCTTTCATATTTTTACTTTGTCTGGTATCTTTCTCCCCCCAATGTGATATAATTGTATGTCTGAAAGATGGATTCTTGGTAATTTCAGGCTCTACAAGAGCATGAACAAAACCCTCACATTAATTTATGGCAGTTTATTTTACATCCATATGGGAAAGTTCATTTGGCTTGAACTTTTTTTCAGCCCCTGATGAGGCTACTATTGATTTAGTACTCCACTAGAATACAAACCTGCAAAACACATAACATGGGGAAAGCTAATTATGGTAATAGGAATCAAGCATGCATAATTCCATTAAAAATAGTTAGTCGCCACTCTTCATCTATCATGACACTTTTTTTTATAACTCTTCTGTTCATTAAGAGAAAATTACCTTTTAGTATTAAGTGGACTATAAATGCACTGTTTACATTGAAAGCAGAAAAAAACTAATGTCATATTGCATATCAAAGCAATTATTGCTATTGGTGTTGCTTTACTGTTTCGACTTCAGAAGGATATGGAATAAAAGCCAAGCTTTGCATATGCTGGGTCATTGTCCAAGCTTCCGCTGAAGAAGATCATCCCCCCACTGCCCTGTGTGGGTAGACATTTGAGTCCAGGCTCACATAAGTTATCAAAAGCTACCTTACCGGCTCCTACTTTCTACAAGGGCAGGTATTTTCTAACTATACTCAACTATTGGGACAAAAGTTAATTTTCTGTTTATCTTCCCAGAGAACAAACAAGAAACCCCAGTGCAAAATGTTTTGTACAAAATTTCAAAGGGATCCCTGGGTTTCAGAGGTAGAATAGACTGGTGAATTCATTTATTCCAAACTCCTAGCAACAGGAGAGATCTCCAAAGATAGAGGCTTTCAGATAGAAGTCCACTGCCTCAAAAGGTAGGCCATTCTACAGAGGAATAATCCTAACAGTTAGAAAGTTCTTTCCTGGTCTGAACAGCTCTGTCACTCTTATCTGTTGGAACAAGTTCTTCTGTCTAAACATAGATTAGGACTAGGTAGACACAAATATGAAAAATTGTCTACATTTCTATTATCAAAGAGATACAAATTAATACAATAAATTACTATTTTTATCTGTCAAGTAGACAAACACTTTTGAAAAGAAATATATGTCGGAGGGCTGGACGAAGAGCAAGGAATGGGGAATAGGATCTCTCATACAATGCCAGCAGAGTGTAAATTTTTGTGTTTTCTAATGTGCACTTTTGCGATAAGTATCAAAAGCTTCAAAAATATGTTTACATTTTGACCTCAATGTCCCATTTTTATTCATTTACTTTAAGAAAAAAATGTATACAAGAATGTTGATTAAAGTATTATATAAATATAAAATTAAAAATCATGTAAATATTAATATTTTTGTCCCTTTTTTAATTCAAGGGATGTCAAGGTGTTCTCAGTGTCAAGGTTGGTTCACACTGGATGCCTGAAGCTCTCCTGTCAGCTTCTCCAAAAATTACTTTTGTGGAGTTAGCCAAAGCAAGTCTAGAAAGTCACAGATAAAGAAAGCAAGAAATTTTGAATTACTATTCTGGAGCACTCTCCTTCCCACTGGAATTCTCATAAAATTCTCAGTCTTCACTACAGCAGCAGCCCTAATCCAATGCCTCCTTCTTACTCACCAGAGCCATCATCAGTTGAGACTCTTCATGAAGATCTTCAAAACTAGGTTCCAATAAAATAAACAGTTAAGACATCTTGCATATCATTGTTTCCTAAGCAGTTGAAATTCCCCTTTTAACATTTTAGTGTGGCCTACCATGCAATACTAACAGGAGCATACTACTAAAGATAATTATGTTATCCTTACTTCAAATTGCATTAAAATTTTAAATTGCTTATACTATGTATTTTATTTTTTCTTTCTTCATAACTTAACCTTTCCAAAAATGACTTAAGGAAAAATTGTGATACTGTGTGATTTCTTTCCAATCTGTTAAACAGGAAGTAGATGTCCATTGAACAGAATGTGGGTCCCATGATGTGGGAATATAGAGTTGTGAATTTAGGTTAACTTAATTGGCAGTCCACAAATCCTCTTTATTTGGGTTTGCTCATGGTAAATGATAGTAATCATGATAGAAGTCATGCAATAATAAAATTTCTTATAGAAAGTACTTACCACTTAAATTACTGCACTACTTAATTAAAAACAGAGATCTCAAATGAGAAAAATTGCATCCTGAGTACAAAGAGCACAGTGTTCTTTCATAGAGCCACCTGTACCAATGAAAATGCCCACATATTACTTTAAAAGCAATGTAAATAAAATAGAGCTAAAAATCAATACAAGCAAAACTGAAGGGACCAGAAAACTGTGCTTCTGTAATAGTGACTAGATTTGTAATAACCTGAAGGAGGGAAAAAAAATGGGCATTTCTTTATAGGAGGCAGGGAAGAAATATGGCATGAAAGCCAGAGGCTATGCTGAGCCAGTGAAATTGGCCATTATTTAAACTGCAGGTGGTGACACTCACATAAACTGGTGTAGCAAGATGCATCTAAAGCAGTGATGTGAGTGGATTTAGTGTGAAATGCACTGTGGGATTCCGTACTTCAAGGGAGGGTACAGGTGTGCTCTATCTTAGGAAAACATGGTACCGGAAATTCTAAGCTTGAAAGAAGACAAATAAAAGGCTAAGTATGTTGGATCTATAATTTCAACCCTATTTACAGATTATTAACAACTTGACAGAAAATTTTGGGAATGAGGATTCTTAAACTAAAAAGAGAAGAAAAAGATGCAAGAAGATGAAGAGGAAAGCAGACACGGTGGAAGCGGGAGACAAAGAAGGAAAAAGGAAGAAACAAGAAAAAATGCAGACTATTGAGAGGAAAGATATCTAGGAGATATGAAAAAGAGGTAAGATCCAGTATTGTGAAAAGTTGGAAAGATATTCATGGAAATCTCCAAAAAAGTCTTCCTACTTCAGACAAAACTACAAAATCAATAATGCTGGTCTTCACCATGCCCACTCTAAACCTATATTTCAGAGATCATAAATATTTCCTGTACAGGGCCTGATAATAAATATTCTTGGCTTTAGCAACTACTCAGCTCTGCTGTTGCAGCAGGAAAGCAGCCATAGACGATGTGTAAGAAAATACCTGCGGCTGTATTCCAATAAAACTTTATTTACAAAAACAGGCAGGAGGCCAGATTTTCCCAACCAGCCCATAGTGTTCCAATCTTACTATACTGTATTGCTCCCTCTAACGCTTCCCACTAACCATTGCCGTATCACCCAATGAACCATTGTCCCCACTGACTCCATAATTTTTACAATTACGCTCCCTGTCTTCAAAATTTACCTTACTATTTCTTCTCGCTTTATAGTAAGTCTTTCTATATCTTTCAGGTAGCAACTAGCCACCATAATAAAATTTCCCTGCTTAGAAGCTCATGAGAAGAAGAGAACTACAGTCTAGAGGGCACCACAAGATCCTTCTATCACAACAAGACGCATCCCAAGCCAACTGTGCTCTGCTCCTATCCAACATCTACATCATTCTTCATTCAATTATTCAAGAATTAAGTACCTATTATGGACCTCAACCTATAAACAAAAATAATTTTTTAAAAATAATTCTTGACCTTAGGTGACTCAACTTAGTATGGGTAGAAATTACTTCCATGTCCACTACCTTCCTATATCCCCCCACCCCATCAAGTCATTAGAAAGCCATTAGTAACCTCAATAGAGCGAAAATCAATCTAGAATGGGGAGGCCAGAACTAGGAAAGACTAATAGAGAAGATATTTCAGGACCAAACACTGATGATCTAGCAGTGTTTCTCCCCTTAGGCATTTCATTTCTGGCAGACCAGTAGGACATGTTGGGTAGTAGGCACCAAAGAATCTCTGTCCCAATAAGAGAGAAAAGAAGAAAATCAATTTATCAGACAAAAGACTGTCTTGCTCCTTCTTCATTAAGTTTCTGTTATTTTGCAAAGAACTCTCAGATAGAAATGGTTCATGACTGCCAATCCTTGATATCAAAGTTTCATCAAAACAAATAAGATTCAAGAGTCTGCTTACAGCTTTGGGACATTATAGGGTAGCAGATTAATCTCCCCACCAAGAACAACTAGAAAGGCTGGATAAAATGTAAGAACATCTGCTTGAAGGCAGCAAATGGCTACCATGGCTGCAAGGAAAGCCATGGAGGTACACACTCCAGTCTCCCTTCAAGAGAGCACATGCTGCAAAGACTGCAGTTAGCTAACAGCCTCCACACGGCCCACTTTGGGATCTGCTGAAACACTCATGCTGAGGCCACATACTCTCAAGGCTGCTCCTGCCCAACATGGAACCCCTCTAATGAGCACTCTCTACTTTGCAGTTCCTATCAGCCTAGCTGATCCTAACTCAGAGCTCTACTGGTCTGAGCCTCTTCCTACCCAATCCTCCTCTCTCCTTCCTCCTCTGCTCTCATAGGCATCATATCTGCATCGCAGTCTCTCTGCCTACTTTTGCTCTCCCTGTTCTATGATTCACATTTACCAGCCTCAAAAATGATGACACTTTCTCAGTAGTATAGCCACATTGCACAGGACGCTAAGAAATGGTATTTTAATCAAATACTTTGCTTTGCAAAGTAACCAACAGCTTCTATAAACATAGCAAAATGCTTCCTACCATGTGAACTTCTGATGTGTTTTGCCAAGGAAAATGGCTACAGTTTTCTATTAGTGGAGAAGTTTTTCCTGAATGGAAATGCATAATTTAGGTTTAATAAGACTTTTCAACATAAGCTGTACATGCAAATGTATATTTTCTCCTTTCCTTGTGTTTACAGCATGAGATAAGCTATAGACAAATTTTATGTCGCTATTTTATATGCAAATATGAGGTTATATTTGCATGTTTTCAGTTTTATAGGAGATGAGCAAGAGAATTTCAAATAATGCAGTTTTCCACTCTAGTCAGAGAATTGACTTTTCTATTTTCTGCTTTCTGTGGGCATCTTTATCTCTAGACAACTGATGAAAAATATTTAAACATTAAAGGCTTGATAAATCAATATAATTTTATAAACAATTTTATTATTTCAAAGTGAAATGAGTTCATTTTGGCTTTTTGAGCATGAGTTTAGAAGGTCAGTTGACCTCTTCCTTCATTCAAAAGCAAGAAGCATCTTCCAAAAGGATAATTCTCAGGCTCCCCACATGAACAGATGTGAAAATGCTCCTATGATAATAGTAAGTCAGGTCAATGTGGCAATTCCTCTGTCCTCACAGAATGGGGATGAGGTGTTCATTTATTGGCTGACATTAATGGCCACAAAAGGAGTTGAGAAGAGGATTCTAACATGAATAGACTATAGATCCCAGAACTGAAGCTTTGTTTTTGGCAAGATAGACAGATTTGGAAGGACCCATAGGCCTAACAGAGCTAATACAGAGAGCATGCTGTTGATCCAACGATATTCCAGCAGGGACAAAATCTGCCTTGGCCAGTGGCACACTGAAGGAGCCAATAGCCATTAGGCAGAGGCTCAAATAAGCAGGTGGTTTCTGTTAACGGATGGTCTACAAGTGGACAAAGCAGAGCATGGGGGAGGAGAAAAGGCAATAGGTCCACAATAAGTAGAGGTTTGAGCAGGCAGTTTATACAGATGCAGTATGTCAGCAGGAAGCAGAAACTGAAATTCAGCAAGACTTCTGTTTTGAGATGATTCAACAGAAGGAAGTACCCAAAATCAAGAGGAAAAGAAGTTCTAAACAGGACTTGTTCACCAAAATTGAGCAAAATATACTTACTAGAACTGTTATAAGGGGCCATAACAGAACCACCAGCAATTCTTATTATGTGCTACGTACTCAGGCCTTTTCAAATCCTCCCTGAAGAGTACCAGGTCTAAAGAGGTGAGGTTGGCCAGGAGGATTGCTGGAATTCTCACCTATGATTTCTGGGGGATGCTGTAACAGGAAGTCAGACAGGATGTGTAGAGGGAGGGACTATGAGGGATGTGTAGAGGGAGGGAGTGTGAGGGAATGGAAAAGAATGGGTGCTGATCAAACTCAGTGGTTTTCATCTGGAGAATAGAAAACCATATCAACTCCTAGAGTTGTTGAAAAGATTGAATATAAAGTGGCTAGCACAGAGTTAGAACTCTAACGATGTGAGTGAACCAGCCCTTTCAGCTACTCATGGAATCATGCAATGACCAAGGACATTCTCTAAACTTGGGAGCTTTTGACAGGTTGTGAACATTGTAACAATAATAATAGCTGACATTCATTGAGTACTTTTTAGGGGCCAATCAATGTCTTCTTCCTTTACATGTATTATCTCATTTAATCTTTTCAACCCTATGAGGTAGCTAGTAATATCAACTCCATTTTACAGATATGGAAATCAACGAATAGAGAAGTTAAGTGACTTGCCCAAGGTTACACATCAGCAAGCAGCAGTAGCAGAATTCGAACATAGGTTCAGGAGCCCCCACTAATAGTTTAGTTACACATAACACTATACTTCCACTATGGGGGGAAAAATAGAGAAAACTATGTAAGAGCAATATCTATTTAGAACACCTGTGGTAGACCACAATGAGACACATAGAGAAAGTAGTCAAACTGTGGCAGCACAGTTGCAATGTAATTTTTTCCAGTAATTGTTTCCCTGGCTATGCTCCTGGCATGGAGCTATGTCAGCACAGCCGTGGCAGGAGCAGGGAGTTTACAGCCAGAGACTTTATTACCCAGCATGAGCAATGGTGGTGAACAATGAGCGTGGCCAGAATCATTTCTGGGCTGTGGTCTTCTGTGGTGCACAGATACAAGCAGTAGCTGCATCATTTTCCCATTATTCTGTGAATTCCGGGATGGCAGAATTCCACATATTAGATCATCATACAACCTATCAACAGAAACTTCAGATATCAACTTCTGCTCCCAAGGATCTGGAAGATTTAATGTGGTTTCCAAAGGCATCCACTTGAAAACAGTTTTGTGGTAATTCACCAAAAATAAAATGAAAATGGGAGAATTTTTTGAGCAGCAGCCTGACACCCATGATATATCTACAGTGTATTTAATACACTTTGATGTAATTTTTTTCTACTTTTATGTAAGTAATCCATGCTCATTTTTTATAAATTAGAACACCATCTAAAAATCACCTAAAATATTACTGATGATCATTATAAACACTTTATTATTTAGCCTTTCTGAATTCTGTCCTAGTCATTTAACATTTAGTAAAAGTAGAAATATATTTAACAGTTATACAGTCTACTGTGTAACTGTGTCCCTCATTTAGCTTTATTATGAATATCTTCCCATGTCCTATATAAACTATATTTTTATGATTACATATTTTTATTTTGTTTCATGGATGCCCATAATTTATTTCATCAGTCCCCCATTGTTGAGTATTTAGGTTATTTCCAATTTTCCTTATTTATTTTGAACAGCACTTCTTACATTTAGCAAATTAACATTTAACCTGTTATGTGGCCTATAGCCATACCACCCTGAACATGCCCAATCTTGTCTAACCCGTCAAGTAGCAATACTATTATCCAGTTTCTAGTTTGTCTTTCAACTTTATTATGGACTTGCATTCAGAAGTTTGTTTTTAATTTTTATGTAGTAGAAGTACATGAACATTTCAATTGTGAATTCTGCCTTTAGTGCCATGCTGAGCAAGCCTTTCAACAACAAAGAACAACCCTTCCCCACGATTATACAAATATTCAGGGATATTTTCCTCGAACTTTTTGTTGTTGTTGTTGTTGAGGAAGATTGGCCCTGAGCTAACATCTGTGCCAATCTACCTCTATTTTGTATGTGGGACGCCACCACAGCAAGGCTTGATGAGCAGTGTCTAGGTCTGTGTCCAGGATCCGAACTCGCAAACCCCAGTGCCACTGAAGCAGAGAGTGCGAACTTAACCACTATGCCACCAGGCCAGCCCCACCACCAACATTTTTATGGCTTCATTTTTTCATTTGATAGGTTTTTTGAAAGTAGATACTAAGGTAATCTTGGAAAATCACATATCAAAAACTGCCAGATAGCTTGCTATCTAAAAGAATACTGAGATGAATCTGCTTTGTAGAAGAAAAGGGCCCTTCTATATTACAAAAGCCCAATGTAGAAAACACTGGAGTTTCTTCTGTGAAATGAAGGTTTAGATTACCTTTCTATAAAAGTGAATAAAACTGTGCTACATAAAGACAAGGAATTATCCCCGGTGCGGATCTCCAGGCTGGACTTCCTGTGACTAACAAGCACATCCATTCACTACTCCAGTTGTGAGGACTCCTCTGAGGATGCTGCACCTTCCTACCAGCTTATTCTAATTCTGAATTGACTGCCTCCATAGTTTCATCTATTCTTCAGAGGATGTGGAGGATATTTTTACATCAGACAATATACTGGTCAAAAACAGAAAATAAGTGGCATGACTGCTACTCCTAATAATAGTAGTACATTTCCAAAGCATGTAATTTGACTACAGAGATTTTTACAGTAGCAACTAAGAAATCTGACATGTAATGTGCAAATTGCAAAGCCTTGACAAGATTCTACATGCGTTTTCTTTTGCTGATTTCATTTCTAAAGCAATTTTTTAAAGTCCTTCAATGCCTCCACGATTAAACTTTAATAACTTTAAAATCTATTCATTATTCCATGGCCATCGTTAAGACGTCAGTGAGCGATATCACTAACTTCCCATTTTAAGACATTTTCTCCCTTGGAAGAATCTGTTCATTACAGTAGTTAACAACTACTCAGTTAGCAAAGAGCCCTAAGACAAGGCCTGGGACAAGTTAATGGTGTAACAAATCAGTCGTTAACCTAAATGGTCAGTTTGCACACTACAGTATTATTGCTTTATTGAATCCAACTTAAAGATTTACAGCAGTTACATTTTATTCCAGGTACAAGATGCACAAATGAAATACAGAGGGGTGCAGTTTTGTTTTATGTTGCTTTCCTTAAGAACCCAATCGCACGGCAAAATCAGTTAGAATATATCTCGTTCCATGTGACAGCCAATTTTCCACTGAGATTGGAAACTCTTGGAGCTTTTTAATTCTAGATCTTATTCTGGGAGTACATAGGGTGGGAGTTACAGCATGTTTTTATTTTGTTTAAAGTAAAGCATTGGTGGTAACAGGACTTATCCCTGACTCCCGAGCAATGGAATGTCTCTGGACGGATGGTGCAGAGCCTTGACTCCAGGTCTACTTTGATAGGGAAATCAGTCTGGGACCTACTTATTGGCCCAACATACTAAGGTATTTTTTTTCCAGTGAATTTCTTTTCAGAGAAAATACGTAGTGTTGTAAACACAGCTGTCACCAAATAACCTGTGACACAATCAGCTTGACTATCTAAAGACCCAAAGCTGATCGCATCATGATTCATTGAACAAATGTCATTTTGCATCCCTTCTACATGTCAAGCACTTTCAAAGACCTAGGGATATAGCAGACACCAGTTCTCATGGGGTTTATATTCTTGTGAAGAAGGCAAATTTCAAAAACAAATAAATATATTAAACAAGATAATTTTGCAAGTAATGAGTGCTACAGAGAAAATAAAATATGCTCAGGAAGAGCGTTGGGTGAAAGTCAACTGTTAATGTAAGGAGTAGCAATTATGTTATCTGGAGGATTGCAGAAAATCAATCAATCAAGGGTCCCATAAGTAAAAAGAAAGATAAGTAAGTATTTCACTGAACACTTATAAAACCCTTTTATATGCTTTCAAAGTCCTGTCTGCTGCTTTTAGTTTCTCTTAGCAAACCTTCCTTCTCTTCAGAACAGAAGAGCTAGCAAAAGATTAAAGCTTAGAGTTTAGGGATAGTGTAGGCTCAACATTCCTGTCCAGTGCCCAGCACTACATACAAAATGCTTTTTATAGCAGTAACAACAATGACGAGAAAGGTCAGAATAGCTGGGGTTTTGAAATAATTGCTCGGTTCAGATCTATAAAAAGCTATTAAATCAGTCCTCTAGAGGATAACACATTTTGTTATTCTATAATGGCATAAGTGTAAAAGTTCTCCAGCTTACAGACTAATTCTGGACCTCAGCTTAATATCATTTAACATATTTATGTTCTACCATTGCACAACCACAAACTGACTTTAAATGTCTTTAGTGGGACTAAAATACCACACAACAAACTATTAGACTGTGTGTGTGTGTGTGAAATAACATCTGACAATCCTCTGGTAAGTACCAGACCCAGTACTTACAAACCAGCAATGAAAAAGGAAAGATTTTCAGAAAGCCCGTATTCAAAAGTGCATATACTATTTGAAACATTTTAAGAATGAATTCTTTCAGTATGAGTTATTTCATTCTCATATTGTGGCTGGCAAAGTAAACCCTTGCTTTGACAATATAAAGACTATTTATGTAAGATTTACAAGATCATGTGTAGCTCAAATCATATGGCATATTTGCATAAATGTAAATGGCATCATTTTCGGATCCTTTTGTTTTTGCTCCAGTGATACTTTTCCCAAATACAGACTGACAGCATTCCTATACTAATTAATCCATTTTTTACACACTGGCACAACAAAACAAACCCATTGTCTTTGCCCTCATGGAACTCATTGAAAATTAAATGAGAGTTTCCTGTCATAGTTCTCCTGGCCTCGGCAGAGGAAAAGAGGTATATCAATCAGGATCCCAGCAGGCATACACTAGAGGTGATTCAACGGAGTGAAATGAGTGGGATATCTTACAAAGGTGTAGGCAGGTTAAGGGAGACCAGCGTGGGTCGTGAAGCAACCTGGAGCTAGAAACAACAAGAACAATTCCCACCAGGCTTGAAAGGGCAAAGGGGGTGTTTTAGTTCTTATTGCTGCTGGAAAAAAAATTACCACAAGCTTAGTGGCTTAAAAACAATAGAAAGTTTTGCTCTTATAGTTTTGGAGGTCAGATATCCAAAAATGAGTCTAGCCAGGCTAAAATCAAGGTGTCAGCAGGGCCACTCTCCCCCTGAAGGCACTAGGGGAGAATCCATTTTCCTGCCTTGTCCCATATCTAGAGCTGCATTTCTTGCAGTCCTAGGCTCATGGTCCCTTCCTTCATCTTTAAAGCCAGCAGTGTAACATATACTCTCTCTGACTATGATTCAATCACATGGCTTTTTTCTCATCTGTGTGTAATAAAGTCTCCCTCTACATCACTCTTTTAAGGATACTTGTAATTACATTTAGGGCCCACCTAGATGAGCCAGGATAATCTCTCTATCTCAAGATCCTTAAAAACATCTGTATGGACCCTTTTTTCATATGAGGTAATATTCATGAGTTCCAGGAATTATTGTGTGAATACCATTGGGAACCATTATTCAGCCTACCACAGAGAGGGGTCTGGAGCTGTACCTGGAACCCAGAGAGACCTGAAGCAGTGAGAAAAGGCTATCTGACTGGAGATGTGGCTTAGAACCACAACAACGTGTGGAAGTACAACACAGCCACTGCCTAGAGATGACCAAATAAGAAGAGAGTCTGGGAAATAGGTACCCCAATCTCTCTCTTGTCTTACCCTTCAATTTCTACCAGTGCCTCCCATTGGCCAAACCCAACCAGAATCTAGAGGGCAAGGAAGGCCAGACAAAGCAGTTCATAAAGATCAGCCTGCTAGAGCTCAGAGGAGGATAGAGAAGGCTAAAGAGTGGATCAAATGGAGAACATCCAGCAAAGATGGGTACCAGGAGGAAGCTGACAACAGTTCTGAGGCCATGTGTAGGAATGAGGACTCCTTCAAGAAACTCAGGAGATATTGGCCAGATTACCATGGCTAAAAAGGCCCAACCTAGCAGCCTGAATTCAGAGAAGTAAAGTTCAATTCAGGACTCACCATAAGTTCTCATCCCAGAGACTGGGAAATCATTCTAGAGTTAAGGAAATTCACTGAGCCCCCATGGAACTCTACCAGGCTTTATCTGTAGGACTCATTCCAAGGTTTTGGAACCTTAGCCAGGTTTTTCAATTACAGATTTGCAGTTTACAAAAGGAAATAAAGAATGCATTTGCTTTAATTTGGTGGGAAGAATCCAATATCTCTCATCTTGCTTTGGATTAATGAAGTCACAAAAGTCAACGTTGCATTTGGAGACTTCTCTTTTTCTCTAGAGCTACTTAAGCTGAAATTGAGGCAGATGGATTTAGGGAAAGCAAAACTTGGTTCCATTTGGCATTCTATTGACTTTAACTTGCCTATCTCAGAGACTGAATTAGTGTCATCTCTAGGCTAAAATTCCTGCAGAGAATTCAATCTGCGTTCCCAAAAGCTTTGAAACTTAGAATTATTTGCCTTGGTGGTTTGTATTTCACTGGCCACAAGATCACCCCTTGAGCAAAGCCCAAGGAATAAAAATGTTATGATAAAAAGGTACATAATAAGTGAATTAAATATTAACATTTTGAAGAATAATAATCACTGCAACTTTTTGTGATACTAGGAATCCTAAAGACTACCTTACCTCACTCTCATTCTAGAAGTTAATACAAAATATTTCTGAATAAAAGAGTGGAGACATGTTACTTAAAACTCCCCCAAAACAAAATGGTTGCAATATAAATGATTTGGTCTATAGGCACAAAAGACATGCTATTTAATCAGTAGAGTCCCAAATGAACTTCATTTTTTTTTTCCTTCCAAGTTGATCATAGTATAACTCTTACACAGAGAATCATAACCACAGTAGAGCCCTCCTGACCCAGAACCTAGATGAAGAATAACGCTGCTACCACTGCCAGGGCCCCGAGAGAACCATGGACAGAACTGGACACTCAACTGGCCACACAATGAGATTCTCCCTTCACCTTCTTCTACCATACTTGACTATCTTGTCTGTCACTCTCTTGTTCAGAGAGGGGCCTGGAAACTAATTACCAATGGCTGAAGATCTTAGAATGGATGAAGAACAAGTGAAAGATTCAATAATGAAAATGAGGAAGCTGACATGGAAAAAGATGAAGCCACAGATTTGTCAGAAGAAGGAAGATGTATTTGGGGAACCTGAAGCCTCAGCAAGGCCAGATACATCTATCCTATTTCTAAAAGGAGAGAAGAAAATGGCATTGTGAATTTCCTGATAGACTTGACACACGAGGGTACAGAAATGTTGTCGTTACTGAGATGCTTCATTTCATTATCCTCAGGAACACCAGTTTTACACCCAGAATATCACAACTCTCATCTAAACATCGTAGGGCCACTCCAGATACAGGCAACTGTGAGTCCCCCTTCATTCCTCCTTGAGAGCCCATGGGTGGATGACCCTGTAATCTAGTCATAAATCTAAATTCAAAGATTTGAATGGCAATGTATTCCAAGATGCTATCTTCAATCAGTTACAATTAATGAAAGAGAGGATATTTTAGATGAAGAAACGATCTTTACATTTATGTTTCTTGCTGGTTTTGAGCTATTAGTTGTTGTTGAACTTTATCAACTCCTAGAATTTTGAAATCAAAAGAATTCCATAATGAAAATAGAAATGGATGCATCAAATCAGAGTGATGCTAATGTGAATTAATTCCTCACAAAGCTCTGAATGAGATCGATCAAGTTTCAACCAGAAGTCTTGCCAAAAAAACAGGCACAGAAGAGATCAATGTGATCTGATGGGCAAATGCTCCTTGAGCAACAATTCGGTCTTTATTTAATTGCCCCAGTATTTTTCAGTTTGAAGGGAATTAACCCGGAGAAGCATTATTACCCTAGAAGGCAACAGCAACAGATGGGTAGACTGAGAAATCAGTCAACTGCCTTAATAATGCCAAAAACATACCACATTCACTTCTGTAAAGTCACAAATTGGCTTTTCTAAAACCAATAGAATCAGACAGTGTGTGTACTGTCTGTAAATAGTTGGTCTCATCAGAATCATTGTACTACCTGAAGTATGCCTTTAGGATACCAAATATAGTGCCTGTGTCTCTTCTTACTGACAGTTTCTGGTATTTCTCTCCCAAAACACAATATATACTTGCCCAACATGATGGTGGACTTCATGCCTAGAACTGTGTGAAAGAAAACAATCTATGCCTTCCCTCAAATAGTTCCAAATCCACATTGAGGGCATAGATGAGGCTATTATTGTTGTTTTACAAATAGTATTCTAGGAAAACAAGGAGGAGTAGCTGCTTTTTAGCAGTAAAAAATGCTATTGTCTTTTCTTGCTTTTTATTTTAATACACAAGTTGAGAAACCTTCCCAAGGGTTCAAGAAATTTGGGAGCCCGTCCAGCGACAAAACGGTGAAGCATAAAAATTTCTGCTCACTTTGCTATACAAACCACATACATGCACACACACACGGATAAATTTTGAGTTAAGCAGAAAACATTGACTTAGGTAAGAATAATTTATAAAAGGTTCATTATTAAACAGTGATTAATAAACATTTTTAAGTTCCAGAAAGTACCTGTTAGTTTTCATAAATTCTTAAATATATAAGTTATATGTTACAGTACTTACTGTAGAAACCAAACAGATAATCAAGTAGTTTCACTGCAAAGAAATGTCTCAGGGACATACATCCAAATCAAAAGTTACCCTTTCCCTCTCCAAATGTCCCCCAAGTAGGACACATGGGGCACAGACAGAAAGGAATGAGTGTCTCCACAAGAAGCCATCTTGAACACTTTTGGTCCAAGATGGCAATCTGAGTCCATATCTTTAATTCCACTCCCTCTACAGATTCCCATTCAAACACCTAAAGAAACATAATCAGTAATCATCACTGTAAATTAGGTAAGGTGCCCTGTACATGCTAGAAAGTTGTAAGGACTTTCCAAAAGGTATAATGAAGACTAAACAAGATTGAGGCAAAGACCTACCAAACTACAAACACTAGACATGATGAAAAAGCCTGTGCAGGGAATAATTGAAAGAATTTCCCCCAACGTAACTTAATTAACACCCTTCCCTTCCCCCAAGTCAAAACAGAAGAGGAAGAGGGTTATCAGCTCCTGGAAGACAGTAATAATTTAATCAGTCACACTAAAGCTCAGGAAGTAGCCAGATTCCAGAATCCACACAGATCCTGCTGAAGTATCCCTGGCTTCCACCTGGCATGAGCAAAATGTTAAAGTGAGCAAGCAGGGACATTACTGTTCCTAATACAAGTGCATTTGCCTGTTGGAGAAGGCAATTAATTACCTTCAAGAGAGTGAGGAAGGACCCTTAGCCAATGAGAGATACAGGGAGGAATTCTGCCTTAGTGATTTTACCTTCATAGGCGATCTGATTGTTATGCCTAAACACCAGTGGGTTTCTTATTTATCCTTAAAACCCAAAAATGTCAACAGGCTTTATCTAAATGTAAGTTAGGTTTCATTATTCTGTTTTATACCTGAATCTTCAACATAGTGGATTGCATTTAAATTTCTTTGACTACTTCTATTTTATTTCTCCTGTTCTCTCATATAAGTTTTATTATATGCATATTAGATGTATACCCTCCAAGTCTCTTTTCTTGAATTTCCATATACTATTTCATAAATTTTGTGGAAATGTTTGAGTTTGTAACTTAATAAAGCAATGGTTTTCATAAGATGCAATCTACAATTCACTGTTGCCCTTTTAATTAGACAAACACAGTAAGAAATCTTTCCTGGTCTTACATTGCTCCCTTTTCATGTTATCAGCTATCATTTTAGGAGAGCAATGTCCTCTTAAATCTCACTGAGAAAATAAAGTATTGTAAATGTTTATTCTTATTTCTCTATTTGCAAGTGCTCATTTACCCAAATTTTATAAGACAGGCTCCCGAGTTTTAAATTACAACATTTACATTTGGGAGCTGGCCCAGTGGTATAGCGGTTAAGTTCACATGCTCCACTTCTGGAGGCCCAGGGTTCACAGGTTCGGATCCCCGGCTCTGACTGACAGACTGCTTGTCAAGCCATGCTGTGGTGGTGTCCCATATAAAGTAGACGAAAATGGGCATGGATGTTAGCTCAGGGCTAATCTTCCTCACAAAAAAAAAAGAGAGAGAGAAAAAAAAACTTACATTTGTCTGTAGGTTTTCCTCTGTTTGATCATCCTTACCAGAGGGAGCCTATATAAAAGAAAATGGGATATAAGATTTACTAACTTACTTTCCATAGCCTAGATTTATTACTCAGCTCTTTTGTTATTAAATAAAAATGAAGATAAATGAACAAAATATCTACCTCAAAAATTCAGAAAAGGAAGTTAAGAAAACTAGAATGATGCTATTAATAAAGATTAAAAACTGAACTAAATTAATTATAAAATAGGAATTCAGTAAAATCAATTAATCAAAGATGTGTTACTTTGAAGCAAACAAACAATACAATAGATAAAAACTTGGTAAGGCTAACTGAGCAAAAGTGAGAAAACAGAAATAAACCAGAATAACATTATTTTATTTTTGAAATAAAATTATTTAAATTTCATCTTCTTATCTTTGAAAATAAAGAATCTTCTAGTAAAATATGAAATACCACAACTGACTAATCAAACAAGTAGAAATTCAGAATGGTCCAATAATCACAGAAGATATTTTAAAAGTTGCCAAATATCACCCTCCCCATCTCTGTTCATCTAACTTGGATATTTTAATGGTTTAAAAATCTGATCATTCCTGTAGTATTACTGTTCTGGAGCATAGAAAAACAAAACCAAAAAGATCATTCCAGGTTTTTTTTTTTTAATTTGACTAGCTAAACTTGCTATCAAAAACCTGCAACAAAAACCAACAAGACAACTGTAAAAAAAAACTATGGAGCAACTTTGTGAATACATATTAAATATTTCCAAATAAAATATTATCAGTTGAGTCTGACCACAAGGGAGGTATATTGATTGATAAATAGTTTTATTGTTAGTATGAAAGGTATATATTCTCCTTGCAAAAACCAACAACTTAAGAAAAGCTCAAATCACTTAAATTTCCATACCAAGATATAACCACGACTAACATTTGAATAAACATTCTTCCATTTTTCTCTCTAGATATATATGTACATACAGTTCAATGTAAACAACTTTGTGTGAAGGGAATTATAATATATGTACATTATATATGTAATCTGAGAGTTTTACTCAACAATATGGCATGGACATTCATCCATGTCAATAAATATAGATCTATACCATTTGTAATTGTCACCCATTATTCAATTGTATTTATGTACTATAATTTACTTAACCAGTTTAAGGGTTGTTTGGGTTGTTTCCAATTTGGTGCTATTATGAATAGCTCTATGATATACTCCTTGGGCATAAATCTCTTCCCATTTCATGATTACTTTCTAAAAGTAAGGTTGCTGGATCACACAGCATACACATTTTATATTTTTCTGTTACCAGACTGCTTTCCAGAAAAGGTATACCTATTTATAGTCCTATCAACTATGCTTAAGAGTACAATTGCCTCACACTCTCACCAGCCCAAGGTATTGTCAGTTATTTGATAAAAGATAATGATTTGATAGGGAGGAAAGCCAATTGTCTAGTAAGTTTACTCATCATTTTCAACATTTATTTATTCAACAAATATTATATTGAATGCCTGTAGGTGCCAGAAGCTGAGCTAGGCCTAGGCACTGATTACTGTCGGTAATTAACAAGAGAAATGTGGTCATTGGCCTCAAAACAAAATTTTGGAAAGGGATGGGGAAGACACTAAATTAACAAATCAATAATTGAAGAAAATAATTACATATAGAGATGGTTGTCTGCAAGAAATAAAGATATTTTGAGAACAAGAGGAGGACCTACTTTGGATAAGAGAGTTAGAAATTGCCTCTGTGAAGAAGTGATATTTAACCTGAGATAAGAAATAGGGGGTAAAATAGGTTCCAAGCAGATGGAAACAGTAAGGGCAAAGGTTTCAAGGCAGGAAAGACATTAGTGTGCTCAGAGAAGGAAGGGAGCTCAGTCTAGCTAGGGTGCGGCAGAACGAAAAGAGGCCTGAGAGGTGGGCAGGAACCAGATCATGCACAGCCTTGCAGACCACAATAAGGATTTTGAATTCTCTTCTAAGTTCTGTGGGAAGACAATGAAGAACTTCAAATATGATACAATTAGGTTTACCCTGTAAAAAGTCTCACTGTCAACTCTGAAGATTAGATTGAGTAATTCCTGGTTTAGAGAGCTGAATCAATAGTGATGCCACTCACTGAAACGGGGTGAGAATAGGTTTGAGGCTAGATGAATATCGAGCGTTCCATTTTGTCCACGTTAAGGTAGCAATGCTTATGAGACATCTAAGTGGAGATGCAACCTTAGCAGCTGGATGTGTAAGTTTGGGGCTCAGAATAAAGAACCGATATATGTTTGGGAGTCCCCAGCATATGGATGGTATTAAATCACGCAATTGGATAGGTCCATCTAGGGAAATAATATGCATTGAGAAGAGATTTAAGAAATATTTTTAAATTTAAAAAAAAAGAGGAACACCAGAATAAAAAGTATAATCAAAGATAAAAGACCAGCTAAGAGACTTAGAATTTTTTTTAACTAAAAAAAAATTTTAAGGTATGTAAACCAGCATTACAAGGAATCAGTACTTGTTAACAAATATACAGTGCCATTTTCACGTGGTTAAGGTTGTTCATCTTTTACACTTTACTACTTCAAACTTTGGGTGAATGAGTACTGAGTCCGAGAATGAGGAGGCTTCTCCAGCCCCGTGAGGTAAGCTGGGCACTTCTCACAGGGAGGCCAGTTGGAGACAGAAGGGAGCTGGGAATGTGCTTGGAAGGTGCCAGTGACGGCGAAATGCCTCCCGTTTTCTTCTATCCCAGGGGAAGCATACAAACATTCTCCCTAACCATGACCCCCAGTACCAGGAGTGTGAGAAGGAATCCATGCTTCCTACCGTGGAGCTGGGAACCTTTCTTCCTCAGGAAGAAGATAAAGCACTGGGCATCACAGCACAGCATCTGGCCTTTTCAGTGCTGGAAGATTCTTATAGAGAGTGCCAGCCACTAATAAACAACAGTTTTCACTGATATGGCCCCTTCTGTTAGGAGAGTTACTATTATTGGTATTATTTTTCCTCATTGGCATATAACTGGGAAAGAAGAGCTCCAGGGGGATTCCTGATAAGAAGCATTAGTCTGTATCATAAAAAAGATGTAACTAGAGATCATGGTACCTGTACAAGCAACTCTAGACATTGTAAAACAGTGAATTACAACATTCCAGCCAAAACAACATTTAGATAATGATCAATTCCTATTACACTGGGTCAAATACGAGCCCCAAAGAACAGAAGATAAATTTATCTTTCAGTGGCCTGTGTAAATCCCTTGGTTGAGGGAGGGGAAGGGGATGTGAGATATCACTAAAAAAATCAATATCTTTATTGATTAATCAAGCTACTGTGATTTATTGGGCACTCATTCATTTGTTTATTACAGTCATTTCATGCATTGCCTCTGGCTGTGATAAATGGTCTGGACCCTTCTTTGGGAAAGAGATGCTTTTTAGCAGTTGTTCTTGCAGTGTGGGCCTTCCAGAGGCCTGCATATTCGTTTCCATGGCAAGTTAAAACCTACAGATTGCTGGGAAGTGTGGCCTTGAAAAGATCAGATTCTCCCAATGTAAGAAGCCCAAATAGCAGTGCACACAGATGTCAACTCTGGATCCTTTCAAAAGGGAAACAGAAAGCTAAAGCAGAAGCATGCTTGATAACCAGAACATATGATACTTACTGGCATGGTCAGGAGTTACCGTCTCAGAATAGGCCTGGCATTTTCTTTATTGTTTACTGTGTGTGTTCCCATTAGGATACCAATAGCTTAATTTCTATAACTGCTTTGTTTTACAAATATTATATAACTTTATTTTTGTCTCCCAGGTCCCTTTTAATTACATTCAGTGGATACAATCCTCCTTTGCCTCTGGACAAACACTCTCTCTGTTACAAGGCATTATTGCTGATTCTTGGATAATAGGTGAACTCTGGTTACTTTAAGCTAATGCAGTGACAAATGCAATAATAAGAATATCCACCTCAAGATACGAAAACTCCAGACTTGAGTTAGCATTATATCTTTACTTGACTTAGTATTATGTCTTCTTCCCTTCCTCCAAGAGAAGGGAGCATGGCACTCATCTGCAATTTCACCCAACAGACTTCCGCCCCTACTTAACTTCCAGCAGCTGTCTCATTCCTGGCCAAAGCTGAAGCAGGAGGTAGTGAGGATGGGCCAGTTCTCTCCTGGGTAGGTGGCTTCCCATGCTCTGGGCCTGCTAGATGGTGAAAGCTGTGTCCCAATGTGGTACCTGGGAGATTGATAAAGATAACTTTTTCTCTCTAGGAATGCTTTCATTGGCTCTTCAGAGGTTCCCTGCTAGATCCTGCTGGCCTACAGTTGCACTGCCCCAGGCCAAATAAATATCTATTCCCAGAGGCCACTTGGGGTCCTCTCTCAGCCCTTGGCTATGCTTCAAAACGCTATCTACTGATGTTCCTCTACCCCTCTAGGTGGCCCTGCTGGACAGGACTCCAGATGACCCTATGGCCGCTCTCTCCCCTATGTGGCTCATATCTAGATCACAAGAAACACTTAGCCCTTACAAATGCTGGGAGCGGAGATCAATCTCAACACAACGTCTAGGGTGACCAGGCATCTTAGTTTGCCCGAGACTGGCCTGATTTTACAACTGAAAGTGCCATGAATCAGAAAACTCCACAGTCCTGGGCAAACTGAGACTCTAGCAGTAGAGCTTTCTTGGCTGCACCTCCAATTCTCACCCCTCTGATTGCCTCCTGCAGTCAGACTCACCCAAGTCTATGATGTACTTGAGCTTTCTCTGGCCTAAGGTTGGCACAAGTCCTTTGTGTCTCCCAACCACAAGGCATGGCTTTCAAAGCTCAAAGAGAATCCTCTTGAAAACTCTCTTGTTTGGATGAGAATAGAAGGTAGCATCCCCTACCACTCAGCCAATGGGGCTTATCTCACACATCCCCAAAGAGAGGCCACAGTGAGCCCAGAGAGCTTCTCAATTTATAAGTTTACCCTAGGAGGTGAACTGATGGATTAAAAACATCTTCCTGGGAATTTATTCCCAATTAAGTTCAATTAAGCGGAAACTTTACATCTTATTTAATTTGTATGACACAGATTCACTCTTTCAAATTCAGGAAGACATATTTCCTTGGGATTTCACTCTTGATCCCTTCCCAGAAAAGTCTCCCACTATCTAAAGTTGTACTTTTTACATTCCAGCTATCTATCGGTAGAAATGGACATGCCTTGAGGACCAAGTGAGGATCACTAAGTGTCCATCCAAAGTGCCTTCTCACATGACATAGAATGACTCAGCAGACCCCATGGAGTCATCATGGCACCATGCTAACTAGGATGATTGTGGCTAGTGTCTGGACTTGGAGCTGGAGAAGAAGCATGGACCTAGAACATGACAGGGAGAGACATTTCTTATATGGATAACAATTTGGTGCCACTATCCAGAGTTTCATAAATAATTTCTCCTCCATAGACCAAGGATCCCCAGTCCTTCCCATTTCACATCATTACTCAGCTTAGCTGAAGTTAAAAAAATTTTTTGGCCTTGCTCAGCCACTCTCTTTCTCATGCAGCTGGTAAAATAGCTTGACTATAACTGTAGTGACATTTGGGTCTTTGGGACTAACTTGTGAGCTCCCTTAATATTCTGCCTTCAGTCAAAGCTGAACTATTACTTGCAGCCATTTTCACTCTAGAGACTTGAGGCCCTTTGCCACCCAGGCCCATTTTCACACTAAAGATTCAACTTCAAATTTCCCCTATAGCTACTCAAATCCCCATACTGCAGTACTGCCTGGACACGCCACACGAAATTCTTCGACGTCTCCTATTCTGGGCTCATAGCCAAATTCCCACATCCCGTGACTTTGTCCCTTCAATCCTACACATCTGCTCCTGCTTTAGGATTTTTTTCTAATAGGCTGATTGCTCAAATCCTGCCAATCAGGAACAACTCTTTCTGATTCTCCCAAGCTCTGTTTGCTTCTGCAGAGAAAACCCTTCAAGTTGTTTTCCAACTGTGTATTTCAGCATCATTATCAAGGGCTCCCATTGACCTCTCCAAGATTATCACACCCTCCCTCAGGAAGCCACCACTCCAGACATCTTATTTAGGCACATCACTCTTCCTAGGCAGCACTAACATAAAAACAACAAAATATCAGCAATTAAAATATACTTCAGTTCTTCAGGTTGCAGCCAGATGAAGATAATCTCAATTTCACACATGAATTTATGAAGGTTGTAACATGCAAAAGAGCTGATACCAGAGATCATATGTATAGAGGGAAGTATAGTGATTCATTATCCTCAACCATCATTAATACAAGCTGATGCCACAGTGACCCCAACCTCCTCCTCTTCTGGACAGGACACAAGAAAGAATCTCAAGGTGTCTGTCTGCTGAGTGCCACACACCCCAAAATGTGCAAAGATAAGCAAAATGAACTCTAGTAAAAGGCAGTAAGTCAAAGAACAGGGGTTATAGGAACTTTGGTCCCTAGGTGGTACTGTTCATTGATGGCCTCTGAGTAGAAATGTCACGAGTAAGACAAGGAGAGAGTGTGGGCTGCAGCCCATTGTGAATGTCAGTGTATTTAGTCCAGTTCCTTATGCTTATTTCCTTGGAGAGGGCTTCCCTTGATCATCCACCACCCCTGGACTGTTCCTAACATGTTTGCATGTTTCTTCCTATATGTTCCTATAACAACTTTACTTGTCTTATCACAGAATCTATCATACTTTGTTATAACTGCATGTTTAATACTAGTCTACCTGACTCCAGTATGGCCTTTTAGCATGGCACCCATGTCTGCCTTGGTTGCTGCTATATTGCCCAGTGCTCTGCATACTTCCTGACAAATGGCACAAGCATAATCCTATTTGTTGAGTGAATGAAAGAATGAATGATGCTATGAATTAGCTGATCACCATCACAAATGTTCAGAGTGCTTGAACCAAATTTTTGCTTCACTACAAACATTTGATTTTGAGAGTATAGAAGTAATTAATATGCCATTGAAAGGATACAATCATCCCTTACATGTTGATTCTTTAAATTCATCTATCCCATCAGATAAAATAAGTATAAAACACTAATCTAATTATTGTGATTAATAAATCCTAACACCTATATATAGTTTATGAGTATTCACTTTGCACTACACCTACCTGAAACTCTAGTAATTTGAAGTTAAATTTGGATGGGTATAGTTCTTTTCAGACTAAACTTTCCATTTATTTAATTTTTGTGTGTGTATGTGAGGAAGATTAGCCCTGAGATAACATCTGTTGCCAATCCTCCTCTTTTTGCTGAGGAAGACTGGCCCTGGGCTAACATTTGTGCCCATCTTCCTCTCCTTTATATGGAACACCACCACAGCATGGCCTGATAAGCAGTGTGTGGGTCCGTGCCCAGGATCTGAACCAACAAACCCCAGGCACCGAAGCGGAATGCGCAAACTTAACCGCTAGGCCACCTGGCCAGCCCCTTCATTTATTTAATTTTTAAAATATACTCCAGAAAGAACCATAAGTGAAAACCAAATTGCAACTACTCAGTACTTTCTTTTTTTTTTTTAATGTTTTTTTCTTTTTGAGGAAGATTGGCCCTGAGCTAACATCTGTTGCCAATCTTCCTCTTTTTCTTTTATCTCCCCAAAGCCCCAGTACATAGTTGTGTATCAAAGCTGTAGAGTTTAGCTCTCCTATATGGTACGCCACCTCAGCATGGCTTGGTGAGCAGTAAGTAGATCCGGGCCCAGGATCCAAACCAGCATACCCCAAGCCGCCAAAGCAGAACGTGCAAACTTAACCGCTAGGCTACCGGGCTGGCCCGGTATTTTGTTAATGAGTTGTTTCTTGAACATTTTACTACATCTCTGGAAAATTTCAACTAATAATGCTTTGTTTCCACAAATTCAGAAAGTTAAAAATTAATACTGGCAGCCGCATGCAAATGGAAAGAGGAGAGCCTTCCACAAAAGTACAGAATCTTTTTAGACTCACGATATGTCCCCGTCCCTGGCTGTGTGCCTCCATTAGGCTCGGTAGCTGGAAACAGCCCATGCTCACTGCTAGTCACTTCACCTACAAACAGGACAAAAATGCTCCCAGAGACTGAACATGTTTCAAAAGAAATAACCATACTTCATTACTCCTTTTTAATGTCTTTTTTGACCTGTCTCTCTCCCCAGTCTTTCAGGAGAGCTGGGGGAAATTTACCTCTGAGGTATTTGCATGTTTGTTCATTTTAGATCCTGTCTTATACTCAAAGTGACAGGAGCAGCCAGCATTCATTTGAACTGGTCTTACAAAGACATATTTTCTCCCTGCTTTGGGCTTAGAAAGGCACTACTTTCCTTTAGTGAATGGATTATGTGTTAAACGACCTATAGCAGATGGTTTCACAACATCAGCTTCACTTGAAGAATTCTGCATGTGTTGAAACAGGCATCCTAAAAGCATTTGTTCTCATGCTGCCTTCACGTCTACTCTAGCCAGAGGCCAAGAGAGTTTCCTCAGGACTCTGAAGTCAGTGGCTACGGACATTCCTCAGCCAACTAAAAAGTCATGCTTGATTGAAATTAACACTGTTTAAGACAAAAAATTGATACTCTTCTCCTAGGAGAAAGCTATTTACATTGGTTTCTGGATTGGATTCTCCCCTCAGGTCTAAGAGTGCTCTCAAAATGTTCTGCCCATGACCCTTCTCAGTCCTCAAGTGTATGGCTTAAAGAACCATCCAGCTTCCCTCTGAAGGTTCTTCCAATATGGGGCAGGGAACAGCCGAAAGATTTTCATCAGAGACATGGTTTAAGGAGATAAATCAATGAGTATGTATGACTTGGGGAACTGCCTCTGGCACCCACAAATATGCCCCCTTTGCAATGGTAGAATTTATTTTCGTTTTGAACTATAATAATTATCTGTATTAATAGTTTTGTGAAATTAATAAAATTAAGTTGTGTTTAATGGCTATCTCATGATTTAGTAGGAAAGGTCTTTTTTAAAAATTTCAATTTAACTCCTCTTGCATCATTATCTAAGAGCTGCATAACTATCAGCCCAGAATCAGTGCATGTCTGACCAAAATCATTAGGTCAGCGGAATCAACTTTCATCTCAATCTCAATCTAATGGGAAATGATGTTGTGTGTAATATGTCATCATAAGTAAGAAGGAGTCTGTGCATTGAATGTAATCCATCTGTCTGACAGCCTCCTCCAGTCTCAATCAGCAAAGATCAAGATGACACTTAGAACTCTGGAAAATTCTCATGCCAAACACTCACAGCCTGGCCATAATGAACTGCCCAGACACTATTAACTGACCATCAGGACAATCATATCATGCTAGTCCCAGGATACCCAGGCCGTCCCTCATTCCCAAAACTCTAATGACCATATGGCTCTTTCCTACCTTGTCTTCTCAAACTTCCCAAATCTCCCCATCCTCATTCTCTGCAATGACCTTGCTTCTGATTTCACTGTTAATTGAAGCAATTGGAGGAGAACTCCACAAGCTCCAATCACCCTCCTGCATTTGGGTCCAGACCCTCTGCTCTCACTCCTGTTTCTGTGCTCTTTCCATGCTCCTGCAGTCAGACAACCCCTCAACAACTTATGTGCCAGGTCCCATTCTCATTTATCCAAGATTATCACACTAGCAATTCTCCCCTCTTTCTCTTGCATCATCAATTTATCATTCTCACTGATTTTTCCCATTTACAAAATACTGTTATTTCTTCCACTGTAAGATAAAAAACAACTCTTTCATGATCCCACTTTACCCTCCAGCTACTGCCCATTTCTTTCTTCCCCTTTACAGTAAAACTCCTTCAATTAGTTGCCCAAGTCATTGCCTCTAGTTCTTCTCCTATTTGCTCTTAAGCCTACCGTAATCGGGCTTTTGCTCCTACAACTTCACAAAAATTGCACTTATTACTGTCATTTATGTGTTCTATCATACTGCCCAAAGCTTTGGGGATCGTCCTTACCAATAAAAAAGCCATCTGTGTGACTTGAGGAACACTGAAAGAATCCATTAACCATCTTGATAAATTAAAATTATATCTCTGGAACTTCCCCTCTTCCTAGGATGTAAGATCTTTCTTCAGTTGCAATTTCCTGCACAAACTATTACACAGATTAGCAGGTATATAGGTCACTATCACCCTGAAAAGCAGAAAAATGAACTTATTCCATTTCGTACCTGTTAGTGCAAATATACAATGAAGGGATTAGCAGGGCACGTCAGTCAGCCTACGTGCTGGCATGTAAACCTCTTCCTGCCATATGAGGCAGTTGTCAAAAAGGCAACATTAATTTATTTGAACAGATTTGTGTCATTGTCCCTCTTAGGAAAAAGGGCCAGAAAAAAATACTGCTTTTGTTCAAAAATATTCCCATTCCCTAGCCAGGTCTATAATTGACTAAATTGCTAAGCATTCATATTTAAGGGTTAAAACATTGCTGTCTAAGAAGGTAGTCAGTTAACTACCCAATACATTAACTGAGATCTCGGTAATTAATAAGCTATTGCCACCCATTAATACATATCAGAGAGTGGGGCCCAGAGGAAGGAAAAATGGTTTGGGAGAGAGGAAGAACCTTAGTGGGATGAGACCATGTTGGGGAGTGAAGAAGAAATTGTCCCTTAGAGAGAAGGTTTGGCTAGCTATGGCATCTGAGGAGCAGACATCACAAAGGGATATGAAGGAGGAATGTTGAAGGAAGTGGTAGAAAGATACTTGAGGCCTTCAGTTTTCTTTACACTTTTGCCCAAGAATAATCCTGCTTTTAAGATGTTTGACCCTCCATTTTTGCTTCTCAAGGCTATTGTCATATTTTTAAGCTCCAAGAAGACTAAGTTCTGATAGAAACTATGTCCCCCAGAAACTTTGTAATGACTCTTTTGAGGAAAATTAAGTAACAGTAAGGTAGTTATACTTGTTGACTCAAACTGGCTTCCAATCATCCTTTTCCCATTCAAATGTTTATTGCTTAAATTTTAAACGTGCCCTTCCTCCTTTCTTTTGGTCTTTAAGTCTAGCTTCCATTTACCTTGTTCAAACAGTGTCTTTTTCTTCACATTGTAATGAAAATTCTCCACTTTCAGCTTATTCTTCTTCTCCAGTTTAACAATTTCCCATTCGCTTGTATATTTTTTTCTTTTTCCCAAATTACCTGTAGTGCTTAAGCAAATTGGGTTTTTGGGGGGGTGGTTTGGTGAGGAAGATTGGTCCTGAGCTAACAGCTGTTGCCAATCTTCCTCTTTTTGCTTCAAGAAGATTGTCCCTGAGCTAACAGTTGTGCCCATCTTCCTCTATTTTGTATGTGGGACGCTGCCACAGCGTGGTTTGACAAGTCGTGTGTAGGCTCGTGCCCAGGATTGGAACCCATGAACCCCGAGCGACCAAAGCAGAATGCGCAAATTTAACCACTATGCCACTGGGCTGGCCCTAGCAAATTGTTTTAACAAAGCCAATGTATTCTTTATTGCTGGTATATTGACTACTCTCATCTCAGCTGGTAATAAAGATGATTCTTAAAAAAATTAGGAGGAGGAATTGGAGCCAACCCTGGAACAGGACAGAGATTTATCTTCTCAGGACTGCAGTTCCCACTCTGAACCCCAATAAGAGAGTTAGAGCTGGGATCTTAGAATGTTAAAGCTGAAGGGAAATTTAGAAATCACTGCCACAGACCGACCACCTCATCATGCCGCAACAAGATGGATGGCCAGAGAGATGGAAAGATTTTTCTATAGTTTTAAAGCTAAACCCTTACAAAACTTGTATTAGGAAATTTTCTTGGGTCAGAGACCCCAGAAACAGATTCTGAGACAAGGATTCATGTACAAATGATAGAGTAAAGAAATGTTCTCAGGAGAAGCTGGTGAGGTCAGTAACTAAGGTCTGACTGGTGAGGGGGCAGGAAGAATTAGAATCTCCCAGAGCCTTCTGGCTCTCTGACATGTGCAGGCAAAGCAGCTCCAGTAGCCCGCAGGCAGTCGGCTGAAGGTGGTCTGAAGGTGCAGCTATTAGAAGCTAAGGCACACGGGAGCTGGGGGCCAGTGCACACAGAAAAAAAGGGACCCAGGGGGATCTGGTTAGAGCATCAACAGTGTCTGCTCTAGGAATTCTGTCTCTAACTCCACAAGCACCATCCTATCACAACAGGATGGGAAAAGGATATTTTCCCCTTTTGTACCTTCACAAGGCTTTTGCAATTACCTTAGAGTATTCTACTTTTAAAATATTATACTCAAATTTCACCTTGGTCATATTATTCCCCACTATGGCTCCTGTTGCTAAGAGATTCAAGTCCAAACACTTTAGCCTGACATTCAAGGACTCAGAAAATATTATCCTCAACTGCATGTAAAGCCTACCTTTCACAATTCAGAAAAATGTTGTATTTGAGGCAAATTGTTAGCCATCTCTCTTACATTTGACACCTTTCTACTTCCATGCTTTTCTCAAGCCAAGCAGCCTCCCAGCACTGCCTAATCAGCAAATCTCCATCAATCAAAGTCAATCTTTCAAAATCACACTCAGACCAGGTATTTTGTACAATCCTTCCTGACCACATTCACTTGAAGTAATACCTCCTTCCTCTGAGTTCCCTTTGCAAGTTTTGTCTGAACGATACATTTGGCAACACTATTCTGTAAAAGCTTTCCTGTTGTGTTCTTCAGCTATTTTATTTTTAACTAATAGACTTTACTTTTCAGAGAAGATTTGGGTTTACAGAAAAATTGAGCAGAAAGTAAAGAGAGTTCTCATAAACTCCCGGTCTACTCTGCCCTCAGTTTCCCTTAATATTAACATCTTGCATTTGTGTGCACATTTGCTACAACTGATGAACCAATATCAATCCATAACTATTAACTAAAGTCCATAGTTTCCGTTAAGGCTCACTCTTTGTGTTGTCCAGTTCTACGAGTTTTGACAAGTGCATAACATCATGTATGCACCATTACATTTTCATATAGAAGTGTTCCACAGCCCTAAAAATTTGTTCTTCACCTGTTCATCCCTCCCTATTCTCCACCTGAACACCTGGAAACCACTGATCTTTCACTATCTCCATGGTTTGACCTTTTCCAGAATGTTTTCTTCAGTTATTTTTAAATAATTCACTACTGTTCAAAAATGCACACACGTATGCCTTGTTTCTCCATATAAATAGGAAACTTCTCATTATATTCCCATTAGAATCTACTAGAGAAAGAATCATGTGCACATAGACTATAGTAAGTATGTGTTGGGTTTTTTTGAATAAATATAACATTATCTTTCTTTTTTCTTTGGAAAAATTATTAAAATACCTACATCTCTAAGTGGAGAATTTTAAGTCTGAGTCAGAAAATGTTGTTAAAGATTAAGAAAAGTAATCCTATCAAAGAGAATCCACTGGAAAAAAATATAGTCAGATATAAAAAATACATTGAAACTATATCTTCCCCAGATGCCAAATATAAATTGATTCAAAATATAATAGAAAAAAAATTGTGAATAATCTTAACAAGAAATGTAAATATTTAAGAAAATTGTGACTATGATGTTTTACTGAGATACACACAAAAAAATAACTGACTAAATGGTTAGTGAACTATATTCATGATTGGAAAGATTTGAAAACATAAAGAGGTAAATAATTCCTAAACTAGCCTATGACTTACTTTTTGGAACTTGATAACATATTTCTCAAGTTCATTTGGAAAAAGTAAATGATATGAAAACCCAAAAAAGACTTTTAAAGAAAAATAAGGAAGCTCTTCTCTGGCAGGTATAAAAACATGCTAATGATAACAGTAAAAATTATTTAAAATCTAAAATGACTATAAACTTTATGTTTTCTAAATATTCAAAAGCTAAAATATGTTTCATAATTTAAAAAAATAATAAGTAAGGGATTAATAAGTAGCCTAAAGAGAAGAGTTGAAATCCAGAAAACAGGAATAAAGGCTCTTAGACTAAAAAAACAATAGAAAGGACCAATGAAACTAACAGCTGGTTCTCTGAGAAAAACAAAATTGACAAACCCTTAGCCAGATTCACTAAGGAAAGAAGAGAAAAATCACAAATGAATAAAATTAAAAATGAAAGAGGAGAAATTACAATGTATACCTTAGAAATACAAAGGCTTATAAGAGAACACTATTAAAAACTATATGCCAACAAATTGGATAATCTAGAAGAAATGAATAAATTTTTAGACTCATATGACATCCCAAAACTGAATCAAAAAGAAACAGAGAATCTGAATAGACCAATCACAAGTAAAGAGATAGAAACGGCAATCAAAAACCTCCCCCAAAGTAAAAGTCCAGGACCAGATGGCTTCTCGGAAGAATTCTACCAAACATTCAAAGAGAAGTTAATATCTATCCTTCTCAAACTATTCCAAAAAGTTGAAGAAGACAGAATGCTTCCTAACTCATTCTGTGAGGCAAACATTACCCTGATACCAAAACCAGACAAGGACAACACAAAGAAGGAAAATTACAGGCCAATATTGCTGATGAACATAGATGTAAAAATCCTCAACAAAATGTTGGCAAATGGAATACAGCAACACATTAAAAGGATCATACACCACAACCAACTGGGATTTATACCAGGAATGCAGGGACGGTTCAATATCTGCAAATCAATCAACGTGATACTTCACATTAACAAAATAAAGAATAAATATCACATGATCATCTCAATAGATGCAGAGAAAGCATTTACAAGATCCAACATCCATTTATGATAAAAACTGTCAATAAAATGGGTATAGAAGGAAAGTACCGCAACATAATAAAGGCCATATATGACAAACTTACAGCCAGCATCATACTTAACAGTGAAAAACTGAAAGTCATCCCTCTGAGGACAGGAACAAGACAAGGGTGCCCACTCTTGCCACTCCTATTCAACATAGTACTGTAGATTTTGGGCAGAGAATTAGGCAAGAAAAAGAAAGAAAAGGAATCCAAATTGGAAAGGAAGAAGTGAAACTCTCACTGTTTGCAGATGACATGATTCTATATATGGAAAATCCTAAAGAAGCCACCAGAAAACTACTAGAAATAACAACTACAGCAAAGTTGCAGGGTACAAAATCAACCTAGAAAAATCAGTTGCATTTCTATACACTAATAATGAATGAGCAGAAAGAGAAATCAAGAATACAGTCCCATTTACAATTGCAACAAACAGAATAAAATACCTAGGAATAAATTTGACCAAGGAGGTGAAAGACCTATACACTCAAAACCATAACATATTATTGAAAGAAATTGAAGAAGTCATAAAGAAATGGAAAGATACTCCAAGCTCATGGATTGGAAGAATAAACACAGTTAAAATGTCCATAGTGCCCAAAGCAATCTACAGATTCAAGGCAATCCCAATCAGAATCCCTAGAACAGAGAATCCTAAAATTTATATGGAACAACAAAAGACCCTGAATAGCCAAAGCAATCCTGAGAAAAAAGACCAAAGTTGGAGGCATCAAATCCCTGACTTCAAAATATACTACAAAGCTATAGTAATCAAAACAGCATGGTACTGGTACAAAAACAGACACACAGATCAATGGAACAGAACTGAAAGCCCAGAAATAAAACCACACATCTATGGACAGCTAAGCTTCAACAAATCTTCAGCCAAGAACATACAGTGGAGTAAGGAAAGTCTCTTCAATAAATGGTATTGGGAAAACTTGACATCCACATGCAAAAGAATGAAAGTAGACCATTACCTTATGCTATACACAAAAATTAACTCAAAGTGGATTATAGACTTGCAAGTAAGACATGAAACCATAAAACTCCTAGAAGAAAATATAGGCAGTACACTCTTTGACATCGGTCTTAGCGGTATCTTTCCAAATACCATGTCTACTCAGGCAAGGGAAACAAAAGACAAAATTAACAAATGGGACTACATCAGACACAAAAGCTTCTGCAAGGCAAAGGAAACCATGAGCAAAACAAAAAGACAACTCACCAACTGGGAGAGAATATTTGCAAATTGTATATCTGACAAGGGGTTAATCTCCAAAATATAAAAAGAACTCATACAACTCGACAACAAAAAAACAACCTGATCAAAAAATGGGCAGAGGATATGAATAGACATTTCCCAAAGAAGATATACAGATGGCCAACAGACACATGAAAAGATGTTCAACGTCACTAATTAGTAGGGAAATGCAAATCAAAACTACAATGAGATATCACCTTACACCTGTCAGAATGGCTATAATTATCAAGACAAAAAAAGAAACAAATGTTGGAGAGGATACAGAGAAAAGGGAACCCTCACATACTGCTGGTGGAAATGCAACTGGTGCAGCCACTATGGAAAACAGTATGGAGATTTCTCAAAAAATTAAAAATAGAAATAGCATACAATCCAGCTATCCCACTACTAGGTGTTTATCCAAAGAACATGAAATCAACAATACAAAGAGATTTATGCACTCCTATGTTCATTGTAGCATTATTCACAATAGCCAAGATGTAGAAGCAACCCAAGTGCCTATCAATGGATGAATGGATAAAGAAGGTGTGATACACACACACACACACACACACACACACACACACACAATGGAATACTACTCAGCCATAAAAAAAACACCAAAATCATCCCAATTGTAACAACATGGATGAACCTCGAGGGTGTTATGTTAAGTGAAATAAGCCAGACAGAGAAAGACAAATATTGTATGATTTCAGTCATATGTGGAAGGTAAACAAACACAGGGATAATGAGAACAGATTAGTGGTTACCAGAGGGGAAAGGGGTAGGTGGGTAGATGAAAGGGGTAAAGAGGCACATATATATGGTGACAGATAAAAACTAAACTATTGATGGTGAGCAGGATGTTGTCTATACAAAAACTGATATATAACAATGTACACCTGAAATCATGCAATGTTGTAAACCATTATGACCTCAATAAAATAATTTAAAAAAAAGAGAGAATCACTTTCTGGGATAGTATTGAAAAAGAAAAAAAAAGAAGGCTCTTGGAATGAATAAAAAATACCAATTTGTTGTTAGTGCTGTCCAGTCAATTCCGACCCCTAACGACCCTGTGTACAGCAGAGTGGAACTCTGCCTGGTCTTTTTGCGCCATCCTCTCACCTTCCAGTGCTGTATCAGAAAATGCTCCACTGCTATTCATAGTGTTTTCATGGCCAATTTTTTTTGGAAGTGGGTGGCCAGGTCCTTCTTCCTAGTCTGTCTTAGTCTGGAAGCTACACCATGGGTGACCCTGCTGGTATTTGAAATACAAGTGGCATAGGTTTCAGCATCACTGCAATATGCAGCCACCACAGTATGACAACTGACAGAGGGTGGTATGGTTCCCTGACCAGGAAATGAACTAGGGCCGCAGTGCTGAGAGCACAGAATCTTAACCACTAGACCACCAAAAGAATACTAATAGGTATATTAATACTAATACTAGGGTATAGTGGCTTAAAACCCTTTATGAAGAGCATTATTAAATACTAATTTTAATTTTTTTTTGCATTGGTATACAAAAAAAACACTAAAAGTCTTCCATAAAATATTTACATAGACCCATACAAACATGGCACAAGGAAAGAATCCTGAAGATTTGAGGAATAGGCAAGGTATTGGCCATGTTTCAGTGTAGGAAACAGAAACCAGTTCAGATATTTCTAGCAGAAAGGAATTTAAGAGAGGGTATTAGGTGCTTTCAAAATCTTTGGAATGGCTGGGGAAATGGGAATCAGGGAGCCACGGTATATGGCTTTTGCCTTGAGGGTCATATCAGTGTGGCCAGAATCCAAATTTTTCTTTGCTGGGACTTTGCTGCTGACATCGCAAGCACCCCACATCCATGAAGCTGGTGACTAGACAACAGAACGTGAAATCTGAGCACTGCCAACATCCACCTGTGCAGGAGGCCGCTAGTCCAACAGCCCCACTACAGAATGGTGGCATCAGCCCCCACGTCCACCTTTCAAAATTCATGCTCATATATCTAATTGGTACAGCCCAATTCACGTTTAGGAACTAGGGAAAAATACAGATTTCAGCTTCCCAATTACTCTGAACAGAGAAAGGGTAAAATGGAAATTGAAAGAGACTTTGTAAGCATACAAGACTAACAAGCTGCTAAAGAAGAAACATGAGTGGTACATTTTTATGGGAAAAATGTTCAATTTCACTTCTCATTAAAGAAATATACATTAAAACCAAAATAAATATAATTTTCTTCTAATATTTTAATGATAAATTCTGAGAAAAGTGCAGTGAGATGAAAATTCTCATGCACTACAAAAGAAACGTAAATAGACACAACTTACCTGGACAGCAATTTGGCAATAGGTATCTAAAACCTTAAAAATGATTCCATTCTGGGGCCAGCCCGGTGGCATAGCAGTTAAGTTCTTGTGTTCCACTTCAGTGGCCCGGCGTTCACAGGTTCGGATCCCGGGCACAGACCAATGCATCTCTTGTCCAGCCATGTTGTGGCAGCATCCCGTATAAAGTAGAGGAAGATGGACACAGATGTTAGCCCAGGGACAAACTTCCTCAGCAAAAAGAGCAGGATTGGCAACGGACATTGGCTCAGGCATAATCTTCCTCACAAAAAAAAAAAAAAAAGATTCCATTCCTTGATACAGTAATCTACTTCTAGGAATCTCAAGAAATAATGTGGTCTTCAATTTATGGTCAAGAATATTGGCAATGGGAGAAAATAGCAGCTTTACTTATAAATGTGAAAAATTAGAAAATAACTAGTGTCCAAGAAAGGGGGAATAGTTAAATAAGTTACATTACCTTTATACAATAGGTTATTACAAAGCTTTGTAATGACATTGGAAAATGTTCATGTTATGCAAAAACTAGAAGGACACAATATTTGTAAAATATAGAGCTAACTTTTTAAACTCCTCACAAACTTGATATACAGAGAAGGGACTAGAAGAAAACACACAAAAGTGTTAACCCTCTATCTCTGATGGAGGAGGGGTGGTGATGATTAAATTTAATCTTCGTCTTCTTTTCAGTGCTCTGTATTTTCCAAATATTCTACAGTGAGACTACATTTTCTTTAGAACTATTAAAAATAAACCAAAAATTATCATTTAAAAAATGAAGGCAATCTCAAGAAAATTTATTTTTTTCTCTTTCTCTCTACTTTGAAAATGTTTAAATATCTTTTAATGGATTAGGTATTTCATCTCTATTTACAACTGGGACTTAACATGACCTTAATTTCTGGAAGCTGTATTTTTAACATGTCTGGGCGGGGGTGGGGACTGAAACATGGCAAAAATATAGCATAAAGGTCACAACTACGAGACTTCACGGTCATCAGGGTTCCTCCCAGCCACCTCAATGTGTGGTTCTCCGTATGTAAGATTATAGTCAGCAAACCCACTGGACATGTTTGTTTCCACACCTATTTCACCAGTTTAAAGTCTGTAAAAAATAGGGAATTTCTCAAGAAACAAAAAATAGTGAGATTTCTCCATTTATGATATTTTCCTCTTATACCAAAACTCTCATAAGAATATGAATCTACCAGATGTCACATTTTGTTAAATTATCTCCTTAAGAAAAAAGTTTTAGAAAATGGTGACTACTCATCCTTCCATCTTCAGAGACAATTTCACAAGAACTGAGTGGAATCAGAGTGGTCAAATGAGAACCAAGAACAAAAGTGAATAAAGAGCATTGCTTTATGCAAGAAGTATGTCAACACTAGAAACCACGCAGCAATCCCCACTCCCCACTCATGGGTATTCAGAGCCACTTCCTTCTTCCCTGAAGGCTTTTCCGCTCTTCAAGTGTCCACAGTGCCCTCCGCTGTTCCTTATCTCCCCTGCACCACACCGACAATTAACCCCACATACCCACCTCCTTAACTCCTGTCTCCTCACGACTGATCAGGCCAATAGTCTCCAGCGGGCATCCTTCAGCGTACCGAGCCCCTGCTGCGGTGTGAGCTCGCCACCCTGGAAATCACAAGGACACCTTCGTGTTCAGCCATATCTTCATCCATGTCCAATGCCTTGATTGAGCCTTTTTCAGATCATTTCTAGGTTTTTGGCCTCCTCTTGTTATTAACTAATATAACTAAATTAGTTCACATAACTGAAAGCAAGACAAGAACTAGAAATTAAATGTCATCCTGTTAGTTTCATTTCATATATTTCATTCTGTTGAGCTTCTTTTAAGAACTGCCCTTGTTATGTATTCCTGAGACTCCTGACTTTTTCTGAGGCAAAGTCCCAATAGACACATGGACTCTGCTACCAGCCTGGGACAAGATGGATACATTTGCTTTCAGCATTAGCCCTGGCATCAGCTCTGCTTGGGAGCCTGGGGAGTTTGTGTAGTCTGGCTGACAGTTTTGCCTTTCATAAAAAGCTGAGATGATTGTTTCCATGTAGAGTACTACAACTGGAAGAACAAAATGCAGTTTTCCAAAACTCCATTTTTCTCATTTTCTAACATACTCTTGAATTAAACCATCATAGTTTATCGATCAGAATTGCTCTGCCTACTTTTGTACAATTGTAACCATATATTGCTACACTAATGGAACCTAAAACTATAGTGTAGTCTCATTGGAACAAAAGAAGCTTTCCTCGTTGTGTGAATTTTACCTCAGTAATAAGCCTCTGTGCACCAAATTGATTATATTTCTTGTAAGAGACTAGCTGCCATTGCAAATCCAAAATAATAGATGGTTGACATGTGACACTAATAGTAGCCAATAAAACAGCTACAGGAAAATTTTCCCAAATGCTTTGTAAATTGATTATCTATAATACCCTATGATAAATTGACCCATAATGTCATCTGATGGCTATTTATTTAGGCAGAAATTCGGTCTGGGGAATTTGAGAAACAAAATCTCAGCACTGCAATGATGACGGTAATACATTTCCCAGTCTTCTAGAATAGCAGATATTAGCGTGGTTTGATAAGCTTTGTCTTTGCCCATTTGCTCTAAAACAAGATTTTTACCAATATTAGCTTGGTCAAGAGACAAACCTATTCTGAGTAGCGACTCTATAGGTTCTCTAGCAGCACCTCAAACTGCAACTGCATCCCTCCCCCGCCCCCAAAAAATCAACTTCCTGATTTCCCTGTTTCATTACTAGGATTAGCATCAGCCCAGGCTTCCAGGGTCAAAATGAGTTATCCTCAAGTTGTCCTTTTCGGTTAACTCACAATTCAATTATCACCAAGACCAGTTCTTTCCCATTGTCTCTCTCACACATCGTTTTCTTTGCACTCCCACAACCCAAAGACAATTTCTGTCATTATTCCCCATTCTCGATACTACAGTCCTCGTCCACTTGGCCTCCCTACCTCTAGCCTTCCCCTGCATTCTGCCTTACATGAATCTTCAGTGAGGGGGCCACTCCCCTATTTGCAATGTTTCAATGAGTCTCTCTTGTCAAGAAGGGCAATCTTCCAATTGTTTATCCACTATGACATATATGTGTGCCATATAAGCTACAGCATAAAAATGATATATAGTCTGGCTCCAGCACCCAGATCTTTACACACTATTTTCTCTCTGTGCCTCCCAGCCAGAACTGACTTTTCCCCCTTGTGCATTCCTATGTTGTTTTACGCACTTGAAACCCATCCCCCATTGCTGTATATTGAAAATATTTACATATGTATTGTAGTAGGCAGATTTAGAAGACGGCTCCCCAATGATTCCCACTTCCTGATATTCATGACCTTGTGTAATCCCCTCCCCTTGAGTGTGGGCCAGACATCACAACTTGCTTCTATTAATAGAACACAGCAAAAGTGATAGGATGTCATTTCTTGATTCGGCTATAAAAGACAGAGACCTCCACCTTGTTAGCAGTCTCTCTCCATTGCCTTCTCAGCACATTGTGATGAAGTAAGACGCCATGTTGAAGAGGCCCACCTGGCAAGGGACTGAGGGTAGCCAAAGGCTAGACACCAGCGAGGAACTGAAGTCCTCAATCCAACAGCCCTGAAGGAACTAAATTCTGCCAACAACCATGTGAATGAGCTCGGAAGTGGATCCTTCCCCAGTCAAGCCTTCAGATAAGACCACGCTTGGGCTGCTAACTTGATTTGAGCCTTGTGAGGGAGCCTGAAGCACAGGACCCAGCTAACCCATGCCTGGATTCCTGAGCCACAGAAACTGAGACAACTGTTTTAAGCTGCTAAGTTTGGGGGTAATTTCTTGCACAGAAATAAATAAAATACATGTATCTTACCTCACCTGCTTAACTATAGCCTCTTCCAGGCAGACACTGAATGCTAAAACTAGGTGTGAGCACAGTGCCCAGTGTAAATGTGAATGCACAATAAATGCTAATGTGCGTTAAATGCTAATTGGTGGGGTGATTAAATGACTTTACTAGGCCAATTTTCCCAATTGTTGCAGACAGTAAATATCATTTAACCTTTTCTAAATGTATGAATTATATAGGAAGTTTATACTATCCTTTAATGTCAGAATCTATGTGTAGATTTTTGCCTATTTCTCTACTCAATTTGAATTTCTTCTTCTGTTCTTAGCAGAGATGTGTTCAGGTCATCTTATCATCTATTTATCTAAGGGGATGCATAATTCACAGACTGATAAACAATAGCAAACTTGGATTGATTTTTGAAGAATGATACCAAACAAATGCAAGTTTCTTCTATAAAATAAATGTGCTTAAATGATCAAAGGAATAGACATGTTATTTATATCAGTTAGGATGCCTTGAGCTGCAAATAACAGAAAACGGAACTTGTGATTCACAGCAAGGATGTCTTTATTTCATGCATTAATAAGTCTGATGGCTTCAGGACTGGAAATTTAAGTAGGCCATCAAGGACCTAATATTTTCCCATATTTCTACTCTGCTCTTCTCAGAATAGCTCCCTTATGCTGGCAAGGTGGCTGCCACCATTCCAGTAGTCACATCCAGACACAAGAATAAATAAGTAAATAAAAGCATATCTCTTCCTGTGTATCTCTTTTTTAACAGCAAAGAAACCATCCCCAGAAGCACCCAACAGACTTCCCTTTGCATCTCAATGACCAAAACTGGGTCATGTAGCATGTCCTAAATTAAACCCTGATAAGGGAACTAAGATAACCATCATTGCTGGGGAAGGGCTAGATGCCTGAAGAAAATTGGGGTTTCACCAGCAAGGAAGACGAGAGATGTCTGTTTATACCCACAAAAGATGACATAAAATGGTACATAATTCATCACAAAACTGTACTTACATGGATTCAGCAAAAGAGGCAACTACTGTCACCTTGACTGGTCTGGGATTATGATAAAAGATTTACAAATTAGAATAAAAACCATTATCCATCTATAGAAGTGTCTACCTTTCAATAATCTTATTAAACTTTGCAGCTATAGTAACAGTACCATGGGTTCCTTTTTTAGTCATTCAGTTCTTATTTATGAGATAATATTACGGTCATAAGATAAATTTTTTTCAAACACTATACTAATGGATTTATGAAATTTCATAAGGTTGTAATCAATTTTGAAACTTATCTTTTCTAGAAAACCTGGGTGACAGAAGAATTACTGTCCATTTGATTACATATGCTCTTCATGGTCCAGACTTGCACCTGGTTCAAACAAAAGAACACAATGGGCCCCCAGAAACCTATGCTGCAGCTGAAAGCCTTCGGGAAGAGGAAGTGTACTCTGGGATCAGATAAGTAGTCAAGTTCATTAACTTGTCTCATTCCTACATTGACAGGCAGTAGATCATGGTTGTTAAGAATAGAGGATTTGGAATCAGATCTAGATTTGAATCTCAACTCCACATCGTTTTAAGGATACGTGATCTAACCTCTGTAAGCTGAAATTTCTCTGTCTTTAAAATGGGGATCATCAAGTCAACCTCATGGGTTGTTATGAAAGTTAAGTGAAATAATGTTTGTAAAACACTTAACACGGCAGCAAACACTCAGTAACTGTTAGCTGTCATTATTATTTAAGCTGTTCTAATAAACATTTCCCAACCACATCCCATAAACTAGTCTCCTCCAACTGTCTTCCAGGGCCGTGCTGTAGGAAAAGGCTGGAAGTTAAACTCCCATGCATAGGGGTGGGATTGATGCAGAAGTTTCCAAGAGACTCACTGTCCCACTTCCCACTGAGTTCCAACGAGCCACATTTCTCTTCTGCTGTCCAAGAAGCAGGGACAGGAAGAAACCTAGATTAAACAGATTGCTCACATCTTCGCCTCTCCATCCCTCTCCAGAAGCCTCAGATCTTTTTACTGCAGGAACTAACCGCCTGCAGGCTGGGGTTTGCCCCTTCCAGCAGAGGCTCTTTGTCGTTCCAAGTGGCTTCCATTCACTGGCCTTGGACATGAGATATGCAAATGTGCATCTGCCCTGCCCTGTCTTCCTTCTGTATCTGGCATAGCTAAAAATATCTTTAAACCTCAGCATATATTTAATTCTGTGATTTCTTAAGCTAAATCAGTAATATCCTCACTGAACACTGAATAAGGAAAAGAAACAACAGATTTGAAGAGGTGTTTATTTCTTTACCTTTCATTCAGATTTACAACTGAGTTTTTGTAAGTGATGGATATGCCCTGGTGAATCATCTTGACTCCACTTTAAAGGAATCTGAATCCATTCAAGGCCCCTTCTTGACTGCAAATTCAACCCCTAAATTGTTTTTACCCATCACAATCATGGAGAGCTGATCTTAGAAACCTATTTTGTAGGCTGTAAAGAGCATTCAGCTCAGGTTATTTGTGGGACATAATCCCCAGACTGGATACAAGGTGACAACACTTCCTGGTATACTTTTGCTATTTGTGTTCTATTATTTTTTGTTCCAACAACTATTTCCCCATTATCTTTTAATAAAGCAACATTAGTATATTTGGGTATGAAAGAATCATCACCATCCATTTTCTAAAATGAAAAGTAATTTTGATTGTTAATACAAAAGTCAAAATCAGCATCTTGGGATTCTATCACTTCAATAATTATCTTCCTTGCCCTGTCATATTGGATCAAAAGAAAAGCTTTTTTTAGGCATCATGCACCGAATTATAAGAGTAACCTATTTTAAAAGAATCATAATAGAAATATTAATCAACATATGAAAGTTCTTTGAGAACCTTTTGATGAAAAGCATAATGAAAAATCGAAAATTAGTCACATGGGTGGGATATAAAGTTAACTTGGGTAAAATATACAAATACACGTTGATACTTCAAACAGTCTTAACTAGATGGATGAGACTGTAAACCAAGATTTTTTTTTTTTGAAAATTTGATGTGAAGATCTTTTAAAAGACTGAATTACAAACCACATTATACAGGTGGATAATGGTATCCTATACATGGTATCATTCAAATATGAATAAAACAGACTTTGCAAAAGGTATTAAGGCAGACTTTGAATAGTTGTGTTGTTGGAAGTCAAACTAACATTCTAAGGGTGAAGGCAGAATTTTCTCTGGGGGAAAAAAATCCTACCATCAGTCTTCCTAGGAAGAAGTCTATCACAGGAAAGAAAAGAGAAGTTTGTGGAGTTGGATGAGAATAAGGGAATTCCATACCTCTTTATCTGGGTCTGGAAGTCAGTATGGTTGAGAATTTCAAGGTCTGAAGACACCTGGCATACTTCTGGTGGAAGGCGAAGCAAGAAAAAATGGAATACTGGCCTCTACCACATGGATCCAAGCAGGAGGCGACCAGAGAGGAGGTCTAAATCTGAGTAATTATTATAAGTTATTTGCTATCTAGACTTTCTCTTGCCCTGTCCCCACAACTTTAGGGTGTTGGGTAAAGTTACAACTGGACCTCTACTGCCTACTAGAGGACAAAGAAGGAGAGTTTACCTTTCACTTTGGATGGGGCTTTCTAAGAGAAAGGCAGTGACACACATACACAACACACACACAGCCAGAGTGATTGCAGCAGCAGTGGCCCCCCTCAGAGGAGAAGCAGCAGCAGGGAAGAAGTAAGCTGTGTAGGTTGTGGCCAAGGGCTACTAGGCACCCACTGGTGAGCTTTTATTTTTCATTTTTGGTGAGGAAGACTAGCCCTGAGCTAACATCTGCTGCCAATCCTCCTTTTGCGTGTGTGTGTGTGTGTGAGGAATTCTAGCCCTGAACTAACATCTGTTGCCAATCCTGCTCTTTTTGCTGAGGAAGACTGGCCCTGGGCTAACATCCATGCCCATCTTCCTCTACTTTATATGTGGGACGCCTGCCACAGCATGGCTTGATGAGCGGTGCATAGGTCCGTGCCTGGGATCCAAACCCATGAACCCCAGGCCACAGAAGCAGAGCACAGGAACTTAGCCAATACGCCACCAGGTTGGCCCCCCATTGGCGAACTTTTAAGAGGGTAAACAATTTACCTGCTGTTTTGACAAATTTAACCAGATGATTCAGTAGTCAAGCTACAATTTTATCTTTCTTTTCTTATTACACTGACCAACTGTTTATTCAAACATTGTATGAACTGGCTCTTCTATGTTTTGTATAGATTCAGCCTGTGAAGATCAAGAATTATAAGGAGGAGAAAGCTCTTAAGCTTCTGAATGTTCCTCAGACTTTTCAAGCCCCTCAGACTTCAGGGAAAGACATGTTTCCCCTGAGCTCTTAACTCTTTTGCTGCCATACTTCTTCTATCACTACTTGAAATAAATTTAAAGAAAATGAGTGAAATGACTATCCTTGAATTCCCAACAAGTCAATGACAAAGAGAGAGCTCTAAATCTGTATCCAAGGAAACTGTCCTAGTTAGAATCAACTGAAAGGTTAGTATTTCACTCAAATTTTTCACATTTATTACCCCATTTTCCCTCTCAACATAAAATGCCTTTGAAGATAAAGATATTCAACTTATGTACCCATTTTACCACCTCAAAAATCTGTTAGGGAAGAATTAGTGCTTCCTATAATTTATAATCAAGCATAGTTTATTTTCATAAAATGAGGTATATATTTCAGCTTGCTTGTGAACCTAATTTAGATTAGAAAAAAAGCTTCTAAACAACACGAGAGAGAGAGAGAGAGAGAAAGATAGAATTAAATATCTTACTTGGAATGGTTCTGTATATTCGTTCTATATATTACATGTGTATTTTATTTGATTTCTTGCGTCTCCTAGCCTACAAAAGCTAATAAACTGCATAGGGAAAATTGAATATAATGTAAACTAAAGATTTTGGTGACCAACCTTATTAATTCTCTGCATGTACACACATGGCTTAGTCCTCAAAACATAATTATTTTAATATGTATAATAGAGATTGCAAAATAAAACCAAGTCAGCCATTGAAATATTGATGAAATGAGAAGAAGGGGCAATCCAATTCTGTATAACAAAAAGTAAATAGGATCAATTGTTCAGAAGTTTGGAACAAACAAGAGAAGTGCCAACTAACAAGTCATGCACATTTAAATTGTTTCCTTCTCTCAGGTGCTGTATTTTGCCACCTTAATTGTTTCGTGTTTTCCATCTGGAAGGAACAGTCATCAAAAGGAGACAAGTCTCTCTATGTTTTGTACAGGATCAATTGCATTCCCAGGGCTCAATAAATAATCCCTTAGGAATAATCTGCCAGTGCACGGCACCTGCAGGCTAGAACTCTTCATTGTATAGTAAAGCTTGCGGCAGAATTCAAATCATCTTAAATCTTAGCATGGCAATATCTGTAATCTGAGAAAGTTTCATTTTCTTAAATCTTAACCTCAGAAGTTAATTCCTTCTTGTCCCAGACAACAGTCAAAGTAGACTAAATCGTGTAGTACACAAATTGAGTATAATGCCTTGATGTTTCAGAAAGTGAAGGAGAACGAATTCCCAAGGGATAACTCAAGTCTGTCTTTCTTGTGTGTTGTATGTCTGCAACCAGTTTCAATCTCAAAGAGAAATCTTGTTTTGGTGTAAATAATCTCCTCAATATCTGTTACATTTGTTGCAAAATTACTCCTTCCATTTTGTATTTGAAACAACTTGACATTTTTGTAATGGCTTCTATCATTCAACAAATAAATTTGAGAGCCTCATATGTTACAGGGAAGGTAGTAGGAACTGAAGAAACACTCCAGAGAAGGCCCTTGCTCTCACAGAGATCATATTCTACAGAGAGGAAGATAGGCAGTGAACAAATAAATAAATAAGAAAACCAATTTCAGGAGATGGTAAGTGCTATGCAGAGAACAAAACAGTGCAGTGGCAGGTGAGAGTTGGGGGAAGTGCTTTTGGCTGGGCTGCAGAGGTAAGACCTGAATGAGGAAAGAGCTGGCCCATCAAAAACCAAGAGGAAGAGTAGCCCATGCAGGAGGAGAGTGGATGGAAAGGCCCGAAGTAGGAGTTCAGTGATCTGCTGGAGGAGAAAATGGAAGGAAGGCCAGTGTGCCCAGCACATGGTAGGAAAGCTAGGGGAGAAGATTGGAAAAGTCCTCAGGTTTCACAATCTTCAACCAAGCTCCAATGAAATCAGAATTCCAACAGCATTGTAATGGCGTGGCAGCATTCACTGAATGCAGTTGGTTACTGTTATGGACTGAATTGTGTCCCCCGCAAAATTCATGTGTTGAAGCCCTAACCTCTGGTGTGACTATTTAGAGATAGGTCCTTTAAGGAGGTAACTAAGGTTAAATGAGGTCATATGTCTGGGCCCTAATCCGATGGCATTGGTTCCCTTATAAAAGGGGAAGAGACAACAGAGAGCTCTCTCTCTCTCTGCAAGCACGTAGAGAAAAGGCTGTGTGAGGACACAGCGAAAAGGACACTGTCTGCAAGCCAGAAAGAGAGACCTCAGTGGAAACCAACTCTGCTGGCAACCCTGGACTTGAGGCTTCAGAGCTCTGAGAAAATACATTTCTGTGTGTAAGCCCCCGAGTCTGTGGTGTCTTGTTATGGCAGCCCAAGCACACTAACACTTACCACAGCTCAGACAAATTTTACAAAATACATTTCTTCCCCATATTTGTCCAGAATCACATTTGATTCACTTTGAATTAAATGATTTTAGTGGTAGAAGAAGCCTTAGAGAGCGTCTGTCTTCTTCATCCACTCATTTTACAAATAAGGAAAGTTAAGATTTTAAATGAAATGATTAAAGGCAGATCAAATTATTTTTCCTCATGTCACCACCAAACTCCATGGTCCATCTGTGCTGCTGGTTTGTTACCAGTTAAGTTTTGACCTCTGATGTAGCCTTTCTCCATGACAACAAAACAAATCACGAATTTAGTGCAAAACTAAACCACACAATCACCTCTACAATAAAAAATTACCAAACTAAATTTAAAAGTATAACAGACTAAAAAATATTGCATTAAATACAACATATTAAAGTTTCTCTTTAATATATAGAAAATACAAATGTATAAGACAAACAGCAAGACTTCAAACATTAAAGGAGGAAAAGATATCATAGATACTTCAAATACAAATTTAAAAATATATGGGAAGATGGAGAAATGAAAATTAATATTATTTAAATTTAAAATTAATAAGAAATGAGGAATAATTTTATGCTGATAACAGTAGCAACAATTTTAGAACATCTGCTGTGATTTTGGTGAAATTAATACACTGAATCAATGCTGGTGAAATGAATGAAAACAATCCGTTTGGGAAAACAAAATTACATGTAGCACATGCACTAAAGATGTTTATATCACCTGAGTCAGATTATTATTCCTGAGAATTTCAGTAGAAGCAAAGTGATAGAAGCACACAGAAGCTCATGGCAGAATTATCTGTTATTTATATTTTAAAAAATTAAGCTAGCTACATCCTTAATATTATAGGAATAGTTTAAGAAAATTATAATATATTAGAATGATAAAATATTATATGGTCACTAAAGGTTATAACTAAGAATTTTTGAGAAAGTTGGAAACAATATAGCATAATGGTTGAAAACACAAGTATTGACAGGTGAACCAGGGCAAGAATTGAATTCTGTCTCTGCCACACACAAATTATGTGAACTAAATTTTCTCAACTGTAAAATGGAAATAGGGTAACAGTGAACATTAATTAAACACTTGCTGTGTGCCAAGTTGTGTTCTAAATTTATTAGAGCCAACCCTCATTGTTCACAGAATTCCATATTTACAATCCTCCTATTCAGTAACATTTATTTGTAACCCCCAAATCAATACTCCTGATGCTTTCAAGGTCATTCGCGGACATGCGCAGAGCAGTGAATGTGCAAGATACCTGAAATTTGTGGCTCAGACTTCCTGTTCAGCTCTGGTATGGAGGTAAGCAGAGGATGGAGGCAGTAGGGGCAGTGCCAGGCAGTGCGAGAAGCTGGGCCTCTGGGGCCAGTGGGAGAGGGTGTGGGTCACAACTGTAGCAACTACGAGGCAGCGGGACCTCAGGTAAACCAAGGCAAGCCACTTAGATCTGTACCTCATTTTCTCTTGTAAAATAAAGAAAATAGAATCTACCAGGATGAGTTGTGTTTAAGATTTAAGATTATAATCTATGTGAGAGAAGTGTGTGTGTGTGTGTGTGTGTGTGTGTGTGTGTGTGTACATATTTTCCCTAGGGGCAATGGTTCAGTATTCACTAATTTAGTGTTCTCGGGGCTTTATAGAATCTAATTACTGCAAATAATGAGAATCGGATGTTTGTGTACTGAGTTATTTAATCCTCACACAAATCCTCTGAAACAACACTGAGATATAAACTGGAGGAAACTGCTACCTCCCCAAGGGCTGTGCGGAAGTAAAGGAAGAAGCGCGATTACTGGAGCCTGGCCCCTGAGAGCTTGAAGGAGCGCACTTGGAGTCGGGGCTCAGAAAGGGCTGCCACCCAGGTGGTGCTGCCTCAGTTTCCCTGAGGCTGGTTTGGGGAACGACAAAAGAAGCTGGAGGCTGGGGTCTTTAACCACTGTTAGAGTTAACTGCTACTTCTGTGGCCATACTGTCAACTACAGAAAAAAATAAGAAATCCCTTCTTCCAGTTCCTTTTCTTTGAACTTCCAATTGCCCTCCAGTCTTCCTATTGAGAAAACCTGTAAGCAAACTGGCAAAGGAGTCTGGGAAATATAATTTGCAGCCCCGGCTCCAGAATCTCAGGAAGAGTAAAAAGGTAGGTGTGGAGCTGAAAGATTTATGAGTATGTTTATTAGCATGGGTTCCTCAGAAACCAGAACCCGAAGCAAAACCTTATGTGTTGCTATTTTCTTAGAACATTCAATTCCAGGAAAATAAAAGTAAAGGAAAAGCAGAATGAGGCAGAAAAAGAAGGAGAGTAAGTAGTGGCATGTTATCAATTTGGCCACCACTTGGTATCAAGTGCAACTAATTGCTCCGTCTCCTGGGATTATTTTCCAAGAAGTCTATGAACTGCTGGGTCTCAGGAGGGAAAAAGAAGTCAAATGTATCTGTTTGCTCCTCTCCCGCATTGGTCAAGTATTGGCCACATGGGCATGAACTCCCCACATTCCGTGTTGCCCAGGCCTGGGGGCAGAGTGAGTCTTGTGGAGTTTCATTCCTCAAGGGTAACAGGGAAAACCTGGGGCAGGAGGGGAGTGGTGAATAGTGCAAGCATGACAAAAGGCACCACTGGGTTGTACTCAGGTGAAATCAATTGCTTCACTCGTGGGGTAAAGCCACACACATTTGGCCTTACAGTGGCTTTGGTAAAAGAGGTGCCCAGAGGCTCAGAAGACAGTTGAAGCCAAGGGAACACATGGTGGTGGATAGGAAGTATCTGATGTAGTCAGTGACAAGGAGTGGGGGTTCGCACAGGTGTATGCGCTGCCACATTTGAATATGTCCAACATCAAGTTGGATTAGAGGACTCACATAATTCACAATCCAAACTGGAGATTTTTGTCTGGGACAAACAAATGCTAAGCTGGACAGGGCTCTGGGACAATTGCCATAAAGTGGGCTGCCCTAGACAAAACAGGATGTCTGATTTCTTTAGGTATATAGCTAGCAGAACTATGTAATAATTGAATGTCTCTTTAGATGAAGCATAAGAAAGGATTTTTAAATAAGTATTTATTTTTTCTATAAAATTTTAAATTTTATTTTATTTTATTTTATTTTTATTTTTATTTTTTTGCGAGGAAGACCAGCCCTGAGCTAACATGCATTGCCAATCCTCCCCTTTTTGCTGAGGAAGACTGGCCCTGGGCTAACATCCGTGCCCATCTTCCTCCACTTTATATGGGACGCCGCCACGGCGTGGCTGACGAGCAGTGCGTCGGCGGGCGTCCGGGATCCGAACTCGCAAACCCCGGACTGCCAAGCGCAGACTAAACCGCTGCACCATTTAAATTTTATTTTAATTTAACATTAAGTTTAATTTTGAAAAATAGTCATTAGGCAGATAAAATTATGGAAATGACAGGCCATATTTATAATATTCTGTATTTATTGACATTCTTGGCCCTCATATTAAGAAACAATATAGATATCTCTTCTGGCTGTGGGTGTAATTCAGGAACTGTCCCTTCTCTCACCTCCTAGTGATCCTCCCTTTAGCTCTTATTGTACTGAAGTTCTAGCTGTTTCTGAACCAGCCAAAGAGAAAACTAGCATCTCTGTTCAAGGCATTCCTTCTGGAAACTATCCCTTTTGTACCTTTGCTAATTACAACCAAGCACAAAGGATCCTGAACAGAGAGTCCTGCCGTGAAAAAGCCATGTCTATTCTGATACTTGTTAAATTGGTCAGGGAGACTTTATTTGGGACCTTCGCAATAGGGGTATTGCAATAGAGGAGAGATCAGGCTCAACTCAATACGACAAGGACAAGTGGGGATTTATAGCCAAGGAGCAGAAGGAAGGGTCAGTAGAGGGAAAATTACTAAGAGGGAACATCGAGAGTAGGGAGATTTTTGCTAAACCGACTTAGAATTCTTGCTGAGGGCAGGCCAGAGTGATCAGATATCAAGAGTGGAGACTGAGGGCTTTCACTGGATATGGAGAGTGATCAGAAATCAAGGGTGAGGGGATTCTCTCTAAACAGACTCAGCAGGATTCCCGCTAAGACTGGACTTGGCAAGGACAGACATGGAAGCCCAAGACCGAAACCCAGTCAAGAAGAAGGCTTAGAGGAGTCTAAAGTTTGGTCAAGAAAAGAGTCCTTATCACTAACAGGAAAATTAATATATGGAAGCAACATAGAAAACCCTCCTCGCACCAGCTAGGTCCTAGTATCAGCTTTCACTAAACGGGTGACCCTATCTTTAACACATTCCTGTCCTTAAATTTGTTCTTTTAAAGGCCACAAGTTGCCTTGAACATTTTCATGGGAAGGTATTTCTGATATGGTTTCTGAAAGTACAAATCCCTTTTTAAGGAAAAGAAGAATGGGCTGTGCTGGAGGGCTAATGGATTTCAGCGGGAAGCCTATCGCCCAGCATTCTGTCTGAACAGTCCTCAGCTGGACAGCACTCACAAGCCCAGATGCCAAGCTGTGGACAACTGTCTCCAGGCAGCACCATCTGCTTCCCTGGGAATCTCCCCAAGCATTTGGTTGGCAGCTTCAGGTTGGCCTTGAGGTCAGCCATGTGAGGCGGATGCTGCTGGGAGACTGTCTGGCTTTTCTTAACACTTGGGAGCTCATTTCCTACCATTTACCAGAGTTAGCATTTGATCATATTTTCTTTCTTTGAGGACAATGAAAGACAGTTGAGTTCTCCTTAGCAGGAGCTTAGCAGAAAGTAAAACTGAACTCAATTATCTCTCCTTATTGTTGGGAGAATTGTGTTTCTTCCTTAGGACAGCCAAACATAGGGCTTCTCAAAGGGTGTGTTGCAGGCCTCAAGTCTGCACAAAATGCTCCAGAAAAAAAGGGCCCAAAGGTCAAGTAAGTTTGAAAATGCCGTACATCACATCTCGTTAGAAATTCACCATGCACGTTAGGTAGTAATGCCTCTGAGAAGTCCTAAAGTTAAAAGCAATCACTTAAATATGGTTTAACCTAGTATTTCCCAAACTTAGGAGAACACAGAATTTCAACTTAATTCAGCTACGTTGTAACCTGTAAATTGTATACCTTGCTCCCAGAAAAGGGATCATCAGAATATGGCTAGGTACAGTCAATCATCAAAAGTGCTTGGAAGCCTTAGGGCAGCCAGTGTGGGTTGCACAAGAGAGGACAAATGTCTTCTCTTTCTTTTATTTTCTGTGGTTGTCAGAATACGGTGTATATTTAATGAGATGGGCAGAATTCATTTTTCCTCTTTTCCTCCTTTTGACAAATATTAACCATGCCTCTACTAGCCCCAGCATAGTGCCAGGCACTAGGTACATAGATGCAATCCAAGTAACAATGCCACAGCTTATACTCAACCCGGAAAGACGCACATTTGAGAGGTATTTATAATGAAATGCACTGAATGTCCCCTGGAGTCAGGATGTACCTCTGGGTTTTTTCCTTAGAAGGCTCTTTGATTAGGGACAGCTCACTTCACCGGGAGAACAGAGAAGGCCTCTCACCAGGAAATTTCTTCCAGTCCACCGAGGCAAGGGACAAGTCCACCGGATGGTGGCACAGGACAAGGGAAGGAGCACTGAGAGCAAAGATTAAAGAAAGGAACAGATCATGAGTGCTTTTATAAAGTCAAAACACAAAACTCATGACAGTCCACTGCTGCGTTTAACAACTCAACAAAATTCTGCATAACAAGAGAATAGATTATCTTAAGGACAGGGACCATTTCAAATAACTTTTGTATCTCCTTAATTACTCAATTGTGCCAGGCACAGAGTAGACACATTATGAATTTTAAATACTACTACTGTATTTTGCATAGGTACTAGTAATAATGCCATATGCACACAATAGGCTTTCAACAACAATTTAGAGGGTGAATAAAAGAAACGTTTCATTTTCACACATCAAGGATCATTCACAGTTTCACAATTTTTAAGTTTTTTTTAAAAAGACAGCCTAGATTATAAAAATTGAGAAAGTAAAGGAAAATAGTATTTGTTAAGCTTCCTATATGCCAAGCAATTGGCTAGAATCTATACATTCATTTAATTGGTGCCCTCCTTGGGGGCAGTGGTAAAGTTTACTCCAATTGCTTCCTATACAACCCTAGGACCTGGTACTACGCTGGTACTAGTAAGGGCAGGGTAAATATTAATTGAATGGAGGAAAAGGAGAATAAATGAATTCTGCCCATCTCATAATTTAATTCTCAGGATAAACCCATGAGGTAGATACCACACTCCCAAACATTTTCAGGAAAATATTGCCTTGAACTCTTCCCAAGATTGCCCAGTCTTTAAGAGGTGGATGCTCGATGATCAATTAATAAGCACATCCAACTCACCTTGTCAATTGTAGTTTCATATATCTGGGTAATTATTTGAATTCTTGGCAAGGATATGTAGAATTCTAAGTTAAATGCATGCAGCATGCCATACGCCAGAGTTAATCATGAAAACGCAGTTCCTCTTACCCCAGACCCTGGCTAATCTCTCTCTTTTTTCCTGCCTTGAACTGGGCTTGCTCAAGGAGCTGTTTTGGGAATCAAACAGGGTCCAGGTTAATCACTCCTCCTCCTTGGCTGGCTATGTCCACCCCTCGCCCCTTCGTTGCCCTGACTCTCTTTATATGTGTGAGTGCACACATACGCACACACACACACACACACACACATACGGTCGTCCCTCAGTATCCGTGGGGGATTGGTTCCAGGATCCTTGCAAATATCAAAATCCACGGATGCTCAAGTCACCTTAGTCCGCCAGCCCCTCCGTATCCGCGGGTTCGCCTCCTCAGATTCAACCAACCTGGGATCATAAACCGCGTTTGGTTGAATCCGCGGATGCAGAAGCCACGGATACGCTGCATCGACTGTACTTCTTGGTTGCTTTATTTTAAGCAAGTCTCTTAGATACTTTGATTCTAAATCTTAAAACTGATTATGGGGAATTGTTAAGTACAAAAATAAAAGCAATCCAGCAAATGAGTAAGGCGAGTAGCCTGCCATACTGCTAGTTAATTCTCCTGGTTTTACTTTAAAGGCCCCTTGACCTTATTTATATAGCAGGGTATCTCCATACTACATCCCTAATCAGGTTACTTATCCTGCATATCCAATGGGATTGTCTCTTAAGTAACACATCTGCTGTCCTGAGAGATGCCTGAGATGGCAACCATTTCATCCATTAAAAGATTTATACATTTAGCTAAGAAAATGGGGCTTTTATTCCTAGAAACTGAAGTTTGCATCTCAGGCATCTGAGTTTTTTGAATGCCACAGTTAGAGGAATTGTTCAGGAGGTACATTAGAATTCTTGCAAATAATGTACACCAATTAATTATGTGGAGTGCTCAATCAAAGAAACCTGGTTTGACTTTCTTGTAAATCTCTGTGCAAACAATGGTGTGTGAGAGAGAGGGTTTAAATGAACATCTTATATCTGTACATACAACTATCTTGAAACAGAGAGTCGAATTGCCTGGTTTAACTAAAATCTCTTATTTTCTCTGCTCTGTATGAAAGAGAAGTGTTAATGAGTACTGAAATGTCTCAAAGTCAGACAGCAAAAAGGAGGAAGAAAAAAATCAAAAGATTAGGTTAATTCTCATTAAGATTTTTTGCTCCCTGAAAAATTGAGGGTTGACATTCAGTATGAAAAGCAAGCTTTGAAACGAACAGTATTTTTATTTCCCACATGTCTTTATATGACTGATCAGGATTATGGGAATCTGATCTTTCCAGGTTCTCCTTCATATGGAGGGACAAATGAACAGAGGGGTAGGAGTCTCCCTGACTCCCCCTTTGGGGCAGGCAGTAATTCCCCTCTTTGAAAGAGATTTGGTTCTGTGAAATCTGTACTTCAAGGAGGACAAGGAAAAATCCAGGTTGTTTCCTGCAAATTCAAAGTGTTCTGTGTCTTTTCTTAAAAGATACTGATTGGGTAGAGGCTGCAGTCATCCGTAGCCATCTCCCATTGGGTGATTGATGTTACCATGGTGTGTGTGGCCTGGTGGGCTGGAAGACAGGCATGCTGCTGGGGATGAGCCCGAAGTTCCAACCCCACAGCTCCTCAGCACAGGATGGATTCATGGGTAGAAAAAATCAACAGCTATGGAAAACAGACTGATTGTTGAGACAAATCAATAGTAATTTTAAGAAAATTAAACCCTGGCTGAAAAGGGTGAAAAGCACCTTTTAAAGCTCTAAGGCTCTAAGCAGCAATGGAGAGGCTAAATTTAGGACCTCTTGGGTGTTGTCCCAGTCTTGGGTGTTTTGATTCCGTGTGACCATTCTCTAACTCCTTATCAGCTCATTATCTCAGCTGACAGGGTTCCCGGCCTTCACTGTATAAACAATTGCTTAGAGAAGAGAAGTAAATGGGGTGGGCCCAGGCTATCTTTTATTTGTATCTCTTGGCTCTGAAAGGATTACTAAATGAAAGTCCTGGGGTTCTGTCTGGTCTCTGACACTGGCACACACAGAGCAGCCCAGAGACATTTTTACAAAAGAAGGAATGACACAAATATATATTCACAATCGAGGACTTTTTCCCCCTCCACGTCTGTAACCATCCAGTTTTCTAACATATCTCCATTGGCCCCAAAATGCCTATTTTCAAGACATACACATAAGTGAAAAGAAGGAAATTCTGGGGAATATTCAACACTTAATGCACTCCCCAACTGACATATAAAAATCCCTTAATAACATTTTAATTTGACTAATATGCTATTTAAGTCCAGCCTCACAAATTAAAGCCTTTGTTTTTATTAGAGCATGGAAGATCCTGAGGGATATAAATATCTTTTGGTTGGAAACCTCTCCAGTTCCAACTAGCTCCACAGACTTGCACATGATGTAACTCCTGAAGGCAAGGAATGAAAAATACTTCCCTCTTAGTCCTGCCCACTCACAGAGACGCTCAGAATGTCTGAGTTTTCCTTGCCCATGTTCACAGCTATGCTGGCTTCATGGGGGAGTGGGGTGCTTGAAACCCACTGGCAGTAAAGAGGGTGTGAGGCCAGGACAAGAGAGGGCACGGGGCCAGGACCGTGAGAAGAGCTCTTCTGAAAAGACTGCATTGGCCCCGCTGTGTCTGCTCTGCTCCCGGGTGCTCTACGTTAAGGAAACCCCTCAAATAGTGTGCAATGATAACCATTGAGATCCTATGTTTGTTTGACTTTTTGCATCTTACAAAACATCTCCTTTCATATTAATCACTTGATAAATACAGTAATCCAGTGAGGTAGGCAGGGCAGGTAGTTTTGGTCACCACATAATTTACATATCTTTTAAATGCTAAGTGATTTGCCCAAGGTACAAACAGCTAGACAGAGGCAGAGTTTGTACAAGAACTCAGGCTCAAATACTTGGTCCACTGTGGCTTCTGCTACAGGCTTGCCTCCCATAATCCTTTGCAAGAGGAGACTTGGACCGTTCGCAGGAAGTGGAAAGAATAAACCTTAAAATCACCCGAGAAGGGAGAGGCAGATGGACTCAGTTTCCCCTCTCTTGCCTGAGAGAGTTCAGGGGCCATACAAAAGCTTTGATACAAGAAAAACTAAGCATTCATACTGTGTGCTGAATAATGGCCTCCCAAATATGTCCACATCCTAATGCTTGGAATACGTGAATGTTACCTTACATGACAAATGAGACTTCGGAGACGTGATTAAAAATCTTGAGATGGAGAAAGTATCCTGGGTTATCCAGGTGGACCCAATGTAATCACAAGGGTCCTTACAAGAAGGAGGTGACAAAAGTCAGAGAAAGCAGAGAAGGTGATCTAACCACAGAAGCAGAGGCTGAAAAGATGTGTGAGAGAGAGAATGGAAGATGCTACACTGCTGGATTTAAAGATGAAGGAAGGAGGCCATGAGCCAAGTAATTCAGACAGCCTCAAGAAGCTGAAAAAAGCAAGAAAATGGATTCTCCCCTAGAGCCTCCAGAAGGAATGTAGCCCTGCCAACACTTTGACTTTAGTCCAGTAAGATCTGTGTCAAACTTCTGACCTACAGAACAGTAAAATAACAAGTGTTGTATTAAGTCACTAAGTTTGTGGTAATTTGTTACAGCAACAATGGGAAACCAATATACATCACATGCCAGCTTTCCCTCTCTATAGTCATAAAATTTGTTTCCGTAGAACTGAACCAACAACTTGCCATTTTGATCCACTGAAATTTGAAAACAATTGCCAAAGACAGTTATTTTGGTTTACAGAAAAAAAATGACAGCTGATGTTATTGAGTGCTTAGTATGTGTTTTGCAATGTTCTACATCTTTGGTATGTGTGTGCGTTATCTCATGTAATCCCCACTATAATCCAAATTATTAAACCTTTCTGTGCCTCACTTCCCCCAACTATAAAATGGGTATAACAAAAGCACCTATTTCATATACTCTGTTATAGTAACCAGCCTCCAAGGTAGCCCCCCTCCAAGGTAGCCCCCAATGATCAGTTGTGATATTTTGTGTTAAATGTGAAATACACATTTCATCTTGATTCATGATCACTATTAGAGGGTTGCAACTTTCAGGATCTCCACCACCCCAACTCCAGGGAGAGGAGAGAGGCTGGAGGTTAAATCAATCACCAATGACCAATGATTTAATCAATCATACCTATGTAATAAAGCCTCCATAAAAATCTAAAATGATGGAGTTTGGAGATTTTCCACATTGGTGAACATGGGGAAGTGCTTAGGGTGGTGCCTAAAGAAGGCCCAGAAGTTCTGTGCCCCTTCCCACATACCTTGCCCTATGTATCTCTTCCATCTGACTGTTCCTGAATTATACCCTTGTATAATAAACCAGTAATCTGGCAAGTAGACTGTTTTCCTGAATTCTGTGAACCACTCTAACAAGTTAATGCAACTCAAGAAATGGGTCGTGGAAACCTCCAATTCATAGCCAGTTGGTCAGAAACATAGATAACAACCTGTACTTGCAATTGGCATGGTAAGAACTAGGCCTCCTGCCAACAACCAGCACTAACTTGACAGGTGGGTGAATGAATCACCTTGAAAGCTGATCCTCCACCCTAGTCAGGCCTTCAGATGACTGTAGCCCCACCAACATTTTGACTATAATCTCATGAGAGACCCTGAAACCGGAACCATCCAGCTAAGTGCCTCCCAAATTCCTGACCCTCAAAAACTGTGTGAGACAATCAATATCTGTTATTGCTTTAAGCTACTAAGTTTTGGGGTCATTTGTTACACAGCATTGGATAACTAATACAGTTGTTATGAGAATAAAATTAGTTAATATTAATTAACATAATAACTAATATAGAGAGTACTTAAAATAGTACATGGCCCACAGTTGGTATTATTTAACTGTTTATAAATTAATTCCTTCATTAAAAGTATGGATGCTATGAGCTGGATCCTGATAGGTGATGAGATTACAAAGATGACAAACACAAGATCTCTGACCTCAAGTAGCTCACGCTGAGGGAGAGGGAGGAGCTGGGAATAAACACACACAATTGATGTGTTTTGCACAGCACAGCTACAAATGCATGGAGAAACAGTCGTATGTATAGAAGATGTAGTAAGCCATTAAAATTTATACATTTCAGTAAATTTATATCAACATAAAATGTTTCAACAATTAAAGTGAATGTGCCAAGTGGTTTAATTTTTCTGTAATTGTTTTTCTCCTACTTCCACTTACTTGTTCCCTTAAATTATACACCAAAATAAATTAAGAAAAAGTGGCATCTTCACGTAACAATAACTTGCAGATGGTGTTTTCAAGGAGCTTTGAATATTTAAATTGCATTATTAATTTATACTATTAATTTTTGCATTCTCCATCTTTAGGTCATATGTTGAGGCCTTTAAAAAAACATCCTAAATCACTCAAAAGGTAAAATAAGGAATATTTTTAAGGGAAGTTAAATTTGTTCTTTATTTTCTCCTTATCTTATGAGCCAGAGCCATTCAAAAGCAAATCCACCACACTAGCCTTTATCAAAGTAATGTTGGAAAACAGGGACAGTCTATTTTTCTGTGGAACATGAATCAAAATTATCCAAATGAGTCTAAATGAGATGGAAACACTGCATCCATATATCTCTGCTCTTTTTGTGCCAAGATACCTAGCAATTTAGGACACTGATCAGTGCAGTAATGTTTCTGCAGGTTATGTTTTTTAGCCTCTGCCACTGAGATTCTCATTATTTTTTTGTAAATTCTGCAGTTGATAGAGCCAAAATCAAAATATCCTTTTGGCTGCTAAAGAGTACATAGTGAACATTTATTTTAGCATGTAGAAATGCTCTAAGAAAAGAAGGGGAAAAAAGAACACCTGTGGCTCTCCAAGGACAATCTCCAGTTTCATGGAACACTGAGGATGTCAGAACTGTCATCTCTTATAATATCTGCCTGCAGTTAATTTGATTCCTCCATTCAAGTTAAAATGAAGCGCATAACTGCACAGCCAAGTACTTTCCATCTTGTTAAACTGATGAGTATGTTATACACTGTGTCCTTCCAGTCATCCTAACTGAGCTCTCCACTCACAGCCCAAAGGTTTTAATTGCATTACCAGCTGTTATTGCTACTTGGGGCTCAATGTGGAGTAATTAGTGAGAAGACAATAATTCAACCAACCCAAGAGAACTCTGGTAGAATTACCTTCTGCCTACAGATAGGCAAATCATCAGGTGTGTGTGTGTGTGTGTGTGTGTAGATAGTGATAGAGATACAGCTTTAGCCCCCCAAATCCCATAGATACCTTCAAAGCTGTATATTTGGGAATAGGGACAATACCTAGGCAGTAAAAGTTGACCTACCCAAGTGGGTGCTCCAAAACATGGAGCAATTTACATGTAAGAGTAAACACATGGACAACATAGTCTTGTGAAAAGGTCAAGTATATTTGAGAACAGCAGGAGGTTGAGTCTGGTTGGAGGGAGGCAGGAGTTGAATCTACAGAGTGGTTCCAGCAGGATTGTGATGGGCTTATGTGTGAAGGTAAGGAGGATAGATCCCAACTCAGATGTAATGGCAAGGCATGAATGTTTAAGTGTGTGTGTGTATGTGTGTTGGTGGGCAGCTCACATTTGTTTCTTGGAAAGATAACATTGGCAATGGACATACTGGGAAGAAGAGAGATGGAAATGTGCTATGAGAAGTAATGAAGTCAAGCCAAATAAATACCTGTGAATGTTATTTAATTAAATAGAAAGAAACTACTTAAACCCACTTTTCAGTAATGAAAATAAAATAACTATTATTAACTAAATAAACTGGAGCAATTAGGAAGAAAGTGAAGGAGGAAAGGAGGGAGGGAGGGGAAATCTTAGTGGAGAAAAACAAGAAAGAATGGAGAGAATTTCTAGAATTCAAAATCAGACATATTTGGTGGCCAGATTGTTGTGAGAATGAGTGAAAAGATAGGAGAACGATGCCTTGATAATTAGTCTGAGACTCAGTCTAAGAGAATGGTGAAGGTGTTCCAAGCAGATAACAGTTGGATATGTGTAGTCTGCAATTGAAAATGTGGGTGTAGGGCTTAGGAGAGGTCATGGTTGAAGATAAAAGATTTAGTAGTCATCAGAATATAGAAAACTACATTTATTAAGCACTCATTCCCTTCCAGAAACTCTGCTATGTACTTTAGGTATATGGTCTCATTTAATCTTTTTTTAAAAAACCCTCATTAATAAAAAAAAAATATGTCTTTTACAAATGAAGGACCAAGATTCCAGAGGATAAGTAACTTGCTCAAAATCATAAGGTTAGCAAGTGATTAGGGTGGAATCCAAAATCGGTAGATATCCAGTTTAATTTCTGCTTAATCCATCTAAGTACCTTAGAAGACCTCTTATTCTTTCAGGGCGAATAGTTGTTGGTTAAAGCAGGGAGTCATTAAAAACTGGATATATATAAACCTTAAATATTTCATTTTAACTTGAAAATGTATATATATAAAAACACCAATTTTTAGATATTGGGCCAAGATCTCTTCTTTCATGATGGGTCCACTGATGGAGATCTGCACCTCCATAAATCACACATATAAATCATATTCATCATCCATTGTCTATGATTTCTAGTTTGCATTTCTTAAAGAGGAAAGAGAACCTAAAGACATTTGTGAGGCAACATAAGTGCAGGTGGTTTTCCCAATATATTTCTATTGCACTGCTCACACTTAATTCGACAGCAATTTTTAGGAACTCAGTTTTATCAAGTCTTTCCAAAGTATTCAACTTAATTTTCATCAGAAACACAACTTTTTCTTTTTGTGCTCAGAGTTTAACAGTTTGTTCACTATTTAAATAAATACTTCACTGTAGTGAGTACAACTGGAATTAACCGGTTTGGAAATAAGCACAAGTCGCTTGGTAAGAAAGCAACTCAACTATCAGGAGCAGAAATGTGCTGACATGCATGCAAATGGCAGCCTGCAGCGTACAAGGAGAGCTCAGTATCATCCGGGCAGAAGTACGTATGTGCCATCAGGGAGTGAGAGCATCAATCAACCTGGTGAGACAGTTCAGCAAAGATCTATAAAGAGAGCTCCCACTCCAGCCTTATCGCATGAGAATTAATATTTGGAATGATAATCCTAAATTATAAACATTTTTGAGCACATGAATCATTGTGTAAAAAAAGAGAGCAAGACCTGATTCCTGCCCCATGGGGAGTTTAAAATCTAGTCATTGAATTGAAAGACTCTTAATCATAAAAGAAATATGGAAAATGCTATTTGTTGAGTACTTGTGAATACTCCCAGGCACTTTTCTAAGTGTTGTACATATATTATTTCATAATACCCCTTAAGGTGGGTACTATTCAGTCCTAACTTGTCATGCAAGGAAAATGAAGCACAGAGAGGTTAAATAATTTGCAAAAAGTTAGCCATTTGGCAAGTGATGGGTAAATTTTAAACACAGGCTATCTATCCGTACAGCCTGAGCTATTAGCCACCGTTATATATCAGTAACCTACCATGTTCCAGGAACTGGACTGTGCCATTCATATATTTTATCTAATTTTGATCCTCAGATAATGTTTCAGCATATGTATTATTAGTACCATTTTACAACATATTACATGTCACAGAGATATGAAGTGGTAGAGCTAGAATTCAAGTACAGATAATTTGACTTTAGTTTTCATGTTCCTTACGCGTCACTGTCTCACAACATTATTTATAAATAACTATGTACTAATTTGTATGGAAAAGCCCTCTGGATAACAGAGAAGCAAATAAATTGCATATATCTAACTCAGAACACAAATTGGGACGCTTCATAGAATCATGGGGTGTCATAACACTCAGATTAATTACCCCTGTTCTAAATAAGAGAAAATTATTTTCTCACAAAGAAAATAAATAGAATTAATTTAGACCACTTTTTCTGATATGCTTGTTAGAGAAAAAATTGAAAATTTACAAAAGTGAAGTGAAGAAAGTAAAAAATATCCATAATTCCATCATTAGATATAATCTCTGTTAACATTTTCATACATTATCTTCCAAATTTTTGACTGTATGCATACAGGAATTTCTCCTACAGATAATTTTTTGATGTGAATTTGTTAATGATGTAATTGAATAATTAGGGAACATCATTATATTATGTGGAGGAGTGTTTTTGTGACTTTGTACTTTGTTTATCATCCTTATGAGTGATTAATGTGATGAGAATTTGAAATAAATTCTTATAGAGATGGGAAGCATATCTTGGCTTTCTTCCTGTCTCTTTCTGGCTGCTGCTTCTTATTTTCTTTGGCACATTCTTCCTCCTCTAACAACTAAATGCTGGTTTGCCTCAGGACTCTAAACTAAGCATTCAACTCTTCTCACTCTACATATTCTCCAAGGTGATCTGATCCACTTCTGCAATTTCCATATTACCTACGATCTGATATCTTTCATATTTGCATTTCTAGTCCATTCCTCTCTTCTCATATTTATGAACATCTCTTTGGCATCTCTGTTTGGCTATGTAAAATCCACCTCAAAGTCATCAACTCTTGCTGTACGCCTCACGTCTATTTCCCTTCTTGTTTTTCCTCACCCAAACAGTTCATTAAGCGAGAATTTTGAGAGGCATTTGTGGCATTCCCCTTTCATCCATATTCCATAGTCAACCCATCACAAAATCTATAGGTAACACTTTCAAAATCTATCTCTAATCTGTCTACTTCTCTCCGGGTCTATCTTCATTCAAGTAACCATTATGTCTCAGCCTAGTAGGCAATAGTTTTATGTCTTACTATTTCTACTCTTGAGCCCTAACATCTCTCTTCCACATGGGAACTGAAAAGATCTTTTTAAAATAAAAAACAAATCAAGTCATTCCATTGTTTAAAACCTTAACATGGTTTCCCATTGCACCTAGAAAAAATTCCAAACTCCTTAACATGATCTATAATGTTTTGCATGATCAGCCCCTCCTACTTCTTCAACCTCATCTCACTCCATACTCCATCCACTCCTCTTATGATCTCTTCTTCCACTTCTTCAAAGACATTAGCTCCTCTCCCAGGGAAGTAGAAAAACAATTTGGTCTTATCAAAAGTTAAGGGGCTGGCCCAGTGGCACAGAGGTTAAGTTCATGCACTCCGCTTCGGTGGTACAGGGTTCGCAGGTTCAGATCCCGGGCATGGAGTGATGCACCGCTTGTCAAGCCATGCTGTGGCAGCATCCCATGTAAAGTAGAGGAAGATGGGCACAGACGTTAGCCCAGGGCCAGTCTTCCTCAGCAAAAAGAGGAGGGCTGGCCACTGACGTTAGCTCGGGGCTAATCTTCCTCACACACAAAAAAAAGTTGAACGGTGACTTCCGTTCTGGACAAGAAGGCATAGACCTGTTTCTCCCTGTTCCTTCCCACTAGACACTATAAACTCTGGAAATAATGCAACAGTCAACCACAGGAGAACTCTGAAATATGGTAAGAAGGCAAACTTGTTGGAACCCCAGGGCTGGAGGAACAACATAGTGGCAGAGTGTTGTGTGCCTCACCCCCTCCCCAAGAGAATTTGTGAGTCACCCAGACCCAGCATTTTCAGACCCCCAACCCAGCAACAAAAGCCAGCCTAGGTAGGCTTCTTCCTCCCCTTGACTGAATAAGAACCCCTCTGACAAGATCAGGCAAATTTGGAAGAACTGGCAAGAGAGATCCCTCAGGAGCCCCACTAACAGTAAGTGGCCTGAGGAATCACTCTCCTTTACCATTGGGCCTAAGACTCCCCTTCCCCAGTGAAAGATACCAGAGATATCCAGGAGGGATTAGAAGAGGAAGCCAGGCACAGCAAGCAGCATAGCTCAGGAAGCCCCTTTGACCCCACAGGCCTAAGACTCCTCTCCCCACTGGGACTGACAGCTCAGCCCCAGGAAACCCCTCCATTCCCTCAGTCAGCACCACAGGTACCAGTGGGAGCCCCAGAAGCAAAAGATAAATCAAGCAGATGAAAATAACACTGCAACAGCTCTGAAAATTAAGCTATCATTGTAACAACAACCCTAATAAAGGAGACTAGAGTCTGCATGCTAAACAGGATTACAGCCTACTAAAAGTTAAAAATAATAATAATAATAATTAGGACAAAGAGACTCCTAACACAATAGAAAAAATTTCCAAGATACAATTGCATTCCTTGGCTTGTGGCCCCTTCCTCCATCTTCAAAGCCTGCAACATAGCATCTTCAAATCTCTCTCTGACTCTCTGACTTCTGCTTGCCTCATCATCTCTTTCTATGACTCTCTCTCTTCCTCTGGTAAGAAGCCTTGTGATTACATTTGGCCCACCCTGATACTACAGAATGATCTTCCCATCTCAAGATCCTTCAAAGGCCCTTTTGCCATGTAAGGTAACATATTCATAGATTTCAAGGATTAGGACATGCATATCTTTTTGTGGGAGGGGTTGGGGGGAAGACTCTGCTTTCCATATCAATAGATTGTGATAAGCCATATTTGTACATTGTAACACCCAAAGCAACCACCATGAAAACTATACAAAGAGATACACTCAGAAACACTATAAATAAAGATGATATCCTAAAATATGGTTCAACTAATCCACAAGAAGGCAAAAAAAGAAATAGAAGAACAAGAACAAGAAGGGAGAGGGAAAAAAACAATAATAAAATGGCAAACTTAAGTACCACCACATCAGTATTACCTTATATGTAAATGATCTAAATGCACCAATCCAAAGACAGTGATTGGCAGAATGGATAAAAAAAATGACCCAACACATGCTGTTTGCAAGAAACTTACTTCAAATTCAATGACATAGTATATTGAAAGTAAAAGGATGGAAAAGTTATACCATGCAAACAAAGTTAAAAAATTAGGAGTGACTATACTAACATTTGATAAAGTAGATTTCACAGCAAAGAAAATTACCAGAGACAAAGAAGGACATTACATAATAATACAGGTATCTATGCACCAGGAAGACATAACAATTCTAAATGTGTACTCACCAAATAACAGTGCCTCAAAATACATGAACCAAAAGCTGATAGAGCTGAATGGAGAAATAGACAAATTCACAACTATAGTTGGGAACTTCTGCACTCCTCTCCCAGAAACTGACAGACTTACTAGGTAGAAAATAAGAGATCTGAACAATACAATGAACCAACAGAATCTAATGGACGTATATACAACACTCCACCCAACAGCAGAATACATATTTTTTTCAAGCACTCAGGGAACGGACTTAGACTATATCCTAGGTCATAAAACAAACTCAAGAAAAAAATAATTGAAATTAAATAACATACTTCTAAATAAGCCGTGCATCAAAGAGGAAGTCTCAAAGGAAATTTTTTAAAATACATATAGAATTGATTGAAGACAACAATACAACATATTGTTGCTAACAGCATGCTGAGAGGGAGATCTATAGCATTAAATGCTTGCATTCAAAATGAGGAAAGGTCTTAAGTTAATAATCTAAGTTCCTACCTAAAAGAAACAAAAAACAAAGAGCAAAAACCTAAAACAAGTAGACGGAAGTAAATAATAAAGAGAAGAGCAGAATTAATAAAATTAAAAATAGAAAAACAATGAAACAAAAAGCTAATTCTTCTTAAAACATCAATAAATTTGACAAACCCTTAGTAAGACTGACAAAACTAAAAAGAGAAATGACACTAATCACCAATAGCAGGGTATCATTACAGATCCTGCAATCACTAAAAAGATAATTAGGGAATATTATGAATAACTTTATGCTCATAAATTCAATAACTTTTAGAAATGGACCAATTCCTGGAAAAATACAAATTACCAAACCCCAACTAAGATGAAATAGATACCAAAAACAAAGATGGTAAGAAAGAAGAAAACTACAGACCAATAGCTCTCATGAACAAAGATGCAGAAATCTTTAACAAAATAATAGCAGCCTGAATATAACAATGTATAAAAGAATTATGCACCATGACCAAATGGGGTTTATTCTAGATATGCAAGGCTGGTTCAACATTTCAAAATCAGTCAGTGCAATCCACATTAACAATCTAACAAAGAAAAATAATATGATCATCATCAATTGATGCAGGAAAAGCATTTGACAAAATCTAACACCAATTCGTGATAAAACTTTCAGCAAGCTGGAAATACAGTATATTACTTCAACTTGATAAAAAACATCTACAAAAAATTAAAGATAATATCAATACTTAATGGTAAAAGACCAAATGCTTTCCCAATAAGATTGGGAGTAAGGCAAGAATGTCCACTCTCACCATTCTTATTCAATGTATTATTGGAAGTTCTAGCCACTGCAATAAGGCAAGAAAAAGCAATAAAAGGCATACAGATAAGAAAGGAAGAAATGAGACTATTTCTATTTGCAGATGATATGACTATTTATAGGAGAAAACCCCAAAGAAGCTACAAAAAAACTCCTAGAACTAGTAAATGATTACAGCAAGTTCATAGCATACAAGGCCAACACACAAAGTCACATCTCTATATACTATCAATGAACATGTAGAATACAAGGCCTATCAAAATCCCAGCAAGGTTTTTTGTAGCCAAAGACAAACTTATTCTAAAATTTATATGACAAGGCACAGGTCCTAGAAAAGCCAAAATAATCTACAATCTTGATGAAGAATAAAGTGGGAAGACTTACTCTCTCCAATTGTAGTGGGCTAAATATTAGCACCCCCCCCCTAAAATATATGTCTATCTCCTAATCCCTGGAACCTGTGAATATTATCTTACATGGCAAAAGACGTAATTAAGTTAAAAATCTTGAGACAAGGAGCTTATCCTGTATTATCTGGATGGACCCTAAATTATAATTACTTATCTCCTTATAAGAGAGAGGCAAGGGGAGTCTTGAGTCAGACACACAGAATAGAAGACATACACAGAGAAAAGGGTGATGTAAAGATGTAGAGACAGAGATTGAAGTGATGCAGCCACACTCCAAGGAAGTCAAGGATTGCCAACAGCCACCAGAAGCTGAAAGAGGCCTGGAAGAATTCTTCCCTAGAGACTCCAGCCCTGCCTACATGAGGATTTCAGACTTCTGGCCTGTAGAACTGTGAAAGAACGCATTTTTGTTGTTTTCAGCCACCAAGTTTATGGCAATGTGTTACAGTGGCCCTATGAAATTAATATGATATTGACTTATCAAGACAGTGTGATATTGGCCAAAAGAGAGATAGACCAATGGAACATAGAGAACCCAGAAATAGATCCATACATGCTTGACTGATTTTTGACAAAGGTATAAAAGCAATTCAGTGGAAGAAGGACAGCCTTTTTAAGAAATGGTGCTAGAGCAATGGGACTTCCATAGCCAAAAAGTGAACCTTGACCTAAACCTCACGCTATAGACAAAAATTAACTCAAAATGGATCATGGGCTTAAATGTAAAACATAAACTATAAAACTTCTAGAAAAATAAATAAGAGAAAATCTTTGGGACTTAAGGCTAGGCAAAGAGTTCTTAGAATTGACACCAAAAACACTATCCATAAAACAGTGTGTTTTTTATCATAAAATTGATAAATTGAATCTCATCAAAATTCAAAACTTTTCATCTGTGATGGCCTACGTAGAGAATGAAAAGATAAGCTACAGACTCAGAGAATACGTCTGCAAACTACATATCATATGAACTCTAAAAGTTCAACAATTTAAAAAAATCCAATTAGAAAAATGGGTAAAAGTCATGAACAGAATAAACTGAAGAAAATACATATATGACAAATAAGCACATGAAATTATTTCAACATCATTAGGAATCATGAAAATACAAATTAAAAGAAATGAGATATCGCTGTACACCTATCAGAAAGGCTAAAATAAAAAGTAGTGATAGCACCAAATGCTTTTGAGGATGAGGAGAAACTAGATGACTCATACATTGCTGGTGGGAATGTAAAATGACACAGCCACTCTGGAAAACACTTAGGCAGTTTATCAACCTAAACATACAATTATCATATGACTAGCAATTGCACTCTTAGACTTTTATTCCAAAAAAACAAAAACCTATGTTACATAAAAACCTGGACATGAATGCTCATAGAAGCTTTACTCTTGATAGTCAAAAGCTGGAAATAGCCCAGATACCCTTCAACAAGTGAATGGTTAAACAAACTGTGGTGCATACATTCTGTGGAATTCTACTCAGCAAAAAAAGGAACAACTATTGATATATGCAACAAATTTGATGAATCTCTAGGGCACTATACTGAGGTGAAAAAATCCAGTCCCCCCAAAATGCATACCGTATGATTCCACTTATACAACATTTTGAAATGATGCATTTTAGAAATGGAGAACAGGTTAGTGGTTGCCAAGGGTTGGGGATGGGATTGGTGGTGGAGTTCAGAGGGCAGGAGGAAGGTGGGTAAAGTTATAAAAGGGCACCATTTAGAAACTCAAATGAAAAGATTTAAAAATACACAGAAATTATTTTTAAAAAAGAAAAGCATGCTGGATAATTTAACTCTTCAGTGGGTATTTTGAAGTGATTTGTCAATCTATATAAATAAATTTTACTCAACTGTGAGAGCCAACCACATTTTGCTTTGTAGACAAACAGTGAATTTACATCAGTTAAATTCCTTCTAATATGTATCTGCTTTCAAATAGAGACAAACCTAAATTAAACATCATGAAGAATATTCTTCTGAAACTCTCCTAACATTTACTATGTGAATATTAATACTGCGTATGCATTTTACTACATGATTTTTTTAAATTTATTTAGAAACAAATCCAATAAAATGTCTTTCATTTTTGCTGCTCCAACCTATGCAACTGTTCTTACAGATCTGAGAACACTTAGGACTGTTGAAAACCTATTTCTCCTCACACTTTGCATGGGGAATACTTGGTCTCATATCCCCTTATGCATTTTTGAAATTACTAAATGAACATCACTTATGTCTATGTCTGGCATTCTTCAATCTGAACAAAAATTTACTGCCTTTATTGACATCATTACTACAGAGTTAATTAATCTGCCACTACTGTCACAACTCTCTATATAGATGTGTCAGTTTAGAAATCAGTTATTTAATCATGCATTCCTCTAAAATGGTAGAATTTTACATCTTTTATTAAATGAAGTGTTTGTTCTCTAGTACAAAAGTAACAAATTCCCATTATATAAAATACAGATAAAAAATTAAAATGCAAATACATCCATACATTTTTCTACCCATAGGAAGTCACCACTAATGCACTTGTCTGTATAATTCGATTGTTTTTATGCCTATGTGTACATGTATCCATACTTATTTTAATAACAATTTGATAATATTTTGTATCCTATTTGATAATTTGTTTCAAATCATAATACATTATAAAACATTTTTCCATACAAAGGGAAGCATTTATGTACCACCTCGTTAACTTTTTATATAGTATTCTATAACATGAATGCGTCTTTATTTAACCAATCCCCAATAGTTGGACATTGAGGTTTTTTTCAATAGTTTGCTATGATTAACAGAACTAGAGCTAAATATTTTACACACCATTATTTATTTCCTTAGGATAAATTCCTGAAAATGGAATTGCTTTATAACTTATTGACAAAATAACTAGCAGAGAGAGTATAGCAATTTATAACATCACCAACGGTTTTTCAAAAGGCCAGTGTTGGGGGAATAATTCTGTCCTTACCTTCACTAAATATATATTTTTTTATGTTTGCCAATTTGCAGACTAAATATAGTATATTGTTTTTATTTTATTTATTGATGAAGTTGAATATTCTTTTCACCTATGTATTGGATTTTTCAATACTTTTGAGATTTGTCTGTCTGTGTCCTTAGACTATTTTTCTCAATGACCTTTCTATATAATAAAGACTTACTCCTTTGTCATATGTTATGAATATTTAACTCTTCATTTTATTTATAACATTTGTATATTTATTGGATATACAAATATTTTTCTATTTTGTCCTGTCAAGTCTATCAAACTTCTCTTTTGATTTCCTCTTTGGATGAGGAAAGTTCTTCATTTCTAGGTTGTATAAATACTCTCCTTTACAAAATCAGGAATTGGAAACTGCACTGAGATATCATGTAGTTCAAACCCATCATTTTGCAGTTAAGAAAAGCAAGATTCTTGAGAGATTTCAAGAATTTCCTATGGCCATACCATTAATTTCTACCATTGCCAGGGCTAGAATCCAAGTCTTTTATTCCTCCACCTATTAGAGAATTATGCAGATGAATGATCTCTTCTCCTTCTGAAAGAGCATGAATGAAATGCTTTGGCTTTCAACAATTGGGGGAAAGTCTCCATGCTCATTTCTCATACTCTCTACCCCAATGCAGGCTATGCTTTCCAATCCTCTGGATGGTGCCTTATTCATGGAGATCTGAGCATACCATGAAACATCCCACGGATAAAGCAATATAGGGTTTTTTGATGGCCTCTGAGTTGTGCCATAGCTATGGATGTGTGGCTGTGGAGTTCTGTGGATGACCACAGCAGCTTTCTCAATTTGGGGAGGGGGGGAAGACAGCTTTGGGCTGGCCTCATGGTGTAGCGGTTAAGTTTGCAAGCTCCACTGTGGAAGCCCGGGGTTTGCAGGTTCAGATCCTGGGCAAGGACTGACACACCGCCTGTCGAACCATACTGTGGCAGCATCCCATATAAAGCAGAGGAAGAGGATGTTAGCCCAGGGCCAGTCTTCCTCAGCAAAAAGAGGAGGATTGGCAAGGGATGTTAGCTCAGGGCTAATCTTCCTCATACACACACACAAAAAAGATAGCTTTGCTAATAGATGATCACCAGGTACTTACAGTAATGTCTGATGGATTAAGGCAATAAGGTAGAAAAAGCAAGAGACTGGAGAATAGGGATAAGGGGATTTATAATCGAAGAATGACAGTAGTTCTCAGGGACTGGCAGAACTCTAATGTGCTTCCTTGGCCAATACATGCTCATTTGGGTCTGGCAAGCTACTTCTCCCAGATTCAAAACCACTAACTTCCTTAAGTCTGGCCCACAAGGAAATGTTTCCAAGCCTCTGCTTTCCATGAGGCTGATAATATTAAACCTGCAGTTCTATTCTTGGGATTCAAGGATTAGCAGAGGCCAGCCTGCCTCTGTTGCCCTTGCTAACCAGATATATGGTGAGTGCCAAGCAAAGACCACATGATATTTTAAAATCAACACACACATTAAACACCAAGAACAGTCCTATTTTTCAACCTACACCTCTCCACCTCAACAGGCAGCATTAGTGATTAAGATTTATTTAATCTGTATTGGAGCAACTCCTTCAGTGAAGGCTGAAAGAATTTGAAGATAAAGGCAGCATAGACAGTTCCTGCTGAATCTTTTGCTCACTGAAATCTCCTAATGAGGCCCATATCACTGTTTCAATGCTCTGCTGAGAAGGCTCCGAAGGTCAGGGCAGAGACACTTCGTGCTTATCAGGATTAGCAACCACTGTCCAAGAACTTGACTTTAAAGTGCTCGATTATCCAGCCAGCGAGAGAAATTCTCCACAAGATTATAGACAGGGAAAGTGGTTTTGCTGTGACCTGGTTAAAAACTGAGGCAGAATGAAAAGCAAACACAAGGAGTAGAGAAAGGGCTGACCTTGTAATGAGTTATTGGAAAGAAGGGGCCGGGTAATAAATAACATTTTTAGATGAAACAGGACAAATCAGAAACTTCCTTATTCATTTGCCCTATTTGCTATGTGTATGGGGTATTTCAAAACAGTTTAATCTCTGAACCAAACTAAAATTATTTTCCCTCTTCCCCTCCCCCTCCAGAACTACATTGAAAAACACCCTTCTCTGAACCATCGTTGCGCACCTAATTACAGCACACACTACTTGGAGCTGTTATCATAACCATTTTAAGGAGATGAAGATTCTCTTTGCTCAGTAAGGGAAGGACGAAAAGGTCTGGTTTTTCAGTAAAATATAGATTGCCAAATGAATGTGACTTGAAATAAAATCAGCTTTAACTCTGCTGGAAACCAACCCTCTGACCTCTTGCTTCCCAGCCCTTCACCACCACACCCACAAGCATCCATTTCATGTTTCACCCTGGCGGGTCCCCAGGATACCAAGGCTACAGATCTCCCTCCCATTAGCTGCTGGAATCCAGAATATCCATGGCAACCAGTCTCTAACCCCAGGAGAAGGCAGCAGAATTGAAAGGCTCCATTCTGTTTCTACATCTACAGCTCAGTGAATTGACAGCTTGGTGGTCCCCTTAGTTCCAGGAGATTAGGATGCACTTTCTTCCTTCCTTTGTGTCATCTTTTTACCTGTGTAGGTCTCAGCCAAGGTTAAGGAATTTTTCAAATGAGTATTTCCCCTCTCACCAGCCACTACTTCACCTATCCAGAAGCACATTCCTTAAACATTCCTGGCTTTGCAGCATCTTTCTAAATAAAACAAAACATAGTTCTACCATTGGGCTTTTTACCTTCCTACAAACACATCCCACATTTGGGGTGCATGTTGTGCAAATTACAATGGATGTCTGATTTCAAACAAACCAAGTCCTTTGTGCGACAAGATCTTATGAAAACCGGCACAGAGATAATAAATACATACAATTTTATCATGAAATTAAGTTGTAGCATCAAATAACTATAATCATGTTTAAGTGATTGTTTGTGCCACAGATATTTAGATGGGGTAACAGATTGCACAGTGCTCTCGCTGTTTGCCAATGGAGCCTGAATAACTAATTTGCGCTCCATGCCCAGTAGAATGGCAGCTGAGTCCCCAGTGGATATGGGGAGAACTTGACAGGAGCAGACCATTTGGTCTGCAGAATCAAAAAGAGGCAGAAATGTTACATACAGTACACAATCTAGAGTCCTATGTTGCATCCTAGTTGCCTAATAATAGGTTTGTAAAGGGAAGTCAATCTGCCAGTCAGTGCTTCTTAACCATTTTGAGTAAAATGGACCCCTTATAAAATCAATGAGAACTGGAGATTCTCCTCCAGGGGAGCGTATATATGCGTGAGATGGAGTTATATACGGCATTCTCTGTTGCTCAGAGTTTTGGCAGAAGCCTCAAAGGATGAGTATACAGTCAGCATCAAGGACCCCCCACATCCTAAATGGAGAGGTCACTCCCTAAAACAGTAACTACTGGAGTACTGGTATAGCTGGGGGTACACCAAGACTTTCAAAGTGGAACATGGCCACAGACGGTTTTAGGTGATTAATTTCTAGATTTTGTATATATATGTGTATTATATATATATATATATATATATATATATATAATTTTTTTCACAGAATTCCTTCTCCCTTTTTCCACAAGAACAACAAATGTCTCACCCCTCCCTAACTCAACTCTGGTGTGTTGTTTCGGTTGTGAGCAACTCCACAATTCCAAAGAGATGATATACCTACCCATGTCTGTCAAGATGTTTTTCATCAAGCCCAGGCTTGAGTCTCAGCAGCATGTTTTATACGATTTTAAGAAAGAAAAGGTAACAAATTCCAAGTTTACTGATAACAGATTAACATTACATCTTTGAGTAAAAGGAATATAGAATATTATATTTTCTTGAACATTTATTCAGATTAAGAGAAATTTTTTTAACTTTTGCAAAAGATTATTGAATATTCTTAATATTTGTTTCCTTTTTACTGCTTACTGTCATTAAATTCTTCTGTCCTCAATTACCCCCGATACCGTGTACTTCTTTTATTTGGATTTACTTAATGGGAAGGCATTGTAGATTTCACTGCAAGTAATGCCATAAAGTAATGAATCTTTTGTAACCCCACAGATATTCATGACCCAATACTTTCTTTCACTGTTGCTGCTGATTTCCAGTAAATCCTCACTCACCTCAAAATTGAAAGAAGAAAGAGGAGGAGTAGGAGGAAGAGGAGAAGAAGGAAAAGAAGAAAGTCTTCATCTCTCTTTAGAAAGTGCATTTCTGATCAAAGTTTACTTTTAGGGTTAGAGTGTATTTATCAAAACTTGCAATATTTTTAAGCTTTGATCAACTGTGTATTAATAATTACGACAATATACTTCAGAAGAAATTTTCTAAATAGTACCTTAGATCACAGGAAATAAATTTAAATATGTAATTTATTTAAGAAAAGTATGATAGGAATAAAAGACTGGAAAGCTCCAAAACATATTATATATGGAAAAGTTCCTTGGGTGAAGTGAAATGAAAAAAAGAGCCCAAGGTGGGGAAAATAACAATGTAAAATCTCTGACTTAAAAAAAGAGTTATCCATTTTGTTGGAAGGGTGGTGATGGGTTGTGGTGATTTAATTAAAAGATGGTAGAGGGCACCAAATTATTATGGTATTTAAGTTCCATTAGGTACATTTCAAATAAGAATGCAACAGGAGCCAGCCCGGTGGCGTAGTGGTTAAGTTTGCGTGTTCTACTTCAGTGACCTGGGGTTCGCAGGTTCAGATCCCAGGCACAGACCTGTGCACTGCTTATCAAGCCATGCTGTGGCAGGCATCCCATATAAAATAGAAGAAGATGGGCACAGATGTTGGCTCAGGGCCAATCTTCCTCAGCAAAAAGAGGAAGACTGGCAACAGATGTTAGCTCAGGGCTAATCTTCCTCACCAGGAAAAAAAAAGGAATAATGTAACAGTTTTATTTTAAAATATTGATATTTACAATAAGTAACAAATTACATCCATTGGTCCTATTTAAATTTATGACTTGCAGACCACTTGAACTTATTTTGAAAATTAAACTGTATATTCCTAACACATCTTTATGTTAATATCTAAAATTTTTATATACTGTATTGTATATTTGAAAGTTGCTAAGAGAGTACATGTTAAAAGTTCACATCACAAGAAAAAGAATTGTAAGTATATTTGGTGATGGATGTTAACTAATCTTCTCGTGGTAATCATTTCACAGTATATGCATATATCTAATCATTATGTTGTACATTTAAAACTAATACACTGTTATATGTCAGTTATCTTGCAATAAAAGAAAGAAAATACGTTTTCCAAGTTATGGGTGGTTCTGTCATAGACATCAGCATTAAAAAAAAACAAGATTTACTAAGTTCAAAAGATTTTTCGGGCTGGCTCCACGGCCTAGTGGTTAAGTTCGGCACGCTCCACTTCCAGCAGCCCAGGATCGGTTCCTGGGCGCAGACCTACACCACTCATCAGTGGTCATGTTGTGGTGGTGGCCCACATACAAAATAGAGGAAGACTGGTAACAGATGTTAGCTCAGGGCTAATCTTCCTCAGAAAAACAAAGAAAGGATTTTTCTCTAGGCCACCTAGTAATTTACTCCTGGAACAATAAGTCCAGGTATTGACTGATGGCATTCCCATAGCATACCTGTGTCAGGGCTCCCCTAGACATAATGCCCAGGTAATAATGAGCATAATATAATATTTTCACGATCTTATCCCCAAGGAAACCACAGTAGCTTCTCATTTTTCCTGCACACCTGAGATGGTACAGGGTCCCCTTTTTCAGATCACTTTACTTTTTCTCCTCCAGCCAAGCTTACCCACAACTGAAGGAGAAAAAAAGCACTCCATCTCGGGGCAGCCCATACAACGGCTGAAAGTCCCCACAGATGACATACGCTTCCTCCCCCGCAGAATGCACCCAATGTTACACTTGCCAATAGAAGGGCCTCTCACTGATGAGTACCACAGCTGCCCTTCAACCCAACTTTTCTTCTCAAGCACTCTCCCATCTACCAGTTACCACTTGCCTTCCCATTGGCAATATTCCAGCCCTCAAACTTAAATGCCTCCAGTCCTGCCTCTCCATCTGATTACTAAAATACTGCATTCATAAGTCATTCTTCCAGGTGTAAACTTGAAAAGGGTACCTGTCATCTAAATCCAAACACCTTAATCTGCTGTTAAAGGTTCTTCATGGTTTGATACCCACATCTCCAAATTTACCTCCCCCATTCTCCTAAATACAGGTAGGCTTTGGTTAAATTGATCTCTTTCTCTCCACACTGTTTCTACCTCTGTGACTGAAGTCATGATTTCTCCCTACCTGGAAATTCTCCTGATCTTTCTTTTGACTGACTTACTACATTGAAAACATTTGCTACACTGGTAAGCACTACAGAAATGAAAGAAAGGTTTTACTTTGTTTTGTTTGAGATGTACTGTAGTCTAGTGGGAAAAGCATGGCACTTCCCAACCGACTATATTGGTGTATATATGCTGCCTCTAATTCTTGTTTAATTGCCTGGCTGCTCAATTAGGCTGCAATCTCCAGTCTAGTTGAGGGCAGGGATTGTGACTACCTGTTGAATTCCCACTACCTGACAGAGTGCTTGATGTATTTGGTGAATGAATAAATGTTGAATGTCTGTAACTGCTTAGTAAGTTGCAGAAGTAGAATTCAACCTAAATCTTTGATACAGTTTCCTTGGGGCTTTTCTTTATCTGTAAAATAGGGAAATGTTTTCATGTAACAAATATAATTTCTGCATCCAATCCAACCTGTACTTTTCTCTCTGAGATTTCTTCATAATATAATTACGTATCTTTGTCTTCTAGATGAATGATGGCAATGCAGAATAAAACACTGAGGTTATAAAACATTTAATATAGCCCCTGGTGTACAGTAGGCACTAGATATTATTGATGGAAGGAAGAAAGGAGAGGAAAGAACAAATGAAAATAGGAAGACAAGATAAATTAAGGCATAGAGAAAGGAAGATGTAACAGAGACTACTGCTTATTCCTGATACCTATTCTTCCTCTATTCCATAATTATAAAATATTTAGCTGGGTATGTGGCTGGCCATAGTAGAACTAATTTTTTATCTTCCTTGCAGCTAGATATAACCATGCATTTAATTTATCATTGTATGTAAAGACAAGTTTTGTGGGCTAGCTCCCTGGAACTTTCCCCCAAGAAACAGCTGGATTACATCTTTTGCTAATCCTCCTTCATCTCTGACTTCATCCTGCTGCAGAGGAGGTGGTGTCACGGTCTTGGACTACATCATAGGTTTGACAGAGAGGTGAACTGGAAAGAGACTGGATCCCTGAAGACTTTGTGAAGCAAAGCCATCATATCAGACCTAAATCACTTACCACCAGCCTTTTGCATGAGAGAAAAATAAACTTCTACCTTGTTTGAGAGTCATCGTTAAACCTACATCCTAACTAACAGAATCAGTAAGAAAGAGATAAGGGCAGAAACAAGAGAAGGAAAATAGGCAGTGAGGCAAACATAATCCCTGCCTTCAAGGAACATATAGTCTAAAGACATAAACACTCCAGAATCCACAACTACCTGTTCTACGGGAACATTATAAGGTCAAAAGGAGAGAGTAGCTACCATGATAGTGCTTGCTTCATTTCTGGAAATTAGTCATAGAGAAACTTTTGTAGAGAATGGGAATTATTAAACTACCATTATCAAAAACTGTGAGAAGGACTAAGGAAACTGAAAATTGACTTAAAATAGCAGAGGAGGAGAGGGAGACCAGAGGGTAAGTTGGAGGAAAGTTCTTAAACTCTGCTTTTATCTCTCCCAAACTTTGCCCAGGGACAGTCTTTGCCTGACGCTCTGCTGCAGAAATTGGTCCCAACACTGGCCTCATGGTAACATTAGCTTAAAGAAAACACCTCGAGTGCCTAGAATGTTAATGAAAATAAGTGGGGGGGGGGGGGCTGACCAGCTGCTCTGGGGCCTTCACTCCTCAACCCTCTCCTCGTCTAGGGCACCAAACTGCCTTCTCCCAATGCTGCTTCTCTCTGAGTGTTTAAAGATGAAAACTTACCCCAAGTGTTAGGTAAAATGTCATTGATGGTGGCAAAGTGGAATCTCAGGCTATGACGTGAAGTCACAAGGCAAAATAACTAGACATCTGAGCAGCAGAATAACTATAAAGACAAGAAAAGGAGTGATATCTGAAGCAGAATTGTTGGAATGACAAAGAATTTAAAATAAGCACAGCTTTAAATATCTTTAAGGAGATAAGAGAAGCCACTAGTAACATGAAAGATCAACAGAAGTCATAAGAAAAGGAATTCACTGGAAATACTAGGCATGAAAAATATAATAGTTGGAATTTTTAAATACAGCAATGGAATAAACAGTAGGATGGAAACAGTTGGAGCACAAATTTGTGAGCCAGAAGATTAAATTGAGAAACTCTCCTAGAAGACAACAGGAAAAGACAGAAAATATGTACAAAAGGAAAGGTGGACCACCACCTTAATATCTGACAAAATGTTTATATAATTTTATGCGGAAAGTATAACCCAAAACCAGGACTTGAATCAGATCTATTGGAGTACCAAGTCTATTCTCTGAACCTCTGTCTATGTTACAAGCTCCTTTGCATAAAACTTCCAAAAGTAGGCAAAGACGAGAGAAGATTAAATATAGGTCTTACTTGGGGGGGTCCCATTACTTCTACACACTCTGGCAAAATCTCCAGGTATAGTCAGACATTAGGACATTCATACAGAGGCAGGTTGTCAACATGAACTCCTGTAATTTTTGGATCATACTGCCTAAAAATCCACTTTGACAATGTCTCAGAAACTGCCATTAGGTAATGGCCTCTTAGCTGTCTATCTGATGAGAATAAGGAAGAGTGGGAGAATTTTTTTTCTTCCCTGTGTAACTCTTGTGCATACAGATACACCCTTACAGGGGAGTGCTATAGACGACAAGATATGCAAGATTGGACAGAGAGCTATCCAAGAACAGGGACAATGCATGGCTCACAGAAAATAGTCAATACTGTGAGCTAAATTCAACTACAGTACATATAGAGAAGTCATTATGTCACAAGGCACTGTTGGGATGTGAAATATACCTCTCAATAGAAAAACAATTTCAAGTATAAAAGAAGACGAATTAACTCAAATATTAAAAAACAAGGACTAAGTTGCAGTAATGTGATGGAGAGAAGAATATCTGATATATCACTCCGAACACGGAGGACACAGTTTGACTCAAAGTATGATTGTAGACTACTGCAAGCTTTTTTTTCTTTTTCTTTTCTTTTTTTTTTTTTGCAGGGAAGGATTTGCCCTGAGCTAACATCTGCTGCCAGTATTCCTCTTTTTACTTTCTTCTCCCCAAAGCCCCAATGCATGGTTGTATATCCTGGTTGTAAGCCATTCTAGGTCTTCTATGTGAGTCATGCCACGGCATGACAACTGACAGATGGGCGACGTGGTTCCACGACCGGAAAACGAAGTCCGGCCTCTGGAGTGGAGAGCTCAGAACTTTAACCACTAGGCCATCAGGGCTGGCCCGACATGCTTTTCATAATAATTCATCTGAAGGCTTTTTTCAAATCAAACCAAAAATTAAACTTATTTATAAAAGAAATCAACAAACTGTTGGAAGTTCAACTTTCAAATATACTGTAATTTTCAGACCTCAGACACAACAGAAAATATTTTTGCTCACTTTTCAAACATTGGCCAAACTATAACTGAGGAAAATCTACTTTTAAAAATCACCACTTAAAATTTCCAATATCCATACAAGTTTCCATGGCCGGACATCTATTTTCAAAAACATCAGAGTTGACTAAAATCTTTCAAATATATCTGCAGCTTGGGCACGGTTGACAGAAACATTTGTATGACAAGTTTGGGGGTCTTTTCCTACATCGGCAATAATTTTCTGTGTTTCCCCTGCTGTCATCAAAGCAATTTGTGTCTGAAAAAGAGCTTCTCCTGCATAGAACCCAGTACCTCCTTCTGCTTGATCCTGCAGTGAAGTCATCATAATCTTGTTTTTATGATGCCACAGTCTGTTGCCATGAAAGTGATTGCAATGTCATAAATTCAGCATTTCAACTTTACAGCAGGATCAAGGAGGAAATGATGATGAGGTTGTTCAAAGGGAATGGTATAAGTGCTTCTGGTAATTAGCTGGAGGAACATGGAAATAGCAAAATGCACAGGGAGAAAGAAAATGGATATATGGATCCAAGTCCTTTAATAATGCCACAAGACTGCCTCACATGCTCCCCAGGAAGGTTTTAACATACAGCCCCTTTTACCATTAATTACTTTGTGCCCATTGCAAAACCAGTAGACTTCCATGCCCTCCGTGAGCTGAAGCATCTTTTCTTTGCATTCAACACAATCCTTGTACCAGAGTTTGAGTTTGTGAGAAAGTCAGTAGACTTTTGATAAGAGAAGTGCTTGAAATGTGGCATTTAGAGTTTTTTCCTACCTAATTAGAGTATTTTAACCTCACTTTTAGCAGGGATTTTATGTCATGTTGAAGAAGTAAATGGAAGATAGTTTGTGATTCAATTTAAAGATAAAATTTTGAAGATCAAAAGAAAAACATTACTCCCAGATTCACGAATCCTCAAAAGCAATCATTCCACATTTAGCTCTCTCTGGTGCCTGGCACCAGGTCCTCCCTATCTGATATTATCATTTTGATTCTTATCTCCTTATATTTGTGTGGGGATAACATAACATTCCTCACAGGGATACTGGGAGAGACAAGAGTTAGCCTAAGTATCTGGCACATAACACACGCTTAAGTGCCTTCCTGACTCCTGATGTGCAGTCTAATGCTCCTTAAACTATGACACAGTCTAGTTTCTGGAGTGATCTGTAACAGCTTCACTGTCTATTCTAGTTTGACCTTCCGTCTTAATGCAAGTAACACCTTCAACTTCCATGAAAACACTTTCTTAGTTTTTCTCCTTTGTCTCTGGCCATGTCTTCTCTTTTCAGGTTCACCCTCCCCTACTTGACCATTAAATACTGAAGCTCCTCAAGGCTCCTCAATGTTTTTCAACGTCCTCGTCTCTTCTCTATACAACCCCCTCATGCCAATCTCATTCAGATCCACGGCTTCAGGTGCCATTTATATGTTGATAACTCACAAATGTATTTCCTAGCCTGGACCTCTCCTTTGAGCCCCTGACTCATCTACACAGACACAGCATCTTGCATAGTGTGCCCATTTGGATGATTCAAATGTCCCTCATACTCAACTTTTCAAAACCAAATTTGGCCTCTTTCCCTAAATTGGCCCTGTTCTAGGGATCTCTCTGTCAGCAAATGGCACTGTTGTACAAGCCGGAAACCCTGAGCCCTTTTTGCACTGCATACACCTTATCTTACCCATCTCCAATACCTGTCAATTTTATCTCCCAAACAGCTCTCAAATCCATCTATTTGACAGCATTACCTTGCACACCATGTCAGTTCATGCTGGACCCATTGCAATAGCCTCCTAACTGGTCTTCCACATTCATTTTAATCCTCCCTGTAATCTGTTCTCTATGCTGCAGCCACAGCAATCTTTCCAAAATCCAAATCAGAACATATTATCTTCCTGCTTAAAACCCTTCCCCATTCTCTTGAAATGAAGGTCTGGTCATGAATACCACCTCCTGGACCTGCATGATCTGATTCCTGTCTCCTCCTATTCCAGCCACTCAGACTATTTCAGGTTTTCAAATGTATGTTTCCTTTCACCTCAGGGCCTTTGCACATGATGTTCCCCCTTTCTGAAATGTTCTTCCACCCTCCATACCCTCCAGCCTGTCTCATAGTTTATCCCCTTTCATCCTTAATCATCACCGGGAAGCCTTCCCCTGGGAAGCCTTCCCTGACTCCAGGTTTGGAAGTCAGTTTGGTGTATTATAGTCTTTCACAGAATCACATCCCTTTCCTCCAAAGCACATATATCAGTGTATAATTATACAATTATTATAATAGCTATTTAACTAATTATAGTTATTTAATGTAACTATAAGCCACATGAAAACAGACAAGATGTCTATTTTTGTTTCCATTGTATCCTCAGATCTTGGCACAGCGCCCAGCACATAATATATGCTCAAGATATTTTTTGAATTTATGATTGGTATTCTTCTTGCAATTCATTGAGATATTATCATAAGTGACACTGCAAAAATTCTTTTAAAAAAAAAAGGTAAACATACACCTACCAGACTACTCAACCATTCCACTGCTAGGTATTTTTTCATAGCAGCTTTATTTACAATAGCCAAAAAAAGAAAAACTAGAACAAACCCATTGTACAGCAACAGGTGAATAGATAAACAAAATGTGAAATATCCAGATAATAAAACACTACTCAGCAACAATATATGCTTGAAAATATCTTTTATGCTCAAAAGATGCAACAACATCACAAATCTCCAAATCTTTATGCTGAGTGAAGGAAGCCAGACACAAATAAGTGTATGCTGTATGCTTCTATTTTTATTAAGTTCTAGAAAAATGCAAACTAAACTATAATGACAGAAAACAAGCCATTGGTTGCCTGGGGACAGGGGAGAGGGACAGATGATTGCAAAGGGTACAAGAAAACTTTTGGGAGCCAGCCCTGATGGCCTAGCGGTTAAATTTCACTTCCCGATTGAGGAACTGCATCACCCATCAGTCAGCTGCCATGCTGTGGCAGCAGCTCACACAGAAGAACTAGAAAGACTTACAATTAGGATATACAACCATCCACTGGGGCTTTGGGGAGGGGAAAAAAAAAGGAAGATTTGCAACAGATGTTAGCTCAGGGTGAATCTTTCCCTGAAAAAAGAAAAAAAAAAGAAAACTTTTGGGGGCTAAAGGAAATGTTCGGTGTCTTGATTGTGGTGACCATTTCATATGCGTATACATATATCAAAAACCATCAATTGTACCCTTTGGCCTTATACAGCCTATTGTTTGTCAATTATACTTTAATAAAGTTGTAAAGTGACACAAATTCAATAGGAATCATTAAGAGCTGAATGCAGCTGATTCAGACTTAACATAAAGATATCAGAAGTAAGGTAGGAAAAAGGAGATTTAAATCCAAGGAGTTTGCTAACTATTACTTCATTATTACTATTATTAACTATTATTACTATTATTAACTATTATTATTAACTATTACTTCATTATTTAGTCATTCAACAAATATGTTTTATTTCTAATAGAAACCAGGAAAATAGGACAATTAAGAAATCCTAAAATTTTTAACTAGAAAACAACTCTAAAAATAATATCCCTTCTCATAAGCTTTTGGATAAATTAAAGAGAGCAAAGAAAATATTTTTACTTAGATATTTATTTGCTGGGGGTTACTAGAAAATATCATGACTTGAGTCCCAGAATCTTTGAGAATATATTCTATATAATGGCCTTAAAAGATAGCATGACCACTGGCCCCGCGGCACAGTGGTTCAGTTTGGCATGCTCCACTTCGGCGGCCTGGGCTTTGGATCCCAGGTGGAGACCTACCCCACTCATCAGCCATGCTGTGGCAGTGACCCACATACAACATAGAGGAAGATTGACACAGATGTTAGCTCAGGGCTAATCTTCCTCAGCAAAAAAAAAAAAAAAAAGATGGCATGACCAGAGTTTAAAATAAATTAAAAGAAGCATAATTTTTTAAAAGGCAGTATTTCTAACACAATAGCAAACAACTCTCCCACTCAGCTTCCTTTCTCTCGACTTTTCACTGGAGTCTAGCCATCTGTGTTTAAGTAAAACCTTTGCACATTTTTGCTACAGGCAAAATTTTACATTCTCTTAGTTCTGTGATATGGTGGTGTCAGCCATTTCAAGTTTTTGCAGACTTAATAGAATATTAATAGCCCTAATGATTTTTAAATACTATTTGCAAGGTTGTTTAAAATGACTGTCACAGTAATGATCAATAAGGTAATGAATGTGAAAATACACTGTACATGGCGAAAGGCTATGCAAGCATAAGTGAAAAGATGAAAATATTCAAAAAATTATTTTTCACTTGAAAATCATTTGGAAGAATAGAATGGATGGTAAACAATCATAAGTTATCCAAGTTGAGGAAGTATTAAAAAGAAAAAAGAGACTAGCATAGGTCACTTGAGAAAATGGAAGCCCCAATCAGTCATTTTAAAACAGGAAGAGATGATTTCCCAAATAGAAAATAAACCATTCTGAAAGTGTACAACTTCTTCAAAGGTCTGGAATAAAACGTTCCTTCATTATCTTCAGTGGAGAAATGCAAAATCTAGAACGATGTTTCCCAAAATGTTTTCCTAGAACGGTTCTACAGGAACACAGAGTTTCCGAGTCAAACAAGTCTAGGTCATTCTGAATTAAAGTTTAAAGGGCTATGAGAGCAATTTTCATAAACTCTAATAATAATGCGAAACTATAATAATAATGCGAAAGAGAAGATAATATGAAGAGAGAAACATAATGCAGTCTTTTTCAAACTTCCTTGACAAGGAAATCATTTTTGTCTCAAAGCCTGTTGTGGGTCTGTGAAAGGATCTGAATCTAAAATGGAACCAAAGGATAGGAAATGGAGACTCCGCACATGCACCCTCAAAAACACGAAACTTAAAGACTGAGAGACTGATTTCCCGTTAATGCCAGATTTACAGAACATCGAAATGTATCTTCAGACCAATGAGCATCCGCCATGAATTGCTTGCCATCTTCGAGCCAATGAACTCTCTGCGTGGACCCTCACTGGACTGGCTCCTTCTGCACGCCTTGCCCATAAAAGCAACCTGCCCTAAACCCTCATCTCGACTGCCCTGGAGCTCTCTGCCTTTTGCGTGTCTCGAATTGCAATTCCTCTATTTCCGAATCAACTCGATTTCTGGTCATTCAAGCTTGCCTCAGTTTACCTCTTTTCCTTTAGGTCGACAGGTATAACATGGTCAATCCTTAACTACAGGCGCCATGAGTTGATCGGTGTAGGTGATTTAGGAACCGTGATGAAGATCAGAGTATATAAATCCCACAAAAACATAGTGTAACTGTGACTACGTTGGTGTGAGTGAGAGAGAAGATGACTGATTACCCAAACATTGCATAAAAGGAGCGTTGCAGAAGGAGTCTGATTAAGAGAAATGTGGGAGAAGCTTGATTCTGGACAGAAGAGCAAATTGTGGGAATAAAAGTTGCTACTATGTTGCCCAAATAACTTCTATTTAGTGAAACCCAACTTGTGTGAAAATTCAGAGCTCCAACTAAAGCAAATTCCACAGCCTAGGAGACGATGAGAATTCAAGAACCCAGGGACAGCTGCAGGTAAGTGTTTCTCAAACTGACCTTCCTGGACCCTGGCCATCCTCACGAGTTCTCTGTGAAATCTGTCCTGCCTAGTCCCTGGGTGCCTTGTGCAAAGCGGCTGTTTCCACCCTCAGTCAACCACTTCCCCTCCCTCTTCAACAGCCTGGGAAATCGCAGTCACTTTCTAAACACCACGCAGGAACATGAGGCTGTGGGAAGGGATTCTCAGGCACAGGGCCTCTGTGTGCGGTTAAGCCATGGGTGCACTGCACAAAGATCTCTGGCCAGGGGAATAAATGGGACCCTACATCCAATCTGCCTTGTCTTCACCAAGCTGTATGCCCTGGCATTGCACTGCCTCAGTCTGGAGGAAAAGAGTCTTTGACTTTTGCAGAAGGGCACTGGTCAGCCGGTCAAGTTTGTACCTACCACTCTCCCTCCCTTTCTAATGCTCACAAAGCCACTCTATCAGCTTGTGGCACCCTGCTCAAGACCGTCAGCCTTGACCCCTTGATCAGTTATTTCTACTCTGCTGCCTGAGAAGTGCCTTGTGTCACCAAGCACTGGTGACAGGAACAAAGGGCTTCTCTACAGGGCAGAACATACACCTGAACCTGAACCGGTTAGCCTGGAAAGGCTAGAAAGTCTTTTCCCCTGCTCTTCCCTTTCGCTGGGCAAAAAGAGCAGAAGGACTTCAGGAAAAGAAATAGGACTGCTGAAAAGTGGAAATACAGCAGGGTGTATTTCAAAAATAAAATCTCTGTTACAGGGCCTTTGGCCTAACCCAGTCTCTGGATGGAACATTCCTGGGCCAAGTGTCCACTCTTTTGGTCACTCAACATAGCCAGGGAGAAGTGGGTAGGGTTATATGATGCAAACAGGACTGGCTACTGGTGGTGGGAGAAGGGTATCTGTTCTTAGAGTAAGTGGATATGGCCTGGGCAGCAACACCATCAGAAATCTACTACTCTCTCTCTCTCTTTAGCCTTGAGAAGAATAATTGTTATGTAAGTTAAATAACCCTCTTACTTTAAGTTTTCACATTGGATTTTATATCCCAACTCCTTGAACTATAACTTTCATATGCATCTTTTTTGAGTTTAAATTCTCTTTTTAGGTGTGAAACCAAATTTTATAAGCACGTTGGTAAAGAGAGACGTGGGAGAATGACTTGGTGATTCGTTATGGTTTATGTCTGTTTTCAGTTCCTAATAGCAGATACACCTTTTAAAGCATTTTCACATTGATATTATGTGGCCCTCCCGTAGGAAACTATAAAGAGAAAAACAGGCAAACTCTTCGACAGGGGAGGCTGGCTTTGTGAAGGAATGAGTCCCTCCAACTCTTTCCCAAATTTCTTTACCAGTTCTTATTCCCACCTGCCCCAGGGAAGGATCCTGCCAGAACTGTGACTGTCATAATAATATTCAGGGAGGGAAAAACAAACAAAAGATTCCATTAGATACTGACCAAGGAATCAGCTTTACTGTTTCCCAGGAAAATTAAAGACTGTGGTTCTACATGCCCTGGTATTATGACAGATCCCTAATACGCCTGGCTGAGGTAGTGCAGAAAGCTTTGACTGAAGGAAGGTGAGAGATTGGACAGGCTAGAAAGAAAGAAGAGGAAAGAACCCATCTCCTGCACACACCAAGAACCCCATGCACCAAGGCCAGCAGGGAGTTCTCCCACCTTCTAAAGGTGTGGTTTGGTAACAGATACTGAAGGGAAGTGAGACATCACAAGGTCTGGTGGCGGAGCTGTGACAACACAAATGAAATCAGAAAGGCTGTTGGCCCAGGCTGGCTCCTTTAGAATTCCAGTTCCCCTTCCTTCAGAGCGAATTCCCCAGGCTTATTTCTTCCATGTTAGAATTAGTTTAACACTCATTTCTAATGCCCTGTCTGCGTGCCAGGACATTTTTCATTCATGTCCGGGACGTCCGGCTATTCGGACGAGATTTCATGGGAGGAAAACAAAGCACACACCACAACCCAGGTAGGAGCCAGGCACCGCCGACCTTGTCTCGTGCAATCCTCAGTAGATTTCTTCCCACCAGCTCTGTGCAAACCATTTGCAGCTGGGTGTTTTCCTGCTTGTGAAACAAGATTGTCTTCCCAGCAGAGCAGGACCTATTTGATGAATGGTGGCAGAGGGCTAAGGTGGAAGCGGCTTTTGATTGCCTTGATTGCAAGAATCCAGGCGTTTAAAAACGACCTAGATGGCTTAACCCCTTCCTATCTGTGCTACAGTAAATGATGTAACAGTAACAAAAAACTCGTGAACATACTGACACAAAACAGAAGACAAAATACGTGTTTCAGTGTGTTTGAAGGACTGTGATCACATTTATAGTCACTCTTTAAAAACTATTTTATGACATAATTCATTAATATATTTCAGCAAAAAAGATTCAAGCAATATAGAAGTGTAAAGAGTAAAATGTGAAAGTCCCTTTTTTACCCCTCACCCACTCCCATTTTTCTCCCCAAAGGTAATCAAAGTTACAGTTTGGTGTATATGCTCTAGTCATTTTTCTATGTATTTGAGTAAATAACAGATTTCTTCCTAAACATATTTTTCTGCCTGTTGCTTTTTCACTTAACAGTACATATTTAGGTCCTTCCATGTTAGTCTATACAGGTCTGCCTCATTCTCTTTAATGGCTCCATAGTTGTTGTGGTCTGATATAGTAGAAAATTATAATGTGTTATCGTGGCTAAAAAGAACTTTGAAAAGGAAGTGTATGATTTGCCTGGTTTTGCAGCAACTTTTTGAAGAATTAAATTGTAGTTTGCAGAAGCATGCTTAAATTGCTGGTGACTGAAAAAATGCTCAGCAAAATGAACCAGGGAGCTCATGGCTCCCAGAGGCAGCCTGGCATGCACTCTGCCTTGTAATCCGGCTGGTCTTGGGAGGAGCTCTTTGGGTAGCAACTCTTCGCAATACCTCCTTGAAACTGATTGTGTTCAAATAATTTCCAACCCTGACAATGCTTTACATATAACCTGTATTATCATGCGACCCTGTGAGTCCTTAACATAAGGGGGGGCGGGGGGATGAAAACAAGAAATAGAAGAGCAACATTGATTTGTTAGGTTGATTTGTCTGACAGTGCTTACCTGCTTTCCATAAATCCTGGAATGGTTGGGCAATCTTTCATTAAATTAGGTGTTCTTGATTGGGTTACTCACCTTATTACAACATTGGTCTCTATTCTTCCCTGTGAATTATTACTCTCTTGCTCTGAGCAAGGTAAAGATTCTTTAATCTTTTTGGTAACCAAGTTTCAGTTATTGCAGTAGAAATGCATCATGAGGAGTTTTCTGGTACCTTCCTTTTCTTAAGAAAGTAAAATGAGCCTGAAGTTTAAGCGGGGAAAAAAAAACTAATTGCATCCTGTAACACCTCAAGATCCTACACTTTTAAGTGAAAGTGTATTTTAGCTTCTCCCCAGGAGCTAAGAATATGGTCATTTCATGTCAGCTTGTAACAAATTAGCACGACTCTTTGATCAATGGCATCAAAGGCTATTGATAGCACCAATAATATAGATGTGAGAAAATTTTGCATTGACTTAATGCCTGAAATCAATCAACCTTTCACCATTCTGTTTCCCTTCCATTGCTCCTGTAGGCCTGGATAACATTCAGATCCTGAATCTCCAGAGCCTTCTCTAAAGAGAGGAGTGGGAGCCACTGGAGAGTCTAGTATTCTACAGCTATTGGATCTGAACCCACCAAAAGCTAGAATGGGGGGCTGGCCTGGTGGCACAGTGGTTAAGTTCGCACACTCCGCTTCAGTGGTCTGGGGTTCACAGGTTTGGATCCCAGGCACGGACCTACGCACCACTCATCAAGCCATGCTGTGGCAGGCATCCCACATATAAAGGAGAGGAGGATGGACATGGATGTTAGCCCAGGGCTAATCCTCCTCATCAAAAAAAGCTAGAATGGGTAACTTTACCCAAAAGAAAATTCTTCCTGCAAGGAAATGTCAAAACCCAAGCAGGCATTGAGCTTTGAGATGGCCTTACTTATAGAACTTTCTGGTTTCCTATCTCTTGCAATCCACTGTGGTTACTCGAGGTCCATGGTGGCAGCAAGGCCTTGTAGCTGAAACTGAGTCTGAATGCAGCTCATGCTCTCCTCCACATTCCATTGTTCAAGTAACTTTTCCAGGGCTATGCAGTCAGGCCAATTATCTTAGAAACAAGCAATTATAACCACATTCACAGCTCCCTAAAAGAGTGAGTGCATTCTAGGAACAATTTCTCATGAAAGAAAACAGTAATTGAAGGATTGGCAAGGCTATTGCAACAGACCGAGACCTCTGAAGAGACATTTACAGCAGATGCATGCGCCTACACACACACACACACACACACACACACACGCACACACACACAGGAGTCCTCTTGTTTTCCCACCAGAGGAATTTTTCCTTTCCATCCAAATCCCCTAAATATTTTCTGGAAAAAAATATAGGCAATAGGAAGCCAAACAGATGAAGCTATGGCTGGCATTCTGGGTTCTGATCAGGCATTGTTCCTTAACATCTGTATCTGTTCATTCTTGCTTACATTTTAACTTATATTTGAATGTAAGTCGCAACATAAAATATTTGCAAAGTCTTCTTCCTGAGATAATATATATGGAAGTGTTTTAGAAAAGGTAAATTGTCCTATCAACCTAAGGTAAATTTTTAGTCCGTTTTGGAGCCTAATTCACATCGTCATCAATAGAGCACAATACCAGCTCAACCCAGGCGAGGCGCTTTCAGGCCGCCAAACAACCCTACTTGTCTAGATATTTTGCTGTAATTCGGTAACAGCCCCCAGACCTTAGCCTTGACTGAATACAACACACACACTGACGTGCACGTGCAGCCTATGTGCACATATTCAAATCCATACACTACACAACACTCGCTCTACTTGTCCAAAGGCTATTTTTGTAAGACTAGGTAATACATTCTTTGAGGGTAAGAACTTAATTATCTGAGTATTCCCCACCACACAGACTATAAGACTTTGCACGTCACCACAGTCAGTAACTAATTGTTGAATTGATTAACTATCAGATGTTCATGATAGTTTTCCAGATACTGGACCTCTGAAATGACATGTAGACATACACTTTGAGTAGACTGGTGAAAACATTGTCCACAAATGTTTGCTGTTGCCCAAAGGAAAGAAGTATGTTTTTTATTTATTTATATGTATTTATGTATTTCTTTCCTTTGGGCAAAAGTAAATGTTTGTGGGATATATACATATACACACACACACATATATATTTGGGCGGCAGGGCCACTCATTCCGTTTGGTTCTGGAAAACAAGAAACACAAACTACTGTGGGAGAGAAAGGAGACATCTGACCCTGCTGCTTTGTTTTTTGGGCATTCAACCAGAGTATTAGGACAGAGGGGAAACAAAAGGTAATTGAGCTGGGATTCTGGGGAAGCATTTTGTAAGTGAATAAAAGGCCATAGTGATGAGTTCAGTGGCAGAGGGGGTTTCCAAACACATCTCCAGAGAATCTGGCCTGAACCTAAATAGAAAGTCTTTCTTTCTCAAAATGCATAAAATGCTAGGTTTAACGTACGCCTCTTGCTTGCGCGGGTAACACCGTTTTTCGACGTGAACGACAGAGCCCAGCCCAGGTGCCACGGCTCCCTGAACGGCTGAGCGGGGACGGAGCGCCATCTACTGGCCACAGATGCAAGGAGCGTCCCGCGTGTCGCCCGGAGCGGAGCCTTGGAACAAACCGTACATCGTTTCGGCAATAGGGCTTGTGGAACTCGGCTGCTCCCAAGTTAGGATCCAAAGAGAAATGACGAAGTGCATCCCTTTCCAGCCCTTCCCTTGCTCTCCTTCCCCAAATATCCTTGAGAAGAAAACGCAGAGGAAAAGAAATAGAAACGTTCCTTTAGAAAAGCAAGAGGTGGCAGGATTTCGTTTTGGGGAAGGGGAGAGAATGAGGCTGGTTTCTGCCTCCATAAGCAGACATGGGGGAAAAGGCTCGAACCCGTGCTGGGCGCCATCTCCTCCACTCCCTCAGTTCGGCTGGGTAATGAGGTTGCTGGTTAACTGAAGGCTCAAGGGTGACCTGGAACAAAGGGACAGTGGGACGGAGCTGCAGGCAGATCGGCCTGCAGCTACATTGTGAGCCCCGTCAAACCCTGGACGAGAGGTTCTTTCACTCCTGAACAGAACAAAAGCCCCGCCTTCCTCTGTGTCCCAGATTTCTGCCGGATTGAAGGACAGCCTTGGTGTCTCCCAGAACTACCCAGAGCCGCCCAGCTCCCAGGAGAGTGTCTCTCTATAGAGGGGCCTATTTTCAGACCCCAGAAAGGTTTGCTCTTCACGGCCTTCCTTGATTTCCGATCCAGGGTGGGGCTCCTCGACCACAAGCAAACACTCCTTTCTTACTGCTGACTGGGGCTCCATTAGGAAGGCTCCACTTCCAAGGAGTCCAAAGAACCACAGAATTCTCCGTTTCAAAGGGCTTGCATAAGCAAAGCCGAAATTCACTACAAGACCCAAATTAGGAACAGTTTCTTAGCTATCACACTGGATGAACAGTACAACAGGTCTCTTCTGTGAGGTTTCTCATGTGTGACTTTGTTAAAATGAGGAGCCATTCGCTTGCACACCTAAAGCACAGTGGCAGCAGTGTGACATGAGCAAGGTGGTTTCCCCCATGTCTTGAGTCTGCTCTCCCCAACACTCCTTCCTCAGGGAGGTCTGAAGCCAGCCCCCCTCACCCACCCAATTTTCTACAAAATCTCTATGAATAAATCCCAGAGGCTGGCACTTCTCTGACTCCACAGACTGGGCAGCCGACTCAAAAAGATGAGAATCTTTTTTAAATGAACTGAAAACACATGTTTTTAAAAGATGTGATGACTTTCTAAAAACGAGGCAAGAGACACTGCATTAGGTTGTCTTCATTTTGCCAAATTCTCTTCAAATAAAAATAAATCCCAAGAAAGAAAGCAAAGCAGCACACTGCTGATGTATTTTTCAGCCTTACAAAACTTAGCAGAAGGGTCCATGTAATCTAATTGCTTGGGTTTGGGTTTTTAATTACTTATAACCCAGGATGAATCCCCATGTGAAAGAATCAAGCAGGGATGATTCTTAGAATGGTGGTTACAACAGAAAGTTCCAGTATATCTATGACATTAAGAAAGGGAAGAACACCTATTCTTTATATGACACCATGTCCCTTCCTTCTTTCAAAAACCCTGCAATATTTAAGACTCTCTTTTTTTAGGAAACTAAATCTTAGCTACCTCTACTGGATTCACTTATTGAAGCAACGTGTAAGTATAATGTGTGTGCAGTGATGTTGACAAAATGGGGAGGAGGGAGGTGTGTCCCGATGGATGGTGTGTCCATATGTGTTCTTCTTGTGTCGACAACACCCCTCTCGTTAAAGCATCAACTCCTCCTAAAGAGAAAGGCTTTGTTTTTCTTCCTACTCCATGGTTCAGTTTCCTAAAATAGTGCTTTCTGGAGAGCAAGTACTCAGCAAAGCCTTATTCCAGCCTCTCAGCCTGCCTGATTTCTAAGCAAATCCCTTCTTAAGGTGAAAGCATAAAAAACCCCCAGCTGGCCCAGTGAGGCACTTAAATGACCATCTCAGACTCAGAATCAGGTAGCTTAAGAACAATGACCTTCTCTTGGCTCCCATTTAGGATCTGGATCCCAGGGCAGTTCTTTCCTGGGGCCCCAGAGTCCACCATCACCACCTCCCCATGTTGGCCTTGCTGTCAATGGGCTCCTGCTCTGTGCCTTGTGCCTAGATTCTGGCCAGTAACTCCAGCCTATACCCCCTCACTCCTGAGCATGAAGTTTGATCTTGTGCCCCTGAATCACTGAGCTCTGTTCTTAATGATGATTAGCCATCTGTGTGCCTGGACTGCCAAACACTGAATGCCCTTGTCTCTCTGACTTGGACTCCTGGCCACTTCTTCTCCTCTTGATCTCCATGTATGTAAACGATTTGCTGATTTTAACTGATAATGCTGTGGTTCTTTGCACATCTTGGTACGCCCAAGTGCCTGGCATATAAAAGAGATACGTGCACAAGAAGTGTGGAGAAACAAATGAACAAATTAATAAATGGATGATCCTGGTGTTACCCAGTTGACATCACCTCTTGGGCAGCGCTCCAGAATCAATTCATCCCTAATGGGTACATTGTGTGCCTGGTCCCGGGGTCCCCTGCCTTCCTCTTGTAGATACAAATCTAGAGATAAGTTAATGTTCCAAATCTTCCTCACCGAAGCCAGGGGCAGGTGTTGAACCAGGTTCTGGGTCTTTCAGAAGTACCATCCAAAGTATGGAAGTGCCAGTCATGAGAAGACAGCCATACCTCTGGTCCATTCCCAAGGTGTGGCAGCTGTGGTGAGAGACAGGGTTAGACCTAGCAACTCCTAACACTCACCATTTTATTTAAGTAACACTTAGAGAGTACTTACTACCGTGTGTTACTACTGTGATTCATTTAATCCTTATAATAACCCTATGGTTATCATCTCATTGGACCCATGAGAAAACTGAGACACACCGATGTTAAGTCACCTTCCCAACGTCACACAGTGGCAGGGCTGGGCATTGAACTTCAGCAGGATGGCTTTAGAGCCCACATTCTTGATCTCTATGCTACGCTGACTCTCCATTCTGTGCTCACCCTCTGAGTATTCTAGTCATCCTATCAAGAAAGAAGACAAGGATAATTTGAGACAAGCTAAATTATAAGAAAACTCAAACTTACACCAAATACAAAACTGGTCTCTTCTTCTATTCTTTGCCTCAATAAAATGCTATTTAATTCAGAAATGGGACTAAGCCATGAAATCTTTCAGTGGAGAGGTAAGACTAAGGCAATAGGGATTCAGAAGAAGGGGAGATTGGCAAATGCTTTGAGAAACAGAATTGAAAGGATGTGATGTCTTCATGGGGGAGGAGTTAAGAGAGAAAGCAGAGCCTAGGATGGCTCCAGTATTCTTAGTACTGCTGGCTGGTGAATGATGGCATTTATAATAAAGGTTAGGAATATAGGGATAAGAGCAGGTTGGACAGGGAAGGAGTGGAGGTGATGAGTTACTTTTATATGGGCTGAGAAACACCTAGATGATTAAGACATGCTCTGCCCAAGAAGCACAATGCAAATGTTAGCACCTTTACAAAATTGCAAAACAACTTGAAAACGTTTTAGACCCATAGGATTTTCCATTTACCTAAAATGTGATTATGTTCTGCTCACAGTATCACCTAAATATATCATCAAATGCACTATATTGCATACACTTTCATGATTTCACATTTTCAAACCTACACATGGACATGATCCTCCCCCTAATATTTCTGACCGGGGTAGTCCAGGAGGCAGAGGCCCATCTGCGCTCCAGGCTCCCGCTTGTGTCTCCGTGCAGCCTCCAGGAGACCAGGCTGTGGCAAGGGAATGCCTGCCAGGCAGGCCCCAGGTGTGGAGAGCATGCACAGATGTGGTCTGTACCTCACCCAGGATGTGTAGGGCCAGCTGGGCCCTGCTCAGAGGGATTCAGGACGGAGACCGAACATTTGATTTAAGCAGGAGTAAGGAATCTAGAGTAAAGGCATCAAAGTCTAATATCGAAAGCTGCATGGGATGCTCCCCTAAGACTTCAGCTGGCAGTCAGCAGAAGGGATGGCTGGTACAGAAACATCAGAAGAATACTAGGGAGAGGAGGGGAAATTCAGATAATCCATTTCTTAGAAGAGACATTGCAGGGGAGTGACAATACATTACAGACCCACTCACACTTTAGTATCACACCTTCACATTTAGCCAGTTTTCCACAGACCCACACCCAATTCTTTGCCATCATTCTCCCTCTTACTTTCCCTACTCCAGCCCCCCGGGACGCTCATGTGCAATCTACACCTACACTCCCTATCATGAAAACCTGTGGCAATTGCAGTTTGTCGTCAGCGGGCCCTACACTGTGTTTACTCTCATTTCAGTGCAGCCAATCAGAAGAGTCTCCCTAATGAGTATATGGGAGACAGGGTTGCTAGGGTTTTATAACAACAAATAATTTTTTGTTAATCTGAAATTCAAATTTAACCAGGCATCTTGTATTTTATCTGGGAATCCGATGGGTCTCCAAATTGTTCGGATTTTGACAGCTTTAGAGCTGAAAAAAATCCCCTGCAATGTGCAAGAGCTCCCAAGAGAGGTAAAAAAGTAAGCTGCTGCTGAATATAGTTTTATAAAGGACTGGGAAATCACGTGCACTCAAACTCTGCCAGAAGCTTCTCCTCTTCCTGTTTTCCTAATCTTAATGGCACTACCAATCACCCACTCTGAAATTCTGAGAACCATCCTAGACTCTGCCCTTGCCCTTAGCCTCACACTGGGTCACAAAGCTACCTCCTAACTAGCTTTCAAATTTGCCCCTCTCCTCTGCCACACTGCTCAAGCCTCTTAGCTGAAATATTTCCAGAGGCTTCTAAGGGGATCTCCACCTCCATCTGACCCTATTAAATAAGCCTGGAGACACAGATCCATCTAAAATCCAAATCTAATTGAGTCACTTTGTTTAAATCTATTTAACAACTAACTCCTTGCTCAGACGTCTAGGCTGTGTGCCGCAGTGCTATGCAGGAGCTGGCTCCCACAGGCTCAGGGGAGCCACCTGTGCATGTCTCTTCTCAACTCTGCATTCAGTGACACCATGTTGGTAGCTTAAAACCAGTCAAGGTGGGAATATTTACACCGTAGGAAATCCACAAGCACTACAGATCAAGGCTTTTTATTTTGGAGAGCTGGTTATGAAAACACTAGGTCAATTAGGACACATTCAGCTACGAGAAACAGAAAATGCAACCAGCGATAGACAAACCACCAGTGATTCTCCAAATGTGGCCCCAGACTAGCAGCATCAGCACCATCTGGGAACTAGTGAAAAATACAAATTCTCGGGCCTTCCCTCAGACCTTTGAATCAGAAATGCAGGCGTTGGGCCCAGCAATCTGTGTTTAAACAAACTCTCAGCTGATTCCGATGCCCACTAATGTTTGAGAGCTATTGGCGTCACCCTGTGCTCGCAAACTTTAACGTTCAGATACATTGACTGGAGAGCTTGTTAAAATGCAGATTCTGATTCAGTAGGTCTGGAGTGGGGCCTGAGATTCTGCATTTTTAACAAGCTCCCTGGTGATGCCGATACTGCTGGTTCACCAACCACGTTTTTAAGTAGCAAGAGCTTAAACCACAAAGATATTTGTAACTTATTTAACAAGAAAACATGAGGCAGGTAGTTCAGGACTGGTTCAGTGGCTCAGTGACACCATCATGCACTCTTTCTCTCTATCCATTCAAGTGGTGTGCTAATAAATTTTAACGACTGGCTGGGGTGGGGGCGCCTGCTGATTTGTAGCACTTTGATTTGTAGCATTTGCCAATGTCCATGGTGTAGGTACTCCCACAAGTTAATTTCAATCTATCAATGTGACGCTAACTGGCTTACAAATTCTCGGAAATCTAACAATCAGATCTCATGAGCCAGTAGGAGCTGGCTCCAGTCTACTACTGGGTGGAGAGCTGTGATCCCAGCGTAAAGGGAAGACACCACTGGAGGGGATGACAGTGCTCTGAGCATGGGCGTCTTTGGCTCTGCAGATTCATGGCAAGTCAGCGATAGTTTATCAAAGGCCTATGAATGAACACCAAACCTTATTACTGGTTTAAATCATCCTAGATAGATGAGGACTATCTCGTGTTTGGAACTTCTGAGTTACTATATGAAGAGGTGAGGTGCAAAGAACCTATGAGAGTGACTATGATCCATGAATTAGTCCACTGTACAAACAAATATTCAGTACCTAATAGGTACCAGGTGCAATGTTACAACAAACAAGATAGCTAGAATCCCTTCTTTAAAGTGCTTACCATCTAAAAGTAGAACTGACACTCCAGGTGAAACAATGAAATGTTCAATGTGAAAGTACAGCCATAATGAAAAGAAAACACCAAAAATACAAAGCACAAGAATGTCAGCTCCACGAGATCAGGAATTTTTGTCCATTTTGCTCATAGCTTTATCCCAGCACCTGCCATTGCCTGGCATATCATGCTTAATAGTGACTTGTTGAAAAGAATGAAGGTAAGCCACTCTTCCACGCAGCATCACAGCTTCAGTGTTCAGATCAGGAGACAGCCATGGAACCGTTAAGTACGTGCTACAATGAGCAAGCGAGGACACACTAAAGTCAGATTCCTCTGTCAAGCCACAGAGTCTGCTGCTCTGTGAGCTTCTGTGGTTAGTTCAGGAAGAAATCCATCAAATTGATAGTAAGGCCTAAATAGGACAGATGTTAAGGGGCAAGAAATACCAAGAGCCTCACATAGGACTCTGTGGCCCCATGTTTCTTGGCACTTCCCCTAATTCACAAGAAATTAGTCAGCAGCAAAAGAAAGCCATTTGGCCCTCTGGGTGTGGTTCTCCTGGGGTTTTGAGTTCTTTCTGTGAGTGGATTTATTTCCTTTTAATGTTTAACTTTTTTCCCTCCTACTCTCATGAGCTAGCCCCAAACTTTATGTTCTAACACATGGTGTTAGTCTGCCAGGGCTGCCATAACAAAATACCATAGACTGGGTGGCTTAAACAACAGAAATTTATTTTCTCACAGTTCTGGAGACTGGGAATTCCAAGCCCAAGGTGAGAGCAGGGTGACATCTGGTGAGGGCTCTCCCCTAGGGTTGCAGACGGCTGCCTTCTTGCTGTGTGCTCACACGGCCTTTCCTCTCTGCACACCTGTGGAGAGGGGAAAGCAGGCTCTCCGATGTCTGTAATTATGATACCACTAGTTCTACTGGATCAAGGCTCCATCCTTATGACTGCATTTAGCCTTGATTACTTCCTTAGAGGCCCCATCTCCAAATACAGCCACAGTGTGGGGTAGGCTTCAACATAGGAATTTTGAGGGGCCATGATTCAATCCATAGCACACACCCTTTGTACAATTTAAACCAGTTGAAAAAAAGGAAAAAGGTCTCAAATCTAAACCCTGAGAATGGATGATGAGCTCTGAAAAGAACAGGTAAGGTGGACTTAAACCATGAACACACACTTCATTAGCTAATAGAAGCTTCTGTCAGCAAGAAATTCCACTCCATATGATGTTCTAGGGAAATAACAACTTTAAATTGATAACACTTTAAATGAGTCATTGTTACTAGCCTTTCCCCTAACAGGTTAGGCTAAGGTTCAAAACAATTTGAGTCACATACAAGGCAAATCACTTTAGGCTACTTTGAGGAAGTGGGAACTTGAGCCTCCTTCCCCCACTGGGCATCGAATACCTTGGCACAAGCTGCAAAGGGCAGGGGAAAGAGGCCACCATCTCCTCCTCTCTGCTAGAGCCAAAGACCAATGAAAGGTTAGGTGCACCCCACTCTTCTCCACGCCAGCCCTGCCTAGGGGAATTCAACACAATCACAATAACAATACAAATTTCATTTTTCTCATTCTGCCCACATCCTCTATTAAAGGAATTTCAACATCCTCTGAAGGTCCTGTCTGCCCCCTGTAGAACTATTTCTAGGGGTTCCTAAAGGATAACTTGAACCCAGACTTCTGCCTTTCATAGAACTCCCTATGGTGAAATCCTAATGAACTCTCTAGCCCTGAAGAGGCCAGGGCACCTCTAATGCACCCTGTATCTTCCAGAGCCTTCCCCACCCACGTTGCTGCTTTTGAACTGCCCACACTGGCATTTGCTGGGGCCATGGCTGCCATTCTGCAGCTCCCAGTACTGGAGCGAAACTCCAGGGGCTTTACAACATTCAGATATATTCCTGGAAATGAAGAAAGCCACACATACATGTAGGTCTGTGTGCCTACCAGAAAGACCTGAAAAGGCCCTAATCTCATTCTGGCTGACCATAAGGCTCTGCACAAACAGGAAGTGAAGACTAAGGCAGAGTTATAAACTGCTGAGCATTGAAGGCACACCTATAATTAGTTTCCTGTTGCTGCTATAAAAAATTACCATAAACTTAGTGGCTTAAAACAAGACAAATTTATTATCTTATATTTCTAGAGGACATAAGTCTGAAGTGGGTTTCACTGGGCTGAAATCAAAGTGTCAACAGAGCTTTGTTCTTCCTGGAGTTTCTAGGGAAGAATCCATTTCCTTTCTTTTTCCATCTTCTAGAGGCTGTCCATATTCTTTGGCTCATGACTACATATCACTCTGACATCTGCTTCTGTGGTCACATCTTCTCTGACTCTGACTCTCCTGCCTCATTCTTTCCTTTTTAAGGACTTTATAAGGTAATACTATGAAAAGCTGTATACCAACAATTTAGATAACCTAGATGAAATGTTCATTCATTTCTAGGAATGAACATATTCCTAGAAAAACATAAACTACCAAAACTACTCAAGAGGAAATTAAAAATATGAATAAGGCTGTAACAAGTTAAAGAGATTGAGTTAGTAATTTAAAACTTCCCACAAAAAAAATAAAGCCCAGACTGCTTCACTGGAAAATTCTACCAAACATTTAAAAAAGAATGCCAATCTTTCACAAACCCTTCCAAAAATAGAAGAGGAGGGAAAATTTCCCTAGTCATTCTATGAGATCAGTATTACACTAATACCAAAACCAGACAAAGATAGTACAAGAAAACTACAGACCAATATCTCTTATAAATGCAGATGCAAAAATCTTCAACTAAATATTTGTAAGCCAAATCCAGAAACATGTGAAAAGCATTATACACCATGACCATGACTTGGGATTCATTCCAGGAATGCAAGGTTGGTTTAACATCTGAAAATCAATCAATATAATATACCATATAAATAAAACAAAGGACAAAAATCACATGATCATCTCGATAGACACAGAAAAAGCATTTGACAAAATTCAACACTCTTTCATGATAAAAACATTCAATGAACTAGAAGTAGAAGAGAACTTCCTTAAGTGGATAAAGGATTCTAAAAAAAAAACACAGCTAAGATCATATTTGATGGTGAAAGCCTGAACACTTTCCCCCTAAGATCTGGAAAAGACAAGGATGTCCACTCTTGTTTAATACTTCTATTTAACATTTTTACTGAAGCTTAGGGGAATTAGGCAAGGGAAAGAAAGACATCCAGACTGTAAAAGAAGAAGTAAACTATATTCACAAATGACTGATCTTGCAGATAGAAAATAGTCCACAAAATACTATTAGAGCTAATAATTTCAGCAAGGTTGTAGGATCAAGATCAATATACAAAAATCAATTATCTTCTTAAACACTAGCAGTAAACAATCCAAAAATAAAATTAAGAAAAAATTCCATTCAGAATAGCATCAAAAAGGATAAAATGCTTAGGAATAAATTCAACAAAAGAAGTACAAGACTTGTACACTACAAAATGGGGAAATGGGGAATGACTGCTAATGGGTAAGGAGTTTCATTTTGGGCTCATGAAAATAGTCTAGAATTAGATAGTGGTGATGGTGACACAACTCTGTGAATGTACTAAAAACCATTAAAGTGTACACTTTAAAAGGGTGAATTTATAGTATGTGAATTATATCTCAATAAATTATTATTTTTTAAAATAGGGGCAAAGAAAGCAGTAAGAACTGTACTCACTCTACATACATTAAGGAGCACCTGTCAAATGACAAGGGACTTTTACATAAGAATAGCTTGGGTGCTTGGTTAAAATGTAGATTCCAAAGAAAAGGATACAGAGAGAGACCAGCATCTACATCTTCAATAGCTCTTCTAGCAATCTTTATGCATACTGCTAGAAGAGCTATTGAAGATGTAGATGCTGGTTTCTCTCTGTATCCTTCCACAAGGGAAGAAGACCTAGCTCATAGGGTACGTTACTGACCAAAACTTACTTAGGTCACAAGAAACATTGTGGACAATATTTCACCCTCCTCTCCCAACTTCTGGCCCATCTGCATCATTGTAATTGTTGGGGAAGAAGGCTATTATCAGGAAAGCAGGAGGTCTAAAAAAATTCACCTAAAATTCAGAAATAACTGTCTTCTGAATTTGACAATCTTCCTTGACTATCTTTGTCTGTGTTAGGAATTTTGTGATCTTTAGTACACGCCCAAAACACTGAACGTCTCAGCTCCAAAGGCAGACATAGGTCTTCTTCAGGTACAGAATCAATGTGTGAAGGGAAATGGAAGTTTACAGCATCTACCTATCTGCTAGGGTAAGGAATGTAGATCTTGATCCTACATATAACTGCAATAAAAGGCACACACTCTAAGAAAACAAGGAGAGCAGGCTACCTCTGAATGACACAGTTTAATAGATAAAGAAACACATAGAATTATGACATTGCTTAATGTAAAATGACACATGGCTAATTTTGAAGAAAAAGAACTTTTTCCCAGAGTTGGTTTGATGCCTCTTTAAGAGGAAAGTCCATTATATTTCCCCATTTCCAAAATATGTCCTCTGTTTCAGCCTTTCCAACAGATAAAACATACATATAAATATAATTACCAATCTATGGTATCAAGAGTGCTTCTAGAATGCAAAGTTCTCTTCCATCTGCAGAGGCCAAGTCCAAGATGGAGAAGGTGGCCTTGTATTTACAGGAATGATGTACCATGAACTGTAGGGTACTGTGCAATGAGCACTGGATTTGGATTCTGAGGTCCTGAATTGGAACTCTGAGTAGTTATTGGCTTATTGGATATTTACTGGCTATGTAAAATTGCAAAATTTCCCTAATCATCCTGGGCCATCATTTCCTTATCTATAAAAAGGGGATCCTCTGAGGATAACAGGACATAGGAGATGCTATTTTGCACCACCCAAATCTGTCCCCTTTCCCGGTAAGACTAAGGCACTCATTAGTTCCCTCAACTGCTGAGAGTGTTAGGGACTGATACTCACCTGAAGTTCTCACTCCACAGATTGTCCTAGGCTGAAGAGAGTTGCTCTTGCCCAAAGACACACCTCCTGGGGAGTGGTGGCAGACAGCAACCTGCATCCAATAGGGAGAGATGGTATTAAAGTCCAAGTCCTGGCCCCAGCTCCCTACTACTCTGCAGAGCCATCCCAGCTCCAGAGCTGGGTGTGGGGGTGGGGCGGGGTGGAGCAGCAGAGGCCTTGTCCCAACTGCATTGCAGCCCAGCTCCTCTCTCTGCTCAGGCTTCCTTCCTTTACTATCCCAATTAACTGCTTGCCTGAAAATCTGAGTATACCTCCAGGAATCCTGCAAGAAAGGAGATAATGCAAATGAGTTGCATTTTGCAAACTGTGAAATACTACTCAAATGTTCTACACGGTGACAACAGCCTATGGGTGCAATAGGGAGTAATTTGGTAACAAAACAGCTGCAGTGCACTCCCAACAACTAAGGGGACCAAACTCCCCCATCTTTTTACCACTGTTCACACTAACACTTTCCTCTAACCACTAAGCAGGGTACATAAACTTCCTAGACGCATGCATCAGCAGTTAAAAGCTCCAAGAACAGTCTGGACTGTTGTAAGCACCTCTTTCTCCATTACAGTCTCCAGGGCTACTGCAGTCACTGCTGTCCTGTTACTTACCAACACCTTTATGATCCCTGCCCAGCCTCTGCAATGTTGTTCCACCATCTCTGCAGGAAAAGACTCAAGATACACCCACAGTATAGCTAACCTGCTCTCCTCTCACAGCCATGGAGCTGCTTTTAAGCTCCTTTCCTTTCCTGGGTCCTTGGAAGAGGGCTCTCTCAGAGTCTTGGATGTAAACCTGGGCATTGCATGCATGAAGCTTTTTTTCTTTTTCCCTTTTCCAGGCTAAGCAGCAGCTTTGACCCTCCTCCTCTCCCTCATCCAGATTGGGGGCTTCCAAGGTATTCATGATGCCAGCCTCCTCCATTCCAGAAATTTGCTTTCCCCATTCCTCTTTTAGTCAGCCACATTCCTCATAGGATTCAAAGGACAAGTTCAACTCTGTCTTTTTTTTCTTTGTGGTTTGTGTAGTTCCCTTTAATGATGAGTAAAATTCCAAAAGGTAGAGGCAGAGTGGATGTTCTAGTAGAAAGAAACTGCACAAAGATGTGAAGAAAGAAGGTGCATAATTTGTCCTGCAGACTGATGGAGACTCGTATAAGGGTGTATTGGGAGGAAAGACTAGAAAAGGATGTGGGTGTCAGCTTGTCAAGGGACTTAAAGGCCAGTCCAAGGAGTTTAGAATATGACCACAGACTAGCAGTTCTCAAACTGATGCCCAAGGGAATTAATCCCATGAGACCCACTGTGGGAGAAAAACCTGGGGAGGGTGGGGGGGTGAAGACTGGAGTGTTCGATGGCCAAATAAGTATGGAAAATGGAGACCACCATAACCAACATCTCCTCGAACATATTTGAGGCTCACAGAAGTCCCATAGTGAAAACTACCACCCCTATAGCTAATTTGTTTTACTTTGTTTAGCCCAATGCTTTCAAATCCATGAAATCTTTATTTTAGTTAAAGGCAATTAATACATTCTGTGGGAACATGCTTTGGGGAATGCTGCTATGAGTTAGGCATTAGTAACTGAAGATGTTTGAAAGAGGAAACTGATGTGACTAAACCAATACAACCAGAAAATTAATTTGAAGCTCAGAATGTATTGGAGAAGAGAAGGGAGAGAAATCGATAAAGAGGTTTGGGCAAAAGTCGAGATAAAGTTGTACAGATCCAGACCGAGGCAGCTGTAGTGAGAATAGGAAAGAAGAGTGAAAATTAGTAGAAATTGTTGGCTGAAGTTAGCAGAAATTGTTTACTGACTGAATTTAGGAAGATGCCAAGGGAAAGAAAGGAGATAAGGTTTAGCAACTGGTTTCCGATTAAAAGAATAATTTCATGGCCAACAGAAATAGGGCCCTCAGAAGGAGAAAGGTAATGGATTTGATTTCAGATGTGGAAATTTTCTTTCCATGTTATCTGGGAACTTGTTTCTCTTGTTCTATTCTCTATTCCCAAAGCTTGACCCACGGTAAGTTCTCAATTAATGTGATTGAATAAGTGAAAAGGACTCCAATAAGAAACATTAGTAAAATATGTAAGAAAAACATATGGGACTTCTGTGCCCAAGAATAGTACTGAGTCTGTGAAAAAGGCTGCAGGTAAACCAAAACTGAGTCATCTTAGTCTTGCACATCATGTCACTCTAAATCAACATGTAAAACAGGAAATTATGGGTCCTGACATCCAGAAAAACCAATGAAAGAGAATGGAGTATCCCTTTTCAAATACTAAGTGAGTTATATTTTAAAGAAGACAAATGGAGAATAGAACCATCAAAGGAGACAAAAATAGTAATCAGTAGGGTGTAGGGAGGGACAGAAAAAGCTAAGATAGTGATTGAAATGATGTCAAAGAAAAAAGAATAGAAATGACTAAAGCAAAACCCCTAAATGTAGATGGGATTTTTAAATATATTTGATATGCTCATATTCTTAAAGCTTATTTTTTTATGTGAAAAATGCCCTCAACCTCAAGAAAGAGGAGGAGAAAAAGAGAGCTTTAAAAATTGCATGCTTCAGGCTTGTGGAAATCTATTGTCTGCCAGCATCAGACATGGTATTTACTTCAAGCCATATTCAGCCATGTACAGTATTTCAAAAGTGCCACCTAGTAATTTAAAATGACAAGAAAAATAATATAATGGATGCATGTCTGATTTCTCCTTCTCCCCTCCCACAATAAGTGAGGGGACTGAAGGCTCTTGACTATTCTCTCAACAGAAGTAGCAAAGACTTTGAAAAGAGCAGAGCTGGATTTGATTTCTACTTGGATGTTTCCCTTGATGACCTGGACTCATTGATTCATTTCCCAGGAAGGGAAGGAGCACGCTGTGAGGGCATCAGCATGGGGCAGACAGATGGCCCGGTGGTGTTTCTGTTTTCTCCTCTGTGGAGTTCTTCCCCTTTCAGGGACATGTGCATAGGAGCTTGTAGAATACCATAACCAAATTTGACCTAGTCACTGGTTAAAACCTTTTGGAAATGCCTTATGATAGAACCTTTCACAGTAAGGCTCCAATGGACATTTTCCCCATGCTATCTGCCATCTGCTCTTCCTTGGACTCTACTGCCCCAAGCACATGAACACACTCACAATTTCCTAATGGACTCATGCTCTTTCACATCCTCATGCCTGTGCACCTCTGTTCCCTCTGCCTGGAATTCCCTTCACCCCTGCCCGATTCCGTCTCTTCCTTAAGAGGCATTAACCTCCTCAGGGAAAACTTCTTTGCTATTCCACCACAAGGTCACCACCCACAGCCATGAAACACACCAAAGGAGAGTGAAGAGAAAGCCTAGGAGAAAATGAGGCTGATAACATCTATTTAAAATGCAGAGCCCATCCTTTATTTAAAAAAATCAATCTATACAGTGATAGTCAGTGGCTGCTAATGCTGCAAAAACAGAGACAACCAGGCATTTAAGACTTGATGGGAGTACACAGCACCCTCTATGAAGTATTCTTGCCAAAAAATCAAGCCTGTGTCTGATCAAGAGTCTCGATCTAATGCCTAGTGATGGGAAACACAGGCAACAGCACAATGATGTAATCGACAAAATCCAGGTTATGGGAAACTCTACAAGATGAATGATCACGTTTTGTCAACAATGCAATTACAAGGAAAATAGAAAGAGATATTAGGGAGAAGCTTTAGATTAAAAGAGACTTAAAAGACATCTCAACCAATTGCAATGTATAGACCTTGTTTGGATCCTAAATCAAACAAACTTCTTGAAAATATGTGAAACATTAGAAGTCTGTGAATACTGGATATTCATTGATATTAAGCAGTTATTATTAATTTTTAAAGAGTGGCTATTGGTGTTATGGTCATGTTTGAAAAAAAGGTTCTTAGAGCCTCATCTGACTCCCCACTCTCCTAAACTCACCCCAACCCCAACAATGAGACCCCACAGTTTAGGACTATCAGTGTAGAACCCAAGAAAAGGCAACAAAATCAAATCTTGACCTCAAAATCAAAAGGCGCCATCCCTGTGTAAATAAGCAATATTTTAAAGGAAATATGAGCAGGTGGCTAAAGGCTAATTTTGAAGATATTAAAAGTGCAACTCTCAGGCCAATATAAAATTAACATGTGTGAAAGATTTATTCAATTCATTCATTACTGAGGGAACAAGGAAGACATTAAATCCAATTCAATAGAGAATTTAAAGAACAGATATATAGATAGGTGATGATAGAGAGAGAGATAGAATCAGAAACACTGAAATAAGTTTGCTAATAGATGCAAAATTGGTTATTATCTTATAAGTCAATTGTGAGATGATAGAAAATATATATATTGGTCTCTGCCCCCAGTTCCTGGCACAGAGCTCCTAAAATCCTTATAAATTCCTAAGTGATGAGAGCACTAGGAGCACCTTTTGTTCCAATAAGGCAACTTTGAGTGGGCTTCTGGATGGGAGTTGGCCACCAGAAAGACCAAGCCATGATCAGAAGCTTAGAATTTTCAGCACCACCACCCCTACTTTTGCAGAGAGGGGAGAGGGGCTTGAAATGGAGTTAATAATTAATCACACCGACGTGAAGAAGTATCCATAAAAATCCCAATAGCACAAGTTTCAGGGAGCTTCCGGGTGGGCAAACACCTCCACATACCAGGAGGATGATGCACCCCAACTCCACAGGGGCAGAAGCTGCTGAGCTCAGGACCCTCCCAGACCTTGCCCTGACTATGTATGTCTACATCTGGCTGTTCATCTGTATCCTTTATTATATCCTTTAATAAACTGGTAAACATAATGTAAGTGTTTCCCTGAGTTCTGTGAGCCGCTCTAGCAAATTAATCGAACCCAAGAAAGGGGTCTTTGGAACCTCCCATGTATAGGCAGTTGGTCAGAAGCACAGGTGATAACCTGGGCTTGTGACAGGTGTCTGAATTGTTGGGGACGGAGGGGTAGTCTTGTCGGACTGAGCCCTTAACCTGTGTGATCTGATGCTGTCTCCAGGTAGATAGTGTCAGAATTGAGTTGAATTGTAGGACAGCCAGCTGGTGTCACAGAGAATTGCTTGCTGTGAGGAAAACCCCCCACACATCTGGTGTCAGGAGTATTGTGAGAGTGGTACCAAGGTGAAAATAAAGGAGATAAGCAGGAAAGAAAGACACAATAAGAAAGTACTGGTGGTTTTTCTTATACAGCAATAAATAATAATGTTTGGGGTCATATTTTCTGTAGGTGGAAACCAACAGTATCTCTAGTGGTCTAAATTCATTTGCATTGTTATGGACAAAAATAATTTGCATTACTAATAATTTTTAAGAAGTAACTCCTTCCCCTACAGTGATGTAAAATAGTCTAGCCAATAGAAAAGCAGTCAAAGGTGCACACCCTTATAGAATCATATAATCCCCAGAGGGTCCACAAAACCATGATGTCTCAACCTTGCTACCATTGACATTTTGGGCCAGATAATTCTTTGTTATGGAGGGCTGTTCTGTGCACTGTGGGATGTTTAGCAGGGTCGCTGGCCTTTACCCACTAGATGCCAGTAGCACACACCTTGCCCAGTTAGGACCATCAAAAATACATCCAGACACTGCCAAATCCCCCTAGAGTTGAGAGCCACTCTTCTAGACAATGCCCCATACTCCATTGAAAGGGTAGTCTCTTTTGCCCACTTCCAAGTCTTAGACAATGTTTCCCCCAAAGTTCAAACTAATGTTTTTCCCACATCTTTCATTCCCACTCTCTAGACTAGGAAAAATCCTGTGAGTTGGGTAGAAGTGGAGAGAGTTTTTAGAGAAAGCCAGAGATATTCTGAATCTCTGTTCTGTTGAGTTAAGTACCAGGGTTGGAGTCAGGAAAGAGCAATGGAACCTCCTATAAATAGAAGGATTCAAGAGAAGACAACTGCAGCTGTGGCTCCCAGCTATAGTTCAAGGAAATAGAAAACCTCAGAGAGAAGTTCCCCACCTATGTGGTGCAGAGTAGAAATAACAGAGGGCTTATCTGGGCACAGGAGAGTTGGAGATAAGACCTAGGAATTCAAAACCTAAATGGGACCTAGTTTTTGATGAGAAAGATTGAGCACGAAGGCCTCAGCTGAAGCTGAAACAAGAGGAAGCTCCCTTGGAGAGTTGCAGCATGGACAGTCCTATTTGAAACCAGCTGGAACAAGTTGCATGTCAGAAGACTGCTGGATCCAGGGAGCTGAGGGGAGCCCAGTCAGGATCAACAATCAAGGAAGCACTCCACATTGCCTGTGCTGAGGACCCAAAGGAATGGGTCGTTAGCTGGCATAGGACAGAATTATCACAGAGAAGAGGCAATTCTTCCCTCTCCACCACTATGTCCTTATTCCCACCATAGAGTGTAACCTCGAGTCCACGGGGAAAGGAGAACAAAACCTAAAATGTCCTGACTGTGATTGGGCTAAGTCTGAAGTGACTGAAAAATTGCTGAATGTGACTGAAATTCCCAGGAGGTTACTAGATTGAGTTTTTTGCTATGCTCAGCCTGGGAATCCAGAGCCCCAAAATAAAATTTTATAGACAATAAAGTTATATTTTTGCACACTCAAGTTGGTGACTATAAAATTTGTACCAGTGCGGGGATAAGAAAGTTAGTCCCTGGACTGTCTAGAAAACTGAGATTCTTCTACAGATAGACATGGCACTTGCTGTGGAAAAAGTAAGACTGAACTAAAGAGAATGAACAATAACCAAGAGAAAAATCTGGCCTCTCCATCCCCCAAAACTGTAGGAGACATTGGCCAATGCTCATTGCATGGTAGTGAACTACCACAAAATGCCTGCAGCATAAAACCTAAATAACACCTGGTTATTTTCATAGCATAATTTCTTTCTCATGTATTTTTAGCCACCATACCACAAACAAATGAGTTATTTTCAGAAAATGGGGACATTCAGAAAATAGATATTCCAAGATTTCAACCTACTGATGAAGTTTCAATTAGAAGTCTAAATCATTTATAAATTCAACAACTGTTCATTGGGCATTTTATGTACTAGATGCTGCTCTAGCACTGGAGACAGAGCAGTGACAAATTGATTAATACCTTGCTCTCCTGACATTAATGCTCTAGGGGGAGAGACAGACATAAATCCCCAAAATATAAATCAATATATAATGTGATAGGTACTATAAAGAAAAATCGAGCAAGGTAAAGGGCACAGAGTAACATATGTCAGGTGAGTATTGAACAGAGTCATGAATAAGGTGAGGGAACAAGTTACTGGCTGTCAGGGAAAGAGTGTTCCAGACAGAGCGAAAAGTACGTTTCAAAAACCCAGAGGTCTGAGTGTGCTTGGCCTTTTTGAAGAATATCAAGGAAGCCCCTGGGGAAGAAGCAAGTGAACAAGAGCAGAGGATGGTAGGAGTTAAGAAGAGAGATGTAGGTGGGAGCAAGGTTATGTAGGTCACAGTAAGGACTTTTGGGCCTTATTCTGATGACATGGGACTCCATGGAGAGATGCTGAGGAGAAGAATGGAATGATCTGACTTACTGCTGTTTTGAAAATAGACTTCAAAAGTTACAAATGGAAGCAAGGAGACTACCTAGGAGGTTGTGCAAGAGATCATGTGGGATTAGAGTGGTAACAATGGAGTTGGTGAGAAACAGTCATATTTAGGACACATTCGAAAGGTAGAGTCAACAAGATTCGCTGATGGATTGAACATGAGATATGAAAGAAAGAGTCAAAAATAACCCCCAAATTTTTGGCCTGGAGTTATCATTTATTGAAGGCTAGGGGAAAAGCAGTTTGGCAGGTGAATCAAGAATTTGGAAATGCTAAGGAGACACTGGATATTCAAGTCTAGAATTGAGAAAAGAGGTTGAAGCTGAACCTATTATCTTTATGGACGTCATCAGCATATGGATAATATTTAAAGCCATGTTCTTTTATGAGTTCCCCAGGAGTACTTTTGTCTTGAAGGACTTCCAAGTGTATGAAGAACTGTTGTCAATTTGAAGTTTAAAATTGAAACTCTTAGAATAGATATTTTTGAGTCTTTTACATCTGTCAAAGAAGAATCTCAGATAGAATGAAAAACATCATTTCTATCATGACAGATGGTGCTCCAGCTAGGTTAGGTCAAAAGTCTATATTTATTAAAATTTTAAAACAAGAGACCGACATTTCCCTTCTTATTGTTTTGTTCCATTATATGGTACATATTGAAAATATTTGTGCTCAGTATTCTGAAGCAGACTGTACAAAAAGCATCACAGTTACAGTTGTTAAAATCACTCAATAAATATGTGCAAATGATTAATCACTGTCAGTTAATAGAATTGTTCAAACAAATAACAGGCAATAGATTAAAAGATCTTATATTCTTGGCCAATGCTGTTTGTTTGAGTCATGGAAACGCTTTACAAATATGTATTGTACTGTTAACTCCTATTCAAGATTTTCTTGAAACAAAGGGAACACTTGCCAAATATTCAATAATCAAAGACAAAAGGGTCAATGTGATTTGTGATTTCTCATAGATATCACACTACATATGAATGAGCTAAATGTGAAGAACCAAAGAAAGGGAAAGCTTATTTGTGACTTAGCTAGACAAGTACAAAAATTTATATTGAAATTGAAATGTTTCATATTATGTTTAAGTAGTAATGTTTTACACATTTTTCTGATATGAATCAATATGCAAAAGATTTTAATTATAATTAACAGCGTTATGCAAATTGACTGTGAAAACTACAAGAAAAATTTAAAGAACACTGTTCTTGATAAATTCTCTAAATTGATAAATTTAGAGTTGCTTTCCAATTATGCAATACCCCCTTTGAATCTGATGTTAACAACAGTGCATTGACACAAGAGTTAGTGAATTTACTTAACTTGGACAGATGTAGTTTCAGAACTCATATTGTGCTTCAAAGTCAAATTGATGCTTCTAAAAAAAATGAATCAGTTTTGTAAAAGTAAATGTGAATATAAGAAAACAACTATTTTTCAGTACTCAGTTTAGTTACTGGAAAACTTTTAAGTATGAAATTCACAAACTTGGGTCTGTGAATTTACTTTTCAGCTATAAATTTTATGAAATCTGAATGCAGATCAAGCATTGTCAATGAAAATTCTGCATTTAACATCCAAATTCAGACGTGCTGTAAAAGTAAAATCCATACCAGATGTCAGAGCTGCTAAGAAAAAGAGAATGTAAAACACTTCATTAATACTTTTTACATTGATTACGTGTTGAAATGACATTTTGGATGTATTGGGCTAAATAAAGTATTATTAAAATACTGGCTAATAGAAAATTTAAAATAACATATGGCCTGCATTTATTTCTATGAGACAGTAATGGTCTGGGACATGTGCAGCAATGAATGTGCTAGCACACTGGGGTGTGGATCAGAGAGAATGTTGCTATGTAACCAATACATACTGGATGTGAATATCAAGCTTGGGTATATTTTACAAAGCATTCATTTTCTGTTAAGAACTTAAGCAGGAAGTGGTTCTTCTAACCAAAGAGATCAAACTCATCTGCTGGCTTTAAACACAACAAAGTTGGCAGAGAGGTTGCAGATGACAAAGAACATAAATACTGAACGCTTAGATTAAAGACACAGACAGCATATCCCCAATACTTTACAGGGAAGCAGGTGACCAACTTTTAAAAAGCATTTCATAAAGGAGTCAATGTACTCAAACTAGACTTAGTATATCAATACTATACTTTGAAAAAGTGCGTGAGCAAAGATCAACTTTCCACATTTTGTAAATATCAGTTCTGAAGCAGCCAGTCCAGCATAGACTGTGATGAATCTACAGAAGGGCATCTACAAAGCCAGAAGGGAAACAGGCTGGGCAGACCAGACATTCTGTTAGGCACACTGGCTAAGTATTGTCAACACTAACTTAGTAAGAAAGAACTGGAAGTGAATATTAAAGCTCACCATAAACTATTCATAATTAGTGCATATTTTTTATGCATTTCTTATATATACAGTAAAAAAATAGAGAGAAGTCTCACTCAATAATTTGAGTTCATGGATTAACAACTTAAATTTTTACCATTTGCATTAAAATCTAATTTAAACAACCCATCTGGAGACCCTTATAGAAAGATACAGGGACTGAGTGGACTCTCACACTCAAGACTAGATGCTGGTGCCAAAACAGGAAAAAACAAATGAACAGTCCCTCCTGAAGAATTCAGCTTGAGGCCTGTTTCCATCTGTATGTGGATGTTAGCTTGCCCTAACACACTCACAAATCAGAAAGAACCAACATCATTACATAAACACTTGGATTGTATATACCGATTCTGAAGAATAATACATGAAAGACATTACCAGGAAGATATATAGTTAGAGGAGGTCATCAAGAGGACGTGACCACCAGTTGACCCTCGAGCTGGACCCAGACAATCAGAGGCTCCTTAATACACACAGACACACACACATACCATCCTTGGAATGTATGATCCGTCCACTATTCCTGCACTAGGAGCCACTTCAAGGACACAGTCCTGAGAGAGCAATGTGTTGCTGAGACCATCTGAACTGTTTATGTGGCTGAATCCCATTAAGGCCTCTATATAAGCTTTCAAGATTCTGGTGGGTGGGTGCAGAGATCTACTCATCCTTTCACCCCCGCCCCCCCAAGGCAAGCCTCATATGTAAGTTCCCTTGCTTATTAAAACTGCCACCTACTAATCTGGAGTGGTCTGCCTCTTTCTTCTGTCCTTCCTTGCCCTCCACCTATGGGGGCCCATTTCAAATTTCACCCTGGGAACTCCCAAGGTTTCAAACCAACAAGTATTAGATATTAGATATATATTAGACATAAATTAGATATTATATATCTAATATCCTCAATAGATTTGAAAGAGAAATAGCCTGAGAATTAGGTACCAGCTTTGACGCTATCACTGATGAGTGTTACTTGACCTCTCTGAAATGCCTCTCTTTTCTTTCCTCATTTTTCTCAATGTGAATATGAAATCTATGGCTCTCTGTCAGAGCATCCTATCAGAATCCCTAAGAAGTTTTTCTAAATATACATTTCCACGTCTGGGGCATTCTTACCTGCCATGACCGGGGAAAGATGGGAGTAGTCAGAAAGAGGGGAGTTGCCATGTGGCTTTTGAAAAAACTCCCAAGCTGAATCTGATACACTGCTTGACTTGTCCACCCCATCCCCCACCACAGTACCCAGCCAACTAAAACAATCCCTGATTCTATGAGTCACTGAATCATGAAATATCTAATAGATATGGCATAATGCAAGGCATCTCTTCCCAATGAATTCTTTGATATTTAACCACAAATAGCCTGTCAAGAATAATGAAGTTCCTATGAGTGAGTACTCCCACTGCCCCCTGCCACCCCCCAAAAAACCCTTAACACCCTCCCTTTAACTTATTCAAATCAGTTTCACATGGAAACCAGAGCCAAATTAGAAAATTAAACCTAGCAGACAGAACTGCGCTAAACATTTGCAGAATAAGCACATGGAAAGCACAAGAATCAGTTTTTTTAATGAAATTTGTGAAAGCAACTTGCTTCCAATTTGGAATCTTCTTCCTAATGAAATCATTTTTCTCATCCTCCCAGCTGTGCAGGGAGTGTGAGTTATTGCAGTCTCTACTGTCACAACTCCGGTTCCACTGAAGTCAGAGGAGTAAATGAGCTGCTCTCTCGCCATATTGAACTGATATAGGGGATTTCAAATTTGAGTCAACCAGAGCACATTCTGCATGTGTTGTCCGTCTCAAATGTTTGGACATCAGTTAGCATATATGACAGAGTAACTGACAAATGACAATTCAACCAATAAATGGTTTAAAGTGTTCCGCTCTTCTACTTTGCATTTAAAGATTAAAATGTTGCTCTTGAACTTTTTTTTTTGAGGATGTGTTTTGAGATTAAATCAACAACTAAAAATTGCATTTCTAAGTAACAATATGTGAAAGAGATTGCCTGAAAGATTTTGCCAACCTTCCTGAAAAGATGCCAGTGAATGAGCTATCTATCTTAGAAAATTTTAGATTGACAGTAAAATGATATGTAGACACAAGTGGAGGCAACATTTTTGTTCTCTTCCTGCAATAAAAGTTTTGAAATTACTTCTCCATTTATATGCTCTATAAAAATAATAATAAATTCCAAAATGGAGGGCAAAATATAGTTAAAATTTATATTCAGAGTACCATAACAAAAAAACCAGAGCAAATGTCACTAAATAGTATGCATGGCTTGTCACCAGCACCTGCATTTCAGAAAGTAAGCAGATAACTAGATATTTTTATAAACTCACCTGTAATTGAGTTTGAAGTGAAAGAGAGGATAAAACCTACAGACAATGTCATGTTTTATTTTCAAAGCTATTCCAGCTCTGGCAGATGTGGTTGATATCTTTTATTCTAAAGTTATGGATTTATTTGCTTAATATTTCTTTATTTTACTAACTTTTAATATTTTATTGTTCAAATGACATGTATTTATTGAAGAGAATATGAAAAAATGAAGTCATGGTTTGCAATCTTATTACCCAGAGATGGTTGTTGCTAACACTCTCTGTGGACTTTGAGTGTGTGTGTGTGTACGTGTGTGTGTGTTGAGAAGAAATTTTAAAATAGCGTTTATTTCAAAAACTCTTGCATCTATAGATGAACATAGTAAGGCATCTTGGAGAAAATTTTCCTTTTTCAGAGAAGAGTCACTTGACTGACTCCTTAGTTATACAAAAGTAGGGGTAGCATGCTACCTAGTGCCTGGGGGAAAGATATAGCAGAACCTTCCGGAAACTGACTAAGTCTCACCCTCCCCATGTTCCTTGATATGCAGAGTCAGCATTTGTGGAGATGGTGAACAAATTTGCATAAGGATCTAGGAGTCTCCTGGGAGGAAAGAAAGGTAAGTATGATATTTTCCCTCTTTGAAATTCAATATTATTAGAATATTTGGGATGGTCCTGACAATGGTCTGATGTTAAGAAAGGACCACAAGGGCTCCAAGGGTGCTCTCCAAGAGGGTAGGGGAATTCTGGGGTAATCCATTCTCTCAAAGTGAGGGCCTGGAGCCTCGGAAAGGGCTTGTCCCCAGCACAGTGTATGGCTGAGCCTAAGATCCATGTGAGTCCAATTAAAGGCAAAAGAGGTAACCTTGGGACTCTGAGCATGGACCCCATGTGGCCAATGTAGATATCTGAAGCAGCCAACAGATGGCTACCTCACTGCAGCAGGGAACAAAGACACATGAGCTAGTACCCCTAGAACAGTGTGTGACCAGAGGAGGAATTCAGTAAAGATCAGGGGAGGAGGGCAGGCATACAGACCCAACCAACCAAAGCACTGATTGCTAAGGACAAGGCCTGCCACTGAACCTATCAGATTGCGCACAGACCCTTTTAGACTGAATAAACTCTGAGGTTCTTGAACAATTGGGGGAGGAATAATCCTCAAGAAAGCTATGGGACTTTCTCCTAGAATAAAACTCTGGAATCCCCAAAAATTTTAAAAGTGAGAGGAATGTGACTGTATTTGTAAGCCAAGCTGATGAAATGACTATACCAGTAACATGTATGAATATATACATATTTTAAAACAGAGCATCATGAAACATAAAGTCTTATAAATTGCTGATTTTCTCTTAGGTTTATTATATGTTGACTCAAATATTCATTCATTCAATAAGCATTTATCAAACACCTATTGTGTGCCAGGCACTGTGCATACTACTTTGAGGAATGCACTGCCTAGCCCTCAAGGATTTCATGTTTAGTAGGGAAGAACAATAAATTACAACACAACTTGGTAAGTGCTATCATTGAGAAATGAACAAAGCATCATGGAAGGCCAGATTAATATTACATAAAAGTGATTTTCTTTCCTATTTCTCTGACCACTATTCAATCTCCCTTCTTTTCTGCTTTGCCCATAGGCAGGGAAGCCACGGAAGGAAAGAAGGCCAAGTAGCCGCATGTCAAACGGTCAAGTTAGATGAAGGCTGATGATGTCACTGGATTTGGTACTTAGAAGACCATTGGAGAATCATTTGAAAACCACCTTTTTTAAATACTGCAACTTTGCATTTCAGTGAGTTAGGACCCAAAATGAAGGTGACTTTTGGCAGAATTTAATAAAGAAACTTGCTAATCTTATAGAGTATTATGCAAATGATAGTTATTATTTTTCCATCTCTGGATCTCTGTCACCTCCCCTCTCCATTCAGAGCAAAGAGAATAACCTACCCTCTGCGTTTGGAAACCTCCTTTGTTTCCCAGGACAAAGGAAGAAATGGTCTTGTCCCACTCAGAGGATCTCACTCGCCGCTCTGGTGCAGCTTTAGCCCCCTCCTCTCTAATTTATGTATTTTGTATGTGTGAAGAAGGCTCTGTCTATAGAGGTAAGGGGTTGGGAGAGCTCATCCTTGAAAAAGACAAAGGGAATTTTTTCTTTAATTCATTCTATAACCTGTCTTCTCTATGTCAGCCAACCCTTCTAGACTCTGCCTCTCTGGCTGCCCAGATTCAATATAGTACTTGTGTACTGAAGGAAGAAGTGAGAAAATGATTTGCAATTCTCCCAGTTCTATCCTTACAAAGAGGTACCCTTCAGCTCCTCTTCATTTTTTTCTACCTCTTTTCCAAGAAGGTATTATAGAAACTTAAAAATGGGACATTGGACTTCAGGAACTTGGCCCTTTACAAGCAGATGATATTAAAAAAGAAGTCACTTGATGGATACGTTCACCCATCGAAATCTACCTGGTTGTAATGGCAGCCGCCCATCCAATTTCCCTTTGAAAATAACAAATGTGTGTGGCAATAATTGTAGGTCCACTGGCAGCTGATCTGTTTCTACAACGTGAAGGAGTCGCCATCTAAAACCTATAAACTGTCACAGTCCGTCATCATTGCGAAGATGTGGCCATTATTTAAATTAGACTGTGAATGATTCTTTTTCCCTGTGATGGCTTTTCAGATGGTGATATGTCATAAGCAGCCACAATAAACTGGCGTTAAGCATTTTCAACCCATTAGTCTTGCTCATAATTTGGTGCTTTCAGGAAAGCATACAGATGATATAAAAAAGATTTTGTCTCTGTTTATGCCTGCCAGGAAAAAAAATCCAATGAAATGTTTTTGACATAACTACCTGAATATGAGCTGGGCATTACAGCTGCTGCAGAGAGAAAATAAACCAGCCCCACACTGCAGGCTGTGATATATCCTCGGTGAGAAGTATCTCTTTGAATCAGAGCCAAGAGCAATCTCCCACATTCGTTTACTATTCAAGAGTCCATAAAGCCTTAAAGAGACATCATTTCATTTAATTTTCACAGTAACATTATACAATGGTAGAGCAAGTAGTCTCATCATTATTCACATTTTACATATGAGGAAACTGAAGCTTAGGAAATTTATAGTGATTCACCCAGGAATACAACAGAGTTACTAAAAGAACAACCTAAACCCAGTACTTCCACCTTCAGAGCTCCTGCCTACTAAAGCCCACTGTTGAGTCTTTTCTCGTTTCAACCTCTGTTTTGCATAATGAATTCATTTTCAAGTGTTTCAAAAAGATGAGCAGTCAAGTTCAAGAGGCAGAATCTTAGTGCAGTGGTTCTCACACTGCTCAAGCTGCACATTAGAACGATGGGGGGAGCTTTTAAAAATCCCAATTCCCAAGCCACGTCCCAGCCCAAATAAATCAAAATATCTGGGGGTGGGACCAGATGTCAGTATTTTTTTTAACTCCCAAGAGATTACAATGTGCAGCCAAGTTCACTGTTTCCAAAACTCACTGGGCTTTAGAATCTCCTGAGAAGCTTGTCAGACAACGGATAGCCCGTCCGACCCTGGAAGATGTGATTCATTACACAGAGGTAGAACTCGACTACTTGAATTGTTTTAAAAAGCTCCTCCAGTGATTCTGATGCACAAAAAGTTTGAGAACCATTGCTTGAGAGATTAAGAAGCTCAACTTTTGAGTTAGAAGGAGCTGCATTTGACAGCTCTGCCATTTACCAACTGTGTGACTCTAGAGAAGCTAGTGAACCTCTCGAAGTTTCAGTTTCCTCATCTATAGAAAGGAGATAATAGGAGTACCTATCTTTTACAGTTGTCTTGATGATTAAATGATACAATGCAGTGGTTGTCAAAGTGTGGTCCCTGGACCAGCAGCATCAGCATCACCTAGGATATTGTCAGAAACACAAAAATTATCAGCCCCACCCACACCTGTTGAATCAGAAACTCTGAGAGTGGGGTGTAGCAGTATTTCACAAGAAGCTCCTCAGTGATTGTTATACATGCTAAAGTTTGCTCATCGATATAACGCTTATAAAGTGGTAGCCCAGTGCCTACTACACAGGAAGTGCTCAACAAATGTTAGATATTATGCTGTTATTATCGACATCATTGTCATCATCTACATTTGTGTGAAAGGCTTTCAAAGCATAGTAAAATAATCTCCAAAATAACAGCTGGAAATGAAATTACAACCAGCCAGGAAGAGCAGGCTCAATGTCAAGATTACTACTACAATTAGCACAAATAGTCTTTGTCCTCATGAACCATTCAACATTCCTGGTGAACTGTGACCATCTGATCATGTCATTTCCCTCCTTCAAAACCCATCAATAGTTTTAATTGCCCAGAGTACAGAATCTAAAATCTGGCTTTTCCTTCCTCACCAAGCTGGTGGGTATAGCTTTCTCCCTCCCCATCAATGTCCCTGACTTTTTCTCAGATTTTGAATAAGCCATGCTTCTGTCTACCTCCTGATTGCTGATCACTGCCCTACTAAGCATCATTATATCTCTGGAAAAGAAAAGGATGCAAAATAAATCAGAAATTAGTCCATTGGTCAAAACAGACCCCCTGAGTTCCTACCATGTGCCTACTGTATCCTCAGTAAAGTGCTGGGGCTATGTGAGTTAAAAAACCAAAAAACAGACCTTATCCCTAACTTAATAGAGTCTAATGGGGGAAAAGAATCGACATTAAACAAACGTTCACAAATAATGAAATTGCTAGATGTGTGCAAAATTCTACAAAAGAGAAGTGCAATACATTAAGGGAGACTATGCTGGCATACATGACATGATCTGCAGAGGCAGCAGATGCTGGTGGGCTCAAGGAATGACTCCTGAGGAATGATGTTTAACCTGAGATTGAACGTAGTTAGAAGCTAGACAAGAGGAAGGAGCACAGGGTGAGGGTGTTGCAATCATCCCAGGTAGAGTGAATAACAAGGTCCAGAGGTGCAAAGAGGTGGAAAGGTGCATTCAAAGATGGTTTGGCCCAAACAAGTCAGAGTTGATGAATATCTGTCCACTCTAGTCTCTATTATCAACATTAGAATGAAGCGCGATGACTTAACCCAATATTAGTTTTATTCTCCGTGTTTGTCTGAGAACCCAAGAAATTATTTTTAGGTCATATTGCTGAAACTTTGGGAAGCTAATAAGTGACTCAGCCATGAACAGAAATCCAAAGTCCTTAGAGTATTTTGGGTACCATTTAGATTCCAACTTTCATCAAAAATTCAGGAGCATGAATGGTGAAGAAATGTGATGAAAACTTAAAAGAAATTACATTATTTTTGCCTCAAGGAAAGAAAGATGAAAAGCAATTTTATATTGGTCTTCTGTATTTGAAAGACTTTTATATATAAGAAGATGATCTGTTTTTCTTCATCTCGGTTGAGAACAGAGGAAGAAGAAATGTGTTTAAACAGCAATATTAAAAATATAGGTTTGATATAAAACAATTTCTTGACAATAAAGAGAATTAAGTTTTAGGGATGTTACAAAGGGAGACATAAGTAGTGTCCCTGAAGGCATTTATAAATAAGCTAGATTTTCCTATATTAGAGATATTTTACCTGGAAGCAGAATGGTGAACTACATAATTTCTTCAGGCAGCTTGCTGTCCTATGAAGTCCATTCCAAAGAAAGCACAGACCAATGCAAATAAATTGAAACAATAGCGTCATCTAGTGGAAATCTCAGTAATAACACTATACCAATCTATTATTGAATAAATCTCTATATACTTTAAATATTAAAACTAATTAATTTTTTTAGAACCTAGATACAAACCCGTTTCAAGATTATATTTTCCCACTCATCCCTCAGCCACATACACTTAAGGGAAAAACAAGCCCCAAATCATCAGACCAACGGATGACCGACTAAACCATCCAGAGGGAACTGGCAGATTATAAGTACTTCGATAGTCACAGTTTAAAGACTAAACCCAATAGAATTGGAATATTTTAATTAAATTCTTAAAAACCACACTCCAAATGCATGTCTTGGGTTTCCCAGATTTGAAGCCAAGAACAAATCTCTGTTGCTGTGATAAAGGGTGATTGCTGATGAGTAGTCATCAGAAAGCTAAAACAACTCTCAGGCCCTTTGGCTGCCCTCCCACTGGTCTCCTCTAGCTGATCTCTCTCAGACGAGGTCTTTTGGGAAACATCCCATTGTTTTAGGTGGTCTGCCTCACCATAGATCCAAAACTCCTGCTTTGTTAGAAAAAAGTTAGATTCACAGACTGCTATAGACTGAATGTTTGTGTCTCTCCAAAACTGTAAACTGAAACCTAATCCCCAGTGTGATGGCATGAGGAGGTGGGGCCTTTGGGAGGTGATTAGGTCATCTCATGAATGGGATAGTGTCTTATAAAAAAGACCCAAGAGGTCCCTTCCTCCTGCCACCATGTGCGGACACAGCACAAGACACCCCCACCCCTTCTCTATGAACCAGAAAGTGGGCTCTCATCAGACACTGAATCTGCCAGAGCCTTGATCTTGGACTTCCCAGTCTCCAGAACTGTAAGAAATAAATTTCTGTTGTTTATAAGCCACTGAGTCTATGGTATTTTTGTTATAGCAGACCAAATAGACTAAGACACAAAGCAGTGCCTCATGCCAATAAAATTACATCGGACTACAGGATTCTTGTCAGAATTGAATGAAGTAACCTATACAACTCACGTGTAGAAACCATAGGTGCCAGGAATCAACGGATTTGAGATCCAAATCTACCCTTTATTCTTTGCTCTTTGATAATGAAACTGGGTCATATATTAGTTCTTTGCAGAGCTTGCATGATGATAAAATTTGAACTTTGTCAGTAGATGGTACTGGAGGGATATCAGAGTAGGAAGGGGTTTTGCCTCCTGGTTCCGTGGTCCCCTTCTGGGTAGGCTCCTGCAGTGGGTGCATCTTCCCTAGCCCCCAAATCATACCAAGCAAGCAGCTCCTCCAGCACCACGCTCCTGCAGCACTAGTCGGCCAGCAGAACATGGTACCTCCGATGCATGGCTTTCCTCCACACTCCGTTAGACAGCTTCTCAGTGGAGTGCCACTGGCCTGGCATCTTCCCATAAATGGCTTCCTTGGCACCCCCTCGGGCAGATTTACAGCCTCAGAAAATTTCTCTGCCGTCCAGGGAGCCACAGCTGTGCCTTAGCCAATGAAGTCTTGATCTCAGCCCTGGGGTGAAAGGGGCAGGGACGAGGACAGGCTTCCCCAAATGTATTCCTTCCTTGGTGTTCTTTCTCAGCCTTTAGTGGATGCCCCCTGCATCTGCTCTTCTCTTCTTTACAATTCTTTTTTCTCCTTACTAGCCAATCCTCATTACTCTAATTCCCTAGAACAGTTAATAAATCCTTATATTCAGCAGTCCCTATTCAAGTTGCTGTGTGGTTTGTATCTCCTGATTGAACCCCAATTGACATACCATACAATAAATGGTAGCTAGGGGCAGATCCAAGTTTTCTGACGGTTCTAGGTACTTTCACCACAAGCATCTTTGCAGCAAGCATTTTAACCACAAACATTTTCATCACACAACTAATTGGCCATAAGGCAATTTTGCCGTAAAGGATAAAATAACTGGTTGATAAAATAATACGGTTTCATTTGGTTACAAATGCTTTTTTAATGAAACATGAAAAAATGAATAGCAAAATTAAAAAGACTTGACTGTGAAAAATGTGTCAATGCAAATAATCCATAGCCAATCTATAAATCAAAATTGGGGTGAGTTTATCATGAGCCAAATTTTGAGGACCATATAGCCCGGGGCCTTCCTTCCCCAAGGAACGAAGGGCGCCAAAGAAGTGGGGTGTACAGAGTGGTTATATACCATCAAAGAGCATATATCACATATGAATGCAATGTCCTTTTTACAATGGTCACAAGATTGCCCTGTTGGCACAGCCTTTGATGGACTCCACAGGTAGCAAGTCTGCTGTCTCGAGCTGGGTGGTCACAGGATGAACACAACAATCAAATCCTCACCAAGGGAGAAATGCTTATTCTTAAGGAAATGTTAATGTGGGGGAAGTTGCATCTTATCTTATCTTTGTTCTTGTCTCTGGGACATGGTAAATGCTCAAAGCAGATATACAATGCATGTTCAAAGGCCAGTCAGGCCCTTTTGGAAAAACAAGGTCAGGCCGAATTAGTTTTATACCAAATGGCTTCCTCATATACTCCAATATATCCTATTGCTTGCCATTTTATTTATCAAGTGAAAATACAAAATATTTAAATACAAATATTTGAATATTTAAATATGTGTATATTCATAGCAATACTGTGCAAAGAACTGATTTTATTCTGTGAATTGTTACCTGAGCATTTTGCCTTCCAAGTCTTTCATTCAAGGTATCATACTTTTTGTTTGTTTGTTGATTCATCTCCTCATTCAGCATCGCGCTTTTTTTTCTCTAAAATGTCTTCTTTCATTAAGAGAGGTACCAGTTTCATCCAAGTACAAGGGTGCATATTTGTAACCAAATGAAAACCATATGAACCAAATGAAAATCATTTGTAACCAAATGAAACCCAAACTGTCAATCAACCAGTTATTTTATCTTTTATGGCAAAATTGCCATTATGCCAATTTGTTGTGCAATGAAAATTTTTGTGGCAAAAATGCTTACAGGGAAAATACCGGACATGTTTTGTGGGATCTGAAGTGTATATAATTTGAGGTTTGCCTTTCAAAGAAAGAATATGAAATTGTTAATACAAAGTTAGGTATAGAATCTTGGAAGGATCTCATGCAAATGAGAAACCCTGAAACATTGGCTTCACAGTAAATCCACCACTGAGTGGCTGTTGTTTTTATTAGAAGGAAAGTGTTTGGCATACATGTGTCTCATGTCAGATTACATTCTTCCTCAGCATCTTGGTGTTGGGGAAGCAGAATTAGTCATCACAGAGGTAGAGTGTTTTGAGGATAGCTCATCAAGGATTGACAAGGCCTGGCTAACAGTCTCTGCCCTCAGGCCTTTCACCTGTCCTCCCACCCGTCCCAGCCCCACCACACACTTGTCTCCCTGTGGATCCTCTTCTGACTCTTCAAGTTTCAGTTAAAAGATTCCATTGCTTTCCTGCCTGCCCTCCTGGGCACAACTAATTGTTTCTCTACTTATGTACAAATAAAGCTTCGAACACATCTTATTATGGAACTCACCAAACTGAAATAAAGATATTTATCTGTGTCTCTCTCCCAGAGTATAGTGTACACATTAGATATTCAGTATGGACTGAACTGAATTAAACGATGCAAATTTCAGACGTGACTGAGACTAGCCAATGCTCTTCAAATCACTTTGTGGGTGATCGATTATTCCTCCTTTTCAAAGTTCTGACAATGAAATTATTAATACAAAATGAGGTACTGTTTCCCAATTTGAGTTCTATAGACATTAATCCTAGATTGCATGATGCATGTGTTTAATAAAATAAATTCCCCCCAAATCAAAAAAGGTGATCCAACTCTGAGTTGAAGAGAAATTGTGTATCAGAGAACCAAACACATCTTTAAAATATTTTGAAATGACTTTCATTTAAATGATGTTATCACAGAAGTTACAGTCACAATAAGTCATTTTTCATCTTTCATTCTCCCAATAACAAGGAAGCTCATTTCCTAGATAGTCTAGATCATTCTATCAAGCACAAACGACCCAACAATTTTAATGATACTGCTTAATTACTTTATCAGACACCAGTGCTCCAAAATGTTGAGATTTCCATCATCCACTCACCAAGTCTGATCCAGCCAGTCAATATAGTACAATGCTAAACACAGATCTAATCTCAGAAATCCCTCATTCTAATCTGTTAGTCCTTCCTTTCTCCACATTGTTTCTCAAATTAATGCAAAACTTATTTTCTGCCATACACCTTGCATGTCCCTAGAAATCCCTAAATAGATTCAGATTCAGTCAAGTCACATAGTTTTCTTTCAGTTACACACAAACATCTGGAATCATGACAGATAAACCTGATTTACACTCCATCTTGATTGGATATACTCAGAACGTTTCCACAATTCCATTTCTTCTTCATGAGCCGGTTAAAACAAAATACTGTAGCCCTGGCTCCCTCCTACAATGATTATCTTTTGTAGTCAGAGCCAGAGTGTAAGGCTAGAGAAAGAGATGAGGAGCAGAGCTGGAGAACATTAAGACTTTTCCTCTTCTTTACTCCCCCCAAAGCCCTAGATGAACTACCATGTGGACTTTTGGGTAGAGATGGCACTTGGGGGTTACAGAGTCCTATCCAGGGATTTCCTTAGCCTTTAATAGAAATCCATTAGAACAGAAATTGATATTTTCCTAATTTATTGTGCCCAGGCTCCAGGGAAAAAATAATTGCTGAGAGCTATGAGTTGGTTTAGATGTGGGAATCCAGTAAGAAGTCAACAGGAGTTCACAGTCACTCTCTGGCTTTATTTAAGGCTTTCTTTGTTGTAACCTCTGAACATTACAGATCATCCGAGACCAGAAGAATTCTTGTCAGACTTTGCTTTTTTCTCTCTTTCTTCATCCCCCACACTTCTGCCCACCCCCCAGATCTTTAAACATTCTTTCCTTTCTGACTCATTCCTAAATTGCTTATCTCAGTAAAACCAACATGAGAAGCATTCTTAACTTGATCAAATGCAAAAGAAACCATATTGCAGGACTTTCCGAGACTCGGAGATGATGCAGTATAGATAAACCTGGGAGTATCTTGCTGACCCAAGGAAGTCTACAACAGCACAGCAAAGTTAGTCAAAGGACAAATTCTGCAGTTAGAATATGCAGTATTTGAACCCCAACTTTACCACTTAATAACTGTGTAATTTTATTTTTCTCATTTGTAAAATTAAGATTAAAATGTACTTTATGTCATAGAAATATTGCAAAAATTAGAGATTATGCATATAAAAATGAATTCATGTAGTAAGTTATCAATAGTGATAGTTATTATTGTTAGTGATTATTGTTGTTGTTGTGTCAGAAGTCTTCCTTCACTCTTTGAACTTTCGTGCCATTTAGAACTGATGAATTTATGCCAGTTTCAAGAAGCCAGATTGGCAAAACAGAAAGCTTTGTAGGGAAATGTTCTTGGTTAAACGCACCTAAGATCTTTTTCTTATTTTCACATGTTACTTCTTCATAATGTAATTGTTCGTTGATCAGATCATCCTTCTGTGTCTTCTCATAGTTGTACAGCAGCCAACTGCTACAAGGGCCAATTGTCACAGTAGTGGTGGAGCAGTTCTTTATAGAGACGGGACGAACTAGAAACATAGACATTTTACAACAGTATTTGATAAAGCTGCATTTACAACTTGTGAATCTCTCCTCTTTCTGTGGTTTAATGTCAGGAAAAGTGTACATTTTCAAATTTGTGTGTGTTTGTGGCTGTTAATGCTAATTATTTCAGATCAGCACAGTGGGTGATGAGGGGGCTGGAGATTACGGTAAGAAGGAGTCCAGGGTGAAAAACACAGCTTCATAATTTGGAGCTGACTTAGGCACAAAAAAAACAAACACTTTCATTTTCTCTTACTTTTATACCCTCTTAATATGCTTATGGTCAGCTTATAGACTTAATTCTAACCAAAACCTACATAACCTTTTATATGTCTTTTCTGCCTGTGACATAAACAACTAAACCAGTTGACTGTCAAGTGTTCTATTACGCCCCTGGTTGAATGAGAGGTAGAGGTAAGAGTAGTGTCAAACTTCCTGAGACTGTCAGGCAAGCTGACTTGGCCCTTTGAATGGTGTCCTCTTATATTCTTTAATCTGAATGAAGTGAGGATCTCTCCAATTATCGATGAGCCGACAGTAAACTTAGATAACAGACACATAAAAAATCAATACTAGGTAACAGAACCAACCAAACTAAAACAATCTCCCTCTTCCTTCCCCTGGGACTTTTGGAGGGAAGGATTCTTGCTTCCTGGATGAGGATGGGAAAAACTAAAAGAAGCAGAGAGGCTAAGGTGATCTCAGAACAGATGACTGGCTAGCTTCTCAGGATGAGTGTTGGGGAAAGTTTCGGTAGACAGCTGAGAGTGAAAGGTTCCAGTTGTGGCAGAATTAAAGAAGAGAGTCAAGGGAATTTCAGAAGTGGAGCTGTGGCTTATAAATTGGATCTTTTTTCTTGAAATGTCTTTTACTTTGGCTGCGGAATTTGAAAGCTACAGGTAGGTGACACTGGACTACATAGGGCTCTGGCTAATTTGGGGGTTATATTGCCCAAAGTAGAAAATTATCACAACTTCAATAGAGGTTTGCCATTGCATATATTGAGTAAATTATATCATTTTCCCATGGTACATATATTCTCCTCTGTTTTCAGGGAGACATTGAACAATATTACAAATTATTTTTCAGATGTTGTCATATGATCTGAGGGCCAAAACACATCTACACTGCATGGAACATAGGATTTTTATAAAAAAAGAAATACATTTGAAATATATTGCTTGCCTAGGTAATCTACAGATATGTTTAATTCACCATATACTAGGAGATGTAGCCTACATGTTATTTTACTGAATAATGAAAGAAAACAAAAATACAATATAAGCTTTTAGGGCACAGATTTTAGGGAATGGGAAACAGTTGGTTATCTTATACTCATTTTTTCAGTAGGTAGTTGAATGATTCAAGTCACATGATTTTACCTGAAGAATGCATGAAACTATATAAATATGGAAAATTTTAGTAGATTTTGGTTCATTTTAGTAGTCATTTAAACAGTATGCTTCTGAGATTTTAGAGATTTCTGACGACCTGAATACATCATAATATTAACAATATCAGATACAGAATTGTATTTATGACTATATCTATATTATAATGAATGGAAATGATGACAAAGGAAATATGTCAACATATTAATGATTATTTGTGGGTGGTAGAAGTGATGTAAATTTTCTGAAAATTTTCAGAGTTTTGTTAGTAATTCTCCACAGCAACTTTTAGATTTATAAAAAATAATAAAAATCATTTTTTTAAATGAGAAATATTATAGCGAAATGCTGTGTACTAAAGATACTGATCAATTTAAGCCTGAAATTCTTTCAGGGTCATGTAGACAAAGACAAATGGCTATTTAACTTCCATTCTTTTAATTAAGAGCCTTTACTGATCTCACAAGGTTGGGTTAGATGGTCCCCCTATTTGCTTTAATGATATTACCTCATTACATCTAGCATGATACATGTCCCAGTATGTTGTATTGTTTCTTCTCATCTCTCTTCTCTGTTAGACTGTATTCTTAGCACTGAGCATACTAGCCAGTATACAGTGGTTTTTAATAAATGTCTATTGAGTGAATAAAAAAATGAATTCTGCAATTACCTCACTATTGGATGTATATGCTATTTATGATTCTGTACGTCAATAAAAACATACATTTGTCCACTGATGAGGGGAAGACAGATACAGTCAACACCAAGAATAAAGAGGAGGAAAATGACTTATTCATCTATTTTTTTTTTTAAACAAGGCTAACCATACAGTTTCAATTTGACTTGTCCTACTTAGTGAAAAGAAAGTGGCTGGCAAAAAATATTTACTCGGCTCATTTTTTTTTTTCTGGGAAAGTTTGTCCCTGAGCTAACATCTGTTGCCAATCTTCCTCTTTTTTTTCCCTCCCCAAAGCCCCAGTACATAGTCGTTCATTCTAGTTGTAGGTCCTTCTAGTTCTACGTGAGCTGCCGCCACAGCATGGCAACTGACAGACAAGTGGTGTGGTTCCACACCCGGGAACTGAACCCTGGCCACCGAAGTGCAGGGTGCAGAACTTTAACCACTAGGCCATCAGGGCTGGTTCTGTATGGTGTTTTTTAAAAACCAAAAGCCAACTATGAGATGAAGATGGATTGTGGCAGTTAGACTGAAAAGCAAAACTAGAATTCTCTTCCCACATGCCTTACTTACCTGGAGTTCTGGAAAATCAGTTACCACAGAAATCATACAGCTGAATGGAGCCATAGAGGACTAGTTTAAGTCCAGGATTTTACAGATAAGAGAATTCAGCTCTAAAGAGTTTGAACGCTGGCCACAGATCAACAAGTAGTGAGTGGAGGAGCCAGAACTCAGCCTGGTCCACATGATGACAAACCTGTGCTCCCAACACTGGGAGATATGGCCTCCTTGACCACTTGGTACTTCTCCTGAGGAGCCACGGCAGGTTAAAGGTTCTGGGAAGCCCCGTGGTGAAGAAGTCTGTGTAATATTGCTTAATCTATTGTCTCCCCAAGTTATTTGGCCATAGAACTTGCTTATCTTTTAGTAGCCATCAACATTCTCCAGGAATAAATTTTGGGGAATTCTGAGGTAGACCAAGTATCCCTGCTACAGAGCCATGGGAACTGGATCTCACAGATGCCACCAATAATTCACGTGGTTATCAATCCAAAAATGCAATGGGTGAATCCAGTTTTTCTATGTACCTTGCCATGTACACAAATAAGCTTGGGCTGGTGACAACCAGCTCAATAAGATGCCTACAAAAGCACAAGACTTTGCTGATGCTATCTGTGCCTGTGACAGGAAAGTTAACCTGTGCAGTGAAACAGTGCACAGCTGTCATCCCTTCAAATAGTCCTTCAAACAGAGGATTGGTACCGTCTCTCAGGAATGGTGTTTTCTTGTGACAGGGACTCTGTCTTGAAGGCAAAGGACTCTCCTCTTAATAACTCTTTTGCCCACTTCCTCCAGGCTCGGGAAGAGCAGAGGAACAGAAAAACACAATTGTAAGCAAGTATATTTTCCAAATGTGCACCTGTTTTGTGTCTTGCAATCCTTTCATAGAAACAGCATGTAAAATGTATCCTTTTGATTCTTTGAGTATCTGGGACAGTTTATCCAAGGGCATACATGGTTAATAATAACCTTAGCTTCAGCAGAAATGGGAAGAAAATCAACTCAGGTCACTGGTACATTCCTTCCTGCCTTGCCTTGTGACTTTAAATATAAGCACTACTGAAGTACTAATGAATGCTCTCATTACATAAGGTTTAATAGGTTTCTCCCTATCAGTACCCAATTTATTACAGAAAGGCTAAATTAGGGAGCAGAGAGAACTCAGAGTAATTGTTGACTAGACAAAATAGAACATAAATGTATAAGGAAAACTGAATGTGCCCAAGTTAGTGCAAGTCAACATAGGAAATGCCCTCATTTCATTTTGTAAAGCCCCCGGAGACACCCCTGAACATAGAGCGTAAGATGCATGTTTAACTGAAATGATTATTTCTGAATAATATCATGTTCTATTGAAAATAACATTTATGAATTTGTAAATTACTCAACTTGAGAAGGAAAACAATATCAGATCACATAAGAATTTTACTTTACAAAAGAAAACTTGAATATTAGCAACATTAGAACTATCTCTTAGAAAAATACTCTTCTCCTGTGTTTGCAAAAGCAAGATTATTATTAAGAAAACCAATCTGCCCAATATCAGATCCATGCATTCTAGCTTTCTTTCCCTATAATAAAAAAAAAATCACCCAAAAGATGTCATTTACCCAGTGAGTTTGCTCTAGTTTGGGGCGTTGAAGACTTAACAATTTGATTTCATCAGTACACAGACCACAGATTCATTTTTCATGGATGGACTCACAAAAACCAAGCTCCTGAGACTGGTGTATAAAATCAGAGTCCCAAAGAGTTTTTTGTACACCCATGTTTCTTGCTGCATTATTCACAATAGCCAAAAGGTGGAAGCAACCCAAGTGTCCATTGATAGATGAATGGATCAACAAGAGGTGGTATATACATACATGACGATATTATTCAGCTTGAAAAAGGAAGGAAATTCTCATATTCGCTACAACATGGATGATCTTTGAAAACATTAGGCTGAGTAAAATAAGCCAGTCACAAAAAGACAAATACTGTATGTTTCCACTTACATGAGGTAGTAGAGTAGTCAAATTCATATAGATGGAAGGTAGAATGGTAGTTGCCTATGACTGGGAAGAGGGGGGAATGGGGAATTATTGTTTAATAGGTACAGAGTGCCAGTTTTGCAAGATGAGGAGTTCTGTGGATGGATGGGGGTGATGTTTGCATAGGTGAATATACTTAATGCCACTGACCTGTACGCTTACAAATGATTAAGATGGTAAATTTTATGTTAAGTGTATTTTACCATAATTTTTAAAAATCAGAATCCTTGTTTTTAATTTATATAGAAAAACAGAACTGTTGCAGGGACTTGAATATTTGTGCTTTCTACAACAGAGAGAAAAGCTAAATCATAAATGGAAGGCTGCTTTGAGGGCATACATTCAAACAAGGGGAACACAATGATTTGGATGTTTGAGGCCTCTGTCCAACACAGATGACACATCAATCTCACAATGGGGACAGAATTGTCAGAAGGGCCAGGGCACTTGAATTCTGGAGGCCAGGACTGGTATCCATGTTAACAATGAATCCAATGAATCCCTTGCCAGGGGTCTTGGCTAAGGTTCCCCTCACTGGACCTGCCAAAACCTGCCTGGTTTTCTTCTATCTTTCCAAGACTAATCAATCCTCTTCTGATTAACCTAATCTTTCTTTAGTTATGCAAATCTATTCAATCAGATCACAGTTGAAGCTTTTAGACTCAGGTGCTATTCTGTCTAAAGTGACCTTACAGATGAGAGAAAAGGTTGTTGATTTCATGTTAAAGAATCTCATATTTCCCTGATTGATGAGGTTTTAGGGGCTATCTCATTGGAACACCCAGGTATTGACATTTATAGATCTTACCCATATAATAATAAATATTCAGTTCAAACCAAACTTTTTTTCTGCTTTATATTGTCGGTATCTAGGAGGGTTAACACTGACTCTATTCTTAGGAACCACCAATTATGATATGAAGTGTTGAGGGGAATTACCGAAAGATCTAAGACAAAACATGGCTAGGGAAGAAGGAACCAGAGAAAGAAAATAGAAATTAAGTATGAGATAAAATGAGAAGGAAAAAGAGAAAATAACAGCATGTATGTTATAGAGTATTTGTGTATAGAATAGATGACATTATCGAATGCTGGGCAGCTCCCCAATATCACCAACAGGACGCATTGATAAAACAGAGCTGAATTTACTACTTATCACAGTAAGGGAGAACGCCAACTCTATAGAGCTTTGGTTGTGTCTCAGAAGCAAAGTTTAGTTTAAGGTGGGTGTTTCAATGTGGAGCATGATTAAAACTGGCTAAAGATCATGACACAGTAGTTAAAGATTGGTGGAATGAGTGAGAATTTTGAGGCAAGGGGTTCAAAGAGTCTCGGGGTGTAAACTGTCTATTGAAATGTTTATGGGTCTTTGGGGAAGTTTCTGTAATGAACAATAAATTAATTAGTCTAGACAAGAGTCTCCCAGAATAGTAAATTTATGCCAATGAAGACAATGGAATAGTAAAACCATGTTAATATAGACCATAAGCTGTGTGGTATGCATGATCTCAGTTCTCAGTGTATTATGTATGTGTATACTATTTAATATGTACTATGTTTTATCAACTATGTTACACAGCTCCAGGGAGCACCATCCACATTATCGTCTTTTATATAATGTTCCTGAATTATACAATGCAATAGTCCTATTATATTCCTAGCATGTATTGTAACATACTTAAGGTAGAGTGTAATATAACATATATGATATAAATTGTATGTAGCACGTAGCATATAGCATATATTCATGATAAAAGGTAAAGCACTACAGTCCTTTCACAATTTACAAAGTGTCACTCCATACATTCTGATTTTTATTTTCATAAAAACCGTGAATTTGTCAGAAAAGAACTGACTCAAAGAAGTTAAGATCCTGAGACATTTTTGAGGTCTCAACATCTAACAAAGTATCTGACCCATACTAGGCCGTCGAAAAACACAAAATGCTAAATACAATTACACCTACCTCTCAATTTACCTCAAGTCCGTTAACACGTTTTTTATAACAGGGTAATGATGAAGGTAGCTTTTTAAAAAAAAATGCATAATCCCACCTGGGGGTCCTGAGATGTCTGTGAAGTTCGGCAGTACCCCCGGGGTGGCCAAGACTATGACACTACTCCCTGGGCTGTAGTGGGGGTGGTCAGTTCATCCCACTACACAGACCTAGTAGGATGTCCCGAAGAAGTAAGCCCAATGGAGTGCGGGAAGAAAGGGGCACTCCCAGACCCTCCGGAGATAGAACAGCTTATGCAAAGCAAAAGGATGGTTGGTTCAGGAAGCGAGATGGAGTTTAACCATTTGACCAGAGCAGAGGACAAATGGGGCCATGGGCAGGAGACCAAGCTGGACAGGTTATCAGGGACATGCTCATGAAAGGCCAAATGTGTCATCTGAAAGGCTGGATGATCCTGGGAGGAAAGAAGTGCTTTGAACAGTTTTAAGCTGAGGGTAAACTTGATGACATTCATGCTTTAGGAATGTCCTCTGCCTGCGGCGTCCGGGTAAGAGATGATAACTCATATTTGGGTAGGCTTCCTTGGCACACTCTCTCGTGCTGCACTCACATTGATGTAGGGTTTGTACCAAAGCAAATCTGGTTCCATAATGTGGAGAATCAAGAAATTGACATGATACTGAACAACACAGGTAGGCTAAGGGAGAATAGGCTACTAGAGCAATGAGCATTTCACTCCAAAATCCTCACTCAGCATCTCTTTGATTGCTTTTTTCCTATGCTTCCAGCTGATTCCCTCTCTAGCCTAAATCCTTTCCCTCTCTTTGACTGAGACATTCTACCCCACATTCTGCTTGCATTTCTCACTCGGTAAAACAAATACCAAGTAACTCAATATCTGTGACTTAGGAGTTTGCCCCTAGAAATGGGAAGTGCTCTCAGTTTAACCCACCAGAGCAAGGACATGAACTAAGGTGGCTGCAGCAACGATGAGGGGGAAATGGGCAAATATTTTGCAGAGAAAACTAGCAGGTTTCAGTGACTAACTATATCAGAGAGAGAGAGAAGTCTAGGCTGACTTTCTTTTCCAAAGGCCACTGACCTAGACCAGGATTTTACTAGTTTTTTTAGCCTAGATTTTGATTTACCTAACTGCAGTCTACCAATCTGTAGTTTCTGCCCCAATGTATAAAATGCATGGAAGCAAATCTGATCATGTCTTTCTCCAGGTGATTGGGCTTTAATGGCTCCAATTTCTCTCTAGGTAGAGTTCAAACTCCTTCACAAGGTCTACTAAGACCTTCATGACAGAGTCCTTGTCCATCAGGAGACTCCTCCCCCACCTCCCTTTCCCTTGCCATGGGAATACTAACTACACTTCAGGATAAAGGAATGACTTATGATTTCAGAAATATACCATCCTCTCACACTCATCTATTGCTTAACACAACCTAGTCAACTTCTACTAGCTCTTCTACACTCAGGTCAAGAGTCACTTTCTCCAAACGTTTTAGACACCCACTCCAAGTGCTGCTAGCCCCTCATGTCCTGGTGAAGTGAAATGCCTCCTGAATTACTTTGCATACTTGTTATAGTATAAACTCTCCCGTTTTCTAATTATCCCCTTGCCACTAGACTGCAAGGTCATCAAGGACAAGGACTATATCTTCTCCACCTTTGAATACTCAGTATCTAGCTTGGCTTACAAAAACAATTTGTTGAATGAATAAATAAAAGTGGTGGAACCAAGACTCAGATCTAAAACTTCCCACCTTAAATCCAGTGCATTTCTAAATATACCACAGCTAATAAGAGTGACACTTCATGGTAGGGGACTAAATACTTCAGATGACAGATTTCTTATTCTTAATCTAGCATGGTGGAAAAAAAATTGGTGAAATGGTGATAAAATGGGGATGGATATTAAGAGACCACACTACTTAAGCCTACAGTGACATTCAAAATATTTAACTACTACATGTAGTGCAAAATATTTAAAAGTTTTAGTCCTAAAGTTAACAAGAAGATACAATATCCTTTTATTGGATTACAAATATATTTGAGAATATTATGAGATATATATTTTATGTAAAGACATTCATACCATATCCATCAATAAGTGCCCTTAATTCTTAGTTATTTGGGAGCTAACCCAATTTTAAAATTTTGTATTTTCTTATCCTCTTTCTCTCCCTTGTTATCTATGAGTGGGCACAGGAAACAAAAGGGGTAGAATGCAAACCTGTCAGTATGGTTTTCCTTTTCTTTTATATTCATCAGCAAAAGGATCCATTGGGAAAAAAGTTGGAAACTGGTAACCAACAATGTACTTTCATAAATGTTTCTAAAAATTATCTTTGTTGTCTCTGATTCTATTAAAAAGAATTACCAGTGAACCAATTTTAAGTAGCAGCAATCCAACCCATGCAGATTTTGTAAAGGACTCTAACCAAGTGCTTCTTCTCTCCTATTACAAACAAAAGTAAAACCAAGAAGCCAAGGAAACTGTAGCAATGTATTTACTGGAAATGAACTAGACATTACATTGACTGGATGAAGACATAACAATGCATGAAGTATAACTAGCGCAACATTTTAAAAAAATCACAAAAGAAAAAGAAAATTCATTTTCAAAAGAAATACTGTATCCAAGACATCTTAATCTCTGAACATCATAATACAACTCATAATGTTGACTCAACATCCAGAATAAAATTTACTTTAAACCGAACAATTGAAAGGAAAAGTTTCTTTTCCCAACTTGAAGATTCTTTGGCTACCACCTGTGTATCACACACATAAGGTAATTTTCATCACCAGACAGTAACCAGATGATATTTGTCATATTGCTCATAGGAAAAAACCTCTCCTACAAATAGAGAAATTTTAGGAAAATCCAAGCAACAAATCAGTTGGTGGCCCCAAATGAATGGGGTACCTAGAATCAGCATTTTTTTGAACTTAGAAATTACATTAACTTTACTAATAAGACTTCATTTTCATTTAAGAACCTGCCTGGTTAGAGGGCATGCTGATTTGTAACAAGTCATCACATTTACACTGAGTAACGGTGTAGAAGGAGGTTTCAGATGGTTAACATCTGCTCATCAAGGTTTTCCAAAACCTTTAGAGCTTTACTCTTCTACTCTGTAATACATCATAACTTGTGTATAACAAACTCCCTTTGAAGAAAATTATCCCAGATAATCCATCTGCGATAATATAAGTACTGCAAAAAGCAGTGATGATAAATATTGTCTGGAAAGGCAAAAATGCTGCATCAACTTCCAGAAGCACTACTGTAGAATCATCTTTGAGATGGAGAACTGCATGTGCACTTTGAAAATTACTGTCCTTCCATACACCCAGCACACGTGAATGTCTTCTTATAAGCTATCTGTAGGCGGAGAAAACTGGGAGTCCAAATGCAGAATCATAGGTTTTAGAAGGGCTTGGTGCCACTTTCTCCTTCCCTTCCGATGGATTTCAACAGTTTGTTCATAAACATTTCACAGTTCTCATAAATTTTCACATGGAAGGGGAAGATGATTATGAGTTTATTAGATTCTGTCAATTGGCAAAAAAAAAAAAAAAAGAAGAAAAACACCCCAGCATATCATCTTTAGAAAACTAACCATAATTGCATTTCCTTATCTTTCATTAAAGGTAGAGAGAACTAAAGTAAGAGTGCCTACATTTTGGTGGGAAAATGGCAAATCCTTGTCACCGACCTTTTGTTGGCACCAAATAAAGGGGAGTCTGTTCACAACTGTAGTAGTAATTTAAAGGTAAAAAGTTGATCTAGATTATTTAGGTCTTACATTAAATTTTTGAGGCCTGATATTTTTAGTTTGAGTAACACTGCTGGTCTATTTGCTGGAAAATTAGCAACATTCTCTTTCACCTTGAGCTGGGTGGGTAGATTCCATCACAATGTCTTGCTTTCTCCTTATGCATGTCTAAAGGAATGCCTAACCAGACTCAGAATGCATGTAGATACAACATGCTAGATGGCACAAAGCAGGCAGGGGAGGAAAGCCCCCACTTTCCTGAAAACCCCATAGGAGTGTGACTAGCAATCAGTCGTTCTCCTCACATATACAATGTCAGTAGATTTTAAGACAGATAAAGTTACACAAATGTTTCTACTTCCCCACCATTGAGTGAAACATGCTGTTCTTTGGAGAAAAAAATACATTCATTTTTTTCAAGTATATTTCAATATATAAAGATGCTCTAGCTCTGTTTCACTACAAAGACAAAATAATTTCACATGTATCCAAGGGGAACTTCATTTTAATTTCCCTTTGGTGTCAATTTCGTGAAGTTTTGATTTAAAAAATTACGCTAAATATACATCTACTCCTTTTACCTGAAAGCATGAACCCTTTATGTCCATCTTATATGTATATATACACGGTCAACAACAACAAAAACCAGTCTACGTATGTACAATGGCTTAGGACTGGCGTACTCTAAGGAGAGCGAGGTCCACAGCTAGGACGAGGGCACAGCACCAGACGTAGGTGGTCCTGTCGGCTCCAGTGTCCAGCGCTGGGCCAGCAGCGTGCAGACTCTTCCCTTCCGTAGCATTCTAAGAGCACTTTCTGCCGAGACAGCGCTTCTTCGATTATGGCTTGTTTCCTGTCTTGGCTTTGTTGTTCGGGTTGCAGTTTAGGTCTCTCAGCAGCGATTCACAATTGGCAAGAGCATCGGCTGGCAGCAGCTTCCGGATCTGCTCCACTGTCTTTTGATAAGCCATTTTCTCTTGTTCTAGGGTCCGGATTAAAGACTTCATTTTGGTCTCCCTGGTCAAAAGATTTTCCAGGTTGGATTCCAAGGTCTGGATTTTAGCATGAGCTATCTGTTTGGGGGCAAAAAAAACCACACCAAAATCCTTTAAATCAAAAATTTGAAGACTCTGCTTCTTCATTACAGCAACAGCCAGGCCTTACATATACTAACCAGTCATATCATATTACTTAATAAATTATTATGTGAAGTAAATACTCTGAAACTTTCCATGAAATGCAGATTTTGAGATTTCCAAAAATATAACTTTGTACTAACAAAATACATCTCATTTCACTGAATACACCAAAACTGCAATATTAAATCATCTTCCCACAGTGGTGGGGGGTCCTCACTCCACGCACTGGTGTCCCCTGGAGTGAATGGGATCTGGCATGGCTGAGGGAGAAATCCTGACACTACCCAGAGGTGCTAACAGAGGTGTTTTGCCCTCTGATCGGAAATGCAGGGTTTTCTAAACACGTACTTGGGATCCTATCAGTTTGTATGGGTGTCAGAGGTTCCCACATAACTTGGGAACCTAGGGTGATGATGACATTGAACTGTCAATGAAAAAGTTTGTAACATTAATAAAAATCATTATAATATAAAGCAAGTGCAAACCCACTTTCCCGAACAAGGAAGTGCTCCATTAACCACCACTGAAACATCCAAGTAATAAGAGACAATACCTCAACTGTTTATTTTTCTTTTTGAAAAAGACAACATTGGCTCTTTTTTTTTTTTTGGTGAGGAAGACCAGCCCTGAGCTAACATCCGTCGCCAATCCTCCTCTTTTTGCTGAGGGAGACTGGCCCTGGGCTAACATCGTGCCCATCTTCCTCTACTTTATATGGGACGCCGCCACGGCATGGCTGACAGGCAGTGCGTCAGCGGGCGCCCGGGATCTGAACCTGCGAACCCTGGGCTGCCAAGCCGGACTAAACCGCGGCGCCACCGGGTGGCCCCATGGCTCTTTTTTGAATAAGGAAAAGGCACAAAATTTTCTATGGGCCAGAGCTAATGCAAGATGAAGTGAAGGAAGCCAGTGTGCCTATTCTTGGGGAGCAATTACTCTGGAGTTCCCTCATCTCTAAGCTTTTTATTTCTCTCCTAGCCTTTCTTGTCAGAGGACTCACCACATAGAGTAAGGTTTTAGCGTTCTTTAGTTTGGGGACCTGTGCAGTGCTGAGAAGTGGTGGGTAAGCAGAAACCAAAGAGCCCTTAGGCACTTAAGCTCTAACATAGAACTCATCTCCCTCCAGAGAGTTCACCTTCTAACCTCCCCTCCACTGATCACTCTTAAGCCCTGCCCCTTAGGGCTTGGATACACAGCACACATTATATAAATTGTAGATGTGGAATATTAGTTTATATTAAATTGCTTATTGCATTTGTAAAGGTGCATTTATAAGTAAATACATAGTATTTTATATTCCCAAGTAAGTGTAAACTCCCTGATGGCTTGCATTATGTGTTATATGTTTTCATTCAATTCTCTCAAAAAAGTCCTCCTTTTCTTTCCATTTCTGTGAGTTTTACTCTGGACAATTCTCATCATCCCCAATCAAATCTCTGCAAATGATTTCTAGCTGGTCTCCTCACCTTCCCTCCCCATTCTAATCTATCCTCATCAAGGTTTCCACATTGATCCTTCTAAAGTATGGCTCAAAGATTTTGAGAGATTTCCCTCTCAACAAGATGAAAGCCATGCTCTTCTGCTTGACACTGAAAGTTGTTGGCAATTCTGCCTCCATCATACTTATCCCATTTCTCCCCAACATAAATCTTAAACCGATGCCAAACATACTCTGCTGTTCTGCAACATCCTCTTTATTTATACCACACCCCCCACACTCTTCATTCATTTCTTCAACCAACCCTTCAGAGTCTGGCTCAAGCCCCAAGTCCCCACAGCTTTCCCAATTTCCCATACTCAACCCCTCCTCCCTTGAACTTAACCAATATGTGCAACACCCAATAGGTATTTAACCAGATTCTGATTTGAATTGCCATTTAACTATTTTTTGAGTGCACATTTTCTCTCCCAAGTGATATTTAAATTGATAAGTGCATTTGTAGCCCCTGGAGCACATGGACACAGTCTGATACACAGGCCCATGGTCAACAGTAGTTCAATCCATGTCACATCTCTATCATTCCCGGCACAGCTCTGTGTATGCAGGAGGCATTCAAGTACTTTTTTGGTCAAATCTTTATCTCTTTACCTGTAATTTTTCTAGGAGGTCCATGTTTTGTCTTTTCAGTTGGCTATTGGCCCTCTCCAGCTTCTCCATAGGTTCGCTATCCTCACAGGCATAGGAAGATTCCTGAAGCTCATCCTGCAGCACGTGATATTCTACCTCGTAGGCATGTAACTGTTTAGAAATATCCATCTCAAAAACCTGCCATGAAAACACCAGGGGTTAGTCTGGCCTTCAGTATGTATACAAGATACAGTCTGTGTATCTGGTGTACTTCATTTAGATTTCCAAACACTTAGTAATGAGGAATAGTACGGCATACTAAAAGGAAGAATAATAGGTGTGACTGTCAATATAGGGACAGATAGATTATTTCTACACAATTGAAACATTCTCATGATGAGGCCAAGACACTAGAATAAGTTAATGTTCGAGGGTATTTTGCAATCAAAATATACATAATCTAGTAACTATCTCCCAAAATGTAGTATACCAGATAAACAACATTTGTTACTGAGTAATTCTCATCTCTGTTAGAGATAATCGTTGCTGATAAGTAAGCAAAGTTGCATATAGCATTTCTATAATAATGAGACCAAAAGCACTTCTAATTGTCAGAGGTGCAGAAAGGTCTTGTAATAAATATTTCATCCATTTGCTAATCCATGTGGGCCTCTTAGGAGTCATTTACATATTCTACCACACAGAGAATCTTCCAAATTGCACACCCTGAGCACTGTACGGAGCTGTAGGGTTAATTGGGGCTGCCTCCACTCTCCCATATTGCCACCCAACTGGAAGACAGTTTGCTTAGAAGTTAAAAGGCAGGAAAGCCCTCCTTAGTGTAAATTTAAGAGGGGAGGGAAGGCAGTAGCTGCCATTTAAGCAATGGTGTCTGTACTGATGCTGTGTGGAGAAAAAAAACCACAAAAAAATCTGACTTACTTACTTACCCTACTACTATTAGAGATACTCAAATCTCAGAATTTAAATGGGATTTCTAGACAACAACCTGGCCATCCTTCTCAAACAAGCATCATTTTTCCCTACCTAGTGGGTATGGATACAAGGGACTATTACACAACCATTAAAAATGATGGCATGGATCTATATTTATTGGCATGGAAAAATGTCCAATACTCTACATATATTTTAATAAAAAATTAGATTACACAATAGTATGTATAGTATGATTTCACTTACATTAAAACTGTGTACATATTTATGCACGTATATAAGCAGAGAGATGTGTAAAAGGAAGTTTAAAGGTTTTAAATCTCAAGGTGTTGAGATCTGTAGTTACTTTTACTTTCTTCTTTGTGCTTTTCTGCATTATTTGCATTTTTTACAGTGACCATAAATGAAACTCAAAAGGTCTCCTTTAATATTAGCAGTTCATTCCATAGTTAAACAACTCTAATTGTGAGAAAATTCTCTCTAATAATCACATCCAAATCTACTTGCCTATACATTCTATCCATTAATCCTAGTAATAATGTCTAAAGCCAGGCAATTCCCTCATTAACTTTAGAAGACAGGTGATGTGATTTCAAATCAGAGATCACCTCTCTCTAAAAGCACAATCTCTGACTGCTTGCCAGTCAAAAAAGATATTTCTGAAGAATTAACAAACAAACAAGTAAATATGTAAATAAAAGCTATACCTTTCAGCTTACAGAGCATTTTAACAAATAAAAACTGTTCCTAGATCTTTACAGAATAATCTGCCTGTGATTTAGATCCATGTAACAGAAAGAAAATTTTATATGTAACAATATGAATATAATAAGAGTTCATGTTATAGTGTGAATTAGTGTACAAAATTCTTCAACCTAATTGGTTACATTTGCTTCTAAAAACAATGTGAAGAAGCAATAGGATCATTATTGTTATTCCCATTTTGTAGGGGGAAGCTGAGACTCAGAGAGGTTGTAACTTGCACAAAGTCACACAGCTAGTAGGTAGTGGAACAAAATCTCAAACTCCCTTTCTCTTGCTCTAAACTCTGTCTTTTATCTTCCATTCCAAGTGCCTCTAGGAAAATGGTAAATTTTATTAAAATTCATGAAGCATGACTGTTTTATCTATAAATCTGGTCTAAGGCTTATTCATGTCATCTAAACAACATTAATATATAACTACCACTTACCTGGTCCCTATAACGAGCCAGAGATTAGATATATGGTGTGCTGATTACTCTTCATTTGCTTTCCAGATCCATTCTCTGCCCTCATCCATCCTGCTGTACCCTGGGAGGCAAACCCTTGTGGCCAGAATTCCTCACACTTCCTTTCCTGCTGGCTTCTGGTTGGGTATGGCCAATGGAAGGGGCCAGGAGGAGAAAGAGGTTGGGTATTTCTTCCCTGCCTGGCTCACCAAGAGCACAACAACCTCCAGAGACCCGGCCTCCATAATTCCAGCACTCATGGGACCTGGGAACACTGTTATATCTCCCCTGCCCCCTCAGCACCGTGGGTATGAAAAGCTTCCCTCTGTTACTAGTTCCTGGGCACCCGGACATCCGTGTTTGGTTCCCTTAACCCTGCCCACACCTCTGTAAATGGTACCTTAGTTTGAATCATTGGAGGTAGACTCTGTTTACTGCAAGGGAGACTGATTTATACATCAAGACTCCTCATTTAAGCCTCATAAAACCTTTCAGGTCAGTACTGCCCCACTTTGGAGATGAGAAAACTAGGGTTCAGAACATTAAAGTGATGTGTGCAAGCCAAACAACTAATAAAAGAGCTAGAAGATGCAGATACAATACTGTCTAGTTCCAAAGCCTATGCTCTTGCCACATGGACTCTATGTACATTTTAAAACAGAATTAACAGTATTACAAAGTGGATCTCACTTTATTCTCAGGTCTTCCTAACTCTGTTAGTTTTATCTTCCATCTTACCATTGGTCTAAATTGGAAGGATTCCTGAAAAACTCATTATGGAGCACTCAACCACTTTTCCTGTGCATAGCCACACAGACAATGTCACAGTATAGAAATTTCACAACAGTCTCATTTCTAAATAAAATATATCTAATCAAATTTAAAAAACTGAAAAAATAATACCTCTCAAGCAAAACTACATATTTACGCTAAAACACTTAATGTATAACTAGCAGAAAAACAGCAGTATAATCTTATATTTTATTATTGTCATTTAAATTCATACCTGGGTGACAATTTTTTCCATTTCGGATGTATTCATATCAGGTAGTGTGCTTTTAAGAAATTCGACAATATTTTCAAAGCTTTCACATTCCATTATAAGTGTCTCTTGGCTGCTCAGCAGGCTGAGTGCAACCTTAAATATAACTTCAGTTCCCTGAAGAAATATAATATCTAACAAAAGAGAATATAATTTTCATGATCAAAGTTATGCATCCACTATTGTAAAAAGCATACTCTCCATGCTAAAGGGCTTTTTGGTAGGTTTGTTGTTGTTTTAAATTACTACAGCAAGATCAGAGAATATTTTGCAAAAGATACTGGTCAAAACCACATAGAATTTTTTAAAAAATTATTATGACCGAAACAAATAGATATTTGAATATTCCCCTTACTTATTTAGGAATCTCAGATAAGGCCAGGGTAAAAAAAAAGATAAATTATTTATATGTTTATGTATTTATTTATAATTTACAGTGACAAATTTAAAGAGACTAGGCAAACCTCAAAGGCAGTTATTCAACTTATATTGAGATTCTTCTTCACAAGAGGAATACAAAAACAAATCACATTAACCAGTTAGTACTGTTTAAACTCTCATTACCATAATAAAAAAGTAATTGAACCAGTTAATATGTAATTAAACCTATACTAGAGCGGGAAATTTAAAAAAAAAAAAAAACTTTAAAAGACAAATCAAAACCAACACACAAACTAAATCAGAAGTGAAAGAGAAAAAGAAAAAGCTACCCTAACTCTGAACTATGCTTCCTAACAAACACAAACACGCAACAGTTTTGAAAAACACCAAATACTTCTGTATGAAAGTTTCTCTCCATCTGTCATCCTGTAATCAATAACAAACCACAGGGAGTCTTTATAAAAGAGGGAACCCTGAAACAATCAGTTCAAACATGGCCATTCTTCTTGTTCATGTATCTTTCCCCTTCCTGACAGTCTCTATTCTTGACTAAATTCAAAGAAAAGGATTGAGTCACTATTGGAGAGCAGACAGCATCATCCATATTCTCATAACAAAAAACAGACACAAAAATTTGTGTCAAATTCTGATATGAAACTTCCAAGGGTAAGTCAAAAAGAGGTGCCCTGAAATATCATTTTGACTTGACAGACTATTCTTTGAGAAGAAAAATAAATAAATAAATTGTGTATATATATATATATATATATATATATATATATATATATGGTGACTTGTTTTATGCAATATATATAAGTATATATAAATAGATATGTAAAACAAATAAATAAATATATACACACACACACATATATATATAAGGATTTATAGAAGATCCATCAATAGGAATCTAAGCTCCAGAGAAAACTTTACTGGAGAAAAGCAATTATGAATATCCAATAAAGAAGAGAAATTTGGTGAACATTTGATTCCATGCATCTTGATTTTCACTCTTTTGCTGCACTATGTCTATGGATTGTATTACTGCAAATGCAGTGTTTAACTTTTTAAACCACAGCCCCCAATAAGAAAGACACCATACATTGTAACGTGGTGTATGTACACATATTACATATGTATCTTCAAGACTGAAGTTTCTCCAAATAACATTTTTCCTTACTATTTGTAACACTCTCTGATATTTTCACTGTATTCTATTCTATTTCAGTTTTTTTTTCTAATTCTGGTAATGACTTACAAGTTGGGCCAATACTCACAACTTGACAAAAAGCCCCAATTTAGCAAAAACAGTTATAAATATTGACTGCTTTTACCACGAATACCAGATAGAAGAGCAGAACATAAAAACGGTGGGAGCCCTTTCTGAGATCATCAAGGTCCTAAACAACATCTTTAGGACAAACCTCTAGTAAAGAGTTGTGTTTTTTTTAATTTTTGCTTTTTAAATAATGGACTCAGACAAACCTAACTAAGACTTGTGAACAGATTTAAGGGCCCCCGAAGGGAGCATAAACCATGTCATACTCTTTTTTTATTTGTGGTGCCTAACACTATGATGGACCAAGACAGGAACTTGAGAATCTGCCTCGGGCCCTCCTGCCTGTGCTTAGTGCTTTTCCCTGAGCCATCCAGTCTGAGAGACTGGCATCACCACTGCACTGGCCTGAAAGGAGAGTCACTTAAGCAATGAAACAGGAACTCCAGCTACTCTGTTAACAACAAAAAGTCAGATTAAGAAATGCCCTTAGAAATAACATTGATGTAGGGACTTCCATTGACCCAGTCAGAGAATATATTTCTCTGTTTTGAATCCAGGTTGAAGAGGACAATGGGGAAGGAAAACAAACAAACAGAGGTAGGAAAGATGTGTATAAAAATCTGGAAAATTATATGGAGTAAGTCCTTAGTTCTGATTTTTAAAAAAGTATACTCTGATTATTAAATGAAAATAGCTCTATTACAGCTTACTCAAATACAGGAGCTCAATTCTTCTTCTTTCCCTTTTAATTTCAATTTTATTTAAGACCAATAGGTTTTCAAATTACTCTCAGAATAGAGCCAGGTACATTTATTAAATTCCACTAGCAATTTGCTATTCTGCGTAACACATGATAAAACAATCAGGGCACCATATGGCTAGAAGTATATTCCTCGGAATAAATAACACTGTTCCACTTGACCATAGGCATCTCTTACCAAAAACTCTGGCTACAAATCCTAATGGAAATTGAGAGGCAAACAATGTGAGGAACCAGGGGGCAGCATAAAGACTGGGGCTGATTTCATTTTCTTCAAGATGATTGTAGAGATCTCTGTGATAGTCATGAAGGAGCCTGGACAGCTGGTACATCTGAATCTAAAGTTGATTTGGAGAAGAAAAATAAAACATGCATTTATCTGAGTGCGCATAAAATACACTAACTTTAGTTTTATTACTTTAATATTTAATAACAAATTCACATATATTCAATAAATAAAAGTAGTAGTATTTTATTTTTATTATTATTTTAAAGTTGATATTAAAGTCCCAGTTCACTCAACTGAGATCATAAAGCAAGTCCCCAAAAGTCCATCTAAGACTACTGAGCAAGTTTCTCTATCATGTCATGTGTGTTTTGGTATCACATATATCACATGGAAATGGCACTTTTTCCTCGTGCAGGAAGGCATTGCTTTCAAAGTTTAATCAGAACTGTCCTGGCTCAGGACTCTCACAGAAGGTCCATTCTAATTTCAGATCAATTCCAGAGAAGCCTCCATTCTAAAGCATCTACTACTACATTTGGTTCAGAAGCAAAGCCGGTCTTCTCTTTGCTGAGCCCAGCATCTGATTAATGAGGGAGCTCTGGCTTAGACCCACTAGGCAATCTGGATTGCTAGGACGCTGCTCGACTTAGAATGTTATGGAGCCAGAAGCCTGAGATGTGATTTCTAATATCCAAAGTATTCCAGCAGCATATTTTTCATTACAAAGGGGACTAAAGCAAAAAGTTCAGTCATTTCTGAATGTTTCTAGTATTAAAAGAAAAAGTTACTTCATTTGGCTACTGAGTTGATTACTGGTATTTCAAAACAAAACAAAAAAAAAAAACATTATAAAGATACCATATAGCAACTCTTAAACTCTTATGTCTGTGATAGCTAAAAATAAAGCAGTAGCTAATAATAAACAAATTTGTGAACTGTGCTTTAATTTAAATTTTTATCCACACAGTGACAGATTGAGTGGTAGTTCCTTGATCAGTTACATCAGCTTGACATTTCAAGATATTTCACGTTAAAAGAGACCTCGACCCCCTGATCTTACAAATAAGGTAACAGATACCAGATGGACAGAGAGCCTGCAGTGTCCAACCTCACAAATAGTGACACAGGGAATCAGAAATCCTATCAAGTGATCCCAAGCCCACTGCTGCTTCCACTTCTGAAAGTCATATTGAATGAAAAACACTATCTTCCTACTCTAGAAAATGGAAAAGTGTTGTATTTCACTTTACAGAGCAAAAAGATCTACTTTCCTAGAATAAGGCCTCCAACCTTGCGGCCTGTAAGAATGCTGCCACCAAAGATTTTTAAATATCTTCATTTTCATAATTACAGACATAAAATATTTCTTGGTAACTGTAGGCCATATTAAATTAATATATAAATACAATTTACATGAATTTTTATAATGTCAAATTGATAAGGAAGTTTTAAATTGAAAAATCATTGCATTTTTTAAGTGATAGCTGTATCTATCTTTCTATTTATGGATCAAAATCAAACACTACTCATAGGTACAGTCTGTTCTTTGAAATTCTAATGATAGCTACTAAATGATTATTTCTAGAAATTAGAGCTATTTAATTCCTTACAAGAGTACCAGTGCTTCCTATCCAATATAAGATACTGGTAAACTGTTTAGAAATAAAGTAAAAAATAAAAACTTCCATAATCATTATTGACTTGTGGAATGTTTACCATCTTATGAATAGTCATCAACTAGGATTCAACTCACTGTATTTGATTTATGTATCCTGGTGAATACCTTTCATGCAAACTCACACCTCAAAACCCAACTTTGAGAGCAAAACCCTATCTCCTCAGCAAAAATTTCATCTTGAAGAGTAAATAAAAATGGAGCATGCCCTCTCCACTCATCCTCTCAGGAAAATACCATTTACTATAATATTCAAGTGAAAACACAGTCCTTCTTTACCTATGGATTGGTTCCTCAAATATTAAATGCGAAAACTGATCACTGGGAACCAGGAAAAAGGGGACATTTTAAAAACATTTTTAAAATATTTCACTCCTTATCTAAAGCATATTATGACTAACTTGGAGTCATGCATACCTCATTTCAAAGGAGGAGAACTCTGACATGCCTCTCTTTAAAGTCTTCCTTTATATTTTTACTACGAAAAGCTTTAAATTACAAGGTAGTGATCATTTGCGATATCTGATCTATAGATAAAATGTAAACTTCTTGTTAGACACCAATATGCTAAGGAAACAGGTTTAAACTAGAAAGGAGAAATGTGTAAGCAGGGAGTTTGAAACAGGGTGAAGACAGTAGTGGCAGTGAATATCCTACTTACCCAAAAAATCTTAACAATGCCTCTTAGGAGCATGCTAAGAAAAGCAGGCTGAAAGGGTACCACTAACTTTGAACACTTTTCCCTCTAAAAGAGACTATCTGACATTAAGACAAAGGAAGGAAGACATGGTAAGCTCAGGAAGAAGCATGATATAGATACCTGCCCTTTACGCACTCAAAATAAAAGAATAAAGCCATTATGTTTGTCAGATTTTAAACACAAGATCTATCATTCTTTCCAACTGACAAGGAGAGGGAAAGTGAATAAAGATGACTTGATACTTTCTCCACATAACTTGTAGACTCAGAGGATAGAGACTTGAGGACCCACCACCTTTCCAGCATTGTTTGTTTCTTCACTTCAGGAACTATGGAAAAGTTATTCTGCATATGGATGTCAGACACTTAGAGGTTTAGCAAAATCGCAAAACCCACACTAAAACTATGAACTGAAACACACATCTACATTTATCCAAGTTCCAAGACAATGAATCCAAATCCCTTTCAATCAACTGTAATTTAGAAGAGGGCTACCACTAAGATTTCCAGTAAGAGCTTTCCGCATTCCTGACGATCTCCTGCCTCACCTGTAGCGACATCATGTCAGGCCGGTACTGCTTGCGGAAGCCCAGGTCATACATGAGGAACTTCAGCATTTCAAAGGCTTGCTCTTCGCTCATGTGCAGAAGCAGCACTCCAGCCACAAAGCTGATCCCCTGACAGTAACCCACTTCCGTGTCCAGCAATGAGTAGGCTTTCAAGAGGTTAAAGAGCGACAGCTGCCCTGCCCCAAGTTGTGCTGAAAAGTAAGGGTGAGTAGGAAATGTTCTTCCTGCCAAGGAAAAGAAAAGAAATATTTTTGAGACATCCTGATGCTTTGGAGACAGGAGTGAAATTGTAATTCAGTTATTTCCAGGAATAAACAAACACTCTTTTCCAAACCAGCAAAAGTTGCTTGAAGCACCCATCTAACTAAGAGTCTCCGTCTCTTTAGCAAGTCCCAAGTCCTACTTGCCAGACCACCACCCAATCTCCACATATATGACAGTGGAGTAAACATGTGATGCTAACCAGCATTTCTTTCTAGAAAAAAAACAAAATTCCACAAATTAATCAAGGACACATCCAGGAGAGATTCCAGGAGAAGAGAAAATAAAATTTATTCTGACTATAAATCCAGGCAAATTCTAAGTTCACCCTCTAAATTCTAAAGACCACCCTCTAATTGAAATCAGAATTCTACAAGAGGTAAGTATTATTTAAAAGGAAATCTTAGGAGTCCATAAGCAGACTTATTCCTGCTTTTCTTGTAATATGACACTGGAGGGACTTTGGGGGGTTGTTTTGTTTTATATTTGGTCTATCATTTAGGAAATACTTCTTCCAAATATCCTTTGCTCTCTGTTTCTTAAACCATCTCCACGAGCCATGTAGACCTCTTTTCTTTTTCAATATATCCAAAAAGGACAAGGACAGTAAAGGGTCAAGCTGATTTTAAATAAATTCCCCCTCGAAAATCCATCTCTGGGTATAAAATTACCATAGAGACATTTCAGCAAGCAAATAAAGTCAGTCCTGGACCACTAAAATGCTACTACTAGACACTGAAACAAACCCTTCTTCACCACCAAAGCTGTGTACACTGCTACGGGACTTTCCTCGTGCCACAAAAATGAAGGGGGATGTTAGCTTTCTTGTGAAATGATTACTCATGTCGGTTGTAAGAAGGCCAGATTTTTTAATGTTTTCCACCACATATGCTTAAAAGTGATTTTTTTCCCCAGGAACTGATAAGATTAATTCTGCAGAGCAAGAAAGGGGAAGCTACGAGAAAATAACAAGAACACACCGAGGAAACACAGATGGCTACATGTAGAGTCAAACAGACAGTTTTTTAAATTATTTTACTCTCTCAAAATTTTTGCTGAAGAAAACTGCAAATACACTGTCTACCCAAGATGTTAATTCTAGCTCCATTTCTTTTTTGACCAGCCTTTCCCTGTCATGTGATCTCCTTCTATTTCTAGTCTCATCAGCAATTTCCGGTCACGGAACCACACATCTGCAGGGATCCAGAGCAACTTCCTAGTTCAATGGCCTCATTCAAGAGAGAGGATTGAGACTCAGAAGCAAAATGATTTGCCTGAAACCACAGTTCAGTGGTAGAATCAGGACAAGAACTGAAGTTTTCAGTTTCTCTGTAAAATTCTCTTTTTCAATTCTATTGAGATCAAAAAATATTAATAGAATTGGGCCTTTTCCCGAGAAATGGATTTTGTCATCTAAAAGAAACAGAGGTCAAAACTAGGTTTTGGCTAGTGATTTTTTTATATGCTGTAATAAAAGGTGACCCCAAATATAAGGTACTCCCTTGTTTTCCCAAATGGGTTCAAGTAACACTTCTGGCCATTTAAAATACATCAGCTTTTAGAGATACAAATGAAATAGTCAAATAGCATTGCACAATATTAATCCAATAATTTAGATATTTTAAAATAATAAAATACATATTATATGTTAATTTAGATATAATATAATTTTTTAAATCATACCGTTTTTACTTTCCATAAGTTATTTGAAATTCAACATTTAAAAAGATAGCTTTATAATGCTGTCATTGCAAATTCTCTCTCAGGTCAGAAGTACCCATTCATAAAACATTAGGACAGTTAATTTGTCTTTCATCCTATAGGGATGTATTCATGATTTCCACAGCATGACCACTTATTGTATTGCTTTTTAAACAGATATTTAAAGGCCTGATTTCAGCAACATGTCCAGCAATACTTACTCTTTATTCACAGCAAAAACCAAACAAAAAACTCAACAAAATGACTTATTGTTTACTTTTGTAAATTATCATCAAAATGACAAACATACCTAAATCCACCAGAATAGCATGCTGCTGAGCAGTGAGCTGCTTTAAAAGTTCTTTATAGGATATGTCAGGAGGTTGTTGTTTATTAGGCAATCCATGTCTTAGACGATATTGTAAAGCTAGGAACTGCCAAATTTCTCCTCGTCGACTTTTGGGAACACCTAACAATCAAAGAGATAAAAAACGAAAGTCTTGAATGCTGGAATGAAGTTGCTAGAACACAGTTGATTAGCTATGTGATACTACTTGAAAATAGGCAGCTGTGTTGTCCTGCATGCCACCCTACAATCACACAGTATGCTGTACTGAAAGAAGCATATTTTGACAAATTTAATCCTGTAGTTGCTGATGTCTTGTGAAAGAAAACCCTCAAGTAACAATAATAGTAATGGCAATATTAACAACATCAGCCAACACTGACTGAGCACCTAACACAACATTTATTGAGGGGGCCTAGCTACTGAGCATTGTAATTACAGAAACTGTGCCCACACTATTCACATGTGCTCAGAAGACAACCCAATGAGATAGACAATTACTATCATCCCCACCTCACAGATGGTCAAGCTGAGGCAGAAAGAGGCTAAGTAACTTGCCCAAGTTCACACAGCTAGTAAGTGGCAGTTTAGAATTAGACTCTGGAAGCCTGGTTTTAGAGGCAAAATCCTGAAATGTATTACTGCCTATTTTCACCCTTTATTTGGTTTGAAGCTAGTAACAAATGCTCATCTTCATATGATAATTTCTAAGTATTTGTCATCAACAAGTAGCATTGTAAAAGAGAATTAAATAGCATTCTTATTAGGTCTTAAAAGAATGAAATAATAAAAATGGTAAATACAATGTGAAGGCATAACTGGAAGGCTCCAAAATATCATTCAGCCTTTGAGAAAAAAATATCTAGCATCTAGTCATGCGCTGCATAACGAAGTTTCGGTCAACAATGGACCGTATATATGACAGTGATCCCATAATATTAGTACCATAGAGCCTAGGTGTGTAGTAGTCTACGCCGTCTAGGTTTGTGTAAGTACACCATATGACGTTCATACAACAACGAAATTGCCTAATGACACATTTCTCAGGACATATCCCTGTCGTTAAGCAATGTATGACTGTATAATGAAACATTAGCTCCATTATGCTTGAAAACCAAAGGGTATCACAAGTAGTTCGAAGTATGATAAAACTGTATTTTTTTGCCAAAGAATATGAAGTAAAGCACTGAGAGGGACAGAATTTGATTCTGTACAGTGCAGGCAATTTTATTTCACTAAGTATTTTTGGTTCAGATAGACTGGATCTGGAATAGGTTCCCGAGCCCCAGCTGGTCAAAGGAAGGTTTAAAGGCACTAATCTTTTTGCAATGCAACGCCACGGTTTGCATAAGCTGAAAGTATTGCCGTCCAAAATGTATAACTCAGACTCACTGATACGTTTTATAAGGCCCTCCCACAATATACCTCCAAACTACCTTTTTCAGTCCCGTTACCTCCCATTCCCCGCCATACACTAAGTATAAGAAGCTTATGGTTATTTCCACACCTCCAGTTTCTTATTCCTACTGTTGCCTTTACGGAATTCCAAGCCTCTCCACTTGATTGTCTAGTGTGTTTCTATTTGTCTTTTACGGATGAACCTGAATGCCATTCTTCCGCTGAAGCTCTCCCTAACATCTCTAGAAGTAATCCCTCCCTTTTCACATACTATTAGACTCCTACTCTAACATTACCATATTGGATTACAGTTAGCTTTATACTGTATATTTGTCTATTTTCCCCACTTAGATGGTGAGCTCCTTGAGAATAGTAAGCATACTTTAATCTCTGTATGATGAAATCCAAAAAAAAGCCTCACTACTTAAACATTTGTTGAATGAATAAACGAATGATAGCATGTAAAATCATTTTTAGAGGGTAACATTCATTAGCCCATCGGATGATTTCTGAAAACATGAGTGGGCTGTTTTATTATCCATCTAAAGACAATTTTACAAAAATGTATTTCACTTTAGTTAAACAAATATTTATTGAGCATCTACTGTGTAGCAGAGTATAGAGCATAGCGCTGAGGATACCTCATCACTGAGAGATGAATAAATCCATTCTCAGGAAAATTGGTCTCATTCACTCATTCATTCATTCAGTAAGTCATGTGTGCAAAAGCTGACTTAGGTGCTACGTGTGCAGTGGTGGGGTAAGAAAAACATTAAACAAATATACACATAAACATAAAATTACAAATTATGATAAACACAGTTAAAAGAAAAGAATCATGAGAAAGTATAATAAAGCAAAGCTAATTTATTTTGGTGGAGGAGAGGGAAGAGCACTCTGAGGAAATGGTATTTGAACTGAGATCTGAGGGATACTAGGATTCTCCAGGCTGGGACTGTGGGCAGCATTCACTCCAGGAAGAGGAATGTATGCCCCTGAGAGGGGCAGAGGGAAGAGGGAAGAAAGGAAGAGTGAGAAGAAGATGGGGAGAGAAAGGGAGATGGGAGATGGGAAGAAGGTAGAGAGATAAGGAAGAAGGAGTATAGGGAGGGCTGGAGCATTTCATATAAGAAATAGCCTGGGCCATACTGGGACCTTGAGTCGTTAGGCCTCTCTGGAGCCCTCAATACAAGCCAGGGGGAGGCAGGAAGTGAGATGAGAGATTGAAGATGAAGGAAGGAGAGATTACGGAAGGTCTCAGCACAGTGCTAAGAAGCTCAAACTATATTCTGTAAGAAATGGGAAGATGAGTGACCCTAAAACATCTTTAAAAGTCATACCAAAGAATGGTGTGATCTACATCTCACACATTCTATTAACCACTATTTTGTCTCCTAAATAATGCATCCAATGAAAATCTTTAGAATTTCTATATCTTCAGGAAAAAACAACAATATTTTAGGCTTTAAATGTAGCATCTAATAAAATTAATCTTAACTATGTAACAGTTCTACACATTACCATAAACTTTTAAAACAAGATTCATTATCAGATTTCTTTGGCTATTTTTGAATTGTTATTTTACACCCAACTTACACAGGCCATGGAGATTCTCATTTTAATATATTTAATCCGGGTCACAGAAATTGCATCTAAAATATGCATATACTAGGGTTTTTTTTTGTTTTTTGGTGAGGAAGATCAGCCCTGAGCTAACATCTAATGCCACGCCTCCTCTTTTTTTTGCCGAGGAAGATTGGCCCTGGGCTAACATCCATGGCCATCTTCCTCCACTCCACATGTGGGATGCCTGCCACAGCACGGTGCATAGCTCCACGCCCAGGATGCAAACCCACGAACCCTGGGCTGCCAAAGCGGAGCGCACAAACTCGCCCACTACACCACCCGGCCAGCCCCACATCCTAGTTTTAACTTTAAATTTAAGATGTTTAAATATCAGTCATTTTATATGGCAGAGCAGCAATGCATATAGTGGCTAAGTAAAAGCAATTTTCCAAACTAAATAAAGGAATAAATGGATGGAAGGAAAACTGATTGATTAACAAGAATATAAATCTGTATATATAAACACATACATGTAGGTGAATATACACATACATACAAATTTACACACATATGTAAATAAACACTTCTGACCAAAGGATGGAAAAAAGTCGAGTTTGTAAGTCTGAATTATTTTTATGGATATGATCAAAGATCTATACCAATGCACATGCTCCTTCTAGATAAACAACAACACAGAGCTGAGAACAACTGGTTAAAGGAGGCAGGAAATTCTGTAGAAAAGGTGTCAGCTGTCTCCTCAGGAACAGTCTCTCCATTAGTACCATTTTCTTACCAATCAAGCCACTACCCGCAGGCAGAAGCAAATTACCTTTTTTAGCAGCAAAGCAGAAAGACAAAATTGTGCCTGAGCTGCACAAACCAAAGAATCTCTGAAGCTTTTCTAAAAACATATTATTGAGATGATCCAGAATACCTTCTTTAAGAGAAGTATGAATATCTTCCATGTCACATCTGATTTTAGCTCTGCAGTTTAACAACTTCTTATCCCAGGTTATTAAGACATCTCTCTGACATACTCCAACTTCTTCATAGTCCAACTTAACTTTTCTGGACTGGAGTTCATCTCTGCTTGCTAAGAAAAACAAGAGAATTTACGTAAGACTGATGTGTTTTTAAAACCAGCATTTTTGACATTTTATTGTATTTGTAAAACCATACCAAATGACTTTTAGGAATCAACCACTAACATTTTCTCAAAGAGAAAACTTAAAAAAAAAATTGAGGATATATGAAAGGTTTTCAAACTGTGAGTCATTTTATGTAAGAAAATATCAGGAATAACTTCCTAAGGAGGGCTTACTCCATATCTTACAGATGGTAACTGCTAAGCATGAAAAACAAACCATGTTTGCTATGATAAAAATTTCAATTTTTTGACAAATGTGATAGCCTCAGAAGTGACAGCTTGCATCATTTCAAACACCATTAAAATGTTAATATTTTTATATGGTATATATGAGAAAATATGCCTCATATATATGCCTTGATTTGAGAAATATTTGACCAGGATAACCTGATACATTTTTACAACTATTCCCAGAGTTATCAACACTGCCCTTAACAACACTAAGTTACGCGTTCCTGCGTTCATTTTTAATAACCTTAAAGAGGAAAATTTATTTTACTGAAGTTAACGCTCCTTGTATTTTTTAAATAGTACACAATTCTCTCTCATTTGTGGGTCTAAAATATAAGCCCAGGGCTCATTAAAAGAAATGTTGATAAAAGCAAACACTATCTTGACTTGGTGCTTATCTTGAATAATTGATTCCAAAAGGGAGAAGGAAGAAAAAAGATGTTAGGTATATTTTTCTCTTTCATTAGGATCACTTTGAACAGGAGTTTCTCAGGGTAATCCATAATCATTCAAGCTCTCAGTGCTCAACCGCCTTACCTTCTGCAACACAAATCTTTGTCATGCATCCAAAGTCCTCGACAGCACAAAAACAACAGCAGGAGTATTACTCTTACTTAGTGTGTTTGAAACCGGTTCAAAAGAATAAATATCTTAGACTGCTGTTCGAGCAGGGCAGTAAAAATTTCTACTTAAAAGTCCAGATATAATCAAAAGATAAATCGTACTTCAAAAATAGTCTCCCTGGTTACCACTAGATGGCTTTCTAACACAGTTTAGCTTTGCTTCTCAATATTTGTTTTATTATTTCTCCATGACAATCAGGTTTTTAAAAGGAGTAGGTCCATTAAAGCTAATAAATATAATCCTACATGTAACTTTACTAATGATTTTTTCACAGTGGACAAAGCATAATATCACCTCAGATTTTTTTTCTCCAATCTTCTCTAGATCATTATTTATTTAAAATTATAATAAGCGCCTACTATGTGCCAGTCACAGGCTCTAAGTAAGTTAATATATGCCCTCAACTGGTTAACTAGGCAAGAGCAAAGAACCATTAAGAAATGCTTACCACTGGCTAGAATTTTAATGGGTTAAAGTATTTTTTTGTCTTTGTTACTTAGGTACAGAACTAAATACAGAACTGATAAAGGTTTCTGATCATATATTCTAAATGTTACTCCTTTCTTACCCTGTCAATTTATATAGTGTAACTGATGTCAGAATACAGAGTCATTTGTATTAAAACATTTCCTTATATTGATACACATAGTAGAAAAATACTGTGGCATACTGGGAAAAGCCCAAGAACTACGATAAATAAACCTGAGTTTCAGTACTTGCTCTATTAGCACATCATGTTTGACCTTAGGTTAATCCTCAGACTCCCCAAGCCAGTCACTAACTCAGCTGCAAAATGAAGAATGGAGCTAACTAAGCTCTACGGCCACTTTCAGTTCAAATAGTCTATGCTTCTAAAACTGTCTGTTAACACTTAATATAATATTCTACTGTACATACTCCCAACAGTTAAAAGGGAATGATAACCATCCTTTTATCAACTTCTTTTTCTTTTTATGAGTTAGTTCAAGATGTAATCAACTGCATAAAAATATGAATTCAAATCCTTTCAAAATCTTTAGAAGCTCAAGTGGCATACCATTCATCACACTGAACTTTTAAAAGCTGTATCTGTAACAATTAATTGTATTTTTAATTTTAAAGAAAAAAAGATTTATTTCCTAGGGACGTTTAAAATCTTATACAGTTTTCATTCTGCTAAGAAAATAGCAATAAAGAAAATAAATTGTGCCTTTGTAAACTAAATAAATATTGTTAAAATTTGAAATTGAATTGAATAATAGGTATAGTAAGAGGAATCTTAAGATAGATGATGAACACAGAAATGTGAACACTTGTACTAAAAAACCTTTTTGGAAGACAACCCAATAAAAATCAAGTCAGAAAAAAACCTAGATTATACATTTTCCAATAATCTTAAAAGTCAAAGGGCCCACTTAAGATAAATCTTTCATTTTACATGTAAATCTTTCATTTTCATGTAAAACACAGGGCCTTTTTATGTTAAGTGATTTGCCCAAGATAATGGCATTAACACATTTTTTGGATTTTGGTACTGTCTATGCATTTCTCTGTGTGTGATTCTATCCATACTGGGGTAAATAACATCATTATTTCAAATAAAGCATTTGGTATTCATAAACTTAGCAAGAAAGTACCACAAATAGCACAATAACTACTATAAATTACTCAATCATAAATTTAATGATTTGAATATGATTTTTTAAATAGAAAATTTATAAAGCCATAACAAAAAATAGAAACTGATTTGATAACACATAATTAGATAGTTGAATTGAACACAAAAATTTATTTGAAATAGACATATTTCTCCTGTTATGAATACAATTAGCCTGAACTTTGAAAATCACATTCAAAAAGAAGAGAATTTGCTCTTTCATATTTAAGGGTTTTTTTAAAGGAATGCATAATGATATTAAACTTTCAGTCATATGAAATACATTGGCTCCATATTATCCACATTCTCTATTACCCAAATATACTTTAAGGGTGTCTGATGTTTTAAATCTATTAAACAAAAATGCAAATATCTTAAGCTGACTTTTCCTATGTCATAACTACCTCACAAAATAGAAATAAACAATTATAATCAGGAGATATTCAAGTAAAAAGTAAAAGGTATACAGTCCGAGAATGAGTGTGAGCGTGTGGGGGGATAGTTTTAGCCCACATCCTTAAATTATAATATATCACGTAGCCCTGTGTGAATGGCTAACCTTCAAGTTTCTGGTTTTCTTTTTCCATTCGAAGCAACAAGATTTGTTGGTGTATCGCTTTTCTCCACAAACTCCTCAGTTCTTCTGACTTGTTCCTTTCTTCAACCTTTTCTGGGTCATCTTCATCAGACATGAATATAACCAGCGGTTCCTCCTCCATAGTTGGTGCAAGAGGGGACAGTGGCAGCAGCTCATTCCTGTCCAGGCCATCTGCAGAGAAGAAAACAGTGAGAGGCATTCCTAAGCAGTAACCCAGACTACAGAAGTTTTCTCTAGAACTGACGCTCTCTCATCCTATATTCCACCTTTAAAGCTTTTCACAAAGCCACTCTCCCAGCAACTGTTCATTTCTGGAACTAATGATTTAAGCAAATTCACTAGACTGAATTCCCCTTCCAGATTTCCCTCTCATAGTGAAATGAAAGCATATGTAATTTCACCACTTCTTCTTTCTGCACAAAATGACCTATAAGATAGGTGCTCCAAAATGAACAGTTCTTTCCCCAGAGCTCAACACTTCTGCAATTTACCTATGTATATTCTCTAACTGTGCAAAACAAAAAGATTATGTCAGTAGGTACTAGTGATCTCCTAAGGTCTATGTCCACCATCAGAATCTGTCAGGAGGAAAGCAGCTGAGCAACTCTGGGCATGTCCTGGCTCAGCACTTCTGCTCACTCCTCCTGCAACTCTCTTACTCAATTCCTGGAGCTCATTCTCTCCCTCTACCCCAGGCCATCTTTTGCACTGTTGCCAATTATTTTCCTATTAACACATGATCATGTCTCTTAAAACATTTCAGTGGTTGCTTATATCCCAAAGAACAAAGTCCAAACTACTGGGAATAGCATAGAGATCCCATCAGACCCTGGCCTCAAGTAACCTTCCCTTGTGTCAATCTCCCATCCTCTACTCCCATCATGCTGAATTTCTCATGATTCTCTGCCCCAAAAATTCTCTCCAATGACTCTAGAGCTTTGCTAGTCCCTCTTCCTGAAACATGCTTCTACAACCAATGAGTTTACATAAATATCTAAATTTTCTGTAAATCTTTCTCTGACCACCCCAGGCAGAGTTAATTTTATCTCTAGTAATGTTCGTTGTTTTCTTCCTTCCTCTCTTCCTTCCTTTCTTTTGCACTGTGATCAGAGAATATAGCATAAATAATCATGATTGTCTGGAATTCACTTAAAAATCTTTATAATCAAGTACATAATTAATTTTTATGACTGTTCCATGTGTGCTAAAAATGAATGAATTTTCTCTATAGGGGGCAAGTGCTCATATAAATATTAGATCACGCTTGTTTAATTGTGTTTCTCAAACATTATCTATATTTAATTTCTCTATATTTAATTTTCAGAGTGGAATATGTAAAAATCTCCCATGATAGCTATTGATTTATTTATTTCTCCCCAAACTAATGTTACTGTTATTTTCTAGCTCTCAAGGCTATATAATTATGTGTTCTCATCATTGTTATATCTTTTTGTTACATTTACTTTGCCTCTTTGGACGTTTTTGCTTTAATTTCTAAGACATCTAATATGCAGAGAGCTGCCCATACTCTCTTTTGGTTATTTGCCTAGTGTATCTGTATCCGATTCTTTATTGTTCAACATTTCTCTGTCACTTTGTTTATGTGAGACTCTCGTAAAAAAGTATGCTGCTTTTCTAATAATAAAAAGATTTGTGACTTCTTTTCTAGCACTATCATAGTTCCTGGTTTTGGAAACTCACTCTCTCATTCACTTATTCATTCAACAAGCATTTATTGAATGTCTAACATGTTCTAACAATATCTAAGAAGTTAACCACTATATCGACATAGAAAGACAAATTATTTCTCCACTGGAATCACTTAAATCTCTTTGTACACAAAGCATTGCCTTCCATTCCCTAATTTATGACCCTAGTAAGGAATAATTCTTTAGTGAGTACCACACAGACCCTGCTGCTGCATTGCCGATGGAGATTTGTTCATGGGCGAGGCAACCCTGAGGAAAATGCGCTGCCGCCAGGAGATTCGGCGAGGAGTGACAGGGGTTCCTCCAACATTTAGGGACTCATTGCTGCAAGTAGATGAGGTCCTTTTTCTCCCCTCTCCATCACTGTAGAAAGCAAATAAACATATAACTTGTAAGAAGAACCACATAACATGGTTCTTCACAATGATATGGTAGCACAAGCCATTCACAAGTTCCACCACGGGCAAGCACAAGCCACAGGCAACATGGAGCGATGCATCACTAGGCACACTGGTCACCCAGGCCACCACATCCTGGGGAAAATGCAGTCCAGCCACAGCCCAGTCATGAGAAGCTCACTTGTTTCTACTCATTCCATAGTAGCCAACCATTCCAACTTCTAATCCGAGGAATAGAAGCACGTATACAGAGGAGCAAAGGTTGCTTCAGTAATGAACTCACGCTTTGCTTAAAAACTAACATTAACAGTATATTCCAAACAATGTAAATATTCCATAAAAGGCTCATAAAGAGCTTTTCTTATTGCTCTTATAGAATAGGCTAGTAAAGATAGCTTCTAATTGCCTGTAACTGTTAAGATCTGTCTCTGAATTGTTAGCCACCAATAGCTGGATCATGACAAAAAGTAACCTGAATACAGGCAGAACAGTCAACACTGGGATTACTGTTAGGTGACATATTAAGAAAAAAACTGTGATCAAATAAGATTGGATAAGTTAAGTTAAAAAAGATTAAACATATTTCTTTACAGCAGGACTTCTCAGAGACTGTGATATCCTGGCAGGCATTGTGACTCTCCAATGGCGAAAAAGTACAGAAACTCCCTAACTTATTTAAATTATTTGACCCCAGAATTCCCTTCCCCAACTTTTGAGAAGTGGGGGTGGGGGCATCACATCTTTCTCCATTAGTGCTTTGTGAAACAAACATGCAGAAATGCTGGTCTGCTCTAAGAATTTCATTTCCTACAAAAGAGCACTCTAAATTAACGCTAGGCCTGTTTGCAATAAAAGGTCATTATGACTCAAACTTACTTTTGAGACCAATTATGTTAGCAGCTGGAACACCATGCAATAATTGTTGCTGTTAGTGGTAAGAATATTTTATTTTTTTAAGTTTTCAAGTCTCTGAGCTTTCCTGAGAGAATGATGAAGATACCAATATTTACAGGTGGTGTAAAACAAGGGAAGGTACAGGACTTTTAATGGCGTCAAGAAGTGTCAGTACTAGGTCAGAAATGAAACTCAGCTAGAAAAGCCACAGCCCTGCTCAGATACTCAGAAGAACTCAGCAGTGCTGAGGCGATCAACAGTCAGCAGAGCAATTCAGCACTTGCCTGTCACATTTTGATTGACTTTATATACCCATACTCACAGCTTTCAGGTAATGCACTTATTTCTAATCTTGATCTATCTTTCTGGAAATATTACTTCTAGACTGGCTAAATTAAGGTTAAGAAAAAGACACACCTTTGAGCTCTACACAGACAGCAAGTGTCATGATGTATCATGATACTTCAGAAAGTAGCTGATACACACATCTCAATATAGTCAACTCCCCTTTGTTATGTATCCTGGAGAAAATTAAAACCCTAAAGGGTGTCCAGGGTTCAAAAGTCCCTGCAATACTGAATAAATATGTCCACCTTTATTTCCTTTTTGGAAAGCATTAATTCAAGTATTTCCCTTCCAGAAACCATGATTCAAATGTTCTACATATAACAGTCATATCCTAATCAACATTCTTGAAGTACCTGTATCTTCTCTTTTTTTTGCTGGGAAAGATTCACTCTGAGCTAACATCTGCTGCCCATCTTCCTCTCTCTCTCTTTTTTATTCCTCCCCAAAGCCCCAGTTCATAGTTGTATATTCTAGTTGTAAGTCCTTCTAGTTCTTCTATGTGAGCCACCACCATAGCATAGCTACTGACAGACGAGTGGTGCGGTTCTGTGCCCAGGAACTGAACTCAGGCCACCAAAGTGGAGTGCGCTGAACTTCAACCGCTAGGCCATCAGGGCTGGCTCTGTATCTTCATTTTTGTAATACATCTCACTGGCAGTTATTTGCTAACCGCCCAGTTCAAGGGTGTATTACTAGCTCCTAGTGTTGTAACTGGCAAATAATAGTAAGCACTCAACAAACATCCATTGAATGAATTAGTTATCATAAAACCATATGCAACATTAAGTAAAATGGACAAACAATAACACTGGCTAGGCTAACATGTCAGGAATAAATAAAAGATCTACCTTCTTAAAACCCTTTGTCGGTAGTCATGACTTTTAAGTTTTTCTGGCAAAATGTTCTAATAGCTCTGTTTCCCAAAAGACAGACTGAGGTGTTGATGGCACTGGTAGGTATCAACAATGACAATACTATTAATAAACAACATAAGGCATCTTTCTTCCAAATAAATGTTGTTCCTTTTCTACATAAGGGCATCTAATTTATAATTTAAGCCTAGAAAGCTAAATGAAATACTTATGTAAAAGCACCTATTTCAATGCCTCACAGGGTAAGTGTTCAACAAATATTAGCTTCTCTTGACTTTTTATTAGTAGCTCTAACAAACAATACTAGAGTAAACCAAACCAAAGGATTCTGAAACTTTTCTATTTTAATGCTGGAATAAAAAAAAATCTTTTAAAAATCACCTTCCAATTCATTGTTAATGATATATCAAGTGTTTAGATAGTACTAAAAGTAAAACTGAGAAGTGCCCATTCTGGTTTCATTATCACCTGTAAAAGACACAGTTTTTAGGGAATATGTTATAAAACAGGTGCATAAAGTACCCTTACGTACTCACTATTACATACTTGAAAACTTCATAACATCTAAAATTTTTAACCTTGTAATCTAAATAAATTGCCAGGGACCGGACCAGTGGCACAGCGGTTTAGTTCGCGCCTTGACAGCCCGGGGTTCGCGGGCCCGGGTGCCGGGCGAGGTACTGCTTGTCAGCCACGCCGTGGCAGCGTCCCATATAAAGTAGAGGAGGATGGGCACGGTTGTAAGGCCAGGGCCAGTCTTCCTCAGCAAAAAGAGGAGGATTGGCAATGGATGTTAGCTCAGGGCTGGTCTTCCTCACAAAAAAAATAAATAAAAATTGCCTAAAGACACATTTCCCTATGTCTGGAACTTAGCCAGAAATAAGCCAAAAATTGCAGCCAAAACATAAGATAATAATACACTGAAAGAAAGAACTTAAATAACAGACCACTGGGCCCTTTATCTTACACAACAAAATGACATCCTGGAAAAGCAGTTTGGTGGCTGAAATAAGGCAAAAGCTGCTTGCTTCATTTAATCAGAGAAGACATGTATTCAGAAGTCAGGGTTCACTCAGATAACAGTTTCAACAGTCAGTGCATATACCCGACTTAGAGCAGTTTAATTTTTGATTTATATTTTCTCAGCAATCTGCCATGCCTGAGGTAGTAATTTCAAGAATCAAAACCATATGAAACACTTTTGTGCATCAAAATTTTTATATCCCATCTTGGAAACTACACTGGGATGAGGGGGAAAAGTGTGTTTTGGGATTTCTTTTGCTTTTCTTACTACAACATTTGTTTTCACTTTAACTTCTCTTTTAATTAAACTTTTAGCAGGTAGGCAAGTATAATGCCCACTTTTTTGAGTGAAAGTAAAAACAAAACAACATGTGGTATTTACTATAGTAATAATAAAGCTAATACAAAAAGTACATGCTATGTGCCAGGCATTGCTCTAACTAAGCATTTTACAAGTATGAACTCATTTCATCCCCAAAGCAACCTTACGGGGTAGGTGTTATGACTGTTCCCATTTTTAGTGGGAAAACTGAGGTAGAAAGAAGTTAGGTAACTTGCCCACAGTCCCATGGATAATAAGTGGAGGAGCCAGGATTCAAACCCAGGCAGTCCAGAATCCAGACAGGTAGGCACGGTAGTTTATCATGCCAAGGTAAACACTCTTGGCATTAGTTCAGACAAAGCTCTACTGAATCTCAAAAACAAAGCTGTCAGGACTCCCGGGATCCCCTGTATATCTGGTGAAAAAGAACAGTCTCTAATTAGCATTAAGTCTTCTCTTTCACTACTTCTCTTTCCAGTTTTTAATGGAATAATGCCATTTATTTCAGCAGAGAAATAACTTCAGAGTACTATTAGATCTCCATTTATGTAAATGTCTCACTTCCTCTTCTTTGCTTTTGAAATCACTGCATTCCAAAATGTAAATACTTTTTTACTTTTAAATTGGAGTGCTGGGGGCGGTACTTTAAACAGGGCCCCGTGACACAGCGGTTTAGTTCGTGCGTTGGCAGCCAGGGGTTTGCGGGTTCGGAACCTGGGCACTGGCTGACGCACTGCTTGTCAGCCGTGCTGTGGTGGCGTCCCATATAAAGTAGAGGAGGATGGGCACGGATGTTAGCCCAGGACCAGTCTTCCTCAGCAAAAAGAGGAGGATTGGCAACAGATGTTAGCTCAGAGCTGGTCTTCCTCACAAAAAAAAAAATAATAAAATAAAATAAATAAACAAATAGGAGTATCAAATCAAAAACACATTATATGGTGGAATATACATATATTGGTATATTAATTATCTTTACATTTTAAATTGATGAAACAAATTAGAACCATTCCCTTATTTGTTCATATAATCTTTTTCTTCCTTCTTTTGTGTTTTGGAACATCAGCATGTGCATTATAAAATTGCTTCCTAAGAGACATAGTCAGGAAAAATATTCTGTGCCAGCATTACCTCCATCAAAAATTTATTAGATTAAAAATGAATAACTAGGAAGGAAATACAATGTGAAGAACTCCCAACTATTTCTGTATTGGTATAGTCTATATATACTGCCTATTACCAGTCACCAATTAATCAAGAACCACAATCTGTGAACACAGATGAGGGCTTTATAAGGGGAGGAAATATCCTATATTATGTATACCACCATGCAGGCTAGGAGGCATTTCCAATTCCTTTTGGACGTGGCATTAATCAAAAGCTATGGATATGATATGAACTCCCCCACAGAGCTTCAAGATAACTTTTTAATATATCTTTGACCAGTTACAGCCTTTACCACATCAACTGTTAAATTAGCATTATACTTCTTATGTTAACACAGAATTTTTAATGCACACTTGCCTGCTTTAATAACAATTCATTCACTGGATATTGTACATAACGAAGGTGTTTTAGTGACCACTCACAGGGACTCAACTTTAAGAAGGATGCAGTCATGTTTTATTTCCCACCAGGGCAACACAGACACACTTTTCACAAACGTAAACTCTTAGGCCGGAAGCAGTTTTACAACAGGTGTTGTTCTGCTGAGCAGCAAACCACCACCCCTCCCCCAACTCCCCAGTGCCCATCTAAAATTACTAGCATCATGAAGTCCCAATAAATGACTACACATTGATTAAATCTATATCTAAATCCCAAGTATTAAACTCAAGATAGAAATAAAACTTGATTAATGTGCTAGCAACTATTTAACAGAAATCAGAAAAAGCTTTCTCTTTGCAGATGCCTTAAGAGAGGCTGCATGGAAGGACAGGGTGACAAAACTCTAGTTTTTTTCCATGGGATCCACAGTACAATTTAACTCATACTCGCATCAGGTGCACTAACAGTTTATCGAAGTCCTGGCTTTCAAGTGGATACACATCTATCATCCTGTGGAAAATCTTTACTAATTAAATTGACATTGAACTATTTTTATAGAAATCAACATATAGCATCTGAACTGTGAGTCAAAAGAGATAGATTAATCAGTGGAATGATGTGTAAAACAAAAAAAAAATGAGAAGAACAAAGAATTTTATTTGCTAAACTCTACAGTGAATGCAAATTTTTTTAAAGATTAAGTAAATTCTTTACATTGGAAATTAAAATATCTCTGGGTAGCTCATTTGCTTATTCACATCCTTATAACCTAAGATTGAGAAAATAATATCAAGCAAGATATTAAACCTCCCTGTGGCTCAATATAACCATATGTAAAATAAGGAAATTATAGGCCAGATGATTTCTAAGGTAATAAACAGACCTAATTCTATGCTGTTGTAGAATCTAAAAGGACACAAAATAAACTTATCATTTCCATTAGGCTTTTAAAAGTAGATAAGAAATTCTATCTAAATGGTCTTACACCCAACCACAACAAAGGGCAATTACAAATCTCAAAAAGAGATTTTATCTTATCAATGTGGCCAAAATAATTTTCTGAGAACTTTTTTCTCCTTGAACATCTCATTCTAGTCCAAGCTTTAATACTGTGTTTTCACTCCAGTTCGAAAGAAATCTAAATGTCAGTGGCCTCAAACAGGAAGATGGGCATGTCTGTTTTCCATTGGGCTTATGATATGAAAAAGCATAGAAATTAGATCAAAGCAAAGAATAACCATTTTCAGTTAAGTTGTTCAGCAGTGATTCTGGATGTTTACCACAAAAAGCATGCGGATCAAGAGGAAGAGGTGTCATCACAGATGTGGTCAGACTTCCATAATAAGGAAGTACGTGTTTTCCTGTGTCCAGACCAGTGGGAAGTCTGGAAGGCCTCAGAGTAACCTACGTGTCAGGAATTAAGAACAGAAATAGACTAATAATTCTCTTCAAGTGAAAATCAAACTCAATTTTATGAGCATGTTTCCTCATTTCTGCATGTTCTTGTGATTTGAAATAAACTCCTTATATGCACATATGTACCTCCCAACTAGCAAATTCACTTCTATTAATTCAAAATTAAAATCAGGCTTTGATTGAAGGCCCAGCGCAGTCTCAAGGAAATATCAACATGCAATAGAGTAGAAACAGGATTTCTGTTTGCAATCAACATGTTATACGATCATTCGTGATTTCTGATTGCCCCAGGCATTACATTTTCCCTACTGTATATCCACCATAGCCCCGGATGACGGCATGCATCCAGAAGACAGCCAAAACTGATTTTGGAACTAATGGTGATATTCAGTTGGAGAATTTATGGTTTTTAAATGAAAATATTAAGACCTCTAATCACCTTGATTCTGAAGCGGTGTCCTGTCTAGTACAACAGGAAAACAAGAAATGGTATTAGCACACAGAGAGAGGTATGTCCAAAACCAGGATTTAGAATAAAAAGGCATTCCCATAAGTCATCAATAAAGCATAGATAGGTTATTTCAATAACAAACCATAATGAGTGATTATACTATTTTTCGTCAGTGAATACGAGAGAACTGTAGAACAAATACTGTACCACAGAATCAGCAAACATCTCATTTTCTCATTGAAAAGTCTTATAAGTGAATAGAAGTAGTGCTTATCACTTACTTTTGACTAATGAATTACAATATAAATAATTTTTTAAATATAGGCTAAAAAGCTGAGAAGTAACTATAAGGAGTAATAAAGATGCTTATTTATAGAAAGGATATATTATATTTGATAAATGGATGTTATATAAATATATCATATCATCACACACAATTATAATTTAGCTACTAAACAGTGCAATAACATTAAATTTTTAAAAATCATTTCATAGTAACGTAGAACAAAACATACACTTATTCCCTTTCCTTTATCATTTCAATGTTGTGCAAATGAACCTACTAATTAATAAACCATGACAGTAAAAAGATCTTGGCTTCTTTTTCTCTGCCTGCTTAAAAATAATCACCTAACATGTTTTTAATAATTCAGAATAGTAGTCCTGGAGAAGGATGCCTAATCTGAATCTAAAATTTCAAATTAATATGCTGTTTAAAAAGTAGTATTTGTTAGCCTATACGCTAACCTACCCCATACCTTACTTGACTGTGCATATTTAGAGATCCACTCTATGCAACTAATAAGACATGAGGTACCCAAGTGAAAAGAAAATTACAATTCACAGTATTATGAACCTTCCTCTCTCATTATTCTGGAAAGTTCCAGATATCATGGTAATTGTGTGCATATGATGTTTTCTCTGAAAGTAGTTATAATGAAAGATGTAGAATTCAGAAATCACTGGATTGAAACCATGCTCCTGAATATCTTCAATCTTAGGACATATACACTAAAGTATTCAGAGTAAAGGGACATGATATATGCAACCTATTCACAAATGGCTTAGAATAAAGGAATATATATGCGTATATGTATGCATGTAGATATACGTAAACAGAGAGCAAATGTGGAAAATAAAGCAAATGTGGCAAATGTTGAAAACTGGTCAATCTGGATAAAGGGTTAGCAGGAGTTCTCCATAATATTTTTGCAACTTTTCCATAAACCTGAAATTATTTCAAAATACAAATTTAAAAAACACTGTCTCCAAGATTGTTAACTAGTAAATTTATGTCTAAGTGACTTACTAGTTGAAATAAACCTTTTAAGAGTGCATTTTGTCCAATAATTTTACTACTGTGTAAATAGTCATCAATAATGCATAGGAACGTATAACTAAAGACACATACAATAATACCCAGGACAGTACTCTTTTAATAGCCAAAAAACTAGAAACAACTCACGTGTCCATTGGCAAAAGAATGGATACATTGAGATATATTAAATGGAATACTATACAGCTATAAAAATTAATGAACTGAAGCGAACATAAAAACATGTTCACTTGTTTTTAATGAATCTCACAAATTAATGTTCAATGAAAGAAGCCAGAAATGAAAGAATTTATGCTGTATCATTCCATTTATATAAAGTTCAAAACCAGCCAAAACTCAGCTATGGCATTTGAAGTTAGGATATAGAGTGGCGACTGGGTGGAAAAATGAGAGGAGTTGCAGGGTGCTGGGAGCATCCATTTATTGACTGGGTGGTGGTGACATGGCAGTGTTCTCTCTATGATAATCCATTGAGCTGTATGCTTATGGTTGGGGTACTTTTTAACAAAGAGTTTTAAGTGTTTTCTTGCCTATCGATTCCATGCTGTCAAATTACAGAAAAATGTATAAAAAGTATTGAAAAATGTACCAAAAAGTGCTCTCTGATTTTTAGAATTTCTCAGAACCATGAAAACATTACAAAGCATGGAAAATTGGATGATTTCTAATGATCCTACAAATTTAAAAATTCTCCACATGATTGAATATCGCACTTCAAATAAGACAGCGATAAAAAAATGAAATTTTTCAATGCAAAACTTACATATATTTGCCCTCTGATTTCAACATCCTTCTTTTAGAACGAGGTATAGAGGGCTAAGGGAAGCTATGAGCAAGAATAATACATACACCTAAGAAAAACAACTGAAGATGAACGTATAACCTTATATTAAACACTATAAACAATCTTTTTTAAAAAGTTACCGCTTTTCTACTCTATATCCTCTTCACAGTTAACCTTTGACCTTCTTAGTGGCTTTTCCTAATTGTCACTTTCAGGCATGGTTCTGTTTTGCAAGGAAACTAGGATTCTCCAGATGCTTACTTTAACTAACATAACAATTAAGAAACTGCAAATGGGTGTCATTAAAAGTATTGTATTCTTATTAATAGGCAGTACTAGAGACATAAGGCAAACTGATATTTTTATGTGGACATGATTGGTTCTCTAAATTCGTTGCATATTCCACATATACTATTTTTGTGGCTAACTTCCTTTAAGTCTTCTCCCATAAGGTGTTCCCTGAAAAACCCTTTAAAATCAATTACTCATCAACTTTCTTCACTGGAAATTCAATGTTTGAACATGACTTTGTCCTAATTCAGAGGAAAGTTCAGATTCAAAATTTTATTAATCCAATACTGATTATTCTTACTGGACTGAAAAAACATTGACACACATGGACAAAACATAGATATAATTCAAGGATTAATCTAATTTAACTAGTTACGGAGGGTCACCTAGTTATATGCTAACTTTGGGGATTTCCTAAGTCTAAAAGAAAGGAGGCCAGAAGAACATCCAAGATTTTAGTGGCACACAGGCTGGTTGATAGCAAGTATTCCTCTCCTTAACTGCAAGAATTGCCAATGTAAAAACAACTAGAAATAATCCAAATGTCCGTCAGTAAGAGAGTGGATAAATTGTGGTGTATTAAATGGAATACTATACAGCAACAAAAATGAATGAGTCAAGCTACACATGAAAAAGGAATGAATTTCATAAACTTCTAAGCCAATGACAATCTCTCTAGAAGAATTCCCACCTTAACCCACCTCTTTCCAAAGGTTGGAACACTCCACTAAGAATTTGAATGATCAGTAAGATTGCATAAACTCAAATTTTTAAAAAGGGCAATTCTCCAAAAATCACTACATTTAATTTTATGTAGCTATAAGAGCAAAGAACAAGATTTAACAGGCTATACATTTCCAATACTTGGGACAAAAACAAAACAAAATCAAATGTCTACAAGACTGAAGAGATCCCTCATGCTATCTCAAAGAGTTGCTAACAACGTGATCCTGTATCCATTACATGACTTATACTGAGATTCAGAAAAGTAAGTCTGTGTCATTGAAAAAAAAATATCTAGGAAATCTTCTATACATTTAAAATAACAATATATTGTACGCATCACTATAGTACAGTTGTTTAAACCAGTGGCTTTTGAGTTCCATGAGATATGTCCAGAGAGGCTAGGAAAAAAAGGCATGATCAGGGGAGGTTTGCTTTGTGTTAGCACCAGGTCTTGTTCCAAACAAAACAAAGCTTAGACCCTGGGGCCTAAGACAAAGAAACACACAAATAGTACAAAAACTAAGATAATCATGTCATCAAAAAGCTTTGAAACACTGGTTTTAAAAGTTTTTCTTAATAAAATTAATTGGAATCAAAACCAGCATATTAGAAACAGATCAGAATAAGCACAACATATGGATGCATAAATGTCACTCCAAGATTAATTAGCCACTTTTTAGTAACATATCAGTATAGCACTGCAGAAAATTTTGCTTTGCACACAGAGGACACTGATCTCACCTGATTTCATTTTCGTACTGTGGGGACAGTCTACCTGAATTCTGGTAAAAGCTTTTCAGGAAAGAGGGGGCAGTGAAGGAAGGGGCAGAGAAGGAAGTGTGAAGACTTGGAAGACTGGAGGAAGAATTACTCTCCTCGTGAATGCGCCGAATTGATGGATGAATGCTGAATACAGAAAATACAGCAAATTTGTCTTAATTTATATTTAGGCAAGATCTTCATTCACTATGAAAATGCATATAAACAGGTTCTTGCTATTAATTTAATCTTTCCTTTGAAGGCTCAGGACTGGATCTTACATGGAAAAAAAGGAGCATGCAGTTCTCTATTTAGATGACTATGACCCAGGTCACTCTTTCACAAATTGAATTCCTCATCTATGCAGTATTTCTAATCATATGTTACTGACTCTAAAAAATTCTAAATTTTATGATAAAGTATTTGTTTTAACATGCAAAAGACACTTCAAGGGAAAAAAGTAGGAAAGCACAAATAATTACAGGAAAGAGGTTCTAGAAGGAAAAACTAATTATCAGTAGTTTCAAGACTTACTTATTTTAAAGATATAAACCCTTCTAAAAATTTAAGAACAACATGTTTGGTTGTTGGAAGTCATCATAATACCGTTGGCTTAACAAACATTAATGTCTGTGTTCTTTCCTGCAGCCTGTGGAATTGTGCAGCCATGGTTTGATTCAAACCCCTAAATCTCCCACAAAGCTCCTTTTTTCTTTTAGAAGATTCTTTTCATAGCAAGTTTTTACAATGATATAAATAGCATCTTTTTATGTTGATAGAAATTATCTGACAGTACACATTATAAAATGTGGAAAACATAAGGAAGAATAGAGACATCACTTATAACTAAAATGATTAATGTTTTAAAGTCTTGAAAATAGTTTAACCTGGAAAAAGGAGTTATTGCCTTGAGTAAATATAAATGAAGTGATCATAAAAAATCTTGATATATACATGAATACTTAATCTTTTTCATAAAAGAAAATCTGAGGATAATTAATTCTGTTAATTAACTGTATTTTCATACCTCTTAAATATCTTATTTTTAATCTCAAATCATTCAGAAAACAATGAGGATAAAATTGTATCCTTAAAAGAAATGCTGGTAAATTTGATAACAACTGATATAAAAATTAACCTTCTTTTTACTTAAAGTTCTGTTTTGTTTTTTTTTTCCTCCAACTGGGATCCCTAGCAGACTGTTTCCTGTATGAAACTCATAGGTAAAGAAGAGAAACAAAATTAGTTCTAGGATATAAGTTCTGATTTGTGCTACACAGTGAGAAGTATAATCATTCCACAATTCCAGGATTACTTCCTTTATTATTTCTAATCAAATACCAAATAATTTTGTTAAATTGTTTGTTAAATACCACATAAGATGATTTCTAACGGACACTGCCAATTATTGGTATGTATATTTTTTCTTTATAGATATCACTTTATTCTAGATAAAATTTTTAACAGTTTTCATATTTGGCTTTAATTTATTATGAAATAAAACGTAGCCAAATTTGATCTCACATATGAAGACAATTTGGGTGGTTTGTTTAACCTTTATATTTTACTGTAAGCTAACAGGAAGCTTTACTGCTACGTTATTTTCAAATTTGCTGACTGTTTCCTCAGAGCCATCATCAAGGAGACCCTGAGTAATATGTGTTGTCAGCAGATTTTTCAGACAAAACAATTACATGTTATCTTGTTTTCTCCATTTTTCTGGAAAAATAAATGTTTTCATCCAGAATGCTTTAACTCTTCTCTTTGGGTGTGCCTTCCTTGTTTCCCTTAGTAACTAAGATTTTTATCATTCAATTTATTTTTACGGTCTTTCTAAAAACTAAATGTTGGCTACAGCATAAAGTCACGATCAGTCTTGACTCCACAGTGATCAGAACAGAGCGACAGGAGAGTTTTCTTTCACATTCAGGAGAGAGGTTTGGACTCACCTGCACTGTTCAATGGAGCTCTGCCTCAGAAGAGGGGAGCGAAGGCCATGGGCCCTCCCATCCTGTAGATTCAGCTTTCTCTTCGTGCTTGAAGGTGGGTGGCTGAACGTGTGTGCCCGTCTTCGAAACTGCGGGGAGTCGGAATCCTCTTCAGGGAACGTTTGCCAAGCTGAGGACAGTGGGGAGGCTGGTGGTGTCCCGGGTGGCGAGTCTCCTGGTGAGTAGTCCTGAAAAGCAAGCAGAAGTGAGGTCTTTCCTTCCTACATGGATCTTGGCAGACCTGCTTAAACACAGAGATCCAAAGTGACAGGGTGCCTCTTCTTCCTCCTGAGTCATGACAAAACTTTTTTTTTTTTTCTGTTTTACTCAATCCATGCTGAAGGCTAATCAGTATCACCACAACCCATTTCTTCTGATAAGCAGCTGCAAGACGGCATCCGTAAAGATAGGCCAGAAAGTGAAAGGGATGATAAGAAAAGGTATTCTTTCCCCCCAACACTTTGTGGCAAAATGCTATAGCTACTGTACTTTTCTCATTGTTGCCAGAAAGATGAAACAAGATCATGACCAAAAGAGGGTGGAGTCTGTGTTTACGTATCTACTGATTTCCGTGACATATCAGTTGCACGTTTCCTGTACTGTCAAAACAATATCACAACGCTTAAGTGTCCAAGTCTCGTGGCAAAGCCTTCAGGAAAATAAAATAAAGCCTGTTAAGTATCTTCCTTCACTGTGGATGTTTCTATCCAACTACATGTTCCCTGAGGTAAAAACTTTTTAAAAGACATGAAAAACAGGAAATAAAAGGTAAGTGAGCTATGCTGGAATGCGTCTCATACTGCATGGGGAGACATCATAAATCTTTCAATTTAGACAGGTATGCTGTTTCTACTTTCTAGAAGAGGCACCCTTGTAGAAACGTTCAGCTTGATAAACATGGGTTAGGGCTAGTAGACCCACATCTGGAATAAGTCCTCAATTTTATCAAGAGAAAGTTCAGTAAAAATATTTTAATATTTTTCCATTAAAAAACAGGTTGCATATACCTCAGGTTGCATGTTGCATGAGACAGGAAACAGGAAACCAAACCTACTGAGAATTGTCTATGAGATAAAGAAGAGCCTAATGTTGCAGTTAAAAATAGGGGCAGGGGGGAGTAACATGGGGAAAGAACAAAAGATAAAAGGATCACCATACAAAGGCCGTAATTATCATTTTTCTATGGCTTGGGATCAACAGTTGCTCAAATATTGCCCTCCAAAGCTGTGTCCAAACAGTAAAAAGCCTGAGAATCAGAGGAAAGTTAGCCAGCAAGGAATGTGTTCTGTCCTTCCATGAGAAAGCTTTAGCCGAATGAAGAACAATAGGCTAATATCCAGAATTTTCTTACTTAAAATAATAAAGCCTCAAATATTTATTTTTTTTAAAGTCATAAAGAATCATAACAAAATAACTAAGCATGCATATTACCATACCAGTGTTGGTTTTTGTCAAGTTGCAATTAGTAGTAAGAAAGGGAGCTCTGTGTAGATACCTTCTCTGAAGCAAGACTGCTGGACCGTTCCAAACTGTCCATACTTCCAAGCCGACCTCGCATTCTGTTAGCTCCCTGAGTGAAGAGAATGAAATTAAAGTGTTCATACGGTTTGAATTTCTACTTTAAAATTATAAAAGGCAGTTGAAGGTTGCCTCTTTATGTTAGCATTAAATTGATCCTTTCGTGGGTCACTCACATTTGTTGGCACCATTAACAGCCATTCCAGCACAGTAAACAGAACTATTCTCAATCTATTTCCATTATTTCTAAATCAGCCAAAAGATAACTAGACACCCAGACCAAGCTTTCTGAAGTCACTTTGGTTACAAGGTTGAACATTATTCATCCATAAGATCAGGAGATGCCCATAAGATAGTGAGAGCCCCATAACTTTGTATCTCATACAGATAAACACAAATGTGGAAGGTGCAGCACAACAGTTATCAAGAAAATGGTTTAATACATACAATCTCCATACAACCTAAATTACAAACACGTAATTTACATTATAGGATTATAATAAATACAGGTTAAAAAAAGAAAACTGCATCCTAAAATGTAGGGGTTTAGCTTCATTCATTATCCCATAATGCAAAACTAGTTCAATAAAGCAGTTCTCTCTAGAAGACCGCTTCAATATTGGTGAATTGGCTCTTGTTTTTCTTTTCACATAGTCCTTTGGTATGGATTTCATAGATGATCTAAGAAAGAAGAACCAAAGAGATCATCTCATCTATTTCCATCACTTTATATAGGAAGAAACTGAAGCCAATTTTTGAAGAAAAGAGGATGGATAGGCAGGCTGAGAACTAATCATAGAAGGTCTTAAGAGACAAAATACAGACTGAGGCATTCTACATAACTCTAAAATACATGGAAAAGTTCTAAAAAGAATAACTAGAAATACAAGTCAAGTCAGTGTGATAGTGACTCTGCAAAATAAAAAACGCACAATATTTGTAGAGCACTTTATAGTTCCAAATTTGTCTCCATACATTCTTAGGTTTAATTTTTTTGAGGGGAGTGGGTTAAATTTCATTTAAATTTTTAATGAAAGTAATACCTGCACAAAATTTCAAAAGTCAAATTGTGCTACCAAGCTTATAACGAAAAGTGGCAGGCACCAGCCCCCTCTCTCACACACTGAATCCCATTCCCCAAAAGCAAACACTTGAAATTATTTATATCAATGCTTCTGCTACTATTACTAATCCTTAGTCTTTCCATTTTAGGCACTATTTATCAACTTCTTGTTCTGGAAGATGAGACTTCAGCATTCTCACCTCATTACCCATCCCCACACATACTTCCTTCTTTCCCTCTTCTCTCAATAGAGTTATACCACAACTTTCAGTTAAGTCAATATTTTGTGCTTAGATTTTTATGACTTTGTAAATACTGTTTGCACCTGAGCTACATATTTTACTATTACTACAACTCATATCTTTTACAATTTGTTTTTCATGGAGTTAACAACAGCCTCAGCAGTTACTAATTTATTACAAAAGTCACCAACAAATCTCAGTATGGTTAAACATCACATAGTCTATCAATTATAATATTTTTCTTTGAGCTACCCATTATGGAGACCTCTATCTTCCTGTCCCAGTCTTGTCTGCTTGCAATTTAGGCTTGCTGAATAGATCTTCCCAGTATTTTCCCTCACTATCAAACTAGAAATTTCCTTTGATGTTACTGTATGTTGGAATTTGTTTCCTTGATCCCAAGTCTTCCTCTTTTTCAGTTTACTTCCTCATTTTGGTGGAACATATACTCCAGATGCTTTCTGAGAAAGGGAGACTGGGAGGTAATTCTTTTTTAATTTACATGTCTGTAAATGTCATTATTCTGTGCTTATATTTCATTAATAGTTTGGCTGAAGATACAATTCTGCTTGGAAACTTTTCTTGAGAATACGTTAGCATTACTCAAGTGTCTGTTGGCACAGAAGTCTAATGCCATTGTGATTCTCGAGCCTGTGTGTGTATGACCTTCTATTTTTCTCTGTAATAGAATCTAAGTTTACCCTTGGGCATCCTGAAATTTCACAACAATGTGCCTTGGCATGGCTTTATTCAGTTGTTCTGTTGTCCATTTTCTGAGCCCATTAAATCTTGAAACATGTCCATTAGCTCTGAGAAACCTTTTAAATGATTTCTTTGAAAATTTCTACATGCATTTTCTCTTTCTGGAACTCCTGCCATTTGGCTTTTGGATGTCCAGACTGATCATTTAACTTTTTACCTTGTTCTCCCATTTTCCACATCTCTGTCATTTTGCTTTACTTACTGGGAGATTTTTTCAACATTAGCTTCCTAAGCCTTCTATTGAATTTTTCTTTCTATGTCCACTCTTAGAAAGCTTTAAGAGCTCTTTCTTGTTCTCAATTGACTGTTTTATATTTATGGCATCTTGTTTCATAGAGGCAATATTTATTCTTATCTATGTATATTAATTATAATTTTCTATCTCTGGTGGCTCCCTAAATAACAACTATATCAGTAATAAAATTAATAGCTGCATCTAATATTACTGAATGTTTATCATGTGCCATTACTATGTTAAACATTTTATAATGCATTATCTTATTTAATCTTCACAACAATTCTATGAAGTAGTTATAGTTATTTAGCTCAACTTTACAGATAAGGAGACTGAAGTTCTAAAAGATTATGCTTCCAAAGTTTACACAGTTAAAGGACAGAGCAATTTGAACACAGGAAGTACAATTTAAAAGTAAAGCTATTAAGTTCTTACTCAATACTACCTCACGAAGATGGGCTTCGTGAAAAGTAAAATTACCCATAAAACTAATTAGCCTACATTGGTTAAGTGTTATTTTGCAAATGTCCTAGAACCTGATCAAAGTTCTTTCAGTTCTTCAGTTCTATACCAACATATTTCCAAGAACAAATGATACACATGGCTGAAAAATTATTGGGCTAGTGTGTGTGGAAACTATAGTAAACTATAGTAAAGGCCATGTTGCTTTCTGCTATCTGTAGCTGCTACTTACATGCCAACCTGCCTGGTTATCTCAAACAGGTTATTTGGTCACAAGAGAGGAAGTACTCAGATGGGTATCAAACCATTTCCGTTATTAGAAAAGCAACTTAAATCACTCATTTTACTCATAGAAGTGTTTTATCCAGGTGTTTTTCTGATGCACACACACACAAAAAAAACTTACTTTAAAATTATACTCTACCACGATCATTAATTCACACATTTCAACAAGTGAGGACAATGGACATTACTCTGAAGAAAGCATGAAATGAGAACTGTTTTCCAATGACTCACACTTTATATCAGTAAATACTTCTCTTTTGGAAATATATATATTAATAAATATATTAGTAAATATTCCCCTTTTGGAAAACTTCAACTTAAGAAAAAGCAACAAACAACCAGAATACAAGACTCTGTCTTTTCACCTTTGAACAGACAGATTTTTCAGATTTACTATATTATGATTTAGTAATACATATGTCAAATCTTTTCCTTTGGACTCACTTTTTAATTGTTAATGAGCTGAGCTTTAAAGTATTTTAAAAATATATCCTATTTCATAAACAACTACAGTTAGTTAAATAAAATATTCTGACATTTAAAAGTGTCAGCCATTATGAAACAAACTCTATGACTGGAGTGTCAATTTTCCACCATAGAACTCAGAGAGGAAAAAATAAACTAACAAGTTTTAGAAGTACACAAAATCCCTTTTCTATGTAACCTTTACTACAACATGGGTAGCTGCCAACCTTCCCAGCAAGCCTATTCTGCTGCACGTGGCGCAAGCAAGACCTTGTTAGGTCACACAATTTATTGCACTTGGCAGCACTTTGGGACACAAAAGTTACAGTATCCACCTTGACCGAAATAGATTGGCTGTGCCCTTGCTGAAAGAGTCATTACAGCCATTCAAGGCTATGTGAGCAGCACTTCAAAGTCAGCTGTGCAAGGACAGCGCAGAATGCCAAGGTCCTAAATGGGGATAAAGAAAATAACACTCTAAATACCCTTCATCATTTTGTAAATGACAGAAGTTTCAGAGATTACCACCACTGTAGATACTGCCTCATATCTAGACTGTGATATTTTCCTAACACGCTGACATTTCATGCTCACAGTAAGGTGAGGAAAGCAGGTATTAGTATGCCTGTTTCACAAATGGGGAAACTATGGCTTAGAAAAGATAAATAATTTGTCTAAGGTCATAAACAAAATATGCTAGGGCCAGGTCTTAGATTCAGGTCCCCTGACCACTTAAAATGGCCTTTCTACTAAAATTCTCACTGAACACTATATGAGAGAGGGAGAAAGGAATGAAGGAGGGAGGGAGGAAGGAGGGAAAGAGACAGAAAGAAAGAACATAACTAATTTATAAATTTTGAAGAAAAAGAGGTAGGAAAATTTTATGAAAAGTTGCATTAACACACTTCTAACAAATCTCCTGGATGGTCTTTTCCTAGATTCTGTTTTCTGCTGATAAAATAATAGCATTGTCAGCTGATTACGCTTGCTGCAGCGCTTTTGTTAGAATTAGAAGAATTTTAATCATTAAGAGAAATACCTATTAGAGTATTTTGACTTCCAGAAAAGAAACAAAAATAAGAACCAGATATCAGAAGTTACTGTGTCTTAATGCTCAACTGCACTTGACTTTCTTGAACTTGACACTTTTGAAGATAACAGGCTAGTTACTTTGTAGACTGTACCTCAGTTTGGGTTTGTTGATGCTTCCTCATGATTAGATTCGGGTACTGCCCCTTTGGCAGGAAAACCACAGAAGTGGTGCTGTATTCTTTGTATCAGGTGGCACAGGATTTCGATTTGTCCCATTGCTGATGATGTTCACTTTGATCACTTGATTAAGGTGGTATCTGCCAGCCATCTCCACTGCAAAGTTACTATTTTCCCCTTTGTAATTAATAAGTATTAATTACACCCATTAAATATCCTGATCATAAGCAAACTTTCAATGTATTCATTTATTTTTCATATCAGAATAGACTCGCAGCTTTCTATCTTATGCAACAGGGTACAATCTGTTGTTATCACTTATTTTGATGCTCATATTGTCTCAGAAGTCACCAGTGGGAGCTCTTCAAAGTTTTTATACCTTTATGACACATTGCCATCTTTCTTTGAGCACTTCTTTACAGAACATCAAGCTGCCTGGAACATTTCTCCCAGGATCCTGCTACCTTCTTGGAGAACGATATATAGAAAGCAAAATCTGGGTGCTAGGTGTCACCCAACCAGGCTTAACATATTATCTGGTATGTATAGAAAAGCTGTTCCCAGCTCCTATCAGTGGAGAGGGCCAGGGACCATAGTACACATCTATATACACACAAACTCACACACACATATATGTGTTAATACATATATATTATATATATGTATAATACTATATATAAAATTCTATTGCTCAAAAAAAAATAAAAATATAGATAACCAAGATTCCCTCCCTGTTACCTTTGAGCTGAATCCAACAACACAGGGTTCATCCTAATTTCCTCCCTTTTCATATTTGTAATTCCCTTCCCCAGAATCTCACTGTCCTTAATACATTTACATATTTGTTCAGTCCCCTGTGTATAACCAATCTCCACAACTGCCACCTCACAGACACTCTCCTCACCCCACTCAGGCTGCAACACCCCACGCTGGGGCTGCCACTCCCACATGGAGGCCGTCCTCACTCTGCTAAGACTCCAACTCCTTGTATGGGGCACGTTGAATGCTTTCTCCCCTCACCCTGGCTCTAACACCCTGCACTGGGTCCCTCTACAGGGATGCCCTCTTCACCCACTCAGGCTCCAACTTCCCAAACCAGGTTGCCCTCCGAAGCTGACACCCACCTCACTACACTCTGGTTTCTGCAAGCTGTATTGCACACACACACACACACCGCCCCCACAGCACCCCAATAGGCTCTGTCTTCCTGCTCTGAGCTACTGTGGTTCCCCTGCCTTCCAGACCCAAGTCATCTCCCTTGCTGGATCTCATCTAACAGCTTTAGGACTGAATTGTTCAGGAAGAGGAAAACGAAGGGGAAGGGGAACCATTTTGCTTATGTTTAAATAAAATACATAAATTTACTAAATGGAATACACAATTTCTGTTAATTTATACTTACTATTTTCAGGATTCCCTATCAGCTCCTAATAATGAGCAAAAGAAGGGCTTCTTTATAACTTTATGTGGCAAATGATAAAAAGTTCTTATAGTATTGGGCATCAGTATTCCATTTCCTCTTTTCTGTACGTAGTATAACTCTACCACTAAATCTCTACAGCTCAGATTCAGATATCAGAGGCACCAGAACAAATCTGGATCTGAGAATGAAACTTATGTTGAGAGATTCTTTTAAATAAGTTTTCTTACTAGTTTTTTTGTTTGTTTTAAAGAAATCTGCAAGCCAGTTGAGAATGAAGCAAAGCAGTTAGAAAACACAGACATTAATAACTAAAAGAGTCTCAGTTTAATCTTACCCTTGAGAAGATATTTTCCAGGGAGCTAGTTAAGGATCTCTTAGCTTTATTCTTCAGAATGTCAAGTTTGAACCTTCCACTGCTTGTCGCATTTTCTGGGATTGTACTATTTGAAATAGTCTATAGAAAGAAAAAAAGAAATTTTAGTTTGGTAATACTCAAGGTTCAATGAGGCTTTAAAGACAGGCTTATGACTAAGCCATTAAAAAGCACAAGAATTCTATAGCTCTATTAAGAAGTAATAATTCAGGTTTCACACTGTGAACACACAGATCATAAGGGAAAGGGTTTAATTTTTAATATTGTAGGTAATAAACAAAATAGAAACAAGACCTTTCTTTTATGCCTTTCCTTTCCACTAACATATTTCGGCTGCATTTAACAAAAATTAAACTTGAGATGTCAATTTTCACTGCTGTTATTTTGATTAACAACTACAACCATCTCTCTCCAAGTTGCATATTCTGTATCCAAATTACCAAGGAAAACACAGGAAATAAGTTTCAAAGAACAAAGCTTCTAGTAAAGCTGGATTCTGCTAATGCCTGTTATAATTCCATTTTCATTTACAAGTGGGTCATTTATCTTTTAGATCAACAAGTATACACTGATAGTACTAAATTGTATGAGAATCTACAATTGTCCATTATATTAGGTTCTCTCTATATTTTATCCTGTTGAACTAAGAAGACACTATGTACATTACATGGTTCTTAGCATCAGAAAACTTTCATGAGAGAAACCTTATCATTTGCTTGCACGAATATATTCACATTTAGCTGTGACACAAAGCAATATATAAGTACCAAATGTGGAAGCACGAAGAATGGTTGTGGGTCTCCATGGTCTGGAATTAAAAGATACACAGGATTCAGACAGGCAGAAAAAAGAAGATGAAGACTTTCCCAGCACTGGGGATGGTGCTGGCAAAATCATAAAGACTGGAATGCTCACGAGCATCAGTGCAGGTGTTCAACTAAAATAGAGGGAAGTCATGGAAAGTAACATGAGAAAGTGAGGCTGGAGATAAAAGCTTGACTGGTCTTAAGTGCCAGGTTAAGTAGGAAGAATCACTGATCAGAATTTATAAGCAGAGGGGCATCACTGTGAAAGTGATGTTGTGGGAAGATTTATCTGAAAGGAATGTTCAAAAATCACCTAAAGGACAGGGAAGGCAGAGACTGAAAGACCAGACTGGAGGCTTCAGCACAGTCTACGCAGGAGGCAATAAAGGTCCATACTAGTGCTGGCTCCCTGGGATTGTCTAAGAAGTTACTGATAAAAGAAATACAACCTCTGTGAAGGATGGAAAAGAAAGCAAAGAAAACAATGGATAGGGATGTGGGCTGAACAGGCTTGATGTGTGTATAAGGACAGGGATGACTCCTTATTCTAAGGTTTTCAGATGAATGACATCACTAAAATAGGGAAAATGTATTGGCACTTAGCACAATGCCCAACACAGTAGCTCCTCAGTAAATAACAGCTGAAAGAAAGAAAAGAAAGGAGGAAGGGAGAGAGAGAGGGGGTAAAACTTAACTACTAGCAGGAAAACATAAATAATTTGTTCAAGTCTCCTCCTCTATGATCTTTAGTGCCCTCCATCACAAGAAAAATGTACATCACTACTCACACACTGCTTTTGACCTTCTGGTCAACACCACTGTTATCATTAATGACTGATATAAGCAAACCCATGAATAGATTTTTAGTCTTTATGTTTCTCGACCTTCCTATATCATTGGACATTGTTGATCTTCTTGAACTTTTCTCCTACCTTGGTCACCCACCATAATAAACCTTTTTAAGTCTCTTCCTACCCCATTATTCCCTTTCAGTCTTTTTCACTGGATGCATTTTTATTCACTCATTACCTGAAATGTGGGTGTTTCTCAGTAGATTCCCCCTTTACTTCAAATCCATGCCAAAGATCACTGTCTTCCATATTTATACTATCAACTCAAATTCCTCTATGGGCACCAAATCCGTTTTTCTAATTAAATCTCAAACACATTTTCAAAATTGGACTCTGACTTCTTATTTCTACCCCATGCCCCACTCTTGTCTTCTTTCTGTATTTCCTAGCTCAGTTTCATCCAGTTCCCCAAAATCTGAAGCCTTGAAGTCTCTCCCAGCAACTTTGTCTCCCTTCCTTTACATAACTATCCAGTCAGGCACTAAGTCCTAATGATCACGCCTCCTAAACAGTTCTTGACTCAGTCCCTGCCTCACATCTCCAGTGCTCAAGTTCAGCCTCTCTCTGAGACAAAATAAATTTTTCAAGACAGAATCATTCACTCTATTTATGTACCAGTGCTATCTCTGCTGGTATATACTTAGATCATTGTACCAATCACACCACATTTCCATATTTTAATTTATTAGATTACATGTTGGTTTCTCCTCCTGAACAGTTAGATGGCAGAAAAGAGCTGTTATTATTCATCACCATTGCCTACCACACAGTATGCACTTGCTAAAAGTGTGTGCAATAATTAAATAAATCACTTCTTACATATTCTATTACAAAATTCTAATTTGAGAATGTGACTTCAGTCCTAATGCTGTCAACCAACCGCCTCATCCACCAACCCGCCCCCGACAAATCCACCGTCAGAGTGACAGCAGAATTATCTTTAAAGTGTAAATCTGACCTTCTCAAGCTCTTACTTGAAATCTTTCTATGACAAAGTCAGGCCTAGCTTTTAAGGCCCTTCACCATCTCATCTTTGCCTCTCCTTCCAGCCTTACTTCCCCACCAATCCCGAAGCGTACCCTAAAAAACCAGCAGATACTTCCAGGGCCTGCATTGAGCATGTTCAGTCATGGTCACACAGTTACTACATAACTTTATGCTCAATGTTCCTTTCTTAAAAGACACTTTCTCAACTTTTCCGATTAGCAAACTTTATCTCCCCTAAAACTCCAGCCCACTCCCCAAATCTCTTCCTCTTGAAATCTTTAATTCTTCCCTCTACCCTTACTCTCCACTCCAGCTCCAAAGCAAAGACACAGCCGTCTAGTGCTCACCGCACATTCTTTTAAAAAGCCACTTGGTTGCTTCTGTTATACATATCTATTGATCTGTCTGCATGCTCCTTTGGAATATTCAATCTCTTCTCTGGAGGGAACATCATTCATGCGTCTCTTTTTCATTCACCATTATCACCCCGCTTGGCTCACAGAAGGCTCTCTAGAAGTGCTTGTTCAATGCATAAATTAAGGAATCACTAATGACATGATATGCAATTTGTCCTGAATATAGTGAAATAAAGACATAACCTGAATGTCTATTAGAGGTAAGTATGTCATGATCCCTTAGATGCTGTTGCTGGTTGTCTTGCTTTATCTGTTTGCAGCTGGACACCTTCTATACCACGTGCACAAAAATATCATCCCTTAGTTTGCAGCTAGGGTAGCTGTTTCCATGAAACTATTGCTTCTTCCCATGTTTGCTCTTGACCATTCAGGCTGTGTAAGCTTTTGATGAAATAAGATGTTTATATGAATTTGAAATAAAATCATGGATTAATATAACTAAAAATGCATGTTCATTCTAAATCATGAACATTTGTTATGACTATTTTTATACCAAAAACCACAAAGGTTTTTACATTTTAAAACCATCATCATTTTATCTTAATGTGCCAACGCCTGCTAAAATTTCCTATAAAACTGCTAAAGTGCTGAAAAATAAATCTGATAGGATTTTAGCCCCAAAGACGAGAACACAAAGGAAAAAAACTCCTTTCACGTCTTCTGTGACACTTTGACTAAATATATAAACAAAACAAAAACAGGTCAAGGAGAAAACATCTTCTCACCGACGGGCCTTCCCCGATGTGAATGTGTGTCCTCTGCTTGGCTTCACACAGCTGCCTCAGGTGTAAAATCACCAGTTCATTTTCCTCCTGGTCATTGACTGGCTTCATTTTCTGTTGAACAGACAAACCAAGAGCACACTATGGCAACCCAGCTTCTCTTGTTTTATCTTATTCTCACTTGGTTTTATCTGTCTGGCCAACAAACAGAAATAAAGCTAAGCATTTAACTGCTCTTAGAAGCAATAGTAACAGTGGCATTCTAGTTACTATCCAATAGCATAATAAGATATATATCTTTAACTTCAGATACAGGAATGAGAAAAGGAACTTACAAAAACAGGATCCAGTTCTGACTCCTTATATCTTATTTGTGAGAACTATAAATAATGTTACCTGAACTCGTTCAAAGATGTCAGCTTGCTCATTATCTGTCAGAGATGAGAGATGTCTCTGTATTACCAGCTTGGCTCTTGGTGGGTAGAGACCTACAGAATGTGATGGGGATAAGTATTAACCAGAGTTGAGCTGCAGAGATCAAAAGGTATATAAAGCATTGTAGCTTGTCCCGTCGCCAGCAGGCTCTGAAGTTAAATCTTCTCAAGGAGATGTGTTCCTGCCTATAATAAACCGTGGAACGCTATAATGAAATGATTAAAACAAGATGAAAAACCTCCTTACCAAAATCAACGGCCCCTGTCAGTGATCCTGAAGTCAGAATGATTAACAAAAAGTTTCTAAATGATACCAAATCACAGCACAAACAGATACCATTTAATATACTAACAAACAGCCACGGCAGAAACTCATAGGTGAATATTAGCTTTAGCCAAAATCTCTAAGCTTAAAACTTGACATTCAAAAAAGAAATAACAATAATATTAAAAGGCAGAGCCCCAGCTTTGACAGGAATCCCTCCTCCTCATGCAGGTCTTCTGTGCTAACAAAATTCCAAGGACAGTGTTAGCATTTAGTGACATTGTCAGTGTTATTATTTTACCAAGAAACTGTTTACTTCTTTACATCATGTTATTTATATATCTATCACACTCTTACACATAATTTACATTAGGTCCTTAGGCAAAAATGTTTTCCATGAATACATTTTTCTTTTTATAAATTTTTTTAAAAGAGAAAATTTAATTCACATTTACGATGATTCCTTTTTATTTACAACTTTCATATTTACATTCATAATCATTTATATCTATAATTAACTGTCCATTTTTAAGGAACAGACCTCCTTTACATAGTCAGGTGCCACTTATAGTATTGCCACTATACTTTGATTAGAAAGGGGATATCTAGCCATATCTAATATTTAATGAACCTTATAGGAAGGCTGGCACTTTAAAATCACTGAGGGACAATCTCTTCCAACTACGCATTGTTTTAAAAGAACTAGATTTATTTCACAGTTGTCAGAACATGTACAGTGCTACCACTGGATCTGTTTTAAACCACTGTACAGTATATAATGGGGATCAGAATAAAAGCTTCTAAAAACGTCTCAGCTTTTCCTTTCTTTGTGCAATGTACAATAAAATTCTGTGAAAATCTCTGTGCTCACACACGGAAACAGCAGGCACTAAAATTCATTTTGATGATGTGATCCCACTCACTGTCATAGCTTATTATTTGCTAGCAAAGTCTCCTTAAGAGGCTCCTTAGGCAATACATTAAGAAACTAATTCACATGATTGTTTTTGTTTTGCTTCATGTTGTTTACTATTCCAATGTCTTATTAACATGCCTAGAAGGATAAAAGATTAAAAAGGAGAGAAGTAAAGAGGGTAGTTATTTGAAATAATTTAACTAAATCCATAGCCCAGGAAGTTTCCTTGGACCTTTAGCTCAGGAGATGAATTGTAAACAGCTGGAGTTTATTTTCAAATTATACATCTCTCCTCTTCTGCTGCGTATCTGACTTGACTTCCTTCTTCCCCCCATTTTGGAATCACTGATTAGTGAATTACTGATACTGAGAGGCAAGTATATTATTTATCCCTCATGCACGTTAGTGTAGGAAAACAAGATTGAGGATAATCGCTCCATCTCCATGATGCTCAGCATCAATTTAGTTTCACCTTCTGAGGTTGGTTCTTGGGAAATGGAGTTCTCCTTAGACACTGCCTCCTCAATTCACTTTGGTCCACGGACATGGCTGATGCTTGACACAGGCATAGATGATTAGACTCAAATAAGCATACTCACCTACTCTTTCTTTTTTTTTTCAGTTGAAATAGAACTCCTTATTAATGCAGCCACACATATTGACAGGAACACTATAATTCTGAGTAAGTGATACAAAATACTAACATCTACATACTTTTAAATACCTTTCTCACTAACTTTCTACTCCTATTAATTTGTTTAATCAAAATGTGGTCCTTCTTCCAGCATTACGCTTTGTACCTATACATAACAAGCTTAGGACTCAGACCCTTATCTTACTTAGCTGAACACACCTCTTTGGGAGAGATACAAATGCCGAGGCTTCAGGGTAGCTTGGTCCTGAAATTCTGATATTCTCTCAGAGACAGGGCAACAAGTCACTTTGAAAATGGATTGAACAAGTCCAAATCCTGGTTCTGTCCCTTCCAAGCAATGTGGATGTGGCCATTGTGACTGACTATGTGTCTCGATTTCCTCATGAGTAAAACAAGGATTAAAAACAGTATGTACAGGGGCCGCCCAGTGGCGCAGCGGTTTCGTCCGCGCTTGGCAGCCCGGGGTTCGCCGGTTCGGATCCCGGGCGCCCGCCAACAAACTGCTTGTCAGCCACGCGTGGCGGCGTCCCATACAAAGTAGAGGAAGATGGGCACGGATGTTAGCCCAGGGCCAGTCTTCCTCAGCAAAAAGAGGAGGATTGGCAACGGATGTTAGCTCAGGGCTGGTCTTCCTCGCAAAAAAAAAAAAAACAAACAGTATGTACCTCTGGGATTTTTATACGGATTAAGTGGGCTAATATATGAAAAACATAATAGTGCCTAGATATGGTGAGTCCTATGGAAGTATCTGCTTTATTGTTATTACTTGTATTCTTATTATCAGAGCACTGTCCTATCTTATGCTCTCTTTGCCTGATATAGAAGGTGGGGGAAAAAAATCACATCAGAAGGTGTTCTCCAAGGCCTTAAGAAAATAAACCTGTGTGAATCTGTTTCCAGTCAGCATGAACCCTTCCTTTGCTCCCTTCAGATATATGCAGACCTTGAAACTAGGAAAACTGAAGTTTCAGAGTCCCTTCAGGACCTTGGGAGGGACCCTCCTAATTCTGGATGCATAATTTTATATTCTTTTTCTTTAAAATGGTCTCTAAACTATAAACACTTTAGGTGTCACAAAACTGAGGTCCATCTCTCACACATACAATCAGAATCCTTCCCATCTGCTACAGCTCCCCAGTGGTGTTAGAGCCAGCTTCTGACAGACTGTCCACTTTTATGAAATTTAAACTTCTCTTCTGTAATAGAAAATATATTTTAAAACACACCTACAGTGTAGTTTTAAAAAGAGAAATGCAAAGTTGCTTCTTTACTCCTAAGTGTTTAGCTTTGTCTACATAGCAATAACCTATTTCTCTAGTGAGAGGTTTGAAAACTAAAATTCAAAAAGGAAAATATTACTCATCATTATTCTATTAACATTTTGGACATCACTGCTGCCAGTTTTTTTTCTATAATTATATATATTTTTGCTTTATATTTTATTATCCAAGTAATATAAGTTCTACATTTTAAAAATATTAAAACATTATAGACAGAGCTAAGTTTGCCTTTACAGATGCTAGAATCAGTGGGCAAAGGTGTGAGAGAAAAGAGATTTGTGTAGATTCAAACTATCTTCCCTAAAATATTTGTTGACTCCAGGGGTAAGAACAGTAATTTTACAGTGGAAAATTCCTAAGATCATGTTGAGCAGGTGATAAGGCCAACATGACCAGTAATAAAACTTATCAACATCATGACCCCCATGATACGATATGCTGAGAAGGACATGGCACCATTTCCACAGTGCTCTTGCCAGAGATGTGACCTCAGTCTAAACATGAGAAGACTCTAGACAGGCTGAACTGAGGAACACTCAGCAAAATAACTGAGCAATACTCATTGGGTATGTCAAGGTCATGAAAGACAAGGAAAGACTGAGGCAGTGTTGCAGACTACAGGTGACCAGGACAAAATAACAACTACATGCACTGTGGGATCCTGACTGGGATCCTGGAACAAAGAAAGGACATGGGAGAAAAAACTGGTGAAGATCACTTGAAGTGTTCAGTTTGGATAATAATATTGTACCAATGTTAACTTCCTGTTCTGATGATTGCACTGTGGCTATATGAGATGTTAACAATGGGGGATGGTAGGGGAGGAATATTTGGAAATACTCCGCAACCTTTCTGTAAGTCTAAACGTAGATCAAATTTAAAAAAAATTTTTTTAAGAAATATAGGGTATTATTTTATGTATTTTTCCAGATATAGCGTCAGAGTGTGTATAAGAGCAAATTATTTTTTCACTCAATAATATAATTTTAAGGTGTATCCAAGTTGATATAAAGTTCAAATTCATTCCCATTAATTGCTCCATTATATGAGTATACTTCAGTTATGCTATTGATGGACATTCAGATTGTTTCCAATTGTCCATTATTTTTTTACAAAAAATACAGCCTTGAAAATGTCACCTTCTGCTCCTATATAAGTTTCTCTTATTAAGACATGGAACTGCTGGTTAACAGGGTATGTGCAATTTTAGGTTAATGAGTTTCTATTAATTGTCCCCCAAAATAGCTGTACCAATTTACACTCCCATCAGTATCAAATAAATGTATCAATATCCCTACAATTTCACCAACAATCTGATGAGTGTCCTATTGTTGTTTGCATTTTCATTTCTCTGACATCTAGTGAGGCTGAGTGTTTTCTCATTTTTATTATTGGACCTTTCAATTTCCTTTTCGGAGAAGTGTCTTTTAATATGATTTGTGTAATTTCCTACTGGTGGTTTTATCTTTTTCTTATAGATTAAAAGGGTCCTTACAAATTCTGGATACCAATCTGCTATCTCCTTATTTGTTGCTTATCTTTTAACTTCCAAGTAAGCAGTTATTGTTATGTAAAAACTTTAAATTTTTATGAAGTCAAATCTGTCAATGTCTGCTTTTAAGAGTTTTTGCGTATTTATTTTGGGCTTAATAAATAAAAACGGCTCAATAAAGGCTTCTTTGTTCAATGACACAAGAATATTTTTATTTTCTTTCAATAATGTTAATATTTTGTTTGTTTACACTGAGGACTTTGATCCACCTAGAACATATTTTGAGTAGGATAAGCAGAAGGAATCTTTCTCCCTTTGTATAGCACATTGATTCAACACCATTTCCTGAGTAATCCAGGCTTTACTCCACAGATTTATAATGCTCTCTTTACCACATACCAAAGAATGTTCCATTTTTGTAAATGTTTTATCTATATTTGAAAATAATGTGCTTTCTGTAAAATTATAATCATAATTTTTAAAATCCAAATATTACATTAAGGTAGTCCTTGATCACGCAGTTGAATAGATATTCAGTAAACACTGCTGTTGATCCCCAGTTTTGCCAGGAGCCTATGATTCTGCTGCCTACTGAACAGAAATCACAATTTGCATTTACAATGACTAGTCCATTCTCTGCCTTGTTCTGGAGTTTGCACTCTCCCCATCTACTATAACACCTATCATACTGAATTGCATTTACTTGCTCACGTGCCTATCTTCCACTTTAGATTGTAAGCTTCCGGATGGCCTAGTCCACAACGTCCACATCTCAATCATTTCTACATCCCCAGTGCCTAGCACATTGCCTGGTGCATAGCAGATGCCTTATAGGTGTTGATTAAATTGTATTTCTTCTCTTGTGCAGTAGTTTTCAGCCTTTTTTTGTTAGTAAGAGATAACAAGAAGAAAGAGAAAGTGAATCACAGAGTCACCTCTCCCTCAGGCTCCTCTCCTGTCCTCAGAACCCATTTTTTTGTTAAAAACTTGCTTTATGATATGACATATATTACCTCTGTGATTTTCAAATGTCTCTCACAAGCTACTCAAGTTCCATTCCTGTTCTAAACTTTTAGGAAAAAGGAGCATATCATCAAGTGAGAATGAAAAAAGAAAGACTTAAGTAAACAGTCAACATTCTGGATGGTTTTGCCTCTCTTCATTCATCCAACAAATATTTGCTCAATTCCCACTATGTACACAGCAGAGTCTTCAGAACTGTGGGAAATGCAAATCCCTTCCTTCAGTTTGCCCTCAGAAGAAAAATGAAAAACAAAAAAGAAAGAGAAAGAGAGGAGAAAAAAAAAGCCAAGCACCTAGGAGAGACTGACAGCACAAATTTGACTGGACATGAGAAATGATTCTTTGGGCTCTTGTGTCATCTCAAAACAAAGAACCCTTCAATGACAGTAGCGACGTTCTCACTTCCCAAATGCCAAAGCAAACTCCTCTTCTGCCAAGGCCAAGTTGTACTGTACCTTCAATCCTTTCACAGAGCTTATGCAAAGAGTGCATAGGGCAGGCCTCGCACAGCTTAATCTGGGTCCTGGCACTCTGGAGGGCAGCGGCTGTACTGAAAGCCTGCTTCAGAGTCAGCATTACCTCATCCACCTACAAGAAGAAACAAGACTTGGGTCTATAAAAGTTTGCTTTCATGGGAGCACATTAAAGCCCAAGAGCAATGTGAGACTTCATTGATGCTGACTAAATAACAAATAACACAATTTTGATGACTACAGAGCTGGGAGAGAGAACGTATTAAGTCTTGAAGTTAGACCTTCAATTATACATAGAGTTGAAAGCTGGATGAAATAAGACCATTTTAACATGCGTCATATAATAGTGATCTGTTACTTGAATGCTGTTTTTGAATCCCACTGAGCGCTACGCTATCACAGGCCGGTTACTTGACAGTCCGTCAGGTCTTTGTTTAATTAAGTAGTTTACCAGATAAAGATCTCTTTGGAAGTACTGTCTGTAATATACAGAGAGCAACAAAATAGGTTTGACATTCACTTGTGTTAATAGGTATACTACTTACTTTATTCTTCTGGATCATTTCAAAACAAAACGTGTTTAGGCAAAGTTCTGGGGGAAAATGAGTTCAATTTAAATAATATTGAGGGAAGTCTACGAAGGTTGCTGGTCTCACCTCTATGGCTTTTAATTCATTATCATTTCACTTTTGATTTGTGACACTAAGAAGTTGTGACACAGTATTATGTGTCACTAGGCCAGCAGCTTGATAACTGCCAGGTGGTTTCTTTCTTGCTCTTCTAATGACTCAGTCAAGAGGCTTGAATCTTGTCTTCTTGTTTCCCAGTTGCTTCTTTGAAGTCAACTAACATCCTTATACTGGGTAAACCAGCATCCTCATCCTCAAGGTGGGTAAACCGACTTCAGACCATGTCTCCTTCTCTGTGGCACAATTGTCAATATAAGCTATGGTTTCCCACACACTGTATAACTTAGATCAAAGTCTAAAACCTGCATAGTGGAACTTCTGAGTACTTAGGACCACATCCGAACTAGCTTTGATATTCAAAACCATTCACCATGCTTGCTGAACCATTTTTTTAAGACTTTTTTTTTCTCCTTTCCCTAGGCTTGGTTTAAGATTAAGCTCTTATTTAAAGGATTTAATCTACTTCTTCATTTGAGTGTATGAGGAACCTAGAATAAAAATAAACTTTATTGTTCTCATATTACTGAAAGGAGAGATCATACACTAAGCAGACAGACATTATTCAGATATGTTTTTCAATATTATCAACTTTTTAAAAGGCTTATGAATAATTTCACATCATATCACAAATAAAAATGAGTTATTCATAAATCTGTTCTTTTATGCTATAATTTAAAAATAAAGATTTCTAATTCTTAAAAATAAAAACACTAAATATTTAATGCCTTTGCATTTTCATTTCATTTGCCTTGTTATATTCAAAAGCAATTTCAATTACTTATGCAGACATTTGTTTATTTCTATTTTCTTGTTTCTCATTAATTTAAGGCACTGAAGGGTTGAGGCATCTGCTTAGCTTTCACATAGGTTTATTATTTGTCATTTAGTAATACTGCCTTGTAAAAGGCCTCCAATGGAAATGCAGAACTTTCACATTTTCTTATCTATTTCTAGATGAAACAAGAAGCCATTTCAATAGCGTCTGAAATGTGGCTACAATTTATCCCAGTCACAAATATTGCTAAAAACTTTGACTTCTAAAATTTTAAATGTTTTATCTTTTTAAATCCACCATTTTTTCCAGATGGCCTATGAATTCTCTCATGGGATCACAGCAACCAAAAGTTCAAATTAGTGCACTGTGAATAACTTAATTGTTTTAGTCTAGATACAACAACCACAAAAAAATTGTAGGTTAGGTTAAAAGGTTAAAAGTACAGGAATGAGAAAAGATAAGTCAATCATATGCAAACAAAAAGAAAGTATTCTTAGCGTTTCTGTCAGGCAAAATCAAATTTCCAATGAAAAGTTTGAGATGAGACAAAGAAAGCCAATTTATGATATTAAGGTGAAAATCCATAATGAAGATAATGCTCATGAACATTTACACACCAAACTTAGGTATTTTATAGCATTTTGGAATAAGTCTAAGAATCAGAGTATGTAAGGACTTCAAAAGATCATCTAGTCTAAGTCTTTAGAAAAATTTAAACTATTAACCCTATATAAGTTCTGGGTCTTTCCTTTTCTTTTGGTTATACTTCCTCTGGATACTGCTGTCTATATCTGTGGAGTTTTACTTTGCCTATAAGCAGTAGTAACTTCCATTTTTTTCCACACCTTTTAAACCAGTTTTGGAGAAAACAGAAATGATATTTTCTACAAACTCAAGGGTTGGTTAAACAAGATTAAGCCACCTGCCTACAGCTATTTTCCAAAGAAGGAAGGGGTACTGAGCGTCTAAACTTTCAGTGTAACCCTCCAGGGCCCATCAAAATATCATACTATTCATCAATTCATAGCAATTGATACAAAGAAGCAAAAGAAAATGCAAGTTGTGTATTCTTTATACTCAGAGAAGTCAGCATGTGTGGTTTTGCAATACTTTGTCTTACACAACTGCCAAGCCACATCAGTCATAACACTGCTTAGACCTGTGATATTTAACTGACTGTTTTGTTGTGTTCTATATGTCAGATGCTTGAGCCATCCTCTGTTATACAGGAAATTTAATTTTTCTTCTAGCCTGCAGTTCTGATGCTTCACTATTCAGTTAAGATGCTTACTGATAAAATTAGAGGAAACAGGGTTTCAAAGATTCTGACATAGGCCTATCCTTAAGAATAACGATCCCCACGCTGAGATTCTGACACAGCTTCAATGTAATAGGAAGACATTCTCAGCCAGTCTAGTCTGTTGCCTTAGTCACAGAGCTTCTTAAGGTGGAAAAATGCAGTACATTCCCAGACTTTCTACTCTGACTTCCTGTTTCAAAAACTCATTCTCCATGCATGAGGGTATAATGAAAATACTAAAAACTACAAACCAAACAAAACTTGTAAAAGAGGTTGGAAATAAGAAGGTTTTACTGGTCTTCCAGTTACTGCAGGTTATCCAGTAACCAGAGATTAATTAGCACCTAGAAAATGATTGTCTGAAGTTAAGAGTGACACAGTCAATCACTCAAAACACACGTAGCACCTGCTATCCTAGCAACACTGGGGGGTACGACAAGAGTAAGAACAGTCCTCACCTTGTGGGATTCACAGTCTAGTGGAGTAGAAAGTTATGTGAACAATTAAATCAGTGTGGGGATTCGTAGGAACTGTTAGAGCCTGTGAATAAGGTGCAGCAAGAGCACTGGCGACAGAGCAACTCAAGGAGTCAACTCCCGAGAAAAAGGCCTCAGAAGAGGCTTCACCGGGATGTGATATTTAAGCAGCGTCCTAAAAAATACATAGTGGAAAAGAGCGAAAACAAGGCTAGGCCTGCTTCACATCCAATGAAGCAGGAGGAAGGACAATGTGAAAATTGATAATGAAAGCACGGCACAGTCTCCCTGTTCAGTAGCAGGGCGGACCCTAGAGGTGACAGGTCGACTCGACAGTATAAAAGCAGTGAGCCCCAGCTCTGGCCGCCTCTGACACATAGACTCCTCACTCCATGCAGCCAACAATGACCACAGAACTTCAGCTGCACTTCTGTGGGCCCCAGCCCCTCACTCAAATCCTTGGTCTCATGTGTCTCATGCACAAACCATTTGCTGCTTCAGTAGCAAATCAAATAAAAGCAACACCACACCAACAGTCACACCAGCCTCTGCAGTCTGGCCTAGAGAACAGCTTAGGAGGTGGAACAGCACGTGCAAGGACACAGTCATGAAAGGGCGTGGCCTTCTGGTACGGATTGGAGAAGAATAAGGAAGGCCCTTCTGCCATGCTAAATAATCAGATTTCTGTCCCTTAACAAAGAGGCATAAACTAGTTTCTGGTGAGGAAATTTTATGAGAAATAAAGCTATAGCATAACGAAGAAAGTGGATAGATGACAGATTAAACCAGGGGCAGGGAGACTAGTTAAAACACGAATACAGTAGTCTAAGTAAAGAAGATGAATGCCCAGAGTCAGGGAGCGGACAGAGAGGAAAAGGAGGAGAGATGGATATAAGGGACATTTCTATCTTTGAGTTAATAGGATTTGGTGAACAAGTGGATATAGAAGGTGAAAGAGAATGCAACATGGTTTCTAAATTGAGAAGGTGGATAAATGGAGCTGCCACAATAAAATATGGGATAAATGACAGGTTTGGGGAAGGTAGGCGTGTAAGGGATCCAGAATATGGTGGAAGAATCAGCTTTAGAAAGGAGGAGGGAAGGAGTGAGGGGTGAGTCAGGCAGGGGATGGGAGGGGACTGGGGCATGGGGTGGAGTGTCCTAGATTATCATTTTCTACCTAACTCTTACTTGGCTGTCATTTTCCAGTGCTGTGTCATTGGTTCTCTTTGGCTTTCTCTCTGTTTCTTCCCCCAGTGCTCATCCACCCCCATGCTTTACCTATTATTATTATGTTGCCATATATATTATTGTTATACTATATGTTATTGTTATGTTATATGTTATTATTTACATAATAACAACTCTCCAATTTCTATCTTGAGTCCTGAACTGAACCTATTACAACATGTGGATTCTTCATACATATGATTAATTATCTAGAGTTAGAACAAAACTCAGATGGAACTCTCTTGAGTAAGAAACTGTTAGTGATGGGAGTGCTATATTCCCTAGAGAAAAAGGTTGAGACCCAGAGGGCACTAGTCAGAAAGTGCCTTTGTACCGGTTCATTCCCATGTCTTCATTATTCCTAAACTCAGTGTCCACACTGGGAAAATGGAAGGCAAGTGTTAAGCAGAGATGACTGCAATATGCACCAAAGAAATGAGGAGAAAGCTGTCTGGCTTATTAGTATACGTCTAAGTGGTATGTGCTTCCCTGACAGAAATGTTTGTGGGAGGATTATATGTCTGAGGAAATATTTTTCTTCAAAGTATGGTGATATATCTAAAGGTTTACGTTCAAACAGTTAGGAGAGATAACACAAGTGGAAGAATAAGTAAAAAATTGGGGGGAAAAATATAAACATATTTTTAGTCACTCAGATGTATTTCCAAGTTTGCCTTACATATTTCTTCTTGAACTTCAACTGCCCCCATAAAAGGGGGGTGGGGTGGCGGGGTGGGAGTCTTGGAGAGAAGAACTGACCTCCAAATTCCAAAGAAAGAAAATGAAGACTAAAATAAGACCATAAAGAATAAAGTATTTAAAAAATGAGGACAGAGCTAATGAAATAAAGGGAAAAAACAAAATCGTTCTCTACTCTGTTGATATAAAGATTATCTACTCTGAGATGTTATAGCAATTAAGAGAATAAGAGGTCTTCCTTATCTTCTTACATGAGCAATGGAAAAAGTAACAGCTCTTCTATTATTAGTCTTTTCCTACCTTTTAAAAATACTTCTGGGAACATGACTGGATTTGTTAAACTCAAGAAAGTATCTAGGCTTAAAAATTACCGTGATGATTTGGTTTTGTTTTTCTACTGTTGTGCTGCTTTAAAGGGCAGAAACATATTTCTAGATGCCCTCTTCTTTTCCCACTGATAGCTGCTTTGGGTTCATAAGAGACGAGGCTGTGTGGGCAGGAGCAATGTGGACAGCAATCACAGCACTTACCAGAGATCCACTGGCACACTGGAACACGTAACAGATATACTGGCTCAGCCCAGGCTCTGGCGACTCCCGACAGATAAAGCCGAAGTGATCAACATGCTTTATACCCTAGAGGGGAAAACGAAGTACAGTGTTTATGGGAATATGTCCTTCTAATCAACACTATGGAAATCAGGATCAGTTCTATGCTTTCACACTTCCACAAATGTCTCCTTCACAGCACTAGGGGACATAATGTCAGAGCGAACTTATATGGCGGCCTTTTGATACATAAAATAAAAGACAAAGCTATCTCAGATTGTTTTGTTTCTGACAAACACTCTGTGACTCAGAGCCATAAGAGGGAAAATATTATGGCACGATCCACTGTCTTTTGTAATAAAACTGCTACTCAGTGTTTGCAAGTAATGGAGTTCTCAATTTATCTGTCTTAGAACGAGCAGTCTGATGATTCATCGTAAACCCCGTTCTTGTCTGTATGAGGCTAAGAATCATAAAAACTACAACTGACAATGGTCTAATTAAACGGCATGCAATTCCCTAAACTATGCATTAAAAATAATATTTGTCTGTGTATAGACATTCAAGGAGCCACAACAGTTAGAAGACTAATACATTAAAGAAACTATTGCAGATGTCAATTACTCAAATTCACAAATCACTGGACTTCCTGAATGCAGGTTAAATAATCTCACCTACACTTACTAAAAAATTCTCAATCATCCATGAATTTCAGTCAGCCTGAATACATACATACCAATTAGCAGACAGCATCTTCTTATTTTATTTATTTATTTATTTTGTGAGGAAGACCAGCCCTGAGCTAACATCCGTTGCTAATCTTCTTCTTTTTGCTGAGGAAGACTGGCCCTGGGCTAACATCTGTGCCCATCTTCCTCTACTTTATATGGGATGCCACCACAGCATGGCTTGACAGGCAGTGCGTCGGCAGGCGCCCGGGATCCGAACCCGTGAACCCCGGGCTGCCAAGCACGAACTAAACCGCTGCGCCACTGGGCAGGCCCCTTGCATCTTCTTATTTTAATAGCAAGCACAGTACTTTGAAAAGCCAGGTAAACATAAAATTTAAAGTTGTCCTGCAATCACTTAAATCCCAGTCAAAAGAAAACTAGTTTTGAAGTCAGATAGATTTGTGCTTCAATCTTGGTTCAACCAATCTCCTAGGTATGAGATATTGTGCTGGGTTGCAAATGATTATCTCTGAGGCTCCATATCTCATTTCAAAATAGTAGTAAGGGCACCTATTGTCAGGAATTTTTGAGACTGAGAACTAAGAAATCTCTACTATATGTTAGCTTGGGTTGGATCTTCCCCTGCAAAAAAATAACAATAAAAATAAGATAACACGAAATATCTATTATAGTTCCTGGTGTGTTTGATAAATGCTAACCACTATTCTTGTAATAATAAGCTCAACCTATCCAATAGATATGGAAAAAGGAAATCAACTCTGATAAAAAGAAAAAGTCAATAAGGAGGAGTGAGGTTACCATTCATGAGGTGAAAGTAAGCTCCACTTGGTACAACTCATTAGTAATTAAAGAATATCTTTTATGAGCTTAGTACAAAATGGGAAAAATTCATAAGCCCTCATTTGCTCACAAGTCTTCAGGCAGTGGCAATGTTTCCAGTAAAGAAAACCACTCCCTAATTCCCCACACTTGCCAGGGAAACAGTCCTACAGATTTTGAAGAAAGAAACATTCATAGGCATGCATGTGTTAAAAAGCACACTTGTTCGTGAATGCAGCCACATTATGTCAGTTCAATTCTGGGGAAAGAAGTAATAAGAGCAGGGCCACTCAGTGAGGAGTAAAGTTAATCTGCCCATTATTCTGATCAAAAGACTTTCCACAAATTTCCCTCCTATTTTTATTTAATTCTTTTTCTGAACCAGAAAGTCAGAATACAAATCTTGCTTAAAAAAAAAGAAAAAATCAGGTTTGAACTGCCAGCTTTATGTATTTGGTTTACCTGATTCTTTTTTTCTTTTTTTCTTTTTTCCCCTCCTTTCTTTTTTTCCTTTGGCTGTTTGATGAGCACTGCTAGTTTTCTTTCTGGGAGGCTTGGGGAGTGTGGGGGTGAGAGGCACAGCTTTTTAGGATGAGTCTTCGTGCTCTGGGGGCAGAAACTCCACTGGTTCCTACCCCTCTCTCCCCAGTACTTGGCACCAGGCCCAACATGTAGAAATGTTCATTCAACATTTATCAAACACCTAAGTGTTAAGCTCTGTCTTTACACGTCTTATTCTGGTGCCCTACAGAATAAGTCATCACAGAACAAGATACCTGTCCTCACAGAGGTTATGATCTTGCAGGGACCCCCGGTAAACAGGTAATTACAAGAATGCTTAAAATACTTTTTCAGTTAAAGTGAATAATCTTTCCACCAAATTTTTTGTCCTTTAAGTAGGAATTTAGACATTTGCAATATATTGTTCCTCCAGTCAGATGCTGCCTCTCTCTGTTATTAGAGTAGAAGATTTTTATCTTCACAACATAATTTTATGGTCTCCACATAACAGAACAAATATTAAAACAAAATATTACAAGTGAAATGGCATTAGCTGAAGCTAAGGTGAATAATTAACAAGATGTATAAAAGCTTGTCATTTTTGAAGCAAAGAATGCTGAATATCATATCTATGGCAATGCTAATTCCATTTTAAAAAAAAGGTGGTCTTGGGGCTGCCCGGTGGCGCAGCGGTTTAGTCAGCGCTTGGCAGCCCGGGGTTCGCAGGTTCGGATCCTGGGTGCCTGCCGATGCACTGCTTGTCAGCCACGCCGTGGCGGCGTCCCATATAAAGTAGAGGAAGATGGGCACGATGTTAGCTCAGGGCCAGTCTTCCTCAGCAAAAAGAGGAGGATTGGCGACGGATGTTAGCTAAGGGCTGGTCTTCCTCACACACACACAAAAAAAGGTGGTCTTGATTTTTCAACATTAAAATGTGGGAAGGGACCTTTGCAAGATCCAGGTCTCTGAAGGTACATTTAAGTCACCTTGCTAGTAAAGTTAATCCTTCTCTATTCCAGGGACCTCCTCAGAGGCATCCTTGCACTTCTAACCTGCCCATATTTAGATTTAGATATTCCCCTACTCCAAATCTTCAAAAATTCTTTCTAAGTTTACAACGTATTTAGGTAGCTCTAACTTCTGGACAGATATGCTAAATTACTACTATGGTACTTAGGACACTAGTTTATGCCTAGTATGACCTTGTATACATTTAGCTGTCTCGATTATTTCAAAAGCTTTCAAATACACAGTTTGAGAATTAAAAATAAATAAAAGAACAAAAATATACCAAAACCTTCTTTTCAAAATTTAGCATATACATTAATAGAAGTTGAAAGTACTAGTTCTCCTTTTACCAGCTACCACGGTACAAAGAACAAACATGACTCAGTAATACCCACATGTCCCACTGCCCAAGAATCTGGGAAACGCTGACTGTGAGGGTATTTTCACAAGAACTCATCACCACAAAAATTCTGTCAGTAGAAGGAATTTGATGAAGTGAAGCTCCGAGGAGAAAGGGTTGACAATAATAAGGACAAATTACTATGATACTGAGGGACTTGGACAGGATTGTGTTAATGGCATAGGCACAAACACAAGAACACTCAGTTTAAAATAAACGTATTTTTTAAAAAATTAAAACTAAAATTTGAAGGGGTTTAAGCCCAGTTATTTTGTACTTAATTTAGAAAAAAGATTTAGTGGACTTCTTCAAAAACTATGATCTACTTCAATACATACCTGAGAACAAGAAGAGATTTCTTTAAAATTCTTTTCAAGCACCACTGATTTAGTGTCTGGACTGATAAGGTTAATCTCAAACCGCCCAACCTTAAAAATAAAAACATTCCAATTAATTTCAACTCACAAGAACCTAACACTTACTTTACAATTAAATATTCAACTAATAATATAGATTCACATGCTATATCTGAGATATTTCATTCACATGTGCATCAGCATCCAATCCAACCAACACTTCAACCCCAAATATCAGCTGTCTCAAAACATGTCTTCCTTTCGTCTAAAAATCATGGAAGTTAAGTTGGTTTTATTTTACAAGAAACAAAAAACTTTTTTTTTTTTCAGTTTAGAAATCACTCTTTTTAAAAAAAATACAACCTTTCCTCATCTCATGATTTCTAAAAGTACCAATTATTTAATTGTAATTTGTAACCATACTTTCTCACAAATGGTCAAGAAAAAAGATATATTTGCAATTGGGTGGATAAGTTAAATTTTTTTAAAAATAAACAACCATTTAGAAAAATTAACAGCAAAGACTGTGCTAGCTAAGAAAAAGAACAAATCTAACAGCCCAACAAGAGAGGAAACTCAGTTAACATATCACCCAAGAAAAGATTATAGATACTTTAATTACATGCCTAGAATTATCAAAAACAAAACAAAAAACCCATGAACTTCTGATAAAACAAATATGACACACTGGGACTGTTTACTAAGGTAACTGTGGAATTTCCTTCTCAGGGGTTCTTTACAATAACATAAAAGGACACATTTTTTCAAGACAACTCAAATCTAAGCAAAACTCAAGTTAATCCTCAAAGCTGAGGATTAATTCAAGACCCTCTACAGGGAATTATTACCAATTAAGTTCTTTTAGGTGGAACTTGACATTTTCTGTATCACGGACAACTTCCAAAACTACTGTTTTGAATTATCTTTTACACCTGTAATATAGCTTGCACCTAATTATTTTAACAACTGATCCAGTAAATTATCAGGCCTATTGTGTTTCTTTTTCTTTTTTTTTAAGGTCATATTGGGTTATAACATTGTGTAACTTCAGGTGTACATTATTATATATCAGTTTCTGTGTAGACTGCATTGTGCTCACCACCAATGGTCTAGTTTTTATCTGTCACCCTACATATGTGCCCCTTTACCCCTTTCATCCACACCCTCCACCCTTTCCCCTGCGGTAACCAACTAATCTGTTCTCTTTATCCATGTGTTTGTTTATCTTCCACACATGAGTGAAATCATACAGTGTTTGTCTTTCTCTGTCTGGCTTATTTCGCTTAACATAATACTATGGCGTTTCTTTAAGCTTCCCTTCTGTATGACAGAGTAAATTGGAGTATTCTCATCTGAAAATACACCTAGGAGTCTCTGGACTTTTTGTTTTTTTCTCTCTAGAAAACCCCCCCTTTCTCCTCCATGCCTATTCACACTCTCCCAGATTCACCTCTTTAAATCCTTTATAAGATTGGCTTTCTGCAGTCATTTAAAAACACAACATTCATTTGATAATCAACCTAAGGCAAATGCTGGTGATACTAGGAGCAATCTATCCTTAACTCTTTCCACCAGCTTTCCAGGATGTTCCTTTAACGGCTTCTTTCTCCTCCTCTCCCTTCCTTGCTCCCTGACTTCTTACAATTCACATTCCATATCTGCCTTTCACCCCGTCACTACTTGTCTTCGCTCTCTTTCTCCATCTGCCTTATCTGCTTCCCAGGGGGTAAGAACTAAAAGTTGGATTCCTGCAGAATGAGGAAGGGGAGGAGATGGACGCCCCGCTGCTGCTGAGCACCCTGCCAGGGCCGCACCTGAAACAGCATTGTTCTGTTCTTCTCTGAATCTGAGGGCTGTACGTGACTGGGCGCGCTGGCATGTCTCCTTCGAGGCTGTGGTTTTTGGCTGTTCTCGTGAACTTTCCTTTGCAGGACTCCAGTGACGCTGCTGCATCGAGACCGGAACTCCTGTTGCTCATCAAAGCCAGAATCTTCCAAAATCCGCTCAGGGAAGCAAACTCGAGAGCTGGCCAGCCCAGGCAGGCTGGCCGCGGCTGGAAAGGCAGGGTGGGTGTTGGTCAGGCCATTCCCGTCCTCCGACAGGGTGTCTGCGGGTGAACCGGGCTCCTGGGCCTCGAAGACCGCGGGGTCCTCCCCCACATCGGCGCCGCGCTGCTCGCCCTGGATCCTCAGGCGCTGCTGCTCGTGCAAGCTGAACTTTTCAATGCAGTCATCGATGAGGCTAGACGGGGCCTTCTTGTGGGTCACCGTCACCTTGCCACAGTACAAGACTTCGAACTTCTGAGAGTTGTAAAAGGCGTCCTCATTATCTTTGCTGGGTTTGGCATCCTCTTTCATGGCAGCTTTAGATAACTGCCTAATGCTGCTGATGACATCAGGAACCTGGACAGGAATTAAAAATCCTCATTTCAGTTGAATATTTAGAGATAATTTATGTTTATCTAGACCTGTTATTATCACACGGAATGCATTCTCACCCTAAAGGTAAAATATAGAAAGGAATAGTCAGACCCTGCGTTAGATAAAGCATAAACTCAAATTACAATATTGGATATAAATGACATAAAAGTGAGACTGAATTAATCATTTCAGTATTATACTTCCCCATTTTAAATATTTTTGTTTCCCAAAAACAAAGCCATGAAACTATATTGCCAATGCCAACCTTTAATAAATCATAATATATCCATGGAGTACTCTTAAAAGTTATTATAGGGCCCGGACCCGTGACGGAGTGGTTCAAGTTCTGCACACGCTGCTTTGGCGCCCTGGGTTTGCAGGTTCGGATCCCAGGTGCAGACCTACTCCATTCACCAGCCATGCTGTGGCAGTGTCCCACATGGAAAGTAGAGGAAGACTGGCATGGATGGTAGCTCAGGGCTAATCTTCCTCAAGCAAAAAAAAAAAAGAGGAGAATTGGCAATGATGTTAGCTTAGGGTGAATCTTCCTCAGCAAAAAAAAAAAGGGGGGGGGGTAGCATACTAACGTATCAACCATGACTGAAAAAATAAATAAAAGTTATTAAGAGCCTCAGCTGAAAAGAACCAAAATTTCAACAATGAGGATAAAATCAACCTTCTGGGTGAAGAGATTAAAATCCAGATACCTCTCATCAACATTTGCCATCAGGAAAATGCAAATTAAAACCATAGTAAGATATCATTACATACCTATTAGAATGGCTAACATGTAAAAGACCATGTGGAGCAATTGGAATTCTCATACACTGTATGCAGAAATGTAAAATGGCACAACCACTTTAGAAAACTGGAAATTTCTTAGGAATTAAACATAGAACTATCTCACAACCCAGTCATTCCACTCCCAGAGATTTAGCTAAAAGCTCAGAAAACATACATCCACACAAAGGCTTGTACACAAACATTCATAGAAGCTTTAGTCATTATACCCCAAAACTGGAATCAACCCAAATGTTCGTTAACAAGTAAACACTCACTAACCATCAGGGAAATGCAAATCAAAACCACAATGAGATGAACCAGCCCTGATGGCCTAGTGGTTCAAGTTCGGTGGTGCACTCCGCTTCAGCGGCCCGGGTTTGGTTCCCAGGCGTGGAACTATACCACTCATCTGTCAGTAGCCATGCTGTGTGGCAGTGGCTCACACAGAAGAACTAGAAGGACTTACAACTAGAATATACGACTATGTACTGGGGCTTTGGAGAGGAAAAAAAAAACAGGAAGATTGGCAACAGATGTTAGCTCAGGGTGAATCTTTCCCAGCAAAAAAAAAAGTGGGGGGACAATTAGCAGGTTTCTGGGGAGGCTGTCTGCCACTGATCACTTAAGTGTATAGAGACATCATAAAAAAACAAAACAAAAAGCCACAATGAGATACCACCTTACACCTGTTAGATTAGTCATCAGCTAAAAGACAAGAGATATCAAGTGCTGTTGACGCTGTGGAGAAAAGGGAACACTGTTGGTGGGAATGTAAATTGGGACAGCCTCTACGGAAAACAGCATGGAGATTCCTCAAAATACTAAAAATAGAACTATCATATGATCCAGCAATTCTACTTCTGGGTATATATCCAAAGGAAACAAAATCACTATCTTGAAAAGATATCTGCACATGGAACAAACCTAAGTGTCCACTGACAGATGAATGGATAAACAAATATATATAATGGATTATTATTTAGCCATAAAAAAGAAGGAAATCCTGCCATTAGCAACAACATAGATAGACCTTGAGGGCATTATGCTAACTGAAATAAGTCAGAGAAAGAGAAAGACTGAATGATCTCACTTATATGTGGAATCTAAAAAAACATAACTCATCAATAAAGAGAACAGATTGGTGTTTGCCAGAGGCAAGGGGAGGTGGGGTGGGCAATGGGTGAAGGTGGTCAAAAGGTACAAACTTCCAGTTATAAGATAAATAAGTCCTGGGGATATAACGTACAGCATGGTGACTATAGTTAATAATACTGTATCATATATCTGAAAGCTCTTAACAGAGGAGATCTTAAAAGTTCTCATCACAGAGGCCAGCCCAGTGGTGTAGCAGTTACGTTCACACACTCCTCTTTGGCAGCCCAGGGTTTGCAGGTTCTGATCCCGGGCACAGACCAACACACCGCTTTTCAAGCCATGCTGTGGCGGCATCCCATATAAAGTAAAGGAAGATGGGCATGGATGTTAGCCCAGGGCCAGTCTTCCTCAGCAAAAAGAGGGGGATTGGCAACGGATGCTAGAGCAGGGCTAATCTTCCTCACACACGCACACAAAAGTTCTCATCACAAGAAAAAAAATTGTTAAGTGTGAGGTGAGTGATATTAACTAAACTTATTGTGGTAATCATTTCACAGTATATACATGTATCAAATCATTATGTTGTATACCTTGAACTAATAAGATGTTATATGTCAGTTATATCTCAATAAAACTGAAGAAAAAAGTGAACAGATAAACAAAATGTGGTACGTTCATACAATGGAACACTACACATCATCTCTCACCTGGTTTACTGCAACAACCTTTTAAGTGGTGTCCCTTGCCCCCTTCAACCTGCTCTCAAGTCAAAAGGATGCTTTTTAAACTTAAGTCATGTTTCTCACCTACAATCCTCCAAGGTCCCCATTTCATTAAGAGTAAAAGACAAGATCCTTACAATGTGCTACAGAGCCCCCACCATCTGCATATTACATACATATAGATTAAATGTGCCCTGCGGCTGGCTACACATCCTCCATACGACCTGTAGATAGTCAACCTGGATTTCCATCTTTTCATCCTTACCTCATTTCCGCTGACCTTACTCCTACGACATACTCCCTCTCACTCACTCTGCTCCAGCCACACTGGCCACCTAGCTATTCCTTGAACAATCCAGGCACACCCCTTCCTCAGGGTCTCTGAACTGCAGCCTCCTCTCCCAGATAACTGCATGGCTGGCTCCTACATCTCATTTAAATCCATGCTCTAATGTCACCTTTGAGGCAGCACCCATCCCCCACCCCAAAACACACACACCCATGCACACACACACACTCTCTGACACAGCCAGCATTCCCCTGGATTTTTTCCTCTACTTTACTGATTTCCTCTATTTTATGTACTCTCTATAGCACTTACCTCTTTTAACATTCTGTATAATTGTTTTGCTAGAATGTAAGCCTTAGTGGGTGGGGTGGTAATTTCCATGGTTTTTTTTTTGTATCTCCAGAGCCTAGAATAATTCCTGGTACAAAGTAGATCCTCAATATGTGTATTGGACCAAAAAAAAAAACAAAAAAACTTTTTTGGTCACATTTTTCTTTGGAAAAGAGAGAGGTCATTTTATCCTTAGGGTTGCTTCACATTCAGACATATGTGGTATATCTTCAAATATTCTAGCACAAACTCTAAAACCAGAACTTCTTCTCTGTCACATAATTATTTGGGATATGCTGCCAGAGCATTCACAGTTTAACAATCACAAGAATTTCAGCTTGCTAGTGGAGTATTTCCTATGAAAGAATGAAGTCCAAATCCTATAGTTTCAATGACTCACCCTGAACACTTGACATGTCTCTGGGAAAAAGTCAGGTGTTTTGTACTAACACATGACCAGCACCCTTCGCCCTCTGTCACTGTCTTTTTGCCTTAGTATCTGACAAAGGCCAAAGCTGTGGAGACTGAGCTAAACATCCAACCCTGTAAAAGGTAAAATGATTCTAGCAGGTGAGGCAAAGCCCTAACATAGATGATCCCTTCTTCCTGACTAACCATATTTCATTAAAGACTTTTCATCTGATTTTCAACCCAAGTGCTCCTAAATTTCCAAAGTGTCTCTACAGAATGCAGAATAAGAAATATTATCTGCAAGACTTTCTTTGAACCTGCAGAATTTTGATCTTGTTACAAATATTCAAATGATTATTAGAGTTATATTCTACCAGTGAGACTGCAAATAAAATCAATTCAACCTCAGTGTGTCAATTCCTCTGTATTCCATGTTTGTACTTTTTCTCTACCATTATACTGAGAGCTCTTACGTGAAGAACCGATTAGTGGCCGAGTTTCTAGTCTCACAGGACACTTCCCTGTGACCACAGGTAAAGGCTCAACACCAAAATGTAATTCAGTTAATGACCCAGTTCATATAAGCAAAACTTATCATCTTGACTAAACTGAGGAGGTAAATTGTCCAGTAATCTAAGTTGTTAACAGCACCATAAAACACAGATTCTACTTGCCTTTAATACCTTCTCTCAGCTCATGACTAACAGCAGCTTTCAATGTCCTGGGCTGCAGAGAGACCCTAACTGTGAAACCCATCTAACAACATTCGGCTCTGTTTTTGCTTATCATTATGTGGAAGACACACATAAAAGTTAAAATTATACAGCCCCTGCCTACACACTCAGAGCCCACACCAGAAGGGGCACACTGATAAAGCCAGGACAGTAAAATATCCATAGTGGGGAAATGAGTTATCAGAGAACCATGACAACCTCCTACTGAGGCACTGAAGGCATTGATCAGAAGCAGCACAAGAGAAGTAAAATCTCTATCCAGTACTTGCACACACACATGGTATTTCAGGAAAATAGCAGTCATCTATATAGGACAGTGTTAACTGGCATATATTTATATGAACATTTACCATATATATGTTTCTGAATGAATCTGACTCCTTGTATGCACTGCATCTTTCAACATCTCTTTTGTCTCTACCACTATACTGTAAGCTCTTAAGTGAAAGACTAAGTTGGGGTGATTTTGTGTCTTCCAAGAGTTCTCCCATCTGACCACTGGGAAAGTATTCTATGCTCAGAAGAAACTGAGTGACTGTTGTCAGCAAACAGAAGTAAAAAATAGTAGTGAACAACTACCTAGAACCCCGATAAAGTTCTCCAGGATTGAGATGGTTTTAGTAAATTCCTGTTGGTGACTCAAGAGATCTAGCACCCTCAAAAATGAAGAGCTGTGGCTTTTCACTCTGCTCGGTGCTCACCCCAATGAGCAAGTGAATGCGTGTGGCAGGAATGTCTCCAGATGCTATGGAGCACCTCAAGCCACACACTCCAGGTGCACACTCTAGCTATTTACAGTCTGGCCACGAATAATGCCATTGCTCAGAATGTGCCTACATCTCACAGAGCCTGATGAGGATTTCATGCCAATTCAAGGCATGGTTTTTATTTTGTGGCAGCACATAATCTTTAACACAAAACAACATTAAGCAAAAAGACTACCAAAGTAGGGATTGAGAGGTTTATGTTCTATCCCCAACTCTGCTAGGAATTGTGCTATTCTGCATCCTAGAGTTTCCTCACCAGTAAAGGGGGGCACTAGATGGATAGTCAATAAGATCTCATCTAGATCCAAATTTCTGTGGGTGTATTTTTGCATCAAGATCAATATAGGTGCAATATAATATACATTATCTTATAATGGAAATGGAAAAGCATCCCTATTATTACACTGGAAATATTGTAAGTCATTGAAATTATTCATTTGCAATAACACACAATAATCAATTCAACAAATGATAAAATGAATGGGCTTTTTAAAAATCTCATGATATTTGGAAAAAGCACAGTGCCACCTTTAGCTGGTATTCTGTCGTTACACCTTCAGTGATCTCACGAAGAATTTAATCCAAGTATCAAAATTCAGACATTAAAGCAATTCTTCACTCTAGAGAGGAAAAAAAAATTGCCACTAGATTCCCAGATGTCGTGCTGTTCTTTCTCATTAATTAATTATCATAATTAGTTACCACACTCCAAGAAATCCAATGGTACTGTAAAAAATTACATTCCACCTGACTTCAAAAGAAAACAAATTCTACAGCTCCTACAAATTGATGTTTCACAGGAGAAAAATCTGAATAGTAAAAAGCACTAAGGAAAGATACCTTTGGTCAGGAAGCCAGTTGAAAACTGGAGTCGTTCTCCAAGTGCACCGAATATGCCAAAATGATGTAGTCGTCAGTATTAGCCCTTTGTCGTACTTAAGAAATTTTCTTTCTAAATAAGCCAGCAGTAGTTTCGTTGTATTGTTAAAGTCCACCTCATCACTATGCAGCCAGTTATAAAACTTCCCAGGAACAACCGTTAGTGCCTCAAAAGTTAAGTATTTCCTGATTCTGCACTCAGGAAACACACTGATTGTTCAGCACTGAAGAGCAGAAGCTTCAGCTTTTCCTTAAAAAGAAACATTTTAAATTTGCTAACCATTGTCTTTCCTATGCTGTTTAAACAATCACAAGCGTCCAAGGCTTACTAATTATGAAGAGAAGATTAATCTATAGTACGATGTCTTTTTTCCTCGTAGAGTTCATTGATAAACAGATGAACCTCAGCAAACATTTAAAGTGGATACAAATATGAATGTGAGAATAAGCTTCTTTAAGCAAAAAAAATAACTGGGTAAATTCTTGTACAATTGCAATGAGCTTAACTGCTTGATTTATTATTAACCTTTTTGTAATAATTATCGTAGGCACAGCAAGATTTAGATAAGTACAAAAAAAAGAGGGAAAAGGTGTAAAAAGAAGTTGAGGAAAAATAACAGAAAATATTTCAAGTAAACTGAAAAAACTGCCTAATGAGAAAAACGAACAATTTAAACTAGTCTCAACAAAAGAGAGACAGTATGGAAAAGAAATATATTTGCTTTGGAAGTAATACATGCCTTTAGGGGAACAAGTAGATTTCCTTTCTAATTCTGTTTTACTTAAGGAACTATTAAGATCAGTTTAGCATTTTGAGAAAAGATTAATTTGGTCATTTAATGTTATAATTTCTATTTGACTTTTAAAATCTCTTCAACCACTGGAAAATGAATGGAAAGTACATACGTGCCATGAAATAGTTCACTTATATTAAGGAAATACTAACCATTACCTAAGAACCCATGAGGTTTTCCCAGCCCCAGTTATTCTGGAAGCATACTCAATCTGCATTGTCTGTTTAAAGATTTTTTAATTTCAATAAGAAATAAAACTGATTTTTAAACCATTTTAACTTTTATCCAAAAGTACTTCAGAGATTCTCTGTATTTGGTTAAAAATATAAATGATTATTTTAAGGCAAATTTTGCACAGTGAAAACAGGTCTAATTATCACTAGGTCTAGATCCAAAATCAACTAGAGTAATACAGTGATTTTAAAATGACAGAATTTTAAAACTAAAGGTGACCTTACAGAATCACTGGTCCCCACTATCTTGTTTTACAGATGTGGAGACAAACTGTTTACGTCCAAAGTTAAAGCAATAAAGAAGAAAATAATGAGATTACAAGAATTGAGACTATTTGGGGCCAAAGAAAGCACAGTATCTTTGCAACTTACAGTGCGGTCATACCCGTTGCCTGGTTTTTGAGTCTTGGGCTCCAGCCAAGACAGTTTCCTCTCAGACCAGGCTTTAGTGCTTAGATATTCTCAGCCACTTTGCTCCAAACTCATTTTTGGCTCAGCTCTTCTCTAACTGCTGCTTTCTTGGTGACTTCTGAATTAGCTCAAGCATCAGAGAGAGAAATCCCCTACACCTTTGGTACTAAATTCTCCCCTCCCATTCTGTCTCACTGCTCATATCGTTGAATTCCTTCTCTAAAAGATATGACTTGTGCCCTTACGACCATTCCAAATTTGCAACAGTGATCAGATATAAAATATACAAGGGTAACTCACAGAAAAAACCCGGGAAATCACGTGATTTGATTACGAGAATGGAATGTTCCGGGTAGCGGCTGAGTTTACTGCTAGAGGAAAATATGAATGTACCAAGATAGAAGAAGGGATGGGTGATAAAAAGTCAGATGGTGAAGGATAGGCAAGGACAGTCATTTTCAAATTCCCTTTTAAAAGCAAAATCATTATTTTAAAAGTGGATTAGTCCATAGCATGGCATATTAGAAAAGTACATAACATGCAGTTAGAGGTCTTGAGTTTAAAGCCCCATTTCAATAGCCATTATTGTCTGTAGAAAAGACAGTACACCCTTCTCAGCCTCTGGTTTTTCATCTGCAAAATGGGAATCACATTGTTTATTTCAGAGGTAAGTCGGGAAAAATAAATTAAATGTGGAAATGTGCCTGACACAGGGCTGGGACAGTAAAAGCATTCAACAATGTTTAATTCAATCTAAAATGTAAGTCTGATTTGTACCATGTAAGGAGATGAAAGAAGTGAGAAGTTGCTGCTAAATAAAACAACACTGCCTTCGTGAAATTTAAATTATAGTAGTGGGGGATACAATAAAGAAGTAAAACATAAAGGACTTTAGATAGTGAAAATTGCCAATAAGAAAAACAATGCAGGGAAGGGGGACAGGAAATTTGGAAGGGGTGGCAGAATAGTTGCAATTTTAGGGAAAGGACTCTCTATAAAATATTTGAACAAACACCTGAAGTCAGCAAGAAGGTGAGTCATAAAGATATCTTGGGGAGGAACATTCCCGGCAGATAGAACACCTAGTACGAAGGCCTTGAAGCAGAAATTTACCTGGCGTGTTCAGGGAACCTTGAGGAGCCAGCGTGGCTGGATAGGAGTGACTGAGCAAGAGATTATGGAAGAGGCCGCTGTGGGGAACATCTAAATCATGCAGAGCCTTGAAAGGACTTTGGCTTTTACTCTTGGTGAGACAGAAAGCCACTGTAGAGTGCTAAATTATGTGTTTAAAGGATTCCTTTGCCTGCTGTGTGGAGAAAAGATGGCAAGGGTGACGGGGCAGGAGCCTACGACACCCACAGCAACAGCAAGGGAAGTGGTAAGAAGCTGAGGGTTCTGGATATAATTTTAAAGGCACAGTCAGTGTGATTTGTTGATGGATCTAATGTGGGCTGTAAGAGAAGAGGAGGCATGGATGAACTTGGTGGGTTTTGGCCAGAGGAACTAGAAAAACAGAGCTACAGTGAAACAGGTTGAGGGAGGGGGGTGGCTTAAGACAGCAAAAGCTTAGCTGTGGACATGTTAATTTTGAGAAGCTAATAGACATAGAAGGGGAGATCTCCATAGGCAGCTGAATACACATGTCTCGAGCTCAGGGGAGAGGACAGAGCTTTAAAAGAAAAATTGGAAGGTATTAGCATATAGATGGCATAAAGCCATGAGATTAGAAGAACTCATCAAGAGAGTGAGTATAGAACATAGAGTGAGCCAGCGAGACAGAAAGAGACACACAGAGAGAGCAAGTGAGCTAGGCGGAGAGAAATTTCTCCAGGGACTGAGCAGTGAGGCACACAATGCTTATATTTTGGCAGATGGAGAGATATGAGCAAAGAAAAACACAGCAAGAGCCAGGGGTAAAATCAGGTGAGAATGGTAGCCTGAAGCCAAGTAAGAAAGGTTTCCAAGAAGGGGGGTGTAATCAATATGAGATCATAGGTGACTTTGACAAGAAAAGTTTTAATGGGGGCTTAGAGCAAAAGCCTTACTGGAGCAGGTTCAAAAGAAAATTTCAGGAATGAAATCCAAAACAATAGGTAGAGACAATCTATTAGGTCAGTAGCTGGAGGTTCAAGTGAGTCAAAAGAGAATTCTCTCACAGATGGAAGAAATGACAGCTTCCAATAGAGAATACCCAATAGTGAAGGGGAAATTGATGATCTAGAAAAAGAGGTTAGAATAGTTGGCAATGTCCTAAAGTAGGCAAGAGGGGACAGAATCAAGGGCACAGTGGAAAAGTCTGAACTGACCCATGTGCACAGACAGTTCACCTCCAAGAGAAAGGCAGAAGATAAAGGCACAGATGCAGGAAGATGTGGTGGTGAGTGTTTGGAGAATTACTCCTTTAACTGCTTTAATTTCCTCAGTAAAATAGAAAGCATGGCCATCTATGGTGAAGTGAGGATGGGCAAGAAGATCTAACAGAGTGTTGAATATTGAACATTTCATTTAATTCAAGGCTGACTGTAGGCAAAATTGCAAGGTGAAGTTATCTTCAGAATCCTCAGGCTACTCTTTCTGTGTTCTGATGATGTGGAAATGCGATCCTTACAACACCTTAATGGGGAAACTTGCATCTTAATCTAAGGTTTAACTTGAGAACTCAAGTATCGTAGGTGAAAATCTGGAATCAGCCAATAATTAGAAGAGAGGTTTTGCACCCTGAAACAAAACCATGTAAGTAAACTGCTTTATCTGCCTAGTAAGAGAGCTATTCTATATAAGTAATATTTATATAAGGAATAAATTTTGGAAAAAGTTTGCATGTAGTTAGGCAAACAAAAAAAACATGGTGCTGGGGGCCACCCGGTGGCGCAGCGGTTTAGTTCACACTTGGCAGCCTGGGGTTCGCGAGTTCAGATCCGGGACGCCCGCGGACGCACTGCCTGTCAGCCATGCTGTGGCAGCGTCCCATATAAAGTAGAGGAAGATGGGCACGGATGTTAGCCCAGGGCCAGTCTTCCTCAGCAAAAAGGGGAGGATTGGCAACGGATGTTAGCTCAGGGCTGGTCTTCCTCACAAAAAAAAAAAATATATATATATATATATATATATATATATATATATGGTTCTGTACCTTATCAAAATAAGAATAACATAGTTTGATTATAAAGTATTTGTGTGATTTGTGAAAAATAATTCTAAAATTCTTTTATTAGATATGGATATTTATATAAATATGACCAAAAAGATGAAATAAGCAAAGTCATCAACCCCCAAAAATCAAACTTCTTATAAATGTGTAATCAAGAAAGTTAATCTTCCAATTTCTAACTGTAATAACACAGAACAGGGGCATCTAAGAAACACCCCTGAAAAGTGGTAATTTATTTATTTATGCTGACACTATGAGACCCACAGTTTCAAATGCAGCATATCCCTCTATCCAACCACAAAGCACTTTCAAATATCAACCTTCTACTGTTTATTCAATAGGATGCTTTTTATTCATCCTCTTCAAGATTAGTCCTATTATTTGCTTCATGCTCACATTTTAAAAAGTATACAGTTCAAAATCAATAACCCTCTAGCCAGGCAAATTAAGAAAAAAAGAGAGAGGACACAAATTACTAATATCAGAAATGAAAGAGGGAGTATCACTACAGATCTCACGGAAATTAAAAGGGTAATAAAAGAATACTATGAACCACTGTATGTCCAGAAATTTGATATCCTAAATGTAATAGACCAATTTCTTGAATAAAACAATCTGCCAAAACTCACACAAGAAATACATAATCTGAATAGGTCTTTACTTATAAAAGATATTGAATCAATAATTAATAATCTTCTAAAACAGAAAGCACCAGGCCCAGATGGGTTCACTGGTGAAATATATCAAACATTTAAGGAAGAAATTATGCCAATTTTCTACAATCTCTTTCAGAGGACAGAAGCAGAAAAAGTACTTCCTAACTCATTCTGTGAGGCCAACATTACCCTAATACCAAAACCAGACAAAGACATTACAAGAAAAGAAAACTACAGACCAATATCTCTCATAAACATAGAGGCAATAATCCTCAACAAAATATTAGCAAATCAAATCCAAAAAAGTATAAAAAGAATTATACACCAAGACCAAGTGGGATTTATCCCAGATATGCAAGGCTGGTTCAACATTTGAAAATCAATTAATGTAATCCATCACATCCACAGACTAAAAAAAAAAAAAAAATCACATAATTATATCAGTGGATAGAAAAAAGCATTTGACAAAATTAAACACCCATTCACAATTAAAACTTCCAGTAAACCAGGAATAGAGGGGAACTTCCTCAACTTGATAAAGACTATCTACAAAAAAACCTACAGCTAACATCACACTTAATGGTGAGAAACTCAAAGCTTTCCCACTAAGATCAGATACAAGACAAGGACATCCCCTCTCACCACTCCTTTTCAACATCATACTGGAAGTCTTTGCTAATGCAATAAGGCAAGAAAAGGAAATAAAAAGTATACAGATTGAGAAGAAAGAAATAAAACTCTTTGTTCACAGATGACATCGCCTATGTAGAAAATCCAAAAGAATTAAAAACAAACAAAAAAACCTCCTGGAACTAATAAACAATTATAGCAAGGTCGTAGGATACAAGGTTAAGATACAAAAATCAACTGCTTTCAGGGCCGCCCGGTGGTGCAGCGGTTTAGTTCGCGCTTGGCAGCCCGGGCTTCGCGAGTTCGGATCCCGGGCGCCCGCCGACGCACTGCCTGTCAGCCATGCCGTGGTGGTGTCCCATATAAAGTGGAGGAAGATGGGCACGGATGTTAGCCCAGGGCCAGTCTTCCTCAGCAAAGAAAAGAGGAGGATTGGCAACGGATGTTAGCTCAGGGCTGGTCTTCCCCACAAAAAAAAAAAACACAACTGCTTTCCTATATGCAAGCAATGAACAAGCGGAATTTGAAAGTAAAAACACAATACCATTTACATCAGCACTCCCCCAAATGAAATACTTAGATACAAATTTAACAAAATGTGAACAAGATCTCTGCGAGGAAAATTACAAAACTGATGAACATAAGCAAAGAAAAACTAAATAAATGGAGAGATAGACCATGTTCATGGATAGGAAGACTCAATATTGTCCAGATGTCAGTTCTCAACTTCATCTATAGAGTCAATGCAATCCCAATCAAAATCTCAGCAAGTTATTTTATGGATATCAACAAACTGATTCTAAAGTTTATATGGAGAGGAAAACAACCCAGCAAAGCCAACACAATATTGAAGGAGAAGAACAAAGTTGGAGAATTAACGCTACCTGACTTCAAGACTTACTATAAAGCTAGAGTAATCAAGACATTGTGGTACTGGTGAAAGAATAGACTAATAGATCAATGGAACAGAATAAAGAGCCCAGAAATAGACCCACATAAATATAGTCAACTGATCTTTGACCATGGAGCAAAGATAGTCTCTTCAACAGATGGTGCTGGAACAAGTGGACATCCACATGCAGAAAAAATGAATCTAGACACAGACCTTATACCCTTAAAGAAAATTAACTCAAAATGGATTATAGACCTAAAACTATAAAACTCCTAGAAGATAACAGGAGAAAATCCAGACAACCTTGGGTATGATACCTTTTTAGATACAACACCAAAGACAGGATCCAAGAAAGAAATAATAAGTTGGACATCATTAAAATTAAAAACTTCTGTTCTGCAAAAGATAGTATCAAGAGAATTAGAAGACAAGATTGGGAGAAAATATTTGCCAAAGACACATCTGCTAAAGGACTGTTACCCAAATTATACAAAGAACTCTTAAAATTCAATAAGAAAACAAACAACCTGATTTAAAAAATGGGCTAAAGACCTCAACAGACACTTCACCAAAGAACATATACAGATGGATAATAAGCATATGAAAAGATGCTCCACATCACATGTCATCAGGGAAATGCAAATGAAAACAACAAGGAGATACTACTACACATCTATTAGAATGGCCAAAATCTTGAACACTGTTGACAATCAAATGCTGACAAGGATGTAGAGCAAGAGGAACTTTCATACACTGCTGGTGAGAATGCAAAATAGTACAGCCACTTTGGAAGATGGTTTGGTGGTTTCTTACAAAACTAAACATACTCTTATCATATGATACAGCAATCACACTCCTTGGTATTTAATTCAAGGATCTGAAAATTCATATCCAAATAAAAACCTGCACACAGATATTTATAGAAGCTTTATTCATAATTGCCAAAACTTGGAACAACGAAGATGTCCTTCAGTACGTGAATGGACAAATAAACTGTGTTACATCCAGACAATGGAACATTATTCAATGCCAAAAAGAAATGAACTATAGGGCCATGAAAGGACATGGAGGAAGCTTAAATGTATATTAAAAAGTGAAAGAAGCCAATATGAAAAGGCTATATACTGTATGATTCCAACTATATGACATTCTGGGAAAGGCAAACTATGGAGACAATAAAAAGATCACTGGTTGCCAGGGGTGAGGGGTCAGGGGGATGGATGACTAGGCAGAGCACAGAGAACTTTAGGACAGTGAAAATACTCTATATGATATTATAATGATGGATATATATCATTATAAATTTGTCCAAACCCAAAGAATGTACAACACCAAGAGAGAACCCTAATATAAACTAGGGACTTTGGGTGATTATGATGTGTCAGTGTAGGTTTATCCTTGGTAACAAATGCACAATTCTCGTGAGTCAGGCTGACAACAGGAGAGGCTATGCATGTGTGGGACAGAGTTATATGAAAATCTCAGTACCTTCCTCTCAATTTTGTTGTGAACCCCAAATTGCTCTAAAAAAAATAGTCTTTAAAAAAAAGTATACAGTTCAATACCATTTGTATTTACTACAACAGACACTAGAGGGAGCTTTCTCACATAACTGGTTTACCTAAGCAAAAAAAAAAAAAAAAACCAAAAGGTTTTTTATAATACTGAAAAATGCTACTGTTTATAAAATATTATTACTACTGCTCTCATTTTAGACTTATGCAATTAATCACTGGCAAGTAAATTAACTGGAATTTTAACTGATTAGACAAGTTTGGCAATAGTATACCAAAATCTTGATAACATGTAATCTGTTAGATATTTTCAAACAGGATGCAAGAAACATAAGAAAGATATGTCTTGGACCTTTATCGTGATACATCAAAGTATAAAGTCATCTAAAAAAATAGCTAAAACTGGACACTTAATAAGTAGTTTTAACTTATGAAACATCTGAACTCCTGAGAGGAGAAATTTTTGAGCAAGGCTTAGTTGTGAAATGGAATGGGCCTTGAGAAAAGAGGCAAGTGAGTGAAGGCTGAGCCCAGAGGGACCTGGACATGACACAGTCTGGCTGAGATCAGTAGATAAAGCTGTAATATTATCAGGAAGCAAAAACACCATGGATTTCTCAGAAACCTATTTTTGTCCTGGCCTTCTATATTACTTCAGATATTTATACCACCACAACAGATTTTTCGCTTGCAAATGAATACGACATTCTCGAACTTTTATTCAGAGACATCAGTTACTTGTACACGTTATCATTAGCCACTAAATATGCGTATGTCTCCCTTCTTCAAAGAAGAAAAGTCCCAACTGCCCGCTACCTAAGGATAAAAGGAAAACATCCATTCGTCTCTCTACAAAATCAGGCTGGAAGGAAGGGCAATAGCAAGCAACCAGATGCCTAATCTCTGACCTGGACTTGCACTTTCCATGTGTGAAGGAAAAGCACTGTCTCCACATAGTGACGACTCACACTGGAGCTCTATACTGAACTATATCCAACCCTCACAGTAGAATTAAACTCCTGCAAACAACACAAGTCATAATGGAGTGTGCCCGATACAGTTGCTCCTAGTGAAACGAAAAATTAACACAATGAAATCTTGCAGCAATACTTGCCTTTCTGGCCCTCATTCCTTCTTTCTGTTTGTGACTATGACCAACATTCCCTAGAAAAGTTTCTAACCAGAAAGACTTTTCTCAGAGCTGATACTGGCTGTTTGAAGATATTCTTCTTTGTTCATTAGGATCAAAGACCCCTCCTCCCTTTCCCTTGTGTGGTCTGGCTAAATGATTCCAAGGGAAAGCATATAATGATTTCAGTGTGACTCAATTCCATTTTCCTGTCATCTTTGATTGCAGAAAACAATGAAAAGTTTGAGCCTTTCAGAGTCCTAGAAAAGGAATATATTCCTTCTATGCACACTGCAGATATCTGTCTTGAAACCAGATTAATAAATATAGTACTTACAAAGCAATATATCCCTACCTTTGAAGTCTCTGAAATGTTATCATATTGCTTGAAAGCCATCTGAAAGAGGGCACCGTCATGAGTAGCCTTTGTCCAGCACAAACCAGGCCCTATCCACACTTGGACGTGCCCTGTGGACAGAGATTTCCTCTCCCCTTCAACAGAACTCAATCTCATGACACTATTACCTTTCAATTAATTGATCTTCAAGATTTCTTAAGATTTCAAGTAAACTTTGGTAATTCCATATACCAAAGCCCCCCACAAAGTATACTTAGCTATCAAATTTTATGTATGCCAAACATTTAACTGCCAAATTTTAATTCCTTGAAGGAAACTCTCACTTTAGAATTTTAAATAAAATGTGTGGCACTGAAATATTTTTCATGATGTAATGTTCTAACACCCAAAATGCTTCCTCATATCTGTACTAAAAGGGTTAATTATTACAGCAATGCTTCAATGCTGACATTACAATCAACATGACTGAAGATAAAAGAAATCAAGGAAATCTGTTCAGTGGCTACTAATAATTAGCCTGTATAGTGTGATAATGTGACTAGACTTCATTTTCATTAAGATTTCCAAACAAGGGATCTATCTGAGTTACATCTTGACAAAATTCACAACTTGAAAGACAGAAAGCAAATTCAAAGCAAACTAGCTGGCCTCATTTTTTTCATGTATGGAGTGCTTTCAAGAAAGAATATGATTCTTATTGTAAATCATGTATGAACAACTTATCAACTGAAATAGGCACTATCTCCCAAGCCCCCACAAAGTAGGCCACAATGAAAGGCTGGACCAGTGATAGATACAGGGATGGGCATGTGACCCAAGCCGGATCAATCTGAGTCGCTCCCTAATGTTTTTCAAAGAGAAGATGAAACAGTTGTTTTCTATATGAGGTCCCAAGCTGTTGGGGAAGTTAGCCTGGCATCACAGGTGGCGATCTCCCTTCACTGGAGAAAACCAGTCTAGAGTAACACAAAATGAAACCTAGAGAAAAAGAGAATTAAAAACAAGATGTGGAGAGAAAGAATCCTGGTGGAGTCAGGTCTCTGGCTGTAGACATCCTTGGAAGTCTGGCTCATGAGCTCTTGGTTTCCTCCAATGCAGGGGGTAACTCAGGATCCTTTCATATGGGTGGCAGTTTTCACCCTTGCCTCTAAGAGTCCAAACTAGTATAAAAGTCTGAGAATCATTGGGATCGATTCATCTGCTATGACTGAAACCCAAAATAGCAAATGGTTACACAAAACATAAGTTTATCTCCCTCTCACATTATAGTCCAGTTAGGGGTGCAGGGCTGTTTTGGTAGTCCATTGTGTCATTAAATATCAAAGACTCGGGTTCCTTATATCTTCTTGCTCTGCCTTTTAGGGTCAACTGCATGGTCCAAAATAGTGGCAACTGTATTCCAGGCAGCAGAATGTGAAGAAGGAATGAATAAGGAGAAAAAGAGAGCAAATACACACACAAACACACAAAAAAATGGGTACTCTCTGTCTTAAGGAAGCTGCCACACAAAAAATCTACTCACACCCCACTGGCCAGAACCAGAGGAATTCCTAGCAGCAAGAGAAGACAAGAAATGTAGTTCTGACTCTGGATGGCCAAATACCTAGTTTAAAGAAAAGAGAACAGACATCAGGTACAACTTGCATTCCTGTCATAATTGTCAATGATCCATCAGAGAAAAGGCACCCGTCAAAGCTCTTAAACACAGAAAAACTAGGGATAGATACAAATCAGAGTATTTAAATCATGTAATCATTCTAAAAAGAAAGGACTCATGTCAAAGCTAAAGAAATATGTACTTAAGATAAGACTAGACTAGGTGTTCCAAAACTCTCCCAAATTGAAGAAGCAGAAAACCTTATGATCAACTCTCCAAGACAGACATGGGACTATTAATTCTCACTTAAAGATAATAAAGCATCTCTGATGGTAACACCGGTGAGCTACATACACAGTCATCACTGAAATTTGTAAATATTTTTTCCAGATAGAACCATGTTGTCTGGTGGTCTTGAAGTAAACTTTTACATTTTTATAAAGATAGCAATGGGGCAGCAACCCACAAATAACCCACAAACAAAGCTTATTTCAACCTGTAATATGCCCCTGCACATATTATTCTGGTGCAGTCACAAAGCAATGAGACTAGTTAATAAATACAATTAATATAAATTAAATTCTTAATTATATTTCATCCTGGGAAATATAGATTCAATTCATTCCAATAGGCCAAGCACAGGGAACATTATTACCTGTTAAACTCGCATTTATCTTATAACAAGAATTTACTGAGCAGCTGAAAGTTAACTGTGTTGTCTGTAACTTTTCATTTTTATCATTTGGGGTGGGCATTATATATATCTCTGTCTCCATGAACAGTATCTACTAGGCATAAGATAATGTCTGATGTAAAGCATGAACATCACACCTTCAATGAAACACAGTAAGGTCCTCCTGTTCCTAGCCCTCTACTAAGTAAATATCAAAAATATTTACATGATAGGGTGGAGAATCTTCAACTTCAAACAGAGTGAGGCAGTTAAATGTCAAATATGCCCCATATTATCTCCAGGAAATACACTGTTTATGAGAGCTGGACCCCTACAAGAATAACTGCTATGGCCATCTGCTTACTCTTGTAGACTTTTTTCTCCAACACCATAAAAGATCTGACATACAAATTACTTTCTGATTCTTTACTACCACCTTTCTTGTCTCTGGAAGAAAATTTCTCAGCAATTATCTTTAATGCACTTTTCAAAATGGCCCTGAAAGCCAATGGGAACAAAAGGCCCAGTTGCAACCATCATGTGATACAAATAACACTGTACTATCCCATGGGCACTGCAACCATATCCTCAAACACAAAGGAGGAAAAACAAAGACATTTGCTTACTCTCCTCTTATTCAAGTATGATTTCACTGATAAAGGCCAGTCAGAACTTGCAAAACATTTTAATGATATTCTACTACATTTAAAAAACTATATGTATCAATTAAACCAACCAATAGAATTCACTTGGGAACTTGCTACAATGAATACATAAAAGTAGCATGCAATTATATATTAGTGACGTGTAAAATATACTTCTAATTGATAGAAATCGTTTAATGCCTTAAGTTTCTCTTTTGAAATATAAAAATTTTATGATTTGGAGTTTTCATATCTTAAAAGTTTCATAGCCATAAAATACAATTACTGTAATATGTTAAAGAGTAGCACATTAGTACTATAGTTATGTCTAGCATTTTGTTAGTGAAAAATCCATCAACATGATTTTATTCGTTATCCTTTATTCAACCTTAGCCTCTGTTTTCCACATAATCTAACTTGTATAATAAACATGCATCAATATAATTTTAAATTTTATTTTACTAAAATTTAAATTATTAAAATTTATTAAAAATTATTTAAAATTTTCATATTTAATTTTTACATTTTAATTTAATTATTTTAATTTTAATATTATTAAAAATTCTTCAAATGCATATTAACTCTATAATAACAATTAGAAACTGTTTTCAAATAATTGGCATACAAAAAATATTACAAAAATCACCTACTCATTCTTATGTTGCTTATTCTCAATCTCTAGATTTTCCTAAAACTCCATAGTTAGAAAAAGTAAATAAGAAAAAAAAAAATCACTGAATTACCTAAACTATGAGAAAAAATATTAAACGATGAAAAAGATTCCTGATGATGATCAGTGATACAGCTAGAAATTTGGGGATGACAACGAAATTTTGTACTTTATTAACTAAACAAACTAACAAACCAGATATCCAGCTCTCCTTCAGTGCAGGAGTTAACATAATGAGGAAGGAAAAAAGATAATCACAATAATAATATTGCGATTATTGTGAATGACAGCCTGTGCTAAGACTTTTACATGCTTCATTCTCACAACTGTCCAAGACAGGCTCTATTAATCTCACTTGCAAAAATAAATTGGATTATCTTCTTAATTTTTCTGTAACTCTAAACTTGTTCTAAAAAACTGTCTATTAAAAATAATAAATTGGAAAATTGATGATCAGAGATACTGTGTCTAATTGTTTCAAGTTTAGAAGATTCAGATAAAATGAAGGTACGGTTTAAAAGAATAATAAGTTTTTTAATACACTCTAGAATTTCTACAGTGCTTTTCAAAGCTTCATATCTAAGCTTCTGCAAAACTTTCAAGACATCCTATATGGTCCCTTTACTATTATTGATGCTGATGGGGTAAACTTATTATTTAGCAAGTCTTAGATTCCACTTTAAGGGCAAAATGAATTAATTCAGGTTTTTAGAATACTTTTTTTAAAAGTATATAAACATCTCAACCATGTAACTCCATGACTGAATTTAACATCAGCAACTTTCACAAATATCCTCTACATATTACTCTGTAAGTAAACAAGAAAATGAAAACCCAGAGAAGCTACATGACTTGCTCAAAGTCATAAGGCTAAATTATTACGTGCTTTACACATACGTGAATCTTTAAACACAAACACACACAGAGTTTTTCAGCATACATCTATTTCAAGAAGGTAAATCTCCAATGTTCAATGAAATCAACATTTTCAAAGCCACATATCACTATGCACGAGTGTATATTCATTTGTGTAACTATCCATTTAAAGTCTGCCAACATCACTACATTTTGAGGATGACAGCAGGAAGACATGTATCTGGTCCATCCCTGTACACTCCATGTCTGCCACAGAGCCTAACACAAGTTCAGTACTCAATAAATATTTGATGATTGAATGAATGCTTTCAGAATTCAACAGCCTCTTAAGTAATATGAAATCTCATATACCAAAATGTCTACTTGACTTACATCTAGTACAAACATAGAACCTACTGAGACATTGAGGAAAGAGTAAATACAAAAGATTTTTAATGGTTAATTGATATTAGAAGTCCTTGGGGCCTTATAGAGACTCATTTAAGAAAATGATTCATCAGCTTCAGAGTGTCCTTTTACTCTCCTGGGTCAGACAAAACTCCCAGGTCTAGTTGACCCAATCAACTAAACACACATTTATCATTATTGATAAAATTAAGATACCCTAATGAAAGCTAGTGTTTAAGTGTATCAGTTTTCTTCATCTGACTCTTCTATTAAAAGGCAGACACTTTTTAATCTGAGATATATCTGTAAAATAGTAATGAACTAGGTAAATTAATTTTTTTTAAATCTTCAAGGGATATAACACAGAATTTATAAACAATCAAATTTCCCGAATTCTTTAAGAAGAAATCATCTCCCTTCCACCAATGGCATAAAGTAGGCACTCAATAAATATTTACTGAATACACTGCTAAAACATTTTCTTTTAATCCTCACAGTACTTATTACATTCTGACCTGTATATGACTTGTCTTCTTGCCTTGAGTCTCCTACAAGATTCCAAATTACTTATTTAGTACTCTTTCTTATCCCATTATATATTTCCCGGGCACACGGTCTGTCACTTCCCTGAACTATTCTTTCTCATCTCCTGTTCTCCAGCTCTTAAATCATTTCTAAACTTATCCCCACTGAGTTAACAGACTCCTTTCTCGACACCCCTGCAGAACCGCATCAAATCAACCTGACAGTAACTCTCCAGGTTCTCAAAAATTCTACCTCAATTTAGCGACATGAGAAGATGAAGGCAAAAAAAAAATAGTAAAAAAAAAAAAAAAAAAAAGATGCTACCAAGGATATTAGGAGCCCAAAGATTTGAAAATTCCATTACAATAAAAGATTTCTTTATACATATACCAGTTAAATGGTTTTCCTATGACTAATCTATGTGTTTATGCATGGATTCAGAAAAAAGAATTTGTGAGAATATTCCTTCACTATTTCTGAAATAAACAAGCAAAAATAATCCTTAAGTTAAAAAAAAAAAAAAAAAACTTCAGTTATAGTTAAAAGAACCTAAGGAAAAATCTTTCAGAAACTCCTTGCTTTTATTAAATATTCCTAAAAATTTTGATGACCTATAACTATTGGATAAACACATATGCTCTCTGTTAGCCTAGTGAATAGAATGTGAAGAACATAAAAACATCACTCATAAATCTTCTATGCAAAGTGCCTCCAGGGCATATCAGCAGAAGATAAGACGTCCTCAGAAGAGGGAACACGTGCCGGGAAGAACAAAGACACTGCTCTTCAGCCTGAGAGGCCGTTTAGCCCAGTTTTCCAAGGCTAACACAATTCCCCTCAGGGAAATTTCCCTCCACAGCCCTTTCCAACTGGTGCCCCACTCAAGAGCCCAATAACAGCAACAGACCCCTCCAAATCGCCCACAGCACCCAGTGCTTCCCCTGGAGCACACTTAACACATCTTATTTGGTCACCCAATGGCATCTGTCTCTCCCACAGAAGTGTCTCATGCCTTTTTCTCTATCCCTAGCACAAGGCCTAGCACATACGGCTCACACTCCATATATGTTTGCAAAATCAATGAGCAAACAAATAATCAAAGAGAAAAGAGTGGTTCTGCTCACCTTCCTAGATCAGAACAGTAAACAGATTCTTGCCTGAACCCAGAGTGTTTTCATTTGGGAAAATAATATTAATCAAATTATGAATGCCACCTGAAAAGCAGGTGCCTGGTCTAAAAAGAAAAGCTGATAAGAGCCTTTGCATAACCATTGCCAACGTCAATACAAAATTTGTAAGTGAATATTTGGGAAAGTTAGCTCTTTGTAAATAATATTTGCTATGGACTAACTTTGTGCACTTTCTAGTTAATAACAGCTAACATTTATCACGTACTTGTAATGTGCCAGGCACTGCTCTACATGCTTTATATATTTTATCTCCTTTAATCCTCACAACCACCCTCTGAGATAATTCTATTATTATCCTCATTTTGCTGATAAGAAACTGCCCTAGATTCTGCAGATTTACTTAACCCACTCACTAAATCATGTTAGTTGAATCAAGAAAGTGAAGATGACAATTTCCAATCTTGAGAGATGGATGAGATCAAAGATTGTGTAATTATACCAGAAACTTGACATCAAACACTGGGTTTCTGTGACAGTGTTTGCTTATGATTAACTGTGTACACCATAAAGCCACTATGTCCTGCTATGATCTTAAACAATTTACAGTATTTTTATAAACATCATCAGTATAATTCTATCCTACAAAGCTTATTCATAAATACTAGACAGAAAACAAAGGGATTTGTAAAGCTGTTAACGTACGGCTGCATTATCAAATATCTAATATCAATATCTACTGGGTCAAGCTAGCAATAACACCATCTTAAACCTGGAGGATCAAACTACCCCGATAAAGTGTTCAGCAATAAATTTGGACCACAAACCAGAACTATTATTTAGCATCTCTAAAAAAGAATGCACTATAAGAACAACTTTTACGAACACATTATACACTTTTCATATGGTTTCACATGTTTTTATAAAAATGACATACTCTAAAATAATAAAATGTGGTTTTTACATTGCTTTGTTTTCTTTAATGATACACGTTCACTGTAAAATAATAAAATCATAAAGACAAGTTAAAATAAGAAAATACTCACCAGAGATTACCACTACTGAAATTTTAGTGAACACCCCTCCAGATATTTCTTATGCACATATAATTAGCATAGATATAAATTTTTGAAGAAATAGAGTCATTCTAAATACAAAGTTTTGTGACCCACTCTGTGCTTGAAAACATGGCTTAGGCAATTTGCCATCTCAATAGTTATAGATCTTTATCATCATTTTTAAAATCCTTTCTAGAACAGTGATTCTTACTCTTTAAAATTGTTGGGACTTCTAAGATCTTCTGTGTGTGTGATTATATCAATTAATAGTTACCATTTTAGAAATTACAATTGAGAAAATTTTAAATATTTATTAATTCATTTAAAATAACAATAACTCATTACATATTAAGCTAACTGCTGTATTTTTTAATTTAAAAAAACAAAAGATTTTGTGAGAAGATTGATATTGTTTTACATTTTTGTAAATCTCTTTAATGTCTAACTTAAAAGAAGGCAGCTGGATTCTTTCATCGGTTTCTGTATTCAATCGGCTGCAATATGTTGCTTTAGTTGAAGTGTATGAAGAAAGTACAGCCTCATACAAATATATATAAATGGAAAACAGAGGATTTTCAGAGCCTTTTCAGAAAATTGTGAATATTCTCTTTTGACACTATCCTCAAATCCAATAAGTGATAATTTCTTAAAGGTTTGTTGCAACGCAAAATCTGAAACTATATCAGTGAATTTTCTATACTCTGATTAAAATCCGTTTCTTCATCATGCACTTCAAATGGATCATTTACCAATGCATGATTTCATAACTCATGCATTGGTCTTTTGGGAAATATTAGTTCACTGAGTTATACAAACATTAACATTGACATATCTTATTAAATATCAAAATATCACATTTGTTAGTATCACCACTAGTCTCATCAGAAATATTTAGTATTAGCAAGCTCATAGTGATAAATACAAGTGTTTCCAAAATTCTTAATACAGTCAGTTCTTTTCCTTGAAGTGGCAAGATCACTTTGTCCATTTTTGAGAAAACATCTGCCAACCACCCAAGACTGACTAACCATATTTTGTTGGGAGTCATTCTTTCAAGTAAAAATGGTGTTCCATGGAAAAAGTGACTAGTTCAGCTCACAATTTGTATTAGTTTTCTGTTGCTGCCCCAACAAATTACCACAAACTTAATTTACTGCCTTACAGTTCTGCAGGTCAGAAGTCCAGTACACATCTCCCCAGTGTAAAGTCATGGTGCTGGCAGACTGTGTTCCTTACTGGCATCTCTAGGAGAGAATTCATTTCCTTACGGCGGTAGAAGTGAGGACTGCTTTCTTTCTGGCTATCAGCTGAGGGCTGGTCCCAGCTTCTAGAGGGCACCTGCATTCCTTGACTTATAGCCCCTTCCTCCATCTACAAAGCCAACCACAGAGGATCGAGTCCTTCTCATATCACATCTCTATGACCTCTTCCATCTTCCTCTTCCCCTTTTATGGAATCACGTGGTTACATTAGACCACTTGGATAATCCAGGATAAGTTCCCCATCTCAAGATCCTCAACCTTAATCACATCCGGGAAAGTCACTTTTGCCATGTAAGGTTAATATATTCACAGGTTCCTGGGATTGTGGCATGGACATATTTAGGGGGCCATTATTCTGCATCTCATACAAAGCCTTCTCCTCTAGACAATCACTGTATTTGAGTATGTAATTCCCATTTTGTCACATATACTACAAAGATGTGTTCCCAAGGGTCAAAATTTAATAAACTGAATAATTCTACTGATCCATCAAGGACATTCTTAAGTGGATCTGGCTTTTCTTTTTTTAAACTGTAAGTTCTCAGTGGTGAAGAATCCAGTAACTACTAGTAAAGTCTGGTGCCACTACATTGATTCATGCTAAGGCACCAGCAGTTTTATTTACCATTGCTTTCGTACCAGCGGTACAAATGTCAACATAGTGACAAGAACACACATCTTCACATTATGATGAAAACAGTTATGCTGACTCCCTCTAAGTGTCTCAGGGAACCCCAGCGTTCTGCAACCACATTTGAGAACCATAGTGATAGAGTACTCCACCATGCCCACAGTAATAAAGTATTATAACATTGACCCAAGTTATCTCCACTGCATTCAATTATCTGCTAAACTTATGGACATACAGGTCATCATCAAAACTTAATGCCTTCCAAAATTGTTCAAACTTGCTCTAATACCAGCTCTCCAATTTACTGGCAATAATAATACAAACTTATTATTAACTTCTCTAAGACTTTAGTTTTGTGTGTGTCTGTATAAAATGACTTAACGATACCTACTTCAAATGATTGTTGTAAGGATTAAATGAGAGAGTATATATGCTTGGCACGTAAGAAGTACTCACTAAATGGCAGCCATTGTTGCTCACCATTTATTCTGGGCTCAAATATTTTGATATATTTTTTTAATTGACAGACAGACTGCAATATTCCAGACACGTCTTCTAAAACAGGTTGGCAATATGCTTACTTGAATCCTATCTTAATGACAGCTAGAACCATATGATGTATTGCCTGGAGGACTCACTCTACAGACTGGACCTGCTTCTCTCAGTTACCTACCCTGCAGCCAAATGAACTATAAACAACCTTGAAAGGAGATTTAGGAAAAAGACAAAAGCATTAATCATACTATTTATGCTTCATATTAAAGTTAAGTCACAACGCATCTGTTTCCTATGTATTTTTATTTATTTCAGAGGCTACAATTAGAGGGGTTTTTTTTCTTTTTTGCTTCTTTGGAAAAGCACTGTATGTAAAAACATACTAGTTTGTAGAAAAGCTTAGTTTTATCTCAAGGTTATATTTCCATAGTCGGTTTTTATTTTTTTAAGACTATAGATTATGACAGTTAGACTAAATAAATACTATAGAATAAAAAAATCATATTTTGACTAATTAAATCAGTTCATAATTTTAGGAAATCATGTGATCAATTCAGGCATAGCAATTATTTCAATTTATAAACCCAATTTTAAAAATCCAATCAATTATGTTAAAATCTGATTGGCTTCTGAACACCAATTCTAGGCATCAAGACAATTGTGTTAGTTAGATGGAGACAAGAACCAGCAGAAAATGCGGCCAGAAAAGGTCTGAAAGTTAACAATTAAAACACAGAAGACTGTAGGAAATCATCAGCAAATCAGAAGTCTTGGGTCCCAGAAGTCACAGAAAGAGTAAGTCCAGAAGATAGGTGATTAAGCCAAAAACTTAAAATGGAAAGGTCAAAATAGAGATTAAATGGATAGTCAAGTGTCAGTGGTCAAAAGGTCCAGTACCGGGGTCAGCCCGGTCGCCTAGCGGTTAAGTTCCCGTGCTCCGCTTCCACGGCCCGGGGTTCACAGGTTCGGATCCCGGGCACAGACTGACGCACCGCTTGTCAGCCATGCTGTGGCGGAGTCCCAAATGAAGTAGAGGAAGATGGGCACGGATGTTAGCCCAGGGCCAGTCTTCCTCAGCAAAAAGAGAATTGGCAATGGATGTTAGCTCAGAGCTAATTTTCCTCACAAAAACAAAAAAAAGGTCCAGTACCCAGGAGATCAGGTACAAGTCTATGAGAATATGGAATCAACTGAGACAGGGCTTTCTCTCACTAGCCCAGCACCAGGGCTCAAACGTGTTTTTAAAGGTGCTGCTAATTTCTGACACCAGAGGACTCTTTTACTGCCACCTTCAGCAACCTGTATTCACTTTGGGATTCCCATCTCATTGACTAATATATAATGGCAGTTCCCGAGTTCAAATGCAATCCGTAAAAGTGAACTAGAATCTAACTCTAACATTCTGCCTTTGTAACAGCAATTCCTCAAGGCTTGGAGGGAAAGCTTAAGGATGCTGCACATGAACTTCAAAGAGATTTGCAGCAGACCTCAAGGTATGTGAGTCACCAATTGTCAAATGACAAAAATCTCATCTTTCTCTTCTATTTGGTTTGTCAGAATCGTTGTGTATGTATATGTATCCGTGTGTGGATAGATAGATGGAGAGAGAGAGAGGTAGATAGGTAGACAGGCAGATAAAACATACTATCTTTGGATATATATCCAAAGAAAGCTTTCACAAGTTCCTCCTTCCACATCTAATCACCTATCTGCATCTGTGCCTTTATACTCTGCCTTGTCTCCTGATACTGTGAATAAACACGCCGTTAGCTAAGGCCACCCTCCACACACACGCGCACACACACACAATTTGAACATCAGATGCCATTGCCTCTTCTATACTTAAGGACACTGCTGTAACAATTCTCCCCTCTCTCTTCTACATCAATTTTTCCTTCTCTACTTTATCTTCCTCATCAGTCTGCAAACATGCTGTTTTTCCCCCATCCTAAAAGAATTCTCTTGACCCCAATTCTCTAGCTCCCTGCCAATTCTCTCCCCCAGTCACAGTTAAACTCCTTGCAAGAGTTGCCTCTGCTCACAGTCTCTCCTCGCTTCCCTTCTTGAACCCACATCAGTCAGGCAATTGTTCCCAGCATCCCATCAAAACAGATGGTATGACTGCCTCATTGCTAAATCCAGTGGTTAATTCTGTCCTTCTCTTTCTAGACCCATCAGGAGCATTTGACAGAAATGATCATTTCCTCCCCTTTGGAATACTTTCTTCCAGACACCATGCTGTCTTAGTTTTTCTCCACTTCCCTGGCTCTCCTTTTTCAGTCTCCATTGCTTATCCCTTCTCATCTCCCAGAACTCTAACTCTTGGAGCTACCCAGGCTCAGTGATTGGTCCTCTTCTCTTTTCTGTTTAAACTCACTCCACTTAGTAATTTCATCCAGTCTCACAGCTTACAAGCCCCTACACTACCTGATTCCCACCACCTCTCTGAGCTCATCTCCTATCGCTCTCCCCTCACTCAGTCTGCTCCAGCCTAATGGCCTCACTAATGCTCCTTCAAGAGACCAGTAGGCTTCCTCCTCAGGTCCATGAAATTCCTATCCCTCTCCTTCACCTCCTTTAGATCATTACTCAACTGTCATCTTCTCAGTGAGAACTCCAATGGCCACACTCCCTAAAACTAATTCTTTCTTCACTCTCTCTCTCGCCTTCCTTCCTCCCAGCCACTTTCTGCATAATTTTTCTCCTTGGCACTTATCACTATTTAACAGACTATATATTTTACATCTTTATCTTTTCAACATCTTCTGTCTTCCCACACTAAAATATAAGGCCTATGAAACCGAAGATTTTCAACAAATATTTGTCAAATAAACACATAAATATGTGTTGAATTAACAGAAGACCATATTTAAAAATGTACACATAATGACCACAAAGATTGTCATATTTAAAAATTCAAACAGTATGTCCCAAATATTACCAAAAATATCACCATGTCCTTCTTCACACTTTATTTCTACTTTATTACCAAAATTCATTCTCCATCATATCCCTAAGATGATCATTTCCTATAGTTTCATTGATTCTCTGAGAATCTTAATCCAAAAACAGAAGAAAAGATCCCCACAGAAGACAATCCACTTTTAATTTAATGGCACTTGTAGGACATGTAGCATAAGTTCTTTCATGTTTCTATTTCACTTCAATATCTCACTGTCCCTATATCCATCTTTTCATACTTTCCTCTAACCACTGAAGATGTGTCTCTGCCCTTCTCTAGAGTGAATTCTTCATCTTTATTTTTGCTGAGGAAGATTCGCCCCGAGCTAACATCTGTGCCAATCTTCCTCCATTTTGTATGTGGGTTGCCACCACAGCATGGCCACCGACAAGTGATGTAGGTCCACACCCGGAACCAAACCTGGGCCACCAAAACAGAGTATGCCAAACCTAACCACTAGTCCACAGGGCCAGCCCCAAGAATTCTTCATCTTTACTGAGCCCCTAATCCATCTCCCCTTCACTGAGACTCCAAATTTTACAATATACCCTCTTCTTTAAGACCTCCAGTCATTTCTGCCCTGTGGGCTTCATCTGTTTTGTAATCATAAAAATATAATAAAAGTTCATGTATAAATATATAAAAATATATAAAATTTTAAATTAAAAAAATACACACACGCACATGCACACACCCACACACAGCCTTTGTTTGAACTTATTACTACACTTGGTTTTGTTTTTCCTTCCCTTTGCGGCCAGTCTCTGAATATGAAGTGGATAGTCATTTCTTAGGCACTGCTGAAACCCTTGTTTGCTTGCTTTTGACCCCATTCTACTAAGCTGGACTCCAGAATGTTACACTTAACAACATTTTTACTAGCACAATTAATATTTTTTTGTTCTTTAATATTTATGTAATAAACCTCATATAGGGCTTATTATGTGCCAGGCCCTATTTCAAACATTTTACAAGTATGAATCGATGGCTATCCTTTGCTGTACTAGATCCACCAGATAACATACCACCCATTACTGCCCATTTGACTTGCTATGCACAGGCCAAGTCTACAAACTGTAGACTTTCCAATAGCTTACAAAGTACTTTTCAATTAATTTTGAGTTGACTCTTGCAATTACTTTATGAGGAAGACAGGACAAGTATAATTAAAGAAGTAAACACAAGTTTACTGTCATCTCAGACCCATTTATTTTGAGCTCAAATTCATATTACCATATTCCTTTCTTATTTATTAACCCAGATTTAACAGAACCATAGCTTATATTCCATAAATTTTAGATCTTGCCAGGGCCCTTGTGAATTCTAAAAAAGAAATAACATTATTAAACACAAAAGGTCATCAAGAGCATTGACATACATGAAAAGAATCATGGTAATTTTGGCTGTGAATTAAATCAGTTTGCTAGATGTTTCAGCTGTAATAGCTTAAAAAAAATAAACAAACTACAGAAAAGAAAAAAGAGGGTGCTCAGAGAGAACCACCACCTACGTGCCAACACTTGCTAGAATATACACCTTCTTCTAAATAACACAAATAATTACATTTCATATTTCAAATACAATAGAAGCCTGATTTGCTAGCCAATCTTAAAAAACTTAAAAGGTATGTAGCTATTTTTGTTTGGTTCATATTTTACTTCTCAGTATAAATCACAAACCAGATATGCTCTTGCCAATGACTCTGAGCACTGGAAGCAATATTGCTGTGCTCTCAATACACTAACGGCGTGGACTCTGCGTTAAAGGAAAACCACAAGAAGAACAGGACTGTACCTATTAATTTCATTCAACAAACATTTATTGAGCAACTAATGTGTGCAAAACCCTTGCTAGATTTGGCAGAGTCTACAGTGGGGGAAAAAAATCACAGCCTTCAAAAAGATTGCATCCAGTATAGAAGTTACCAAGTACATATACAACCATTTAGAGTCAGAGCATAGGCACTAAAAACAGAAAGTTTGCACGTAGAAGTGTATGAATTAAAAAATGAGTTTATTGAATTTTAATATATTTTTTGAAAGAATATTGCTGTTCCTTTAAGTGTTCAAGTGGTCCTGTGAGGGAAGTTTAAAGACGAAAGTAGAAGGTCCCTGAAATCCAAAGAGATGGGAAGCCGGCAGGTACACGTCCTGGTCTGTATCTCCTCAGCAGTGGATGAGGTTAGGCCTGAAAAGGACACATCTACCACTACTTCTCCCCTATGACTCCTCACCAGAGAGGCTATGGTTCTTAACTCTGTGGAGTATCCACATCAGGAATAATGTGTAAAAAGCTGACTTCAAACTAGAAGACCCCTTTCACACACCTTTTTTTTAGGTGAGTAGTGAAGTCCACAGGCCATAATATAAAATGCATCCCTCCAACATTATAATAAAATATCTGTATACTACCAAAGGCCATTTATACAGATGCCTTGTATTATTTGATGAGTTACTAGAAATAGCAAACCCATAAACAGTTAACGAAGTTCACAGTCCACTAGAGAAATAAAGCAACACCTTGCTGTGTACCACGGCTCCAGAACCAGTTAATTTTTGTGTTCCTTCCATTTTAATTGGTTGGTTTGTTTAAGCTCATTTATACACAGGATCAGATTGTTTTTGCAACCCACTGGCTCTGGACTTCCCGACAGAGCACCTCGTTGGTCTCATGACCTGTTATTAATGTAGTTCCTGATTTCAAGCAATATTTTCCAGAGGTATTTCATATGCTTATAATTTATGTAAAAGGTGAATGCTTAATCCAGTTTCTTTCATTAAAAATCTCAAACATCAAATCTCACACCTCCAGAGGTGTAGCAAAAAACTCAACACAGCCTCACAGACAGCTCCATTCATTATACTAAAACAATAAAGCACATTTTTCTTCCAGGCATGAATGCTGTTAATGGAGTTTATTTCTCAATCTTTTATCATCCCAACAGTTGTTTCAAAGGAAGGGTAATTGACCTAAGAGTACCACTGCTCAGAAGTCTAATACTTTTTCACATCTTGTTGACTGTGTTTTAAAAAGATAAAGCTCAGGGCCACCTGGTGGCATGGCAGTTAAGTTTGCACACTCTGCTTCGGTGGCCCAGGGTTCGCAGGTTTGAATCCCGGGCATGGACCAACACACCACTTGTTAAGCCATTCTGTGGTGGTGTCCCATATAAAGTAGAGGAAGATGGGCACGGATGTTAGCCCAGGGCCAGTCTTCCCCAGCAAAAAGAGGAGGATTGGCAACGGATGTTAGCTCAGGGCTAATCTTCCTCATACACATACAAAAAAAGATAGAGCTCAACTTCACCTGCAGAGACAAACCTTCCTGAAACAAGAGCTTTGAGCAATCTGACCTTATCTCACCAAGGAAAAAAGCAAAGAATCTTAAATAAGGATGAAGAGAGGATACTCCAAACATTCTTGTGTTTTTTTCTAAAAGAGGCCTATCTATTTGCTTCACAATAACGATTTCCATTAAAAAAAAAAAAATTTTACAAGTTTGCCATCTAATGTAATTAATTATCAATACATAAACTCAACAACTAATGTCTGATTGCAATTTCTACAATTCAAAAATATGAATACTAAAAAGAAAAAATTAAACAATAATGATGAAATGGACAAACGGAAGATCATAACATAGATTTTGGGAAAAAAACAAAACAAGTAATCATATTCCCTTACATTTATTTATAGCATAATTAAGAGACAATGTTCTGAGTACTTAGGTTTTTCTTTTCCTACAATGTTGCAAAAACATTCTGGTCACAGAATAGACACATTTGCAGATGAGAAGAGAATCAGAAGGTTTACCCATACAAGGATTTTGGAGGAGTTATTTAAAGATATGCTTGAGCAAAACAAAAGAGTAAAATAAGAAACAGGAAGTCATGGGATCTAGGAAAAAGTGAATCCAAACTTAAGGGCTGTGCCACACACAACGACACAACGGTGCCATCAGTCCCAAGTGAAACAGGATAACAGGGCTGGCTGAGGTGTATCTAGGAAATGAAGGGTTTCATGGATTAGTTAGTATACTTGAGATGTCAGAAGAATTTAGGAATATGATTAAAGCAGAGAGGGCAAGAAAAAATTGGTAGAGACTCCAGAAAAAAAAAAAGCTGTAAAACAAAAGATGTATAATTATGGCACACTCACTCTTAAGTGACTATTTACATAGTCACAATAGTATGACCTATTACTAATGATCTAATTTTGAAATCAATCTATAAAGCACGAAATTAATTATGGGCACATCATAATGTAATGATATCAATTTTAACAACATAAAAAAAAGTACAGATACCAGGAACCAGAAAGTGGGAGTGAAAGAAAAGAGATAAAAGCAAAGGTGGTAGAATTGATACAGAAATTTTAAGAGATACTGCCTATAGCTGATAGAAGAGGAAACTGAGATAAGGGGTAGTAGACCTGAAAATAGTAATAGAAGTATATTGTGAGGAGAGGGCAAAGAGGCATAGAGCAAGTCAGTCTACATCCTTGGCAGGATCGGTTTCTTATTTGGTTTTGTTTTGGACTTGGTTTCTTTGAAATGTATCCATAAGTCAACCGTGACCCTTCCCAGAAAATTTAGTCCAGATGAATAGCCTAAAGTAGAGAAAAAAACCTAGGAATTATCCTAGTGTAGGGTATTGGAGATAGCTTCAAATTCTTTGTCATTCTGCCATTGAGAAGTGAGGGCTATTTGCCTCCCCTTGGGGCTTGCTCTTCAACAAATACAACTGAAGTAACATTCTGGGATTTCCAAGCCCAGGCACTAAGAAGGCCTGGCTGCCATTGCTCCCGCAACCTGAAAAAAAAAAAAGCCAGCAGCTATGTAAGAAATCAGACTGCCATGAGACCACCATGCTGTGAGGAAGCACAAGCTAGTCATGTAAAGAGGCCACACAGAGAAAAACAGATGCTTAGCCAGGCTCCAGATGTTTCAACCATCCACCTGAGGCTCAAGACATGAGGGTGAAGAAGCCACTGTGGATGTTCCAATCCCAGCGGATACCATGTGGAGTAGAGATAAGCTGTTCTCACCAGGGAGAACTCAAATTGCAGGGTAGTGAGTAAATAAATGTTGCCATTTGAAGCCACCAAGTTTGAGGGTGGCTCATGGTGCAATAAGCAATACAAAAATCAGTATCTAGAATTGAGGTGGTGCCATAACAAAAACCTAAAACACATCGCATTGGCGTCGGGAGTGGGCATTGTGCGGAGGCCTCAAGGTGACTGCCAGTGGGAGCTGGAAGAGCAGTGAGGAAATTGCTATTCAAGGCTGGAAAAAAGGGGACATGAGTTTTGTACTGGCAAAACAATGAGTAAAACTGTTATTTGCAGTAATGTGCACAACAGAAAGAGAACCTAATGAACTTGTGGATCAGGTTAAGGAGATTCTAGGCAGAAAGTTAAAAGTGCAACTGACTTCTTATAGCTGCCTGTGATAAAGTATGGGAGAAGCAAGATAAGCTAACAAGAAACTGTTCTGTTTTCAAGTAGAAATTAGAGGAAATATAGAAGATCCAGGACTGTATGAGTCCAACAGTAAAACTGCTTCTCATCTGCAGTCTTTCTCAGCAAAAGACTCTCAAAGTTAAAAATAGCCTCATCGTCTCTGGGCAAAAACGAAAATAGGGCTCTGCCAGTTGAAATGGTCTCAGGATAAATATCAAGGAAGGAAGACTCTTTTTTAAAACCTCAAAGATCTGAGGACCTGCCTCCTAGACTCTCTCAGCTAGACAAAGGGGCTTCTAAGAATCTTAAGATTGTCCCACAGCAATCTGACACCAGCCTAAAGCAGAGAAGGGCCAATCCATCTCAAAGATACTTCTGGATGTGACTTTTGTTCAACAGAGTAGACTGTAATTTGATATACAGGAAACTCTTAAAAATTTTGGAAGCTGTACCAGCTTGGACTAAAATGAAATAAGACTTTCCAAAATGAAAAGAGGCCTCTGGGCCCCCAAATTTCTATGGGCAGGAAGCAGGCTGAGAAAGCTATTCAGCTGCAAACACAGTCATTTCTCATTAGAAAGAAAAGATGACACAGAGGATGGAGCCAAGAAGTATAGAAAACCATTCCCAGTGAGAATTGAGCCCCAGTCAAGGTACATCCCCTGCCCCCAGAACAGGGGGAATTGGCTGGATTTCAGAATTGCTATGGACCAGGACCTGTGATATGGCTCTGTAACCCAGTTCCACACATCCATTTTGAACAGAGTGTTTAGTGTGGCTTTTCTTGTCCCAATCTTCCCATTTTACATTGGAGCGGGGAGCCAGATAACCTGTCCTTTTAGCTCACAGGTCTCTGCACCTGAGAAATCACACCTGAAGTGATTTCATGAAATGCATACTTCACCTGCACCTAGACATGATTTAATGAATGAAATTCTGGTATTTCAGTCTGAATCTGATGCTATAATGGGATAAGACTGCTGGGTATCTTGACAGTGGGTGAGTGTACTTTACCTGTGAAAGAACCTAAATAACTTGTGGCCAGAGGGCACACTGTGGTTGATTAACTATGTGTCCATAAATTCTTTGATGGAAGCTATTTCCCCTCATCTTGAACCTGGTCTGGCCTTGTGACTGCTTTAACCAGAAATAGAATGCAATAGAAGTAATGTTCTGGGGATTCAGTACCCATGCATTAAGAAGGCCTTCAGCTTCTGTTTTTGTACTCTGAGGAAAAGCCCATCACCTTGTAAGAAGTCAGTCTTCTATGAGACTGACATGCTATGAGGAAGCTAAAGCTAGCCATGTGGATGATACTACAGAGAGAGAGATTCCTGGCCAGCCTCTAGATGACACAGTAATCTCAGCTGAGGCACCAGACAGTGAAGAAGCCATCCTGAAAATTCCAGCTCTATCAGACACCACATGGAGTAGAGAGCTGTCCTCACCAGACCCTGCCCAAACTGCAGAATAGTAAGCAGTTACAATAGTGAGCAAGTAAACAATAGCTATTAGTTTAAGCCATTAATTGGTAAGGCAATTTGTTATGCACCCTAGAAAATCAAAACACCTAATTTCTCACTCTCCCTTCACCCCCATCTACCACCTACATACAAATAATCACTAAATTCTATGTCTCTACTTCCTTAATATTGCTTTAACAAGTCCATCCTTCTCTTCAATCCCACTGTTTATATTTAGTCTCATCACTTTTTCAACGGACTACTCCAGTAGCTTCCTAATATCCCTTCACCCATTCACCACCACCCCAGATATAACCCATTCTCCAAATAACAAAGTTTACTTTCTAAATGCAAATCTAATGTCATGCCCATGATTAATATCATCACTAGCTCTCCATCACACACAGGAAAATCCCTCAGCATAGCATACAAAGCCTTCCACAATTTGGCTTCAGACCACGTCTTCAGCTTCATGTCCCATCATCTCCCATGGGCAACGAGTAGTCCAGAAAAATAATAAGTCTAGTATGAAAAATCCAAGCCTACGTTCTGGAATCTAGATGCATATATGCTGCCACTAATTAATCCTGTGAACCTGGGCAAGTCACTTTAAATAGACTTCAGTTTCCTTTACATATAACATTAGCGTTAGACAAGAACTAGATGATTCCTTGATTTCTCATCCATCTCTAACATGCTGTAATTCTCAAAATGCTTTTTAGAAATTAGTCAGAAAAGAAGGAAAATATGTTTCAAAGGGGAAGTTACACATATCACCCTTCTCCCTGGCCCCAGCCCCACCCTCATGCCTGCTTGACAGCTCGTCTCTAGGATCAGCTCCCCTTATCTGTTCTTAATTTCCCCCTTTCTTCCTCTAAAGTCACACTGTCTTCGCAAACTCCAAGCTTCCTTCTCATGATGGCTCCCATGATGGTGGGGGCGAGCAGGGTGGGGGTGGGGCGGGGGGGGAATGCCTGTTGTAATTTGTATGCATGAGCTGTTTATGAGCCAGGTACTTCCAAGGCAAGGACTACTTCTGTAAGTATTTTCAGTCAGTACATAATACTGAATGATCTTGGAATTAGGCAGCTTTTTCAATAGCTGAAAGTAAAGTATAATCAGAAAGACCACAGGACTTCACCTTCAGAGGCACAATAAGTTCTTCTCTATCAAGAGGTACATACAAAATTTGAAAATACAATACTCTAGAAATGAGAATGTCTCTTAGCAATAATTAACAGAATTTACAGATTAATGTACATTTTCTCATCCACAGAATGCAGCAGGTTTATTTTCCAGATAATGAAGATTTTTTTGGTTTGGATTGTTAAATTTTTTAGCTACTGGAAAATAAAGGCAAGAAGTTCAAACTAGTTTTAGAATGTGTCTGTCAAATTAGAAATCATAAGAAAAACCACACTGTAGACTCCATGAAGACAGGCACTTTTTCAGTCCTGGAGACTACAGTATTTGTCAAATTCATGAACAAATTAGTGAAAAGGTATTACTCAAATCATGAAGATCTGTGGACTTTTGCTCAAACGAAGACTTCAAATAAAAACTCTGGGGAGCATCTTCTAAGACACGCAGATCTTGAGTTCTTCCTCCTCCATTTATTACAAAGCTATTTAAACAAGGTTATGTGTACTCTGTAGGATGTGTAACAGTCGGCCAAGGGCGACCCAAAGTCAAGGATATACATGGCATGCATTCCAGCAGAGTCATTCTTACATATAGATTGGAGGGAAGGGGTTAAATAATTTTACTGGTAAGCAATTTAAAATATTTTTATATTAAAATAAACAGACATATTATAGACTAGACTAAAATCTGCATTTATTCTTAATATATAACAAAGCTTCAAAGTAATTTAGAACTTGTGGCAGACTGCAAAGCTTTCAGCCCCTCTCTCCCCGGGTGTACACCTTCACTCTCCTCCGCCTTTAAGCTTTGGTTGAAAATTTGAAAGAACTGAACAGAACATTTCACAGAATATTTCACCATTCTTTCACTACAAGAACCAATCATTTATATAATAATGCCTGTAGTATAATAAATACTTCCATTCTCAGGTAATACCTTCAAAGAAAAGGATAAAATATTTAAAGTTGAACTTTCTGATCACATTCCCCATTTAAAAGGCCATTTGCCTACCTCACTACATATGTTTTATTTAGTACATAAAACTTTTATTTTAAAAACTATTTTCCATGTGATCTTCCATCCTCAGTAAACACACACACACAAAAGCATCACGATCTGTGATGAAAAGATTCCTAGCAAGTTATTTCGTATAAGCATTTTAATTCAGGGGAGCACAGAATAAAGGGTAAAATTTACAAAAGAATGTAAAAGTGAGAGAAATACAGGAGGCTTTTTGTATCTAAAAACATACACTGTCTAAGCACAAAAGAGGAAAATGGAGCTCACGGAGAGGTAAAGTTACACACACACAAAGCGTCTGAACTTCTGTCCCAGCCAAAACAAGAGGAAGCTGTGAAGCATGCCAGCCACCATGCCCTGGGTGAATGAGCTCCACAGGCCAGTTTCACAGTATGCCTGGCATTTGCAGTCATGAGGAAAGAACATGCAGCCCCTGTACTCCAGGGCCCCTCTCTTAAAGGCTGTTCCAGGCATGCAGGTCCAAAATAAACCAAATCAGGAGACTGAATGTCCTTTCACCCAGGGTGATGACCTACTCCTGTACATGGCCAGGTATCATAGATTCAGGGTCAATGCATTTTAATTCCTCATCTTCCACCACAACCTCAGTTTCACGTCATTACTCATTTTGTTTTTCAGAGAAAAGTTTGTGGATTCCTTTGGTGGGGGAGAAAGAGCATTAACATAATTATCGGTTCTAATTTCACAGATAGTAATTAAAATCATTTGCTAACAACTAGTTTTTCATCATTACTAAACAAAATGTTATTATATTATTATTGATTATTTATATTGCTTAAACTACATTCTAAATGATTTTTTTTTTTTTTTTTGCAAATTACCACACGGTTCCAAAACTTACTGATTTTGATCTGGTAGATACCTTAATGAATAAAGGTAAGAAGTGTAAATAATTTTGTTAAACACTCCATCATTCCCAAAATTCACACACTGCTCCAAAATAATTAATGCATATACAAAGAAAATGATTTACTGCTTACCATTATTTCTATATTTTCTTATGTACAAATTTCTATTACATTATATTTTATCATAATAAATTACACTTTTTCCTCTTCCTACTTGCACTACAACCTCATGATAAAAGAGTACATATAAAGCTGATTATTTCATCTCTTTGTGTTTACTATTATATATTATTATGTAATGTATTATATAAAGGTTTTTAAATAGTCTTTACAATTTAAAGAGCTCAAGCAAATTGACAAGAAAAACAGATTCAAGTTGGACAAAGGATGTGAACAGATAATTCCTAAGAAAAGTAGTAAAATAAAGATAAGACAAAGATGTTTAAATTCAAAAATAATTAAATACAGATTAAATCAAGAAGATGCTAGTTTTGGAAAAGATTATAAAACAAAAGATTATACACAATGCTGGAGAAGTTTCAGTGAAACCTCTACATTTATCTAAATCATTTTTTTTTTATTTCTCTAAAATCATTTTTTATGACTGCAAAAGGAAACGCCTAAAGGGAAACCATGTAGTTAAAAATGGAACAACAGGGGGCCGGCCGGTGGCATAGTGGTTAAGTTTGCGCACTCTGCTTCAGAGGCCTGGGGTTCGCAGGTTCGGATCCTGGGCGCAGACCAAAGCACTGCTAGTCACGGCTTCCCATATAAAGCAGAGGAAGATGAGCGTGGATGTTAGCCCAGGGCCGGTCTTCCTCAGCAAAAAAGAGGAGGATTGAGGAGGATTGGCAACGGATGTTGCTCTGGGCTAATCTTTCTCACAAAAATAAAAAAGCAACAACAGCAGAAATATGTCCATCTGCTATCCCTCATGCTGAGGAGTGAGGGCTACACTTGTCTACCAGCTGCTGCTGCTCCTCCATGTCACCAGCAGCCGTGCAATTGATCTGACAGCTGTTGAATGACTTCCAGGTACTGGCACATCTCTTGAGGCTAGAGAGAGAGAAGTGCAAACTATTTGGGGAGGTTGTCATTCTTCCTGACATCTTTCTTACGTATAGGCCAACATCTAATACTCTTATAAATACAAAAAGGGAGAATTCATCTCATTAAATTCTCATCTATGTGGAGAGAAGATCATGAACTATTAAGTGACAAAATCAAGTTGCAGAATAATATAAATAGTGTGATATAATTTTTATAAAAAGAAATGATATACACTCCTCCAATAAATCACATATATACATTTTTCAAAATCAGTCTCTCAATTCCTGGCGGGAAGGAGAATTAATAGGGAACTTGTTTTTGTGTGTTTTACTATTTACACTTTTACATTGTATAAGCTTTACTATACTCATCTTTTATTATTACAAAAGAAAAGGTTTTAAAAGATAATATAGAAAAGCTTTAAGCCAAGAACTCATTTAAAGAGTTAAATTAGCCATTATATACAAAATTAGGCACAGTTCCAAAGAGTCAACCAAAAAAAGGAAGTTTCAATAATTTCAAGCATGACATACCAAGATTACAATTCTTCATTTATCTTTTAAGAATGTAAATGCCATTTTTTGTGTGTTCTGTTCCTTTTTTTAACTGAAATTAAATGTAGCTGTCTATATTCCTTGCACATCTCTCCCTCCCCAACTATCATTATTTTAAGAAGGATGTTCATGACAAGCTCTAACACTGAGCGGGGAGACAGCTTTCTCAGCCATAACTGAATTAGTTCACTCAGGCCTTTCAAACAGCTGCAGTATCTAAAAGCATCCAACTGTGAGGGCGATATGCCCACATGTTCCTCTGCTTTTTAACAAGCTGATTTGACACACATATCTCAAGAGAATCTGTTAAGAAACCCATCCAAGAGTCCAACTCAGAAATGTAACACTAATCATTTTCACGGCCATTCAGAGAGAGAACACAGTGCTCCTTATAATTTTATTATTTATATATCTACTTCCAAGATTATTGGCCTCACCTGGATTTGAAAAATGGCAAAGTTATCAAATTTCTACCCAACTCAACTTCGAGGTAAAGCATTGCAAGCCTTTGTTAAAACCCAAATAAATATGCTGTCTTGAACAGAGAGCACATTTTATGCCTTTATCCTTCATTTCTATCTCAGTACAATTTTATCAAACTACATGTGGCAAAACAGAGTACCAAGGAAATGAAACACTGGAAGGTAAGTGTTGACGAGGAGGAGAGAATCAGGAAGGATTCAGCACATCACCGCAGCTGGCCCAAGGCAACCCAGAAGCGGTGTCAGAAGAATACAGGGCCTTGAGGGAATCATTTTTGTAAGACAGCTCTATTTACTAAGGTGTAATGGTTTCTAGGAGGGTAGAATAAACAAAACTGATTTATTCGAGAAACAGAGAGCTGAGCAAAGATCAGCCAGTTTTCCCCCATATCAGATTGGAAAGATCCTGCATGACAAGACACTATCTCATACATGTGGTTTGTTTACCCACAAGCGAGGTGTAGGGTAGTTTAGGGTTGGAAAAGGAAATCTAAGGCTATGGACTTCTGGGTCACAGGCTCAGCACCTATGGGACAATGAAAGGTCCATCTAGATGCACTCAGGTGCATCTAGAATCTGAGCAACCTAATCATCAATATCCTAGGGATACTTACCATGAGAGTCAGGTATCATTTCACAAGTTCTTAACGAGCTGAGGCAGGTAAAGCAGCTGATAAGCTTCAGATGTGTTTCTGATCTGCATGTGTAAGGAGGGGAACCTGTCCATCCAGGCCCCCTGGAAGTCAACACTGATAAGTGGGTCGTAGCTATAAATTCTAGTTCATTCTCTTTCAAGCAGTCATTCATCTCTCTGCACTTCTATTTATCTGACAAATATTTATGAGGGTGTTAACTAATGCCACGGCCTGTGCTCGGTGCTGGATTTAGAAAGATTAATGATCCAGGGGCTCTTCCCTCAAGGATATTTAAATCTCCAGAAGAATATCCTCTGTTTTTGCCACACTAATTCCTTCCAAATCTCTTCCTCAAACTGTCTGAAAAATGACCCTTGTGAATTCTAGAAAGATGGCAGCAGCAATGGAAGCAGAGTTTTTGAATCTGCCAAAATCTCCACATAAAAACAGAACAACTGATATCAAAGCCAAAACCCATGGACAACATCCACAGCAAAATTAGGTGAGAAAGTGTCCTTTTGAATCCCAAAATACAAATGGTTTGGTATCAGACTTGCATGGTCTCCACATCTCCGAGGAAAGAAGGAAAGGGAAGCAACTGGGTGACTAAGAAGCATGAGAACAGAAGACTCGAGAGCAACAGACAGGGACTCACTGTACAGCCTGGCCCGCCAATCCAAGAACAGCAGCTGCAACTGGAAGGCTTCTGCCTACTCCAATGACAGATATGTGAGAAGGGCCCACAGCAAAGTCTGAAGGTCTAAACTCTGGAAAGTGCTCCCCCAGGACTCACCCTCGAGATAGGAACCCACATTGACAAGAAACTGCTGGGCATGGAAGCAAACTTGAGCAGGAGAGAGAAAAAAGAGGAAAAGGAAAGAGAAGGTTTGGATAAAAGGGAAACAGGGGAACAAGCCAGGAAATCTCAGAAAATCAGCTACCATATTTTTTAACAGCTTTATGAGTATCTAATTTACATACCATAAATTCACTGGTTTTTAGTATATTTACAAAGTTGTGCAACCATCACCATTACCTAATCTTAGGATATTTTCAGCATTCCAGAAAGAAACCTTGTACCTGTTACCAGTCACACCTCCATACCCTTGACATTCCTTCCCCTCCTTCCCCCAGTCCTGGAAACCGCTATTTTCTCTGTAATAGTTTTGACTATTTTGAACATTTTATATAAATGGTGTCATACAATATGTGGTCTTTTGTGACCGGTTTCTTTCACTTAGCACTTTTTGAGATTCATCCATGCTGTGGCATGTATTAGTAATTCATAAGCTTCATTGCTTTTTATTGCCAAATAATACTCCATTGCATGGATATGTCACACTTTGTTTATGCATTCATCACTTGATAAGACATCTGGGTTGTTCCCAGCTTTTGGCTATTAGGAATAATGCTGCTATGAACATTCATGCACAAGTTTTAGATGCAGCTATGTTTTCATTCCTCTTGGGTAGATACTTACGAGTAGAATTGCTGAGTCATATGGTAACTCTATGTTGAAACTTTTGAGGAACTGCCTGTTTTCCATAATGGCTGCACCATCTTACATTCCCACCAACAGGGATTCCAATTCCTCCACTTCTTCATCAACACTTGTTATTGTCTGTCTTTTTTATTATAGCTGTTCTGATGGGTGTTAAGTAGTATCTTGTGGTTTTGATTTGCATTTATCTAATGACAAATGATGCTGAGTATCTTTTAATGTGCTTAATGGCCATTTGCATATCTTCTTGGGAAAATGTCATTCTAATACTTTGCCTATTTATTTTTTAAGTAAAGTAATTGGCTTTTTTTTTTTTTGAGGAAGACTGCCCCTGAGCTAATATCTGTTGCCAGTCTTCCTCCTTTTTTGCTTTTTTCTCCCCAAGGCCACAGTAGATAGTTGTGTGTCATAGTTGGGCATCCTTTAGTTGCTCTGTGTGGGACACTGCCTCAGCCTGGCTTGATGACCGGCGAGTAGGTCCATGCCCAGGATCTGAACCAGCGAACCCCAGGCCATGGAAGTGGAACATGCAAACTTAACCGCTGCACCACCAGCTGGCCCCTACTTTGCCTATCTTTAATTGGATTATCTTCATTATTGAGTTGTAAGAATTCTTTATAAATTCTGGTTTCAAGTCCCTTTAAAGATGTGACTTGCAAATATTTTCTCACCTTCTGTGGGCTGTCCTATCACTTTCTTGATGGCAAAAGCACACAGGTTTTTAATTTTGATGAAGTCCAACTTATCAATCTTCTCTTCTGACTTTTATACCTTGGGGGTCATACCTCAAAACCACTGACTGATGAAAAGTCATGAAGATCTGATCCTATGTTTTCTTCTAAGAATTTTACAGTTTTTTTTTAAGTTGTATTTTATTTCATTTCTGTGTGTGTGAGGAAGACCAGCCCTGAGCTAACATCCATTGCCAGTTCTCCTCTTTTTGCTGAGGAAGACTGGCCCTGGGCTAACATCAGTGCCCATCTTCCTCCACTTTATATGGGACGCCTCCACAGCATGGTTGACAAGCAGTATGTCGGCCGGCGCCGGGATTCGAACCCGCAAACCCCCGGCTGCCAAATGCGAACTAAACCGCTGCGCCACTGGGCTGGCCCCCAAGAGTTTTACAGTTTTAACTCTTACATTTAGATCTATGATCCACTTTATTTTTTTGGATGTGGTGTAAAGTAGGGTGCAAATTCATCCTTTCGCATATGGATATACAGTTTTTCTGGCACCGATTGTTGGAAAAATAATTATTTGCCCATGGAACTGTCTTGGCACCCTAGTCAAAAGTCAATTGACCATAAAAAATTGAATGGTTTATTCCCTGACTTGGAATTCTGTTCCATAGATCTATATGTCCATGTCTTTGTGAGGACCACACTGTCCTGATTACTGCAGGCTTGTAGTAAATTTTGAAATTGATTAAGTGTGAGTCCTCCAACTTTGTGTTTTTCAAGACTGTTTTGAGATTTCTGGGTCCGTTGCCTTTCTACACGAATTTTAGGATCAGCTTATCAATTTCTGCAAAAAAGCCAGCTAGGATTCTCACAGAGATTGTATTGAATCTGTAGATCAACTTGAGGATGCCATTTTAACAATATTAATTCTTCCGATCCATGAACATGGATGACTTTCCATTTACTAGACCTTCTTTATTGTTTTTCAATGACATCTCATACTTTTTAGTGTACAAGACTTGCACTTCTTTTGTTAAATTTATTTCTAAGTATTTTATTCTTGTTGATGCCATTGTAAATGTAATTGTTTTTTTAATATCATTTTTGGCTTAGAGAGAGAAGGACAGACACTGCATGAACTCACTCATATATGGAATATAAGTGATCACACGGACAGAGAGATCTGATTGGTGGTTACCAAGGGGAAGGGGGGTGGGGGGGGCACAAGGGGTGAAGGGTTACATCCACAAGGTGACGGACAAAAATGTACAACTAAAACCCCACAGTGTTATAAACTAAGACATCAATAAAAAAAAAATATATATATATATCATTTTTGGCTTTTCTATTGCCAGATGGAAATTTCAGGTCTTAATCATTTCACCCAGAGCAAACTCTACAAACATACACACACACACTTAAAATACCAGTTTTTCAGAAAAAGCTACTCATCAGTTACCAGTCTCACCCTCAAGAAAACTTTTACTAAAAGTTATACTTTGAATGTACAAATGTGTGTGCACATAATCATACACATATGTGTGTGTATGTTTTTCAGGCTAGGAATGTACATACAGAATTTTACCAATGTTCATATCACAGTGATGGTTGGTTATGGGCATATTTTCCCCTCTTCGCACAATTTCTTTTTAAATTTTTTCTATAACAAACATGTAAAATTTTTCTCTAACTTTAAATTTTTTATTCATTTTTTAAAAATGTATTTTCACTTCTGTTCAGGAAGTTTGTCAACTCCCTCAATTTAATACTAGGGAAGTAATGACTAGGTTCACAATTATTTGGTATTCCACTTCAATAGTCTCAACAAACATTTGATTCTTTTCCAGAACCAGTTTATCCAAAAATACTCATTAGGGTTTTTTTTCCTTCAAAATACTCTGGTTGATAGATAATTTAAAGTAATTGGGCCCCTCTTGAATTTTTGCAAGTTAGTTTAGTGCATTTCAGTTTGAAGCACACAGTTTGATTCAGATTGATCCTTGGTGACATTTCATAGTAAAACAAAATCCCAAATTTTAAGAAACTACAAATCTCTGTAATAAATTAATATTGTGCTACCCACAACGACCTTCAAAGAGGTAATAAATGTTCTCTGCAATCCCAGCTTCTCTTTGGACATTTACGTAACTTCAATTAATCAATTTTGCAAACCCTTTTCTAGATAGCTAAAAAAGTTGCTTCTAATCTTAGGATTTTAAGATGCCAGTGTCAAATTATACTTGTCTTGCTATATCACCTCTGGAGGAAACGAATCTGAAGGCAAAACTTTTAAATCTTCTGGTCCACTTCACAGAAGATAGAAAGGATTTATTCAGCTTCAGGATTTTTAAGTTTGTTCTTCAAATTCATGTTCATTTATTTCATCCTGATTTGCCACAGACCTAAAACTCAGTTTCCTATTTTGTACAAAGGAAATAACAACCCTCTCAGAGTATTAATGTGAGGTTTAAACAAGCTAATATATATGAAGCTCTTAACACAGTGTACACTCATGATAATCACTCCATAAATGGTAGCTATTTCCATCATGTTCCATTTCAAAGCTTTTCTATATTATGCTCATCTGCCCCTTTCATATAAGTTCCTACGCTTTTAGTCTGTCCTCCTCTATGGTCTGCCTAAACCACACCCACCATAATGTGTATAGTAATACAGGTGGGGACATACCCCAACATTATACACACGATAGGACAAGGTGTCTTCTTCTGTCTCCTTCCCCTCAGCTGACCCCTAATATTGCAACCCATAATCCTAATGAATTATGCCCCAAATAAACTAAGAGCCAATGAAGACTAGAGATCAAAACTATAAATAAACTCCACACATTCTATATTTGCTTAAGAAGATGGGTCATGGCACACCACTACGTGATCTATATTTGGTTACCAAAAAATTAAACACATTTTTTTTTCAGAGATACCACATAGAAATTAAAAGTGAAAATACCTTAGAAATACTGAAGGGGAAAATTCACAACTTACATTCTAAGCCTAGATATAAAATATTTCAACCAATCTCAAATACCAGATATTTCACCCAGACCATGAATCCAAGTGACAAAAGCTTTATCAGGCCAAAGAGATAAAGAAACCAAAGTATCCTAACTTTGTGCCACATGTTTTACAACAAATGATTTATCTTTTCCACAACTGTTCCTTTGCTTTACTGAGCCCAAAGGGCAAGCATACGGTAAATACGACAATAATTCAAATTCTAATGCAGATAATTAGAGTGAAATAAAATACACAATACCATTCTTTCCAGCTTTTCAGTGTAACGTAATGAAATGGAACTTGTTACCACTTAGTATGAAATAGGAGGTCTTATGTAAAACCTAATTGATGTAACTATATATCAATATACATAATGATATATCAATAAAGGTTTCTGCCCCATGAGGCCTTTAGGATCCCTCTCAAAACCACAAACATTTGGGGGAAAGGACTTTTCCCAAAATGCTTCAGTGGCAGAGACCATTTGACCAAAGTGTTTCAAAAGAATAATACTGAGGGGCCGGCCCAGTGGCATAGTTGTTAAGTTCACACGCTCTGCTTAGGTGGCCCTGGGTTGGCAGGTTCCAATCCCAGACACGGACCTATGCACCGCTTATCAAGCCATGCTGTGGCAGGCATCCCACATATAAAGTAGAGAAAGATGGGCACAGATGTTGGCCCAGGGCCCATCTTCCTCAGCAAAAAGAGGAGGATGGTCAATAGATGTTAGCTCAGGGCTCATCTTCCTCACCAAAAAAAAAAAAGAATACTGAAATTGTTGTATAAAGCTGTAGTAACAGCCCCTAATTATGAGTTAAGCAACCACAGGATGCATACAGTCTTTTAAGACCCTTAGGGCTCAAAAAGCACTACCTCCCTTTTCACTATTAACCTTATTTAATCCTGTAAATTTTCATAAGGCTAAGGAAGAATCAATCACCTTGTCTGGGTATATTTTCAGTTTTTGACGTGAGATAGGGAGGATTCTAGGCCTAGGTCGATGGACAATCTTGATTGACTTCTGGATGATGCCACAAACATAGCTGACTTTATTAAACAAAGACTAGTTGGCTCTGTAGAAAGCCTCAATAAAGAGCACATAAATCTTCATCTACGTACAGAAATCCAGGGGCATGGCAGAGGAAGAGTTCTCAACACAGTGAACTAGAAAGTGAACTGCCTACAAAGTCAGACTAAGAAGTCCAGACTACATCCTTTAAGCATGAGGAACCACCCATTCAAAGTTTTTTAGTATGTTGAAATGACAGAAGTACTTTAGGAACATTAATCTGACCATGGGCTAGATCAATTAAAGTGTATGTGTGTGCAAGCAGGAAGGGTATAGAGGGGTGTTGGCGTGTGAGTGTACTCTGTGTGGGTGGGTGTGAGTGTGGTGTGTGTGTAACAGGGAAAAGAAAATAGAGGAAGGTAGACCAGTTAGGATGCTATGTCAATAATCCAGATATAAGGTGATCCAGCTTTGGACTAAGGATTTGGAAGTGGAAAAGAAGAAACGCAGACAAAGGCCATTCAAAGTCAACAGTGTGAAGATTGTCTGACTACAAGGGGTGGAAAGAAAGAAAATCAAAGGTAAAATAGGAGGCTTGAGGATAGGTCACTGAATTATTACCATAAACTGAAAGGAGAATGTCAAGAGAAACACTTAAGACTTTAAAAAAATGAATTGATTTTAAACACACTACTGAGTTTAGAGTGACATAAGGCATCCAATCATAGCCAGCACTGGTGGCAAAGATGTAAAGATTTCCAATGGCTGCAGGACTACTAAGAATGGATGACACTATAAAAAGTATTGAATTGATGAATTTCCATTAAGGGTGATTAAGTTGTCTGCAAAAAATCAGTTTATCAAGCCATTTGTACATAGGCACACCATTTGAGAGTACTTCTAATATAAGCATTAATATTCCTTTAGGATTTAAAATGCTTGTGAACACATAAATCTTAAATAACAGACCACCAAAGGTAGTTCTGGCAAATAGTGATAAGTGTGTATCACATTAATAACACAAAATTGATTCTGTTGTTTGAATTTATGTAGGGCTTTAGACTTTTCAAGTATTTTTCTTACATTAACTGACTTTCTTTACCGTGATTCTGTGAGGAAGATCACACAATTTGTTTGGATCAAGAACATAAAGGGGGCCGCCCGGTGGCGCAGCAGTTAAGTTCGCGCTTGGCAGCCCGGGGTTCGCGAGTTCGGATCCCGGGCGCCCGCTGACGCACTGCCTGTCAGCCATTCCGTGGCAGCGTCCCATATAAAGTGGAGGAAGATGGGCACAGATGTTAGCTCAGGGCCAGTCTTCCTCAGCAAAAAGGGGAAGATTGGCAACAGATGTTAGCTCGGGGCTGGTCTTCCCCACAAAAACAAACAAACAAACAAACAAACAAAAAGAACATAAAGGCTGGGCTATACAGGGAGGAAAATTTCTTACATTAACAAGTTTCAGTTGAGGGGCCAGCCCCATGGCGTAGTGGTTCAATTCGCACACTCTGCTCCGGCAGTGGCCTGGGGTTCATGGGTTCCGATCCCGGGTGTGGACCTACACACCACTCATCAAGTCATGCTGTGGTGGCAACCCATATACAAAATAGAGGAAGACTGGCATGGATGTTAGCTCAGAGACAATCTTCCTCAAGCTAAAAGAGGAGGATTGGCAACAGACGTTAGCTCAGGGCTGATCTTCCTCACCAAAAAAGAAAAAAAGAAATGTTTTACTTGATCACCTCCTGATATTTTATGATTCTGTACAAAACCAACTGAACCAAAAATAATCTTAACTTAATTCATATTCTTTCTGGCCACAACATGAAGTACTCCACCATGAATAAAAAAGACAACAGCTCACATAAATATCAGCTCCTCCTGAACCATTTAAAGGAAAAGTATAACTACTTTGTGAAATTCAAGGGTCAAGGGACTTAGTGATATGACTCACTAGGAATTTTGCAATATACTTTGATTTATAGCTGAAGTTTGGAAGCATTTTACTTGTAGAAAGCAAACTCACGAAGAAGTTTAACAAATACTTAGTACAAAGCCTTGATCCAGAAATCAAAATGGCTACTCTTTGAAATACTGTGGCATTCTTTGCTTTATTATCTTCAGCTATAAGAAGTAGAATTTGTACAGATAAAAAGTAATCACTGGTTCATTAGTAGTGACAAATGTACCATACTAAAGTAAAATTTTAACAACAGGGGAAACTGGGCATTGGGTATACAGGACCTCCTGGGACCATCTTTGTCACTTTTCTGTAAATCTAAAATTATTCTAAAATTAAAAGTTTCTTTTTAAAAAGAATAATCACTGAGCTTTTTTTCTTTATAATTAAAGATCACATTTTGCTTAATTTCATAAACCAAACATTTATTCAATAAATATGCATTGAATGAATGGGTGCTCAGCTTTATGTGATTTATAAAGATGAGTAAGATCTGATGATGAAGACATCATCTCCCTTTAACCTCTAAGCTCCACACTCAAGGAGCTTAACATCTAGGACAGAAAAAATAAGACCCAGGACACTGAAAGAGCAATACACGAAAGTCGTAAAGCAACTGTTTTCCCCTTCTCAAGCACCCCTATAAACCTATTCTGCCAGGCTAAGTCTTCCTCTGGCCCTGGATTAAATCTAAGATAGGCCCCACAGTTGTGTGACAGGTGTTGGATAATAAAAAGTCCCTAAAATAGCCTCAGTTCAGTAATTAAATACCCATTCCATGTAAAAACCAAACTCTGGACTTCTTTCAAAAGTAGAGCATCGCCCTCCTCTGCCTCAGGCTGGGGCAGGAGGGCAGGCTCTGCTTCCTCTCTTCACTTGGACAGCAGATCTCCCTAGCCTCCTAATGGCTGATGAGTAGTTGCTTCTGACACCCTCAGGGGAGGTAAAAAGGCAGAGAAAGTCATAACCGCCCTGGAAATATCTGACTGGTTTGCTGTGCAGATGCTCAAAGCTGACTGCTCCATCCGCAGATGGGGCCCCTGCGTCATCCTTGACAAGCATGAATGCACTTTCTCTGGATGCTCACTTACAATTCCACCGAATACCTCTGGGCCACTGTCATTGGGAAATAGTTACTTCCCAACCACTGTCCTCTACTCTCTGCCACGGGCTGTATCAACCAGCTTCTTCCCCTTTAGATTTCTCTGGCATGACTGTTGCACAGTCCCTTCTGTTCCTTAGGCTCATGGGCACATATATCAGGCTCTCTTTGCCACCCTCTCGCTGGGATGGGGCTCACAGCACACCAGCCACATCATCTCCCTCTAATTTCCAAATCTCCTTTCAGCCTCACAAGCCCCATTTATAGGCTGAAGGTAGATGTTGAGCTGGCATCCCCAAACCTTGTTCCACACCCCACCCTTAGCAAGTCCTGCTTAGGAAGTGCAGCATTGCACTTTGGACTATGAGAGTGATGGACACTTAAGACCTCAGCTCAAACTGAATCCCACTTTATCATCCTGTTGAACTATTAACACTAGATAGAAAACAAGAGCAATAAAAATAAAAACACTGTATGGTTTCACAATAGGATGCTGCCTCTAGCTTAGGGAATTGACAAAGGCTTGATCAAAGGCCTGGCTTTGGGGCCAGACGTTAAACTTGGGGAGAACAGGAGTAGGTGGAGATGAGGCAGAAGAAGAGGGGCACATCCACTGAAGGATACAGCCTCCTTTAGGGACTCAACTGTGGCTTTTTTTTTTCAGATAGCTAAAAATTAATATATGGAAACCTATTTTAACTGGTGGTATTTATTCTTACTCCAACGATTCATGTGTTACCAGCCCTTATAAATAAATGCCCCAGATGGCTGCTGGGTTTGTTCACCTTTTAGTTCCAACTCTGCTCATTGACAGATATGCTCAGAAGTCAGAGCTAGATTCAAATCTTGCCAATTACTAGTTACGTGACCTTGAGTAAGTCACACAATCTCTTCCACATCTGTCAATGTGATAATAATACTAACAACAACATAGGGCTATTGCCCAAATTAAATAGACATATGTATAAATCAAAGTACATGGAATATAATAAATTCCCTATATATGTTGGCTACTGTATTTTTATTATCATTATTGTTAAAGATATTAAAAATTACATATATCTCCTGGAATCATAATATCTTAGATCTGGCAAGGATTGACTTGAAAATCTTCTAGTAGGATTCATTTGAAATTAAGTTCATCTAATTTCCAAATTTTTTAATTCAGTCAATGTTCAAGTGCTTGCTTTTGTGTGTGTGTGTGAGGAAGATTAGCCCTGAGCTAACATCCGTTGCCAATCCTCTTTTTGCTGAGGATGATTGGCCCTGGGCCTAACATCCATGCCCATCTTCCTCTACTTTATATGGGACACCACCACAGCACGGCTTGACAAGCAGTGCATTGGTCCACGCCCGGGATCCAAACCTGCAAAACCCGGGGCCACTGAAGTGGAGCACGCAACCTTAACTGCTACGCCGGTCCACCAAGTGCTTGCTTTTTGTCACTGTCAGTACTGAGCCCCAAGATACAGTGTTGAGGATGCCATAATATTTATCCCTACAGTCTACTGGGAAGTCAGAATGTTAAGAAAAGTCATAATGTGTGGCCAGCCTGGTGGTGTAGTGGTTAAGTTCACGCGCTCTGCTTTGGCGGCCCAGAGTTTGCAGGTTCGGATTCCAGGTGCTGGACCTATGCACCGCTTATCAAGCCATGCTGTGGCAGCATCCCATATAAAGTAGAGGAAGATGGGCACGGATGTTAATCCAGGGCCAATCATCCTCAGCAAAAAGAGGAGGATTGGCAACAGCTGTTAGCTCAGGCCTGGTCTTCCTCACCAAAAAAAAAAAAAAAGAAAAGTCATAATGAAAGGTGTGAAAAGACCAATCTAAATGAGAATCCAGATGGAAGGACAACTACTTTTCATGCCAGATAGGGGGTAGATCTGGGACAGTTACATGGAGCAAGCAGCATCTGAGCTGGGCCCTAAAGAATAAGCAGGAATCTGCCAGGTGAACAAAGGAGAAGAGAATTCCTAGGAAAGGAAAAATCATAAGCAATGAAAGACATACATTTGGCTAGTAAGCCAAAACTTCTTGTTAATTAATCCAAGAGGTGGCCCCCTTAAACGTTTCAAACAAATCTGTACTTTTAAAATAGACTACTTGTGTGGTTGCCAGAGGCAGAGGCTGGGGGATGGGCAAACTAGGTGAACATGGTCAAAAGGTACAAACTTCCAGTTATAAAATAAATCAGTCATGGGGATGTAATGTACAGCATGGTGACTATGATTAATAATATTGTACTGCATATTTGAAAGTTGCTATGAGAGAAGATCCTAAAAGTTCTCATCACAAGAAAAAATATTCTGTAACTATGTATAATGATAGATGTTAACTAGACTTATTGTGGTGATCATTTCACAATACATACAAATATAGAATCATTATTTTGTACACCTGAAACTAATATAATGTTGTCTGTCAATTAGACCCAATATAAATAAATAAATAAATAAAATAGAATACATGCTACCTAAATAAATATTTTCTTGACAGTATTTCAAGCAATGTTTAACTGAAAAATATAGGTAACATGAATACACAGTCTACATAAACAATTGCTAATAATTTGTCTCAGAAGAATCAACTCTGATAAATACTTCTTTTCGAAAGTTTGTCTTTGCTCCATTTTTGAACTCACAGATATTCTAACAACTTCAAGTGATGTATTTGAGTTATTTTCTTTATCTACTCCCTGCATGCTCCCAACACAAGCACCTACATTTACACTGTTTCTATTACAGCAGCAGTTCTGGTAGTGCCAAAGGTGGATCAGGGACGGAGGCAAGATGAGGGGAGCCATCTACATGTGGGGTCATTTGGGTGGCACAATTCCAAAAGGGTTGGGGATCCCTGACCTAAAAGTTTGTTTCCTGTAACTATTCCTTCTCTCTCTCTCTCTCTCTCTCCCCCCCACCACCCTCACTCTCTCTCACAGACACAAATGGATATTATAACGATAAATAAATCAAGGCACTTCTACAGTAATTCAAGTTTGAGTATGATCTTTACTTAAGGAGCCCCTTTACCATGCAGCTAGTTTTACAATTCCCTCAGATAACTGCTTAAGAAAGTTTTGCTGGAGCTTATTTTGCTGGTCAGGTTCTGTCGCAATCTAAGAGGTATTTTTAAAGCAATCATCTGGCCTCTTTACAATTCTGCCCTCTTCCCATTCCAGTACTGGAGGAAAAAAAAAAAAGCTGTTGAAGTTTTATTCAACATTCTCACACCCATTCCTTGGACTGCTACCTAAAAATGCATGTATCTAGTTAAGAATGCAGATTTTACCAACTTTTTAGACTTAGTAGTAGTCTACTATCAGCTTTAAGAAAATATAGACTAAAGGAAGGCAAATATCTTAGTTCAGATTAAGCACACCCCAAAGTTATATGGAAAAAGGTATTAAGAATAATATTAAATGAGGGGGGCCGCCCGGTGGCGCAGCGGTTTAGTTCGCGCTTGGCAGCCCAGGGTTTGCGAGTTCGGATCCCGGGCCCCTGCCGACGCACTGCCTGTCAGCCATGCTGTGGCGGCGTCCCATATAAAGTGGAGGAAGATAGGCACGGATGTTAGCCCAGGGCCAGTCTTCCTCAGCAAAAAGGGGAGGATTGGCGATGGATGTTAGCTCAGGGCTGGTCTTCCCCACAAAAAAAAAAAAAAAGAATAATATTAAATGAGAAAATATTCTTCCAAATATTCTAATAGGCGTGTTTCTTAAATTGCAATAGGAAATGAATGAGAACCACATGGTAGTACAAGGGTTTATAACAACTTACAGTCTTCCAAAGGATGAAGCTAAAGCACACCTCAGACATTAACACCATACATAAGATGGCTACCCTATGGGTGTTGGTACATGTGGGCCTCACAAATTTCATCAAGTCCAAAAATCTTTACTGTGTGCTTACTATGTGCATGGCGCCATGCTACATGCCATAAGGAATATAAAAATAAATTACATAATATAGTGGCTCTCCACAGGGGTGACAAGATACATGCAAATAACCACAGAATACCAAATGTGATAAGCACTAAAAGAACATTGTCCCTCCAGCAGAGACTACAGTTTCTGGAAGGATCAGAAGACCGCACGCAGGAAGAGGCATTTGAGCTAGATTTTAAAGAGCAGGATTTCACTGGGCAGAAATGGGAACAACACTGCATTAACAAACAGAGAAGGACGAAAGGGAGGAATGTATTTGAAGAATGCAAGTAACACATTTTGGCAGAGAGAGACTACGCCAAAGAAGGTCAAAGAGCCTGGATCGGGGAAATTCCTCAGTGGCAAACTAAGAAGTTAGATGCTGAAAGCTTCCGGAAGGGGTGGGGGATGAGCACTGGGCAGAGCCGTGGAAACCAGAATGGAAAAGAGATCTCTTCTTATTTGAGAGATACTTCACCCCAGAGAAGTTCCAATGAATGAGGGCTGAACTCCTCACCAGCTGTAGCTAGCCTTCTAATGACATGGCCTTTGCAGATGGAGAGTGACAGAAGTAGTCAAACATATGGGTTATTTACGGTATGTAAATCCTAAGTACGGAGTCAGCATAAGTTTTAGATTTTAAAAGGTTTGAATTTCTTTTTAGAGGGCTACTTTAGTAAGTAATCAACAAAATCTACATATGTATCCTTCCTTCTGTAGTTTGAAACTACATAGGTCTCAAGTGGGGATTTGGTGATGGGAATAAGCAAGAAATCTAGAACTGCTTAAAGCAACCTGAAATGCAGATACCTCTATTTTCAAGAAGATAAGCAGGAATCATCAGATCGCTATTAAAGCTTTCTGGAACGTAACCAGAAATAAGAAAAATTTTCAAATAACCCCACACAATTATGCCTTGTGAGACCTTTGTGAATTTGATCCAACCATAATTTAACAGGTTACATCTAATATAGTGGAGTATGCAGACACCAAGGGGACAGGAAAGGAATATAGTGTAAAGAAACAGTGCCAGAAAACATAAAAGCAGGAAATCATTCAGGAAGATGAAGTGAACAAGTTCTAGAGAAGAAATGTAGCATATATGAGTTGAACGAGGCCTTTAGAAAATGGAACTAGAGTGAGTACAAAATTCAAAGCAGTTATTAAAAGTAGGAATGATTTAAGCAGATTTACACCTGGTTATTATTAAGAGCCTGACCTTAGACATTCTGACAGTCAAGAAATAAAAACATCTTTCTTCATTCAAAATTTAGATGTTTAAGTATCAACAGAAACCCTACCCACATATCCAAAATGAAGCACTAATAAAACCTTGGCAGCTTTTGCCACATTGGCTTTCCAAGTTTCTTTCAGAGAAGTGATAAATGGGGGAACAACTGGGTGGCACCAGCACAGCACAGGTATTTGAGGTGCTTCTGCAAATTTCTCAATGGCACAAATGACATCTCAGAATGGTGACAATAAAACAAACCACTTTCCTCACAAAGGTTTTTCTGCCCCTTTTGGCCACATAGGATCTCTGCATCCTCAAAAACATCCCTATAGTTGGTCTTGGTCTCTCCTCCCATTTCCAGTTTCCCTGTGTAATCTTATCCCCCAACTGAGTTCACAGAAGTCCTTGAGGACATGAGTTGGGTCACATTCATCTTTGCAACCCCTGAGGGCCTGGTATAGAGTCCTCAGGAATTTCTTCTTGAATTGAAAACACTGTGACTAAATTTTTCTTTGGAGTATATTTATACATGCTTTCCTGTTACAAAATGTTCTAAAACAAGGACTCCAGAATAATTATTTTTGCTAAGAACAATTACACTTCAAAAGAGCACCAATGGTTACTCTATTGGTTGTGTGTACAGTCTTGGAAGAAAAACACGATATGAATCAGCATATTATAGACAAGTCAAAGAGAACTTCTCCAACAAATGATGTTTTCAATAAAACAATTATAGACAAAAAAAACCACATGCCTCATTTCCTTTAACATTAAAAACAAGTAAGGAAGCACTTTGAAAGTGACAACTTTCTTAGTAAAAGACAACCATATTCTAAATCTATAAAAGATAATTGTTTGTTCTACAGTGAATTATTGTGACTCGGCTTAATCACTGATATTGGGATGAATCAGTCACTTATGTTCTTTGTTCTTCCATTTCATCAAATGTTCTACAAAGACATTTTCTGCCCCCCATAGGTACCTGGGGTACAAAGATTGTGCACTGAAATGCACATTTAGTGAACTAAATACTGTTTTTGTCACCTGTTGTAACCCTCACAGACCTTATTCCAAGGGGCTAATGTCACTGATCTACATTATTAAATACTGAACAAAGATGAGTCTATCCGCCCCCTGACCTCATGAAGTTCCCTGGGATGCTGTCTAAAAAATATAGCGTTAAGAAAAAAAAAATCAAAATGATTCGGCCTGAACTTGGAAGGCCACTGCTTCTGTGACAGCTACAGAATACTAGCCTGTCCTTTCTTTCTCATAACCAAGATAAGAAGCTGCAACACACAACTCCAGATACTATTTCATTTATCTCCATCTTAAGATACCCTTTGTTAAGCACATTAGCTTTGTGTCAGGCAAAGATTCATTAATCATTTCAAATGGAAAATTAATTAATTTTGGAATCAGAAAAAATCGGCAGTTCATTTTAAAATATTAAGGACTTTTACTATAAATTTTTCATTATCAACGAAAATTCTTTCAAAAATTCAATCCTTTACAATATTTAAATCCACCTTTTTAAAAACTGTTGTATTTCTGTTACATGTTTATTGAATTACTTTTCGTAACTGTGCCAGAAAGACTGTGAAAAGAATCTTCTCTGGGCATTTATGTTAAATGTAACATCAGTGGAAGGTGCCTCCTAATAAAAATAGTCACTGAGAGAAAAAATTACTTTTTTCTAATAAAAACGAGGACTGAGGGGGAAAAAAATCCTCGAAGCATTTCTAAATTGCACAACATATTTAGGAAATCTTTAATTTGATAATTTGTCTATACAAGGAAAATAGAGAATTCAATCACACATCCAGCTACTTTTGGATTTTAAAATGAATTTTTGCCTTAGTTTTCCATTAGTTTATCTGCCTAGCCACCATCTGTTTACCAATGCTCCTTTAATTTACCTTATAGTTTTTATTCAAATTAAACCTGAAAAAAATCAGGCCAATTTTAGAGCTGCATTCCCTACTAATTAGGCTAAATGACCCAGTTGACAAAGAAAAAGTATTATAATGGCATTATGCCAGAGCTAATCTTGGCGGGGAGAGTTTCAAAAAGCAACAACACTCTAAACTGTAACTATAAATGGTAGACCAAAGTAATCACAAACTAAGTCTAAATAGAGACCTGGCATTGCCCTCAGTCAACAGCAAGTTGCTACAGTTTTATTGTAATATATCTATATTAATGTTTAATTTATATAGATATCTACATATTTAAGTGTTTCCTCTCTGTTTAAAGCTAACTGCTAAGTTTTAGGGAAATATCTCAGCAAATTTCTATATAATTTATTTCCAAAAGAAATGGCATAATAACATGTATATTTTCCCCCCAGTTATTACAGCAGTAAAAATACAGGGAAGCACTGTTTTTAACAAGAGGTGCTTTGTGAGGACTTATACCTGCTACAGAAGTTGTAATTTAAGAAAGAGAGAGGGTTTTCTCTTAAAATTGAAAGAAAAAAAAGGCATTAAAAAAAAGGAGATTGAATAACCAAATTGGAGGGGAATGAACTCAAGCAGGTGAAGACATCAATCAATCCCAGATGTTAATTATCCTACTGATTCCAGGTACTGAAGCCTGGGGAAGGAAGACCTCTGTGCGACTTGAAACAAAAACTTCCATGATCTAGTACCTCCCAAGCTACTTTTTCTGTGGAATCTCCATGTTAAGACCTTTCTAGTATAATTTCTTTGGAGGAGGGAGGGTCCTTCCTATATTTTTATACCACAGGTTTTCTTCTCTCTCAATAAAAATTACTTTTAAAAAATTATGGATGAAGAATTGCTCCACGAAAACAGTCATTTAATGAATTTTAAATCTTTGAATTATATTGGACTTTTTGTAACAGCTTTTAAAAAAAAATCATTTTAGATGATGCTTAAGTCAAATCATTTTTCAAAACTAACACAGTGAGTGATTCCTATTACTAAATGATTTCACAGGAAGCATGCACACAGCTAATAACTGGGAGGAGGTTAAACTTTTGTTATGATTGGCTTCTGCTAACCCTATGATTCTAGACATTTTAGGATAAACGCATATACTAAATCAAATACTGCTTGCTCTTATTCACCTCAATTTTAAATTCATTTCCTAGCAACACTGGTATAAGATTCTAGGAAGTACTCGGCCACAGGCTGAACTTCTTCCCTGATGGGGCAAACACCTCACAGGCTTGGAAGCAGTCTTGCACAATCCATTGTCTGGTAAAAACCACAAAAGTCTTTTGATGTCCAAAAACTACGTAAAAGGGAAAACATTCTCAGATCAAAAATCTTTAAACAAAAGTAGAAAGAGTGAATATCTACAAAACACTAACTTTTAAGGACCCATCTATGTCAACATCATTAAAACAGAATTTTAAGAGCAGTTCGTCAACCTCACACTACTGTGGCCCCACCTTGAAGCTGGAGGCTGGCGACCCTGTATCTAGACCTTGCTGAGCGCTTACTCCTGGTCCTCCATTCACTCTCTTGAATTATTCATAAACATCGCTCTCCTTCACTAGACTCATAGACCTTGTAAGGGCTGGGACCACTGGTGTCACTCATCTTTGCATCTGCCACAGCATTCACAACAGTACTTCATTCACTAAGTGAAAAATCTTTAAAACATACGTTTCTGTTCTCTTTTGTTCTGTGTTGCTTAGAGGAGCAAAAAGAAAAAGCTAAATTGCTTTTCTCATAATAATTAACTTAGTAAATTTCTCAACAATTTCTGATATACTTTGGGAAACTCCTCTAACAATTTATCAGCAGGAAGAAGGGCTGAAATAAGGGAAAGACTGTGAAAGTATGCACCATAAAAATGAAGTCAGGAAGCAAGTATTTAATACTTCATATTAAATAATATAAAACTTGGTTTTTAATACCTGGTATTCTCTACAGGTATAAAAACTTACAGGAGATATAAAATGCAGCCTTTGCTAATGGGGTGCTTCAGTACTGTAGGGTTTGGTTGTTTATTATGGTTTGGGAGGGGTTTTTTTGAGAGGGAGGGGGAGGGATAAAGCAAGCAAAGATCACACATTATATCCCATCTTCACCTCAAGAGACAGATCTCAAACATATATCTGCTTTTGTACATTCTATGCTAAGGTCTGATGTGCACTACCAAATCAGACTTTTAAGGAAAACAATTTGAAAATTTTCATGTTTTGCACACCCCTCCAGCAGATCTCTGGTCCACCCTTATTTTTTTTAATCATGTATATAACAGTTAGTATTGGAAAACCAGTACGGTGTTTGCTGATCTGAATCTTACTAGATTTTTCTAGAAAAACAAACAAGTCAGGAATTAATGTATAATAGTTTCATTTAGCTCTTATGAATAAAAACAATACTCTTCTAAGCTAAATCACTCTATGTATAGAATCAAGGAACAGAACACAACAGAAATGAAAATATAATAGACAAATGAGGAACCAGTTTCTTCCAAAGTGGATTTTGGCAATATAGTTCCCTGGATTAACTCGTTTGTCCATTTTGAAATGGAATCACACTGCATCTGAAGAAGTATTACAAAAGTCTTTGTCTTCCTGGACAAAGCTTATCACAAACATCTTCAGGGCATATTGAGGGAGAGGTAAATAGGAAAATGCATATGGAACAGAACTTCCAGGTACGTTTTTAAAACAGTGATCCAGGGTTCGCCCAGCACTTTCAAGATCTTCTGGTCTGACCTTGCACATCTAAGGTTTCAGAGCTTGACAAATACAGTGCTATTTGCTAAGACTTCCTTGCCCAGACATTAATATTTCTATCAGATACGAAAGTCTATACAATTTTCCTTCAAAAAAAAATCCTGGATAAAATAAAATAAAAGTTATTAAGTTAAATGGTTTTTATATTTATATAAAATCTTTTTTATATTTATTTATGTAGAACCGCTATTAAAAAGAGAAAAGAAAGAAAAAGAAAACATCTGGGTCAAATTAGAACAAAATGAAAACAAAACAAAACAAAAAACCTCAAGATACTTGTTATAGACTGAACATTGGTGTCCTCCTCAAATTCCTATGTTGAAACCTAACCCTCAATGTGATGGTATTTAGAGGTGGGCCTTTGGGAGATGATGAGGTCATGAGGGGGGAGCCTCATGAATGAAATTAGTGCCCTTAGAGACACAGAGAGCTCTCTCATCCCTTCTGCCATGAGGTTATACCTAGAAGATGGCCATCTACGAAGTAGGAAGTGGGTCCCCACCAAACAATGAATCCGCCACCACCTTGATCCTGCACTTCCCAACCTCCAGACTGTAAGAAAAAGATTTCTGTTGTTTATAAGCCACTCAGTCTATAGTACTTTTGTTACAGCAGCCTGAACACACTAAGACAAAACTGAACTGCAAAGAATAATTTAGAAGAACCTCAGTCTGAGAACCCATAAGACTTCAGAGCATAGGGGAGTCCTGAAGAACTTGAATAGAATGAATAGACTTTTAAGTTAATTTTGTAATCTATACAACAAAGTATTCCAAAAAATACCCATATGGAAAAGGAGGAAAACTAGTTAGTTCACATGGAATGAGCAAGACTGGATAAAGGTATTTCACTCCAAATCTCCAACAAGGATTGAGCAGGACAATTAATTCATTTACTATAGCAAGCAGCCTAGTGAACATGATAAAAGAAAATTATGACAAATATATATGACAGTTGAGAATCCAAGTTTACATAAAATATTCTCACAGTATCTGTTGCTATATCTCACCAGAGATTTACTCTATAAATGGAAATTACAAAATTTACTCTGTAATCTGGATGAAGAGATGACAAAAATTACACTTTAAGTTGCAAGACATTCCTTTCTCACTGTGAAACACGGCTTTAAAGGGTGACAACTTTCTACTCTGAAAATCGGAGTTTAGCATTGTTTCATTGCTTCAAAATTAAATAAATGGGATTTTGTGAATTCTAAATTAAACAGGCCATTTTTCAAAATGGTCTACACTGCTCCTTCACCCCATCCCAAGCACACACTCCAAAATCTCTTTATTTCTTATAGTCTCATCTTCTTTCCCGACAGAACCAAAAGGGTCACGACTCGAATTTAGAAAATGGAAGGAGAAAATGGCATAACTGAGAAAGAGATCATTACAAGGGCTTCTCTTGTAACGTGTTGTTGCTTTACTCCAGTTTAGTACTCCAGCCCTTCAGGGGACAGATGGAGAAATCACAACTTACCAAATGTTTATTATACGTGCAGATGGCTGTTTCTGTTTTGAATCTTCCATTTTTTAATTTCCCATTTGATCTGTGTGGATATGAACACTTGCCTCCCTAAGGGTTTTTCCTGTGCAATGAGGGCTCCTCTGGCACAGCACCTCACTCTTTCTCCACCCACTCCCCCCTTTAATATGGCCCATGTGGCTCCATGCTGGGTGTGTTTGCCCACACTTGCCTTCCCACACCACTCCCCACAATCTTGCCACCGTAACTGGGAAACTCTTTGCTGATTCTCATTCACAGACAAGGTGAACCAAGGTCTGTGGCTTAAAATGAGCTGGACTCAAACTCAGCTCCTGAGAGAACCCCAGGAAATGAACGTCCACAGCAAGCTTAAGCTAAGTTCTTTCTGGAGGTGTCCCAGAGAGAATACAAGGGAAATGAGGCTGTAATGGGCTTTACAACAGCTTTCCTACATAATTCTAAACAATCAATTATAGAAGATGATCTAGAAATCATAACTCATGGAATTTGCTAGTAGATTTGTAGAAGCTAGTAATAATATATACAAATTATTATGAGCAATCTGAGTGTTGGCTTTGTTTCTATGCAATTTTCAGTCTCTAAGGAAACAGATGTCACAAGTCTATCAAGATATATGGGTGGTGGGAGAGTTTTTGTACATTTTCTAAATGATCTTCATTACTCTAATGATCAGAGTTAGGAATGATAACGGTAAAAATAAACAAAAGGAATTTTATGTTGCATTCATGTTACCAAGGATCTTGATTAAGGAACTATTTGCATATAGTGGAGAAGAAAGCATACCGTTGCCTTGTCACTCAGTGAATTAAACAAACAATTATTGAGTATCTACAATGTGCCTGTATCTGTACTGGTACTCAGGGTTCATACTGTTTATATTCTAGGAACAGAATATAGTAGGAGACATAGACTTATGCACAAAGAAATTTCAAAATAAAGTATCAAGAAAGCAGTATCGAGAGAAACTACGAAAAGAGAAAGGCAACTCAGTTCAGTCCGACGGTTAGGAATGGATTTTTTAGAAGAATTGAATTTGCTTGAAACGAGCCTAGAGAATGAGTAAAATTTAGTCAACTGGAGTGGGAGAGAGAAGAATTTCAGGCCAATCCCATATTCTCTGGTGAAAAATGGCAGAAATCCAATTCAAACTAGCTTAAGCAAAGAGGACTCATTTTCATGTAACCAGAAAGAGCCAGTGTGGAACTGGCTTTACAGACAGCTGAAACCAGGCACGCTCCATCTCTTAGCTCCCTGTGAGTTGGCTTTGTTCCCTCTTGACTGCAGGAGCACCTTCCAGCCCTGTCACAGAAGATGACGGGCTCACGTGCGAAATATCCAGAGAAGAGCTCTACCTGGTCTGGCCCATCCCTGGAGCAAGCACTGTGGCCAAGGTGTAAATGTACTAACTGCCCAGAAGAGGTTCTATGGGGCCGGGAGGGACTAAGACTGCAAGCTTCACTAAAACCACCGCTTCTGAGGCATTGGTTTCCTGTAGCTGACTGTGGCCCTGAATAGATAAAACAATAATGCCCAGAACATAGTAGGAATATCAACAACCACTCACAGAGATGAAACATCACGGGTGAAGCAGAGAAGACTTTCAGGGATGATGAAGAAGATCACGTTCCCAGCACTCTGCTAACACTACAGGGGAAGCTAAAGTTTGGCTGGGGAGGCATGGGCATTTATAGCCACTTTTAGATAAACATGAAAATGGCACAGAGCAAGTCACTCAGAATGTGCAGTTAATGCTTAAAAAGAATAACTATTTACAAGTAAAGATGCAGAAAAAGGTAACTAATAATTATTTTTGAGTCTGATATACTTTCTATATCCTCATAACCACACCATATGGTAGGTATTATCACCTTCATTTTACAAATGAGTAAACTGAGACTGAAGACTTAAACAGCCTGTAAATGACACACAGCAAGAAGTGGAGTCAGCACTAAAAATCATGCTTGTCTTAACCATGGTGCATATATTCTTTGCATGCTGCCTCCCATAAGGATTAGCACAAATAACTGAAAAAAATACAACACTTAATTGCCTCCAATCTCACTTGCCATTCCATAAACACTGAGTACCTTCTATGCATGAGTTGCTTTCCCTGTCATGCTACAGTGACCCACATTTTGCTGCCCATCCACTGCATCTACCTCAGGTGCCAGAGGCATTCCTCAGCCTATTCTCTCATCACCATGGGGAACACAGGAAGCCACTCCTGTCCACCGATCCAAAACATTCTCTGAACCATATTGCCCTACTACATAGTACTTTTAAGTACGTGTGGAAGTGGGGATTTTTAAAAGAACTTACAGATCCTTTGTACAATCTGTTCCCACTTCTGTCATAATATTTTCACCCAAGGCATGAAGACACAGAGAGTATAAGTCATAAAATAAAAACAATCTACTTTCCCACATTAGGAAATGAAAATGCAAGATTCTCTTCCCTTTTACAAACACTGAGGCGCATGAATGTAAGATAAAGGCAATGAATGTTCTCTAATCTAGTAAATAAATTACTTGCAGGAGAGACAGATCTTTCCTCATGTAGTTGACTCCTATATTATACCACACGTAATACTCATATAATACATTATATTGACTCACATTGTACTACAAGGTGAAAGAGACTTAATGGCCAATTGAAAGTTTCAAACAGATAACTAAAAAATATTTCATATATAAGATTTTAAAACATTTTAATAATGTAGATTCAACTTAACAAAGAATATAAGAATTTGTATATTTTTAAACCTATAGAATGAAAGAGTTCAGAGAATTTCACAGACCTAAAGATGGTTACTTTCATTACTTCTAGTTATATTTACCATATAAAGAGGAGGGGAGAAAAAAGTTCAACTAAAACATACATGATTACAACATCTAAAAGAAAAAAAACACTGATATCAGTGATATAATCAAAACATCTTCAACTAGAGACATAATGTGATTCCTTCATGATAACTTCAAAAGAAGACTTTATCAATAATAACTCTGTAACAGGGGTTTCTCTTTTTTTTTTTCTTCGTTGCTGAGGAAGATTTGCCATGAGCTAACATCCATTGCCAATCTTCTTTTTTTGCTTGAGGAAGATTAGCCCTGAACTAACATCTATGCCAATCTTCCTCTATTTTGTATACGGGTTGCTGCCATAGCATGGCTGATGGGTGATGTAGGTCCATGCCTGGGATCCAAACCTGTGAACCTAGGCTGCTGAAGCAGAGTGCGCCAAACTTAATCACTATGCCATGGGGCTGGCCCCTGAAACAGGGGTTTCTAATTTGATCTTTACAACTTTTAAATATGAGATATTAAAATGCAAAGCCAAGCAATAACCTCTATAACAAAGATATATGCTGTTTCTATTGCTTACTTTAAAAATGTCAGATAAAGTATTCCAATGCAACTAGTGTGACTATGTCACAGAAAATCGTGCTCATATCTCATTCCTCATCCATTTGCACATCTATGTGAAGTTGCAAGGATGACCCTCTACTTGGCTGGCAGATTGGAATGTTCATTGGGGCTGGGGCTAAAGCTTTGGCCAGTCTGGTTGGGGCCAAGGAGGCATCATGTGTCATCAGGACACTACATGGTAAGGACTAAGAAAGCAGCCAACTCGATCAGAAGATTTGTTACATAGAGGGAGATTACAAATACGTGAATATTTGAGGATATAAATAGTTGGGTATAAGCGGAGACTGGCTTCTCACTAATGGAACACGAAGTAACAAATTAAAACAAGAGTCTAGAATAATTTGTGGTGTTGGGCTGGAACCAGAAGCATCAGTGTGAATGCATGGCTTTAATATCAATAGATAATTTTTTAAATAATATTAAAAACTCATGCTTTTTAATATATAAGTAAAAGAAATATAAATGGCACAGAAATAGATGTAGATAAATGTGTATGCATGCTATAAACTAAACTGTGTCCCCCTCGAAACTCATACATTGAAGCTCTAACTCCCAATGTGATGGTATTTGGACATGGCCTTTGGAGGTGATTAGGTTTAGATGAGGTCATAAGGGTGGAGTCCTCATGATGCGATTAGCAGCTTTATAAGAAGAGAAAAGAGAGTGCACTCTCTCTCTCTCTCTCTCTGTCCCTCCACCACGTGAGGGCAAAGCAAACCAAGAAAAGGGCTCTCACCAGACACCAAATCTCACCAGCACCTTGATCTTGGACTTTCCAGTCTCTAGAACTGTGAGAAATAAATGTTTGTTGTTTAAGCCCCCCAGTCTATGCTTTCTGCTATAGCAGCCCAAATTTACTAAGACAACACATACATACATATATTTCATAAGTGTGTTCACTGAGAGATCCTAGAAGCTATGGCCCAGGAGCAATGAACACACCAAGTGTCCAGGTCTTGGTTTCTAAATACCATTTTCCACTACTAGAATCTGGGACTCCTTGAAGTAAGGGCTGATTCCAGGGTGGGTCAGGGTAAGTATAAAATGAGCCTGAAACATGTTTATGTGCCAGAAGAAAGTGCTCAAAGAATGATATGGGTATGTAAAAAGACACAGAAATCAGTGTAAAGGAGTTTCTAATGGCCAAATCCTAGACAATCTGACCTTCAAAATAATAATGTCAGTGACAGATTATAGCCCATTGATCAAAATAGGAATTCACAAATCCACACTGATAGAAAGATAGATAGACAGATGATAGATAGATGGATAGAGAGACAGTGAGATAAAGAGAGAGAGAGAAAGAAAGATATAGATAGATAGATAGATAGATAGATAGATAGATAGATAGATAGATAGATAGATAGATAGATAAGGGACAGCTCTACTTTATGTAGAATGTCAACTAATTCATGAAGATGGAATGGTGGAATCAAAAATTATCATTTCACAACCATCACAGTAATAATAGATTTAGGTAAGAATCATCAGTGTACACTAATGGGTAAAAGTTTAAAAAGTATCTCCTTGGGGCCAGCCCGGTGGCATAGTGATTAAGTTCGAGCTCCGCTTTGGTGGCCTGGGATTTGCGGGTTTGGATCCCGGGTGCGGATCTACGCACTGTTTATCAAGCCATGCCCTGGCAGGCGTCGAACATACAAAGTAGAGGAAGATGGGCACGGATGTTAGCCCAGGGCCAGTCTTCCTCAGCAAAAAGAGGAGGATTGGCAACAGATGTTAGCTCAGTGCTAACCTTCCTCACCAAAAAAAAAAAAAGTATCTCCTCACAAAATATGTATTATCAATTGACAAGTACAAAATTTTTTATTAACTTTATCCTGGAGAAACCTGGCAGACAGCATCTTAAACAAGTGATAAAAGTTAGCATCACCAACAATGGGACAAATCAACATCTCATGCCTGTTGATATGATGCACTGAGAAGGACACTCTGTGGTATTCCCTCCAAAAATGCATAACCGGAATCTAATCATGAGGAACTACCAGTCAAACCCAAATTGAGAGACATCTTACAGAGTAACCAGCCTATTCAGAAAGTAACTGTTGCTCTTCAAAAATGTCAAGGTAATAAAAGAGAAGAAAAGACTAAAGAACTATGCCAGATCGAAGGAGACTAGAGAGACACTGAATATGGATCCTGGGCCTATGAAGGACATTATGAAGATCACTGATGAAATCTAAATGGGGTCTGTGGATCAAATGGTAATAATAGATCAACGTTAATTTCCTGACTTTGATGGTACCAATGTGGTTATATAACAGTGCCTTGTTTTTAGGAAAAACACACTTAAGTATTAACAGGCTAGTAGGGCATCACATCTGCAACTCACTCTCAAATAGTTCAAAAAAATTCATTAAAATGTGTAAAAAATATATGGAGAAAATTGTAAGGCAAATTTGGCAAAAATGTTAACAAATGGGAAATCTAAGCAAAGGGAATATGAAAGTCCTTTGTAATGTTCTTTCAACGTTTTTATAAGTCTGAAGTTATTTCAAAAGAAACAAAAAAGTTTTTAAAAAGTTTTTTAAAAATCTACTTCAACTGGCTACAGTATACACATTCCTTAAGTCTAGGAGGAAACTTATTCCCTTAGAGTAAATTCCTTGAAATTATATTCTCATTATAGACAATAAAAAATAGGGAGTTATTTCTAGCTTCCCCACAAAACACCAACATACAACTTTTCAGATTTGACACATTAAATAGCTGATGTCTTAAAAGTCTGGCATGTCTCCAGTGACTGACAGACTCTCGGGGAACAGTACCTCACCAATAGCAGCTAATGCCTCTACAAAACTGAGCAGGCTGTTAAGTGTCCTGACCTTCTCAGTGAGAAGTTGCTGCTATTTGCTGTGAACTATTTGAAGATGCCTTAACTCTTTCCTAAAGAGTAGAATTGTGCTTGAAATCATGTTTTTAAAAATCACTGTTTTTAAAAATCTTTTCTAAAAAACGTTAGAGAAAATATATCTGCAACTATTGCAATTTGGGGAAAATATTGTTAGCCTGGAATATACTAAAAAAAGCTAAACTAATACGGCAAAAAGAAAATCTGCAGATTCCCCAACCTCATCCCAATTTTCCAATGTCATAAACTTCTTTTTGTTACTCTGCTTTATCCAATAATTAAAATGATGGTGACTTAATCTTTCAAAAGATAACTTCCAACTTTTGAATTTTCACAGTCAAGCTTTCCTCTTGAAGTGGTGTATATTCCATTAATTAGATTTTCCTAGGAACTACTAGAAAGTTACAACTGATAAGGAATAAAGCAAATAAGCATCTCTACTAATCTGACCATGTTAAAAAAATTCCAAATAATTAATTCGAGTAATGCTTATGTTCAGTTTTCTCTAAAAACATTTAACTATGCCTTTGCATATTAGCTGCTCTTGAAATACCCACCTTAACAAAAGTTCTAGTCACTTGTAATGCCTAAAGATGGAAAAAAGAAAGCTGCTCCACACTAGATGTACAAGAAAAGGCAAATCCAATCAATGCCCTCCAAAGCATCTGTTGTTTTAGGAAGCATAGCCAACAAACTTGTAGCTGAATTCTAGGACAACAGTAGATCTAAAAGGCAAGAATACCAAGGCCATATAACACTGAAAATTCAATTCAACACTGAAAGTTTACAAACAGTAAAACATTATGGAAAATGTTTACAATGTTAAGATTTTCATCCAGAAATATGACATGTCTCTTCACTTACTCTTTGTAGCAATTTAATGTCGACCTCACCCACTACAGATAAACAATGGCTAATCCAATTCCCTTAGACTGATATTTTAGAAAATGTAGAAATAGTTTCCTAAGCTATGTACCTGTATAGTAAAGAGGGCAGATGAGATAAAAATATTTACAGTTTAAGGTAATTTAAGTGGAGAGAGAGCTACATTTTTTTCAGTACCAAACATTTAATGCTCTATTTTACAGTATTATGTGCACCATATATTTTGAGAGCAAAAAGCTTAGCTGCTGCAGCTGAAGATAAACTCAAGCAACATAACTATTAATGCTTCTCTTTAAAAGTGCTATAAATTTGTTTGACATAGAGAAAATCTCCAGAAAAACTCCCTTATTCCTCATGCAAGAGGTAATTGCAATTTCTTGATGGAGACCTTAAGTGAAATTTGCCACACCTAAACATATATAAATTTGAGTTCTTACATTATTTATGCTGATTTTTATTCATTTAAGGCCAAGTACTGTGATAAAATTTATAATTTTTACTTTTACCAGTTCATACTTAATACTTTGTCATCAGCCTGACTATGCTAACTTCTGACTCTGAAAGCCTAATATGCTTGATCTTTTAACCTTGTGTTCTTTCTCCAACGCAAATCATACTGCTCGCTCAAAGATACTAAAGTAATTACACAAAATCATAAGGTTGTCTGGTTTGGAGAGTATTTAACAGAAACTATAAACCACTGACTGTCTAAATCTTGGTATAAATAAATACTTCACTTGCTGTTGCTTAGAACACATCCCTCAATCTATTGTTCTTTCTGTCAACTACTGTTTTTTTTTCTGCTTACTGTTTAGGAAAACAAGTAAGTTTTTAAGATGTTAATCAGTGTGGTAGGCAGAATAACGCTTCAAACACGTCTGTGTCCTAATCCCCAATACCTTACATGGCAAAAGAGACCTTGCAGGTGTGATTAAGTTAAGGATCTTGAGATGAGGCGATTATCCTGGATTATTCCAGTGGGACCAATGTAATCACAAGCCTCCTTATAAGGTAAAGAGGGAGGCAAGGGAGTTAGAGAAGGAGATATAACAGATTTAACCACGGAAACAGATGTCAGAGTGATGCAAGTACTGGAAGGGAGCCACAAGCCAAGGAATGCAGGCAGCCTCCAGAAGCTGGAAAAGGCAAAGAACAGATTCTCCCCTAGAGCATCCAGAAGGATGCAGCCCTGTCAACTTGACTTTAGTCTCATAAGACCTATTTCAGACTTCTGACTTCCAGAACTTCCAAACCAAATTTGCATTGTTTTAAGCCGCTAGGTATGTGGTTGTTACAGCAGCAATAGGAAACTAATACAGTCATTTTTACTAGTAACTAGTATAAGTTGTGTCAGTATGAAAAGAACTGGTGTATATACAACAGTCAAAACTTCTTGGAGAACAGTATACTAAATATTAAAATTAACGTCTGACTTTAAACTGTATCTTTTACTAAAGGATTCTTGTACACTTAGTGAGTATAATAATTATGTGGGACTCTGAGGACAGTAGATAATCATTAGACAAGCATTTTTTGATCTACTATGTGTCAAACGCTGGTATTTAAAAGATGAACAATATAAATACATCAAGGCAGAAATCCCCATCTTCAAGTAGTTCCAAAGAGTCATGTAAGTGAATGAATATTTATAACAAGGTGATAAACACTTTGGGAACAAAGAGAAGGGCATTTCAACTGGAGGTGGAGGGTACACAAATGAAATGGCTAAATCTTCAAAGGGGAATAAGGTCCCTTGAGAAGTCTGAGGCTAACCAGAGTCAGTCATACCATTAAGTGGGCAGTAAGCCATGTGCAAAATTGGACTTCATCTTTCAAGTAATGAGAAACCAGATAGGGGTTTTAAGTAGTGATTGATACAATTAAATTTTAGAAGAAAGAAACACTGTGTGTGATGTGAAGGATGTAAAGACTAGACAAAGCAAGAATTACATATTGAAGACTGAACCTGTTTTTATCACCATATTTTAATATTAATTCACAAACATTCAGTGATCATTTACCTTCTATCAGACAGGTGTTACGCTAAATGCTAGATGATAAGAAAATGATAAGATATGATTAGTACCTTTGAGATACATAAAACTATAGCTTTGTATATACAACAATATATAAAACATATACAATGAAAGCAGCTATCTCTACTTTAGAGTACTCATCTAGAAACCATATTTTCAAGAGTAGGCACCCAATTCATACCACAAGAAACCACAAATTAAGATGAAGAAAGAATTATTAGGTGCATACTTTTAAAAAATGCAATCTAGTCAATCTCAAAAATAAAAATTAAGGAAATTGCATTCCTACAAAAAAAATTCAAATAGCTCCTCCTCACTTACAGGTACTTCTAAAGCATTATATTCTTAATATCTCTAAGAAGATTAAAAATATAGCATCTTATTTGCCATAGTCCACATGCAGATGGCATACAATACCTACTTTGTTGGAAAATTATGTAGTCATGACAATCTGAACTAATGTAAAATTGCAAGCTTTAACAGGATCAGTTAAATCCAGAAACAGAATGACAACTCTATAGCCTTCCCCAATCCTGCCAGTAAAAATCAATCATTGTATTCTCTCTGTTCCCACTGCAGTTTCCCATCTGAATTACAGCAGCCATCACAATCTGATCTGTATTAGTTTAATGGTACATGTGTCTGTTTCACCCATAAGAAGACAAGTAGACTCTCTTACACATCTTTGTATCTGATAGCATGGTGTAGCTATACTCAATGTTTAAGCTCAATCAACATGTTGAAGAGAACTGAGCTAAATATTCTTAATTAATAATGACTAGTCATAATTTCCATTTCTAGGCTACTCAAGGATTTCAGAAAATACTTGGATAGTTTGTAAATATTATAAAATATCCTATATATGTACATTTTTTGTACTTCCTCAATTATATAATGAGTAACCTCAAAACAAAAATGTCAGGTCTCAAAGAGGAGGAAGTGGTATTTAGTTTCTGGAAAATGCCAGCTTACATTTAACCTCTTAAAACCTCAGTTTCTTTATCTGTGAAACAGGGCTAATAATAAAACTTATCCACAGAATCATCTTAGAACTAAATAAAATAAAATGTCCAGTAGACAATCTAGCACATAATCGATGTTCAATAAACGTTAGTCATTGTAGTTGTTATAATTAACGTTATTATTATTAAGATCCTAATGATCAACAGTAATAAAATATAGCAATGCTAGAATATCCCAAAATAGAACACAAGTATAAAATCACTTACATTTGGTTATGGAATATAATCTAAAATTAACATTTAAATTTGAGTGTGACAGATTTGTGGGAAAAAAATGAAGAAAAGATCATGAAAGGTGACAGAAAACACCAGAAAACAGTGCAGGCTCCCTATCCTGCCAGAGCTGAGAACTCTTCTCTGGGTCCTGGTCTTTGCTAAAAATAGCAACACCACTCAGCCTAATGAAAAGCACCATCTCCGATAAACTGCTACATGTATCACTGCTCTGTTTACTTTATGAAGTTTATCATAGCTCCTCTGGGCTTATGTAAGTAATTAGTTACTTCAGTTTAGAGGCCCCTAGTTGAATGTGGGCAGGTGGAAAAGTGAATACAGCTGCTTGGGTATGTCACCGACAAATAACTGTGTAACTGCTTTTCTCCCTATTGAGTTTAACCATCAAGAAATTAAAAGGCAAGATTAGTCACAGAGTTTCTAAAGTTTACTAAAAGAACATAAAAATTAGAATTACAGATACAAAGGCAGGTAGATTTGCCAGATATCTGGTTTCTAACCAGACAATGTTTGAGCTTTCCATTATGAATTTATAGTGTTTCAATATTTTGGTTATAATCATCTGAAAGTACTAAATATAGCATTACATAGAACAAAAACATAATTATATATAAATCAAAGCACACTGGCAAGTGTGGGCGAGATTCGGTAAAAGGTTGGAAAGGTTCTCATCGTAATGTGTCCAGAATACAGGGAAGCTGGGTGTCCCTATCAGAACAATCAAGCACCTCGATCACTGCTTTCCAGACACGAAGCTGAAGTCACAGTGAAGCAGCAGCAGCAGGAAGACTCGTTCCACCTTCCCTTTTTCTCAAGAAAGGGAAAACAAATGTTCATCAGAATCACCAAGAGAAGATATCCCCTCTTCCACCCCACACCTGAGAGCACCGTTTTGTATTTGCCGAGAGCCCTGTCCCTACTCTGAATCACAGCCACCAGCAATTACAGAGACCAGGGAAAATGAGGCGGAAGGCATGACGTGTCTTCACCTGCCTCGCCAAGCACTTCAGACTACCAGCAACCCTGAAATCCAGGTCGTGGGAATTAGAAGAACATGGAGACATGACAATGGGGTAATTTTCATAGTTTGCTTAAAGCATTTTACAAGCAGTTAAACTAGGAAACACCAAACACCTGAAAAAAGAGGTGGCTGTGAGAGTAAGAGACAACAAAAGCAAAGCAACCACTGATGCTAGATATTCCCAAGTGCTCAAGAAAATATATTTAGTTGTTGGGGGAAAGGTGGAAGAATGTAAATGCATAAATCAAATGATACTCCTTGCTAAAAAAAAAAAAAATACTGTGATCATCAACTTAGTTAAGAGAATAATAAAGTGCAAGAGACTAGAAAAAAGAAGTGTGTCAAAAGTTTAATAACTTCACATTGTAAATAAGAAACCCATTCTTGTTCATGTTTCATTTGTTTATTTTACTGAACACCTTAATGAAATGTGGAATCTTGGGTTTAAAACAACTATAGTGTATTCCCCAGCCTTTTATAAGCCACCTAAAGACTTACAAAACAACTCAAAGGAGAAAAAATAAAGTAAAATACCTCTGGCTCTTGGCTTGATCATTTACCCCTGTAGTCTGTATATGTTTGTTTATAAACATAATTTCAAATTTTGTGTCAGTATTGTGTTAATACATTAATTTATAATGTGTATTAATTATGACATGGGTTTTCACTTCTCTACTTTATATTTCAATATTGGAAGGAAATGATATGATATCAACAACCATTTATTGATTGCTTACCATGGGCCTGGCGATTTTCTAGGCCCTTTACGTACATGATCGATTTAACCCTCAACAAAATCTCTGTGAATAGATACAATCATCTCTATTTTCCAAACAAGACTCAAAAAAAAAAAAAAAAAGGTCACCTACCCAAGGTCACAGACAACCAATGGAAGAGCTAAGTGTTGGCATCAGGACTATGTGAACCCCAAAGTCCATGCTTTCTCCTCATACTGTATGGAAACTAGTATTTTCTAATAATATTATGCAGCCATCAAAGAATATAACCACATAGATACGTGCCATTTCTCAATTTTAGATCTTTACAGAATTTGAAAGAATCTACAGATGTATATCGTACATCTCTGTATCCCATACAGCATACAGAACAATGCATGGCACTGTTCTTGAAAATGTTCAAGTTGTTATTGAATAATTAATTTACTCAAACGTGTAGAACAGAACCCACTGGACTTCTTGTGGAGATCTGAATATGAACTAGCCACCGACCTTCAGCACATTATTTCCTCTTTTGTGCCAAAAGGCATAATAATGTCTGTTGTTGTATTTTCTTCAGAAATCATTGCGAGGATCCAATGAGATAATATATGGAAAATGCTTTCTAAACTGTAAAATCCTCTATAAATGTAAGCACTACAATCAGCAGTGTCACAACAGTCACTCACCCAGAGTAACATTTAGTAGAGGTAATATTCATTTCATCTCATCTAATTTATTATTTATGATTAGTACAAAGGCAAAGAAAAAATTCTGGATTGGTAAAGTTAAAATTTACCAACATGCAACATACAAAGGTACATTGATTGATGATACAAAATCTTTTAAGCCTAAATGAAATTTACCACTACATCCCAGAAAGTGTGAACTGATAAAAAGTTGTGAAATATTGCTGCCATTTTACTATCATATTTATAATCTACATCAATGACTGCTGATTCCATAAGCCTGAGTCAAAGCCTAGAAACGTTTGTTTTTAAAAAGTTATTTCAGGTAATTCTGAGTCACAGTTGCTTTGAGAACCAATTCAGTAGCCTCTCCTTCAAATAATTATTGCTCTTAATCAAATCTAAGATGCCATAGGTTGTAAGAAACATCCAGACTGCAGAGATATTAAAAAGTGGGGGGGGCCAGCCCCATGGCCTTGTGGTTAAATTCAGCGTGCTCCACTTCAGTGGCCAGGATTTGGTTCCTGGGCACGGACCTACACCACTCATCAGTGGCCATGCTGTGACAGTGACCCACATACAAAACAGAGGAAGATTGGCAATGGATGTTAGCTCAGGGCAAATCTTCCTCAAGCAAAAAGTGGAAGACCGGCAACAGATGTTAGCTCAGGGCAAATCTTCCTCAGCAAAAAAGAAAAAAAAAGTGAGGAGAAGATACGTATCTTAGAATTAAGGAAATACAGTTAAATTGAAGACTAGTGCCTTTATTTCAGGATAACCCTGAACACTAGGGGGCGCCCAACTTAGTAGCACTGTGGCTGCCCTTGTGCAATCTACACACCTCTGAACAGTTCACTGTTTAAAAAACTATCAGAAATAAACTGCTTTGTATTTTTATAATCAGATTAGGTTTCTGTAACTATTTTTGCAGAAATACACTACAATTTAGTCATTGCATTGATATTAGTTGTTGTCAAAATAAATGATCCTTTATAATATGACCAGTTGGTTGGGCTTTGAAAGATTTTTCTATACTCAAATTGTTCTCAGCCCATGCCTCTTATTATGTAACCTTGAGAAAATCAACACACTTCAGTGATTGCTGCTTCATCTGTAAAGAGAAAGGATTGGGATAGATAATTTCTAAAATTCCCTCTAGATGTGAAATTTGATTTCTACGTCACTGTTTCTTACATGTAATCTTTACACCTCCAAACAGACAACTAATTCCTTAAGGATGAAGACCTTAAATAACTTTCTCCAGGGTACACACACACACACACACACACACACACACACACACACACACAGAGAAGTGCCTGGTAGTCCTGGGATGGGTCCCTGCCTGGCAAGTGCTGGCCTTTTCTTTTCACACTATCTGCTCTGTCACCTGAGATCCTCTCCTCTTGGAACGTGGAAGTGCATGCCCCTTCCCTTCCCACCCAGAATTTTCCAGAACTCTAGATCACAGCCTCAATGGTGAGACAACAAATCAAATATTTAGTGCCAGCCCCTGATTTCTACTCTTCTGGCTCTTTCAACAATTTTGAAATTTCTTGTAGTAAATCTCTTCTTTATTTATCATTGATTGAAAAAACCAGAGTGGTATCTGTTCCTTGCACTGACACCCAACTAATGCAACATTCCATTTATATTGTTTACATATTCAAACAAAACACTGTGAAATATATCAGAGTTGGTTTACTTGGAATCATCAAAACATCAGGACACCACTATAGCACTGGCCATTGAGTCTTAAATGGTTATGTTATGTTAAAACTACAAATTATTTATGACATAAATATATATGTTAATACTATATGTGTGATAATACTATATAATATCAACGTAGTTGGCATACAATTATAATCAGATATTATATATAATTATATATATGTAGTTCAAATATGTGAATGCATAGGCATAATTCTTATCAAAGATGGTGATTTCACAAGCTATGATATGAGTGTCATCTTCACATTTTAGGAGTCATAACTGGAGCAACTTGTACAAAAGTTCACATAATCTGCTATATTTTCAAAGACTGATTTAGTGTGTTTTTAAAGGGGTGATTTAGGTGTTTTTAGTTTGCTAAAGTTTATTATTTACTAAACATGACCAGGGGAAGTGTTTTAGATCCACCAGAGAAATTGCCTGTTCATATTATTTTATCATTACCAAAATATTTTGTTTCTTCTGGAAAAAGCCTACTCATTTTAAATGCCTTATGGCTTATATTTTAGTACTTCATCTATTCAGCCAAGAATCATTAATAAAATACTTATTTTAATTAACACATTCAATATAGAGCATAAAGGGCTTTTTAAAAGATGAGAAATAGAACTAATAAATGAATTCAGTAAAGTTGCAGGAAACAAAATCATACAAAAATCAGTTGGATTTCTATACACTAGCAACAAACTATCTCAAAGAGAAATTAAGAAAGAAATCCCATTTACAATAGCAGCCCCCAAAATAAAATAGTTAGGAATAAATTTAATGAAGGAGGTGAAAGACCTGTACAATGAAAATTGTAAGACATTGATGAAAGAAACTGAAGACACAAATAAATGGAAAGATATCCCATGTTCTTGGATTAGAAGAATTAATATTGTTAAAATGTACATACTACCCAAAGCAGTCTACAGATTCAATGCAGTCCCTATCAAAATTCCAATGGCAATTTTCACAGAAATAGAAAAAATCCTAAAGTTTGTATGAAACTGCAAAAGACCCTGAAGAGCCAAAACAATCTTGAGAAAGAACAACAAAGCTGGAGGTATCATGATTCCTGATTTCAACTATATCACAAAGCTATAGTAATCAGAACAGTATGGTACCGGCATAAAAACAGACACATAGACCGATGGAACAGAACAGAGAGCCCGGAAATAAACCCATGCATATATGGTCAACTAATCTTTGACAAGAGCACCAAAAACATACAATGGGGAAAGGAAAGTCTCTTTGATAAATGGTATTGGGAAAACTGGACAGTCACATTCAAAGGAATGAAATTTGACCCCTATCTTACACCACTCAAAAAAATTAAGTCAAAATAGATTAAAGACTTAAATGTAAGACCTGAAACTAAAATTCCCAGAAGAAAACACAGAGGAAACCTCCTTGACATTGGTCTTGGAAACAACTGTTTGGATATAACACCAAAAGCACAGGAAACAAAAGCAAAAATAAACAAATGAGAGACTACATCAAACTAAAAAGCTTCTGCACAGCAAAGGAAACAATCAGTAAAATTAAAAGGCTACTTACTCAATGAGAGAAAATATTTGCAAATCATGTATCTGATAAGAGGTTAATATCTAAAGTATATAAGGAACACAGACAACTCAATAGCAAAAAACCAAATAATCTGATTAAAAAATGGGCAGAGGACCTGAATAGACATTTTTCCAAAGCAGACATACAGATGGCCAATGGGTACATGAAAAGATGCTCAACATCACTCATCATCAGGGAAATGCAGATCAAAACCACAATGAGATATCACCTCACACCTGTTAAAATGGCTATTATCAAAAAGACAAGAGATAACAAATGTTGATGAGGATATGGAGAAAAGGGAACCTTTGTACATTGTTGGCGGGAATGTAAATTGGTACAGCTATTATGGAAAACAGTATGGAGGTTCCTCAATAAATTAAAAATAGAACCACCATATGATCCAGCAATCCCATGAAACTAAATTAGTAATTCAAAGAGATATCTGCATTCCCATGTTCACTGCAGCATTATTTACAATAGCCAAGATATGGAAACAACCTAAGTGTCTATCAACAGATGAACAGATAAAGAAAACATGATAAATATATATACATATATATATATATATATATATATATATACACACATATATACATACACACACAATGGAATGTTATTCAGCTATGAAACAAAGAAATCCTGCCATTTGCGACAATATGGATGAAACTGGAAGGCATTATGCTAACTGAAATAAGGCAGACAAAGGCAAATACTTTATGGTATCACTTGTATGTAGATCTAAAAAAAAAGTTGAACTCACAGAAAAAGAGGAGAATGGTGGTTGCCACAAACTTTCAGTTATAAGATGAGTAAGTTCTAGGGATCTAATGTACAGCACAGTGACTATAGTTAATACTGTATTGTGTACTTGAAATTTGTGAAAAGAGTAGATCTTAAGCATTCTCCCCACACACACACACAAAAAGTAACTATGTAAGGTGCTGGATGTGTTAATTTGATTGAGGTATTCATTTCACAGTGTATACATATATTAAATCATCACATGTACACTTTAAATATATACAATTTTATTTGTCAATTATACCTCAATACAGCTGGAAAAAAATAAAAGATGGGAAATAAATTTTCACATAAATTCGACGTAACACTGCATCTGACTTGAAAGAAAGAGACCTGTGTCCCAAGTCATTCATTCATTCAATAAACTTTTTTATTATGCTTTTACTCCATGCCAGGCCCTGTACTAGGTGGTAAGAATACAATGATTAAGACAGTCCCTATAGAGGATATTCATATACTCTCAAAGTATCATCCCATAGCTCCTTTATTAATTACAAAGAAGAAAAATTACCTGTAGATGGAAAGATCTGGCAATGCCACCTTAACCTAACTATCAAATGCAGCATCACTAAAAACAGAACAAATGACATATGTGCCTTTTGGTGTGAGGAAATGCAAAGAACACAATCTCACCTACATAGCATTCTTGCCATAATGTTTAACCCGAATCTAACAGGAAATACAATCAAACTAAAACCAGACTATGGGGTATTCTATAAGAAAACTGGCCTGCGCTCTTCAAAACTATCAGTATTACAAAAGATAAAAGGCAGCAGGGGCTTTCCCAGATTAAAGGAGACTAAAGAATCATGTCAACCAAATGCATGTTCCTTGACTGAATTCTGGATTAGAGAAAAAAGAACAGCTATAAAGGACATTCCTGGGGCAAGTGGAAAAATTTGAATCTAGATTGCATATAGATAACTTTACTATATCAATGTTAAATGTCTCGACTGTAATAATGATAGGGCGACTGTGGAATGAATGAAAATGTCATTTTTAAAAGGTACATGCTGAAATATCATGTCTACAACTTACTTTCAAATGATTCAGCATTTAATAAAGGAGACAATACAAATGTCCCAAAATGTTAACAATTGGTGAATCTACATGAAGGGAATACCGTGTCCATAGTACTATTTCTTCCACCTTTTATAGACTTGAAAATTTTTTAAATAAAGTTTTGAATAAAAAATATATAGACCAAACATATATGCCCATCAGCTTCTAGTCTGATGTCACTATGTCATCATGCCTTCAGTTTCCTCTTCTATAAAAATAAAGTAACAATAAGAATTCCTTTTTGTATTATATTAGAAAAAGGTGTTAATGATTATAACCAGTGCTTACAAATATGCACTGAAACTAGAACTCTGTTAAACTGCTAGTCGCACTATAAACTAGCAAAAAAAAGCCACTTCAACTAGAAAGTAGGTGTATAGAACCAATAAAATCTATTTTAATCTTTTCATACTTTCACTGTTGGTAATAAATTTACCAAATCTAAATAAGGAAATTTTTGCCTATAAATAGCCCCTAATTATTTCTAGGTTTGCCACCTACCAAGCCCATTGACTAAAACAAGTAACTTCTGTAACAATGTGCAACAGTTGTGTATTTTGTGCACAATGAGGTTTATACTTTGTATCACCTATGCCTCATTACATAAACATACAAAAAAGACTTTAGCCGTCAAACTATAATATTTCATTATTAACTGCAAAACACACCCTGGCTCAACCAGGCTCCCATCCCCTGAGGACCTACTGGGAGAACCCTTCTTAAGGACTTTCTGCCAACCTCACATTCTGCCTCTTTCTAGTTAAAAAATTATCTGGACTAAATTGAGATCAAGCAAGTAGAAGTCAAATATTTGTGATTCTGCTATTATCTAAAATTTCTATCATCACCTCACAGAATAATACTGTGCCCTTAGCTTTCATTGAAGGCTATTACAGAAAGAGTCATATTAAAATGTTTCAGTATCCACTGTAAAACTGTAGTCACTCAATATCACATCAAGTCCCAAATGAGAAATTTCATTTAGAACTGAGTGTCAAGAAAAATTGTTTCCTCTGAGGAGCTGGTTTTCTTCTCTGCTTTTAGACTGCTTCTCAGATGTACCTTAATGCTCTGCTGCTGGAGAGTCAACTCTGACATTGAATAAAAATAACATTAACAGTGGCTCCGGTGGCCTAGTGGTTAAGTTCACATGCTCCGCTTCGGTGGTCCTGGCTTCACAGGTTTGGATCCCAGTGGTGGATCCCACACACCACTTATCAAGCCAAGCTGTGGCAGGCATCCCGCATATAAAGTAGAGGAAGATGGTCACAGATGTTAGCCCAGGGCCAGTCTTCCTCTCTCTCTCTCTCTCTCACACACACACACACACACACCCAATGACATTAACACTTGTAGACTACATATTAGCTTCCTTCTCCTTTCCTTGGTTCTAATTTTCCATTTCTATTTCACCAATAGTCTTTATTGGACGCCATTTCTAGGCCCAAAATTTAAAAGTACAGACAGTCCCCAACTTATGATGGTTCCACTTATGATTTTTCGACTTTACTGTGGTGTGAAAGCGATACTCATTCAGTAGAAACTCTACTTCAAATACTGAATTTTGATCTTATCCTGGGCTGGTGACACGCAGTACGATCCTCTCTCATGACGGCTGGGCAGCGGCAGCGAGCCTTGGCCCCCAGTCAGCCACGCGATCACGAAGGTAAACAACTGATATACTTACCAGACAACCATTCTGTTCTTCACTTTCAGTACAGTATTCAATAAATTACATGAGATATTCAAACTTTATTATAAAATAGGCTTTGGGTTAGATGATTTTGCCCAACTGTAGGCTAATGTAAGCATTCTGAGCACATTTAATGTAGGCTAAGCTATATGTAGGTTAGCTGTATTAAATGCATTTTCAACTTACGATATTTTCAACTCATGATGGGTTTATCAGGACGTAACCCCATCGTAAGTCAAGGAAGATCTGTTCAACATAGCGATGAAAATGTTTTGGAACTAGACAGAGTTGATGGTTGCACAACATTACAAATGTACTAAATGCTACTGAATTTTACGTTTTATTTAAAATAGTTAATTTTATGTTCTATAAATTTTACCTCAATAAAAAAAAAGGTACAGCATAATCCCACCAAGTAGCAATAGGTTAGCAGCCAAACATCATACCACATTCTTCCCATTTGCACTGTGTGGAGAGAAAACGAATCTGTCCTCTGCCATCTGTATTGCTGCTCCCTTGCTTCTACTTTTCTATGTTCCAGTATAATTTTCAACTCCTCAGTTTATGTTAAAAATCCTTAAACATTCTCTTACGCCAGTGGTTTCTAAACCTGCCTGGTTTTTGGACTCAAGAGGATTCTTTTATTCAAAGGACATCTTTCATAGAATCCCAGTAGATAAATCAAATAAAACCAGCTGCTTTGGTTGAAGATGCTGAGTGAGAGGTCTGAGACCTCCACACACTGTGGCCCCGGGGTTTCTCCTCAGGTTTCCCCAGCAGACCAACAGGCCACATAGAAAGCTAGAAACTGACACTACAAAGAGAAAAAAGACTTTCAGATGACATTTCTAGATAACCACAACTAAAATGTTAGCTTATCTCCTGTGATCCAGATAATTACTTCACTCCTCCACTCCACTCACAGATGAGGGACTGAAGTCTTTTAAGATATAATATAGCTTAACATCCACCAGTTTTTCTTGAGAAAATTACTTCCTAACAACTTTTATGGCATGGTTATGCAAAGGAATGTGCATCAATATTTAATCAAAACATTAACTGACAGGTTCTTAGAAAATTATGAAATAGAACTGATTTTTCTATAACCAACTTACTCATTTTTATTACTTTTACTACTACAGTTAAAAAGGTTTCAAATATTCCCCCATTTTTAATCGATGTTTTAATTCAGCTTTGTCAGCCAACGTGGCAAGTTTTAGAAAGATTCGTAATTCAAAATTCATTGTTTTATATATGTTCATAGTTTTACGAAGATATGCTCATATTATATGTTCATAGTTTCTGAACACATGGAGTTTCCATATATTAATTAGGGTATTTTGGGTCATAAATTCCAATATTGTATCTTTATCTTCCATGGAAGAGGTACAAAGCTAATCAGATTTCCCATTTCTGGGCAGACAATAGCAAATGCTAAGTAATTCCAGGTATTATAAACTGATTATAAAACACCTGTAACAAATAGTGAGTTTACCTGGAAGAAAGGAGAAGCACAAACAGGTGCATAACAAGTGTAAGGAACTAAAAAATAAAAATTCAGTCAAACCTCAAATAACTGCTAAAATGAAAGCAGTCAAGAGGAAGGCAATACAAAACTAGTCAAAATATGGTAGAAAAGAGTTTACTTACTTAAAATTACATCCTGTATTTAAGAACTAATTTACAGACATCATTCAAAAATATAAAACTAATTCAAATAGAATAGTTTAAAACATCAGTCATTAATTGGTTTGTTGACAAGAAATGACCAAATGTCAAAACAGTTGTATTAGTTTCTTGGCTAAATGTTCCTTTCAATATATATATATACACATATATAATATATACTTTATATATACATTAAATAATATATATTGTATTTCTATTTAATATATATTCATATTTATTACAAATATATATTGTATATATTATAATATAAATATACTCTGATATAATATAAATAATATATATCTAGTGTAAATATTAATATACTTATTTAATATAACATAAAATATTTAATATATATGTTACAAATAGGAGCCAACCTGGACGAAGACAGTCCTTGTTGCATGCTTATAAGTAGCAGGAAAAAAAACTACCTACTGATTCTTAAATATAGCACTTCATTATAGTGCAAATATGCACATAATAATAACCGTTATTTTATAGGACACCTTGTATGTGCAGACACTTTGTAAGGCACTTTACTTTTTTCTCTAATAAGTAAGTTCTATTAGCTCCATTATACAGACAAGAAAACTGAGACTCACACAAGTTAAGTGATCTACCCAAGGCCACATAACTAGTGGAGAGTAAAGTTCTGAATCAAGAGCTCTTGATGCTCACTGCAATTCAAATACGCTAAAGAAATGATGCATAGTTCAACTTTGCAGGCATCTAATAAAATAAGACATACTACACTTTTAGGGGGAATAGAGGGTCTGTAACAAGAACTGGCTGGCTTCTAAACTCTTGGAATTTCCCAAGTGATAGGAGTATCTTTGTTCTTCAAGGTAAGCCTCTGAGACCACACTCCATAGTTTATCCTAACGAGGTGACTCACGCCCCTTGGATAGTTTATACCATAAGAAGACTCATCAGAAAGACCAACCAATGATTAGAGGGTGGGGCTTCATGATATCATGTGCCCAATGATTGAATCAAACATGCCTATGTAATGAAGCCTCAAAAAAAAAACTCTAGACACTGAGGTTTGGGTGAGCTTCCCTGGTTAGCAAGACTCCTTGTGCACTGTCACATATTGATGTTCAAGGAAGTAAACTGGAGTACTGAACACTTATAAGAAGAGGACAAAGTTACCAATTTCATCCTTTCCATTTGTAATTTCCTGGAAAAAAGCTATGTAAGATATATGTTTGTTAAAAATTAAATAAATATCAAAGATGCTATCAAAAAGCTTAACACTAAAATAAATGAATGGCATAAACAGTATAAAGTAAATAAATAGGCAATATTAAAATTTTGATACATACAAATTTTCAGGAATGTTGCTATTACATTAAATGATGCACATCTCTAGAGGAAAGATGAAATTCTGACAGTACATAATAATGAAGAAAAGGAGAACAATGCCAAAGAAACGAATGGAAATATGGCCACTAAGATGTCAGATACGGGCTCAATACAGGTTTAATGAACCCATAAAATGACAATTATGAAAATATTGGCTTTGGTAAATTGCAGTCTTCTTCACCAAAAAATTAAGCAAAATTTCAGGAAAACTATTTTCAAATGCAATTCTTATCAGCTTGCACAAGTTTTATTCTTCGTCTCTCCAATGTACCTGGCATGAATCAGTCACAATAAATGACCTCTGAATTAATTAAATCTGACATTATATTGCTTTATGAATACTGTAAATAACATTTTTAGGTAGAATCTTTTTTGTTTCCAAGTATGCTCAAGCACTGAGACCCATACTTAGAGATACGCTAGTTACAAGGTTTTTTTTTTTTTGGCTATTCAAATCCAAATTCCCTAAGGATCTCTAACAAGCAATACATTTCATATATCATAGCCTTTATTTTCAACACAATAATTAAATTATACAATTAAAACTTAAATATGGATTTTTCACCAATTCATATTTTCCTCCCCAAATACTGCCAAATAATTGAGACATATTTAAACCAAGTGATTATTTCTTAAAACAATATTAATTACAAGTATAGTAATGCATATGCTTCCACTGGGGAGAAAAAAACATTTCTATTTTAAAAGATTTTTATTTAATAATGTTTAACAAGAAAAATCATGTGTGGATACTGGAACTGTCAACAATAAATAAAGCAAAAATGTAAATAAAAGGAATATTTTAGGAAATACAGTCATTTCTAATAATGCATCATAAAATAAATCTCAATTGTGATTTTAAAAAAGGTATATAGTCTACCATTCCAAAACATAGCTTGAACTATCTATTCATATCTACTTATATTATTTAATAGGGTTCTTTCCAGGTTTAAAACAAAAAAAAAAGATTGATACAAATGTTAGCATAGGTGTTTCAATTTAAATTCTTCTAAATTCAAGTCTTCTCCTACAGAATATAAAAATATTGTCCATGTGGAATTAAAGCTGCATGCAAAAATTGCTTCCAACTTTTAACTAAAAGATTTTAAGTAAAATATACTATCATTTCCAAAGTTAAACAAAGATTTTTATCTTGCTCTATTTATTCAGCTTCTACAGAAAACATATAGGAGCTGCTAGACTTTATTAAGCAATAGGCAGCTACAAATCGGCAGGCTGCTTTTCAACACAATTTATGGGGTGGAATTTGACGTGTTGGTACAAGGTTGACTCTAGATACAGACAAGCAAGACCCAACAAGAGCCTGCGAATCCCCAGTCCTTTTTCCCAGGGTTTACAATGATTTGATCTAAAGGTATATATAGTTTGCTTTTGAAATACTATCTGTAAAGTACTTTACATAATTACGCTGGAAACATACTCAAATATAGCCTTTTATAGTTGTCAGATTCCTCTACCTAATCCCAAACTATTATTTCAAATTTGAAAATTAAGTACTCTCTAGGAAAAACACAAACATGAACATATAAATGTCTTCCCTAATTAAATATGTGACTACTCTTTTACCCACTGCTGATTCTTTTCAGAAACTATGAATTGGTGAAAAACCTGAATTTAAGTTTTAATTGTCTAATTTAGAGAAGTTAGAGAAAGTAGAGACTGTTTCTATGTAACTAATCAAAAGGATCAAAATATCTAGTTTTCCTTCCTTCCCCGCCTATCTTTCAAACTACACAGCTCAATGAGAACTGGTGAAGCTCTCTTAATCATCCTTCCAATAAAGGAGTTGATGAACTAACCCTTGCTCTCCACTGCCTCGGTAAAATACGCAGGTCCCGTGTGGCCACAGACTACTAGCTACTAGGAGCTGGAGGCCCGCCCTCCACACACAAAAGCATATCTGTCCCCCTAGTTGAATCCCATGCTTCTGAGTCTACCATGTTTGTCCCCAGTCCTGTTTGTACTCACTACACAGCTACTGCAATCACATTCATGTAATTGAATATAATGTAAACTGATAAAATGAGTTCCAAACGGAAAAAAAAACATGTCTTAGAAGACTAAGGCGAGTCACTAAAACAAAAAACTGTTGTCAAATCAAGCAGAGATGCAACAGCCGTAAAGGAAAATGAGAAAAATTGTAGCAACGTAGGATGACTTTGTACTCAGACCAATTCACAACTGTCTGTATTCCGACTCCACTTGAAAGAAACCTTAAAATGTGATTTCGTCAAAAAATGCAACAAAGACTCCACTCTCACTAACTACCCCTCTGCAAACAAAGGTCCTTGACCTGGATCTACCTCAAAAGACTAGGAAATAGCTGGCTTAAAATGTTCAAGAAATGTGTTCTCTCTGATACTCTGCTTTAACCAAAATATTAATCTCCCAACTGCCTGTCCCAATATGCCAAGTGAAAGGGTTTCTCTAATATATATATTATTAGCCTGCTTCTCATATAGGCTTTTTATAGAACATCTAATTTAAACCAACTGCCTCACACCAAAAGAAAAAAAAGTCACGATTGCTTAAAATCTGGTTCATTAGAAAGGTCAGAACTAACATAGAAGCCTGAACATCAAAAGACCTCAGGGGTTTGGTACAGGCAATTATTTCTTTAACAGAACACAAAAACACTAACTATAACAGAAGACTGATAAGTTGGATTTCATTAAAATTAAGAACTGTTATTTCATAAAAGACAAAAATGAATAAAAAGGCAAGCAATACACTAGAAGAAAATATTCACAATATATCTGAAAAAGACTCATGTCCAGAATATATATATATATATATATATATATATATATAATTTAAAAACCTCCTACAAATCAATAGTAAAAGACAACCAATTTTTTTTAATGGGCAAAAGATTTGAACAGGCACTTCAAAAAAAAGAATATCCAAAAGTCATCTGAAAAGGTGCTCAGCACATCATTAGTCAGCTGGGAAATGCAAATTCAAACCTTCATGAGATACCACTACACTCCCACATAAATGGCTAAAACGTAAGAACTGACAAGCACAATTCTAAGATCCAACAATTCCACTCCTAGGAACACACCCAAGAGAAAGGATTGCTTGTGTCCACAAAAGACATATACAAAGATGTCCATAGCAGTTTTATTCATAATAGGCCCAAACTGGGAACAACACAAAGTCTGCCAACAATAAAATGGATAACTAAATTGTAATATAATACTGCAGCAATAAAAAAGGACACACTTCTGCTACATGTAACAACATGAATATATCTCGCAGGCATAACTTTGCACAGAAGAAGCCAGACACAGAAGAGTACATACTGAATAATTCTCTTTATATAAAGCTTAAGCACAACTCATTTATGGTAACAGAACTCAAGATAATGATTTCCAGAGGGGGGTGGGTATCTACTAGAAGAGGGCACAAGACATTGTTCTGAGTGCTGGATATGTTCTACATTTTAATGTGGATGGTGATCTCATGGATATACATTTACCTCAACTTAAGACTTAATTAATTCACTAATTATTTATTAATACAGACAGACAGAACTTAGGGGCTAACCAGGGTTCCTGGACCTCGGCACTATTGATATTTGGGGCCAGTCAATTCTTTGTGAGAGGCTGTCCTGTGCACTGTAGGATATTTAGCATTGTTGTAGGATATTTAGCATCATCTCTGGCCTCTCTACCCACTAGGTGCCTGCAGCACCCACAGCCCCAGTATGACAACAAAATATGTCTCCAGACATTGCCAAATGGTCCCTGGGGGATAAAATCTACCCCCCTTTCCTGTTGAGAACCCCTAGGTTTAACTCCTGGTCTAACTGGAGAATGTAGTAAATCTTTCTTATGACCTCTCTCAAAGTCTGAATCAGAGTACAATCAGGACGTGACTTAGAAATTAAATACTAGAATCCTTGACCTACAAGGATAGAAGGATTTAAAAGTCTTTCATTTGACACAAGCAATATTTAGCCAGTTGCCTGATATTAAGAAGCACCTGGGATGCTTACAAACATGAATTCCCCAGTGCTTTCCCTAGAAATTCAGTAGGTCTGGGGTGAGGCCTAGAAATCTATACTGTCTAACAGGCAACTCAGGTGATTTTTAGAAACAGGCAAGTCTGAGAATAGTACTCTAAGACAGCTATATTTAATATATAAACCTTGGGTAGAAAATCTTTTGGCTATGTTGCATGACAAAAATCCTAGACATTTCCACAAGCAGGACAAACAAGGCTTTCTTTTTTTTAATCTCACGCTTAAAAAAAATAAAAGTCTACTAAAGCTGAAACACTGGGTATAGGAACTATCTAATATTTCATGAAAGATGGGCCACGCAAGTGGCTGTGGCCTCCCCTAGGGGCCTACGAGACTGACACTATCTCTGGGTTGCATGACCTTGCCTTTCAAACCAGAACAGTAGAAAGAAAAAGCATTACGTAAATTTAAACTGGGATCCTGTTTCAGATAAGCCATTCTTTTACCCCAACAACCTCCCTACTTACCTCCACCACTACTCTATCTCTTGTCACAATCTGCCGCTACTGCAATTCCCCACTTTCCTCAAGTCACCCTAATTACTGGCTCACTCATTCAGCACACCTGCTCCCACCAGCAGGCCCAGGACTGGTCACACTCAGTGATCGCTCCGGTCCTGGCAGGAAGCAGATCATTTTTTTACCAGCCTAGAGCAAGCACTGACTTAGCTTCAAGGTCATCTTCTTCTCACCAGTTCTTTGCAGTTCTCAACTGCTCTTCAAACTTCTCTGCTTTTCCCTTCCCCCAACACTGACCTGACACTAGTTCCTTCCCAATTTCCTTTTGGCTAATCTGATTCCTGAGTCCTCACCTTTATCTTCTCCAAATGTATTTCTGATGGATTGTTTGGCTTCTCTTTTTATGGTGCCCTCATAAAGGTGAGTTTTTATGCCTGGCCGCTACAATTTAACGATAACAACTATAATAACAATAATAATAAGTTGCTATCCTGTGAGTGCTTCCTTTGCTGCAGGCATTATGCTAAATGTTTGATATCAATTATCTCACTTCTTTTTCATAATTCTGTGAGACAGGTGCTAATATTATTCCTACTTTATAGAAGGGGGAAAGAGACTTAGATTAAGTAATTTGCTAATTCTCCCAATTCCATCTAGTCTCTGTACTCTGGCACTGCTTTTTTTTCTTGCTCTTCCTCCTCCAAAATACATGCACACTCTCTACCCCACTTCCCTATATCTCTCCTCTTCTGTATAAATACAGCATCGTTTACCTGGTTCCCTATTGAGGACTATACGCTTTCTCCGTGTTCTTTTTCTTAACACAGTGGTAATACCATTCACTCTCTTTAATTATTTAACATTTCCCCTTTGAGTCTTTTCTCATCTGACTGCAGTATAAACCTCTTAAGGCCCAGGTCAAATGTCATACTTCTTATACCCCTGGACACATAGCACAGTCCTACTCAGGAAGAAAACACTCAAAAATGAAAAAAAAAATGTGTATTTTATTGAAATCATTTCAACAGAGCACATAACAAATCCCCAGTACATATCAGTCATTGTGCTAGATGCTAAAGATACAAAAATGGCACTGTCTCTACTTTTAATGAATTTAAAAACTAGTAGTGGGAAGAGGCCTGCAAATAAACAACACGAATATTTGACAATTGCTGAAATAAGTTTATAAATAAGGAGTGTGGGAGCACAGAGGAAGAATCAACTTTCAGATAGGTGATGGGGGTTGATAGAAAAGATTTTACAGAAAAAGAAGTGACTTCTGAGGGATGTTAGTAAAGATTAGGAGACCACACCACCAGGATGGTGAATTAGAAGACATTCCCAGCAAAAAGACCAGTGTGTGAAGATAAAGAGTGAAAAGCCAGGTGGGCATGAGGAATCACCGTGAGAAGTTGAGAGAGGCTGGAGCACAAGGTGGGAGAAAGGGCCGAACTGAAGCCATGTTAAGAAGCTTGGGCAGTCTCCGAGTTACCGGGCTGGGCATAAAAAGGAAAGAAACAAGGACTGAAGTAAATGGTTGAGCCAAATTTACCCCATCAGTGACTACAGCATCTTATAGACTGGACACAAGCATTATACAAAACTAAGTTGCACCCATTCATTATGTGTTTCCATAAATGATTTCTCATCATCATCTTCAATATCATCATGATTACTTAAGCCACTAGCTTACAAAAGAGTGCATCTAATATTCTACTGTATATTTGGGGGCAATTGAGTGTTTGTACCACAGGAAGTAAGCAGCAGAGCGACAGGAGCTCATATTCAATTCACCACTTTTTTGTAAACAATTTTTGTACACCTCTTAGAACCTACAATACACAAAATGGCATAAAAGGAATGCAAGCAATGGCTTAAAAGAAAAAAGGTTTAAAGACTGTTTATTTGTTCCTCACCACATTCCAGACATGACTCCAAGTGAAGAACTATCTGTGGATTTCAATTATCGTATGTTCTCAAACTCCCATTTCCACAGATAATGGAACTATAAATTTCTTTACTACTACAGCTTCAAAAAATTACTAGGTGCCATAAACTTTGCAGCCTACCACGATGTTCTTTCAAAGTGGCTTGATTACATTTCTGAGCAGCTTGGAAATCACCACGAAACCATTTAAAAATTTTTTAACCTCATTAAACCCATAAATGCCACAGTATTTATGGAAATTTAAGAATGATAGAAAAACCACTGCCATTAAAATTTCCTAATCACTGAGTTCTTCATTGCCTACATACAGGTAGATGTATTGACTTGAAAAAGTCTCAAACAGATGAAGAGTGATATTTCATTAATGAACAAAAACCTTAAGTGTTAATTATCTGTCATTTCTCTCTAAACTCTAGACCCTGAAATTTCCACACTCCTGGAGACTAAGTGCACATCTCATGTCAGGGATATGGAGTGCCCCAACAAATGTGTGTTCTCTCCACAGCTTCCCCACATAAGTAACTCAGCTTACGCTACTACCACTGAAGAAATCACTTATACCTCTTATTCCCAGTGTTAACTCACTAATCTTACACTTGATGAGCCTCAACAAATATTAGCTAATGGCCATGGTGGAGGTGATAACAATGGTGGTGACAAGGAAATTAAAACACTCGGACAACTACGAGATTCTCATGGCTTCCATTGTCTAACACGTAACCAAAAATCATCCTCTAAAAATCCTGTGCTGACACTGTTATTATTATCGTTTTTTCCAGATCAACTATTTTTTAAATATAAAGCCAGTTCCATTATGGATAGCATATTGAACCAGAAGGGACAAACTCAAACGTGTCCAATGTTCTGAAGCTTAATACAATACACAAGACAATGACCAAAGTGTATATTACTTCAAAAATAAATAAGCAAAGAATGTTATATTTACATTATGTTTTCTTTCTGGGGAAGTCAAATCATAAACCTATCTCTTACTAGGTAGAAGAGTTAATGTTTCCTCCTTCCAGGACTAAATGTCCTCCTTCCACCACTCATAAACCTAGGAGGACAGAGGCTGGAGAAAAAAAGATATGGCAAAGCAGAGCTAAATTTCTCCCAAAATGCCTGGAGCATCGTTTTCCAAAGCTGAGAGAATCATTACCACCTTGGGCAAATTGCCTGGCTGCCAATGCAGCCCCAAATGACCATAAATAAAACCTTAATTACATTAATTAGAGCAATTTCTTCCTGCAGAGCATCTCATTGTTTGGGGGCCCTGTCTCAACCTTGGAGCCAGTTCCTTCCTTGGCTCACCCCCATCACAGATATCTCACTTCTTATAACACTGCTCCTAATTATGTTTCAATGTGTCATGGACTCATTTTTTTCCCCAAGATCCCTTCTCTCTCTCTAACGACAGATGTCATCTATGGGTATTATGTACCTTCTGCAGAGCATGGGTAATAATGTCCATGCAATGACTGTAGAACATAACCTTATGCTAAGAGGCTGATCTACAACCTGATTTCTCATAGAATTTACCCAGCTACTGACAGGTAAAGTGATATTTTAACTGCTATTTGTGACAGATATTCTAATAACCATCAATCAAACACCTAAGCACTGATAACTGTTAATACACACAAAATATTGCCAATATGCCTGCAGTCAGAGACAGTGTTTTGACTATTACTACAGAAAGAAAATATGTCATAGCAATTTGACCAGAGGTGGTATAAGAAGCAGTAGGGTTATGATGGCAGCTGAGGAGTTTGACAGGACTGGGCTGTGGCTACTCCTATGGGTCTCGCAGTTTCCTGAGCTTAGGTTAATCAAAAGTGGTTCCTGGAGTTGTAATCAAAAACCTGTACAGGAAGTGGCCTTGCATCCCCTAATGCACCGATTCTCCAAATCCAAGCTGGCTGCATCCCAGTTACCTGTTTTTACATAAATTCCCAAGTCCCACCCCAGAGATTCCGATTCAACATATCTGGCGAGAGGCCCAAAAACGAGTAGACATGTATACTTTTCTTAAACTCCCCATCAGGTTCTTATGTGCAATCGACTTGAAAAATACCCAATATCACCCTCCGGCCCGCCCCCCACCGAGGTTCTGATTTCAGTGGCCCCAATGTTGGTGAAAATGGTTGCCAGTGCTCTAGAAATCACAACTACTGATGGAAGCATGTCATCTCTCTCAGGTATCTTAGGTCAGAAAAAGTTTGCAAATGCCTGTAAACATTCAGCCCTCTCATTTTACAAATGAGAACTCTTGATTTAGCCCCTAAAACCTATTTCTCCTCCATTCCTCCAACCAGCCTTTCTCATAACTGTAAATGGTATCAAACCCACCTGTTAGTAAAAACTCAGCAAAGTTGGGAGTCATCCTTAACTGTTATCTCCACAAGAGGCTTTCCCTGACCCATCTCTTGCTTTTGGCTACAAGTCACAGAAAACCCAACTCTACTCACATAAACTGAAAAAATCGCAGGTTGGTGGTAATCAGACTTGTTCCCATCAGAGTTCAGCGAAGTTTTTTCCAGTTCTCTCAAGAGTGCCCTCCTCAGTTTCTTCATCACTGGTAGTGAAATAACTATAACAGTTCCAGGCTTTACGTCCACACACAACAACCAAGGAGAAAACTTTCTCAGGAGCCCCAAACAAATTTCTCTCCTCTCTCATTGGCATAAACTGAGATACAATCCCAGGGACCACTGGATCTCCAGGTACAAACTTATAAACTGGCTTGTGCCTGGATTCTTGGACAAACCAATGGCATTTCCTACCTTGGAGCTGGGGATGGGGCCAGCTTTCCTGTAGCCTACAAGTGAGTGGCAGAGGGAGAGAGAACTGAAGAAAACATGAAGATTTTGTTAGGAAAAGAGAGCTAGAGGATCATCTACTACCCAATCCAATCTAGAATAAGTTTCCTCTTTTTATTCTTTTACAGCACCACATTCTTTTCCTTTGTAGCCTTTACCACTATTTGAAATTAGATATTTGTGGATATGTAGCTAACATTTACACGGCACTTACGAGACAGCACTGTTCTAAGTGCTTATATGAATGAATTCACTTAACGCTCATAGTAACCCTATCATTCCCATATTACAGATGTGGAGATCAAGGTACAGAGGGGTGCTCCAGGGCCATGGAGCCCACAGGTGGGAGAGCTGTGAGTCTCAGTAATGAGACTCCAGAGTCCAGGTGCTCAGCTGCTCTTTCTACTCCTCCGCAGAACTATCAGATATATGAAGTAGCTATGCATCTGTTTCATACACCACTCCATATTAGCATCCAGTACAGTACCAGGCATAGAGGAAACATTCAGTTCACCTAAGAACTGGACAAATGAATAGATGGTGAAGGAATAAGTGAATGAATGAATGAGGTAATGAACAAAGGAACAACTAGAAAAACCATGATCCAGGTTCATGTTATACGATTAATTAGGGATGAGTGGGCCCAGACCTTCAATTTCCTGTGTCCTGCCTGGCTTGTCTAGCTGGAGGTCTGTTATCTCTGTTCCATATGGTCACACCTGCATAGTCAATAGTAAACAGTATTTTCTCCTTCGAAAAGCCACCAAACAGCAAATGAAAACTCAACCAGGAGTAATTCACTTCTTCTGAGACAGATCTTACATGAACACGTTCAAAATAGAGAATGACAAGGGTTCAGAATGGGTTTTTCCTGCATTTACCCCATCTGCATTAGACAAGTGAACATTTTATTCATTGAGAGTAAGAACCAAAAACTGAAAACAAATACAAAGCCCTTTGCAGTATCGGGTGCAGAGAAAATTTAACAAACATTTTTTAAATCAACAATTTTTAGTAAACTAATCAGTTCAGAGTCTCCATTAGATTTATGGAGATCTAAGTAAACACAAAGCATTTGTTGTAATTCTCTTTCATGGTGGCAACAGGACTTTTAAAAATAAATCATCTGGAAAATATAAGCAGCTAAGAAAAAAATTACAGGGCATACATATGTCAGTTCCCACTGTCAATGTCCAGAATTAAATCTGCACTCAAAAGAAAGATCATAGCAAAATCACAGCAAACAATGTTTACAGAGAAACTATTAATTGGTATCATCACATGCACACAAAAGCTAGTAACCTGACTGGTTCCTAAGTAAATGGGGGTTAATGGAAACAGGGTAACTCTAATCCAATTCTGACAAATATCAACTCTCATACTCAGTATGTACATTGCAGCTTGTCCCTCTATAGAAGTGACTTGTGCGTTTATCCTCCACTCTGGGAGCAAAAGAAAACAACCTTAGAAAATAAGCAAACTTGTTATAAAACTATTTACACGTTTGCCTTTGGCCTTAACAAGGAGCAATATTTGCCGTTTTCAACAACACAGCATCAGCAATATCTGTGTCTTCAAGCCAAGCTTACTAATGGAAAGCAGCTTTTCAAAGATCATTTCAACCATTAATAAGGTACGATGACAAAAACAGAGAAGCTCATTTAGAAAACACACACTGCTTCATCAATGGAGCAAAAGGGATCTCCTACCCCATGCAAGGGATCAAACGCTAAAGAAAATGGGGAGATGCTCATAGGTGGAGAGATTATACCTGAAGGCAATGAGGGAATGAGGAGAAAATTTTATTTATTGAGGAGATGAGGGAGAGGCAGGGGCCTATATTTATAAAGGCAAATGACTGTGGTACTTTTTAATTTTTCCTGGAAAAATAAAGTCATCTTTCCTTGTGTCATTTTTTCTTTAAAGTAGAACCCCACCCCATAGGAATACTGCAGAGCATGAATACTATCTTACTTTTGTAAGCTTGGTTCATGCCTCAGTGGCCAGTGAAAACTATAATCAACCTATCAACTATTTTGATCATAAACATTAGATAAAATTAATACAAGGGAAGTAATTACTCTGTCACAGGGCATGCTGTTTAAGCAAATAAAGAAATCCAGAATACAAATCCTACATCTTATTATCAGTCAACAGTTCACTGTGGACGGTGGCCAGAGTTTTTTTCTTTCCCATCCCTGGTCTCATCCTGGTGGATCTCCTCTCCATTTTCACTTTCCTTTTTGATTAACAGAGAACTGAGACAGGGGGCCCATTCAGTGGCATAGTGGTTAAGTTTGCGCGCTCCACTTCAGTGGCCTGGGGTTCATAGGTCCAGATGTCAGCCCCAGACCTATGCACCGCTTAGCAAGCCATGCCGTGGCAGGCGTCGCACATATAAAGTGGAGGAGGATGGGCACAGGTGTTAGCTCAGAGCCAACCTTCCTCAGCAAAAAGAGGAGGAGTGGCAGAGGATGTGAGCTCAGGGCTAATCTTCCTGGCCAAAAGAAAATATATATATCTTAAATTAAAAAATTGAGACACCTCTTAGGCCTTCCCTGCCCTTTTTAGGATAAGTGTTAAAAATCAGGGCCTAAGAAAATGGTGCATTTTAGATTTGGGAGTAAAAACTTACAGAAGCCATTCAAAGTTTTACGTAACTAAGTAGTCTTCCAAATGTGATCATATGTCCACAGAGAAGCCTAAATAACTGAACTGAACTGAAACTGAAAACTAATCAATTATTGCAAGGATATATTCACACCACCACTCTTGCTGATCATCTTCCAGATACCTGAATGCTTGATTCACATTATTCAAAGAAAAGGCCCTGGAGATGCCTGTTCTTATGTTGGCAGCTTTAGTAAAACTTCCTGTGTTTTGATGGGGGGGGGAATTAGTCTACAAAATTTTTTCAGCAACTACATAATTTACTTATTTAAAACAATGCCTGCCTTATAATCCTATTTAATATTATCAGTATGATGTCTCTAAAATTTTAAACATTCATAACAAAAAAGTAATATTGTACAAACAATACAATCAACACTTGTTAAAGTTAATAACTTTATCCTTGCCAGCAGACCTTAAACTCCTGCCAGTGGATTTAAATTCCTTGAGGGCAGGGACCAATTCTTACTCCACTTAGTTTCAGTTTGTTGGAATGAACCCTTATTATAGAACTAGGTCCCGGGCATACAATCGTGAAGAGACAAGTTCTCTCTCCCTATGTAGCTGACATTCTAGAAGTGGTGACAGTACCTCCAGAAAGTGTTAAAAAAATTAATTTTAAATATGTAAGTGCCAAAAGGAAAACAATAAAGGGGTGAAGTAGAAGTGAAAAATTGGCATATCTACCCACTTTATTAGATAGAGAGTCACAGAGACCAATCTGAGAAAGTGACACTTGTGAATTAAGCAGAGAACCAAAACCTGAGAAAACGTTAATCTAGCAAAGAAAGGGAACATACATGCAAAGGCTCTGAAGTGATCTAAGAGTTGGGCTTGTTTAAGGATGGCCAAAATGTAGAGAAGGTGCTGAAGGGCAGCAGTCTAAGACGAGACTGGGGAGACTAACTGGGGCAGGGTCACACAAGATCACGTGAGAAGAAATTTGCCTATTACTCTGAGTGCAAAGGGAACCTGATCTGGTTTGCGTTTTATAAGAACCACTCCTACTGCTCCATGGAAGATGGGATGAATAGGAGGGCAAGAGTAGAGCAGAGCCAATAGTTGAGAAGAGTCTAACAGTCCCAACAAGAGATGATGGGGGTTAGACGCAGATGGTGCTGTGGTGATAGAGAGATGTGGACACATTACAACTAAGTTTTGGAGTACAATCAACATGACTTCCCTCAAGGACTGAAATTGGGGAGTGAAATATAATATATAAGGACTCAAATACAATTCCTAGGTTACTGGCTTCAGCAACTACATATCCAAGTGCAGATGTCAAGTAAGCATTTAGATACTGAAAAAAGTTAGAGCTCAGAGGAGAGGGCTGAACTATAGAGATAAATTTGGGAACCATCCAAAAAAATTTGCAAAATGGGTTTTAGAAAGTACGTGGGGTTTGGAAACCCAGATCTGCTACTTGATAGCTTGTGTCCTTAGGAAAAGTACAGACTTAGTTTTCTCACCTATAAAATGGGGATAAAAATACCTATTTTTAACAGGATTGTCTAGAGCGAAGGTCAGCAAGCTTTTTCCATAAAGAGCCAGATAATAAAGATTGTGGGCTTGGTAGCTAAAGAGTCTCTCTGAAAAATACTCAATACTGCCATTGTACCATGAAAGCAGCCATGGACAATATGTAAACAGATGAGTGGGGTTGTGTTCAAATAAACCTGTATTCACAAAAATAAAGGCCACAGTTTACCAACCCCTGGTCTAGAGCAGTAGTTGTCAAAGTGAGGTCCTAGACCAGCAGGATCAGCATCACCTGGGAATTGTTAGAAATGCAAATTCTGGACCTCACCCCAGACTTACTGAATCAGAAACTCTGGGGGCGGGGGTCCAGCAATCAGTATTATAACAAACCCTCCAGGTGACGCATGCTAAAGAAAATAATATATATTGCTTAGAGCTATTATTAATACATATCTATTATTATTATTAACCTTGCTCCTAGAAGTTTAGAGTATAATTCCTAAAGATAGAATCAAATACTGGATAATTGTGGTGGATCAAGCAAGAGAGAGAGAACAAAGTCTGTTAAGCTATGAGGTGAGCTTAAGTAAGACTACTTTAGAAATTAAAGATTGTTTTTATATACTCCTATTCCAAAGAACTCCTATACTTTCTCATATAGTAATTAAGATGGATTTAATTTAGTCATGTTCACACTCCACTTATTAAAATCATCAATACAATTTCAAATATATGTCTCCAACCTAACTTCCAATAGAAAGAAAGGTTTAATGCCAATTAACTTCCCGATGCCTAATGGCATATTAGCTATTAATTAAAAGTCTCTATTGCTATAACACATTTTATTTACTAGAACATAAAATAAATAAATTTATCAAATGCCATTTATTACTGTAACAGAATAATGTGACCACTGGAAAAGGTTTAATTAAGATCAATGGGGGAAGTTAAAATATAAAGGGCTGTCAAGAAATAGAATATAATACCACCTGTTTTCATATTGCTTTAACATTGCTATTAGAAACTAGTCAGAGATCTGCCTTTTGAACCTTCTCCAAACTAGACAAATGAATTATGGATGAATAAAGAGGGATCATGCCCACCATCACCACTAGACTATGTTCATGCCAACAGGCCTTTGCAAAATTCCACATGAAAAGGAAAGTAAAATCAGTACACAATGGTTAACAGTCTTACAAGGAGCCAACCGGAAAGGGCAAGGACCAGACACCAGATCATCTCTCAGAAGAGGGAAGACCAACTTCCATAACTGGAAAGAAATTCAATCAAGCAGACAGTGCATAATATTTAAAGAGTTAGGCAATTGGCTTTGGGTGGTCTTCAAAGTGGGCAACAGGTTCAGGGAGGTCCTACATAGACTAATGAGGTATCTCAACAAGTATAACAAGCATGCTACCGGAAATCTAAGGAGAAAAAATATTTGGAGAACCAACCAAGAAGGATATCAGTTTAATTTCAGGTAAACTCAGAAAAATCTCTCAGGCTGCCCAGCTAATGAGAATTAAATGATTGAAACCAGGGCAAGAGGTGAACTGAAAAAGCTGGGAGCCATCTAGGGCCTGAAAACAGATTTGCCTATTGGTCAGTAAAAGGCCTCAACTGTAAATGTATTTGTCCAGATTATGTAACCTATTACTGAAAATGTATATGAAGATAAAATTATGAGCTATAAAAAGAAGATACAATTGTGAGGTACAAAAGACTACTTGAATTGCTCAACCAGAAGCACTGTTTGACTTAGAATCTGAAATTGATGATAAACTACTCACAAGTTATATAATATTGATAGTACAAAGTTCCATGGTTGTAACTTTGAGAATTTTAGAAATTCGTGTAAAATTCACAACAGTTCCAAAGAGAAGACTATTCAATTGGTTAAGGGCATCCACAACATAAAAGAACTGAAGCAGCAAATTTAGGCTTCTATATTTAGCCAGGAAGATACCATTACTTGGAGATCCTCTTTCCAACCCAACCTCTTACAAGAAATGAAACTTGGAAGAGATCAGTAACTTAAAAAATAATAACTCCCATGACATTTTGGTGGGACTGCAAAAACCTGTGTCAAGATGATCTGAAATTCAACCAACTAAAATTTTAATCCCATATTTTTTTTCCTTTCTATCATACAATCATAGATTATCAGGGACATATTAAACAATATCTGAAATTTAAACTCAGAGTTTTCCAAACTTATGGTTGTTCAGAATCCTTTTAAAGGTAAATTAAGCTGTTAACATAATTATTTTCCTGTTACTTTATTTAAATATGTTCAAAAAAAATCTAGATAGAAACTTCATATGCTTCTAGTTCTAGTTTTTAAACAACTCTAAAACCAAAACCAGTTTACAAAAAACCCACAGACACAAGTATAAAACCAGTAACATTTATACTAACAACCTAAATTCAATGTGATCAAAGATGTTATTTTCTAAAACAACATGACTATGGCACCAGATGCTACAGCACAGATTCAGCATGCAGATGTTACCATGGACCCTCTGTTGTTTTTTTTGATCTACTTTTCCCTGCTTGAACTCCTGCAAAACCATACATCAGCCCGTCAGGTCATTAGGCTTTATCTAATCTGTAAATTTACATAGTCTTTTTCTCTTTAACCCAAGGTAATCAAGATAGCTTGACTTGGTGCCAATGTGTCTTGGTTTATTGTATATGTTTTATAATGATGATAAGATGCAATATTTTTATATCTTATAATTTTACAGTTAATAGTACATAATTAAATAATTTTATAATAAATACAGTTTAATAGTTCATGCATTATACTTTGTAATACTTTATAATATTTATATACTTTATGATTCAATAAAATATATTCAAATATTTGGTTGTACCTGTTCTTAAATACATATCCTAAAGATTTTTTATTCTAAACTAAAGTAGTTCTAAAATTACAAATAAACTCTCATAGTTTACTTCCCTGCCATTCCTAAGGACAGTACATAAAAGATACACCAAAGTTCAGCTTCACTAGCCTAACAAATTATATAGACTTTTTACTTCCCAAGAAAACAAAGTTCATACTGGCATAACTATATCAAAGCATGCATTCAGCATTAATTATTATTTTACAAATTTAATAAGCATATTTAACTACAGAGATTTTTAATATTAAACTGGGAAAAAATAGACAATACCACATGATCACACTTATATATGGAATCTAAAAAAGTCAAACTAATAAATGCAGAAAGTATTTATGCATTTGGTGGTTGCCAGGGACTGGGGGATGGGAGAAATAGGGAGATGCTGGTCAATGGGTACTAACTTCCAGTTAGGCAGGATTGACAAATTCTGAAGATGTAATGTACAGAGCGCATGGTGACTATATTTAATAACACTATATTGTATATTTGAAATGTGCTAAAAGAGTAGATCTGAAGTTTTCTCATCACACACACAAAAATGATAACCATCTGAGGTGATGGATATGTTTGTTAATCAGCTTGATTGTGGTAATCATTTCATTTCATAGGTATAAAGGTATATATCATTTCATTTCATAGGTATATCAAAACATCACATCATACCCTTAAATATATACAATTTCTATATGTTAATTACACCTCAATAAAGCTGGAAAACAAAATAAAATAAAACTACTGCATTAAAAAAAAGAGCGGATGAAGCAAGAGCATAAAAGTTTATAACACTAACAACTAAAAACTAATTTTTCAACAAATGCATTCCAGAGTAGTAGATATGAAAACAGGTTTAGAATCTGTCTGCCTGGACTGGAATCTGCTTCTTTATTACAGCCCTTGTGTCCTTAGGGAAATGATTTAACCTTTCTATACCTCAGTTTTCCCATCTGTAAAATGGGGTGAATACTGGTACATACTTTACACAGTCACTGTGAAGATAAAATGTGATTCCTACTAAAAGCACTAAAGGCAGCACCATCACCCAACAAGAGCTCAATAAGCATTAGATTTAAGGAAACGCACTAAAAAGTTACTCAGGGGGCCAGTCTGGTGGCATAGTGGTTAAATTCGCACGCTCTGCTTTAGTGGCCCAGGGTTCATGGGTTCAGATCCTGGGCACAGACCTACATACCGTTCATCAGGCCAGGCTGTGGTGGTGTCCCACATACAAAACAGAGGAAGACTGGCACAGATGTTAGCTCAGGGAAAATCTTCCTCAAGCAAAAAGAGGAAGATTGGCAACAGATGTTGGCTCAGGGCCAACCTTCCTCACCAAAAAGAAAAAGTTACTCAGACAGACACACTATGTATAGTATCATGTTACAGCCTAAAAGTAACAAGTCAATGACCTCCTTAGTATGGGTGCCACCCAGTGAGTTATTAAATTTGTATTACTATTTTATGTAGACCACATTTAAAGCAAAATCCTTTTCCTGAATATTCCGCATATTCTACTAAATTAAATTATAATTGATCTGTCCCTTATTTTACAAGGGGCTACATCTAAGCAACTGCATGTTGACTCGGTTCAGACACACCAACACAGCCCAAATGAAATGGGGCTCTACAACAACCATCCAGATGATTTCAACAAAACGAACAAAAGCCCTGAGATTAAAAAAAAAGGAGTCAGTATTGTTTGGATTAATTATTCAGAGAGGCCAATATCTAATTCATCAAACTGTCAACTCTTTATTTATTTTTGCCTGATTTTCTTAATAGCTAGTATATCAAACATGCCAAATGCTGTTATTTCTCTGGATGCAAATAAATAAAGCTTTAATATTTGCAAAAATTTATCATAATTTAAAATTAGGATATATTCCTAAAAAAATTCTTTATTTCACCTGCAGAACTTAAAACTTTCTCTTGAAAGGTAAACTTTTAATTCAACATATGGATAGTCTTATGATGCCTGGCAGAATAAAGTCTATGCAGGGAAGAAGATATGCAAAGTTGTTAAGCTAGAAAATGAAGAGTTTCTTAAAAATCTTCTGTAGTCAGATATTCCTCCTCCTACCCACCTTGAACTTTCAAGTCTGAAAACTGCAAAAATAACCAAGGGAACAGAAGTGGTCATATAACCAATCAAATGAACAAAATTACTGAGGGCAGTAGTTCCCAAGCTGTGGTCCCGAGACCAGTAGTCTGAGCGCCATCAGGGAACTTGTCAGCATCACAAACTGAGGGTGGGGTCCAGCAGTCTGTTTTAACAAGCTCTCCTGTGATTCTGATACACACTCAAGTTTGAGGACTTCTGGCTCGTGATAAACAAGCCCTGACAATGAACAGCCTTGATCTTCATTATAATACTTCCTCACAACTGGGAGGCTCCGGGCACACATTTTTACCTTTCCCCCAGATATCGCAGTCAAGATTCCACCATGGAGCCAGGGCAAATTAACCTTCACCTCAGATCAGGAGAAGGGGAGAGACCAAAAAAAAAAGATCACAGCAAATATGAGGAGAGAGAGACCTACCTGTCCAGAATAGCAAAAGGGAAAACGTCCAGATTTCTATGTTTCTGGTTTCCTGACCAGTATATTCCCAAAGCCACTGACCATCAACTATGACGAAGAACTGAGAAATGACCTTTTTGAAACATATCAACAAAAATTAAGTTGAAAATGGGTTACGTGAATAAAGCTCAAAAAATACTAAATATTTTAAAAGGAACAAAAAAAACTACAGATTTAGAGAACTTAGAACTGGAAAAAGTGGGATCAAGTTTATTTTTAATTTGGAGAACACAATTTGTAAAATCTCCTTGAAAATACATACTTGCAAGCTTCAAGAAATATATACATAAACAAAACCAATGAAAATTATAGCAATCATGTTCTTGTCTTTTAGATGATTGCTCATTCTGTAATTATGAAATATAATTTTCATGTTGTTAAGTCTCATGCAAATGATAACACCTTTAATCTCTAACAATATTTATAAACACTAACTCTTGCTTTTTTTTAATATGGTAAAATATAATAACATAAAACAATTTCTGCTTTTTAATAGGGAAATTGAGACAATGCTATATAGCCTCTTTCTGAAAATAAAGATAAATATTTAAAGAATATTAGTGACCTATCCTAGATCTTAGGTAGAGAATCAGACAGTTATGCCAGCAGGATTTTTAATATAAATTTTTAACTCAATTTATGCCAGTGGGATTTTTTAAAGCACTGTATGTAGAGGTTAGCACTTTTACTAGTTTAAATATCCAAGTTTGGCTGACACTCCTCCCGCATAAGACTACACAGGCTTGAGTAAATGGGAATCAATCTCCATTGGCATATGTTTGATCTGGAACTGGTTCATCTGCTGCCGAACCCACCTTTCTTTGCACGTGAGAGAAAAAGCTCTGCATTAGCCCTTCTGGCTGGGCACTCCTCCAGATACACATCCTTAAAAGTTGACTCTGACCCACCGGGAAGGTGTGGAGTCAGAGGGCACATCACTATGACAACTCCCCACAACAGACCCAAGCTGCTAGCACAACAATCATATCTCTGAGTTCACATGTAGATCCAGTCAAAAAGATGTGGGAGTAGATAGTCTCCAAAATATTATCACTTTATATATAGAAACCACAATCCTCCATCTCAGTGGCTGGGCATAAACACAAACTTGACCATTCAGCTATTGTCACCGTATGTCCCGGTTTGCCCTAAACTATCCAGCTTTATACTTGTTATGCTTGTATAATTATTGCTGGTGCCCCTTTTCATAATAAAAACTCTCCTAGATGAAATAATAAATTACATGGTCATCCTGCCGACAGGTCTACTTCAGAAAAGGAGCAGGCATGAGAGACAAACAGAGGCAAGTTTATTTGAGCATGTTTGCAGGCCTCCTGCTCTAGGCTATCTTCCACACTTGTTCAGTGACTGTGGAAAACACTTAGGAGACTCTCTTTATGATTTTAAAGTCCAACTAAATAATTCTCCACTTCAAATGCAGAACTCAGGGGAAAAGCAAACAGGTCTTTTTCCTGCTGATTTCAAAGGTGCCCCAAACCCTCCAGAGCCTACTGTATATGAGGCATACTGCTGGATGGTAATAATGCGATGAATTCATCCCTTTAACAAGTTCAACTGCAGAATCATCACTTCTGGGGGTTTTACTTATAAATTCTTCCCAAGAAATGGTCCTAACTCTCCCTACTATGAGAGCCATATCAAGTGTGGTCAGATGCTCAAAGGGAAATGTGGCAAACAGCACAGTGTCTGATGACTGCACTTGTCCACTCAACAATATTTATGCCAAAGATGGAAAGTGGCAGCCCGTAGATCTCTGAAACCAACCCTCAGATGTGTTTTATTTGGCCCAGATAGGATACTTAAATGTTTAAATATTTGCTGATACTTTAAAATGTGGACTCACACATAAAAATCCAGATTTCCACTTTCTCTTGGGAAATCAGAAGCTCCAGCAACACTAGGCTTGTATTCTGTTAATGCAATTTCCAGCTGGAGCTGAGGACCATCTTGAGAAATGACACCCACCAACTATCCTCCACGGTCCTCACTCAACCCTCTTTCCAGGCATTTTAGTTTATAACCCCTGATTTATGGCTGGAGATAATCCTTAGGTGGCCAACATCTGACCTTTCAAATTAACAATCCTCTGCCAGAGATCCTCTAGGTTTGAAGAAAACAGGAATCTATATCTTTAGGTCAAAGACTGAACTGGGAAATGGCAATAAGCAGGAAAAGTCAGGGATTTTTTTTTTTCTTCCATCAAAAAGCCATATGACTTCCACTGCTCCTATAGGACCAGAAGGGGGAAATGAGGCCAAGCATGTTATTATTTGCAAAGTAATAGCACATTCAGCCTCTAACACCTAAATACAAAATGAAGGTAAATAAAAGGGGATTTTTTAGTTGACCAACCAATGAATCAACAGCCACTGTTGAGAACTCAAAGTGCCATAACCCATAAACAAACTACGACCATCAGTGAAACTAGCAGTGATGCATCATGTACCAGATCTGAACAAAGTAACTTTAACATAAACCATCAAGAATCATGAAACATTTCCCTAAAGCCCTGAAAAAATGTAATTTCTCCCTCCTTACTGACAGAACCAAAAGAATCTCAATACAATAAAGATGGTAATGACTTTCAGAAATAAAGAACTTGCTGCACATAGGTGAAAGCTAAAACTAAGTTTTGAACAAACAAGCATAAAGTGAAATTCATTTCAAACATGATTAGGATCCTGAGACAATTTGAAATAAGGTATTTTACCATAATATAACAACGGTCACATAAATTAAAATTGCTCTCTTCACATTGGGAGTTCCGAGTGTTAAGATTAAACTAGTTTACAAAGTAACTGATGAAATCTACGACAATGAGCTTTTCTTTTCTTCCATTCTGCTATAGGCCTTTTGTGAAAAACTACTGGAAGAGAGAAAGTCTTTCAATTACAGATATTAGAATAATAAATTAAGAAAAAAATTAAAGCCTTATTTAATACAGGATGTTTTTCTCATCTGACTATTAATTTCCCAGCTACCAAAGGAAGCATCACATGGGCCAACTGAAACTTATTTATTTAAACTTAGACAACACTTTTCCAAAGAATCTAAAGTACTTTGCAAACGTTAAATAACTATATTTAGAATAATGTTTTGGAGGCTTTGGGTATAGTAAAAACCTTTTACATTTTTTTTTTTAAAAGTCTGTTTTCAAAGACAATCACTGCAGCAAAATTTTGTTTAGACTCCTCTTGCTATTAGATAAAGGACTATGCCTGTGTTTAAGGAAGTGAAAATGCACTGTTTGGTAACAACAGACGCCTCGATTTAGTAAACTCTAGAGAAATGATATTAGAAAACAGATTTTGACCTCTTCTACCACCCTGAGTTTTATATCACCCAAGTAGGTATTGATTCTCCAATTAGTGTATAAAAGAAAAAAGTCTTCTTTTCACTCAACATCTAAACGCAGATTCGTACTTGGCTGACAATGACAACGTCTAGTAACTTTTCTCTAAGCCCCGCTCCGAAACAGCCTCCCAGATCCAAGACCTTCAGATGCTGCTGTGACTAGGACGCGACCGTCCAAACGGGTTTAGGTGCAAAACCCGACCAAGACCGAGAGTGAATTCTGGGCCTCTAAGAATCCAACCCTCTCCCGCGTCCCCTCTCACACACGTGCACACACACACAGCCAAGGCCGGATATGCCACCTCCAGTCACACCCCAGACACCGCGATTCTCTCAGGACGCGCGATCCTCCTAGGACGCGCCCTCTCCTCCACGGTCGCTGGACCGCTCTCCGCCTCCCTCCTTGTCCCCTGCTCCCGCGGGTCGCTTGCCCCCGCCATCCCGCCCGTCCCCGCAGGCTTGCTCTGTGACTCCGGGTCGGAGGAGCCGGACCAGCGGGCGCTCCGGCGCGCCACGTGGAGGGCGCGCGCCAGCAGCCTGACCACAGTCGGTTCTTAATGTGAGGTCCCAGCGCCCCCGACCCCGCTACTCCCCCGCGGTGCGCTGGACCCTCCCCCTCGCCTCGGAGCCGCGGTCTTGCCTGATTGGGGTCTGTGGCGCGGAAAACGTGGCAGGCCATCTGCGACTCGGGGTCGTCGGGCTGCGCCTTGATCAGATAGGCAAAGTAGGTGAGGTCGTGGCTGTTGTGGATGAAGCGCGAGATGTGCTGCGCCTTGTGCTCGAAGATGAACACGGCCGGGCTGGGCTGCGCCGCCGCGGGGCCGACGCCCCCCGCAGCCCCGGCGCCTGGCGCGGGGACGCAGCGCAGTAAGTGCGCGCTGAGCACCAGGAGCACCTCGCGGGCCGCCGGCGCCCCGCAGCCGCCCGCCTCGGGTTTCTGGCTGCGCCGGCGGATCTCGGCCATGAGCCAGGGCAACATGGGCAGCGTGGTCCTGCGGTCCAGGCACGACCCCCCCACGTACCACAGCCGGAACCGCTTGTCGCCCGGCTTCCCGGGGCCCGGCTGCGCAGGGGCGCCCGGCTCGGGTTCTAGGGGGTGCGGGAACGGCTCATCCTGAATGCAGCTCGGGGGCTCCATAACTCGCGCCTCTGAAGGCAGCGAGGCGGCGGGGCAGGCGCGCCGCGCCCCCAACTCCCGCGCTGAAGGCGCCGCCGAAACTGTGCCAACTGCTGCCCCCGGCTCCTGCGCCCACCTCGGCGCGGCGCGACCCTGAACTCCGCGCTTCAGCGGCCCTGCCCCATGCAGCACTTCCCCGGGCGCGGCTCGGAGGCTCCGGCTGCGGGCGCCGAGGAAGCGCCCGGCAGCCGACCAGCAGGACGGGGCGGGTTAAATAGGCATCCTCCTTTCTTGGGCTCGCGCCGGGGGGCCGGACTTCCCCCTTCCTCCGCCGCGGCTCAGCTCGCCCAGAGGACGGCGCCGAGGGCCCCGCGCCGCCGCCCGCCGCCGCCGGGGGCCGCCTGCTCCCGCGCTGCAGAGCCGCTGCGGCCGACGCGCTCGCCCGGGGCAGGCAGCGGGAGGCTGGGCGGGGAATAGGTCTGTGGGCGGGAGGGGGTGACTGGGGCGGAGCTGACTCCTACCAGGGTGACCGGCTGTCACCTGGAAGGTCGGGGCCGCCGGGCTCCGGCGCGGTCAGTCCTCGGGAAGGGCCTGCGAGAACTATTGCGATGGAAAATGAAAACAAAACGTGGCCTCGCGGGGTCCGCTCCTCCTCCAGGCGCCGCAGCCCAGCTCGCTGCTCCTCCTCCAACTGTTCCCGTCCCTCCCTTGCTCCTTCCTTCCTTCCAGGCTGCTGCTTTAATCGGGCTGCTACCCCGCCTCCCGTCCGGCGGGCGGAGAGCGTCGCCCATACAAGCTTATCTGTGAAGTCGCCTCTCCGCCTCTTCCTCCGGCCCCTGGGGCAGCACTCCTGCACCTGGCGCGGGCACTGCCCGAAGCAACTGGGCCTCCCTCGGGTCCCCAAGATCGCGGTCTTCTCCTGGGCGTCTCTGCTGCCCCCTGGAGCAGAGCCCTCAATGGGGCTCTGGGATTTTTTTATTATTATTATTAATAGTATTTGCTTGGTTTCTATTACTTCTAAAGCCTGCATAATAATTTCTGAATCTTCTTTCCTGATAACCTCAAAAAATACTTGTGCTTTAAATCACAATATTAAGATATTTTTAATTCCAATTTCACTTTAAAGTATAACATTGTATGACAAACATGAATCTTCCTAGCTCTTAATGAAGCCAATTTCTTAAAATTTTAAGAAATTGCAGTTTATTTAGAGCTAGTATAGAGATTTCTCACTCTTATATATAGTAATACATATTTCCACGGAACTCAAAAACATTATAGGGATAATTTGATTATTCTAATTTTAAAACAGAAAGGTAGAGAAGTATTCTTTTTTCCATTTTAGCAAATTGGACTCTCCTTTTCTCTTTTTACTCTTATTGAATTATTATTAAGAATTTATAATTAAGAATTAGATAAGAAGTAAACAAAATAAATGGGAAAGACACTTAAAGTTCCCAACTTTCTCCAAAGTGCTTGCAAGAAGACGAAAACTCAGTTTCCCATTGTTTTTAATTTAATGGTATTCTCACTTTCTATAAAGTCCTGGGACTTTTTATTTATAATCCTATTTATGTAAGACCACTATGATCAACTGTCATTATTATTCCTATGCTGAATTTCTGGGTGCACCCTAATGGCTTTCTTGTAAATAAACATCTAAACTCCCAGATGGAGACATTATTAATTTCTTAGGTTTGGTCATTTGGTTTAACCACTCCACCATATCTTTGTGCAAAACAGACCCATGTCTTCAAGAAGCAGTGAAAATTTCTTGGAATGTAAACTGAGGCTTTCTAGAACCTTACCAGAAACTGTTATACAGATCCCATTTTCCTAGGAAATAGAAGTCTTGTGGATTCTACCAAATCAACAGCTTGGACCTAGGATTGAATCTGGAGGCCCAGCAGGCCATTTCCTACTGGTAAAAGAAAGTAAAGCAATAAACAACTTTCACTTATTGATAGAGAAACAGAATTGTCTTTTATTACATGACATCCGAAGTGTGATTGCTTCCTGCTCTGGAATGCCCTTAGCCCTTTCTTTGTAACTTTTTTGTGATGTTTCTCTTACTATGCATTAATGAGCATTATCACTGTTTACCAATATCTGATCCTCTCTGCAGCCTGACACATGGGAAGATAGCTCTTCTCTGACCCCTTAAAGTTAGGCATGGTCACAAGACTTGTTTTGGCAGTGAAATGACAGCAGAACTGATTTGGGTCACATCTTGAGTAGAAGCATTTAATTGCCAGTAATCGACGCTCCAGCCACTCTTGCTGTCCAGACCCATCTTCCCCTCCAGTGGTGATCGTGGAAACAAGATGTCCATATGGAGGTTCCTTGTCATCAAAGAAGCCCAGAATGCTGAGCCAGCACATAGAGGACAGCTGTCCTGGAGAATCTCCCAGGCGCACAGCTCACTTTTTATGAGTGAGAAATAAATTCTTTTGTTCTAGGCCACTGAGATTGTGGAGTTATTTGCTACCTTGTTGTTAATCTATCCTATCCTGTCCAATAAAATTATTATACTATAGTATATAATATATTGTGTTTTGTATAACTTGTTTTATTTTCACATATGCATTTGACTTATTACATGCATGAACTAGATGGTGAGCTATTAGTTTCTTACCACCATTGTATCATCTGCAGAACCTTAGAGAATTGCATGCACATACAATTATATATTTGATCATTTGAATTTAGAAAAAGATATAGTGTTAAAATGTTTGGTAGGTATTACACAGTATTGACAGGTCTATGATGTTTATTAAATGGTGGGGCAATAAATCAATCTCTGACCCCCAACCCTTCCCGTCTCAACCCCACCCCCTAAAAACAAGGGCCAAAGAATATGCTCATGAAAAGCATTTCCAACAATCTGCAAGACATATTTTCTGAATAGTCTTATAGGCACCTATACCTATGATATCAACTCAGAACCAACTCAGAAGTCGTATCTTCTATGAAGATATTTCTTACTTCCCCAGTCAGAGTTAGTGGCTCTCTCTTCTTTGCTCTTTTTCATGTGTGTGAGGAAGATTAGCCCTGAGCTAACATCCATGCCCATCTTCCTCTACTTTGTATGGGACGCCACCACAGCATGGCTTGACAAGCGATAGGTCGGTCCGCACCCAGGATCCGAACCACGAACACCAGGCCACCGAAGGAGAGCACGAACTTAACCACTAGTCCACCGGGCAGCCTCCTGCTCTTTTTTTTAAACAACCCACTATTATAGCTCTTATCACATTGTTTATAATTATTGGGTAATTTGTCTATGTCCCCCAACACAAAGAGAGCATCTTGAAAGAAGGGATTATTTGTTTTGTGCCATATTTTCATCTAGCAGGAAACACAGTAGCTGACACTTAATAAATACTGAGTGAATGAGTGAATTGAATTGAATACATAGCAAATTAGAATTTAAGAAACTAAAGATTGAGGACAGTTTTAATATCACAGATGATTTAATTAGCTAATTGCAGGTAAACATATAAAATATATCCACCAGCTAATTATCAAATACTAGAAAATAATAGAATGCATCTCAAAAATTGTGATGGAGGGGCCGGCCCAGTGGCGCAGCAGTTTAGTTCGCACTTAGCAGCCCGGGGTTCGCGGGTTTGGATCCCAGGTAGCTGCCAACGCACTGCTTGTCAGCCACGCCGTGGCGGCGTCCCATATAAAGTAGAGGAAGATGGGCATGGATGTTAGCCCAGGGCCAATCTTCCTCTGCAAAAAGAGGAGGATTGGCAATGGATGTTAGCTCAGGGCTGGTTTTCCTCACACATCACAAAAAAATTGTGATGGAGTCCTGACTGGAGATGGCATACAGAGCATAAGCATTTGTAACAGAATAACATCTTGAGATAATAACAGGGTTTTCCCCCCTTCTGTTCCTTGTTCCCTGTGACCTTCCCCCAGCTCAGGCATCCAGGGCACTGCGTCTTCACTGCTCCAGTAAAAGATGACACAGCAGAACACAGATAACAAAAGAGTCCATTCTTAGCTTTCAGGTTTCAAAAGCTAAGGACCTGGCAAAGGCAAAAGATTTAAATTATGTGCTCTAAGAATCAGTGTCTCTTGATCTAGATACTAAAGGAAGTTTTCCGAAACTGGGGAGATGGAGACAAAGAGAAAGGGAATAAATAAGGGATAGCCACTAGAAAACCAGACATACAATGTATGACATTCAAACCAGTAGAAGATTGATCTATCCAGTGGAAAAGGAAAGAGAATAAAAGAAAAGAAAGAAAACAAAAATAAAGTCTGATAAATAGAAAACAAAATCGTATGGGTAAAGTAACTCCAAATAGTAACTATAATAAGTGTTCATTAGCTACTCTAACCAACCAAAAGGCGAAGACTTAAAGATCCAGGAATATGTTGTGGAAAGAATCACTTTTAAAACAAAAGGATATAGAAACAGTGAAAATAAGAAAATGCAAGAAAATGTATCAGGTATGTGTGAATGAAAAGGAAGCCAGAGTAGTGGTTTCAATATCAGATTAAATAGAATTTAAGGCTAAAAAAGGGGGTCATGAAGAAATATTTGCTGGTAAAAGTATTAAGATATAATTTTTAAACACATACAATAATTAATTGCTCCTAAATACATAGAATGAAAGTAAATAAATCAACGTTTTTCGTTGGTGACTTTAACAAATCATTCTCAGATACTATAAGATTAAATAAACTAAATATAATCAAATTTATAAATTTCAATAATGTGATTTATGTGTAAATGCATGTGTGTATAGTGACTATATGAACAGAGAATACAAAATTTTTTTTATTTTTTTATTTTTTTTTATTGATGTCTTAGTTTATAACACTGTGGGGTTTTAGTTGTACATTTTTGTCCGTCACCTTGTGGATGTAACCCTTCACCCCTTGTGCCCCCACCACCCCCTTCCCCTTGGTAACCACCAATCAGATCTCTCTGTCCGTGTGTTCACTTATATTCCATATATGAGTGAGTTCATGCAGTGTCTGTCCTTCTCTCTCTGGCTTACTTCACTTAACATAATACCCTCTAGGTCCTTCCATGTTGTTGCAAATGGGACAATTGTGTCTTTTCTTATGGCTGAGTAGTATTCCATTGTATGTATATACCACATCTTCTTTAACCAATCTTCAGTTGAGGGACACTTGGGTTGCTTCCACTTCTTGGCTATAGTGAATAATGCTGCAATGAACATAGGGGTGCATACGCCTCTTGTGATGGTTGATTTCACGTCCATTGGGTAGATGCCCAAGAGTGGGATTGCTGGATCATATGGTATTTCTATTTTTAATTTTTTGAGGATTCTCCATACTGTTTTCCATAGAGGCTGCACCAGTTTGCATTCCCACCAGCAGTGAATGAGGGTCCCCGTTTCTCCACAACCTCTCCAGCATTTGTTGTTATTTGTCTTTGTGATTATAGCCATTCTAACCGGTGTAAGGTGGTATCTCAGTGTAGTTTTGATTTGCATTTCCCTGATGATTAGTGATGTTGAACATCTTTTCATGTGTCTATTGGCCATCTGTATCTCTTCCTTGGAAAAATGTCTGTTCATATCCTCTGCCCATTTTTTGATCGGGTTGTTTGTTTTTTTGTTGCTCAGTTGTATGAGATCTTTGTATATTACTGAGATTAATCCCTTGTCAGACAAACGATTTGCAAATATTTTCTCCCAGCTGGTGGGTTGTTTATTCATTTTGATCCTGGTTTCATTTGCCTTGTAGAAGCTCTTTAGTCTGATGAGGTCCCACTTGTTTATTTTTTCTTTTGTTTCCCTTGTCCGAGTAGACATGGAATCTGAAAGGATCCCTTTATGTCCAATCGCAATTAGTGTACTGCCTATATTTTCTTCCAGGAGTTTTATAGTTTCAGGTCTCACTTTCAGGTCTTTGATCCATTTTGAATTGATTTTTGTATATGGCAATAGGAGATGGTCTACTTTCATTCTTTTGCATGTTGCTGTCCAATTTTCCCAGCACCATGTATTGAAGAGACTTCCCTCTCTCCATCGTATGTTCTCTGCTCCTTTGTCGAAGATTAGCTGTCCATAGGTGTGTGGTTTTATTTCTGGGCTTTCAATTCTGTTCCATTGATCTTTGTGTCTATTCTTGTACCAGTACCATGCTGTTTTGATTACTGTAGCTTTATAGTATATTTTGAAATCAGGGATTGTGATGCCTCCAGCTTTGTTCTTTTTTTTCAGAATTGCTTTAGCTATTCGGGCTCTTTTGTTGCCCCATACGACTTTCAGTAGTTTTTGTTCTATTACCGTGAAGAATGACATTGGGATTCTGATTGGGATTGCATTGAATCTGTAGATTGCTTTAGGTAGAATGAACATTTTAACTACATTTATTCTTCCAATCCATGTGCATGGAATATTTTTCCATTTCTTTATGTCCTCCTCGATTTCTTTCAATAGTGTCTTATAGTTTTCATTGTATAGGTCTTTGACCTCCTTGGTAAAATTTATTCCCAGATACTTTATTCTCTTTGTTGCAATTGTAAATGGGATTGTCTTTTTGAGTTCTCTTTCTGTTTTTTCATTGTTAGTGTATAGAAATGCAATTGATTTTTGTAAGTTGATTTTATACCCTGCCACTTTACTGTAGTTGTTGATTGTTTCTAGTAGCTTTCCGATGGAATTTTTGGGATTTTCTATGTATAGGATCATTTCGTCTGCAAATAGTGAGAGTTTCACTTCTTCATTGCCTATTTGGAGTCCTTTTATTCCTTTTTCTTGCCTAATTGCTCTGGCCAGAACTTCCAGTACTATGTTGAATAAGAGCAGTGAGAGTGGGCACCCTGGTCTTGTTCCTGTCCTCAAAGGAATGGCTTTCAGTTTTTCCCCGTTGAGTAGGATGTTTGCTGTAGGTTTGTCATATATGGCCCTTATTATGTTGAGGTACTTTCCTTCTATACCCATTTTGTTGAGAGTTTTTATCATAAATGGATGCTGGATCTTGTCAAATGCCTTCTCTGCATCGATTGAGATGATCATGTGGTTTTTATTCTTCATTTTGTTAATGTGGTGTATCACGTTGATTGATTTGCGGATGTTGAACCATCCCTGTGTCCCTGGTATAAATCCCACTTGATCGTGGTGTATGATCTTTTTGATGTATTGCTGTATTCGGTTTGCCAAGATTTTGTTGAGGATTTTTGCGTCTATGTTCATCAGTGATATTGGCCTGTAGTTTTCCTTCTTTGTATTGTCCTTGTCTGGCTTTCGTATCAGGATGATGTCGGCCTCATAGAATGTGTTGGGAAGTATTCCATCTTCCTCTATTTTTTGGAATAGTTTGAGAAGGATAGGTGCTAAATCTTCTTTGAACGTTTGATAAAATTCTCCAGGGAAGCCATCTGGTCCTGGGCTTTTATTTTTTGGGAGGTTTTTGATTACTGTTTCAATCTCTTTACTTGTGATTGGTCTGTTCAGATTCTCTATTTCTTCTTGATTCAGTTTTGGGAGGTTGTACGCGTCCAAGAATTTGTCCATTTCCTCTAGGTTGTCCAATTTGTTGGCGTAAAGTTTTTCATAGTATTCCCTAATAATCCCTTGTATTTCTGTGGTGTCTGTTGTAATTTCTCCTCTTTCATTTCTAATTTTATTTATTTGAGTCTTCTCCCTTTTTTTCTTAGTGAGTCTGGCTAAGGGTTTGTCAATTTTATTTATCTTCTCAAAGAACCAGCTCTTTGTTTCATTGATCCTTTCTACTGTTTTTTTGGTTTCAATTTCATTTATTTCTGCTCTGATTTTTATTATTTCCCTCCTTCTGCTGATTCGGGGCTTTGTCTGTTCTTCTTTTTCCAACTCTGTTAGGTGCAATTTAAGGTTATTTATTTGGGATTTTTCTTGTTTGTTAAGGTGAGCTTGTATTGCTATGAATTTCCCTCTCAGGACTGCTTTTGCTGCATCCCATATGAGTTGGTATGGTGTATTTTCCTTTTCATTTGTCTCGAGATAGCTTTTGATTTCTCCTTTAATTTCATCAACGACCCATTGGTTGTTCAGTAGCATGTTGTTTAGTCTCCACATCTTTGTCCCTTTCCTAGTTTTTTCCTTGCAGTTGGTTTCTAGTTTCACAGCATTATGATCAGAAAAGATGCTTGTAATGATTTCAATCTTCTTAAATTTATAGAGGTTTGCCTTGTTTCCTAATATATGGTCTATCCTTGAGAATGTTCCATGTGCACTTGAGAAGAATGTGTACTCTGCTTTTTTTGGGTGGAGTGCTCTGTATATATCTATTAAATCCATTGCATCTAGTTTTTCATTTAAGTCTATTATTTCCTTATTGACTTTTTGTCTGGATGATCTATCTATTGATGTAAGGCGGGTATTAAGATCCCCTACTATTATTGTGTTATTGTTAATATCTCCTTTAAGGTTTTTTAGCAGTTGTTTTATGTACTTTGGTGCTCCTGTGTTGGGTGCATAGATATTTATAAGTGTTATGTCTTCTTGGTGAAGTATCCCTTTTATCATTATATATTGCCCTTCTTTGTCTCTCACTACCTTTTTTATCTTGAAGTCTACTTTGTCTGATATAAGTATGGCTACTCCTGCTTTCTTTTGTTTGCCATTAGAGAATACAAAATTTTTATAGAGCACCTGTGAAAGAAGCTAAAATTGACTGTGCACTATGTCACTCAGGAAACCCATAAATTCCAAAGAATCTCTATCATATGGAACATGTTTCCTGATTATTATTCAAAGTAAGTTAGAAATGAAAAACATAAGTTTTAAAAATCTATGTATCTGGAAAGTAAAAAACATGGTATGGAATAATCCTGATTTAAAAAAATTTATAAGACAAAATTTTAAATATATGAGATTAAATGATAAGAAAAGTAAATTTGTGTCAAAACTTGTGGAATACAGGTAAATGTATTGATTAAAGTACATTTATAAAAATAATAAAGAAAGAATGAATGGAAATAAATTAAACTAAGAGTGAACTAAGAAGTCAATTTAAAAAGAAATAGAAAAAATGTCATGGAGAAACCCAAAGAAATAATAAGAAAGAAAGTAATAAAGATAACTCTAGAAATCAGGAAAATAAAGAATGGGAAAACAATAGAAAGGAATAGCAAATGATCTTTTTGTATCTATTGATTATTTACATTTCTTCTTGAAAGATTTGGTGCTCATATCTTTTGCCTATTTTTTTAAAATAGGGTGAAATTATAGAATCTCCCTGTATTAGTGATAGTAACATTTTGTCCAACATACATTTCATATATTTTTCCCAGTTTACCATTATCTTTTTTGGACATAACAAAAAAAATAGTAATTTGTTTCACACACTCATGGAATATTCAAAGAAATTAACCACACCTTGTCTTTTGACATGGTTTATGATATCTTGACAAATATTTAGATAATTATTCATTTATTTCATTCAGCCCACATCCCAAACATAGGCACTACTTCTTAATGCTCCTGACAGATAAATGAATGGCAAGAATTGTGAAAGTCCATTTTTCTAGATTAGGAAATTGAGGCACAAAATAAGCAGATAAGGAGAATAATGTGGAAAATGAATGGAGTACATAGCAACTGATTGCTAAACAAATGTACAGCGCTTGGTACAGAAAACGTCATTGATAAATATGTGGGAAATGAATGAATTTAGAGCTCTCTTGAATGCCAAAGAACAGAATCAGTTTCAGAAGTTAAAAATTTCTAGAGGGGAAACAGACTTTTCTTCTACCATAATGCTGGGGTAATTTTACAATACCCCTTTTTGTCTTACTGCATAATTCAGAAGTGCCTTGAATGGTCTGAAAAACTCTGCTGTCATAAAACCTATTTGAGGGACGAAAGGAAATAGGGTTAAAATGAACATTTATGTAATGCATGCTTTCAGGCCAGACAGCTCCACATCAGCCATGCATATGAAATAAACTCCAAGTTATATTGTATATTTGAATGAGGATATTAGCATAGAGAGATTAAACACTCCCCCACTATAGACTCCTTTATCACTGGGTGAAACTTCACCTTTGTGCTCTCCAGAATTACATGGATTTACATTGATATTATTGATTATTTTCTCTTGAACCTAATGAAAAGACTTGCAACTGAAAGCAGTATTGATGCAGCAATAAAATTGTCTTCTTGTAAAAACGTTTCATTTTAATTACAATTTCTAATGGACCCTCAAAAGCTTAAAAATAAATCTATTTTAAATCTGTCATGGATGAATTATTCCAAGTTTTGCTTGCTGATTTTAAAATGCACCATTCAAGCTACTAATACAATAGAGATTAAAATGACAAGTATGCATCTAGTATTTTTAAAACGAATAATTGTTTTGAATAGGTAATATACGCAGATGGTACAAATTCAAAAGTTACAAAAAATGTGTATATATATTGGGGCCGGCCGGGTGGCATAGTGGTTAAGTTCATGCGCTCCGCTTCAGTGGCCTGGGGTTTGCAGGTTTGGTCACAGCTGCAGACCTACGCACCGCTTATCAAGCCATGCTGTGGCAGGCATCCCACATATAAAGTAGAGGAGGATGGGCATGGATGTTAGCCCAGGGCCAGTCTTCCTCAGCAAAAAGAGAAGGATTAGCAACAGATGTTAGCTCAGGGCTAATCTTCCTCACCAAAAAAACCCAAAAAAAAGTAAATGTAAGTCTCCCACTCCTTTCCCCAGCTAGCTACCCTTTTTTTCCTGGAAGCAGACATTGTTACAAATTTGCTATGCATGGATATAACAATGAAATAATATTAATAGCCACCATTGGTGGAGTGCTTACTCTGCTCCAGGAATCTTCACAACAATCATATGAGATAAGTACTACCACTATCCTCATTTTACAGATGAGAAAACTGAGGCACACAGACATTAAGAATCTTTTTCAGGGGCCGCCCGGTGGCGCAGCGGTTTGGTCTGCGCTTGGCAGCCCGGGGTTCGCAGGTTCGGATCCTGGGCGCCCGCTGACGCACTGCTGTCAGCCACGCCGTGGTGGCGTCCCATATAAAGTGGAGGAAGATGGGCACGGATGTTAGCCCAGGGCCAGTCTTCCTCAGCAAAAAGGGGAGGATTGGAACAGATGTTAGCTCAGGGCTGGTCTTCCCCACACACACACAAAAAAGAATCTTTTTCAGGGTCACACTTTGAGGTGTGAGAATTTTAGTTCAAACAAGGGCCACTGCTCATATTTATACAGGTTGTACTCAAATAGGTACTATAGTAAAGAGAATTGTTAAGAAGAAAGTAGCTGAACTAGAGTAATAATTATTAGGGCAATAGAGATTTGATAAAACTTAACAATGGAAGATCCTTTAAAGGGTCTTTAGGAATTAAGAATTACTTTATTTACTTGTTGTCATATTTATTGAATACCTACTATGATCCAAGCACTGGAAACATACTTGCCATCCTCATGGAGCTTGTTCAGTAAGGGATGCAGTCAAGTGAAAAGCAACTACAGCATTTTTCAGTACATAGAATTGGGACAGTGCCATATCAAAACTCTAAAATATGTGACATTGATTCCAGGAAACTGTTAGTGGAGCCTAGAAAAATAGCAAGAAAACTATTGCAGGAGACTGGAAAAATGGTGAGGAAACTACTATAGAAACTGAAAAAATAGTGACCCATGTTATGTGGTGGTGAAAGTATCACCTACAGTGACTTGAAAGATAATCCACCCAGTAACTTGATGGACTTTTGGGTTTGAGCAAAGAGATATCCAAGCAGAAAATTGCGAGTGTCATCTAGTTTATACTAGCTGAAGTATAAGGAGCTCCAAGAAAGACATGGATTCCAAAAAGAACTGGCCAATTTGTAAGCAGAATTTGGAGAGATCACAGAGGGGCTAGAATTTGCCAGTCTGGAATATAAATATTTCTTATTTCCAGCTTCTCAGGCAAATAAAAGATTCTCAAATTAAAACATGGCCTAAAGATAAAGATCAAATCAAAGGTAAGACACTTTTTAAAGTTTTCTAAGGAATTTAAGTTGTACTTTCTCAGCTGAACAAAATGGCTACTTGAAAGTTTAAAAATGCAGTACCACAGAAGCCTGATCCCAAAGCAGCAGTAAGTCTGAAAAGAGATGCCTGTCTTGAAAATAATTGTGGGTTTGGCTTCTAGGGCATGGATTGAACTTTAATATAACATATAGAAAGCCCCTAAAGTTCTTAAGGGAATTGTGTTAGTGAAAGTACTGCCAGCCTGGACTAACAGGGATCAAGATTATTCAGATTGGAAAGAGTTTTCTGGGCCCCTAACTTTAGACAGACAGGAAAAGGCTGAGAAAGTTGCTCAAAGGGTGTACAGGGAGATGAACTGGAATTAGGCATTTGGAATTTCAAGTATCTGTAGGATATCAGAGCAGTGAAATCAGAAGAGTCGAACACATAATTCTAAAACTTAGGAGACAGATCTGGTTTAGAGATATCAATTTGAGAGTCATTAGCATACAGCAAAAATACAAAATTACAAATCCAAACTTTCATCCTTGGTTGAAATATAGGTGAAATCTTGGGACCCCATATCACAGTGTTATTCAACAAGCACCCTTAGCAGAAGCAGAGAATTGTTGACACGAGTGCTTTTGAGAATGCAAATCACTGGGCTACTTTTACAACACTCTCATATCAGTCAGGTTCCTGGAAAGAAAAAAAATTCACCCTAGATGGGTTCAAATTAAGACTTTCATCACACACCTATGGACAGCTAATCTTTGACAAAGGAGCAAAGAACATGCAATGGAGAGAGGGAAGTCTCTTCAATAGATGGTGCTGGGAAAATTGGACAGCAACATGCAAAAGAATGAAAGTAGACCATCTCCTATTGCCATATACAAAAATCAATTCAAAATGGATCAAGGACCTGCAAGTGAGACCTGAAACTATAAAACTCCTGGAAGAAAATATAGGCAGTACACTAATTGAGATTGGACATAAAGGGATCCTTTCAGATTCCATGTCTACTCGGACAAGGGAAACAAAAGGAAAAATAAACAAGTGAGACCTCATTAGACTAAAGAGCTTCTACAAGGCAAATGAAACCAGGATCAAAATGAATAAACAACCCACCAGCTGGGAGAAAATATTTGCAAATCGTTTGTCCGACAAGGGGTTAATCTCAGTAATATATAAAGATCTCATACAACTGAGCAACAAAAAAACAAACAACCCGATCAAAAAATGGGCAGAGGATATGAACAGACATTTTTCCAAGGAAGAGATACAGATGGCCAATAGACACATGAAAAGATGTTCAACATCACTAATCATCAGGGAAATGCAAATCAAAACTACACTAAGATATCACCTTACACCGGTTAGAATGGCTATAATCACAAAGACAAATAACAACAAATGCTGGAGAGGTTGTGGAGAAACGGGGACCCTCATTCACTGCTGGTGGGAATGCAAACTGGTGCAGCCTCTATGGAAAACAGTATGGAGAGTCCTCAAAAAATTAAAAATAGAAATACTGTATGATCCAGCAATCCCACTCTTGGGCATCTACCCAATGGACATGAAATCAACCATCACAAGAGGCGTATGCACCCCTATGTTCATTGCAGCATTATTCACTATAGCCAAGAAGTGGAAGCAACCCAAGTGTCCCTCAACTGAAGATTGGTTAAAGAAGATGTGGTATATACATACAATGGAATACTACTCAGCCATAAGAAAAGACACAATTGTCCCATTTGCAACAACATGGAAGGACCTAGAGGGTATTATGTTAAGTGAAATAAGCCAGAGAGAGAAGGACAGACACTGCATGAACTCACTCATATATGGAATATAAGTGAACACACGGACAGAGAGAACTGATTGGTGGTTACCAAGGGGAAGGGGGGTGGGGGGGGCACAAGGGGTGAAGGGTTACATCCACAAGGTGACGCACAAACAAAAATGTACAACTAAAACCCCACAGTGTTATAAACTATTAAGACATCAATAAAAAAATGGTAAAAAAAAAAAAAAAAGACTTTCATGAAAGGAATATTAACAAAGGTGTGGGCAGAACTGATGGGACAGAGAATATCGAGGCACTGAGAGACTGCAACAACAAGAAACCTTTATTATCGTGAGAACTAAAATGTCAAGTGTAGCAGAGGCCAGCCCCATGGTGTAGTGGTTAGGTTCAGCACGCTCTGCTTTGGAGGCGCAGGTTTGCAGGTTCAGATCCCAGGCACGAACCTACACCACTTATCAGCCATGCTGCAGCAGTGACCAAACACAAAATAGAGGAGACTGCCACAGATGTTAGCTAAGGGCTAATCTTCCTCAAATGAAAAAAGAGGAAGATTGGCAACAGATGTTATCTCAGGGCCAATCTTCCTCACCAAAAAAAAAAAATCAAGATAAGAAACAGTATTAATGGAACCCAGTGGGAGGCACTGCCCACCAGAACCTGTAGTTGAAGAGGAAACAGCTACTGCCAGAGTTATAGCACTGAGCAGGGAGCAGGCAAAGAAATGCCCTGGCCTTGTTGTCCTCCTGTGTTACATCTCCTGCTGGTATACCTCCTATTGGACAAGTCAAAGGAGCACAGGTAATACAGTCATCAGAGGACAATGTCACAGGACATAAGTCAAGAGAGAAAAGGGCAGAGAAGGTATCTGGACAAGCAAATGGAGAATAACTAGCACAGGTTTTAGGGTAAAGGAGAAGATTTAATGACATTTACAAATCAGATATCAAAAATTCATAAATATATAGCACCAGCCAGGTGGGGAGAAGGCCATGTTCAATTTATATATACAGGTTCTGTGTCTTATAAATATGAGTCACTGAACAGTTTGCTTGAGAAGGAAAAAAACAACTTTTTTTGTGATATTCTACAAAAGGATTATCATTAATATCATCATCATCATCATCTCCTTTGGAATGTAACATTAATTCAATGCAACAGATACTGAAAAATTTGGTTTTCATGTTTGTTACAATAATGTATTTACGCACTACATCAGTATTGCATGAAATCGTATCTGTTAAAATGTTTGTTTAAAGAATTGACTCTAGGGGGCCGACCCGGTGGCGCAGCGGTTTAGTCCGCGCTTGGCAGCCCGGGGTTCGCTGGTTCGGATCCCGGGCGCCCGCCGACGCACTGCCTGTCAGCCATGCCGTGGCGGCGTCCCATATAAAGTGGAGGAAGATGGGCACGGATGTTAGCCCAGGGCCAGTCTTCCTCAGCAAAAAGAGGAGGATTAGCAACGGATGTTAGCTCAGGGCTGGTCTTCCTCACCAAAAAAAAAAAAAAAAAAAGAATTGACTCTACACATCTACGTTGTAATATATACCCAGCATTGTAATGACTAAGATACTAACTATAAACCTAATAACTTTGTTCTGTCACTCCACCGCTATTTAACTGACATGAAATAGATTGCTCATCAGGATTCATTTACACACATACTTTGGCTTTCTCCTTATAGACCTATTTAAACAAGACAGTCTTTGAGATTCCAACAGCTTCATGTCTAAACACAATGTCAAGCATTCTTACACATTATGGATGATAATTACAGTCTCGGGAGTTGATGACATCGACCACTGAGTGCTGACAATGAGAAGGAAAAATTGCCTAGGAATCCCGGAGAAACATCATCATTTAAAGGAAATACAGAAAAAAATGTAGCTTGCAAAAAGACTGAGAAGGATGAACCAGAGACATAGGAAGAATGTGGTGTCATGAAAACCCAGTGAAAAAAAGAAATGGTCCACATTTTTTAATGCTGCATACAGATCCACTAGAGTGAGGACTGAAATGGTCCCATTCAGTTTAGCCACACTCAGGTTATTGGTGACTACAGTGAAAGCACTTTTAGTGGGAGCCATAAGAGCAGAAGCTAGAATGCTGTGGGCTGTAGAATGAATGAGAGATGGAGACATGAAAATACCAAGTATTTGACAACATTTTAGAGATGCTTGGTTTTGAAGAAAAGAATAAAGGCCAGTAGCTGAAGAAGGGAGTAGGGGTGGCAGGAAGGATTTTTTTTAGTTTGGTTTGGTTTAGTTGGTGTTTAACTGGGAGAGAGTATTCAGCAGGGTTAAATGCTATTGGGAAGAAACCAGTGGAATGAGAGAAGTTAAATCTACAAAGGGGTAGAGTTAATCAATGAATGGACCATGGTGTACTTACAAAGTAGATGCTCAATAGATATTTATTAAATAAATGAGTGAATTCCTTAAGAAGGCAGGAAGGCATCCAGAAACTATGTGAAGGAATTATCTGTAGACAGGAGGCAGGATATCTGTTCCATCAAAAAGGCAAAAAGGACAAAATAAGAGCAGATGCAGGTCATTTGGTAGATGTGGTGTCAAGAATTTAGGAAAGTTCCGTCAGATGACTTCTATTATCTCTATAAAATGGAATATGAGATCATTTGAGGAAAATAAAAGAGGGATGGTAGATTGGAAGGACTGAGAAGTATGAAAAGGTTTATGAAATAGTCTCTTCTGTTCTGAAAGGATTCTTCAGAGAAAAGCCCCTTTAAGCAGCTGCCAGCCTCCAATATGAGTGGTTGTTTGTGAAAGGGGTGACCCAGCGTCTACTCCCTGCTGGGCCTCAGTACTGAATCAGATGAATTCATCATCACCTGGCACCTTTTCCTGGTCCTCCCTCACTTGAAACTCTAGGCCACGATATTCAATACTTATTCTCTCCTTTATTTTCTGGGCATTGTTCCACCAGATTTGATACATACTCTTAGCTCCGTGGGAGTCCACAACCTTGAACAATTCTGCATCCCTACCTGGACAATGTTTCCTTGTTCCACCTTGAGGACATTTCTTATAGCTCATTACAATTCTGACTCCTGCCAACCGAGATACTGATCCTACCATCAAGGCACCCACTAACCTTCAAAGGAGCAAACTGAAAATAAGGTATAAGAAGTGGGGTGAGCCTACTTCATTGTCTCCTCAGTCCCTTCCCACAGAGCTTGTCATCTTTGGGCACAAAAGCAAAGGTCACAGAAGCCTGCCCTTAAGCCCCTGCTTTAGCGCACCCAAGGGCTTAAGTCCCTCCACTCACCCGGGTGGCTGACAGTGGAAAGGACTTCTTCCTTTCAGTAGATCCCACTTGAAATTTACAGCAATTTGACCTTAGCCCACGGCCTCAACCAGGAAACTCTATCAGGATATAACTCAGAAAGCCTAACACCCCTTTGAAAGAGAAAATAGTCATAACATAGGTGATTTTGTTACAACACTCAAAGGAACTCCCAAATCTGTATAAGGATGCATATTACAGTCCAACACAAAAATTGAACAGAATGAATAAACTATATGTTGATTTTAGTCATTACCCAACCAATAAATGATATGTATATAGAGTATTTTTCACAAACTCTAGGGAATTTTAAGTCAGTTCTCATCAAAATTTCAGGGGATGCAACTCAAACTCTTGAATAATATATGAAGCTTCATAGAGAACTTTGCCAAAATAATTGATTATCTAGCACTGAGATTACTTAACAGGAAACACTGAAAAAGATGGCCTAGGAAATTTATTTTAAACAAACAGGATGGGAGAAATGGAAGAAACAAAAAATAGCAGCTGAGGAGTTCAACACTCCAAAAAGCAATGGGACCACCTCTGGATTATATAGTCACTAAATTTTCTCATCACTTTGCTCTAATATGTATGAAAAAAGTTATTTAGACCAGACAATATTTTTTATGGTTATGGCTATAATTCTAGAGAAGAATTATTAATCTGTTTTAGATCATTAAACTCAATATGTACCTTTGATTAAAATTCCATTCTTTTCTCAGCTACCCATTATGACAGTCCCTGTTTTAAAGTAATTCTCCCTTAAGTGATCCCATTTTCCTTAAAAAAAAAAAAAAAAGGGCAGTAAGAGGCAGATCTCTGAAAGAAGGTGTATATATATATTTTTTATTACCTTGCAAAAACAACAGAAGAAGGAGTCCTGAGACAGGAAAGCTAGAAAATCTATCTTACTGGACCTCTACCCTTATAAAAGTGTAGGAAAACTTATTTCATTTTCAAAATAAGCAATAGAAAAGAATTGTGGGCAAATCTTATGCAAAATTTTTATTTAAAAAAAGAAGAAAAGGGGACAGAATAACCCCACAAATCATGATGAAAACACTTCAAAAAGAAATGCCAACAAAATGCGAAACTGTAAGATCTAATATCTCAAAATAAGCTAAAAGAAATGAAGAAAAGTATAGAAGCTATGAAAGAATAACATAAATCAGCATTAGAGGAACTTAAAAATACCAAACCCAGAATCTGGAGTTATAAAGCAAGGAATTCAAGACCTTTGTTGAGTTTCTCTCTGACATCTCTTCCATCTGTCTCTTCAACCATCAACTTGAGCCCATTATTCTCTATGCTAGTAGCTTCACCTTTGCCATGGCCCAGGGCAATGCTGACATGCAGTAGCAGATTAAGCACATGATGGCTTTTGTTGAACAAGAAGCCAATGGGAAAGAAGAAGAAATAGAGGCAAAGGCAAAAGAAAGGTAAAAGGTTAAGAAAGGTTATCTTGTGCAAATAAAAAGACTGAAGATTATAGAATATTATGAAAAGAAAGACATGCAGATTGTGCAGTAGAAGGAGATTCAGATGTCCAACTTGATGAATCAAACAAGTTCAAAAGTCCTCTGAGCCAGAAATGACCTTATTACAGACCTAAGTGAAGCAAAACAGACACTCAACAGGATGGTAAAAGACACATCCAGGCACTGAGCGCTACTGGCAGCGTTGGTCCTCCAGGATTTGTACTTGTTGCTATAGCCCCTAATGACTGTTCATTGCAGGAATCAAGACCTCCTTCTGATAAAGAATGAAGTGCAAAAAGTGTCCTATATACAAAGTTGCCACCAAAAAAGATGCTGATGTCTAAATTGATCAGGAGGACTACCTGTCTGAGTACATAGCTGGCAGTGTTGAAATCCATGATGGAGATGATAAAACAAAGGATTCCAATACCCTAAAAAGCCTGCTGGATCTCACAGAAATGAGCCTTGTTTGGTGTGAATACTAACAGAAAGTTTTTGGATTAAGCCTTTGGGAGTTGGAGTTTACTCCACTGTGGTACGACTATACTATGAAAGCATCTGATACATGAAAAAGCAAGATTTTCTATGTCACCCCCTCTTTGATGTTCTGATATTGTTCTGTATTTATCTATGGAATGCCTCTTCTGTAGCTATTGCCTTTGTTCTAATCATTAAAATCAGGAAAAAGATTCACTTGAAGAAAAGAAACATGTCTCCAACTCTAGAAGTAACACAACTGTCAGTGGTTTTGAGCATGAGGTAGAGGGGATCAGGCAATGGTCGTCTGACTTTCACTCAGGCTTCTGCTCTTTCTGCACCTCCAGATAGCCAGCTTAGAGAGTTTTAAGTCCCTTTAAGTCTCTGCTCTTTTGATTTAGTATGTATGTGGCAAGCATTCATTACAGCAGTAGCAGCTTCACTGCTACCTACTTGGGCCTAGGAGTTTTCCTCATAAGTAGACATGCTTTATTTAGTAAAACAAAAAGTTTATGTGGGGAAAAAAAATGAGAGAACTCAGGAAATAATTTAAAAATTTTTAAGGAAGCATAAACAAGAAGGAACACAAGAACAAATAAAAACAAATAATGTCTTAACAGAAATAGACGATTAAAAGGAGGAAAATATTAAAATTCAAAAAGAAATGAAGAAAGAGGTGAAAAAGATGTGAGAGAAAGTGACAGATAAAAAAGATAGTCAAAGACGTTCCTACATATGCATGCTAGAAGTACCCAAAGAAGAGAATCAAATCAATGGAGCAGAAAAAATATTAAAAGCCTAAAATCCCAGAAAATTTTCCTGAGTTAAAAAAAAAAATACTTGAAAATACATGTTGAAAAGCACACTATGTACCTGAAAACTGACCCAAAATGACCAACGCCAAGACTTATTCTAGCAAAACTAATGAATTTTAAAGAAAAACTTTAAATATTTGTTTTGTGTCTAGACCAGAGAAACCAAATCATTTACAAGGGAAATGATACCAAATTGTCATCAGATCTTTCTACAGCAATCCTTTATGGTTAAAGATACTAGAGTGACATATTTAACACACTCAAGGGAAGAAAATACGACCTAAGAGTTTTATACCCATGCAAACTGATATTCAAGTATAAAGACCACACACAAATGGTTGTGAACCAAACCATTGTGAATATTCGAGATGTGTAGAATCTCACATGGGCACTCAAGCATGTTGAGAATTCAAACTCCCCCTAAAAAGGGGCAGTTACTACTCAGCTCTAGCCAATGACTGGCACTGAAAAATGTAGGCATAACATTTTGGTGTCGTCCAGTTTTTTGAAGGACTCTTAAATTAAAAATAAAAACATGGTAGAAACAAGAAGAGTATTTCTGCTGAAAAACTAGATGTGTGATCTCTTAAACTGAGGCTAATTCTTTAGCTTTCTAGCCACTTATTTATTCATTTAATATTCAGTTATGTTGTTTGAAATTTTAACAGTGAGTGCATAATTTATACTAGGGCATTTTAAAAAGATGACTGCTTGATTTATTATTTTGCAACTTAATTCATGTTTCACTTTTAATAGAGCATAATTCCTGCCTACAGATGTACACTGTGACTTGGGAGGGTATTTTTTTAATGTCTAGCTTATTTATTCCATTCATCTTATCATATCTCTCTGTCCTATCTTTTTGTCAATTTCTTTAAAAATGGTTTAAATATTTTAGTCAAATTAGTATTTCCAAATGATTTGAATGTAAAACTACTTTTGGAAATTTGTTAGAGTCAAACAAGCATCTTTTACTGCCAGTAAAATTATGAAACAAGCTGTTTACCAATTCATGTATCACTAATCAAAATATAAAAAGGACATCATCTGGCTCAAAGTGTACTTTAATTATGGTAGTGTATATGATTGAGGCCAGCTGCGTGATAAAAATTGCTCTATGATGAACCTTTGTCTCCCCTCTTGGAGTAAGAACAAATATATTTGTAAACTCAAAATGCTAATGTCTTTGATTTTTTTATAGAACATGGTAAACTCCCAGGATTTAAAAAAATTATTATGGAAATTTTCACACAAATAAATAAGACAATAGGAGCCAGCCCGTATGGCCTGGTGGTGGGCGCTTTCACCGCTTCAGTAGCCTGGGTTCGTTTCCTGGTCGTGGAACCACACCACCCGTCTGTCAGTTGCCATGCTGTGGTGGTGGCTCACATAGAAGAACTAGAAGGACCTACAACTAGGATATACAGCCATGCACTGGGGCTTTGGGGAGGAAAAAAAAGAGGAAGACTGGCAACAGATGTTAGCTCAGGGTGAATCTTTCTGGGCAAAAAAAAAAAAAGAACGGTATAATGAACCCAAATATACATATTACCCAACTCCAGCAATGGTTAATAAATGGCTAATCTTTCATCTGCACCCCCAACCACTATCTAAGTGTTTGTGGATAGAAACAAGCTCCCCAGCTGATTTGTACTCACCATATAGTTTGAAAACCACTGCCACAAAACCTTATTTCCTCAACGGCATGATCAGTTTCATTCATCTCAGTATCCTTGGCTCTTGGTATATGCTTGGTACAGAGTAGGAACCAAGTACATGATTGATGAATGGTTAAATGTCTGTACTAGAAAGCAAGGGTTTCCCCCCGCCCCCATGGGTGGCATTTTTTAGCTGGAACTGAAAAAATACCCTCTTGCCTCATCCCCCAAACTAAGCTACTTCTACAGTGTGAAAAGGTTTGCATGTGTCGGGAGACAGTAAACAGAATCTGCTTCTCAGGATTCCCCATGTGCCAGAATGTTAATTTCTGTCTGAATTCCTCAAACCTGACGCCTGAGTCATCACGGCTTAGAATCTGAAGTCTCCCTACATCTTGCAGTTATGTTCTTGATAATAACAGCTCTTTAATAGCACATCTTAAATATTCCTTCGCCCTTTCCCTTGGCACAGAAATGTGAAACACAGTGGGTCATGTAAGTGCTTTTCTTTAACAAATGTTCTTCATATACTGAAATGGTAACTAGCCAAAGATTAATAGCTACTTTCTCCTAGGGCACTTGTAATTCAAAAGAACATAAATCAAGATCAAGTTAATCAAGCTATGCAATCCATTATTCTTAGCATTTCTGCGTGCTATGAAATGGTGGTTAAATCAACAGCTGGAATATCCCCTCTTGTCAAATATAAGCCTAGTAAAATCAGCACACTTGTTGGAGAATGACACATGAAATAGGAAAATTCCATTTAAATGTTGGCACACATAAGTTTCTTATTCAAATTTGAAAACTATTAATACTTAAATTCTTGATTAGTGAATTCTTGATCAGTACAGTAGAATGCATAGGCTAAATTTATTCTAGCACCATTCATTTCTTAAGAATCAATATTAATGGACTAACACAAAAGCAGGTAATATATAAGAAGCGATATAGCAAGTTACCTTCAGAATTTTTAGACAAGTTTAATTATCCCTGTGCAGAGAAGAGTTAACATAGCAGCCCTGACTGCTTGTACTTAAAAAGGGCTGCTTACAAGATTAGCCCTTGGCTGGCATCTGGGAACTTGCAGTTCAGGAGGGTTCCCACCATTAACTGATATGAGTGGCTCACTGTATCTAAACTGTTTGTATAAACAATATAATTTATGCAAATCCCTGCATTCTCTCTGGGAGTCTGAAATTTGAGTACCTGCCAGGTAGGGGGTGCCTAGATGATCAGCCTCCAATAAAAACTGAGTCTCTAATGAGCTTGCCTCATTGGCAACGTTTCACACAATTTGTCACAACTTGTTGCTTGAGGAATTAAGCACATCCTGTGTGACTCCACTGGGAGAGGAATCTTGGAAGCTTGCATCTGCTTTACGCCGGACTTAGCCGCATGTGCCTTTTCTCTTTGCTGGTCATGCTTCGTGTCCTTTCCCTGTAATAAATCATAGCCCTGAGTATGACTCGATGCTGAGTCCTGTGAGTACTCCTAATGAATTACCAAACCAAGGGTGGTCTTGAGGACCCCCAACACAATTCCCTAACCTACTTTTAAAAGAATGACTTAATTTAAGGATTTTATGTTTGCACCCCAACATAAATGACTTCTAAATGCAATGCTAATGAAAATACAGGAATTCCCTAAGCATTGTAAATCAAGAAATCTATGACAACTGATTGTAACTGTAACTTGTTATGATTTTGGTTACAGTATTGTAACCAATGTTATGAACCATTGATAAGAAATTCTCCTTTGGCTGTTGTCAGGATGTTATCCGAGATGACATCTTACCCTTTGTAGAGTGCCTTCTGTAGTAGGCAGGACTCATGGGCAAAATTTGGATCTCTTTTGACTAAATGAGGCTTATCTTGAACTATATGTTTTGCTTTTATCTTACAGTGATTCTAAGGAGTGGTTGAGGGTTTTGCTTTTTTCTAACTTTAGAAAACGAATTGTCAAATTGCAACCCAATCTAAACCACTGTACAGGACTATCCTATACATACGTTTCTCTGCACTGAACTCATTACCTATACTATTCTCCTACTCATATTTTTAGTGTGTCCTGACTTCCACAGTGTTTTTCTAACTCTCTTATTGTGTGTATTATTGCCAGGCACTTTAGAACTTTTCAGATGAGCCATATAGGCAGGAAGAAAAGGAGCGCTGAATCTGTAACACGTCCAAAGAGAGAACAGTGAGAAAAAGAGCGAGCAGTTAACAATGGAAAATGAGAGCCAAACACTGAGAATCAGTCAATGTATCACTAAGCACTACTGTATAAATGGGAGAGACTAGACTGACCGGCCGTCAGTTGGACTTGGGCCTGCTGGACAGATACACCCGAACAGTGAAGACGGGTGCTTGGGGCTTGCATGATTCCCCTTTCTCTGATTTCATGTTCATTGAGCATCCTTCTGATTTGCATTCCTCAAGGAAAGTTAATATGTTTTCAGTGCTCAATGTGTTTCGCATATGGTGTTCAAGTTTCACAGCAACACTAGGAGTCGTGTTCCTTATTTTACAGCTGAGGAAATAGCTGGCCATTTCTGCCTGGGGCTGCCCCTCTGGCCTCCAAATGCCCATGGGCACTCCTCTTCCTACACATAGAAAACACCACGTTTGTTTTGAACATGTAACATTTGAACTATGCAATGAACAGGGGAGTGCAGATATCTCTTCAAATGAATTAATAGCAATGTATAAAACTGCTCACATTTCTTATTTGTTAGGCGTTTAATTTGGAACAAGTAAATAGCACCTTCAGTCAGTTGAAAATTTCATTGTAAAAAAATGTTTGTCTTAAAATAACCATTACCAATCTCTAGCATTTCAGAGTTTTAAAACATTTCTTTTTCATTACTTATTTAGTTCAATGTAAATTTTAAAATCAGTCTATGTTGTACCAATCAATCTGTAGTTGTAAGCATGGTATTATTATTAAAGTTCGTTTGTTGTGTCAAAAATAACAATAAGATAGGTAAGATATAATAACATTTTTATATTTGGGAGATCCTTAGAGAATTTATATTATCAAGTAAAAGTGGTATTTTGTTTCATTTCAAATATTATATTAGTCTCTAATTTGAAGGGAGCCATCAATTTTAAATATGAAATAGTCGATTCTGCCATTTAACTGCCCATATAATGACAAATAAAATAGAAAATTTACAAATTAAAAAAAAAACTCTATCAAAGTGCAGGATCTCCATCTGATGCACAGTTGTCTCCATCACACCCAAATATAGATCATGTAGTACAGCAACCTAGGAACCAAAGTCAATGTACCTGCCCATCTCCTACACACCCCACATACACTGGTGGGGCAGGGACAGGATAACACAAGTAAGACTCCCATTTGGAAAGAGACGAATGGGAGACACAGCAGTCACTTGTCCACAGCAGTGATGAAACCGTGCCAGGCAGGCATTGTGGAGACCTCCTGTCCAAAGTCACACAGTTAACTCAATTTGTTTAGTCTTCAGAACGGATGAATCTTCCACTCTACCATATTGCGTAATAGGCTGACCAGCTGATTTTATTATTATGAGTTATTAAATATATGACCCCAATAGATTATAAGCCCTATGAGAACTGTCTTCTCACTAATATATTCCCAATGATTAGCAAAGTGTCTGGCACATCAGAAATGTTCAATAAATATTTGTTGACTGAATGAATGACATAACCATGACAGTCTACTTGGCCATTATATTTTTCAGTGTAAATTAATAAGTAGGAATTTTGAGTTATGTACCAGTCTTCTACTGAATTTGGTCAGCTTGAATCATTTCTCCTGAGGCAAGATCACTGGCCTGATTGAGTTTTTGACTTACAAAGCTGAGCTCTAGATGGTGAACTAGTAGACCCCCCTACATCATCCATAGCAAAATGCTATAAATTATAGGTTTTGGTGCTTGTCTGTTCACTTGTTTTTGCTTCAGAAGCATGGACTTGATACTAGATTAATAGTTTAAGCATGGTCCTTGGTTTGTGGCATACTTTCATAATTGGTCTAAACATAGCTCTCTTTTATTTTATTTTATGTATTCATTTAATGATATAAAAAAATACCATGAACTTATCACTCAACCTGAAGAATTGAACATTACCAGCAATTTACATCTGCTATGGGTTCCTCTTCTATTCTGCTTCTAACTTCCCCCTAACTTATAGCCTGGTGGTAACCACTAATCTCGATTTTGCTTTTCATTCCCTTTATTTATCTTTTTATAAGTTTTTACACACACACACATATTCCACATATGTTACTAAGATTCATTTATGGTGTTGTGTGTACTTTTTGCTCATTAATTTTCTCTCAGTAAACTATTCCATTGTGAAAACATACCACTATTTATTAATCAGTTCTCCTGTCCATGGTCATTTGGGTTGTTATCAGCTTTTTGCTATTGTGAACAGGAAATTATGAACATTCATAAAGTTAAATGGGTAAGAGTTCTAGCAGTGGAATTCCTGGCTCATAGGACATACATAAGTCAACTTTATAAGATAATCCAAATCATTTTCAAAAGTGATTGGGCCAATATATATACTCCTTTCAGCAATATATATTTCCATTTATATTATCTAACGTCTTGTTTTCCTTAAAATTTTATCTTGGTTTGCCTGGAAATGCCAATTCTCTATGGAAATGCCAAAATCTCTGTTTGAATATATTTATCATATCTCTTTGGAATTACCAGACATAAAGGGAAAAAAGGAAATTCTGCAATGCCAAGCAATTTATTTCGGGTTTGCAATAATGAATTTTATATTCACATTTGACAATGTGTAACATTGTTTAAACATAATTATCAGGGATAGCTAGATGAATCTTATGACTGTATAATTTCTTCTTTTCCTAATATTTTTCTTTCTTAGGGTTGACTAGAGCCTCTAGGAAGCCTTTAGCAACCTACCAGTCTCTTCCACATTCATATAATACTCTGTACATACACTTTATCTTAACAGAGCAGAAACTAGTTGTCCCCCAATATCTGTTCTTTCAGTTATGGAACTTTTATTTAGGCATAGGGTTTCTATGCTAAAGAGTATACTCCCAGCTTTCCTTGCAGGTAATTGTGGCCATATTACTGAGTATGGCCAAAGGGAAGTGAGCAGAAGTGATGAGGGCAACTTCAAGGTCATGCCCTTAAAGCATCCTTTCTAGTGGAATTTGGACGTGAAGCCAGGATTTGGCACAACCACCTTGAACCCATTAAGGAAAATGTACGTTGAGAATAGTAGAGTTACAAGATACAAGCATATGCCCTTGATGTCTTCAAATAGAACTGCCAGCTTGGACATAAAAAAATAAATCTGTCTGGGGGCTGGCCTGGTGGCGCAGTGGTTTAGTTCATGGTTTGGCAGCCTGGGGTTAACGGGTTTGGATCCCAGGCGCCAGTAGATGCACTGCTTGTCAGCCATGCTGTGGCAGTGTCCTGTATAAAGTAGAGGAAGATGGGCACGGATGTTAGCCCAGGGCCAGTCTTCTTCAGCAAAAAAGAGGAGAATTGGCAACGGATGTTAGCTCAGGGCTGGTCTTCCTCACAGAAAAAAAAAAAAAAAAAGAAAGAAAAGTAATAAGTCTGTCTGGGGCTGGCCCTGTGGCATAGTGGTTGGGTTCTCGAGCTCTGCTTTGGCAGCCCAGGGTTTGTGGGTTTGGATCCTGGGCACAGACCTACACCACTCATCAAGCCATGCTGTGGCAGCGACCCACATGCAAAAATGGAGGAAGGTTAGCAACAGATGTTAGCTTAGGGCTAATATTTCTCACCATAAAAAAAAAAAAGAAAGAAGTCTGTGTATCTAAACCATTGTCATTTTTGGATTTCTACTACAGCAGATTAACTGATATCCTAATACATTTCTACCTAAAAGTGAGGTGCTACTTTAATAAAACCTGCAACAGGAGGCATTGGCAGTCAGGTGACAGGTGGTGAGAATACCGAAGACTGGAACACTCGTGACTCTTCTGCTATGGAAAACATTTGGTAAAACTGTCACCATTTGATACTTAAATTGTAGACCACATGTCTGTAGAGCTTATAGCTCTATGACAGTGCCTCTCAACTCCTGCTCTATTGGCATTTTGGATGGGACAATTTTTTGTTGTTCAAGAACACCCTAGGCATTACAGGATGTTCAGCATCCTTGCTCCCCCCTGCACCCCATGAAATGCTAGTAGTAAGCCCCAGTCAATATAATAATCAAGACCTTCCCCCACACAATCCCTAATGCCCCTTATAGGAGCTAGACTTCCCTCAGATAAGAACACTGCACTAGAAGAAGTAGCTAGAAAAAATGTCAGAACATTGGTGTGTTGACTCTTCCTTGCCACTTTTGGCAAAGTTCTGCAAGAGAGAGAAACTCAGGCTAGGGTTACATGCAGAGATGGAGGGAACAGATCTTTGGAAGGGAGGTTCTGTCTGTTGCTGGCTACAGAAACTGGGTGGGACTTTGGGATTATCTTCCTTGGGAAGGATAAACCCGTTCTGCAAGGGGAAAGAAGGGTGCCTACAGTGGTGGACAAGGAGGAAGACTGTGGCAATGATTGCTAGTTTTCCTCAGAATCCATTTTTCCCTGTAGCATAGCAATAGAACTTTTATTTATTTATTTATTTATTTTTGTGAGGAAGACCAGCCCTGAGCTAACATCCGTTGCTAATCCTCCTCTTTTTGCTGAGGAAGACTGGCCCTGGGCTAACATCTGTGCCCATCTTCCTCCACTTTATATGGGACGCCGCCACAGCATGGCTGACAAGCAGTGCGTCGGCGGGCGCTCGGGATCCGAACTCGCGAACCCCGGGCTGCCAAGCGCAGACTAAACCGCTGTGCCACCGGGCGGCCCCAGCAATAGAACTTTTAACTGGGTGCACAACTACCCAGCTACAGACATTTTCTAGTCTCCTTTGACGCTGTGGCCACATGAATAGGTTCTGGCCAATGCAATGTGAGCAAAATGAGATGTGTAACACCCAGAGCATGAGTTTATATGGAAAAGTATGCCCTTCCCTTTCCTCTTCTCCCTTCTGCTGGCTGGTTTGTAGGCATGATGACAGAAATGGGAGCAGCCACGTTTTTCACAAGATGGAAACCACATGTTGAGGATGACTAGTCAACTACATAGAAGGAGCCCGGAGTTCTCAATGACTTGCAGAGAAGAGCCACCAAATCAACTATCTTATTTCACCCACCTCATCAGGAAGATACATCCACATTGATCTCATATATATTACTTTTCCCTGTTTGTTAGCTGGTTCAGGTTCAACTGTAAACTGAAGTGATAATAACACTAATGGAGTCCAGGTTTTCACTCTCACCAATCCTAAAACATGAGCCCTGCTTTGGGGTCTGACCTATCTCAGCAGCAGAACTTTTTCGTTCAGACTTCTAAATTTTCCCCCCAGTTTTATCAAGATATAACTGACATATAACATTGTATTAGTTTAAATCATTATGACATAATGATTTGATCTATGTACATATTACAAAATGATTACTACAATAAATTTAGTTAACATCCATCACCTCACATAGTTACAAATTTTTTTCTTGTGATGAGAACTTTTAAGATCTACTCTCTTAGCAACTTTCAAATATACAATATAGTATTGTTAACAATAGTCACTGTGCTATACATCAGACTTCTAAATTTTTAATGATCTCAAAATTATAAACACAGAGCATACCTAGGACCCAGATCTTGGTTTCTAACATTGTTGTGCAGCAAAAAGAACCAGGGCTCCTGGGAGAAATGGCTGATTCTAGGACTGGGGCAGGAATGCAAGATAGCCTGGATCATCTTGTCGTATCAAGTGTCAGAAAGTAGAGAAGTTCTCAAAAAAAAAAAAAAGGAGGGAGTATGTCAAAGGGGCACAGGAGCCAAATGAAAGAGCTCCCAATGATCATGGTTGGCAGGATTTGAGCAACAAAAAAAGTATTCAATTATAACCCCAAGTATAAAATAAATATCCATGAGTTCATACTGATAGAAAGAAATGATTGAATAAGTTAATAATAGGGGAGAAGAGACAAATCTCCCTCTCAGAAGAATTCCAAATAAAATATGTAGATACAAGGGGAGCACAAGTCCACACTCCTTACATATGAGCTGCAGATGGTGACTTCTTTCCAAAGAATGAAGTACAGAAAAAAAGGGGGAAAGAGTAACTTTACAGTGGAGGAATCTGGCAAACACTACTTGAGCCAGGTTGTTAAGATGAACATCAACAGTCATAAATCATGTTGCTTGTATATACCCTTGATACACTGTGAAGAAAATGGCTCTTTATCTCTGTGACTTTCCTTCCAAATACTCATCACTTCAGTCCAGAAAAACATCAGACAAATCCCAACTGGGGCACATCCTGCAATATACCTGACCAGCACTCCTCAAAACTGTCAAGGTCAACAAAAACAAGGAAAGTCTAAGAAACTATCACAGACAAGAGGACCTTAAGAAGATGTGACAACTAAAAATGTAATATGATGCCCTGGATGGGATCCTGGAACAAAAAAGGATATTAGGTACAAACCAAAGAAACTTAATATACCAATATTGGTTCATCAATTATAACAATTATGTTAATGTAAGATGTTAATGGGGCAACTGGGTGTGGGATGTATGGGAACTCTCTGTACTATCTTTTGTAAATCTAAAACCGAAAAATAGTTTATTTTTAAAAATCTAAAGTACATGATATTTTTAAAAAATTATTTGAAAAGATAATTCTTCTTAAGCACTTTTACAAACAAGGCACCAGCATATTTCAATCCCTTTAAGTAAATATGACTATTTTGCCTTCTTTCCACATAAATCTGATGTTAACCTGTCTCTGTAGCAGAATATATGAAAATACTTGGATTTTGCTTAATGAGCTCATGGGCAATCTATTTCCTTTTGGAAACTAAAAGCTCATTAATACATTTTCAATTTGAGATTGAGTTATTTTCTAAAAGTTTACATTTAAGTCAACTGTTTGAAACTTGAAACACATTTCCCCAGAGAAATGTTATTACAAACAGTGGTTAATTCCCAGGCCAGCCCAGTGAAGCTCATTAAACTCATAATAAGCAAACAGACATTTGCAATGAAAACAGTATAAAACTCTATCATTTTTAAAACTTGCCTTTTAAATTCAAAAGATAAATTTAAACATGCAATTCAAATTTATTCACTCACGATGTTTGAGCCAGGAGCTCACTTGGGGCCTTTTTGCATATAACATTAAACACTGTAAATGGGGAGGAGGAGAAGAGTAGAAGGAGTTAAACTTGGGTGGGTGGGAGATGGAAAGACCCTATGCAGTTTGGGAAGGAGAGTATGTCGTTTTAAGCCAGGTGGTGGGGGTGGAGGTGGGGGTGGGGGTATTCTACTTTGATTTCTGGGAGTACAATGAAGTTGGTGCCCCACAGAATAGAGGAAGGGAGTGAAAGGGGCCTTTGGCTTCTCATAATCCTAGAATCATGATGAGTTACTATCCAGAGGCGGGGGAATAGGGTATGTCTGTGGGCAGTTGATAAGCACGAATGACCAGTCATCTAACTGTTCAAGCTGGTGGGAGCTAAGGACACAGGTGGGCAAGAGCAGGCAGTGGACTTGGGCTCTTCACAGCAATGTGCCATTTAATACAGGACAAACAGTGCATTCACACAGGAGACCTGCGGAAACTCTGACGGTGGGAAAAAGACATACATTTTCAACGTGGTGAATCAGAAAAGGAAACAGAGGTAAGAGGAGAAATGAAATTTCTTGCAGTAGTGCCAGTCAAAATGTTAGACCCAGCTGGGGTCACGATTTCTATAGCACAGCTAGGCCTACATTTGATGTATTGCAGGTTTGTCTATCCTGGTTTGGGGAGGCACTTCGCAAATAATCCTATTTCTAAAACTAAAAGAAATAAGAATACCTCATACCATAAAAAGAACTATAAGAACTTTTAAAAAGCATACTTAAAAACAAATATTTTTTTAAATCCTGTATTTTCAAGTATTTTTTAAAACCATGCTACATATTTTTTATAATGCATCATGGACTTAAACACAAGAAATTTTTTTATTGCTTTTCTTCTCGCTCTCCAGATACCCTCTCCACCAATGTTTACAACCTGGTAGGCATCCTTCTATATCTTTCCTAATTTTCCTTTAAGTATTCAGATATATATGAGTGCATTTTTACACTGTTTTATAAAACATGACAATATGTATTGATATCTCAAAGGCAAATCTTAGCAGGTGTATGATATGCTACAGCATAGATATGCCAAATTTATTTAACCCTTTCTTTATTGACAGATATTGTTTCCTTTATTTGGCTTTTTGCCACTGGAAATGCTATGATAAAAATCCTCATGCATATACCTTGAGTTATTCAAGTTTATGCTCACTTGCTGTTGTAACAAACCCTGCAAAAATTTCACCAGCTTACCATAATAAGAGTTTGTTTCTAGCTCAAACCACTGTCTGATGCAAGTCAGGATGTTACAGTGAGGAGTTTACCTCCAGTAGTGATTCAGGGATCCATCTTATTTCGCTCACAGTCCTTCATTTCTAGCAGGAAGGATGGGAGAGGGCTTGGAAGACGACAAGGAAAGATTTATGACAAAGGCTGGATGTGGCTTAGGACACTTCTGCCCAGTTTCCATGGGCTACAACTCAATCATGAGGTCCCAACTTAACTGCAAGGGAGGCTGGGGAATATAGTCTTCCCGTGTGCCCAGATGACGTGAATGAGCTATTTAGCCTATTTTGCCAAATATCTTTACATATTGATGACTATTCCAAAGGATATATTTCTGAACTGAAATTTCTGGACTGTGAACTTTATGATGTGTGTGTGATCACTTTGCAAAAAGACCATAATAACTCCTATTTCTGTCAGCAGAGTAAGAATACTCAGCACCATTCTTGCTCCTCTAAATCTTCCCCCTCTAGGTGCTAAAAGACTAGAAACTCAGTTGACCAGATTCCTGTCTCAACAGGGTCCTGGTTTAACTTCCACCAATGATAGGTACTCTCATTGTGAAATTAGGAAGGGCGAAGAAAGCAAGCTGCCTTTATTTCATTAAACATGCTGACAGATGGCAGCAATGGCGTGTAAAGTGGCTTCCAGGTGAAGTCCCACATTGTGCAGATTATTGGCAGCGGCTTTCCCTGAAATTCCTGCACAACTGGATTTTCTAAAAGCCAGCAATTTCTCCTGACTTGTTCCCTCCATCTTTCTGACAGTTTAGTAAGCATCTCCTTTCTTGTAGAAAATCCCTTCCTACTAGAAATATTTAAAAGCAGTTTGTTTTCCAGACCAAGAACTAACTTATACATCAGCCTAACATTTGTCTTTTTTGTTTGTTTATGGCCCACTTTTTTCCATATTTTTTTTTAATTCTTATATTTCAAATATATTTTTTATATTATAGCTGTGGAGTTGATGTCTCCCCAAGCCTTAGTTAACATAAACATTCTGTAAAACTTAATTTTTATCTTTTACATTTAAGTCATTAATCCATCTGGAATTCACTTTTGCATATGTTGTGACTGCTAGTATCATTTATTAAATAAAACACGTTTTCCCACCCAACTAAAATACCATCTTTGTCCCAAATGTCTTGATCTATTTCTAGGCCAGCTAGTCTATTCTAGTGATCTATCTATTTATTCCTAAGCAATGCCACACAGTGTTGATTGCTAAGGCTTGATAAAATATTTTAACAACTCGTTATAAATTTAAATTCAATGGAGATCATCTAACTCAATAACTTGTGCTACCAGGTTAACTCAGTTGTATATAGAACCCAGAATAAAACTTATTTTTCTATCTCTGTGCATCTATTTGGACTTTCTACAAATATTAATAACAGAAACAACTGAATGCTTGGCCAATATAAGGGGGCAGTAGTCAATCCTAACCTGGTTTCAAATGTTTGAGAAGGGAGCCAGCACTGATGGTCTAAGTGGTGAAAGTTCAGCATGCTCCACTTCAGAGGCCGGGGTTCAGTTCCCGGGTGTGGAACCACACCACTTGTCTGTCAGTAGTCACACTGTGGCAGCAGCTCACATGGAAGAACTAGAAGGACGAACAACAAGAATATATAACTATGTAATGGGGCTTTGGGGAGGAGAAAAAAAAAGAGAGAGGAAGACTGGCAACAGATGTTAGCTCAGGGTAAATCTTTCCCAGCAAAAAAAAAAAAAAAAAAAATAGAAATGCAAATCCTTGGGTCCTACCCTTAAACTCCTAAGGTATGGGCCCAGAAATCTGTAAAAAAAAAATGTATGAGAAGGAGCAGCCCACTCTTCTCACTGATTGCTTTTATAATAAGTAAATGTTATAAAATTGAATTTGTAATGTTATCCTGATCAAATACTACTTTTTCATTTATATATACTTTATATATAGGACTCCATATAAGATTTTGCTTATAAAATGGGTATCATTACCAGTAAGTTTTAAAACTATTGGTGTAATACATAAACTTGTGTTGCCTTCAATATTAATCAATCAACTGTTTGCCTGATTTATTTTTTTAGTGAGATATAATTCACATACCACAGAGTTCACCCTCAAAGTGTTCAATTCAGTGGTTTTTAGTACATTCACAAGTTGTGCATCCATCAGCACTATCTAATTCCTGTTTGTCTGATTTTTATTATTTAAAAATGGAAAAACAAAAGTGCAATTTTTATTCAATAAATATCAATGGATCCTTATGCAGTTCTGTGGCAGAAAGTGAAGTCCACAATTTTAGAACGATGATAGCAATTTATCAACCAAGTAATCAGTTTTCACACGGTTTCAATAACTGCAGCAATTTCCTTGAACTGTCTGTAGAAATTCTGAGGAGAAAGGGGGAAAATAACATTAATTTTACTTTTAGAGGATATTTAAGTAATTCTTTTAATTATAACTGACCACAAGAGACTATATAACATACATATTAAGTTTGCATTTTAATGTTACATCCTCAACTATTATTATTAGAAGGGTATTGGGGCCGGCCTGGTGGCGTAGTGGGTAGGTTTACGCTCTGCTTTGGCAGCCTGGGGTTTGCCAGTTCAGACCCGGCTGCGGACGTACACACCGCTCATCAAGCCATGTTGTGGCAGCGTCCCATATACAAGACAGAGGAAGACCGGCAACAGATGTTAGCTCATGGCTGATCTTCCTCACACACACAAAAAAATACATATAACAAAATGTTAAAAAAAAAAAAAAAGGTTACCATAAGAAACAAACAGGCACAATTGGACACTGCAAGCAAAAATACTATTGTAGAGTTGGATGATTAGCTCATGACTAAAATTTTTAAAAGCTCACAAGAAAGTTCTTTTGAGATCACACAGAAAGACTTATTAAATACCTAGAACTGTCCTAGACAATGAAAATTAAAAAAAAAAAAAGAAAATGACAGGTTGGTTCCCAGGCTTCAAACCACTTTTAACCTAGTGAAAGACTGCATTTCAGGGTGATAGGGACTGCCTTGTTTAAGATATGGGTTCAGTTACAATAAGAGAGACTCAACACTGACAATAGCTTATATGGTAGAAGTTTATTTATTTCTCTTTCATTTAAAAATTGAGCTGGTATGGTGGTTCTGCAGAAGTCGTCATCTTTTTTTAAATCTCAGATAAGAGAGGGATCAAACAAATTCTGTGTCCCCCTTTTCTCCTCTACCTGCTAGGAAGGAAGCTAGGAGGCAAATCTGCAACTTAACCTCAGCCATTAGGATACCCTCTAAGATTGACATCCTTGTATTTTCCTTCTTAATTGGACTTAATCCTCTATTTTGCTACTTAACAGTATATGTATTTTAATTTATATGTAAATTTGTTATGGAATGAAGCAGAATGTAACTCTTTCTTTAAAAATACATACTAAGGGTCAAAATCTTAATACTGAAATTTTTAGCTCTCAGTCCTGTAATGTGACTAACAGGCTCTGTTAGCTTTAAGTCATGTAAAAACGATCTTTAAAAAGAGTCACCCGGGCCGGCCTGGTGGCGCAGCGGTTTAGTCCGCGCTTGGCAGCCCGGGGTTCGCTGGTTCGGATCCCGGGCGCCCGCCGACGCACTGCCTGTCAGCCATGCCGTGGCGGCGTCCCATATAAAGTGGAGGAAGATGGGCACAGATGTTAGCCTAGGGCCAGTCTTCCTCAGCAAAAAGAGGAGGATTAGCAACGGATGTTAGCTCAGGGCTGGTCTTCCTCACCAAAAAAAAAAAAAAAAAAAAGAGTCACCCAAGGGCCGGCCCGGTGGTGCAGCGGTTTAGTTCGCGCTTGGCAGCCCGGGGTTCGCCGGTTCGGATCCCGTGTGCCTGCCGATGCACTGCTTGTCAGCCATGCCGTGGCGGGGTCCCATATAAAGTGGAGGAAGATGGGCATGGATGTTAGCCCAGAGCCAGTCTTCCTCAGCAAAAAGAGGAGGATTAGCTACAGATGTTAGCTCAGGGCTGGTCTTCCTCACAAAAAAAAAAAAAAAAAAAAGAGTCGCCCCATTTGTGATTTTTTCCTATGAGGAAAAAAAAATTTTAGAAGTGGAATCCAGAGAGCATAAATGCCGCACAGAAAAATAAAAATTAGGCCAGGATTGTGAATTACAAAAAGGATTGAAACCTACATTCTCTTTTGAAATGGATTTGGCCCTTATATTCAGTTGAAAGCTACTCACATACACAATATTCTACATTTATTTCCTTTTAACCAAGTCCTAATTCTTTCCAAGATATAATTAGCATTAATAAGGTTGAATCTATGACCATTATTTTTTGTCGTAAAGCAAAGATAATTGTTTTAAAAGAAAGAAATCAAAGGGAAAGAAAACAGTTAAAATGTAATTTGTAAAACAGAACTACAATATAATCCAGCAATCCCATCTTTGGATATATATCCAAAGGAAATAAAATCACTGTCTCAAAAAGATGTCTGCACTCCCATGTTCACTGCAGCATTACTCACAGTAGCTAAGGTATGGAAACAATGTGTCTGTTGACAGATGGTTAAAGAAAATGTGGTGTATATATACACACAATAGAATACTATTCATCCTTAAAAAAGAAGAAAGTCCTGCTATTTTTGACAATATGGATGAACCTGGAGGACATTATGCTAAGTGAAATAGGCCAGACACAGAAAGACAAATACTGCATGAACTCACTTATATGTGGAATGTAAAAAAGTAGAACTCAGAGTAACAGAGTCGATAGTGGTACCAGGGCTGGGGGGTGGGGGAAATGAAGAGATGCAGGTCAAAAGGTACAAATTTTCAGTTGTAAGGTGAGTTAGTTCTGGAGACCTAATGTATGGTATGGTGACCACAGTTACTAAGAAGGTATTGTATACTTGAAATTTGCTAGAGAGTAGATCTCAAGTGTCCTCACCACACACACACACGTGACTATGTGAGATGGATATGTTAATTAGCTTGATTGCAGTAATCATTTCACAATGTATACATACACCAAAACATTACATGGTACACCTTAAATATATATAATTTTTATTTCTCAATTATACCTCAGTAAAACTGAGGGGAAAATGTAGTTTGTAAAAGAAGAAATCAAAAGCGTCCTAAAGTGGCATACAAGGGCTTTTCTTAAAAAGGAAGCCTAGGACCAATACATTTTTAGTGAGTTTTACAAAGAATTCTTGTTATATTTCCATTTCATTCACTATGATTGCTTTTCTTACAGTACCTGACTTTTCTTAGAGTACTAACTGCCGTGGGGATTCTTATCCACTCACTCACCAAAGGGATCAAAACAAATAAAAACAAAACTCTAAGGCCAGTCGAATTAGTCAATGACAAAACACTTCCCTGTATGTACCTTTAAAAGAAAATCTCATTTCTTGCCCACTCTATTTTTTTTCCTTGCTTACAGAAAAGAGGTAGAATGATAATATGGATAACCTGGCTCTAACACTCCTGACTTCCTCAAATCTTTAGCTGACGAAACTAGTCATGAGGTACTGGTGCTCTGATCTGCATTTTGTAAACATTATTAGTCAGAAAACTCAAGGTCAACACTGTTCAAAGAGAAGATTCATTTAGCTAAACATTCTTGAATATTAAGCCTAAAAAGAACAAGAATAAAACAGTTAAATGCAAAGTAAATATCCTGCCAGAGAAGATGAAAATTTCCTAAATATACTCACAGAGGAGTACTGTGAAAGTGATCAAACGTCAGCGGACAAAAAATCGGCATAATATATTGAAAATAATTTATCAAAGTCCCAAAGAAAACAAATTCAGATCTTTTGTGTCTACCAACAAATGTTAAAGCACATCAAAATGATTGCAAATAAAAGCAATTAAAATTTTCTCTTAAGAAAGATTTTTTGCATCTTAAGAACCAACATAGAACAATGAACTAAAACTGAATGAGTTAAATCACAAACCTGAAATTGTGGAATTGTCATTTCAAAGGACTTGTTCTTTACGTGGCCTGAATGATCTGCCACTTTTAGCATCACGGCAACATAAGGATACTTAAGTGATCTGCAACTGTCCGAGCTCACAGCCATACCCAGTTTCCACTGAAAATCTATAAGCTGTAATGAAACAGTACAAAACAATACTTGAGCAATAACATTGCCTTGAATGTAGATATTTATTCAGTTTTACTGCTCTCACATTCAACTTTAGTTTCAACGCTGGTCATAGCAAAAGAAAATATCTTCATTTTAATATTGCTAGGGGAGCAAAAATTAACTGAAAATGGAAAGGGGCAACAAGGGATATAAACAGAGTTAGAAAACGACATGGTTGTAATTACAAAAGGAAAAAAAGCAAAAACAAAAATCTCCCCCCGGACGTGTAATGGAAACAGAAAGATGTGGCAGGGCTGGTTGTCCTTTTACTTGGCTCCTGCACTTAAGGGGACTCCAAGCGCTTTGGACGGTCTCTTACCTCACTTTCCTGTTCCATATATGCCTTCCCCCATTCCACAACCCAAAGGTCCTAAAATGGAAGATGAGTTATATACCATCTTCATCCTTGATGGAGGTACATGGGAACCATTCCAGTTCTTTCCTCACCACAGAACTTGACCTGAAACCTGACACTTGCATAACGACGGGGTGATGAGGGTGGTTTTAGATTTCATCACTGTTGACGATGGACACTTGCCAGGTGATGTGCTCTGCAGCTGACATGTATTAAATGCCTGACTGAATCATCATAACATTATAGACTATTATTTCCATTTCGCAGATGACAAAACTGAATTTCAGAGAGCTTAGATAATACGCACAAGGTCACAGGTTTCTGGAATCAGAATTGACACCAAAGTCTGTTTGACTCCCAAGATTACATGCTTATTGACTACCAGCTGCCTCAATACTTTTTTGCTAATTCCTGCCAATGATTGTTCAGTGCTGCCACAATATAAGACAGGACTGGATACATGCAGCTCTTAATACTGACTCTAAAACATAAGACCATGAGTGGAGGAATTCTATGTCTTGTTTCCAAAGTTTCCAAAGGTACATAGTACAAAGCAGGCACTCACAAGTTGACTGATACCTTTTGCTACCAAAATAATGCTGATTGGGCAAAAAGCTTGGGTGGTTGTTAAATTTCTTTTTATAAAAGGTGGGATTGGATTGGTGTGAGCACCAGAATTTCCTCCTGTCTCAGACTGGCTTTGGACCAATCAGTTACAGCATTAAGGCCAGGCTGGTGCTGATAAAAGGTTAACACGTTTAATAAGTAAAAAGATTGTATAGATACATTTTAAATAAAAGTCTCCCATACTAAAATAAAGGATAGTAGATAAATAACAAAATAACTACAAATGACCAATAAACTTATGAAAAAGAAAACAGGGAAAACACAAATTTAAACCACAATGAGATACTACACATCTACCAAAATGGCAAAATTTTGAGTCTGACAATTCTAAGTATTGGCAAGGAAGGATGTGTTACATGCTGTTGATGGAAATCTAAATTGGGCCAATCTTTTGGAAAAATGGTTTTACCTAGTAAAACTGAAGCTGGGCATATTCTGTACTCCAGTGATTCAATTACTAGGGATATAACTTAGAAAAACTTGTGTGTATATACACAGGATACATATACAAGAATATTCCTTGTAGTTATATTCGTCATAGCCCTAAACTATTAGGGACAGTAATAAAATGAATAGATGAAATGCTGTATAGCAATGAAAATAAGTGAACTTCACCAAATGAGAGAATACCAAAAATGTTGAAAGAAATATGTCAAAAGTTATGTGATTCCATTCACCTAAACTTGAGAAACAGGAAAAATAATACTGTTTAGGGATGCATACAGAGATGGGAAAACTATAAAGAGAAACAGGAATATGATTATCACAGGATAATCATTACCTCTAGGGAGGGAAGGGAGAGGTTTGATTGCAGAGGGGTATGTGGTGGGCTTCAGGGGGACTGGTAATGCTCCATTTGTTGAGTTTTGATTGTGGTTACACAGATGTGTTCACTTTCAAATTACTCATTTTTTTTTGTAACTATAAGAGGAGACGGAGGTTAACTAAATTTACTGTGGTAATCATTTTGCAATATATGTCAAGTCATTATGCAGTACACCTTAAACTTATACAGACTTGTATGTCAATTATATCTCAATAAACTGTCCATATGTTTTGCACTTTTTTGTATACATGCTATTTTGCACATACAGCAGGAGGGAGATATAACTGAGTGCGTTTCACATTTCTGGTTCAAAGGAAAAATTTATTGTTAGGCTAGGGTGATCAAGGGAAAGCTTTATAGAGGGGATAACTTTAAGTTCAGTTGCGAAGAATAAACAGAACTGAAATTGAGAAGAAAATGTCTTACTTATATATTTCATAAATACACACCTGGCAAAGAATAAATGCTTAACAAATTTAGGCTGAACCAACTAGAGATGAAAACAGTCTATATCTGGTTAGGGGACAGAACATTTAACTATCTTAAAGTAGAAGGCTCTTGTAAGGAAGTATGGAAAATAAAGCAGACAAAAGTGATCAAGAGGCCAATAATTCTTTGCCAATTGTATGAGTTTTCAGAGGTTTACAAAGTTTTCTCATATGCTTTATCTTATTATGGAAAACACATAAGTCACAAACTTTTCCTATAGGCAGTGGGGACTCACTGAAAGTTTTCGAGTAGAGAGAATGATACGAAAGTACTAATGAAAAAATATTCATCTGGTGGCAGCAGAAGACAACAGTAATCCGGGTATGAGCCAGGTTAAGTGCCTGAACTAAGGTGGTGACAAGTAGGAATCAGCTGATCCTATAAAGAATCACTAGGTCTTGATAATTGTCTACATAGTTATGGGAGGTATCAAAGACAACTATAAAAATTTGAGCCCATATGACTGGGAGAATGTTGGTATCATGTATCACTGAGGACTTTATATATTTTAAGTCCAAAGATATTATCAAGAAGTGATGGAGACTATCTAAATAGGAATGTTCAATAAGTGGTTAAAAATCCAAGAACAGAATTCAAGTCAATTTATGATTAGAGATATAGTTTTTGTATCAGTTCAATGGTGATATCCAGAAATTTACCTGGACACTTCTTAAACTCACTCAGCCTGTACAACTCCTTGATATAGAAGTTCCATTTTTACTGTCCATAGTAAAATGGTAGAGTAAACCTTGCTTATAAGACTCTCAAAGTCTGAAATAAAACTCTCGATTTTCTAGAACATTTCAAGCAGAAAAGCAATTAAGGAACACAATGTTGGAATTCACTGACCATTACAACGGTGAAACTGGCAGGTGAGGAAACAGGGAGAGCTGCCATCAAGACACTTACCGCACAAAGTTAGTATTCATGGGTAAAAGAAAGCTGGGATTAGGTTTATGAGATGAGAATTTCCCAAATTCTAAACTGAGCATTTACATGCAAATTAAAAGCAAACCTTCTAGTAAATGTGGTTTAGTCTTAAATAGGAATTAACCACATAGGAGATTTTAAAAAGAAAAGAATAAAAAAAGAAAAAAAATCAGAACAGAACATACTTATCACTCTGGAGAATATTAAGAATGAAGTAATGTAGCCTCAAAATTCTTACAGAATGAAGAAAATTATTTAAAAAGGAAAGCATGCCAAGAAAAAAGCTAGTAGTAAAAAACATATTAAAAAATCCAGAAGTAAAATGAATACAAAGAAGAAAAATAATCAGAAAGCAAATATAGATAAAAAGGTAAACAGAATTTAGCTGTAGTCTGTCACACTAAAAATTAGTTGATATGGTAGTTGAAGTTAGTAGTACCATAAAAACATCACTATAAAAGCTGTCTATAAAGAAAAAATTAATAAAGACCATTTCAGTTTAAATTTAATTTTTATTTTTCAAAACACAGCATAGGAGAAAATTATAAAAACAATCATGCACAACTCCATCATCGTAAAAACTATTTTCATATTCCCGTGTCCCCATTTCTAGTCTTTGTATGTAATTTTTATAGTCAGAGTCACAAAATAGACACTTTTATGTTCTCTCCTTTTTAAATGAAAGTTTTCAAACGGAAAGAATGTTAAGTGTTCTGCACAAATTAATCTCTCTCAAAAGTTCTATGAGGAAAATACTGATTAAAAAACTCATCCAAGGATAGAAAACTAGTAGCGCTAGTATTCAAACCCAAATTTGTCTGATTCCATATTCCATGCAGTTTTCATTATACCTAGCTGCAACGTGTTTACTATTCAGAATTAAACTAAGCTCTGGTAGGTCAAGAAAGTAGACAGGTTCAGGATGGGGCAAGAATGTTTAGCATCTTCTCCATCCTAAACCTGAGCTGTCCAATACAGTAGCCACTAGCCAAATGTGACTATTTAATTAAAAATCAATTAATTAAAAAGTCACTTCCTCAGTTGCATCAGCCACATATCAAGTGCTCAACATACCAGACAGTGCCAGCATGGAACATTTCCATCATCGCAGAAAGTTCTATTGGACAGCACTGTGCAAAGTACTTTACATATGGGAATGTTGATTACAGCATGCGTTAGTCAATTTCTACTTGAGAATTCATATCGGCTCTAGTGTTAGTGTACAATATTTGCTAAGTCATTAGCCTTCATCATCTTCTTTAATGGTACCTTCATCCATACTCTGACTTTCTTCATAGCATCTATCATTAACTAAAATCATCATGTTTACTTATTCATCACCTGTCTCCCCAAGAAAGTGCAAACTCCATGAGAGCAGGGGCATTATCAATCTAGTTGATTACTGAATCTACTACAACATTATCTGGTACAAAGTGAATGTTCAAATAAGTATTTGTTGAACTAATATGTTTAGAAATTCTGGGTTATGTGGTAACTGGTCTCCAAAGATAGCTTCCAACAACTAATCTCATCCCTCCCTGTTCATATATGTCATTCCTCACATCAAGAAATGGAGCTAATTTTCCCTCTGCAGGAATCTGAGCTGTCTCTGTGGTTGCTATGACCTTTAGAATATGGCAGAAGAAACATTCTGGAATCTTTGATCCTAGGCCTTAAGAGAACTGGAAGCCTCTGCTTCCTTCTTCATGGAATGCTGGCTCTTGGGATTCTCCCTCTTGGAACCCAGCCACCAGGATGTCAGCAGCCATGTGAAGGAGAACCAAGTCACCCCAGTTAACAGCTCTAGCTGAGCTCTCAGCCCAAGTCACCACCAGCCATGTGAGTGAGCCCTCATCACTTCCAGCCCAGTTGGACTCCTCCATGACTGAAGCCCCAGCTGACAGGACACGGGGTAGAAACAACCACCCAGCTAAGCCCAGTTAACCCACACAATCATGAAAGATAATTAGACAATTGTTTTAAGTCAGTAAGTTTTGGGTGGTTTGTTATAAGCGTCAGATGAAACTAAAGCAAGGTAAACACAACTACCTGAAAATAACTTTGTCAATAAACTTAATATGACATATGACTTATCAAAAAATATATTCTCATAACTATATAATCTGAACTATATTAGTCGACAGAAATTTTAGCAAATACAAAAGAACCAAAAAAAATTCATATTTGGTTAGTGTTAATACCTCCAGTAAAAATAATACAGAGAAAGAGAGCCTTTCCCATTAAATACATTCACTACTAGTAAGTTCATAGCAACTGCCCTGCAACACCAAACGTATATCAGCTTCTCTCAAAAATGTTTTTCATCCTTATTTCATTTCTACTGATGACCCCCATTTTCCAAGTCACTCAGGTTTGAAACTTCAGTCAACTTAGATTTTTCTCTCTCCCTTACTCAAAATACATATGAATTGTTAGGTACTCAAGATTTTATTTCAGCCAGTGCTAATGACATTTATTCCCTTCTTCCCAGTCTCACTGGTACAAACCTACTGAAAGCCTGTTTAAAAAATCTGGCCTTAAATTTTACTGCAGTCTCCTAATTATTTTCTTGCCTATAGTCTTTCTCGGCTCCAATCCTGACTATAGACTCAAAACACTACTTACAAATTAACTAAATTTAATTACCACAGGTCAAAAACTTCTACTGTCTACTGCCTCATGAAGTAGTTATCAACCATTCAGCTAGCACTTACGTCATCTCACAGTCTCAAATAGCTTTCCCACTTGTACTCAAACTGGACTGCACCCTTTCTTTAAATTATCTTTCAGCCTTCACACCTTTGCTCATGCTGCTCAGTCCTCCTAGAATAAAACTCTCAAACATCTATTTAAAACTCAAAACTCCTCTCAAATTCTACCTGCTCTGTGAAGTCTTTCCTGGTTTACTCAACCTTTCTACGAATGTTCATGTCACTTCTTACATCCTAGTTCTTAGAACATTCTGCCTTGAATAGCAGTCATTTGTGGATTTGTCTCCGTCCCCCACATCCACAAGACTGCAAACTCCTTGAGGGCCGTTCATATGTGACTTATAGCACCCAACACAATACACAGAACAAAAACAGCCATACATTTATGAACTACTCCATAAACTATACAAAAATTTAAGTCACTATTTCTCATATATGGGAAGAGGGAAAATGGCACTAGATACTGTGAGTAAATAAGACATCTTTCTTTTAATTTATACCATAAAACTGGCAAGAAGGAAAGCAATAAAATGTGGCAACAATGGAGCAATTGTTCATCTATGATGAGGAGTTCTAATTAGACATCTATAAAAGAAAATCAAGAATTACTTCAAAACAATAATTATAAGTGTCAGAATGTGAAGTAATGAATATCTTTTAGACCTCTGGTGCTGGCCAGTATAGCACTATGGTTTGTTAAATTTAACAAGCTCAGATTCTGAAGTCAGACAGACCTCAGTTTGAATCTCAGCTCTGCTACCTTCTAACCACGTAGCTTTGGACAAGATACTTTGTCTTTATGCCCCAATACTCAGTATTTACTAAATAATACTATGTTCTAGGTATTGGGGAAATAAAAAAGAATAAAACAAAGTTCCTGACCCCAGGAACTTACATTCTAGTGGGGAAGACAGACAATAAACGAATAAATATATAATAAAGTTGTAGTGTCATAAAAAGCATAAAAAAAATGCAGGGGAAGGGGCTAGAGTGACCAGGCAGGCTGCTTAGATACAGCTTGGGGAAGGCCTCTTGAAGGAGGTGGCTTTTGAGTGGAAACAGACCTGAGTAAAGTGAAGGAAAAAGCCACATGGATTTCTGAAGAAAAGAACCTTCGGGACAGAGAGTGTTCAGGGAACAACAATAAGCCCATGTGGCTGGAGTGGCACGAGCTAGGGAAAGAGTGGTAGGAGATGAAGAATCCGTTTTTGAAGGGCCCTTAGGCCAAGGTAAATATTTAAGACTTTTTTCTAGTGTGACAGGAATCTATTAAAAAGCTTTGAGCAGGGAAAAGACCTGGTCTAACTTAGATAGCAAAAGCCTCCTCCAGATTGCTGGGTAGGGCATTAAGTTTAAGAAGGAAAGCAAGGAGACCCAATTGGAAGCCTATTACAGTAGCTAGGGCTTGGTGGATTGGACTCCAGGTCACAGCAAGGGGAGGTGAACTTAGAACATATTTTTAAAGGTAGAGAAAACAGTATGCTGATGGATTGTATGGCGGTATGAACTCCCACTAGAGGTGTGGTCCCAATTAACCTTGCTAATTCACTACCAGTGAGAAATATTTAAAGAAAGAAGATATTACAGCTCAAGGAATTCAAACTAATAGTAGCCCTAAATATCAGCTGTACCTGGTACATTTAAAAAGCATATACTACTAACAAAAAAGATTTACAGCTAGGTAAGGGATTTTTTTCCCCTCCATAAAACTCTTGAATAGGGGCCAGCCTGCCGGTGTTGTGGTTAAGTTTGTACACCCTGCTTTGGTAGCCCAGGGTTCACAGGTTCTGAGCCTGGGCATAGACCTACACACCGCTCATCAAGCTGAGCTGTGGCGGTGTCCCACACGCAAAATAGAGGAAGATTGGCACAGATGTTAGCTTGGGGACAATCTTCCTCACCAGAAAAAAACAAACTCTTGAATAAACATAATCATTTCGTCTAGCAGTACAGCATTAAAAAAACACATCATTAACTATGAATAAAAATGTTCAATTTAGGAGTTCCTGGAGGTAAAACTCACAAAAGTGTGAGGCCCCCCTAATGACTGGGTCCCTGATATTTTAACTCTTAAACTAATCCACACTAAGCCTTCAGCAATTTGTCAATTACAGTTTAGGTTTTCCTACCTCTGTACTGGTTTTCAGAGGTTTCTGTTCTGGTAAATTGTGATTCTCTGTATTCACCTGTCTCTCCAGTTTTGGGGGCAGTAGTTTGCCCTGCAGCCTCACCTCTTTACTGGATCCAAGAACAGTTGTTGATTTTTCAGTTTGTTCAGCTTTTTACTTGTTTTTAGGATGTGGTGATGACTTCCAAGCTCCTTACACACCAGACCAGAAGCTGGAAGTCTATCACTTTTTATAATTTTCTTTATAAAGATTTTAAGCATGTTTTGTTAGATTTATTGCAAAGTACTTTATAACTTCTTTTAATGTTGTAAATGACATTTTTAAAAATATATATTTTTCAACTCTCTGTGTCTAAACTATAGGAAAACAAATTGAATCACCTTGCTAAACTTTCATATTAATTCTAACAATCTGTCTGTGACCTATCTTGACTTTTTCTATGTAAATAATCATATAACCTGTGAATAATTGCAGAGAAGGGATGTGTAGTAGGCTAAATAATGGCCCCCAAAGATGTCCACATTTCACTCCCTGAAACCTGTAAATATGTTCTTACATGACAGAACAAACTTTGCAGATATGACTAAACTAAGGATCTTGAGGTGGGGAGATTTTCCTGGATTATCCAGGTGGGCCCAAAGCAATCACAAGGGTCCCTTATAAGAGAGGGGCAGGAGGGTCAGAGTCAGAGAAGGCAATGTGATGATGGTAGCAGAAAGAGAAGAAGTGATGAGAGAAGGCTGGAATGGGGTGCTCTGAAGATAGAAGTGGAGGTCACAAGCCAAGGAATGCAGGCAGACTCTAGAAGCTGGAAAAGACAAGGAAGCCGATTCTCCCCCAAAGCCTCCAAAAGGAACACAGTCCTGCCAACACCTTGATTTCAGTCCCCTTTCGGACTTCTGACCACCAGAACTATAAGATAATAAACTTGTGTTGTTTTAAATATGCTCTCCCCCCCTCCCAAAAAGGTTCAATTTTTAAAACTTTATAATCTAGTATAATTCAGTTTCAGGATATCTTACTCAAATAAACATATGATTTAGTGTAAGTGAACGTATACAATGATTTATGAGAGACTGAATCAAAGTGCACTAACTCAGTAACTGAGCAAAGCCAGACCAGGGTTGATTACAATCTCTCTGAGTTTCCCCTGAATTCCCAGGAATCCTCAAAAGCAACAGCAAGATCAGTTGGGCACAGATGACAGAGAGCAGTCAATGGACATCTCTCAGCCCCTGTACTCTCACTATTTCTTATCTCAGCCCTTTCTTATATTTTGTATGGACCTGGGTAACTCCTGCCCTAAAATACTCTAGTTTTAGTACTCTTCTGGGAAGTGGGTTACAAGTTATTTGTCTAAAAAAAAGCTTATCAGCTGAAACAGGACAGGAACAGTTGAAATAAAGAAACAGGCTTAAGATATACTTAAAAATTCAAATTCTTATTCATAACATTAAAAATATAGACATTGAAGGGTTGAAGAGGTATATTCTCCATCTTCAAAATATCTTTTTTAAAGACTAAGAAAATGTTTGCAGTGCTATCTTTGCAAATTTTAATAATTTCTTCTCTATATAGTTCACATTCTAAAATACTGTGTACCTAGTGTCGAATAAACGGAGCCTAATCAAGAGAGAACAATACTTGGTCTGTACTCTATGCCCTGGAGTGGCTGGGGGAGATAAAATTACAAGGGCAGACGCTACCATCTGGGGTGCAAAGTGGAAGGAGCAACGCAGGGTGGCGGGATGAAAGCCACAGGGTCGCGGACACAGGCCTTGGACTGGGGGGAGGGCTGGGGAAGGCTCCCGGTGGCATCGTCCCGCGGCTGCCAGGGGCGAGAGGCGGCCTAGGTGCTGCCGCCCGCCCCTTGCCCAGCCCAGGCCGGCTGAGGACGGGGCGGGGTGGCCACTCACTCACCTGGTTGGTGACCTGAAACGAAAGCAGAAAATACAATTTAGGGAACGACCTTTCTTGCTTCAAAGGCCCGCTGCCTCGGCTCTTTCCAGGCCAGGACTTACCTCCGCCTTAGCATCCAGCAGGAGCTCGCCAGACCCCTCCATATCAAAGGTTCAAGGCTCGCACCGCCACTCAGGTGGACGCTCCCCAGGCCACCAACACTTCCGCTTCCCCTTCGCAGCCCGGCTCACTCAGCGGACGTGGGGGGGGGGTGCTGGAAACAAACGTCTTTGTGTAACTCATCCATAGTCTTAATTAAACATCAGATTTATGGAGCTACTCAGAAACAACAAAATTACTGTAGGGAGAAAGGTCCGAAGATTTGGAAGATAGCTTGTGAAAGGAAGGGCCGATTAACTTGAGGATGCCGCCTCCCCCTACTTACGGTGTAGAAGTGGACTCTTCCTGCCTGCCGCCCACCACGCTTTCTGCGCGAGCGCAAATTTGTGACTGCGCTAGTAATCCTAACCAAATTTGAAAGAAGCTGGGCAACCACACCCGCTTCCCCGTAGAAGTTTGTCCCGCTAGGGGGATGCCTGTGGGAATTATAGTTACATGATTAGCCTTTGTCAGTCGGATTTACTTCACTGGCCTAGGTGGGAGTGGGGTGGGGATGCTTTTCTCTGTCCCCGCTGCCACTGTCCTTTATCCCCGCTGCCACTCCAGCCTTCTGCGTGACTACAACAATACCTTCCCATCTGGTCTTCCCACTTCCCTGCTACTCACCTTAAATCCATTCTAGAGGGTACCCAAAGCGATGTTTTTCCCCGCCAACTTTTTATTTTGAAAAACTTGACTTTTTTTCAGGAAAGTTGCAAAAATAGTTCAATGAACATCCGTATACGCTTCAACTAGATTCATCAACTTAACATTTTTACACATTTGCTTTAACTCTAGCTAGATACATAGTAATGATGACGCATCATCCCTAAATACTTGAGCATGTCTCTCTTAAGAACAAGGGCATTCTCCTAAAGAATCACAATACAACTATCACACTCGGAAAATTTAATATTAATAAAATACTTTTATCTAACATATGGGCCAAATTCAAATCTCCTCAGCTGTCTCAACAATATTCTTTAAAACTGTTCCCTACCCTATTCAGAATCTCATCAAGAACCACGTGTTGAATTTAGTTACTGTCTCAGTCTCCTCTAATCTAGAACTGCGCTGGGAAAGTGTCAGCAGGACGGCAATTGTTCCTCACCGGAGGCCGCGGGGGCGGGGGGGGGGGGGGGGGGGAGATCTGCTTGCAGGTTGTTGGCAGAGCTCAGTTCTATGCAGTTCCCATTTCCCTGCTGGCTTTTGGATGAGGGTTCTCAGATTCTAGAGGCCATCTGCATTCCTTGGCTTGTGGCCCCCTTCTTCCATCTTCAAAGCCATTAATGTCAGGTCAAGTCCTCATCACACTTTGAATCACTCTGACCTCCCCCTCTGCATCATTTCTCCTATGTCTTTTCTTTGACCAAATCTCTTTGACTCCAGCTTGAGAAAATTCTCTGTTTTCAAGGTCTCAAATGATTAGATTGGGCATACCCAGGTAATCCAGGATAACCTCCCTATTTTAAGGTCCATAACCTTAAAGTCCCTTCAGAGCAGTACCTAGATTAGTGTTTGATTGAATAACCAGGGGACAAGAATCTTGGGGGGAGGGACATCTTTTAAAATTCTGCCTACCACAAACATCTTCATGCGATTGTTGAAGAATTACATTAGCTAATGCATGTAAAGCCCCTAGAACTGTGCCTGGCATGTAGAACTCCGAATCTACGCCAAAAAATAGCCACTGACTCAAGGTTATTGGACCTGATTAAAAGTACTAATTAGCCTGGGAACATAGTCCCTGAATGAATCAAATTATTCCTTTCCTATGGCAGTCTGATGAAAAGATAGGACACGGGTACATCCCACTGGTCAGTGCAGTAGTTCCATTTGTCAGAGAATATCTCTCTGTAGCCTTTGGCTACCATAAGATTATGCTTCCTGGGGGGATTATGCTCCATGGAGGGCTGTACACACACACACACACACACACACACACACACACACACAAATCTGAACTGTCTAAAAATGCTTCCAAAAGGTGAAAAGATATATATTAAAAATTAATTTTTATATTTCTTTGTATTTTTCATGCATTCCTTTCTTTTTAAATTTAAATCAGACATGAGTGTCCCTTTCCAAAAATCTATTGATCTAATTTGGGGAGAGTAAAATGTCAGCAGTGTTTAGGCCAATCTCTGCCAATTGTTACTTGCTCTTGTGCTCCTAACACTCTTAACAACGTGTGATCAACTGCTTATTTTTAACACCTCCGTCTTACAATAGATCAGAACTTACACAAGCTTCAGACTTGGAAAATACAGATTTTATGAATAGAATCAAGAAAAATGCTAAAATTAAAGATGCTTAGGCATAACTTTTGTTTTATTCATATTTATTTTTATCTGATGACATGTAAGTAGGACATTTAAATCAGAACATGCTTTTGGAGCTCTTACAATAAACCTAGTACTGTCACAAGGGTAGGAGGATGTCCAGAACTATGGAATGAACTCTGATCTCACAAGAGTTACAGTGTATTGGAGAAAACAAAATTGACACACATGAAACAAGTAATACTCCAGTCTAAGCTTCTATTTTAGGGCTTTTTGTGCCAAGTGATATAAACCAACTCAAACTAGCCTGAGCAAAATAGCAGAAATTATTGTCTCACAAGGGTGGCTTCTGAAATGTAGGCGTAGAGCTAGCTGCAGGAATATCACAGAAAATTGTGAGATTTGAACAGCAAAAGGGCCCAATCTCTGTTTCTCAGCTGTGATCTGGCCTTCTATTTGTCTGTTGGCTTCATTCTCTTAGGCTTCTCCACATGTTGTGGGAGAGGCGTATGTGCCTATAGACATAAGAACACCAGCATCTCTGGGGTCACAGCCTATGATCCAAGAGGAAACAGGAAGCTGCTCTTCCATCTCAGTTCTCAGAGAAGGACTCTGCTTGGATCGTACACCCACTACTTGGACCAATACTGGATCTAGAGTGATGCATTACTACTTTTTCCCTATGCCCCCTGTTGTGGTCATAAGAGGTAGAATTGTGTGATTAGCAGAGTCACTAACAGCAAAAGGGGTGAGAAGATGTAAACTATGGCAAATAGAAGTGAGGATGATACAACAAAACTTGGATGAAAAGATGCTAGGGAAACAAAAACAATAGATGTCCACTACACACATTTACTACACTATACTATACTATACCATACCATACCATACCATACCATACTATAGCACACTATACCCCACATTCTTCTTTCATTTCACCTGGCCAATTCGCACATTCACCTGAAACCTGCAAGACATAGTTTTCAATCTTTGACTTAAGGGAAAGTTACAGAGTTTCTCATAAAAGAGACATAAAAAATGAGACCTAAGTAGGTTAAGTGCCTGGCTTACATAAACGCAGCCATATTATGGTAGTCATGATTTCTGATCAAGTGGGGAGAATTTTTAATCCATACTGTGGACAGATGAGGCCAAATTAGGTAAGGTTTGGATATGTTTTTAAGTACTGCAAAAAGGCTATGTTTGAGGATGTGGTTTGGCAATGCAACACAGACTAACACAGATGACAGGGTATATACGCATGCAGCAGGAAGACAGCTGGACATATTCCTAATAATACAAGATAGTGAGTAGTCATGGTGGGACGCCATGAGTGAGTTACAGGTGTATAGAGAAACTGCCCCCCATAGCCCTGGGTGAAAGCTGGTTGAGGCCTAAGCCTGAAAGAGTCTCTGGGCAGGTTAGGACTGTGATGACAACCTTATTTGATTAAGTTAGATGTTGTACAAATACTGGATTTCATCAATTCTTAGATTCATATTTTTTCACATTTAACAACTGCACATTGCATCAAATGGCTTCTTACAGTGACAGGTAGCCAGGCAGCAGCTGTGACTCAGTTGTTCTTGCAGGTGCATGCATGAACTTGGTCATAGCTGTTCAACACTTCTATTGAGTTATGGGTGTTGTTGCTGTATACTTACTATGTTTAACTGCCATTTAAAATGTCTTTAAAAAGATTATGCTGTGGGGGCCAGCCAGGTGGCATAGTGGTTGAGTTGGCGTGCTCCGCTTTGGTGGCCCAGGGTTCGTGGGTTCAGATCCCGGCACGGACCTACACACCACTCATCAAGCCATGCTGTGGTGGTGTCCCATATACAAAGTAGAGGAAGATCGGCACAGATGTCAGCTCAGGGACAATCTTCCTCAGCAAAAAGAGAAAAAAAAAGATTATGCTGTGATTTTGCATGACAAACAGCTACCAGGTATGGAAATAGTCATAGAAAGACAACAGCAGGTTGTAACTTTAATCAGTAAGGCAAATATGGTTGTTGGAGGAATTACCAAAATTCCATGTTTTCTTACAAAGCAACCAAATAATTTACAATTCCTTAAAAAGGTGTATAGCCTTGAACGATAAAGCAAAAGGGTTGCTTACTTCAGTTCAAGGTTGAAGAAATCGCCAAATCCCTCAGAATATTAGAAAGAAATTTGTAAGGACAAGAGAGTTTTTGAGTCACCAGTACTTTTGTTAAGACATCAAACATCAGTTTGTCGAAAACTTCCTACTGTTTTTGAATCGAAGCTGCTGAATTTTCATCACTTGCTGAAAAAATGAAACTATGAGTTTAGCGAAGTAGGAAATGGTGACAAACCTTGATATTCTTTGACAACCATCAAAATTAATCTGTCAATGTTAAAGTTACTAAAAGTGCATGGGATACATAAATAAGTGGCATGTCACTATTAGGCTATGCAGAAGTATGGCACTATATTTAATTTAAAACTGTGAAGTGATACTTCAGAATAAAATCTTCCCCAATGATGATGGTGTGCATACTCAAAAGAACGATGTGCAATGTTTGCATGGATGAAAGCTTGGCTTCTGTTTATGAAGAAATATTGTGTAATATTTTAATTGGAAGTGATTTTTCTTTCTTAAGGGTGAATAAAACTTGTGCATGTTAACATTTATGGCTGCTCAGATTTGATGAAATATGGTTATTATATTTTTCATCTGTATCATGTGGTGAAAATGTTGGGAAGCACTGGAATAGATAAGAGTTTTGAGAAAGAATTTTAGGATGGATTGAGAATGAAAAGACTGTGAAGTAATAGCCTTGAAAAGTGTTCAAATTCATTAGTGATCAATGAAAATAAAATGAGATATCTTGACCTTCAAATATGTTCTAGGATTTCTCTCTTATAGGCTCTTCTCTTGTGCTCCTCACTCTTACCTCTTTTTATTTATCCCCTCACTATCATCCTCTTTCTTCCTCTTTCCTTCCTTCCTCCCCCAACCCTCCTCATATTCTTCTCTCACAAGAGAGGTTTACCAATGATCTGTTGTTGCTTGGCCTCCTGTGGACTCCTATGCCCTTGAAGTCTCAGCCTCCAGTCTAAGTGGCTCATCAATCATTTGACATTTTTCTGAATAGACAGTTCATCCCTAAGAGGAATTCTGGCATCCGCTGCTGCAACAATACTTTTTTCACCTTGTTAAAATTGCCTTTGGAAAGTTTATAGAATATATAATAGACTACACTAAAGACTCCCAATTCTCTGTTAAACTTCTACTCATTTCAGGACACATTTATTTTAAACTCACTGTCCTATATATAAGAAATACTTAAACTGTTGACCCATGATTACTCCCAGAGTAATTTACAGCTTATTTACTTCTTTTTAGCCTCCTCCAATCCCAGAGTATATTCTGAGTACCATTCCCTGGCTTGTCAGCATCAGTGATGCTCTTGCCTTGTTCCTGCTTTGAAAAGAATTCTAGATCTGGTTGTAGGAAATCTAGATTGAAGTCCCACTATGCCACTTGTGTAACACTGGGAAACAACTTAAACTCTCCAAGCCACAGTCACCTTGTTTGTAATATGGTGACATCTCTATCTCACCTGCCTACTTTACAGACTGTGGTCAGGATCAAACAAATATATGAGGAACGTCAAAGTTTCTATGAAATGTAAAGCCTGAATCAAGTGTCAACATATATTATTGTTTCATTGCTAAAATAACATCTCATTTAGTTAACATAATTAAACAGTTCATTAACAAATTAAAGTTGTATTAACATATACATTAAAAATGTTTTGGAGGTAAAACTACACATTTTTATTTGGTTATTAGAATTTTGGGCAGGTGTATCAATTAGCTGGCTACTCCTTTTAACTTGATTATTAAAATTTTTGGCAGGTATAGCAATTAGCTGTTGCTGTGTAAACCCTCCCCCGCCCCCAAATTTCCAATGTCATACTACAAGCAAACATTTACTTAGCCTGCATGTCTGGGGGGTTAGCAGTAGGTTAGCCAATCTTTGCTGGGTTCTGCTGTGCTCCAATGTGCCTCTTACTCTCTTCCTGGGACCAGCAGGCTAGCCCAAGTACATTCTTCTCAAGGCTGTGATAGAAGTGCAAGACGGCAAGCAGAAACACAAGCTCATTAAGGCTTCAAACTGACACACCATTATTTCTGCCCCATTTTATTGACCGAAACAAGTCACACACCTGAACGCAATGTCAAGGAGTGGGGAAATACACAGTTGATTCTCACTATATGGTAGTTATGGTCTACACAGTCACCACAAACACTGAATTAGTAAATACTGAACCATTGCTCCTAGAGGAAACACAGGTTAGGTCCCTGTGTGCTTCTGGTCACATTTTCACCAACAGATCAATACATAACCTTGTTTTATGCGTGTTTTTGTTTGAAGACACCTCACTAATACACATTGTTGATTCATTAACATTCAACTCAGGGCCAAGACCACCATAGCTCGTGCCCAAAGGAACTTACCTAGCACACGTATTTTCTCTATAAGACACATCACAGCCTTTTTTCACTTAGGAACATGAGACAGCACTTGAGCACAATGCTTGCGGCCATTTTACACAGTCAAATCACCAACAAAAAGCACAAAAATGCAAAAAATGTAGCACTCAATAGACTACCAAAATGACACGTGTTTCCCGTATAAGACCTGAAACAAGAAAGCAGAGCATTGCCTTGTTCAACCTCAGCTGGAAACTCAAATGTTTGCCACTGCACACACATCTGTGACTAGACTGTGAAAGCACCATAAGAGTACTGATTTGGAGGTTACAAATAAATTTTAGCAAGTAGGCATATTTGAAACGTAGAATCCATGAATGATGAGGATCAACACTACTTTGTCCCTTAGTGGAAAAAACTTCGATGTTATATGGAAACAGACATAGATAAAGGGAGAGTTAAAATATTGAGGCCAATAATGCAAAATCTTGGGCCCCATCTCAGATTTATTGCATCAAAATCTGCATTTCAGATTCCTCAGGTATTTGCATGCACATTCAAGTTTGAGAAGTACTGCCCTCAATACCATGGTAGGTACATCCACACCAGAGGGTGAAAGTCAAACCCTACAAACATTAGAGTCTTACTACATCAATAATGTTTTCATAGATCCAAAAGTCTGGGGCATTCTGGGACAACCTCTCTAAGGTAAAGGATAAGTTATTGCACCTTGCAATTCCTATTAATAGAGAAGAGGTAGGGCATTTGGTGGCCCTCTTTAGCTTTTGGAGGCAGCATATGCCACACTTGGGAATACAGCTCCAACACATTTATTGGGTGACATGGATGGCTGCCAATTTGAATGGGTCCCTGAGCAAGAGAGTGCTCTACAGCAAGTGTATGCTGGAATGCAAGCTGCCTTGCTTTTGGTCCTATGTTTCAGTAGATCCAATGGTGCTAGAGAGGTCCATGGTGGATAAGGATAAGGTCCATGGTGGATGTGGAGCCTTAGGCAAGCCCTAACAGGAGAGTCAAAGTGCAGAACCTCAGGGTTCTGGAGCAAGGCCACTCCTCTGACAGCAAGTCATTTAAAAAGCAGCCCCTGGCACGCCACTGAGAGCCTGGCCATGCAACAAGTGATTATCCAACTATAGCTGCCCATAATGAGCTGGACATTTCAGATTTACCAAGTCATAGTTAGGTGGGTATAGCAGCAATCTATCAGCTAGAAAAGAAGAAAGAGGGGTCAAGGGATTGGAAATCCCTTGGAGGATGAAGAACAGTGGCCAGAAGAACATGAATGGGAGAGTTGGAAGTTCCCCAAGAAAGGCAAGCTCATTATAATAAAATTATCTTTTTCTTGCTCCCGGACCACTCCTCTTCCTGAATTTCCTCTACTGGGTGCATTCTACTCCAGGTCAAATCTTTGGAGTCATCATTGACATTTCATGCTCCATCAGAGGGATACTGCCTTAAAATAGTATCTCTTTAATCTGTGCCTGCCTCTCCATTTCCACGGCTGCTGTTTTAAGTCCCTCATCATTTCCCTCTTGCAAATTTTCCACATTATTGACAAGTTGTGTTTATGCATATCTGATTATCCCATTTATTCCTCAAATATTTGTTGAGCATCTACTATGTATCAGGCACTGGGTTAGGCCTTGGGGAAACATTGTGAAGAATTAAAAAAGACATTGCTGCAGACCTCATGGAATTTATGGTCTGGTGGATGAGAGATATGAAAATCCTGCTTAAGATCCTTCAGAGGTTCCCTGCTGTTTTCGGGATGAAGCCCAGATGTCTTGACCCGCTTGTCCCTGCTTATCTCTGGAGCATCACCTCTAACCACTGCCCTTCAATCTTGCAGGTTCTGTAGCCACGATACACAACTCCCTTCTTCTGAGCACCCTCCTCTCTGCCTGGCTAACGTTTACTCTCTCTCAAGGGTTCAGTCCAGCTGTCCACCTTCTTCAGGAAGCCTTCTGGACACTCCCTTCCCCCTTGAGCTGTATTTTTTTGTAGTTCCACCACACTTCATGCTACCACTGTCCTATACGTATCACACTTTATTGAGCTTTTTCGTTATTGAGCTTTTTTGTTCTTTTGTACACCTCTTCTACTCTACTGGTGTGCGCACCATTGCGTACCCAACACACTACAATCTGATTTATAATAGGTACTTGACGCTTTTTATCAAACGGAATTGAGTAGATATATAGAAACGCCCCCCTCTGCAATAACAGACAGGGCCAACACATCACTTCTGCGCCCTCACAAAGGAGCATCTGGGGCACAACTCCCAGGTGTCCTCTGGCCTTGGGGCCTCCTACCTACCCGGTCCCTCCCTTGCAGAATAGGACTCAGCGAACACGCCCCCTAGCGCCTCCGGTTGACGCTGCAGGAATGCAAGGGCGCGGCGAGCACGCGGTCCTAGACCAGCGCGTGGCGCATGCGCAGCACGCGAGCGCTCCGGCTCGGATAGGAAGAGTCCAAGTGTGAGGGGAGCGGGCACTGGATTCAGATTCTTTCTCCTTCTACAATAAGGAAGCGGATCCTACCCTTTTCTTCTTCGATTATATCTTAACTTAAAATGTAATGCTTAACGTGTGGGCCTGCAGGAAGCGAGATAGGGGCTAAGAGTGTTGTCAACTCTTTTTCGTCCTTCAGCACCCCTCCCGCGGGCGGTGGGTTGGACGGTCCCAGGTCAAGGCGCGCGGGGGCGGAAGCGACGGCGCTGGCGACGGCGGCGGCTGTCAGAGCTGGAGAGGGGCCGGGTGGAGCGGCCATGGAGGGTCAGCGCTGGCTGCCGCTGGAGGCCAACCCCGAGGTGAGCGCGGCTCGGATCTCGGCCTGAGGACTCGGGCAGGGACGGAGGGGACCGGGCTGCCACAGCTAGTCCAGGGCAATGTGTCTCTAAATCGTGTTCTCTGTTTCATTTTCAGGTCACCAACCAGGTGAGTGAAGTGTCTGTCACTCGGGACCCCGGCGTCCTCCCTGACTGCCTCCACCTACACGCTCCCTGGGAGTCTGGGATTTAATTCCGTTCGGGCCCCTCCTGCTCTGCTTCAGGCGGGTGTGCCCCTTTTATGGCTGTCTCCCTGCCACCTGGCTCCTGGAGATGCTCCCAGCTGTCTCAGCCCCTCTGGTCTCCTTCCCCCGTCATCATGTTGCTTGGGGTCTCGGGGTCTGAGGCTTGAGGGAGGTTCACCCTGTACTCTTATTCCTCCTCTTCCCTCTTCGTTCTGCCTCCTGCTGGTGCCGATTCCATAATTTTCCCACCCCTGTGCCTTCAGGGTGACTAATTTGCCTACACTACCTGACTACAAGCTTTGTAAACTCGCCCACCCAGTCCTTGTAATTTCATGCACCGCCTGCACTGTGAAGTCATCTTCCAATCATCTCCTCTTGCCCCGTCCAGTCACTTCTCTTCCCCACCACACCCCCTTTCTCTTCTAGTCTCTTAAAACTTGAATTTAGTTGCTTTTATGATACAGAATGCTCAATATGGTACTTTCCACGCCATTCTTTGCCCCCTACAACCCTTAAAGTTCGTCTGAGTATCTGAGGTTTGAGTCTGGGGAGGGAAGAGGGAACATCTCCCAGCCGCTCGATTAAAAGAATAATAAGTGCTACCAGGTATAAACTTTTGATTTGTTCAGGTGTATTTTGTCTTACCCTGTTTTTCATTCCCAACAGCTCGTTGACTTTTTACTGTCCTCTTAGTTTATCATATGATACACTTTTCCCTCCATAATCTTCCTTCTCATCACCAAGGAATAATGATTCATCATATACTTCGTTGATTTTTGGCTTTCAGAGCTTGTAGAAAATTCCTTATACAAAGAAAGTAGATAGAAATGCTTTATCTTAATGTTGGCAGCAAACCCTTTATCTTCTTATTGAGGTTTATGATAAGCTTTGAAATGACTTATTCCCCCAACTCTTGTCTCTTTTTAAAATTTTTTTATTTTTATTTTTTTGCTGAGGAAGATTCACCCTGAGCTAACATCTCTTGCCAGTCCTCCTCTTTTTACTTGAGGAGAATTCCCCCTGAGCTACCATCTGTGCCGATCTTCCTGTATTTTTGTATGTGGGTCACTGCCACAGCATGGCTGCTGACTAGTGGTGTAGGTTCGCCTTCAGAATCGAACCCAGGCCTCCAGAGCAGCTTGTGCCAAACTTAACCACTAGGCCACAGGCCAGCTCCTCTTGTCTCTTTAATAATCTAGAAATGTACAAAGCTTAAAACCCAGCATATGTCTTTTCTATTATTCTTGAGGTGGTGTATACTATTGATGTTAATTTTCTTTTGTTTCCCCCCCTTTGAAATTTGTGGGTTTTTTTCCCCTAAAACATTTTGACTCCTTTGTAAAGAGAGAAAAATCTTCAGGCTGTAGAAATTAGTATTTGCAATTTCAGATTTAGTGCCATAGGAAAGAAGCATATTTCTCTCAGAATTAATCTAAAACTATTTTTACATCTTTTGTGAAAAATCAATTTCTGTGTATCTGGACTCTGTTCTTTTCCATTGATCTATGTGTCTGTTCTTTCACTAGTACCACACTGTTTTGATTACTGTAGTAAGTCTTGAAATCAAATAGTATGAATCCTCCTATTTAGTTCTTTTTTGAAATTGTTTAGGCTATTTTAGTTACTTTGCCTTTCCATATAAATTTTAGAATCAGCTTGTCAATTTCTACAGTTTGTGATTTTGATGGTGAATGTTTATCTAAATCTACAGATATATTTTGAGGAAAATTAACATCTTAGTATCAAGTCTTGCAATCCATTAAGACGGTACATCTCATCATTTGCTTGAGTCTTCTTTGATTTCTTTTAACTGTGTTATGTAGTTTCAGCATGTAGATCTTGCACATATTTTGTTACATTTCTACATTTCATTTGGTGCTGTTGTAAATGATACTGTTCTAAAATTTCAATTTCTCGTTGTCCATTGCTATGTATAGAAATACAGTTGATTTTTGTATGTTGACTTTGTATCCTGCTGCCTTGCTAAATTCACTTATTCTAGTGGCTTTTTTTTTTTGTAGCTACTTTGGGATTTTCTATATAGATAATTGTATTCTATATATGAATAGACTGTTTTATTTCTTCTTTTTTGATCTGTATGGCTTTTATTTGTTTTTCTTATTGCACTGGTTGAGATCTTCAATACGAATTTGAATATCATGGAGAGAGAGGACATCCTTGTTTTGTTCTGGCCTTTAGGGGGAAAATATTTCATCTTTCATTATTAGATATGTTAGTTGTAGGGTTTTGGTAGATGCTTTTTATCAGGTAAGGAAGTTCTTTCTTTTCCTAGTTTGCTGAGAGTTTTTATCATGAATCAGTGTTGAATTTTCTCAAATGACTTTTCTGCATCTCTTGAGATAATCATTTAAGGAAGAAATAATACCAATTTTACATAAACATAGAAGAAGGGGGACACTTCTCAACTCATTTTATGGCCAACATTACCAGACAAGCCATAATAAGAAAAACTGCCAATCAGTATCCCTCATGAACATGGATGTAAAAATCCTCAACAAAATACAAGCAAATAGAATGCAGCAATATATAAAAAGGATAATGTATCCTGACCAAGAGCAGTTTATCCTGTTATTACACAGCTGGTTCACCATTTCAAAAGTCAATCAGTGTAATTAACCATATTGACAGACTAAAGAACAAAACTATTTAGATCATATTTTTATTTGTTTTAATAAGATGTAAGCTTATATAATTGGAAACTTGTCTTCTGTGATTCAGCTGCTATTTGACTTGGTTCCTAAGTAATCTTGAGAAACTATAAAACATTTACTTATTCACATTAATTAAATAATATTTGGGGGGCACCTTTTATAATACCAGGTATCTGAGCAGGAGCTGGGTATACTTTGGTGATTAAAACATTCATGGTTTTCTGCTTTTCAATCCAGTGGGAAAACAGACAGTAAACAAGTAAGCAAAAAAAAATTAGCAATTATTATAAGTGCAGTGAAAAAAATTAACAGGGTACTGTGATGAAGACCATCTGGGAAAACATAATAGGTTGGATGGTGACAGGAGGTCATTCTGAGGTGATATAAACAGAGAAAAGATGTTATTTTTATATGATTGTACACTGTTTCTGGCAGACTTTGGCATGGTTCAGTTTGTTTTAAATTCATTTATTAAAGAAGTAATGTACTTTTAGTGGGAAAATGGGCAAGTATGTAAGAAGTGATTAGTTTTAACCAATATTTTTGTGGTTGTTACTTTGTGTGTTAGTGGCAGAAACAAGAACAGAAAATGAATAGGAATTTAATTAACTGTCGTAGAATTTGGAGAATTAATAAATTAAGTTACAGATAAACCCCAACAACAATATCTATCCTACCCTTTCTTATTTCCTCAACTTAAAGGAACCATAGGCCTTTTACTTATCTTAATTTCACAGTCACCATTTGGTAGTTGCATGTGTTATTACTGTACTCTTAGTTTGAGCAAATACTGTTTTATGCTCTAATGTTGCCTAGTTTGTATACGATTGATCAACACATGTCTATTATATGCAGATCATTATTAACTATTAGACCTTAACTAGTAACCATGTATCTCAGTAAATGTTGTCCGCAGTGATTTCTTTTGTGGGTGAATATGCTGTCAATCCCACCTAAGGATATTTTGTCATGCTACAGATAAGAACATAACCTAGAATAAAATCAGTTAAATGATGGAAAAAAATTATTAAAAATTTTGAACTCTAATTTACATATGCATTTAAAGGAGTAATAGCAGCTTGTACCTGATGGAAAGTTACAGATAATCAAGCATCAGAAATTATAATATTTTTAAAAAGTACAGTTTGTGATATGGACAATCATAGCATTTCTTTTTAGGGCCGTACTAGATTTTCATCTTGATTATGTTTTGTGATTTGAGTACAGTACAGCCATATTATATGTATTTTAAATATTATTGTGTTTTAGAAGCAATGATTTTTGGTATGGAAACCCCCTAGAAATATTCCAAATTGTGATTCTATTGAAGAGGCAAAATATTTTCTGGCATAATATGTAATGTCCAAAGGAAAATAAATTTACTGTATTTTATTTAGCATCTAAGCTTAGAGTTGAGAAAAGAATTAGAGGTCATCTCCTGGATTATTGCCATAAATATACAAAAATTCTCTAGTTAGTGGATTTTGTCTTAGAAAAAACACTCTTGTTACTTGTCCGCTAGCTACTGCCTCATCTGTTAACCTCTTTATAAATATTCCACAAGGAATTATCTATAGGAGCTGTTGCTACTTTCTAATCTCTGATTTTTTTCTGTATTCACTCCTTTCTAGCTTGCTTGTATCCTCACCACTTCATAGTAACTACTTGTGTCAGGTTTACCAATCACCACTCTTCCAGATCCACTTTTCTGTTGCCATATTTCTTGACGTCTCAGAAACATTTGGTAGAGTGGCCCACTTCATCCTTCTTCAAAGATTATCTTCGGGCCGGCCCAGTGGCATAGCGGTTAAGCTCGCGCACCCCGCTTTAGCGGCCCGGGGTCCACAGGTTCGGATCCCAGGTGCAGACAGACACACTGCTTGTCAGCCATGCTGTGGGAGCGTCCCATATAAAGTAGAGAAAGATGGGTACGGGTGTTAGCCCAGGGCCGGTCTTCCTCAACAAAAAAGGAGGATTGGCAACGGATGTTAGCTCAGGGCTAGTCTTCCTCACACACAAAGGTAAATAAATAAAGGTATGATTAAAAAAAATTATCTTTTCTTGGCTTCTGTGATAATTCTGGTTTTCCTCCTATTTCTCTGACTGCTTCCTAGATTTGCCTTTGCTAGATCATCTCCCAACTTGGGAGGAGTTCCTAAGAGCTTTGTCCAATACTGCTAGTCTTTTCTATGTGCATTCTCTCACTAGTGATGTTTTCTGTTGAATAGCTTTAATACTATCAATTGTCACATAGTTGATCCCATGTTCCTCTAAGCCCTGACTTCTCCACCAAATTGGAAACCTGTATATTCAACTATCTCTGATATCTCCATTTGGATGTCTTACAGATACCTCAGACTTAACATGACTGAAAAAGAAATCTGGATTTACATCCTCTCACCTCTCTTTCAAACTCCTTTCTTCCCCAGTCTTCCAAGGGCACCACCATTTATCCAATGCCCGGGTCAATGTCATTGATTTTTCTTCACAACTGTGCTAATTTGGAGAGGCCATACTGTAGTGATTTGATTTCTTGGGTTTGAATCTCTGCTCTGAGACCCTGGGCAATTACCTAACCTCTTTGTACTTCAGTTTCTTAGTTTTTTATAATCTCTCCTAATGTTATAAAATTGTTGTAAAGATTAAATAAATTACTAAGTGTAAAGAATGTAGAACAATGTCTAGAACAAAGCATGCACTTTGAATGTTAGCTATTTTTAATATTCTTCTCTTTTCCTAACTTCTCAAATCAATTGATCTGCAGTTCTTGTAGACTTTTCTTTCAAAATCTATTCCGGGGGCTGGCCTGGTGGCGCAGTGGTTTAGTCCGCGCTTGGCAGCCCGGGGTTCGTGAGTTCGGATCCCGGGCGCCTGCGGACACACTGCTTGTCAGCTATGCTGCAGTGGCGTCCCATATAAAGTAGAGGAAGATGGGCACGGATGTTAGCCCAGGGCCAGTCCTCCTCAGCAAAAAAAAGAGGAAGATTGGCAATGGATGTTAGCTCAGGGCTGGTCTTCCTCACACACACACACAAAAAGACAAAATCTATTACAAATCTGGCCATTCTCTCCATTTCTACTACTACAATCCAAGCCACCATCATCCTTAATTTGGACAACTACTGTAACTAATTTTTCTGCTCCTCACTTTACCTCCCTAAAATCTATTCTTCATATACGTACACCCAAAATGGTTTTATAAAAATGGAAATCACATCTTGTGTCTCCCTGCTTAAAACACTCAAAGCACAAAATGGTTTTTCACTGCTTGTCCTTAGGATACAATTCAAGCTTCTTATTGTGGCCTGATGAGGAGGTACTGCCTACCTCTCTCCCATTAATGCTGGGCTCCTTTCTTTGAATGCCAAACCCATTCTTACTTTAGATTCTTTGTACTTGTTTATCCTTTGCTTGCTTCTGATATGGGTTGTTTTATGGCAGGTTCTTACTTGTGATAACTGTGTCTTAAAGTCACCTCCTCAGTGAGTCTTGATTATGCAGCTAAAATACTCTCTTCCCCCCTAAATCTGCATTGACATCGTGTCTTGTTTTATTTTCTTTGTAATACCACCTTGTGAAATTATCTTGGTTTGTGGTATGTATCCTGCCACTAGAATGTAAGTTCTATGAGAGTAAGGACATGTATGAAGTACTGAGAATGGTGCCTGGCCTATAGGAGACTCCCAACAAAAAGTTATTGAATGAAAGAATGAATAAATCTATTATATAGCTGATTTCCTGCTCCAGAAAATCTTTCTCACAATTATCTTTAATATGGTCATGAATCTTTTACTTGACTATTTTAATGAGCACTATTCTATCTCATAAGGTGGTTTAATTTTTTGTTATAATAATGAGAATAGTATAATATAATTAGAAGAATTATATTTCTTTTTATTGAAACAAAATCTGCTTTTCTGTAACTTCCTCCAGTTGTCCCTTAGTCCTCCCATTGAAACTATACAGAGTAAATCTAATTGCTCTTCCCTGATATTACTAAAAATATCTGGGGATAAGGATGGTAATTTAAGTTTTCTCTGAACGTGCCCAGATTCTCCAGCTGTGATGTCTTCCAAAATCTTATCATTCCCAGTCACCTTCCCTGGAGCCTGCTTCTGTTTGTCATTGTCCTTCATAAAAGAGGCTTCCCAGAGCTGATATCATATTCCACTCTGAATAATCTGTGTTGAATATAGTGGGTTACGTTATTCTGAATAATACTTTTTTTAAAGCAGACTAGCATTGCATCACTTTTGTTGACAGTTGTTTAGTCAGTCCATATTGAGCCTGCAGTGAAGTAAACTTGCTTTTTTCTTAATCCTCACATAAAATATTTTCAGTATTTCCCCATTCTGTACTTAAATAATTTTATTTTTTGTTTGTTTTTTTACTAAATCTCTATTAAATTTCATTTTGCTTGTTTCCAGGCTTTAAGAATCATCATTTTCTCATTTAAAGCTTAGTTATTTTTGTAGTTCATCTAGCAATTATTACTAGTATACTTTCACTAGTAGTAATATCAAGCAGTTACCAGACAAGTATAATTTCTGTCATAACCCAAATCCTTAATAAATTAGTAACAAGGCAGAATCTGTTGTTGCTGTGAGCGGGCTATTAAAGACCAGAGAAAGTGGCTTTAGAACAAATTTGAAAGGAAAGTGAATTTTACTTGTCTAGTTTTTTTTTTAATTTATAAAATCAGAGTTTTTGTTATTTGACTCTCACCTAAAGAATGAGGAGGAATATATTATAAATTAGGGGCAGAGTCTAACTTCTTCAGATAGAGAACTCTGATTTGTATGCAAAAACCTGGAGGGAAGAAATGGTTGTAGACCCTTTGAGAACTTGAAGAGTTCATTGTGGCTCAAGTTAGAGAACAAAGTACAAAAAATGTTTAAGCAGTAAGAGATGAAGCTGGAAGAGTAAATAGATAGCAGAGCATCCAGAGCTTTGCCTGTGGGTTCTGGCAATGTGACCTTGAAAAATCACGTAACCTCCCAGGCTCTGTCTTCCCGTTGGTGAAAGGATACAATAAAACCTACCTTGCCAGATGCAGTGAAGGTGAAGCATATTAAAGCTCCTAGGTGATTTCTGATACATGATACTCTTAAAAAATATGTACAAGTAATTTAAAATATTCTTTATTCAGTGGAAAATTTGTCATTGGACCATGGAGTAAAAAAGATAAGTTGACTAAGGTTCTTTTATGGGCACATATTCTAATTTACCAATATTTTTCTTGATTGGCGAAATTTTAGAGGCGTTGTTGAAGTTAGTGAGCTAATCAGGCAGAATTTTTTGTTATTTTATTACTCAGTGTTTAGAAAAGCCGGAAGACTGATATTAGAGGTTATGAAAGTCTCTTTATTCTGCTTGATGCAAACAGGATGCTTCTAATTGTGTTGAGATAGCTTTGCAAATGCATATATAGAAGACTTTGTGAGTAGTCTGGAGAGAGTTTTTTTCTGGTATAGTTTTATGGTTATTGTAGATCTTCTTCCAGTTTTGTAAATTTAAATAAAATACACGTGTATCAGTTCTAAAGATTTGTGTGTTAGAAACTATGTATACCTGTTGTAAAAATAGCATTTTACAAAAATACTGGAAAATAAAAAGTTGAGTTCATACCACCCAAGCTAACTGCTGTTAATATTTTAGAAAATTTGCTTCTAATCTTTCTTTATTTCCATATGGTTATCAAACTCACAGATAGGTTTTTTTTTTTTAAATTATCAAAGTAGGACATCTTCATGATTTAAAAAAAAAGTGAGAAGTAAAAGTTGAGGACCCTCTTCCCCACCCTTTCTCCACTTCCCAGAGGTAATTACTATTAATAGCTGCTTTTATTCTTTTTATTCATGTGGTGACTTCCTGTGTGAGTCTGACTCATAACAATCTGGAGTACATAACAATGTACTTAGTAGATATTAATGAATTGAACTTCTTTAGATCAATCTTGTTTGGTTAGTGATATGAGTAAAAAGTTAAGGAAAAGTATGATTACAGTTAAAATGTATTCATTTTTATATTTAATTTAATCTGCTATTTAATCATTGAGTGTGTTCTCGATTTCATACTAATCAGTCTCACTATAGTCGCTGCGTTTGGAGCTTGGTACTTTTTATACTTGTTACCTTTGGCTGAAGTGGAGTAAGTTTACAACTTCACAGTAACTTACCAATTTTGGCCAAACTGTTTTTTCACTAAAAACTGTCACTTTCAGTTTGCGGCACATGTGAAATTACTCTGTCACGTGTACCATCTTGTTTTTTAACTTTATAACAGATCGGCTTTTGGGGATACATAAAATTAACAAATAAATTTAAATCCTCTTATCAGGGTTTATGATACTATTCCTTGACAGTATGCCTTTTAGAACCATCAATCCTGTGTAGATAGTATTCGGAGTTGATTAAATGAATGCCTGGTTTTTGATTAGGAGCCAAATGTATCTTTCCTACCTCTTTAACTTGGCACAAATAAAAACAAATATATATTAAATATTCATTATAAACATATCTTAATGGACATATGTAGACATAAAGATGGCTATCTTTTAAAATAAAGATATAATCTTTAGTTCAGTTCAACAAATATAGCTTGAGTGTCTGTGGTTCCACCAGGTACAGTGCTAGACAAAGGGCTTAAAAGATGGATAAGACACAGTTCCTTCCCTTGACTTTGCAGTCAATTTTAATCATTTTTGGTTTTCAAATAGAATTGAATATTGGGAAAGGTATAGACTAAGAATTTGGAGAAACTGGAGAAGGGAGAGGGAAGTAGTTTGGAGTGGTTTATTGAACTTTATTAAAGTCTGGAATGATGAATAGGAATCAAATGAAGAATAGGTATAATATAGAGGAGTCCGTTGATTTTTATGGCCCCAGACTGTTGTAGAGCATGTGACTTGATGAGCCTAATCGATATTGAGCACATTCTGCCAAGAGAAGTTTTTTTTTTTTTTTGTGAGGAAGACCAGCCCTGAGCTAACATCTATTGCTAATCCTCCTCTTTTTGCTGAGGAAGACTGGCCCTGGGCTAACATCTGTGCCCATCTTCCTCTACTTTATATGGGACACTGCCATGGCGTGGCTGACAAGCAGTGCGTTGGCAGGCGCCCGGGATCCGAACCCGCCAACCCCAGGCTGCCAAGTGCGGACTAAACCGCTGCGCCACCGGGCAGCCCCAAGACAAGTTTTTTAATCAATGTATTTCTTACTAAACATTTCTAGAACCTTATTTTTGACCAATGATATTATCATTAAGTATAGTTTCTTCCCCAGGCAGAGAAATGGAGGGATATGGAGAGTAGCTCTTTAAACAGGAAGGTCTTGGGCCAGCCCCGGTGGCCTAGTGGTTAAGTTCGGCACGCTCTGCTTCAGCGGCCTGGGTTCAGTTCCCAGGCATGGACCTACACCACTTGTCAGTGGCCATGCTGTGACAGAGGCTCACATACAAACTTAGAGGAAAGTTGGCCACAGATGTTAGCTTAGGGCGAATCTTCTTCAGCAAAAAAGAGGAAGATTGAGAACAGATGTTAACTCACAGTGAATCTTCCTCAAAAAACAAAACAAATCCCAGAAAGGTCTTGTCTTATAGAACCTAACTGTGTGTGAGATGGATAACACTTATTGTAACATGGCATGGTTTCCATTGGTTTTGCAAGGTTTCATTTAATGATCAGAGTACATATGATCCTTTTTCAGGGAGAAATACCCAAAGCATTTTTTTATTTTTTAAATTTCAGATAATGTTAAATGAGTAGATACTATAATATACTCTTGAGGTAAGGTATAATGCTTTTTTAATATGATTTTTTCCCTCTGTTCCTTTTTTTCTATCTAAAACTTATTTTGTGATGGTGCATTTTTAAAAATCATCAGCATCATTCAGTGTAGACATTTATTAAGAATTTGTGAAATTTACATCATTCTCATTATTTTATTTTTATTCTGCAATAGATTAGAGTCTGACGTTTTATTTTCCTATGAAATCTTAAGAGTTTCAAAAAAACACTAATCTTTCGTTACAGTTGTTTTGGCAGTTATAAGAGAGGCAGTGAAGTTGGGTAGATTTCATTGTGTGCTAGAGGTCAGGAAGCCAGTAGTTTACTTCTTGTTTCAAGCATTTTCTGGTGTTCACACAAGTCACTGGACTTTATTGGCTTTATGTACTCTTTGTTCACTGATATAATTCGTGATATGTATCTATCTATGTATCTGTCTTTAAACCTTAGGCATCATTTTTGGTAAGTAGGATAAACTCTGTTGATCTACTAAAATAATTCTTTATTTACTAGAACTTAGATGCATCTCCTTAGAAATCAAGTTCTGGAAATGAGTTTAATGTATCAACCAAGTCAACTTGTATGTTTTTGGTGAAGTCCTGGGTTATTACGGCCAATCTCAAAGTAAACGACTTTGAAAAAAGGAATTTTGCTTAATATGTTGCAAATTTTAAATGTTTCTCAATTGATATAAATAAATTGCTCTGTCCCCACCTTATTCATTCTTATTAAACATCAGTAATATTTGTACTTTGCATTCCTTTTTCTGTATTAGATACACAGGACATAACGTGTTATTTCCCTGTTAACACTATACTGTTTTTTTTTCCCCCTTTTACCAGTTTCTCAAACAATTAGGTCTACATCCTAACTGGCAGTTTGTTGATGTATATGGAATGGATCCTGAACTCCTTAGCATGGTACCAAGGCCAGTGTGTGCAGTGTTGCTTCTCTTCCCTATTACAGAAAAGGTAATTGTTAAGTAAGATACAGTTTCTAGTAAGTGCAAAGTTCCCTTTCAATGATGAATTAAAAATATGGTCTTTAAGAACATATAACTCCCTTGCATAAAATGAGGAAATCTAGGCAGTGGGGATATCCTAACAATCTAGTTTTATTAAAGAGATGATATTTAGGGTCTGATCCAGTGGCGTAGCAGTTATGTTCACGCGCTCCGCTTCGGCGGCCCCAGGGTTCACAGGTTCGGATCCCAGGCGCTGACAGACGCACTCCTTTTCAAGCCATGCTGTGGCGGCGTCCCATATAAAGTAGAGGAAGATGGGCACGGATGTTAGGCTAGGGCCAGTCTTCCTCAGCAAAAAAAGAGGAGGATTGGCAATGGATGTTAGCTCAGGGCTAGTCTTCCTCACAAAAATAATAAGGATTATATTTAGATTTTGACTCATAGATTGACAATAAAGCCCTGAGTTAGTCTTTTAAACTGGGTAGTTTTCTTCTTTTATAATATATGATTAGTTTGCCTCAACTTTATTTCGATATGACATTTAATCACACTTTGATGTATATACTTTAGAAATGTTAAGTACTAGAATAATCTTAAATCTATCTTGGAAAATTTATGAATAAAGAATATTCAGATTTTCAATATATAAAATATATAATTTTTTTTGAACATATATGTAAAAAGAAATCTTTTGGGCTTGTTTTAAGGAAGTAGGTGTAACTAACGACATGGATTACATTATTTTCAGAATAAACTTGATTTGAGTGGGAGTCACTAAGCTTAAATATAGTTTATTTGGTAGATTTAGAATGTGTTGGGGATTATAAATAACTGTTCTTAGATTTCTATATTTAAATTCAAGTCCCCAAGTTTCAGGTCTTTCTTCTAGAATGATGTCATGTAGATATATGTATTATGAGCCAGAACTTTTACGTTCATTTTAAAGCAGGTTTTGAGTCTATATCCTTCTGATTTTTATTTTTAAACTTAGAAACAATAGGATGAACTCAGTAGTTGTAAACAATGAAAAAGTAAATGTTTGGGGAGATGTGGGAGAAATGAGGTGTTGGTAACTTGGCATATACGTGCTCGGGTCATGTTATTTTTGAGGAATAAATGGAGCCAAGTCTCACAGAAATTAAGAATTAGGCTTTGCTCAATTCTGGAAATTCCTGAATAAACTTCTTTATGCTAATAACTAATTAACCTCAGTTCAAGATAAAATAAAAAATACTGAAATACTTTTCTGTTCTATTTAAGGGTTCTACAAAATGTATTATTAAAGAAGGGGTATTTCTTCATAAATGCTGTTTGTAATATTCATAGAAATTTAGAGTTAGAAATTTCTTAGTGATTATTCAGTATTAGACTAAACTCCTACTTTTAGTGGTGAGGTTGTGATTATTCCAGATATTTGAGGAAGGACAAGCTCTTAAGTTTACTCTCTTAGTCCAGTGTTATTTTCACCTTTTTTGATTACTAAAATAAGCCAATAGATAGCTATCCCAAGACCCCAAGTGGAAGAAGCAGGAAAAAAATCAGCAGCTTAAAGCTTAGGATTTCTTCACTGGTATGATACAAATGTGAGTTTATGATCTGAATTGGAAATTTCCCAAACCATTGATTTTTATGACCTACCTCTTTTTTTTCTTTTTGGTGAGGAAGGTTAGCCCTGAGCTAACCTCCATTGCCAACCCTCCTCTTTTTCCCGAGGAAGATTGGCCATGAGCTAACATCTGTTGCCAACCCTCCTCTTTTTTGCTGAGGAAAAGTGGCCCTGAGCTAACATCTGTTGCCAATCCTCCTCTTTTTGCTGAGGAAGATTGGCCCTGGGCTAACATCCGTGCCCATCTTCTTCTACTGTATGTGGGATGCTGCCACAGCATGGCTTGTCAGCGGTGTGTAGGTCCACGCCCAGGATCCTAACCTGCGAACCCCAGGCTGCCGAAGCAAAGTGCACAAACTTAACCAGTACGCCACCGGACCGGCCCCATGACCCACCTTTTTTATTTTTAAGAGTAAATGGGATATGATCTCCTTCATTTAGTGGGTCATCAATATTAAAGAAAAAAGCATGTTATCCTTGTCAGTAGGACTTCATTTAGTGGATCATCAGTACTAAAAAGCTCATTGTGCCTGATGCTAGAAAGAACATAATTCTAAAGTATTTATATAAGTATTGATACTTACTTATGTAAGTAGAGAATATAGTGGCATCTGCCACTTTTTGATATCTCTTACAATTTGGTAGATCCCCATTTCAGCTCATAAGTGACATTAAAGTCACTCGAAGGATGTCTAGTGGGTATTTTAGGAGATACAAAGTGTTTTAGTCTTCTGTGTTCTAATTTAGAAACTGATTATGTAGTTGCAAATAGCTTAAGCATACTAATAGCAAGAGAACTGTCATGGATTCCTTATTACCCTTTAAATAAAGTCAATTATGGTTTTTTAAATGTGTGGTTTATAGTAGTGCTTACCAGCCTATGAATCATACATGAAGAGGCTGTAAATTTCTGTCTTTCTTTTTGTTGTCTCTTGACCATGTGTTTTCACTTTGGTCTGCCATAATTACTTTTCCTTTTTTCCTATACTTGCTCTGTGTCATTTTAGGATTTTTTTCTAAATATTAAATCTTGAGAGGCTATCAAATCTCATTTTGCTTTGTCAGCAAGGAAGATTGATATAAACAACAAACTAGACTGTCGAACTGTATAAACATTTCAGCATAAGACCTTAGTGTATTGAACCTTTCACAGTTTTTATCAATTGAATTTATATGGTGAATTAATGGTTCAGAATGTATTCTGAAAATGTTACTTAAAAATTTGATTTAGAAGCACATTCATAAAAATTATTTTTTAGGGCATAGATACATTTGTTAGAAGCAGTTTCTTAATTATGGGTTTTCTGTAGACATCATTTGTTTCCTTTATTGCAGGGATGAGCAAGCATTTTCTGTAAAGGGTCAGGTAGTAAATATTCTCAGCTTTACAGGCCTTACAGTCTCTTACAACTATTCAACTTGGCCTTCTAGCATGAAAACAGCCACAGACCATACAAAAATAAAACTTTACTTATGAAAACAGGCAGGTGGCCAGATTTGGCCTGCAGGCTGTAGTTTGCTGACTCCCTACTCGATTGGAATCTGAAAATTATAGGAAAACAATAAATGAAATAATAAAATCATCTTTCTACTCTCTCTTTCCTCCTTCTCATTCATTTTTTTAACCTCTTCGTTATTTTTAACCCCGTTTTACAATTAGGAAAAGAGGCACAGAGACATTAAGTAACTTGCCAGTCACACAGCTAATAATGGCAAAGCCAGGATGTGGGCTCAGGCAGTCAGATGTAGAGCCCACACTTTTGACATTTGTTATTGTACCATATTGTTTTTATAAACAGTTATTATAAATAAGGGTGAATGTTTGTTATGAATATCGTATGCTTATAAATACAGTGTGAATTTTGTTAACATAGTGTGATTTAACAATATAGAAATGTAAAAAATAGAAAGTAAAAATCCTCCAGTAATCTTTTGCTAGAGATAACCTCTGTTGTTTTTGTAGGCCCTTTCAGACTTTTCAATGCATATATAAATATTTTAAAAACATAAATGAAAATCATATTAATATATACTGACCTATAACTACTCTGTAATCATGGACAGATTTCTAAGTCAGAATATGTAAATCTACTTTATTCTTTTTAAAATGCTTTATAGTATTCCATTAAGATATGCCATCATATGTTAACCAAATCCCCATTGATGGATATTTAGAATTTTTCCAGTTTCATGTTTGAGTTCTTTTTATGTATTATTTTCACATATAGACTATTGACTTTTTTTAATAGTATGAAGTATTCAGAACAGAAGAGGAGGAAAAAATAAAATCTCAGGGACAAGATGTTACATCATCAGTATATTTCATGAAGCAAACAATCAGCAATGCCTGTGGAACCATTGGACTGATCCATGCTATTGCCAACAATAAAGACAAGATGCACTTTGGTAAAATAATTTTTCATGACTGCTGTTTTCCCCGCTTAAAGTTATAAGTTAACTTATTGAGCAGTAGGTGGTGCTCTAGTTCTTTCTTTCAAAGTTTTATATAAAGCATTTTCCTTCCTTCTCTTTTTTATAATGGGAATGTATATACTGTTAGAAGAAATATTAATCCTTTACATTCTTTTACAGTGTTGATAAACAGAGGTTTAACAAATAAATAATCTAAGCCCTATTTTTTGTCACAATATTTTTATATTTCTAATTTACCAGCGAAAGAGTTTTATCTAAAAAATAGCATACTTCTAGTATTTTCATATATCAGTCTCTTTGAGATATCAAGTTTTTTCAATTTTCTTTAATATTCTCAGAATCTGGATCAACCTTGAAAAAATTCCTGGAGGAGTCTGTGTCAATGAGCCCTGAAGAACGAGCCAGATACCTGGAGAACTATGATGTCAGTACCTTCTTTCTGTCTTGATCTCATATGTCGGCAAAGTTTTCTGAAGTTGTAGATTCTGTTTGGAGGTTTATCTTGAAACTGTAGTTTTGAGCAAATATGAATTTGATCGTATCCATTAAAAAAGGCCTTTTGTACTTTTCAGGTAACATTATCTGAAATATCGATAAATGTTGATAAGTTGCCACCTTTTTCCTACGTCCAGAGCTGAATGAGAAAAAAAAAGCAGTTTGATTTACAACTGTATAAAATGTCTTTTGATGAACTGTTTCTTACTTATAATAAATATATGCCTGGCAATACCCTGTGTGGTATTTGGAACTGGGTATTTGGAACAAAGCTGAAGGCCAATGGAAAAAACAAAGGTTTAAAAGTAGATATTAGACCATACTCTAGCTATTTTATCAGTGTAATAATATTTCTGCTTGTGTGAAGACACAGGCCACATAATCTAGTTTTAAATGATTGTACCATTTCATAAAATTGTTTTAGAATGGTATTTAAATTTTTTTATTTTTGAAATCTATTTTTCTTTTGGAGGCTTTTTACCTTGTAATAACGTTGTTAAGAAAAATGTAAGTTCTTTGAAATTAGAAGCAATATAGTGTACAAATTATTTGGGTAGAACAATGCCTTATGCAGAGTTTGTGCCCAATAAATTCATTAATTTGATTATATTGTTTTAGTATTCTAATATACTTTATTTAAATTGTTTTTTCTTTTTAAAACCTTCAGATCTCATAAGGCATTTTTATTTTACATAAAAATAAAATAAACAACATAAATTTCACCAGTAATCTCACTAATGAGAGGTTGCCACTATTAATTTTTTTTATAGGGAGTTTATATGTATATACACATTTTTTTAAAACAAAAATTTGATCACACTGTAATATTGTTTTATAACTTGCTTTTTTCACTTAACTTATCACAAACATATTACATACCAGTAAGTATATATTTGACATCATCATTTAATGGCTGCATAGCTTTTCATTTTATAATATTTTATTTAAGCAATAACTTATTGCCAGAAATTTAATATTTTCCCTCTTTAAAAAAATGCTATCGGGTATATCATTGTAGCTGAATGTTTGCATATATCCTTAATTGTGTATAATTACGTACAGTTATATGTAAATATATAAACTTCTAGCAGAGAGATTACTGGATCAAACCATTTGCATGTTTTTAAGGCTTAGATACTTATTGCCAAATTGCCATTTGTAAAGGTTGTACTTTCACCAGTGATTTACTACTTTGCCCATTTCTCTTCGTCTTTGCTAATAGTAGGTATTATAAGAGCATTTTTTTTTAAATTCAGGAAACTAAAATCCATAGCTTTGATAAATGCATGCTTTTTGCTCCACATTTCTAAATTGCTGACTCAAGTTGCTTGGTTAAGCATAAATACAGCCAGAGCTGCTGAGGAGCATGTAACCTGGAGAAACAGATGAGATAAGCTTCTTCAGTCTCTATCTGTGAGATGCTTACTTTATTCTAGCCTCAGCTGAATAAAGTGTTAAATGTTAGTTCTAACAATTAAATGAGTTAAATGACTCCCACTTACACCTGGAGATTACAAATAATCAGAAATTCAGTTTCCTGAGTCTTCAGAGATTTGTGGGTTGGAAAGTACAGCAATTTATTTGGTTACTGAGAAATCTTTTGTAAATATTTAGTATTAAATTGTTCTTAAATTTCCTCCAATTTATTGTTTCTTAAGGCTTTAGGTGTTAGAATTTAGCATTGTTGTTTTCATTTAAAAAGTTGGAAATAGTCATTTTTTCCTATTAATATCTTATATTCTTATTACAGGCTATTCGAGTTACTCATGAGACCAGTGCCCATGAAGGTCAGACTGAGGTATTGCACATTTTTCAAAGCTTTTCTTGCCATGTGTATATTTAACCCTTGTGTTATTATAGGACATGTAGTTTTAGAAAATTACTTGGACTTTTTTTTTCCTTTGAGGGAATTTGCCTATGTAAAAGTGGTCATGAAGTAGCACAAGAACATGTTTTGACAAACCATTAAGCTGCACTCCCATATGGGCCATCTCAGTTTCTCTTAATCATTTAGACAGAATGCAGATTGTGTGCTGTTTGCTTTGGCTAATAGGTGGCCTGCGTCTTCCCTATTAGATTCCTTTGACTTGCAAGTATTTTGAGAAAAAATACCTGCATGTACAGGTAGATAGCCTGTATGACTTTATCACATCCAGCTTCGAAAAGCTGTGTCATTCTCTTTGCTCAGTAAATCTGTTCTGGGGCAACGTGGTGCTCTTCACCATCTTTACTCTTTACTTTAGCTAGTTCTTCAGCTAGGTCGCCTCTCCTCTCCTTCTCTCTCCTCCTTTTTCATTCTGTTGGTTTCCCTCACTCCCTCCTTCCATTTCTTCTTTTCTTCCCTTCAAACCTCACTCTCCCACTCCTGGGGGAGGTTTGTCAGAAGGTATTTCAGTCAAAATGAATAGCTTTAATTGAAGTCGTTTGATGTATTTATAACCATTTAAGTGTTAAACACCAGAGAATTATAGATTTTCTTATCTCACGTGTGACTTGAAACCATATTTTTCATGTACGAAGATGACGTTGCCTTTATGCTTTAAAAATACTTGAAAAAATACCTGATTTAAAAATACTGATCTTGAATATTCCCACTATCTTCAAAAAAGTTTTTTTAAGGAGAAAACAATTTGATGCTATGCTATAACTGCAGTTTTTCATAGATTGTACTGGGTAACTGAATGTTTATAATAAAACCATTTAGGAATTTAATTCTCCCTATAATTATATCATACCTTCTTGGTTGCTCTTGGGTTCTGCTTTCAAAGTGTGGACCATTGCTTTTTTGACTAAGTTTTCACATACACACACACATATGCAAGTGGCATGTCTAAGTGGCTTTAACACCAGATTGGAAATTAGTGGAATGCTCTGTTTTTTGTATTGCTTTGTATGATCCTGAGCACTTTCTTGATCTTCACTACACTCTGCTTCTTTGTTTATAAATTTATAGTGTTAAAATTAGCAGTGATGATGATGACCAGCATGAGATTATTGTAAAATATGAAAACAATTATTTATAATAAAGCAACTAAATGCTTTAATACATGTTTGCTTTAAAAAAAAATTGTCTTTAGGGGGCCAGCCTGGTGGCATAGTGATTGGGTTCACGTGCTCCGCTTCAGCAGCCCAGGGTTTGCAGGTTCGGATCCTGGGCACAGACCTACTCACCACCTGTCAAGTCATGCTGTAGCAGGCATCCCACATATAGGGTAGAGGAAGATTGGCATGGAGGTTAGCCCAGGCCTAGTCTTCCTCCGCAAAGAGAGGAGGATTGGTGTGGGGTGTTAGCTCAGGGCTGGTCCTCCTCACCAAAAAAATTATCTTTGCGATACCTTCTCTTGCCTCTTTTTTGGCACTTTATCCAAATTATGACTTTAATATCTCATTTTAGGTGATGTTCACATCTCTTTTTCCGAGACCTAAACTCCCTCATTTTTTCTAATCTTAGATGCCTGTTAGACATCACCTGAATAACTACTGATATTTTAGAACGCACTTGTCCTTGTTTGAGTTTATTTTTCATCTCAAACTTTTTCTTCCCTTTTATCCCCCGTTTCTTATAATAGTTCCACCATACATTTTCCTCACTATCGCTAATCTAATATAAATTTGTTTAACTTCTTGCCTGGAAGATCACCTTCTTATGTAGATTCTCAGTCTTGAGTCTTTATTCTAATTTTCATTCATTTTTACACGGTTCTGCTGGATTACCTTTCCTGAAATGTAACCTGAATCATTTGGCTGCTCAGATTTTTTTTTAGGGGTTCCCTATGTGCATAGAAAGCAGTGATTCTCAAGGCGAGGTGGAGGTAGAAGTTAGGATTTTCTGGATGGCTTTGCCAACTGTACTCCCACAAGATTTAATCTCTTCTGCTTCTTTTGCATCTCCCATAGTTGAGAATCACTGCTAGAGCGAGCCATATTTTTGATGTGTATTACAGCCCTAACATTTATTGGGGTGAAAAAAAGGTCTGAGAACCATTCCCCAAGCATATGCAATAAATTTCAGCCTCTTTAGCCTAGCTGTATTCAAGGTTTTCCTAACCCTTCTGTTTGTAACTTTTCACCAGTGTTTTCTCTTTAAATAGCCCCCACTTTATTGTTGCTGTGCTTTACCTCTTGCAATTCCCTCTTTCTAAAAATATTCTTTCCCTCAGTCTCTGCTCTTCCTTGTTCTATCCATCCTTCAAGATCTTCTTAAATACCACCTTATCATGAAGTAGTCTATCCCGTCTATGGACTCTTTTATGACTCCTACTATTTGCATTTTAGCTATTTTCATATTCTTCTTCATTTATTTACGATATGTATTTTTTAACATTTTAACAGCTGTGAAATTAGGATGTCTCTTACAGTCAATGTCATAATTTACTTGGTGGTATTCCCTTCTTAGTTGTACATAAAATAATACATCTTTATAATCAGTGGTGCCTTAGATTTGATGAAATGTGATGTCATATCTTCCCTACTGTGGCTCTTAGACCTAGAATTGGTGTCTGATTCACTTGGGCATGCTCCAAAGTATCTAACACTGTTACTTACACGTAGGCACAATACATATTTATTAATTCACCAGGATTAAATTGGAACTATCCTTAGTGGTGTAAGTACAAAAAAAGACTAAATCTTGGTTTTCTATACTCCTCTGAGTAAACAAAACATACCCATTAGCCATTGTTCTTCAATAGGGCACTATTAACATTTTGGGAAGGGTTCAATTCTTTGTTATGTGTGGCTATTTTGTACATTTCAGAGTGGAATATAGATTATTATATTCAAGTCACTATATGTTAGTGACTCCCAGTCACTGAGAGAACAAAAACCCACACCATTCATTTCCAATCCAGTATCAACCAGCTTAAAACTCCTGCACTAGGGACTATTTTTGTGATCATCTCATTTCCAGTTCATCTATCATCTGTGGGCTTAAGAGTCTTTGACATATTATTGTCTGCATTGCTCTCTATATTCTAGCACACTGGTTTTTGTCAGTTCCTACAAAACACCTAGGTCTTTTCCATTTGTAGTTGTCTGCTTGGGCTGCCATAACAAAATACCACAGACTGGGTGACTTAACCAACAGAAATTTATTTTTTCACAGTTCTGGAGGCTAGGAGTCAATATCAAAGTGCCATCAGGGTTGATTTCTGGTGAGTCCTCTCTTCCTGATTTGTAGATGGGTGCCTTCTCACTGTGTCCTCATGTGGCCTTTCCTCTTTGTACATGTGGAGAGAGAAAGAAATCTCTGGTGTCTCTTCCTCTTCATATAAGGACACCAGTCCTATCATATTAGGTCCCCATCCTTATGACCTCATTTTACCTTAATTACCTCCTTAAAAGCCCTCTCCCCAAATATAGTCACATTGGGAATTAGGACTTCAACATGAATTTGAGGGGAACACAGCTCAGTCCATAACACCATCTTTGTGCTTTCCAACTACCCAGTACTCTTCTGGTTATACGTCTCCTCTTTGCATAGTTGGTACCTTCTCATCCTTTAGGTCTCAACTTAAAAGTCATTTTTCAGAGAGGCTTTCTTTCATCACTGTTAAGTAGGTCCACCTCTGTGAGTTTTCTGTCATAAAATCCTGTTTATTTTCTTCCTGGCACTTTTTAATAATCTATAAGTTTTTTCTTTTTTGTTTGTTTATTGTTTGTTTACAAGACTAGGAGTCCCATGAGGGCATGGGCATTTTTTGTCACATTCACCTTGAATCCCCAGGACAGTGCTTGCACATATAGGCATTTATGGGAAATTACATAGTATAAAAGTAAGGAGCACAGGATGTACGTTTGTACACTGCCTCCATTGTTTAGTAGCTTAGGAAAGATACTTTCCTCATCATAAAATGAAGATAATAGCATCTACCATATGGGGTTGCTGTGAAGATTAATGAGTTAATCATATAAAGTGCTTAGAATAGTGCCTGGCATTTAATAAATATTAGATGGTAATTTTATTTTACTAGGCATTCAGAAAAATGAATATGAATGGCAGGAGATGAAGGTGAAGTGACAGGGTGAAGACAGATCAAGGGGCGGCTTGGATTTTATAGACAATCAGGAGCCACCAAAGGTGGTGTGTTTAGTGTTCAGCATATTGAGTTTAAGATGAGTTTATGGGTCATCTGTATAGAAGTTGGATATGGAGTCTAAAGTTCTGGGGAGATATTTTGTATTTGAGTAGTAGTTAGGACCTCCAGAGTTCTAAAGAGGAAGAGAATAGTGATGGACCCCAATAAATCCCTGGGGCGTGTAGGTGTTAAAGGAGTGAGTAGAGGAAGAGGAGCCAGTAATGGCAGCAGTAATGACAATTGTCACTGACATCATTGACACTCTCTGATAGAATATTTTCATGGGAATGAAGTAGGCAGGAGCCTTGTTGCGTGCAGAGATTTGTAGACTAAATGAGAAATTAGTAAACTGAGCCACCAAAATACAGTAGTCTTTTTAGAAGATTGGCTGTAGCATGCAGCTACAGAGTAATTGTTTATTTGTATGTTGTTTCCCATCCCACTGTGATTGTTCCACAGACTTTGGCTAATCGAGAAATTTGGACAGTAGCCCTGCCTCACGTATGCTTCATTAACCTATACTGAAAGTGATTGCTTTCATTTTTCACTTAAGATTGGAAAGGTAGAAGAACAACAGTGGGATATGAGGAAATTAAATTATGTGTTTTTTAAATTATGAGCCAATATCAGTGATAGAATAATGCAAGCAATCTGCAAGTAAATGTGCAGGCAAGAAGAAAAATCCAAAAGGATGTTTTATTTGCCTTCAGACTCTTATTTCATTAATACTTATCTAAAAAGCAATTTCTGAAGTTTGTGATTTATCCATATTAATCTAGGAGCCAGCCCAGATATGAGTAGAGGTCTCCTGATGATTTGTTATTTTTTTTAACTTTTTACAAAAAGAATAAATTTATTATGCTGCTCAGGACTGTCCATGCAAATTTATAATAATAATGAAAAATAATAGAAACAGGCATGATTGTTTTATTTATATTTTTAAGTAAATGTGCCAATATGGAAAATACAGCACAAAATACTTTTAGCATTTATGTTTATTTACTTCGAATCTTTTTTTAGTTCATTTTTAAAACGGTTGAGATCAAACAATTTTGTGGGAATTTTTTTCTTAACCTTTTTTCTTGAGCATTTTCTTGTTTCATTAAAACCTCTTCATAAATAATTCTTCATGGCTGTATACTGTCATGTGAATGAACCATAATTTACTTTCCAGTTTCCGTAACTTTTGATGTTTAGATTGTTTTCAGTTTTTCCAGTTAAAAATATAACTTTATTGAATATCTTTGTTTATCCATTTATTCATTCTAGCTTCTTTCTTTTAGATAGTTTCTTGTAGGTAGAATTACTTTGAGTCAAAGGGATGAACACTTTTAAGGTTCTTGTTATAGAATGTGAAATTGTCTTTCTTTCATTTGATCAACCAAGTAACCTGTTTGAGCACCTACTATGTCAGGTACTGTGCTAGGAGCTATATATAAAAAGATGAATCTTCAAGGATCTCTTACTTCAGTGGAGAGAGCCTCAGAAATAGCCCTTGCCAGTGTTGAATTCTATTTTTAAATTTTGGCTTGTTTGATAGAGGGAAATAATATGTTTGCTAATGATCATTCAAAGATCTTTTGTAATAGTTTATGAAATGAAATGAAATTGTAATTACAGTCATGCATGCATAAGGATGATTTGGTCAACAATGGACCGCATATACGACAGTGGTCCCATAAAATTAGTACCATATAGCCTAGGTGTGTAGTCTGTACAACCCAGGTTTGTATAAGTACACTTTGGTGGTCACACAATGACAAAATTGCCTAACAACGCATTTCTCAGATGTATCCCAGTCATTAAGTGACGCGTGCCTATATATTACAATGAAATATGTAATCTATTTTGGTTAGTGTTGTCCTATAAGAAAAAGTTTGTTTGACTATTGGGTAAGCAATGGGTAAATTCTGATTTCAAATAGGTATTCATATATATTTATACACAATAACAATAAAGGGTGTGTGTATATGTATATCTAGTTGGCTTTTTTTGCCCAGTCAATGCAGAGTGTCAGTGGGGGAAAAATAGTGTCAAGTTTCATCCTTATTTGTTATATAAGTATAGTTTGCATGGCTTCATTATACTCTGAAGTATAGATTTTAGTTATTTTGATTATGTTAGAGTTACAAGGAGTTAAGTTTACTCACAATTATTTTCCTTCTTTAGGGATTTATTTTCTTCTTTCCTTGACTTTGAAAGAACTGAAGGTATTAGGAAGAAACTTCTTATATAATGTACAATTTAAGTTCCTGATTATCTTGGAAAATCAGATGGAAACAGTAAATGGGACTCTAATGAAAAGTATCATGCATTTTAAGGTGTATAGTCCAGTTTTGTCAAGAAATTTGAAATTGCAACTTTCTGATCTTTCTTTTTTTTTCCACTTACTTTCCATATCCCATTTTCTTTATTCCATTCCAATAAGACTTAAGATAAATCTTTTGGGGACAACTTCATTTTATTTCATTTTTAATATTGAGAAATGTTCTGGAAATTCTATCCTATCTCCTTATACATTTGTCTCTGTCTCTATTCTATCTTTTTTTATTGTTATCATTTCTTCTGCATATCATTCCCTGAATAGAGGCATGTTTAAAGAGTATGTGTGGACTTGAATGGGAGAGTTGAGTTTGAAGGAGGGAGTACAAATTAGGATTAATCACAGTGGGGAAAATATTATTGAAATGGTTATTTTTGTCCCTCTTTTTTCGGGCACTGACACTGTATCTCCATGCATGTAATCAGTTATACTTTAATATTACTAAAAAACAAATGATGTATAAATTGATTAAATTAGTTGTGGAAAGGATAAGAGTTTGGTTACTACTCCATCCTGTTTACACTTTTTCCCCCTTTTTTAGGTTAACAAGTGTTTTGTCCTAAAATGGATCAAAATAGTTTTTTAAATTCTTTCTTTCTTCAGCTACTTCTTTTGGTTGTTCTTACCCCCAATATCAGTTTATTCTTCTAGATCTGACTAGATGTAACTCTTCTATCTAAAAATGTCTTCAGCAATAAAAATAGAGTTGAGGTTGTGTTTGGGGATGGTGGGTTTTCTGTTTGTTTTGTTTTAAACCACAACTTTCCAAAACAGGGTTATGTTAGGATTTAAGATTTTTTTATTTGTAGTAAATGAGAATCTTATTTGGGACTACTCTCAAATTGTAAAAAAAAGAATTTCTGAACTAAGTTTGGCCACCTTAACAATGGTAAGCTTGAGTTTAATGTAACATGTAGAGATATGCATCATTATATTAATAGTGATTTCTGACATGAAGAATTGTAAATGGAGGTGAGAAAACATAATTGTTAAACCAGTAGGAGAAAAGAATCTTCCAAGAATATCTTGAAATCTGTGGGCATCTTGATTTACTAGGTGAGCAAAATGAAGAAATTTGCCATTGCCCAGATTTTCCATAGACTGTGTAGTGGTATTTTGTGTATTTTGATATCTAGCCCATGTTTCACTTTGACTTCTTTGCCAGCTGAACATGGATACTCGGTAGGAAAGTTTGCATCATTTTCATAAATCTGGTTTTACTTTCCTATTTTAAATTTGAACCTTAAATTTACTGTAATCCAATGTATTGTACTGAAATTTACTTGAAAAATCTACAGAAATCCATTTAGAATTAATTTATAATTTTGCTTTTACACTTTTAAAGTTTTACTTATGTGTACATGTTTCCATACATGTGTGCACACCTGTCCTTATACATGTATGTGCACACATTTATGATTTTACTTCTTTTCATAGCATTTGGCAGCCTAGAGAAGTTCCTAATTCTTTTCCTTTCCGTGTGCCATTCTTTAAACTCAGTGATATTTCTAACATCTGAAGGAACATGCCACATTCTGGAAATAGCTTAAATTTAATTGTCATGATCAAGTGCATATTTTATCAACAGGTCAATAAAAGGAATCATGATTTCTAATGATCATGTAATGAGAAGCTAAAATTCTTTTAGAAAGTTGAATTTCATTCTTTTCAGTGTTTTATTTCCATTTATACCCTTTAAAGGGGAAAAGGTATTGTGAAGAAAGTGCACATTGTTCTGTACTAGAGATCCACAAATATTGTAGGTACTCAAGCTAAAAGATTTTCACCATGAGATACTTGGGGTTGCTGGAAACGTGGGCATCATTTTTGGGTGCTACACTGTCAGTGCTGACTACTCTTAAGTGTGAATACAATGAAAATTGAGATGCTTATCAGTTTCCAAATATTTCTCATCTTAATTCTCACTGCTCTTGAAAGTATGTCTGTTATCTTATTATAATGATGGTTACCATTTACTGAATACATCTTATGTGGTGGGCATTCTACTAAGCGCTGTATGTACCCTACTCTAATCTTCTCAATTCCTTAAGATAGATATTACCCCATTTTACAGACTGGAAGACTAAGAAGTTACTAACTTGTCCAAGGTCACACGGCTACTAAGTACTGCCCATGCTCTTAAGGCAGCAAAATGTATAGATAAATCAAAATTGCTAAAACAAACAAAAATAAAGTTAGGTTTTTAAAATTGTTTGTCCTAAAAGCAAAGTTAGACATGACTATTAATTTAATGCAAATATGTAATGAATTACAAATGACTATTCAGAGTTGTGCTGAATAATTCACTTTGTCCTTCATTGCCCTCATATCTAAGTTAGCTCTTATTCAGTAGTAGATGTTTCCTTATAATAAACATAAAATCTTACCCATAAACCAACCACAGTCTTTTGGTAATCATGTTATGTGTATTTTGGAAAACAGTAATTATTTTAAGTATCTACCAGCTAATGATCCCTTTATGTTCAGGAAATTACATGGTTATAATGATATTTTTCTTAATAACAGGATGCTCATTTAAATGAGAAAATGTTTTGGGTGTAAGCCAAAATCTACTTACTTTATTTTAGCATTTTAGAATAATTTAGATTTAAGCACTTACGAAACCTACCTAACTCTTGATTTCTTAATGGAGAAGTACTCTTAGGCCGACCCTTTGCGCCCTTTTTAAAAGGTCTGTATCATTTCTCTGTAGCGTTTACAGCATTTCTAATTCTTTGGTTATTAAATAGTTTAAAGAATAATCTCTTCATTTTTCATACACACAGAGACATGTACATTAACTGAAGGAAAAGTAATTTGGCTTTTTAGACAGACACACTCCCCGCACCTTTTTATTAAAGGTTTGAATCATTTCTTTCTAGCTTTCATAGCATTTCTAATTTTTTGGTTATTATTAAACAGCTTAAAGAGTGGTTGACTCTTTTTTCATATACAAAGTGACATTCACGTTAACTATGAAGGGAAAGTAATTTGGCCTGGGTATTTTGTTTTTTGGGTTTTTTTCTGAACTAATTATAAGTTTGAAAAATATAAAGATTTGAATTGTGTTTGGGGAATTCAGATGGAGATAGTAATAGATTTGCCTCTATGAATCAGTTAAATTAGTTGACAGTTGATGGGTTGGTGGCTTTGTGTGTAAGGAAAACACTGAAATTGGAGCCAGGAGTTGTGGGTTCTGCCTCTGGCTTTGACAGTCACTAGTTATGTGACTTTGGGCAAATCACCTAAGTCCCTGTGCTTCTAAAAAATCCCAACACTGTCATGATGTTTATGGACTATATCCACATAGCTCATTCTGTGTATATTTCTTTTTTAACTCTGAGAGGATTTAAGTCAGAATCAGAATGCTTAAAAATCTCTTAAAATGAATGTCTATACCTAATCCCTTCATACAAAAATAATTTATTAAATTCCTTAGAGTTCTTTCTGAAGAGCAAAACATTTAATCTGCTTTTAAAATTCCTAGAGTTTCGGGCTGGGCCAGTGGCGCAGCGGGTTAGTTCGCGCTTGGCAGCCCGGGGATTGCGGGTTCGGATCCCGGGTGCCCGCCGACGCACTGCTTGTCAGCCATGCCCTGGCGGCGTCCCATATAAATTAGAGGAAGATGGGTGCGGATGTTAGCCCAGGGCCAGTCTTCCTCAGCAAAAAAAGGAAGATTAGCAACGGATATCAGCTCAGGGCTGGTCTTCCTCACACAAAAAATAAATAAATAAAATAAAATTCCTAGGGTTTCTGAGAAGCCTATTCTAGGTTTTTCTGAACTATAATGAAGAGGTAGGTATATATTACATGTGAAGTGGTGTATATGAAGTCACAGTGTACTGTTGCAGTACCCATACAGTAAGGAAAGAGAGTACAGGTTCAGTGTTAATGTCCTGGCAAACGTTGATTGTTAATAATTTTAATGAAATACATACTTTTTAGCAATTTTGGATTCTTCTACCAGAATTGAAAAATTGAGGAATTGAGTTCTTGATTCAGACAGAAATTCTAGAAAGTGAGCTCTTTATTAAGACTCTTCTGAAAGACTCAAGAATAAACTGTAGATGTTTGATCTTTTCCAATTAGTATGGAAAACAATGTGAAAAATTGGATATTTACTCTCAAGATTCAGCTCACAGTTTAAAATTTCATATTTGAAAGCAAGGGTAACCTAGTTACTTAAGCAATTGCATTGACAGCTAATAACTATGAAAATTTTAAAGTTTGGTGTATGTATCTTTAATCTTTGTAATTCTAAGAAGAAACCTTAGGAATTTTAAGATTCCATAATAGGAGCCTTCATATCAAAGTCCTTTCATCTCTTGAAATGATGTTACTAGAAAGTCTTTTCCTGAATTATATAAACTTTCATTGGAATTGAAAATATATATGACATACAATGTGTCTGTATTATGAATTAAATTATCTTTACAAATTGTACAGCTGGAGAAAATATGTATATATTGTGTTCATTTAGCATTATGAGGTAGGAATAAATATGACTATAGTGAAAATTTAGAATTATTGGTTCTAATGTTTAACATCTCAACATATTCACTTACTTATTAAAAGCAATTCTTAGTATGCTGGCACTTGGGCAATAAGATAGGGGATAAAAGCTCTCCCTACCTAAAAGCTTTACAAAGTAGTTCCAAGTAAAACAGTCTTAATATAGTAATGTATCATCCTATTTTTTATGTTATAGAACAATTGCCAGATAAAAACACACACATGCACACACATGAACCTTGATGTAAGCAACTCATTCAGCCGGATGCACTTTTGAACTTATCCTTTCTTTTTTTATTCCTTCCTCTTATATAAGTTTACATTGGAAAACATGAGGAGCAATAAGAGGGCTGAAATCACCCATAGATAATCTGATAGTGTTTGGGCAAAAATTATATTTTCATCTTTAAATAGAAATGATCATAATTTCTACCTTATAGGATTATTGTGAAGATCTGTAGCTTCTATAGTTTAGAACATTTGGTACGCAGTAGTAAGCACTGAATGTTGGCTATTATTATTGTTGACTGATGAACATATAAAGATACTTGTGTGAACAAATTCACTACAGCATAGTTTATAATTGTGGAAAACAAGAAACCTAAAGATGCAAAATATATTTATGGTACATCTATTTAAGGAATAATATATTGCCTGAAAAATAATGTAGATGCATACATATTGAAGTGGATATATGCCCAAAATATATGGATAGTGAAAAAAACAGCATGAAGAATATGATTCCTTTTTGTAAAAAACAAAATGCTAAAAATTTTAACAAATTGCTGAAGGCGAAGTGTCGGCTAGTATGAGACTATAAAATCCCTGTAAGCGGCCCCAAAAGGGGAGCTCACATCCACTCTCCACACACTTCACTGGATGCTTTTGAGATAGACTAGAGACAAGGCAGCAGAGAGCTCTCAGGTGCAGGCCTGGGGGAAGGGAGCAGCATCTACTTTGGAAAAGGTACCAGGCCTGGATTCTTCTCCCCTATAGAGCAAAGCCTAAAGACGCTGAGACAGGAAACTTTTCCTGGGCAAGGGAACAGATGAAAACCACCCCTACTGGGGAGGGGCAGGGAACTCCTATGAGAGAAATCAATGGAGGAGAGATGGATCCCTTAGAAAGCCTTGTTCTTGATATCCAAGGACAAACAGCCTACCTATGATGGAGGCTGAACCAGATTAACAAAGAATGCCTCCACCTTCCCACCATTAGACCAGCAAGCATCAATAAGCAAGTGTCAAAGGAGTGGTGTGGGTCAAGAACATGAAGAGAGACCTTCTCTGAGGCACAGGCTCAATGCAAAAGCCTAAAACTATGAGTGGAACAAGAACATTGAAAAAGAAAACATCCAGCAACCCAGCTCCTACCCTAAGCACAAGATAATGAGAGATGAATTTCAAGCTGGTCAGTTGCTGAGGGTAACCATAGCAAAAACAAAACCCAAAAGCACAACTCCTAACTAGATTTACTTAACTCCACACACTAAAGGCCTAGCAGAAGAAGAGACATGTCAGTTCCCAGGCATAAATACCATTTATCTCAATCTCTGTGCTCCTACACAAGATTTGTGGCTTTTAAACAAAAATTATAAGACAAAGGAGAAAACAAGAAAAAAAAAACACACTGTCATGAGACAAAGTAATTAACAGAATAAGACTCAGATATGATCCAGATGTTGGAACGATCAGATGCAATTTAAAATAACTATGATTGATATGTTAAAGGCTCAGGTAGAAAAGGTGGGCAGCATGTACCAACAGATGGGGAATATCAGCAGAGAATTGGAAGCTGTAAGAAAGAATCAAATGGAAATGCTAATCATGAAAAACACGGTACTAGAGGTGAAGAATGCCTTTAATGGGTTCACCAGTAGACTCAACAAAGTTGAGAAAAGAATCAGTAAATGTAAAGATAAATCACTAGAAATTTACCCAAACTGAATCAGAAAAATAAAAAATCATGGGGAAAAAATAAACAACAAAAAACCCCAGAACATCCAAGAACTGTGGGGTAATTTCAAATGAAAGTAGAATCCCAGAAGGAAAAGAAGAGGTAGGGGTGAGGAGCGGGTATACAACAGAAAAAATATATGAACAGCTAATGGCCAACTATTTTGCATAAAATAGTTAAAGACATCAAACCACAGCTTCCAGAATCTCAGAGAATACTACCCTTCAAAACACACACACACACAGAGATACATAATATTCAAACTGCTGAAAACCAAAGATAAATAGAAAATGTTCAAGGCAGCCAGAGGAAAAGACACATTAGATACAGAGGAACAAAGATAAGAATTACAGCAGACTTCTCATTAGAAATTATGCAAGCCAGAACAGTGGAATAATACTTTTAAAGTGGTGAAAGAATTTGATGGAACAAAAATATCTTTCAAAAATAAAGGAGACATAAAGACTCTGAGACAAACGAAAACTGAGGGAATTCATTACTAGCTTACCTGCACTACAACTTAGATCTATACAAAGAATTGGAGAGCACTGGAAGTGGAACAAGTGAAGGTAAATATAAAATAAATTTTGTTCTTTTTAAAATTGCTCTAAAAGATAATTGTCTAAATAAAAAGTAACCAAGTATTGTAAATTTATAGAATTATAAAAATAAAATATATGACTAGTACAAAGGATGGGAGGAAGAAATTGGGATAATACTGCTGTAATGTTCTTATACTACATGTGAAGGGGTGTAATATTATTTGATGGTACACTGTGACTAAAGATATATATTGTAAATCCTAGGACAATTACTGAAAAGGTGGAAAGAAGTATAAACAATAAGACAATAGTATAGATAAAAATGGAATCATAAAAATAATCCAAAGAAAGGCAGAAAAGGAACAAAGAACAGATAGAAAAAATAGAAAACTGGCAAGATGATAGATTTTGATACAAGTATGTTAATAATTAAATGAAATTAATAAAATGTAAATGGTTTAAACAAACACAAATTGAAAGAAAGATTATCACATTGGTAAAAAAGCAAGACTCAGTTATATGCTGTCTACAAGAAAGTCACCTTAAATATAAAGACATGGGAAGATTATAATTAAAAGAGTGGGAAAAGATATAAAATGCAAACACCAATCAAAAGAAAGCTGGAATAACTATATTAACATTAGATGAGGTATACTTCAGAACAAGGAATATTACCAGTGACAAAAAAGGACATCACATAAGGATGAAGAGGTCAATTTACCAAGAAAACATAACATACATAGAAGTTTGTGTATGTAGCTAAAAATAGAATCTCTAAATATGTGGGCAAACGGATAAAACTGAAGGGAGAAGTAGACAAATCTACAGTTATAGTTGGAGATTTCACCACTACTCTCGGTAATTGGTAGAACATGTAGACACAGAAAATTAGTAAGCATGTAGAAGATCTGAACAACATTATCAAACAACTTGGCCTTATTAACATTTGTGGAAAGCTCTGTCCAAAAATAGCTGAATGTCTTTTTAAGTGCACATAGGATAGACCATATTCTGGATCAGAAAATAAACCTTAACAAGATTTTTAAAAATTTAAATCATACGAAGAATGTTTTCTAACCATAATGGAATTAAATTAGAAATCAATGACAGAAAACATTTGGAAAATCCCCAAATATTTAGAAATTAAACAACAGACTTCTAAATAGTTCATGGATCAAAGAGGAAGTCGCAACGGACATTAGAAAACATTTTGAATTGAGTGAAAAATGTAATAATGTATCAAAATTTACAAGTTGCAGCTAACGCAGGGATTAGAGAAAAATCTATAACATTAAATGTTTATAGTAGAGAAGAAAAAGCAGGGATTAGAGAAAAGTCTATAGCATTAAATGCTTACAGTAGGAAAAAAAAAGGCTTCAAGTCAATGACCTAAATTTTTACCTTAAGGTAGCTAAAGAAGTGCAAATTTAACTCAAAGCAAGCAGAAGGAAGAGATAATAAAGATAAAAGTGAAAATCAATGAAATCGTTATTGTACTAGAGGTCCTAGCTCATGCAGTAAGGCAAGAAAAAGAAATAAAGGGTATATGGATTAGAAAGGAAGAAATAAAAATGTCTTTATTCACAGAAAGCATGACTTTTTAAATGTAGAAAACTGTTTATTAAAAAATGGCTGAAGGGGACTGTGCATTAATGTCATAAAAGACAGACTGTTGGAAATGTTCCAGCTTAAAGGATACTAAAGAGACATGACAAGTAAATTCAATACCTGCTCCTAGATTCAATCCAGAGGGAAAATGCTACAGATGACGTGAATGGATCAACTGACAAAATGTGGATAGAAGATGAGACAAAAGTATTATATCTATATAAACTTAATGAAGGTTATAAAAGTATTATATCAATATAAAATTGTGAAAGTGGTAACTGCTGTTATGTAAGAAAATTCTCAGTCTTAGGAAATACTGAAGTATTTAGGGGTAAAGGGCCATGATATATATAACTTACCCTCAAATGGCTTAGGAAAAAAATTATGTAGAGGGAGGAAGAGAAAGAGTGTAAGTGCAAATGATAAAGCTAATTAGAGTAAAATGCCATAGGCAAATCTAGGTGTTTCCTGTACTATTTTTGTTTTTGTAACTCTTTGTAAATTTGAAATTATCCCCCCCCAAAAAAAAGTTCTAAAAAAGGTTCTTCAAAAATGGAAAAAGAAGAGAGCCATCATACTTGAAGCTGGAAATCATTTTTCTCACAGTAAGCAACCGTGAGGGATGGGGTAATGTCTACCTCCAGAACAAAGAGCAGGTTTGCTTACTGCTTACTATAAAACATCAGTTTCCCCAGCTCAATATTCCTCTCCTCTAATGCAGCCCACTGTGTGTGCAGCCATTCATCTGGGCTGTCTGTGTTGCACAATGTGAATTGACACAAACATGCTGATGATCATGCTCCCTGCTGTGCTGTGAGTAAAGTCCTTTTTCTCTGACCCAGGAGTCTCATGTCTTCTGGCAGCACCCATGAAAAAGTAACAGGCTAACTTTTTAGACTGAAAGGGTAAAATTGAATACCAATCCTGAAATTCTAGTCTTGTGAACATATCCTACTTGTTCTTTTTCTTACACTGAATTCTTTGCCAGGAATACCTTTCTCATTTCACCTGCCTAAACCTTACACATTCTTTCAGTGTACACCTCAGTTCTACTTTTGGCTTCATTATCCCTCCCTCCCCAGATTCTTAGAAAATTTTTGTTTTCTCTGTTACTCATTAGTTACCTCTCTCTCCATCTCCCCTTACTCCATTTCTTTCTCCTCTTCATCCATTTCCTCTTCACCATTCTTTCCTTTTCTCTCTTCTCATTTAAATTTAATCAAATTGAATATGACAAACTTCTGATTAGACTATGTCTGTGAGAACAAACACTTTATTATATACACCTTTGTTCCCATTTGGAGCTAAGTATAGGATTCATTTATGTATATTCATGTGCCACATAATGACATCTCATAAGATTAGTACCATATAGCCTAGGTGTGTAGTAGGCTATACCATCTAGATTTGTGTAAGTACACTCTATGATGTTCACACAAAGACAAAATCACCTAATGACATATTTCTCAGAATGTATCTCCATCATTAAGCAACACATGACTATATTTCTGGTTAAATGATTCTTATATGCATTTCATGGAAACTGTTGGGTCAGATTTGGCTTTTGTGGTGCAATAGTGTTCTAAAGGGTGACTCTCAAAATATCTAATTTTAAGAGGATTACTCCTTTCCTCATTAGAATCTGGTCTAATAAATTAGAATTAAAATCTTTTTCTTGATCACTTAGGCTATACACCATAGTGATTAAGATCTTTGGATTCTAGAACCAAATTTCCTGTTTTTGAATCCCGGCCCTGCCACTTGCTGGCAGTGTGACCTTGGTTATCTTACTTAACTTCTATGTGCTCTGATTCCTCGTTTGTATATGGGAATAGTTTTAATACCTATCTCATGGGTTACTGGGAGATTAAATGAATTGATACATGTAAAGTGCTTAAAAGAGTACCTGACACAAAATAAGTGACACATATTTTAATTAATACTATTGTTTACTAAAAGATGGCTATTAGGCCATGATAGTTTCCATTTAACTTATCAGCCTAAACAAGAGGATAGTGTACAAGTCATCAGCTTCAGAGGGGTTCATTTCACTCTGCTTTATATTTTGAAGATTTTTTTTCTTTAGAGCTTATTCCCTCTAAGGAATTCTTTTTACTAGTGCCTATCACCATACAGTTTTCTTCCACACATTATTCTTTGTGTGTTTTGTATGTGTTACATGTTTTGTGTGTGTGTTCCTTTTGTAAAAACAATTTGAAGAAATAATTCTGTTTTAGTGGCTTTTAAATAATCAGTTCTGTTGAGTCTGTGCTATGCAAATGAGGATATGTAACTATTTTAGATGTGCACTTACAGAAGCTATGGCATATAACCTTATACCTTGGTTATATATTTCCACTTTACCCACTTTTAACCAATATTCATTTACAATCCTTTTCTAGATTATGGTTGATTAAAAGTACTAGACCATATAAATACAAGTATGACCATACGTTGCTTTTAAGAATAAATAATCACCCAGTAACATGGTCTAAGTAAAATGTTCTCTTTTTCAATTGTGTAGTCCTCCTCGCCATCCTCATCACAGCCTCATTCTAGCCACTGCAGAACGAAGGCCTCATCATTGTGTCACCATGCATCCCTGCCCTGGGTCAAACGTAACCATGTAGGCCCTGCAAAGGCTACCAGTCCATCTCTCCGTCTTCGTCGCTGGCGACCCTTCTTACGCCTACCATCTTTGGGTCTCCATTCTGTTGTAAGTGTAGTCAATCTTCCATCTCTTCTTCCAGTGAAAAGGCAGTCCATTTTTTTCCTTAAACTTCTTCAGTCTTCAAAGTGCTTTTCTCTTGGTTCACTCAACCATTAGCTATTTCTCCCCCAATAAGATTGCAAGTATACCTCTATGCTTTGCAGTCTAGCTTGACTTTCACCGGTGCCTTGGTGAACATCCATCTTTCCACTCCATATCCTGCCAACATAAGGGTGCCTGCCTTTTGATGAGTACTGATTGACATTCATGATAATGTTTAAGTTCCTGTCAGTTGTTAAAGTAAATATGTATTCTCTTACCCTTCATCTTTCCAATTTCATTTAGTTGACTTAGGTCAACAAATGCTGTGTACCTTCCGAGTTCTTTGCCATCTCTTACTTTATTTTTTTTCATGTTTCTAAACATGACTTTAGCCTTTTGTCATGCTCTGGGGTCACTTTACTTACTCTATCCTTAATCTAATCCTTCCTGGTGTAGGGTGTTTCATCTAAGCTATTTTATTCCCTGAGGTGGCTCAGGTACTTGGTTTAATCTTGATCCAATCTTCCCTGCCGATTCAGTTTCTAAAGATCTTTTCCAAGTAGGAGGTGAGGATTTTCTCCTTGTGGATTGATTTAGGCTTCCCATAAATTTTATGAATTCTCCTTCTTAGGTTGATAATATTAGCAAACTATTAAAAAGTTTATTTTTTCTTGTAATCTTGCTAATTATTTTAAATGTTGAGGTTGATGAAGAAATTCTGGTAATTCTCCTAATTGAAATAAACTGCAGGATTAGGCAACTATAGCTCTTGTCTTTCTGATGTTTTAGACTATTAATGGCAATGACTGTGGTTTGGCAGAGCCTACCTAAAAATACTATATCTGAAAGATTTGGTATATGCCATACATTTATAAGAAATTTGACACTTCTATAAATCATCATGGCTTTTGAAGCCAGAGGAAGTCTGATTACGTATACATTTAATGCTTTAAAAAATTGAAAGTTGGTGTCGAACATTCTTTCCTCCCCTTTATTTACTCTTCTAGAGCTGTACTCAAACTGTGAAGTGGAGTCTTGGCACTTTTCCTTAAACATCTGCTTCCACCAAATATCAGTATGGTCATCAAAATAGCCTTTCATTTGTGTGGAGTATCAACAAACTAGTGTGTCTCTGTTTCATTATTCTCGTTGGGTCACAATATTTTGTCCTTTTTATTCATTTATCCATTTGATATTTTTTGCTTCCCTACTATGCCATACACACTGTTTGGCACAGTAGGAGATACAAGGTGCATTAGATGATCAGAGTAAAACTCTAATTTTGTAAATTCTTACTTGGGCACAATTGATTCTACATATGAATAAATTCCTTTGTACTTAAAAAATATTCTAAATATAAATGAACATGTCATAAAAATTGGCATTTCCAGTTTTATGTTTTATATCATGTTGATCTTTGCTCCATATTAATGCCATTGCTTTGTAGTTTCACACATATTTTCATAGCCTAATCATTAAGAACTTGGATTCTGGAACAACAGTGAATGGATTTGAAACTGGATTCTATCACTTACTAGCTGTGTGATGTAGAGCGTGTTACTTAATGCTTCTGTGCCTTAGTTTTCCTGAGAGTGAAATGAGTATAACTATATTACCTACCAGATAGGGTTTATATGATGATTAATTGATCAATACATATAAAGTACTTAGAATAGTGCCAGGTATATATTAAGTGCCATACAATTATAAATTTATTAAACTATATTTTTCAACAATTTGAAACTTCTACTTAGTATTTAATTTCTATTTGTTATATCACTTTTTAATTCTTTGAGATGACATGAAGCGTTGTATTCTAAATTAGGGAACTTTGTAAAAAATAATATAAAAATGTAGGCAAGAATGATCCAATCTATAGCTCTGGTTTTTGCCTTTTGTTTAGTTATTTATTGATCATTTTTGGAAATGGAAGACTTACTGGAAATTGTTTTTTATTTATTCTTGTTTTTAGTGGAATAAATTTTAAGCAATTAGATAATTGCAGGTTTCAGACTCTCAAACTAATTGAAGTTGACCAAAGAAAAAGGCTCATAATAGGTACCGAGGTTTTGTGGAAGGCTTAGAAGTTTTGAGCTTTACTTATCTTTTATAATACTTTGAAGGCTTTTTATGCCTTCTTTAGAGTTTTATATTTTTAGTATGCACTTTTGGATAAAAGGTACAATGACTCACAATTTGGAGTCACTAGATTTAGTGATTTCTTATGTTTGTGATAATATAGTATTAATATTGTAATAATATGTAGTGTTTATATAGCACTTAATAGTTTACAAAGTACTTTCATGCATTTCATTTAAACCTCAAAATGGATAGGAAACCCAGTGCTCATAGGGATTGGGTATATATTCAGATCCCTGGCTCTAATTGTACTACTTTTACCACCTGCATAGTTGTATTTACTGACAAAATATGAAAAACAGAAGCTGTAAGATGTGTTATTCTTAAGAAGAAATGTTGTTAAAATAGTTAATAGTTTTTGAAAGCATGATAGCTCAAAAGATTTAAAATACTTGATATCCTGTTGGAGAATTGTGTCTTAAAGTGAATAAAACAAGAAAGACCCTTTCCTATTTGGATAAAGAATTCTTTCTAGTATTTTTGTTATAGAATTGAATTTATAGTTTGTAGTATTGCAGAAGTTTAGCCTTGAAAAATTGGATTCTCTTCTGGTCGTTGGTTAAATGAGGATATTGGATTGTGTTATCACTAATGTTTTTTATTCTCTGACCAGGAAAGTAAGGGAATTCATTATCATTATCTTTAAGTATTTGGAGAAATATCATGTTCAAGAGGGATAAGATGATGGAAAGTACTGGGAGACATATTTTCACCTCAGTATGAGGGATAACTCTGACAAAACTGTCCAAAGATGGAATGGACTGCCTTAAAACCTACTGGCAGTTCCCTGTTGTTGGAGGGGCTACCACAAGATGGGGCTGCCCGTAGAGAGGAGTCTAGTATTAGAGCAACAGTGAAACTAAATAACTTTGAATCCTACCAACTGCAGAATTCCTTAGTTCTAAATTGAAGTTAAGAAGAGCTAGTTTGCCATATCAGTTTATGTTGCAATTCTCTCATTTATAATTTGAGGGAGATAATCTCTGAAGAATAGTGTGAGATTAGATGAGTCACTCTATCTGTAATTGTTTGAGAAGTGTTCAGTAAATCCAAGATCATAATGTTTATTCTGTACCTTTCAATTTCTGCATCTGAAAACTTCATATTACAACTGCTTGAAATTATATACTTACTTGAGGGTAAAAAAAAGTATAAATTTTAGTTAAGATACTATTGTGTTACAGGATGTTAAATAATATAAAATATAATTTGATTAACTTTTGGCTGTTAAATTTGTACTTGTATTTAATAGTGATTGCATTTCATTTCAAATCATTTAGATTTAATATATAGCCAACACATATTAGTGTTAACTATGTAGTTACTGCATATTATAGCCAGTTAAATATATTGACTTTGCATAAGTTATTTGAATGTCTAAGAGATGTAGCAGCTATTGCTCATGAAAATTGAATTTAGTAAGCTAAAAAACCATAAGTATAGTTTTAATTTCAAATATTTCACCAAGAAAGCCAGAGAAAAATCATAGGGTACAATTCACTGTACTTTAGTTTGCTCTTTTTATCCCCCACTTTAATCTTTTTGGGCTATTTTTTTCATTTTTAAACTTTTAGAATCCAAGATGAATAAAGATACATATTTTATTCTGAGACTATATTGCATTATTAAAAAAATGAGATTATCAAGATTAAGTCATTAAGGGAAGAACTCACTTTCTGGATGTCTTAAAATTTAACATGGAAAGAGTTTATTTAACTCTGTTTATGCTATAATTAAATTTTAAAATATCTTTCCAGGCATTCATTTCATTCAGCAAGTATGCGTTGTCTATCTGCTTTGTACCAGGCATTGTGCTAGGCACTGGGGATTGCAAAGTGAACAAAACTTTAGGTATTTAGATCAGTTGAGATTAAGAGAGATGTGCTTTTAGTTGATGTTTTCCTTGTTGATGCGTGAGCACATTGTTATAAATGTAGGCATGTTTACTCTTTGTCCACCATATCAAAGATTAAGCCTTGAATTATATTGGATAAATGTTCTCTCATGTCATTTGATATCTCATTTGTATGTGTTTACATGTACTTGATTGATTTGTTTGGCTACTAGCATATATAATATGTATGTTTCTCTCCTATTCCAGGCACCAAGTATAGATGAAAAAGTAGATCTTCATTTTATTGCATTAGTTCATGTAGATGGGCATCTCTATGAATTAGGTAAGAACTACTTTAATTTATTCTGGGGAGAGAAATGGTAATGGAAAAGTCTGTATTTATGATAAAAGGAACTGTTTTTTATTGTGTTTACTTACATTAATCGATTGCCCTATAACATTGAGTTGACATAATGAAAGTTTTCCATTTAAGATTTTTTTACGAGAAAAAATTGAAATTTTTTTGATGTTCAAGCAACTTACAATTTGAGAATGTTTTCATACTACCTTTGCATTTTAGCAAAGCAAGAAAGAAAAAATCATTATAGGAAACTCCTGTATATCTCTTCAGCATCCTTCACTAAATTATTGAGTTAATTATCATCAACATCTGGATGAACCATCTTGATCCTGAAACTAATTTTGAAATGTAGTGAAATATTCATAATCACTAGTTTTTGTTTTCAATAATGAGTATCATTAGTTTTTCAGGCTTTTGTATTATCCCTTTGTATTACATCTGATTTTTTAAAAGCCTTTACAGGAGTCTGTGTTTTCTGGCAACAATTCCCTAAGGCATGTGTACCCATGATTAATTACTTGGTATTTTGGCCCATACCTGCACTTATTTTTTAAAAACTTTAACTATAGATGGACTATTTCAGGGACTATTTGGAGGAGATCCTCATAATTTTAATTGATTCATGCAGACAGAAAAAATTTCTTATCGTTCTTTCATAATTGGTATATAGTACTTATGAGTCCTTCTTATCCTTCTCTATGAGACCTTCTTGGGTAAAAAACACCAAATAAAGAAAGAAAAAAGCGAAGTCCTTTTCAATTTCTAGATACCATGATTTTTAGTTCTCTTTCTTCTCATTTGCTGTCTATATATTAACTTGCTGCTTTCATTTTCCTAAACTTATTTAAAGGCACAAGAGTTCTGAAAGGACTCAGATTGTGTCTGTAAATGTGGTCCATGAAATTTAGATGGATTTTTTATTTGGAATATGGGAACAAAATCATACACTTTATTAAAAAGATATGGCTTTATTAGAGGGGACAAGGAAAGAACATAGTATTTATTGAAATGTACAACCCTGAGGGTTGTCTACAACAGTAGAGAGATTTGAATAAGAATCAAACTAAAATGAAAAGAAGTCATTGTTATGGGAGCTTATAATAGACCTGCAGAGCAATTTGGAAGATATGCCTTGCTAATTGTCTATAAAATCTACATAGAGATAAGATGTAATAGTGATTGGGGATTTCAAATGTCTGACTGATTGCTAGAAGCTGAGTTTCTACTCTGAATTTTGAATAATAAAAATATCTAGTAGAAGTGGAAGTTAAGAGAGTGCTGAGACTTACCAGACACATTCTGTTCACTTCAACAAAGTAGATTTAGGAAAGGCCAGAGAAATGATAAATATGATCCATAACCAGATACTATAAAGTAATGGTGACTTTGAGAATGAGACTTAATAATAGAACAAACAATAACATCTAAAAGATATTTAGAAAAAAAAAACTCTGATTATCTCAATGGGAAGGAAAGAGTTGTCTAAAAAACTCAATTTCACTGGTTAGCTAGCTCTCTGAGCTCAGGGCAATAGAAGGAAAGCCATATATCAAGAGTAAACTGCATATGAAGAATGGTTCTCTTTTATAGCTTGCCAAGATCAACAGAAAAAGGATTTTAAAATTGGTTTGAAGTAAGAACGTCAGAAAAGAAAGGCAGAACTACTGAGGTCTTGTTTGGTTTAGGTAGTCGTTAGCAAGAAGAATGATCAATATGGCTGATAGAGAATTAGAGCCCTTTGGGGATTACATTCTTTAAATGAGTTTAAAGAATTTCAAAGTTCTAAAGAAAAGCCATAATCTTTGAGATGTCAAAGAGAACAGGGATACATGCAAGACAAATGAAGATGGGCAGTTACTGATTCATTGCTAGGGAAACTGGCAGTAGCTCTGATGTGGATTCCTAATAGATTCAAAAGGAATGTTGAGCAAGAGGAGTGTTGAGTTAGTGAATAGAAAACAGTGAATAAGAGAACAGCATACAGTTTTTAAGAAAAAAAGTCCTTTCTACGTATCCTTATTTTTAAAAATAAAGCTATATGATTGTAGACATGGTGGAAGGTAATTTCTGTAAGACATTTATTAAACAGAGGATAGTGGCAGTTTTTAATATATTCCATCTGTTCTAAATTGTAGGGTTAACTGATGAAAGGGACTGAGTTATCTTTTTCTTATCACCATTTCCTTTTCTTTTTTTTTTTTTTTTCTTTGTGGGGAAGACCAGCCCTGAGCTAACATCTGTTGCCAATCTTCCCCTTTTTGCTGAGGAAGACTGGCCCTGAGCTAACATCCGTGCCCATCTTCCTCCACTTTATATGGGACGCCGCCACGGCATGGCTGACAGGCAGTGCGCGTCCGCGGGCACCTGGGATCCGAACTCGCGAACCCCGGGCTGCCAAGCGCGGACTAAACCGCTGCGCCACCGGGCGGCCCCCACCATTTGCTTTTCTTAGGGCTTTGTGTAGTTCCCAGCATATGTAGAGAGGGAGAAGTACATATTTTTAAATAGGTGTAATTACTCTTTATGGATAAACTAGAGCAGTGGGGTTTGGAGGTGAATTCAGTACTGATTGAACCATCAGATTAAAAAACTTAACCAATAAATTGTATACCTGAAATAACAGGAATATGTTGAAACATATAAACATTTTTATTTTGAAATTATTTTAAATTTTTATAAAAATTACAGAAATTATATAGTTTCCGTAAACCTTTTACTCAGATTCCACAGATTACATTAATATTTCTGAACTATTTGAAAACAAGTTGCAGACATGATGCCCCATTATCCTTTAATACTTCTGTATGTATTTCATCAAAACAAGTGGATACTCTCCTACGTAGCTACAGTATGACTATCAAAATCAGGCAATTAACATTGATCCAGTGTTAGCATCGAATCCGCAGACCATATTCAAATTTTGCTGATTTTCACAATAATGTCCTATATGGGTTCAGAATCCAATCCAGGATCGTGTGTTGCATTTAGTTGTCATGTTTCTTTGTCTCCTTAATCTGGAATGGTTCTTCAGTCTGTTCTTGTCTTTCATATCTTTGACATTTATTTTTAAGAGTACAGGGCAGTTACTTTGAGATTATTCTTCAGTTTGGGTTGTCTGATATTTTCTCTTCATTTCTACATTTTTGGCACATATACCACGGAGGTGATGCTGTGTCCCCCTAGTGCATCATTTCAGGAGGCATATGATGTCAGTTTGTCCTGTTACTGGTGATGCTACTTTTTATCTCTTGGTTTAGATAGTATCTACTTGGCTTCTCTGTTATAAAGTTAATTAATAACTATGTTATACTTATTAATATGCTAATATTGTACTTATTAATTGAAAAGTAATGAATATTTTACTAGGAGACACTTTGAGACTGTGTAAGTATACAGTTTCTCATTAAGCCTTTATCTATCAGATTTAGCATCCATTGAGGATTCTTGACTGAATTGATTATCACTATGATGGTTGCCAAATGGTAATTTAAAAAAAAAAATCCCTCTAACATTAGAAGCTTTCCTTTCCCCACCATTCATTCATTCATTCATGTTAGAATGGACTCATGGATTTATATTTTACTCAAAAGGTTACAATCCATTATTGTCATTTGTTTTGAGGCTCAAATTGTCCCAACCTTGGCCTTAAAGGGAACCCTTTCAAGTTGGCCCTTTCATCCTTTTGATATGTCCCTGTCACTGACTTTCAGGTGGAACAAGATGTTCCAGAGTCATCTTTTTATTTTTCGTGCACTAGCCCTCTGTGTTCAGTTAATTCTCCAAGGAGCCCTGGTTCCTTTTAGTGAAAAATGGTATTTAGAACCAGATCTGGGTGCTAGGGTGTTCTTTCCTACTAAAATATCATTGCTTCTAGGTCCTCTCAGAGGACAGAGCTAGGAGATATTTGTATGTATTATATAAATACACTCACACACTCATATGTGAATGAGTATGCACGCATAATTATATGTTTCTCTCTATGTATTAAAAAGCATTCATTTACATCAACACTTTAATTCTAATCTAATACTATACAGTTTATTCTAGTGTTCTTCACTGTTATCCTCCATGTATTTTCTGATTTACCCATTCCCTTTGCTTATAAACAAGCTCTTGTCCATCCTGGCCTGAAGCTCAGTCCCAGATACACTGCTCCCTGCCCCCACCTGGCACACTGATCCTGGCCTGGCCCAGACAGAGCAACAGCTCTCCAAAGTGGGTAACTACCTTCTTTCTAGTATTGTGCAAATTCCAGCCGCCTCAGCCTCCTTGAACCCTGCCCTCTTTCTCCTCAGCTCATTGAGACTGTTGTACTCTGCTTTGGTTTCTTTTTCCTGCCCTGGCAGAAAGCTGGTATTACTGTTTGGCTCATCTGCACTTCTGGGCCACCTGTTTCCCACTGTTTAAAAACAACTGTTTCAGATATTTTGTCCAGATTTTTAGTTCTTTCCAGTGGGAGGTCTAGTCCAGTACCAGTTATTCCATCCTGGCTAGAGGTGGAAGTGGCCTCAGTATTATTTCTTGATTTCCCTCAATGAACATAAGGATTTAGCTTTCCTTTGTCACCTTCTTTCCTTACGCCTTCCTTTCAATCACAGAACACCTGCTTTCCTTTTTCCTATTCTTCCAGTGTTGTTTTAGTAGTTGTTTATATTATTATGACCACAGAAACATTATTCTCAGCTGAGCCATAATTAATGTACTTTTCTTTTTAACTTTCTTTATTTCTCCAGATTTAATAATTGTCTCATTTTGCTTTTTGGTTTGTTTAGTTAGTTTTTGCTCATATTTTTCTTTAGAAGTAGTATCTATCAGCCTAAGTCTATCACTGTCTATACTCATTGATTCAAAAATTTTTATTATATTTAGAAGCCATGGAATTAAAGAGAAGAGATTGTGCTTTATGGATTGAACTTGAAGTGCCACTTATATGATACCTGAGATTGTAGGTTTGGATATAGAGTGTCAGTTAACTTTGGATTAGCATGCATTTATATAATTCTGGACTTTTTCATTTTTTCATAGTATTGAAAAAGTACTAGTTTATTCAAGGTGATTATAATTGTGGTTAATTATTAACTAGTCAGTAGAATAATGCTGTTATTTAGATTGCTGCTCTATACTACTGCCTTGGTGGTACACAATTAGTAGTAGTAATATATAAACCTTGTGGCTCCCTTTCATTGATATAAACATGTCATTCTTACTTAGGAGCCTTCTGATTTAGCTTTCAAAATGAAGAAAGGTTTTTCATATTTCTGAGGGTAAAACTAGGGTTATAACTTTTTAAAAGCTGATTTATTAATTTTGCATATTCTTTTTAGGAAATTAAAGCCAGTGTTTATAAATTCTGTTTATGAAGATAATTTAGGCTTTCAAACATGGAAGCAAGGATCTAATAACTTTTAATGTTAAAAAATATTCATAGGTAGCGCATTTAAAAAATTTGTGTAAAGATATATTATTTTAAATATCTTTTAACTTTTGCCTCAATGTGGGAAGAGGAAAATGGAAGTTGAAAGTACATTATCCTGTACAAACAGCTAAACATTCATCCATTTGTCTATTTTCCACAGATGGACGGAAACCATTTCCAATTAATCATGGGGAAACTAGTGATGAAACTTTATTAGAGGTAACAATAAAACTGGTTGGCCCACTTTGTCTTACTAATGTTCTTGTTATCTTTAAAACATCTCTAAAGATCACTCGTATAACGTTTTTTTCTGTATTGGGATACTTCCTTGTCCTTGCTCTCTTGAGAAATTCAAAAACAAAAATTTGAATTAGTGTTAAAAACCCTCAGCAAATAAAGAGATTTTCAGAGCTCTTTATGTGAACAAGTATCAACTTTAAAAAAGACAAGAAAAGTATTGAAAGAGTTGTACATCATATTCCATATTTCATTGAATCCACGATACCATCGTTTGTATCTTAATCCTGATTTTAGAGATTTTTAAATTTCTGAACAAATTGTATGGCTTAGAGTCAATGAAATATGTAATTTTCAGGTTGGAAGTTTCTTAAAAGCAGGGGCTGGCCTGGTGGTGTAGTGGTTAAGTTCACGTGTTCCACTAAAGCAGCCTGGGGTTCACAGGTTCGGATCCCGGGCATGGACCTACGCACAGCTTATGAAGCCATGCTGTGGGGGCATCCCACATACAAAATAGCGGAAGATAGGCACGGATGTTAGCTTAGGGCCAATCTTCCTCACCAAAAAAATATATATATATGTGTATACTTAAAAATTAAGAAACAATTAAATTTGTGTCATCAAAAAAAGTTTCTTAAAAGCATTTTAAGAAAGAACACTTACTGTATCTTATACTTTTGTACTAAGCAAATTAGGCCACTAATTGTTCACTCTTCTGGTGTGCTTTAAGTTATTTTTCATTTGGAAAAAGAAGTCTGCAATATAACATTAGTAAGAATTAGGAAAATATGAAACATTTATCATTTGTAAATAAAACACATGTTTATAAACTGAAAAATTATACATTTTTTTTCCTATAGGATGCCATAGAAGTTTGCAAGAAGTTTATGGAACGTGACCCTGATGAATTGAGATTCAATGCAATTGCTCTTTCTGCAGCATAGCTTGTCAATAATGGAAACACCAAATAGTGTATTATTTGCAACAAAAGTTAAATTTCTGCTGCCATACACTAACTCAGAAATTTTGATATTTTCATTAACTTGACTGATTAAACTTTATGTGAATTAAGTTTTAACTTAATCTGTGTTTTATATTATTTTTGCCCCAAATTAAACCTGCAGTTCTTTTCTTCCCTTTCTTGTGAAGGATTTACTTTGTTTGATGACTAGCAATAGCTTTCTTATTCTCTTTAAATTTTATGGAAGATTTTGTATTGGGACATAGACACAATTTACATCTGCATGGTGTGAATATGTATTATATCATATATGTTAACATATTTATTTAGTAAACATTTGTTGAGCATCTACTTGTAATGAGCTGTACACTGTTCTAGGTGCTGGCGTCACAGCGGTGAACATTATCGACAAGTTCCGTAGTTGTGGAGCTTATGTTCTTGTGAGAAGAAACAAATAAGAAACGCATTAATAAGATATATACCAACGATAGATGGTATGAAGAAAATTAAAGTTGGATTTGTGTTAGAGAGTGACTGGGTGTATACTTTAGATTTTGTGGTTAGGGAAGGCTTCTATGAGGAGGTAACTTTGAAGTTGAGATCTGAATAGCAAAACGTATCCAGTCATAGAAAGGTGGTGGGGAAGAGTAGAGGAAATAATTAATGCAGAGTCCCTCAAGTGGGGAAATCTTCCTGTGTTGTAGGACCAGAATGAAGGTTCATATGACCAGAGCATAGAAAGTAATGGGCAAAATAGCAAGAGATGAGGTCAGAGAAGGAGGGGCTTAGTGATACAGGAGTACAAGAAATGGCATTTGGATTTATTGCAGGTGTGATGGCAAGCCATTGGAAGGTTTTAAAGAATGACCTGATTTAATGTATAATTTTAGAAGATTTCTCTTGACTACTCTGTGGATAACATATTGGGGAGGGGGTTAAGAATAGAGGTAGAAAGACTTGTGAGGAGCCCACTGCATTAGTTCAGTGAGAGATAGTGATGGCTAGATCTTAAAAGTAGTAGTAATTTAGACAGAGTTATGTGAGGGAATTTGGGGTGTGTATTGAAGAAGGATGGGCTTCAGCTGAGTCTTAACGGATCGGTGGAAGGCAGTGGAAAGGTGGAAGGGTATTTGTAGAGCTGAGTCAAAACACAGGGTTGGTGTGGTAGTAGTGTCCTATATATTTTTTGTGAGAGTATTGGTTACACAGGTATATACATTTCTCAAAACTCATTGAATTGTTCACTTAAAATCTGTTTCACCATGTATTATACTATACATTCTACCTCAAAAAAAAAAAGGGGGGGAAAAGAAGCAGAACAGAGTTGGGTTGGAATGAGTATAGCAGTTAGGAGAAAGACCAGATTGGTCCAAAATTAAGTTCTGGACTGAAAAAATTGAGTGTAGATGTTTATATATGATTCACCGAGTTAACATAGATTCCTTAGGTAGTAATGTAAGTGATATTTTAGGAAGATTAATAGGGCAGTGGCTTGCAGAATGGATTAGATCTGTGTTATTCCAAGTGTGGGTTACATTGGTATTACCTGAAACTTGTTAGAAATGAAGAATTTCAGACCCCACCCTAGACCTACTAAATCAGAAACTGCATTTTCAACAAGATCCCTGCGTGGTTCATATGCATATTAAGTTTGGAAAGCACTGGATTAGAAAAAATAGACTTTAATGAGGAAGGTCACTTTGGAAGATATTTAAATTTACCAGCATTCTGTGGTGGAGAGGGCCTGAATGAAGTCATGGCAATAGGGATGAAGAAATAATCTGAAACAATTTGGTAAACTGTGTATGTAGATGCTTTTACGTGTAATAACAACAACCAATTGTTCTACTCTTGTTAAATTGTTTGCATTTTGTACTCACATCTGTCTTGTATATTATCGTAAATATTTTAAGTATTCTGAAGCAGTTTTCTGCCTGTTGCCTTGCTGGATTTCTCTTACTATATTATTTCTTAATAGATCCTTAATCAATGGCATCTCACCAAGAATTTACATATTTTCTCAAAGTTTACTATGAGGAATACTAACTTGGCACTGCTAATGGGCAAGAGGAGTTTGAGGTCAAGTACCTTTTGAAAACATTTAAAGTTAAATTTAAAAAATTACAGAAATATTGGATGGGGAGCCAATTGCAGAACTCCTCAGAGCTTTTTAAAAAAAATTATTCTATGTATTATGAATATCATTTTCTAAACATTATATGGAGTAACATTTAGGACTAGCATTCTTTTGCACACTCTTTAGAGTGATAGTCCCTTGTGGAATATACAACTTGAAAATTTACTCTTGCTTCTCCCTTCTTAGGTTTATGTCTAGAATTTTAGTCTTTCAACTCTATTTCCTACAATACTTTGTTTAGTCACTATCTTAAAACAGCATTTGTAGAAGAGATTATTGGTTAATTTTGTATGGAAGCTTGTAGAGGGACACTAAGAGGGATCAAGGTATGGGTCATTTCTGTATATTGCTCTTAATGACCATAATATATTTGGGGGAAATGGAATTAAAATAAGAACTGAAACTTGAAGTGTTTTGCTTGGTGCACTTTTGGGAATTGACCAAACATAATATATTCAGGGGAAATGGAATTAAAATAAGAACTGAAACTTTAAGTGTTTTTGCTTGGTGCACTTTTGGGAATTGACTAAACATCACCTTTTACTGGGTGTAATGGTTTGCTTTAAATTATTGAAAAAGAGAAACATTTATGAACTCCATAATATTCAACCCCTAATATTTCCCATGTTCATTTGTGACTACAACAGAAATCATCTGTATTATATGATGAATTAAACTTTAATGTCTTAAATTAAAACCATCTTTAATTCTGTATAAAAATTATTTAAACAAAGAAATCTGATTTAAGTTAGTTTCATTCCATCTTAGATTTGTGTACAGTGCATATTAGGTAAGCTTTAAACTTGGGTTGTATATTACCTTGTGAAAGATGACATGAGTGGAGCCATATTAAAATGGAGCAGAGCAGTCATTTCAGAGGAACTGCCTTTGCACATCCTGTTTTCTTTATCTTCCAAACTGGACTGGACATTCCAAGAAGTTAGTAAGGACAGGAATATCCTGTTTGTAAGGACTGATGAAATTGGACTTTGCTGATGACTGAATCGCTAACCAATCAATGAAGTACAAGTCTAGTCTTTTGCCTGATGACTGAATCCCAAGCCAATCTATGAAGTACAAACCTAACCTTACCTCATCTAGCACCAATGAACTCTTCTTTAATACAGCTCACCTCATCCTTCCTTTTTCCATAAAAACCCTGAGCTGCTCTCCTGTGATCAGGACACAATTTGGGTTTCTACCTGAATCTGTGCGAATTGCAATTCTTTGAACTCAAATAAACTCTTTGCCTCTTAAACTGGTTTCTGTTTTTGTAGGTTGACACGTACAACCTGCTTATTTAATTTAATGAAAACAATATAGTTTAAGAGAGATTTTTAGCCATTGATGTTTGTCTAAGGCTATAGCTTTCAAAAGAAGCATCTTAAGGCTTAGGCTTAAGATTCCTATATTGGTGCTTGTAAGAAAATTGCAGGGGCCTGCCCTGTGGCCTAGTGGTTAAGGTCGGGGTGCTCCAGGTTCGGTTTCCTGTGCTTCAGTGGCCTGGGTTCGGTTCCCGGGCACAGACCTACACCACTTGTCAGTGGCCATGCTGTGGTGGCAACCCACACACAAAACAGAGGAAGATTGGCATAGATGTTAGCTCAGGGCAAATCTTCCTCAGCAAAAAAAAAAAAAAAATGCAAAGAGGCATATTTATAGAAATTTATTTCTTTAGGGAAAGCTTACATATAGGTATACACACACACATATATATTTGTGTATATATGCATGTGTGTGTATATATATATACACATTACCTGGGAACTAACAAGTATATATATATATATATATAAGTATATATATATATACACACACACACACATGTGCATGTGTATATATGTACACACACTTGCACACATTCATACCTTGAATAGGCAAATAACTGGTCTAAATTTTCTGTGTATTATTTAAATCCTTGACTGAAGTTAAAGTAAAACCTGAGAAGTTTGTAAAAAAATTTTCAAGCTAATTTAAAAGACTTTGTATACACATACTTAAAGTTAGTTAATGTTTTTATCTTACAAGATTCTCTGGTAGGATCTTAAAATGAGGTACCTTGTGCTCTCAACAAAATTACTACTGAAAATCAAGTGTAGACTATACTGAGTTTTCAGATTGCAGAAATTAAGTTTTGTCATTTCTTTTCCGTCTTTTGATTTCAAAATTTGACCTCTTAAGTGAATAAACTATTGTGGTGTAGAAGATTCATTGTCATGAAGGACATTTATTCTCTTTGTGCCAATGGAGCCAGTTGATCAGACCAATCCGCCATGCCTTAGTTTCCTGTATATTCTTACTTGTTTGGTTTTCAATAAAAAGTTACTCTAAATTTTTCTCTTGACTTCTTTGTTTAGGATAGTGGTTCAGAACCTGTCTGTTGCTTCCATTTACTTGATAGGTGGGAGTGCCCAATGTGACATTTTCACAGCCCACACCTAGATATTATATGGGAAGTTATGTAGACAATGAAGGCTATGTATTATGAGCATTATCTTATTGTCTAATGGATAGGGTGATTGGGAATCCCTGGTTTAGAAGCATTAAATGTTCATAACCTATACTGAAAGCTATTTTGCAAAATAGATTATTTAAAAATCTTAGAAATATACAATAAAGCCTTTCTAATCCACAAGACAGATATAAGTATAAATTTGAATTATTTAAAATAAAAATCCACGTGGTCAAGAATAAATCCCAAATCATATGAATGACACATTTTGACTGATTCAAACCTGTGTCTTTGTGGACATGTAAACGTAGTTGGTATTTAAGTTATGTTCAATAGTGTGTCCTTTAAGAGCTAAAGGATAAGATCTCTGTGTCCTGTACATGTTCTGTGACAACAAGATGAAACCAAATTGCTTGAGGCTTTGTTTGTATCCTAAACATCAATGACTTGAAACACATGCAAAGGTTGTAAATTAGACTATTCTTAAAAAAATGTCGTAAAACCTGTCTGCTGAAAAGTTGCATTACCTACTGAAAGTTTAATGACCTGTGGTAGAAGATGACAAAAGATTCTATTTGAATTTTCCTTTAGGGCTAAGCAGTAGGAAGTTGTTTTTCTGTAGTCTGCCCTGAATACTAAGTATTTGAAGTCAGAAGTTCCTCCTGTCGTCCACCTCCACTATAGACGTATACACATTTGATGATAGTGTACACAGTTAATGGGAATGTTACGTTGTTTATATTTTTTACCATTGAAACTAAAGTATGATTTCATGGTCTGGGTATAATTTAAAAGATGCATGCTTCTGAGAAACTGATTTCTTTTATAAACAAAATGCCTTAAATATTTCATTTTAATATGATAAGAATAATTGCTCTTATAGCTGTGTTCTGGTATGGCTTAATAATCAGGTACATATGAATTGTGCAAGATAAGAGCACAACAGTACTGATTTTATTTTAAGAACTTTAGAAAGTATGGCTTATGGGCAAAATAAGCACAGAAAGAATGTTTAAAGCCAACTCTTCACTTTACTGTTTTAGTTTTTACCTTGCTCTTTCCCATGTTCAGAAGACAAGAGCCACGTGCCTGGGTTGCTGCAAGTGTTCCAGTGAAGGCTTTTCATTTTTCAGGGCGAGTAGTCGTCTATGGTTTCATTCCTGTGCATGGAATGCCTGGAGAAAGTGACATCATCAGCTAAATTAATAAAACATAAGAGAGAAAATGCTTATGCCAATTTATTCATATCCCTCCAATGTTAATTCCATAGTTGTTAGCTATGTAGATATTAGGGATTTGTTGAGCAACTGACCTAGTTTTAAGATGGGATCCAGTTCTCAAGCTTGTCCGTCTCACGAGTCCCTTAACATTCCAAGAAATTATTGAGGAGCCTAGAGAGCTTTTATAGGGGTTTTATCTGTTGATCGATAAATTTTAGAGAGTAAAGCAAATTTTAAGAATATTAATTCATTTAAAAATAAAAATAAATGTATCCCTTGATAGCATAAGTAACATTTTTATAAAAATAACTGTTTTCTTAAAAAAGTGATGAATAGCATTATTTTCATTTTTGCAAAAGCTCTTTAATATCTGACTTATGGAAGACAGCTGGATCCTCCTATCTGATAATCAATGAAAAGTGCTTCCTGGAATTGGCAATTTAGGGACTCAGTGGTGATATATGTCAAAACAATTTCAGAGGCAGTCATTTGAAGACAAGGACTGTGTCTGTTGCACACCACTTTACCCTCAGAGTCTGGTACAGTGCTTGGCATATAGTATGGACCAGATCATATTCAGTAGGTGATTAAACTAGACTGCGGGGAGTTGAGACATGAACAGGAGGTGAAGATATGGATTCAAGGAGTACAGACACCTCCTTCAAGGCACTTGGTTGAGAAAAGGAGAGAAATAAAGTCATAGCTTGGGGAGGGCGGGTTAGGATCAGCAGAGGGCTTTTTTGTGTGTGTGTGAGGAAGACCAGCCCCGAGCTCACATCCATTGCCAATCCTCCTCTCTTTGCTGAGGAAGACCGGCCCTGGGCTAACATCCGTGCCCATCTCCCTCCACTTTATATGGGACACCGCCATGGCATGGCTGACAAGCAGTGCATCGGTCCACACTCTCTATCTGAACCTACGAACCCTAGGCTGCTAGAAGTGGAGTGGGCGAACTTAACTGCTATGGCACCGGGCTGGCCCCAGCAGAGGGCTTGAGTGTTCCTGTGTGAGGAATAAAAGAAAAGAAAAAAAAAAGCCAGCAGAGAGAAATTAACACAGGAAAGAAATGGGATGATTGAGGGACCTAAGTGAGGGGAAGATGTGTATATCTAGCAGAGCATCTCAAACATGAGCACCTGAGATCCCAGATCTTGTTAAAATGCAGATTCTGATTCAGCCATTAGGTGTGGCACCTGAGATTGTGCACTTCTAAACAAGCACCCAGACTGCTGGTCTGAGGACCCCACTTTGAGTAGGGAGATTCTAGAACCCAGTTGAAGGGGTGACCCTCGGGCAGGAGGAGCAGACACCTCTTTCACTGAATTTGGAGATCCTGGCTGATGGAAATTTTTTTTTTTTTTTTTTTGGTGAGGAAGATTAGCCCTGAGCTAACATCTGTTGCCAATCCTCCTTTTTTTGCTGAGGAAGATTGGCCCTGACCTAACATCTGTGCCCATCTTCCTCTACTTTTTGTGGGATGCTGCCACAGCATGGCTTGATAAGCAGTGTGTAGGTCCATGCCTGTGATCCGAACCTGTGAACCCTGGGCCGCTGAAGCAGAGGGCACGAACTTAACCACTACTGCACCAAGTCGGCCCCTGATAGAACTTTTTATGAGAGAAAAAATATTTTTTAATATCCAGTTAGTACCCTTTCCCACTAAGTAGCTATTCTATGAAAATTTTTTCAATAGGAAACCTCTGGCCTTGGTAATTTAGAATTTTAGTGTTCTCACAATGTTTGATTGACAGCATGAAGCTGAAGTTATGGCATAAAATTTAGTGGTTCTATCAGTTTAAAAAAGATGATTAGGATCTCTAACAATTATCCAAATGTCATTGCTTCATGAACAGAGCTCAGACTCTGGTGTTAAATATGGTTAGATTCTCAGCTCTGAGTGGTCTTGGGCAAACTATTAACACCTTAAGTAAAAGTACTCTCATGCAGGATTTTTTTGTGAGAATTATAAATGTAGTATGTAAAAGCCAGCATGCAAAAATGGTAGCTATTATTATCACCATCACCCTAAGAGTGCAATAAGCTATACTGAACATAATTTCAAAGTTTGTTTCATGAATCATCAGATTCACCTAGTTTTCTAAAGTATTTAAATAAGAAGATGGGATGGATAGATCACATTTCATTTCCATGTACAGGGGAACTGTGCATATTTCTTCTGTAACTCGGAAATGGTTTAACTTTAAAAAATTTCAAAATAGCCGAAGTTAGCAGACATGCAATTTAGCAAGGATGATTGGAATTTTGGTCTTTCCTGTAATAATGCTATACCGAAGCATACTGCTCATCAGGAAAACATTTTTATCTGAATCTTTTACTCCTGAGGGCCGAGAATGCTGTTTTTCTTCTCTAAGAAGTTATTTCAACATTTCAAGTTATTATTACTATTTATGCTTCATTTGTAGCTATCTGAATTTCGATGAATTTCAGTATGGTGCTAGAGTGACAAATCAAGGTCAGGTAAGTTCAATATAAGGTTATGATATAAACCTGTTTTAGTTTTTATTACAACTGCTATGAAGAAAAGTAGGATATAAAATATTTCCACCTTTTACAGTTGGATTTCCTATGCTGGGAACAGACCTCTTAGCTCTGGAAATTTGGAGGCAACTCATCAGTGCCCACGTCTTGGTATGTGTGGCTGACCGTATCTCCAGGGAGGGAGTCGGCAGCACAGAAGGTAATCATTCTCTGACTATTTCATATCGTTGCTTTGAAAGCTCTAAGGTATAATGTCCCCATTTGGCTTTCTTCAGGAACACATGCAGATGGAAGAGAGGTGAGTAGGAGGTTAAGAAGTAAATACTGCAACTGAGATAAAATTGTCAGTTTTGCTGAGTATTCCCCAGGCATATTTAACCTGAACTTCTATTGTCAGTAGCCACAATATAGCACATATTTAGCCCTCTCTTATCAATTTTATAGTCATTGATCCCTTGCACGGGTAGAATATGCCTGGGTGGTGGAAGATACTAAGATAGAGTAAGGCATGTTGTAGTTTGTAAGGTGCTTTCACATACAAGGTGGTAAGGGCATGCAGAAATCTCAACTAAGCTACTCAAAGCCAGTTTTACTTTTGGTTTGCAGGCCAAGTGTTAAGATCCTGCCGGACTTTGCTTTGAAAAGTTTTTCCTCATTCTTTTTCTAGATCTTATAATTGTCTGTAAGTACTACCTTCATAATTCATGCTTCTGCTCTAGTCATGCCTTTAAGAGCTTTAAGAATGACAAGCCCAGGGATCCTTTCAAACGAACCAAACTAGAAATGGATGCTTATGGCAGGTGTCATGTTGATTTATGACCACTTTCCTAACCTGATATTAGATCTATTCAACAGACATGGCAGTAAACATAGAGAATACTAATGTCTGATTTTGAAAAATTTAGTTATGCATAAGAAGAGTTTATTTTGTGCCACTGTGTTGGCTGACTATGTCATGATACCAATTAAAAGCAGATCTGAAAATTAATACCTCCTGCTCTTTTGATTTAGCATCCAATAAACTTTTCTCTGGCCACTAGGGCTTAATGAACAAAACACCTCTTTGGCAAAGAATTCTTCTGGCATGAAATATTACTGTAAAAGTCATTTTGTTGTACAAACTAAGATGAAAGATTAATTCTACATTGTAATTATTTTGAAAATGATACGAAATTTCTACAAGCCACTAGAAGAGCAAAGATAATCTTGAGCGTCTCTAAAATTTGAACTAAACTTAAAACATTCTTAGTATTTTTTTAGGTACATATTTATGTTTGACTTTTTTTTTTGGTGAGGAAGATTGGCTATGAGCTAACATCTGTGCCAATCGTCCTCCATTTTGCATATGGGAAGCCTCCACAGCATGGCTTGATGAGCGGTGTGTAGGTCAGTGCCCAGGATCTGAAGCCATAAACCATGGACCGCCAAAGCAGAGCATGTGAACTTAACCACTATGCCACCTGGCCAGCCCCTATTTGACTTTTTGGAACCAGCATTTATGCATCTTTGTATCTCTGCTAGCTAGCATAGTACCTTGGAAACTCAGTAAATGCGTATTGTTACTCAATAAATATTTGTTGAATAGTTAATTTTCATTTTTTCCCCATGTTAATGTTTTAGCTTTCCCAGCCACGAATTTTTCCACAGATATAAATTTGGAGATTAAAAGAAATTCTGAAAGGACTATTCCCATCAAGGTAAACGTGTTCTGTAATTTCTAAGGCAGAACCAGAAAACTCAAGGCATTTTTTAATCATTAAATTGGTAATTTATTTTAGGTGTTATCAAGTAAAATTTTTCTTTCAAAATGATGAAAACCTTGGCTATTGAAGTTTACCAATTTAGATTTTTTTTAAGTTTATTTATTTATGTATTGCTGAGGAAGATTGGCCCTGAGCTAACATCTGTGCCCATCTTCCTCTATTTTGTAGGTGGGTTGCTGCCTCAGCATGGCTGCTGATGAGTGGTGTAAGTCCTTGCCTGAGATCCTAACTTGCGAACCTGGGCCACCAAAGCAGAGCATGCTGAACTTAACTACCAGGCCACTGGCCCAGATTTGTTTTTATGTATATTATAGGAAAATAAAAAATACTGAAAATCTGGGGCTGGCCCGGTGGCCTGGTGGTTAAGTTCTGCATGCCCTGCTTCGGCAGCCCAGGTTTTACAGGTTCAGATCCCGGGCGCAGACCAATGCACTGCTTATCAAGCCATCCTGTGGCAGTGTCCCATATAAAGTAGAGGAAGATGGGCACAGATGTTAGCCCAGGGCCAGTCTTCCTCAGCAAAAAGAGGAGGATTGGCAACAGATGTTAGCTCAGTGCTACTCTTCCTCAACAACAACAACAACAACAAAAAAACTGAAAATCTGACCATGGTGTAATTAGGAGAAGTGATAAATAACATTCTTCCTGGCCCATTCCACCACTAGGAGGGTAAAGTCAGTCATAAATGCAGATGATACCCAGGCATCTCTTGGGTATTCCCAAGTCTTTGACCTATTGGAGTTGCATTCCCTTTAATTTTCAAATAGAATACTTTGACTGACCATCCCAGGCTTCCCCAAATATCTCCAAGGACTCTCAAGAGCATACCTATCTCCAGCCATCTCTGGTTCAATTGTATTCTTCTGCTGAATTGTTTAGCTTTTTTTTTGTTTTGGTGAGGAAGATTGGCCCTGAGCCAATGTCTGTGCCAATCTTCCTCTCTTTTTTGTATGTGGATGCCTCCACAGCATGGTTTGATGAGTGGTGTGTAGGTCCGCGCCTGGGATCCGAACCCATGAACCCCAGGCCTTGCAAGCAGAGTGCGTGAAATTAACCACTATGCCTATGGGCCGGTACCTTTTCTGCTGAATTCTGAATTTCTGTTTCAGTCTCTCATCTGTGACAGACAATGATCCTTCCCAGGTGGCACTTTGCCTCAGGCTGGACGTTAACATACCCTCCAAGGCACCATTAACATAAAGCAACGTATCCAACTTTACTGAAGGTCTCCACACTTCAGGATAGAATTAGAATATAGCAATGTCCACCATTACCTTAAACCTATACTTTGAATATAACTATTCCTGGAATCTTAGGCAAAAAAGTTAAACCCTTTGCAGGTATATCCAGCTTCCTAGCCCTTCTCCCCTACATCAAGGTCTACCCTGCTCTCATTTGTAAAGAATTTTTTCTGTCCACAATAAAAAAATGAAGCCTTTTACATTTTACACAGCAAAGTTTCAGGCCTTTTTCATTTTTGTGATTATCTAGACCATGCCCAGAGGTCTATCTCTGCAAAAATAAAATGGAGCTGATTATAATACTTCCTCAACTTAGCAACGCCATATAGCCCTAATCACTATCTTTAACTATTCAAAGATCCAGCAGAAGAAGATATGTGTGTGTGTAATCTGTGGGGATATGTGGGTGTGTGTAGCCTTGATCCATATCAAAGTCTTAGGCAGAGCTTCCTCTTCAATTAATTGTCTCAGCAAGCAGAAATGGAGCAGTAGATAGATGCCTTCTCTTTTTGTCCCCAGAAAGCCCTAATCCTCAATGTTATGAATATTTTTTAAAATCTCAGTTATATAGGATTGAAATAGTTTGGCCTGGGACCAAAGAAGTTTATAGGAGAGTCATAGATGGAGGATTCCTAGTCCAAGAACTCCTGGGAAAGTTTGACAGTTTCCTTCAGAGAGCATCTGGTTTTGTTTACAATCCTTGTGAGCATTCTAAACTGATCCCCACGTTCAAGAAAACCCCATTACCTCTTTTCATACAGAACCTTCTGACTGAGCTGGGTCCAAGGCTGGGCTCTTCTGTGATTATTTCCCACCCTTCAGGGAGCACCTGACCTGTCTCCACACAGACTGATATTTCATGGCTATACTATACAGTTCAAGGGAACTCTGAAAAACGGCCAAGGGCTTCATTTCATAGCTCTTTGTAAGGTTTCTTCGCACGTCATGCAGGGGAGAGTAAGGTTTGTTAGAGATCCCTGTGATTTTACAACCGAGACCCAGACTAGTATTAGGGGTAAACCTAGGAGCACAACTTGGTGTCGTGTTTCCCAGGCCTGCCCATTTTGTAGTTTTTGAATCCTCTCCTTTTGGAAGCTACTATATTTTTGATATCCATACAGTATTCACAGAATAGGGAGAATGAAGGAGCTATTAAAAAAATAGTAGTTTGAACTTTTAAAAGTTTCCTATAATGGATGGGCTGTTTCCTTTCTGGGTCCAATTTCAAAATGTAAACACAAATGGCTATTACAATTCTAAAGTATTAATAATACAGTAAACACTGTGCTTAATTTTTTTTCCTGCCTTTTTAGTAGACTAATTTGAGCACACAGTATGCTCGTTGCTTTTTTCAAGTAAACTTAACAAGAGGTCAGGTAGAACTTCTCTTCCAAAGCATAAAAACACGAAGAAAAAAAATATGATTTAGAGAAATCTGGACTTGACTATTTTTATCTTTGATTATTGTTACTAAAGATCCTTTTAGGGAAAATACAGACTATACTTTACTCGTTTCACTGGTCTTCAGGAAGAGAAGTTTAGTAAACACAAATTCTCTCTTTCTTCTTTCCCAGAAGCCCCAATAGTTTACTTTAAAGCTAATTCTAGGGTAAGTCTTTTTCATCTCATTGCTATCACTTAGAGAATTATAATGTGGTTTTGCAAGTCTGGCTAGAATGCAGGACCTTAACAAAAAAAACGCTCAGATTTTATGTTAAATAATTTGAGTTCAATGATAGGAAACTCTTCTACATGTTATAAAAAAAACCAAAACCCCAAACCCTTAAGATCTTTACAGTAGGAAGAAAATAACCAACTGCTCTTCAAATTATGGGGTTGGTCTCATGTTTTGAAACTTACCATCTCAGTTGATCTCTTAATGAGATGTCTGCGCACACAGGGGGAAGGTCGATAAGAACCAAGGGCTTCTGGTCTATCCCTTCTCAGTTAGCCATCCAGTAGATTCAGAAGACAAATTGAGGACCTCTGCCTTCATCCACTGGGCACAGCACTCATCATTATCCTAAGGCTGTACTGAAAACCTCCTCAAGCTTTGTCTGCCTTTTGGGGGACTGATAGAACAGGGGGTTCACCTTGTGTTTTTCCCCCTTCTGCTTCCTGGTGCATCTACATTCCCACCTCTTATCTTCATTTCTTAATCATTATCTGTAACAATCTGACTTCTTTTTTCTCTCTGGCTTCCATTTCCAAATATAGAATTGAACCTACCTGTTTGAATATCATTATGTAAGTGCTGACAACATCATAATCCTCTAATTACTAACACTGAAGAATGTATTTTTTGGTGGGTAAAGATGGGATAATTAGGACTTTATCATTATATATGTATTTTTTTTGTTTGACTTTTTTTTCCAGCTTTATTGAGACAGAGTTGACATATAACATTTTGTAAGTTTAAGGTGTACAATGTGATGATTTGATACACATATAATTGAGAAATGATTCCCATAATAAAGTTAGTTAACACCTCCATCACCTCACATAATTACCATATTTTCTTTTTTGTGTGTTTGGTGATAACACTTAAGATCTACTCTCTTAGCAACTTTCAAGTATATAATACAGTACTGTTAACTATAGTCAACATACTGTACATTGGATCCCCAGAACTTATTCATCTTATGCCTGGAAGTTTGTACCCTTGACCAACATCTGCCCCCCACCCCATCCCCTGGCAACGTCCCCCTTCTACTCTCTATTTCTGTGAGTTTGGCTTTTTTAGATTTCACATATAGGTGAGAACATACAGTGTTTGTCTTTTTTCTGCCTGACTTATTTCAGTTAGCATAATGCCCTCAAGGACCATCCATGTTGTCACAAATGGCAGGATTTCCTTCTTTTTTATGGTTGAATAATATCCCATTCCATTCATTCATCAATGGACATTTATGTTGTTTCCATGTTTTGGCTATTGTGAAAAATGCTACAGTGAACTTGGGAGTGCAGTTCTCTCTTTGAAATAGTGATTTTGTTTTCTTTGGATATATACCTTCAAGTGGAATTTCTGAATCATATGCTAGTTCTATTTTTAAGTTTTTTGAGAAACCTCCATACTGTTTGCCATAGTGGCTACACCAATTTACATTTCCACCAACAGCACAGAAGGGTTCCCTTTTCTCCACATCGTCACTAACACTTGTTATCTCTTGTCTTTTTGATAATAGCCATTCTAACAGGTATGAGGTGATAGGTCATCGTGGTTTCCCTGATGATTAGTATTGTTGAGCATCTTTTCATGTACCTCTTGGCCATTTGTATGTCTTCTCTGGAAAATGTCTATTCAGATCCTCTGGCCATTTTTTAATCAGATTGGTTTTTTTGCTATTAAGTTATATGAATTTCTTATATATTTTGGATATTAACCCCTTGTCAGACAGACGGTTTGCAAATATTTTCTCCCATTCTGTAGGTTGTCTTTTCATTTTGTTGGTTGTTTCTTTTGATGTCCAGAAGCTTTTTAGGTTGATGTAGTCCCACCTGTTTATTTTTGCTTTTGTTGCCTGTGCTTTTGGTGTCATATCCCATAAATTGTTGCCAAGACTGATGTCAAGGAGATTTTTCTTCTAGGAGTTTTGCGGTTTCAGGTATTACAATTAATCCATTTCAGGTTAATTCTTATGAGTAGTGTAAAAATAGTGGTTCAATTTCATTCTTTTGCATTTGAATATCTAGTTTTCCCAATGCCATTTATTGAAGAGACTATCTTTTCCTAATAAATATCAGCCCAGTTCTCTCCCACCCCTTCCTCCTTTACACACAGAATAACCTTTTTTTTCTAAATTCACCCTAACTCTTCTCTACTCTACAGCATCCACTTGCTTCAAGAAATTTGGGCCTGAGTTACACTTCTACTGTACCAAAGCATTAACTAACAAAGCCAGTCTTTCCCTGTAGAGCAGTTCTCAACTGGGGGTGATATGGCCCCCAGGGGACATTTGGCAATGTCTGGAGACATTTTTGGTTGTCACACCTACAGGCTTGCTACTAGCATCTAGTTGGGGAAGGCCAGGGATGCTGCTAAACATCCTACAATGCACAAGACAATCCCCCATAACAAAGAATTATCTGGCCCAAATTGTCAGTAGTACTTCTGTTGAGAAACCCTGTCGTAAAATAATTCTTGTATTAGCTTCAGTAATCAATGGTATTTTCTACTCTGCTACTATCAATGTTTTATTACTTCTGTGCATTAGGAGTTATAAGTTTTATACACACACACACTCCAGTCAATAAACACTTGAACACTAGATATGTGCCAGGCACTGAGCCAGGCACTCCTAAATTGCTCACATTTCGATGAGGAAAATAGACAATATAATACCTCGTGAAAGGGGCTATAATTACATAAAGAAGAGATACCCAACCTAGCCAGGATGATCTGCAAAGATCTTTTGAAGGATTCTAAGAAGGAAGAGGCCTGAATTGAGGCTGGAAGGATAAGTAGGAGAAAGCCAGGCAAAGAGAGGCAGAGAAGCACATTTCTCACAAAGGGAAAAACATGGGTCAAGACATGTGGTTAGGAAGTGGGCAGGAGCAAATCCTGAAGAATGCCACTAATGTGCTGGCAACCATCAAATGGTCCTTAAAGGCAACTGGGAGTCCTTGAAGGAGAAGTTAATTGGGGGGATGTGTTGGTAGCATGGTAAGATTTACATTTTAGAAAGGTCATACAATTTCTGAAATCTAGCTGAAACTCATGAAGGCCTGCCCTAAGGTAGTGGAAATAGGGATGGAGAAGAGGGGCCAGTTGGAGAGAGATTTAGGAGACAGATTACACAGGACTCAGAAGGGGGTGGATATGGCGGTGAGAGACAAGTAGTCCAGCATGACCCCAAATTTTAGGCGTGGTACCATTTACCAAGTCATGGAAGGCAGGGGGATGAAGTTTGTGGGACGAGATAGAAAGTAAAATTTGCTCATATTTTTGTGTCACACAAATTTTTTCATTTATAAAAGTAATATACATGTCTCTTGCAAAAAATCCTGTAAAGGATGGGGCTGGCCCTGGGGCATAGTAGTTAAGTCTGGCGTGCTCAGCTTTGGCAGCCCGGGTTCACAGGTTTGGATCCTGGATGCAGACTTACAGCACTCATCAAGCCGTGCTGTGGCAGCAACCCACACACAAAATAGAGGAAGATGTTAGGTCAGGGCTAATTTTCCTCAAGCGAAAAAAAAAAAAAAGATGATTGGCAACAGATGTTAGCTCAGAGCGAATCTTCCTCAGTAACAACAACAAAAAATCCTGTAAAGGGGAGAGAAATATAAAATCTCCATGTGGAAACAGCCAGCATTAAAATTTAGGTGGGTTTTTCCCCCCAATTTGTTCTATGTGGAAAAATTATGCCTTTCAAAGAAACAATCACAAATTAGGGTGCTATATACATTACTTTTTTTCACTTTGCTATGTATTTTCAAACATCTCCCTGGGTCACTGAATGTCCTTTTACATTTTTAATGACTGCACAATATTTCACTCTACAGGAGACCATAATTTACCCCACCATCTCATTGTTGGAGGTTTACATTGCTTTGGCATTCTCATTTTTAACAAATTATGCTTTTTGCCATCACAGGTTGAGTCCTCCAGAAGCTGACAGATGACTTTTGAAGCTCAAGATATTGATTAGGGATTGACCCCTGTGAAGCAAAGAGGGAAGAAGCAGGAAGGAGCATGGGAGAAGCTGAACTGTGACACAGGCCTGCAGACTCAACAGACCCCATGTCTACAGAAAGGGCTCATCAGAGCTGTCCTGTTTTGGGTGGAAATGACTGGGCTTTTATATAACCTCGAGTCACTCAATCACCAGATGGAGGCTGCTCTGGGAGGGCCCTGACTTCAGGTGAGGCTGTGCTCTGCAGCTGAGGCCGACCTCAAAGGGGCTGACAGCTGGAGGCTCTCTGCTGACGCTTCATTTCATCACTAATGTATAAAAACATGACAATTGTACTGTTTTTAAATATTGAAAAGTACCTCAAATTTTTTTGGAAAATAAATAATATTCTTGATGTTTTATCGTTGTGAATTTCATTTTAAACTCCTAAGGCAGGTTACCCTTCTCTATAGAGATGTATAAGTCTTTTCAGAAGGATAAAACACTCTAATGACTGATGTTAGGCAGCAAAGAATTGAATTTGGGTCAACTGAGTTTCAAATTTGCCACATTAAAGAAACAGAAATGGCTGGTGCCTGAACTGACTTGAAACAGAATTTGCAATACCCCACAGCTCTTTCCATGTGAGTATTTCAGCAAATAAATGAAATTCTCATTTATTAGGAAAAATCCATATTTGACATACTACTGTAAGAGGGAGACTAATGCAAAATAACCATCATTTATTAAGTGCCTACTCCATGCCAAGCAATGCCCTGGGATTTTACATACACCATCATATTTAATTCTCACAATAACCCTTTGAAGTAGTTATTATCACCACGTTGTTCAGATTAGGAAACTGCAGCTCAGAATGTTTGGTAATTTGGTAACCTTAGTCATTCAGATTCCCAAGCCTGTGTACTTCTTACCATCCTGGGTTGCTGCCCCCAAAGCTGTAAGTCAAGTTACAGAGCAGTAGCTTTAAACAATATAGTATACGTATGCAGTAACTGTCATAATAACTTGCATGAAGCTTTGGAATGTCTGTCCTTCCACTGGACTGGAAATACATAGGATTCAGTGCCTAAATTTTTTTCATTTTTGTATTACTTATGACACCTAGCACTTACACATATAAAGTGCTCATTAAATATTTAATAGAACAGGTCTTGAATAGCCAGGAAGAACTATCTTCCCAGTTTCTTTATCCTTTCATCCTTATTTTGGGTTTGGCTTGATCCTAGTGTAGCCAGGAGGCAAAGAGATGATGCACTGAATGGCCTCCCACTTCAGCAGGAACAACTGTCAGCTCCTCTGCACAGACCCACTGATTACAGACAGTGCCATGAAAAAAGAGTTGAATGAAAATAAAACTAACAAATAAGAACCATCCTCTTGAAGTCACCCCAATCTGGAAGAAAGCCAGTGAAGTCTTCATTCAGAAGAGTAAAATGAGTTCCAGTCCAGCCTTTAGATCTATTTTCCAGATAACAGGAAATGCACAGGAAGGAGAAATGTGTGGAAGACACCATGAGAAGCCATCGGAGAAATCCAAAAGGCTGCCTGGTTTCTTTAACAAGACAATGGCATTCTGAAAAAAGGGGAGGGTGGGTGGGGAGGAGGCGGCTATTCTAGGTTTAAAAAGATGTAACCAAATGCAACGTGTGGTCATTGCTTGGATTTTGGTCTAAGTCAGCTCTAAAAGATATTTTGGGATCAGTTGGGGGAATCTGGGTGAAGATTGGGTATAAATTGATACTAGGAAATTATTGTTAGCTTTAGTTAGGGGTGAAAATGGTAATATGGTTATGTAGAAAAGTGTCCTTTTAAAAACAAGATGTATATTGAAATATTTAGGGTGAAATATATCTATCTTTAGGCAGGAAATATAATAGCTATCTTTTCAGCAAAAAAGGTGATGGAGTAAATAAGGCAAAATATAAACAACTGTTAAATATAGGCGCTAGGTTTTAGCTATTCTGTTTGACGTCGTTTTTCACCATAAGAGTAAACATCATAGAATCATAGAAAAAAAATCATAGGAAAAAAAAGGGTGTGTGTGCATCCTTTACAAGAGTGAGAACCGATCTTTGTCTTCCTCCAAAGGTGACGCCATCAACGTGTGGCCTGGATGGGACTTCAGGAGCATCGAGCGAGGTCTCAGGGAGCCTAGATAGACAAGCAGCTTCCTTTGCGAAGATCTGATTTTTGTGTGAAAAGATCCCAAGCAGCAGGGTGAGCCTTCGACCCTCCTGCCCTACGCACCTACACCTACCCAGGGCCGCTGCGGATACTGAATAACCTGGCACCTCACTGCCCCCTGAGTGTACCCAAACCACAGAGGGTAGAAGGTTTGACGCTCAGGGGGAGGGCAGTCAAATGGCCTGAACTGGGCGGAGCGGGCGAAGGGCGGGAGAAATGCAGGGTTCCCCTGCACTCGAAGCTTTTGCGGCGGGACGGGGCTGGAGCAGCAGGTACCTTCCGTCTCACCCACCTGGAAGCGGGGCGAAGCGGGGCGGAGCGGGGCGGGCCCAGGCTGGGGGAAATGGGCGGCACGTGCCAAGGCCACTACCCTCACCTGCCTCCAGGAGGGCCCGGTCGGCCATAGGGGCGGAGAGCTCGGGGTGGGTACCACCGCGTACCTGGTGGCCCGGCCCGCGCGCAGCGGGACAGCGGGCTCGGCGGGAGCGGGGACCGCGCGCCGCGGGGTTGGACCGCAGGTGAGGGCGGCGGGCCGGGCCGGGCCGGGCGGGCCGCGTTTCCCAGCGGGGGAAGTTTCTTGGCCGGGAAAGGTGCAATTGTGTGCAGCTATTCCTGGTATGTCAGGCGGGCTGGGCGGCCGCGAGCCGAGGGGGCGCCGCTTCCAGGGGCCCGGGGAGAGGGAAGGCGGCTAGGCGGGCGGAGGCGGGAAGGATGCGGGCGCGGGGGCGCATACCCTCGGGGCGGAGCCGCGGGCCGGGCGGGCAGCGCGGGAGCGCGAGCGTGGCCTGGACCACCGCCTCCTGGCGGACGGTGGCATCCTCTGGCCCAGACAGTCTGACCACAAAGGCGGCTGCGGTCCGGAGCCCCGGGGAGCCGCAGGGGGGCGAACGGAAGCGGCGACTCCGCAGCCGGGGTGGGCTGGGGCGGGGCCATTCCGGGGAGGGCGGCGGCAGCGCTGCGACTTTTGAAGTCCAAACAGTTGTCCCGGCTGGTGCCGCGCGCCGCCTCTAGTCGCCGTCTCCACGTCCGCCCTCCCTGCCCGGCTGCCCAGGTCCCCGCGGACCTGGAGTCGTTTTCAGGAGTTTAGAGAAAGCCAGGTCTTCAAGTTTTGGGAGGTGCGAAACCTTAGCAAGCTGCAGAGCGCAACAAAGGGAAAGGGACCCCGGGCGTCGCGCAGCCCGAGCAGAGGCCGGGGCGGCGGGCCGAGACGCGCGCGGGACCCCCAGCCCCTCCGCGCACCCACCGCGTCTCTCTCTCCCCGTCTTGCCCTAGTCTTGGAAGGGATGGAGGAGACAGAGGCCGACTGTGCCGTAGCGTTCGCCGAGGCCCAGAGATGGGTGGAGGTGAGTGCCCTTACTCCTCTCCTTTCCTCGGGGCGGGCGTCGCGAGATGCGGGCGGCCCGGCCGCTCTGCGCTTCGGCCTCCTCCCGGGACCTTCGCCGGCGAGTAGCAGCGGCTGGTTTGCGTGTGCAGTTCTGGGGGGACTTGGCAAGTTCTGCTTCTCCTGTGTGTTAACGTCCAGCAGAGCTTAGCGCTGCGCTCCCGTCGACGGTCTCGCTGGCTCCCCCAGAGCTGCTCTGCCAGGGCAGAGTCGAGCGCGGGCCCAGCCAGGTTCGGGGACCGCGCAACCCTGTGGACCGGCCCACGTCGGCACCCGGACGCCCGGGATGTCTCTCTGCGGCGCAGAGCTGGCCCTGGGTCCTTTGGTGCGTTTCTTTGGGGTAACTACAAGTGGGGATGCCCGACACAAGTCTGCACGGGCAGTGTATTAAATGTGTGTTGTGTGGGAGGGCGGGTGGAGGAGTTTAGACACCTATGGCGCACCTGGAGAGATGCTTTCTCCCAGGCGGCGTCCGGAGCCCAGGTTGTGAGAGTCAGGGCTCGTACTTCCTCAAAGTCGGCACTGATGAGACTAAGATGTCCTGGGGTCACTCACTGAAGGGTTGTTACTTTCCTAGCTGTGCCTCGGAGACAATATCTTCCATTCCTTTCTTTCCCATTAAAAAGGAGGTGGTCTCTTGGAGATTTCTTCATCAACGTTTTAAAGTTACGGTTAGCTGTAGAAGGTTAATACTGGCCCTTTTAGCCGTTATTCTACTATGTGAAACAGCTGACTTTTTCAATGATGCTAAAGAAGTCTACCCAGCAGATATGAATCAGGAACAACTGCTTGTTAGAAAATTGTTGCCTACACCAGCCTTGCAGTCATTTAGGAGTTATTGGTGCCACGTGCTGGCTTTCTCAACGTATTTAAAAATAATTAGGCTTAAAGATTATTCCAAGGGAAAAACAACATATTCAAGAATGCCAAAGCAAACAGTGTTTAGAAAGAATTCATGTGTACTTAAAGAAATAAATGTATATATGTGGAAAAAATAAAGAGAATAAACTTTAAATGTTACATTTCTTACACTAAATGAATGTGAAATGTGAGTAGTAGTACCCATTAGATAGTGGGGGAGGGGTCTAAGAAGTTAGCTTTTGATGTCTTTTTTGGACTGAAATGTTGGGCTAGTCTGAAGGTGACTTAGGTGAGAGGCAAGGGCATGGGGAGGGAGGTAGAGGAATAAAACACTGTATTTTGAACTGAAATGAGAGTGGAAAAATTCCAGCAATGTAGTTAAGAGAAATAACTTCCCTCATTCATAAACTTTGCAAAGTCAAGGCTTCCAAAGGTAATTTTCCATTAGTAGTGTTTGTTCTGCATAATTTTAGAAAGGAAATTTAACTTACCTTTTTCGTTTGAGTGTTGGTGAGGGAGGGAGGGAGGTAAAGGGAAGAAATAAGGGGCCATTTTTGGTCATACTGGCTCCTGTGTGGAGTTCTTTGTATTTGCTTCAGGAAATCTGTGAATATGGATGATTTCACACCCTTTTCTTTTTTAGTATGCACGTTTTTAAAATTTAAAAATTCCTTGTTTGTTGTAGCTTGATCATAATTGCATGGGATTTCTGTGAGACATCTGTATCTGACAAACTTGAGGGAAGTGTTTTGTGCTAAAAGTGCATTTTCCCACTCCCATCCCACCCCGTCTAAAACTGTTTTTCAGCAATGGTTTGGCAACTCTGTAAAGTGTTTTGTTCATCATTAGCCGAGAGCCAAATCTTTTTAAAGGCTTTGCCATATCATTTTAATATAGTTAATGAAATTAAAATTGTGATTTTTTTTCTAGTGTCACAGGGAGCAAGGTGGTACTTTCCCTGAAGAAATGTGAATAATTTACATATTCACATATACTTTGGTATACTCTGGGCATTTGAAGTGATAGCAATGTGTTCACTCTTAGGTTTATTTTTTCAGTTAGTGTCCAAATTTGTCTGTCTACTTAGCTTTGCCTTTACAACCAAAGCACATATTTTAAAATATTGTTTTTGCCAAAAGAAGCAGAATGCATGACTCTCTCATTGCCACAACCTCTTAACTCTGAGAACCCCTAATCTGAAGATAAAATATTAATTCTAAAGTATATTTTATAAAGAATTTTGGAAAGTGAGGAAGATTATAGTGTAAATCTTTCTCCTCCTTGCTAATATTCTTGCTCCATTTTCCCTTTCTATCGTACTTTCCTCTATATATGTTGAAGTATAAGTGGATCATTCATTTATATGTGTGTGTATATATATACACACATATATGTATTATGTTACATAAAATGTATATTATATATAATATAAGCTGTTGCCTTTATTCTCAGCTGCAGCTTTGAATAGCCCAAGGTAAAGAAACTCTAATAACCTTGTAAAACTTTAAAAGATGACCAGAGCCCATGTCAATATGTCCTTGCTATTTCCATTCTCCGTCTTTCATTTTAAATAGCTGATGTATTATTGCCACAACCAAAGTTAAAGTTTTATTTATTTTATTTTGGGAGGGGGAGTAGAAAGGGTGAAATGAGGGCTAGTTGTTGTTATTCTACCAATTGCTATCATAACTCTTTTTAAAATTTCTTTCAAATCATTCTTGGATACTTAGGAGTGTGTATATACTTCTGGTTAGTTTAATATTTCACTTCAAAACAAATGTAGGAATGCTACCCTTTAAGGTAATTCCACATAATGATATTGGATTATTATTTGGTTGGAAATGCTGTTTGGAATATTAATAATGTAACAGAGCTGGTTTATGATTAAACATTGGTTTAAAACCAAATAATGTAATGATTTGAAGGCAAAGGCAGAGGGGAAGCTTGTTTTAGCAAGGTCATCGAGTGGGTGATGAAGATAGAAAGTGCAGCCTGGACTCTCTAATTTTGGTCCTTTTCTGCAGCACCTTTTAATTTTCTGTACCTGATAGTTGCCTCTGTCTCTCTGTTTTGGGGCATTAAAAAGCCTTGTAGTAAACAGACCAAATACCAGTGAGATTGAGAGCTGGGTATATGGCTCCGTGCATTGGTTGGTCACCAGTTTCCAGTCTGTGAGTTAATGTTGCTATCGAGGTTGAGGTTTAAATACAGTAGTAATTTTTATGGCTGGAGCAGAACAGGCTAACTTAATTCACTGCCTTCCCGCTCACCTGCTCTTCCTGTTTTCTCTGGGTTTGGTTCTTTCAGTATTGCTGTCACCCTGTAGAAGGAATGAAGCGATGCCAACTTGAGCTCATGGCCAAGCCTGGCACCAGAATATGAATCCTGGTTATTTCCAAGTGGTCTGTTTTTCCACCTGCCCCCATTTTTATCCTTCAGGGATGTGCTCGTCAGCCCTTTTGCTTACCTTTGGTGCTACGCTGTTAAATAATTGCACTCTGTGGGTTGCCCATTGATAATGGCAAAATCCTTCTAAGCGGTTTCCCTCTTTCTCTGTAAACTGCATCTCTTCTGCTAGTGGTTTCCAACCCATGGTCTGGTCTGAAAGGGTTTGCTTGGTGCATGTGAATCCTCAGTGTGTAGCAGTGTTGTCTGGAGACTAAATGAAGATCTTGTGGATTTGTTCTGTTGCTTTCCAGATGTATGCAGAGTGACATAAACATTCATTTGAAAGTGTTACTGAATTCATAGAAGCATTTTTGGTAATTATATATAATTTCAATTAACAGTTACTAAACTTGAAAATACTATGATGGTAAAATTTGTTAAAAATTTTAAATGTTAGAAAGCAATTCTTCCACTAGTTGTTACAGCCAAAATTATTTTTTCAAAATATAAAACTGATTTTATTCCTTATTTTCTGGGGAGTCGTGAAAAGATTTCAAGTCTACACTTCTTACGTTGTGCTGTGAAGCGTAGCATTCACAGCTCTTTACAGTCTGATCTCTGCCTATGTATCTGTCTTTTTGGGGTCATTTTCTCCATAGCTGTTTGCATAGTTCCCAGATAGCGTAGAGATTGAGACAGTTTTGTACATTACATACCTAGTACTTGTTTATCTTATAACTGGAAGTTTATACCTTTTGACCACCTTCACCCAATTCATGATGACTGTAGTTCACACTGCTGTGTGGTATATTTGAAAGTTGCTAAGAGTAGGTCCTAAAGTTCTCATCACAAGGAAAAAAAAATTTTGCGTGTAACTATGTAAGGAGCTGTACATTAACTAAACTTTCTGTAGTGATCAATTTGCAATATATGTATGTCAAGTTATCATGCAGCGCACCTTAGACTTCAACAGAGGTTTATGTCAATTATTTCTCAATAAAACTAGAAAAAAAAAAGAAAAAAAGAGCATAGTTTTGCAATCAAATCATTGCTCAGGTCCTGTCTCTGCTACTGAAATCCTGTAGGCCTCAGTATCTTCTTTGAACCTCCCGTGGTGGTGGTGCCAGTCAAATGAGATGCTGACTGTGAAGCAGTTAGCGCTCCCTAATCCTAGCTTGTGTTTCCCCAGCACAGGATGGTGTTTTCTCGCCTCGAGGTTGTGGTACTCGTTATTCCTTGTTAACCTAACACCCATTATTCCTTGTCATTCCTCCATACTTGGGCTAAAATCAGCCTTTATGTGAAGCCTTTTCTGAACCACCAAACCTCCATCCCCCACCCATTCCTTCTTCTCCTCTATTGCTCATGTAGATCTCTCATTTTACAGTCTGTTGTCTAAGTCTGTCCATTTTTCCGTATTAGACTATGAACTAACTGAGGGCAGGAACAGTATCTTATCTTTTGCTTGAGGACTTGACATGGTGCCTGGTATATGCGTGTTGGATGAAAGTACAATCTTAAGGCTGTAGCTTTAACAAAATTTAAAAGTAGGGTCTTAAGAACCAGAACTTTCTTCTCCTAGTGGAAACTCGCTTCAGTGTCGAAAGCTGAGTTCGTTGCTTGGGCAGTTGTTTGATTGGGACCAGCGACAAGATATGCCTTCATCTGGGTGCCGGCATGTACTTGCCTGTTTACTTAGCATTTCCTCTTGTGCTCCAACCCAGTTCCTGAGTCACGTCACTCTACTCCTGCCTTCTAGTTAATGGTTTCCCTCGTGGGGACTTGCATTCAGTCATTTTATTATCCAAAAAATGCCTATTATGTGCCTACCCTGTACTGGCACTTGTTGGGCTTATTGATTCAAATGCCAAATTCGTAGCCTCTTTTCTGGACATCTAATCATGGAGCACACCCCATGAGGGGCAGACATGCAAACAAACCCAACAGCGCCATCAGATAATTGCCGTAATGGAAGTCTGCACAGTGCGTGGTGATGGCATTTAGGAGGCAGGCTGAGTTGGCCTGGTGAGTCAGGCGAGCTCACAGAACAGGCTGAAGTGGGGTAACACATTTGCCCTCTGGGCTGAGGCATTGTGGCTTTATAACGTGTTTTGAGATCTTGAAGTTGCATACAGCACAACTTTCAGGAGTTGCTCAGAGTAGTTTATTTTTACTCAGGTAGCATTTACTTGCAGTGAAATGCACAGATTTTGAGTGTACAGTTGCAAGACTTTTGTCAAATGTATGTACCCATGTAACTAGCCCCTCAATCAAGATATAGAACATTTTTGTCACTCAAGAAAGTTCCCTTCCAGAGGGACGCATCAGTCTCCACCCCTCCTGGAGGGAGGCAGCCACTCTTCTGATTTCTAGCGTCGTAGATTTCTCAGGGTAGTTTTGAACAGCCATGAAATGTCTCGATATCAATTTGTTCCTTTTTTTCTTTATGCAGCATTTTACTATTTCTTGAATACAGCATCTTCATTTGGCAAATAAAAAAGATCCTAGGATAGGGGGGATGACAGGAGATGAGGGAGTTCACAAAATCCTCTTGGGAGGGAACTGATTCACACAAATAGGAACCAGGGCAGGGACGCCATTAGAATAGCCTGACTCCAGGAAGTGTAAACAGATATGGCAAGGTATTTCCTGAGGAACTGGGAGGATTCCACACAGTGTCAGTCATTCTGGATCCTTCCAATGTGCTAATGCACTGAAAGCTAGAAATGGACCTCTTCTTAAAGTGGGGGACAATAAAAAGAACTTATACCTTTAATAAAACAGAGCGTTCTTGAACCAGTTAGAGAAGTGGACCCACTGGGCCAAAAGTAATGAGTGATTCTTTGGTTCTTGTTTCACATCACCAAGTTACCCTCTGAAAGCTTTGTGCTAATTTGCAACCATGAACAGGGGCTGAGGGCTCCAGTTTCTCCATATTCTGGCCAGAATTGAGAATTGTCATTTGCATTTCCATCTACTTATTTAGATAAGGAGATGAAAGATGCATGTTGTTATACTGTTTCTCAGATCACTAATGATGTTAAACATTGATCAAACAGATGACTCACTGGATTTCCTCCAGTGAGGAAGGATGAAACTGAACCAAGGAGGATTCTGTCTCCTCTACATGAGGTCACAAAAGGCTTAGAGGGCCCTGGTCTGATGAGGCAGGTCTCATGGTCATGGGTATGGTAGGGCCATTAAAGAAATATGTCCTGAGTTGTCTGGTTTTTCTTTTGGGTTGTTTGGAGATAGACCTTTTGAGTTTTCAACAAAATTGTGAGATGAAGAATGGAACAATTGGCCATTGTGAGAAAGCGGAGCACCGTGATGTTTCTTCAGCCATTTGTAAAGCACAGAAATTCTTAAAGCTTCTCCTTGACTGAGAGGAGTAATGTTCCGAGTGTGTGGCAGGGAGTGTGAGGATTCATTTAGTCCGTTTGGTTCTTGTCCTTCCATGCAGTGCTCCAGCGCTGTCTCTCTGGATGCCAAGAGTGCTTTGGCTAGTAAGGGACTGCTGCTGGGACTAACTGGTTCCTTTTATGCCCCCCTTCCTTTTCAAACTGCTTTTCAGCGTAACAGTATTTGAGTTGTAGAAAAGTGCTAGTTTTGAGAATGTCAGTTAAAAACAAGCAATATCAACAAATTTGCCTGACTTTTAGTTTGTAGAAAATAGACTTTGTAGGTAAACTGTTTCATCTATTATCATCTGTAGATTGAGTTGTCTGTGTTGTTCCCGTGTCCCACAGTCCCTGACAGAAAGTTCTCAAATACTTCTTGGATAAATGAATGTTTTGTCTCCAGTCAAAAGGTTGGCTTATTTAATTGATGTTTGCAGATCTCCTTAAGCCTGTTAACTGTCACAAATGTATTTGAGCCCGAGGAAATGATAAATTATGCGTACCTGTGTTTACTCTTTGGTTTCTGAAGGTAATTATTAGGTGTGTTTCTTTAAAAACACTTTTAATGTACTCAAAGCTCTTAATAAGGATAATAGTTGTCATATATGAACAACTTTGAGAACAGAGGTTTAACGCACTCATTCTGCCACTTTGCTCCAAGGAGATGGGCATTAGCAAATTCTGTAGATGAATCACAACACAGCCCTGTAAACAGCCTTTCCAAAGACTGTAAAGTCCTCCCTGATGGAGTGCTTGAAGACTGGTTCTAATTCCTGGGTATGGGATGCCCACTTTGGTGCTTGAGTGTATTTAGGTGATGGTGCACAGCACTCGACATCGTGTCTGTCTTTAAGTACAGTGAGGATTGTTGAAAGGAGAGAGGTTAGAAAAAATTTTGCGTAGGTTCAGAGGGCAGAGCTGATAATAACTGATTGGTCACAATGAGGCTTTTGGCTCAAGTATTTTGAAGACTCTTCTATAAATAAAGAGCTGCCCTAAACCAGAATGGGCCAATTTGTAGAGTGAGTTACCTACTAGTGAAGATTTTACAAGAGAAAGTGAGTGACAGTTAAAGCAGCCAGTATTTTTTCCCACCATGTGCGAGACATGTGGCAAGTGCATTATACCCGCATACCCTTATGATGAAGGACTATTATTACCTAAGAGTGTTCTTTTCAGATGAGGAAAAAGGGAGGTGAGAGGTTTACTCAAGGAAACACTAGAACTAGTAAGTGGTAGTTGGGGATTTGAACCCAGGCACTTTGACTCCACAGCCTTACGTCTTAATCACTACACTCGACACTGCCCAAGAGTGACACTGGTTAGTAAATCGTGGTAAAGGATTTATAAATCAGGAAGAGAATGAGCTCTCAGTCCTCATTCCATCGAAAGCTGTATGATTAGCTATTTTCCATTTACGACAAGTCCTGCACATCACAACAGGTTCTATCCTGTGATGTTGATGTCTAGAAAGCACGTGATGATCAAATTTTATATAGGCTACAGAATTGCTGATAGACAGACTTGAGCAATTTCAGGCTTTAGATTTATATGTTCTAAGTATATCTAAGTGAATGGAGTAGTGCTCAATGAACCAGCTAAATTATTACAAAAGGGAAGCATTTTTTTTTTTTTGTGAGGAAGACCAGCCCTAAGCTAACATCCGTTGCCAATCCTCCTCTTTTTGCTGAGGAAGACTGGCCCTGGGCTAACATCCATGCCCATCTTCCTCTACTTTATATGGGACGCAGCCATGGCGTGGCTGACAAGCGGTGCGTCGGCGGGCGCCTGGGATCTGAACCCGCGAACCCCGGGCTGCCAAGCACGAACTAAACTGCTGCACCACCGGGCTGGCCCCCAGGGAAGCATTTTTATATACTGACATCGAGTTATACTTTGAGCTAGAGTAGGAGATAAATTATATCTAACTAGTTTCTTTTATAAGACAAATTTACAAAAGTGTCAGTTTCTTCTTATATATGGCCTACATTTCAGCAGTCCATGGCATACCAAAAATTATACAGACTGTTATTGTACAGTGCTTAGAAATATGAGGATAACTTTCTAGTTAGTGTTTTAGACATGTAAGTACTGAAGCAAAGACCGTGATCAAAAATTTTGCCTTCTTGACTAGATTGAAATTTGACCTAGATGTCTGAGCTGGGAAGGAAATATCTGAACTATTTTGTTACACCACCATTTCATAATATTCAAAGGAAGGGCAGTCATTACCAACCTCATTATAAACTTTGATTCTGGAATTAAATCTTTCATTCTGCTTGAGTAAGGAGAAAATAAGCAAACATTTTTTCTTTACTTCTTGAGTGGTATGTAATCAATTTGGAACTTACCCCATTGTCCAAAGAAAATATTGTCAATCTGTCAACAGCATCAGACACAGTTGGTCACACCTTCCTTCTTGAAACATTTCGTTCAATTACCCTCTGGATTTTTCTCCCATTTTACTTGATGCTTCTGATTTTTCTTTGCTGAATTCTATTTATTTATTTTGCGAGGAAGATTAGCCTTGAGCTAACATCTGTTGCCAGTCCTCGTCTTTTTGCTGAGGAAGACTGGCCCAGGGCTAACATCCGTGCCCACCTTCCTCTACTTTATATGTGGGACGCCTGCCACGGCATGGCTTGGTAAGCAGTGCATAGGTCTGCGCCCAGGATCTGAACCTGCGAACCCCAGACTGTTGAAGCAGAGCGTGCAAACTTAACCACTGTGCCACCTGGCCAGCCCCTCTCCTAATTATTTTGATCAGTAAATATTAGAGTGTCCCTGGGTTTATCTTCCCAAATCTTCTTTTTTTTGTCTACAGTCTCTCTCTAGCAGATATTATCAAATCCATAGCTTTCTATACCTTCTATATGCTGAGGACTTCCATATTTATATTCCAGGCCCTGACAATGTCTCTAACCTCTAGACTTACATGGATATCCACCCGAGATACCCAATTGTAGGTCAAATAGGCACATAACACTTTGTTCAAAACAAAACTCTCAGTTCCTCCCCCTCCCTACGACCTACCTACTCATCCCCTCACTGTTTCCCATATTAGTAAATGGCACCACCGTTCATCCACCTGCTCAGGTCCCCAACTTTGAAGTCACTATTAACTCTTGTTTTTATCACACTCCACATCCAGTCTGTCAAGAAGTCTAGTTGGCTATATCTTCACATATATCCAGCATCTGACTGCTTCTTGCTGTATCCACTATCACCTCCCTGCTTCCACAGTAACAGCCAGATTCCTTTTTAAAAATGTAAACCAGAGACTATACATCCAATTCTGCCCTCTGCTCCCCCTACAATGGCTACCCATTACATTTAGAGTAAAATCTGAATTTTTAAACCGTGATCTGTGGGACCCCACATAATCTATTCCTTGCTTATCTTGTCTCTGCTCCCGCTCTTCATCTTGCTTTCCATGCTCCAGTCATACTGGCTTCTTGCTATTCCTCAAATGTGCAAAGAAAGTTTTTATTTTAGGGCCTTTGCGTTGTTATTCCTACTGCACGAATACGTTTCCCTCACTTATTCAGGTCTCAGCTTAAATGGTACCTCCTGCCTCTGCCTATAAAATAACCCCCCTTGTCACTCCATACTCCTATATTTCATCACACTTGTCATCACTTGCTTTTGTGTGGTATATTTTTTTGTTTGGCTGTACTCCCACTAGGATATAAGTGCCTTATATGCAAGGGCTCAATTCGTTTTTTAAGCCTTGAATAGTGCCAGGAATTTAGTAGGCACTCAATAAATATTCATTGGATAAATAAATAAATGGATGGATGAACAAATGTCTTCTAGTTCTTTGTACTTGAAATCTTTCTAACCCTGGGATATGACTGACTTTCTGGCTGTGCTTCACTCAACAAGAGAAGTTGGTTTTATTATATTAGATTTGTTTTGTTTTGCTTTTCTTCTTCAAGTTCGGTTCTCGATTGAGCAAGTTCAAAGCATGTTTTTAGAAAAGCAAGTTTAAATCATGAGAAATGAACTTTGTTCATCCAATTGTAAAGAAGCAAAGGTAAGCAAGTATCATAAGGTAATAAACATCCCAGAAAATTTGAAGATGAACCTCCTTAGCTGCATATCCTGCCCTGGGGACAATATGTTATCATGAAACTTAGAGGTATTAGTCATGGAAAAGCTCTCGCAGCTCATGGTTTGGTGTCCTCCAGCTTGAGCATGGACTGTACCCAGGTGCTAATGGGAGACGGAGAAGCAGGAAGTAGCTTTACCCTGTTTTGAAATAAAATAAAATAATTAAAAATTGAGAATAAGAACATTTCTCCCTTCTGCCCCAACTTAAACATCAGAGACCTACCTCACACTTTCAAAGTGCTGCACTTCGTACCAGTGTTTTCAGGAATCATTCTGAAATGGCACATAAAACTGAAGAGTGGAGCTTTCAAAAGAGCTTTGTTCAGAAATGAGGGAAAAAGGGAAGATGAAACTCCTTGTCTGTTTTGATGCAAACTTTCTCTTCATTTTTTATTATTCCTCCTAGTTGTCATATGAATTAAGTGATATTGTTCTTTGAACAAATATAATTTTTTTTTACAGATGAGAAAAGAGTGGGTCAGAGAAGTTAAGTTTCTTTCCCAACACCACACAGTTGATACTGTTGGAACCAGTCTTTGAAATTAGATTTTTCTAACAGAAAAACTCAAGCTCTCAACTGCTTCATTCACCTACTTCCCTTTTTCTCCCTTTTTTATAGATACACCTACAGTTTTGGCATGGACACGCCCTGTTGTGCTAGTAGCTATTTGTGTGTCTGCTTTTGTGTCTCTTGTTTGTTCTTATTTCACAATTGGAGCTAAGTTAAAAAGCATAGGAGGGTGCTTAGACAATATAAAATGTCGTGTGAATTCACACTGTGATGTGGATAACTTCCTGCTGTTGGCATGTGATGGGCTTAGAGGCAGCGTGTGTGTGATGAAGAAGGGAGTGGTGAGGGCACTTGCTCTGGTGGTTCTTTCTGGGGCTTGTCCTGACAGGGAGGAGACAGTCATAGGGCAGCATTGGGACAAATGTGAACACGTTGGACAGCAAATCTGTAGGGAGTTTAAGGATTGGGAAAACATTTGGGAGCTATTAGAGAAGGTCCTTCTTGAGTAGGACCAGAAAGATAATGAGTGAAATGTACTATGGAAGGCATCTAAGATGGGTAGAGGTGATACTAGCATGAGCATGGATCCATTGGATTCTCTTATTGGCAGGACAGTGAAGCTAGTAGTCTACTCAGTGTGGAGGGTGCTTATTTGAAGGTAATGAGAATTACAAAACCAAATTGTAGGTAAAGAATTTGAAATTTTTCTGTAAATGCTATGTCAGGTGATGTTGGAACCCGTGGGACAGAATGGGTCAGTGGAGGGGAAAAACCATATCCCATAGAGGATCAAGGACTGAGCCTTGGGAAATGTCTTCTGTGAAGAGGAAAGGGAGGTTGTGGTCAAAATGCTGGGCAAAAGACCAGGGATGTGTTAGGGATCCTAAGGGAAGCCTTGGTTCCATGAAAGATAGAGAGGAAAAGGATTATCAACAGTGTTCAGGACTAGAAGAAATGATCAAGGGAAAAGAAAATGGGAACAAGGCCATTGAATTTGGCAAGAGAGCAGTCTCTCACTTGTTGGAAGTACAGCTTTGGAGTGTTAGTGTGGGAGCCAAACCAAGCTGCAGGAATCCTCCTGGAAAGTCATAGTATGGGGCAGGCGCACCATGAGAGAGGAGGTAGGAAGAGCTACCAAGAAATCAGTATTCTATTTGCGTTAACAAAATCATTCCCTGCTCCCAGCTTACATTACTGGATACGTTAGAGGTCCAAACCTTTCATATTTAAAGGAAGTATAGTCTAGGACAGCAGGTCTGAAGGAATCATTGTGGTCTGCTATACAAAGTACTGAAGTTGAAGCACTCTACTATATTTTAGAAATCGATGACCTTGATGTGCTAAAAAGATCGTCTGGAAGTCACTTTAATCTTCTGAATTTATTTTCTCTTTCCTAAACAGGGATATTGTTTCTCCCGTCCCCAGCATTTTTAGCTGACAGTAATTTGGTGAAGATATTTTGTTTTTAATGTTTAGAATAAATGTGCCTTAATAGTCTTGATTTAGTGACTCTAAGAAGTTTAAAGTCATATTTATTTGGAAACATGATAAGAAAGGAAATAAAACATTTCTAACTTTTACATATAGATACAAATAGTCGCCATGAAAGCGTACATACTTGGCACATTGTGTCTGTTTCTTTTCTCTGTTCTAGCGTGGTGTAGTGGCGTGAGTGGCAGGATTGGGGTAATGCTGCATAGGCTTAGCTTGTACATGGCAGATCCCAGAGTAAAACGTGTGACCATGGACAAGACAGGGAGCATTCCTAAATCTAAATTCCCACAACTATAAAATGAGGATTGCAAGGTGGTGATATGGTTTAGAAAAAAAGAGTCTGGAATATATGTAGCTACTTAACAAGTGGTAAGTGCCATGTTATAATTATTATTCTACTAAACTGTATATAATCAGAAAATAGATGATTAAAGACTTTTTTTTGTCTCTCTTAGAATGACTAATTTTTAAGGTTGTGTGTTTGTGTGTGTGTATCCCACAATGCACTTAGATAACTTGCTATTTATTCTAACCTCTGATTTGTAAATATGGGTTTTTGTTAAGTCCCTTCTATATTGTTCTTAAGCTGTGCTAAAAATCCTTTCATCTGTGAGAAATCGAGGCTGGAATGAACGAATGCCTTACGAGTAATGCATTTCTTTTTTTTTTTGTGAGGAAGACCAGCCCTGAGCTAACATCCATTGCTAATCCTCCTCTTTTTGCTGAGGAAGACTGGCCCTGGGCTAACATCCATGCCCATCTTCCTCTACTTTGTATGGGACGCCACCACGGCATGGCTGACAAGCAGTGCGCCCGCAGGCGCCCGGGATCCGAACCTGCGAACCCCGGGCTGCCAAGTGCCAACTAAACCTCTGTGCCACCTGGCGGCCCTGCATTTCTGTTTCTTGATGGTACTTCTGTCATCCTCTCTCTAGGGATCCTCATGTTCATTTGGCGCTTCTTTGCCATTGATTCTTTCCTGTCAAAGAATCAGGAGACCTTTATGTTGAAGGAAAAGAATTCCGTATTTATTGCACTGTTGAAAACACTGCCATATGTTCTTGTACTCACTGCTCCCTTCTGTTTAGCTAGTATCTATTTGAAGTTTCAGATTAGAGAGTAGTGTATAGAGATTCAGTGTATTAAGTTTCTTATAAATTGTTTTTTCAAGTCTCTGTACATTACTGTTATCTCAATTATTCTTTGTTCTTTATGCATCTTTTTTATCCTTTTAAGTTACTTTTCATGTTTTGTGTGTCTTTGCTTCATCTTATTAATTTAGCTTTTCTGCTGTATTCGATTTGGAAGAGGCAATTGTAAGATTATTTCCAAGAAGGACATTTTATGATGTCTTACTAAAAATGGGCCTAATGAGCTATTTTAGAAGAGAGAAGCTTTTATAGTTTCCATGAAGAAAGGAAATGCATTTTTAGGTGTTTTATTCAAAGGATAAAGTTTATACGACTGTCTGTTTTTAAGCCAATTTGCAAACATTTTTAGACTTGGAAAATGCTTATAAGTCCTGAAAGGTATAACTTGCCAAATAGCTGATGCTTTTGAAATTTGGCCTTAGTTCTGGTAAAAGAATGTGGTTGACAGCCACACTGCAATTTACAGTAATCCTTTTTGTGTAAGGAAATGAATCTACTGGGCTTAATACATTCCAGATGAGTTTCTGGCTCCTTGATTATTACCAAGTTATTTAAAATTCAGGTTTCATTATTCAGTTTCATTACAGCAGCCTTCTCTGTTTGTAGTGGCCAAACTGAATCCCTTGCAAAACTGAAACACTTTGGGGGCAAATTGCATTTTGGGTGAGTCATTTTGGGGCACAAGCTTGTGATGTGGCCAGTGCCACAGCATTTGGCATGATCTAGGACTAAAAAGTGTCAAACATCTCCATTTGTGTCTAGTCCAGGCTGTAAGGAGATCAAGTTGAAGACCCATAAGGAAGTTCTGGTAGTGCCGTAAAGAACTTTCTTGGAAGCCCACTTAAATATTTCTACTTACTTTTCACTGGTCATCCTTATCTGCAAGGGAATCTGGAAAATGTTTTTAACTGGACACATCACTGCTTCCAACAACATTGGGGTTCCATTGCTAAGGAAGGAGAGGTTGACAATGTTGGGTTGACAATGAAGTGTCTTCCACACTTATTTTCTGATTGTTCCTTTCTCATAGTGTTTTGCTTTGTTGTGATTGCAATCTAGTGTCTTAGCTCTCTGAGGGTATTATTATAGTTCTTTTTCTTGCTCCCTGCATTGTCTCTATTTCTTCCAAGTTCCTTTTCTGTTTTTTCCTTTTAGGCCTTGGTCTCTTAAGCTGGAAGTTTCTTTTAAGCCTCTGGTGATCTTTGACCAACTGCTGTCTAGCTTTTCTACCAGTTTCTGTATGTATAGCCATCTTCCTCACTACCCTTCTGCTACCCAAAGGACTTGTTGCCCCTGGACTCTGAGTCTTTTCTAGGGGAACTTGCCTGCTTTGTTTCTGCAGTGTCCCTTTGCATGTCCTGGAAGTTGAAATTTCCTTCATTCTGCTCAGTCAACCATTCCTTCATCTACTTTTCGTCTTCCAAAAGTTTGTTCAAGGTTTTGTTCTACTGTTGTCTCTTTTCTGAGTCCCTTTTTCCTTGTGGGTTAATGCCTTAAATTTCTATGCTGTCATTTGTTGGGGTTTTGGGAGGCAATGGAGAGAAATATGTAGCCAGTTCGTTGTATTTAACCAGAAGTCCAGTGTGTATGTGTGTGTGTGTGTGTGTGTGTGTGTATATATATATATATATATATATATATATATATATTAGATGTATATCGTAGAATAAAAGAGTAGAAAAGCATGGATTGAATGAAGGTTACAATTATTACCGAGATGTAATTTCACACAAGTAAAATAAATGCCGCCTTATTTAAATTAAAAAAAAAACCCTACCTTATTATAAAATGGAATTGAGAGGGCTTATATAATCTTAAATCTACACACTGTAATGAGGCAAAATTTAAATCATAAATAAAGGGCTAGTGAATGCAGGATAAGCAGAAAATGAACGTAAGGAAGGTAAACTGAAGCCATATATTTCTGCTGTGTGTTCCAATATCTATGCTAGTAATATATCATAAAATTAATCTTTCTAGCAGTTTATTCAGACACAGAATTATAGTCCCATCCATGCCTTTCACAGCCCGGCTTTTACTCACTCTTTCATTCACCTGGAGGGCAGAATATGAGTGAGAAAATGAACAATACCTAACATGTAGACAGTTAATAAATGAGTTTCTCTTCTTAAACCTCTGAAAAAACTTGTCCCTTCAAGGAAAAAAAAAGGAAGTTAACATATATTGAGTACCTCTGTTTCAGTCACTTCAAACAGTTGCATTGTATAGATAAGAAAACTGAAGGTTGGATAGCCTAAGTAACCTGCCCAAGGAAGAGCAAGCCATACACCCAGATCCTGGCTTCAGTCCTGATGTCCTTTCCTCGACATCATAATTGCTTCCAATGATGCTCCTTCTGTGAATGTTTGCCTAAACGAGAATGACACTCCTGGGCACTTCACTTGTTATCGTTTATCTGTCTTTACTACAAGCTTTTTTTTTTAGTTAATGAAGATTTAAGATGTATCTTTCCAGTTTTATTGAGATATAATTTGACATTTAACTTTGTATTAGTTTAGGATGAACAACATGATTATGTATATGTTGCAAAATGATCACCATAATAAGTTTAGTTAACATCCATCACCTCACATAGTTACATGTTTTTTTTCTTGTGATGAGAACTTTTAAGAGCTACTCTCTTTGCAACTTTCAAATATACAATACAGTATTATTAACTATAGTCACCATGCTGTACATTATGCCACGAGCTTCTCGAGAGGAGGTACCAAACTACCCAGGACCAACCAAACCCAGTGCTTGGAGCCTTGACAATGACTTAGTAGAAGTTTCTTGAAAGAAAAAATGTTGAGTGAATTTAGTGCTTTGCACGTAATAGTGGTACTATAAATTCTTATTGAATGAGACGTGAGACTTAGTGACTTAGACGTGTAGCGTCTGGAGGGAAGAAATGCTGAGTAAGAGAAGGAAAAGCCATCAATATAACTGGAAGCAGTCTGTAATGACTATGGTATTTTGTGGCTAACGGGAGTATACTCCAAGTCTCTGATGACAAACCCCAGTAAATGGTTTTCTATTATTCTAGGGAATTTAGTCCTGCAATTCTGAGATCACTAGTCAATAGATAATTCACAGCCTGACATCAGGAAAATGAGATGTTCATATATTTCTCAAATATACACTTAGGTAAGATTGTTCTAATCAGTTAATGTGTAGTGATCTTAATTCTTTTTGTGTAACTATCATCTCACATCTTTTTTGCAAGTCCTTTTGTTTGCATTTAGGTTTCCTACAGCTCTCCCCAAAGTCTTTTCATGATTTCTGTCTCTGTGTAGTTTTGCTCTGTGGTTGACATTTCATTTTCTGAACTTGGTAGTGCTGATGCTTCAGTTCATGTGCTAATTTTTTAAGTTCATGGATTATATATATTTTTGGTTACAAAAAAGATTTTTTTTTTGGTATTGACTTGAATTTCCTGGAGTGCTTATTTTTCGCTCCAGTTGTCACTTGTGTCCTCCAGTAGCTTTAATTCATTAGGAGTCTTTTTTTTTGTTCTTTGGCTGCTGTACCCCTGCAGGTATGTGGTTATTTTTCCTTGTCTCCTCATTGTGGCTCAGGTCCAGCTTACTGGGCTACCTTGTGTGATGTAGGCTGGGTGGTTTCTGTCCATGTGATGGGCGGTGAATCTGCAGGCGGGTCCTTGTTCTATTTTGAGACATCAACAGGAAACTTCTCTGCTCCTAAGTTTCTTTATGCTCTTCTGCCCTTGTGTGGAGGGGACATATCCCTACCTGCTGTCGTCCTGGGGCCATAGAAACTGCTATTATTGTTCCTTTAGGGAGCCAGGTCTGTCTGGGGGTCGCTTCTCCCTGGAGGCCACTGTGGTCAGAGCCTCCCCCTGGGGCTCCTCCACTGTTGGTCTCCAGATCTCTCATGCTGAAGAGGAGATGGTCCTGCAATTGTTCTCTTGTTTACTCTCCGGGGGCCCAATAGCTTGCCTGGCACTGTGGGTCTGGGGGAGCTGTATGGCTTGGATTTGAAGTTGGGAGAGGAAGAAAGACTACATTAATATACTGCCACCTCCCAGTATATTTACAAATGTTTTAGGCTTTCTGTAGGTTCACTATTAATATTTATCATGTTTTTGACCACCTGCCCAGCACTTCAGAATGATTATTCACTTTTGAAGTATGTTAAATAATTTTTTAACTTTGGTATTTTTAGTGCATAAAGATGTTTTTGCATTGCAAAAACTGAACTGTAACATTTTCTCTTAAATTATGACTTTGGAATAAATGCAGCCATATTTTTTGTACTAATAGGTTGTCATAGTTATGGTTTCTGAGATGCCATGTTTAGCCTGTGGTTATAGACTATAGGACGTTTATAGTTAGAACCAGTAGAGAGAAATCCTAGCCAACAAGTTTCGTTTGGATGTAAAATGTGTGGCTCTTGGAAAGGTTACATTAATTCTGTTGGCTATGAAAGAGCTTAGTTCAGGACTGGCACATTGGCTGCCGCTCTGAGGACCCACCTCAGAGATTAGACTTCAGGATCCTCCTTTTCCCTTCCCTTCTTGAGTCAACAGCCCAAGGAGGAACCAGGCATCACTCTTCAATATTACATGGCTCTGAGTGAATTTTGAACCAAAATGATAGTCTTATTCTTCTGGAGTGTTGGTTCTCAACTGGGGGTGATTTTGTCCCCCAGGGAACATTTGGGGCTATCTGGAGACATTTTTGGTTGTCACAACTGGGATAGGGTGTGCTACTGATTTCTAGTGAGTGGAGGTCAGTGATGCTGCTAACCATCCTACAGTTCACAGGTCAGCCCCCATACCAAACATTTGTCTGGCCCCTAATGCCAATAATGTGGAAGTTGAGAAATCCTGTTCTTGAGTCTAGACTTTTCCTTCAAATATTTTTTGGCACGGCGCAATTTTTAAAAATGTAATTACACTTAGTACTTGAAAAGTTATAATTAATTATTATTTTGATTGCTTCTTTTTCCTACAGAGAGCTGTGTGTTTGGAAATTATAGTAATATAGTAAGAGCGTTATGAAAAATTGAGCAGCACACACAGTTTACTGTGAGTGGCATGATGTTCTGGGCGCTGTTGGGGGGACGTGATGAGGAGGGTGTAGTTTACTTCAAAGGATTGATCAATGAAACGAGGCAATATGGTAAATCTGAATGACAAAATACAGTTGAAATAGTATAACTATCCACAAATATTCTCCAAGAGTGAAAGTAAAGAATGACACTGTGTCACATCTGAATCCTGCTTGCTTCCTTAGTTATGTCCTCTTGTATAAACTCAATTCACTATTGATCACCCAGCAGTTCTCCTGGGCAGGTTAATGTGGATTGTTAGGATAGGGAAACTCATGAATTAATGATGTATATATTACAGTAAAGAAATATATGAGGGAAATTTGATATGATTGTTTTAAAAATTCCTCTATCCTTTTTATTTGAGAAAAACAAACCTATTACCACTTGTTCCCTGATGATTTCAGATAGTATTGGTAGGCAGGTATAATTTTATTTAAAAAAAAATTACAAATGATATCCAATTCATAGAAACTTGTCATTGTTTGGAGATAGAAACTATTACTAAACTTTTTGTCACCCACAGAAAATCTTGATTGTTTCATTTAAAAATAAGCTTTAGTGAGCTTAATTTTTCTCTTAATTTTTTCATGGATGTTATATTTTGTTCTTTTAGAACATTTCCCTGTCCTTCTATTTTGGACCTCAGATTTAGAGAAAAGAATTAGTGACACATTTTAGTTCACGGTATGTGATCACGGTACACAAGAGCCTTTTGTGTTATTTTCTTTTCTCCTTGTTAGTCCTTAATCCCTTTTTCCATGTAGGCAACCATTCTAATATGTTTGATTGGTCTATAGACTTTTTGTGTTCTTATAAAATAAAGGGTGTTTTTTTGTGTGTGTATGTGTATGTATTTTAGATCTCATTCTATTTCTTTTCTTCACTGAGCTTTGTTTTTGAAGAATTAACCATACAAACAAACAGTGCTGTGATAAGCATCCTCAAATTTGTCAACCTGTGCGATGGTATATACTCAGGAGCAAGACTGCTGGGCCGTAGGATATACACCCATTTGTTTTCGCCATTAACTACATGCCCTTCAGGAGGCTCCAGGAGATTACCCTCCAGGACACTCCCACAGCTACACATTTGCTAGCACTGAATGAGAGTTTCTCTTTTCTTATGTTCTGTCCCCACTGTTATGGGTTGAATTATGTTCCCCCTAAAAGATATATTGGAGTTTTAGCACCCAGTGCCTCACAATGTGACCTTGTTTGGAAATAGAGTCTTTAGAGTGGTAATCAAGTTAAAATGAGGTCATTAGGGTGAACCCTAATCCAATGTGATTGATATCCGTATATAAATGGGAAATTTGGACACAAAGACTGACATGCACAGAGGGAAGAATTAGAGTGATGTGTCTGCACACCAAGGATGCCAAAGATTGCCAGCAAACTACCAGAAACTGGGAAGAGGCAAGGAAGGATCTTCTCCCTACAGATTTCAGAGGGAGTGTGGCCTTGCCAATGCCTTGATTTTGAACTCCTAGATTCAGGACTGTGAAACATTAGATTTCTGCTGTTCTAAGCCACTCAGTTTATGGTACCTGTTACAGCAGCCGTAGCAAACTACTCTGCTCACCATCACTGATATTATCCAGTTTGGTAATTTTGCTGATCTCCTGGGTATAAAGTGTGTATGGGTCACTGTGTGTGTGTGTTTTGGTGACACTAGAAGTCAATTTAATGATCCAGCAAAGGAACAAATGAAACATAGTTCTGAAAGTCCTTACTATTGTCTTTGAAGAGTACGAGAATGCTCATATTTTATGATCCAGATCCTTGCTGAGTAGAAAAAAGGAAGAATTCTAACCCACACAGTGAATCAGCTTCTCCTGAAGGTGGCACAGTAACTCTCAGAGACTGTCTCATGTTGTTTTAATAGGCATTTCTCTGATGAAAGGTAAGGTTGAGTATCTCTTCACATACCCTTCAATGAGCAGCCTTCTCATATCATTTTTCCATTGGTTACTGGATTTCTTATTGTTTTCTTACTGACATGTTGAAGTTCTTTGTATATTTTAGATATAACTCCTCGTTCTAGTTAGATGTTCCAAGTATCTTCTCTAAGCCTTCACCTATCTGTTACTTTTGTTCTATGGTATCCTTTCTTGAATATAAATTCTTTACTTTGATGTCATATTAATCCATTCTTGTTTAATGGTTAAGAATTTTGTGGTTCCTTAAACTGTAAAGATATTCTTCTATATATCCTCTGATACCTTTATAATTTTACATTCACTTTTGGGTAATTAATCCATTTGGATTTAATATTTGTACATGGTATTAAGTAGTAGTCAACCTTTCCCAGTACTGTTTTCTTTTTCTTCCAGTTTTCCTGGCACCATATACTGAATAATCTATTCTTTCCTTCTTTGCTGCTTCCTCGAATATTTATCCAGGTCCGTATATACACAAGTCTGTTTTTGAGTTCTCTGTTATTCACCTGTTTGTCTATTGCTGTACACAGTATCACTGTATTTCTGTTTTTTTTTTTTTTTTGGTGAGGAAGATTAGCCCTGAGCTAACATCTGTTGCTAATCTTTCTCTTTTTGCTGAGGAAGATTGGCCCTGAGCTAACATCCGTGCCCATCTTCCTCTACTTTATACGTGGGATGCCTGCCACAGCATGGCTTGATAAGTGGTACATAGGTCTGCGCCCAAGATCCGAACCTGAGAACCCCAGGCCACCAAAGCAAACTTAACCACTGTGCCACCAGGCCTGCCTCACTGTTTTTTGTTGACGTTGAGGCATGCCAAATACCAGGTAGTGTGAATCTCTTCCTTCTGCAGTTTTTCAAAATTGATTTAGCTATTTGTAAACTTTTATTTTTCCATATAAACTTTGGAAGTAGTTTAGAGAGTTCTTCAAATAATCCAGGTAGTATTTGATTGAAGTTGCTTGAATTTCTGATCAATTTGGGAAGAATTGGCATCTTTATGATGTTTTATCCCATCTGTGAACAGCGTATATTTCTTTATTTTTCAAGTCTTTAATGTTCCTTTAATATGTTTTTAAATGTATGGATAAAATTCTTATTAATGAGGTTACCTAGGAACTTCATAGTTTTTGCTGCTGCTCTGAATAATTCTTAGTCAATTATGTCTTATAATTGGTTAGTATAGAGCTTTATCTTCTACTGAGAAGTTTATCTTCAATTTGGGAACTCAACTCTGGTTAGTTCTATGGTTTAAGTGATTTTTCCCTGTAGATAATCAAATCATCACCAAATGACAGCTTTATCTCTTTCCTTCTAGTCTCTCATTTTTTTTCTTCTCCTATTATGTTGGTCAGGATCTCCAGCATTATGTGGCATCTTTGACTTGTTCCTATCTTAATAGAAATGCATCAAAGTTTCTCTTTTCTACTATTCTACTCTTTGCTATAGTTTTTGGCATATATCATTAAAAAAATCAATTTATCAACATTTTCTTCTATTCCTGACTTTGAGAATATTTATCATAATCAGATACTGAATTTCATCACATAAATTTTTGGCATCTTTTAAAATTATATGAGTTTTTTTCTCTAATCCATTCATGTGGTGAAATACTCTGACAGATGTTCTAGTAGTAAGCTACCCTTGCTTTCTTGGAATAAACCCTTTGTGATGATGATTTTACAAAATACTCTGTTAGCATTCGTTACTTGATATTTTTTTAAGATTTTTCTAATTTATGTTCTTAAGTGTGTTTGCCTTGTATTTTTCTTTTTGGGGCATTAGACTTGGAATCAAGATTTTATTAGCCTCATAAAAATGAATTGTGTTGCTTCCTCTCTTATTTTGTCATGTGTAGAAACATTTAAGAATGGGACATATCTCAGAGAAGGACTGATTAAAAATCCATTTCTTCTTGCATTTATTTTGGCGATTCGTATGATTCCAGAAATCTGTCTTCTATTTAGATTCTCAAATTGTAGTTAATAGTTTATAATATTCTTGTAAAAAAAAACTTTGTGTATTCATTCAAAAAATGTTTATGGAGCACTTACTATATTCCAGACAATATAGTTGGTGGGAACACAGCAACAAACAAGTAGACAAAAGTCCTCAGCCTCATGCGGCTTACTTACATTTGGGTGGGGAAGATAAAAACAAGCTGACATTATATTAAATCTTTGTTTATTGCCCCATTTCAGTCCTTATTTTGCTCATTGTAGTTTGTCCTTTTTTTTTAATCCCACCACACTATCCAGAGGTATGTGTGTCATATTGATTATTTCAAAGAACCAATTTTAGGGCCGCCTGGTGGTGCAGTGGTTTAGTCCACGCTTGGCAGCCTGGGGTTTGCAGGTTTGGATCCCGGGCGCCCGCCGACACACTGCTTGTCAGCCATGCTGTGGAGGCGTCCCATATAGAGTAGAGGAAGATGGGCACAGATGTTAGCCCAGGGCCAGTCTTTCTCAGCAAAAAGAGGAGGATTGGCAACAGACGTTAGCTCAGGGCTGGTCTTCCTCACAAAAAAAAAAAAAAAAAAACCAATTTTGGTTTTATTTACTTCTTTTTTTTTGGTATGCATGCAGGGAGTAGAATTTCCATTTCATTGTTTCTGCCTTCTCTTGAGCATTAATCTTCCTTCTTGTTTCTTAGCCTTTTTTTTTTTTTTTTTTTGTGAGGAAGATCAGCCTTGAGCTAACATCCGTTGCCAATCCTCCTCTTTTTGCTGAGGAAGACTGGCCCTGGGCTAACATCCGTGCCCATCTTCCTCTACTCTATATGGGACACTGCCACGGCATGTCTTGACAGACGGTGCATCTGTCGGCGCCTGGGATCCGAACCTGTGAATCCCGGGCTGCCGAAGCAGAGTATGTGAACTAGACCGCTGTCACCGGACCAGCCCTCAGTGTTTCTTAGCTTTTATTCTGGCTTTTTCCAGCTTCTTCAATGACTAGCTCATGGCATGCAGTGCCTTCAGTTACTGAGCTGGGATGCTTACTGCATTTTGTCCCTTCTCTCAGAGTCTTGTCTTTACTACTTTGCCTCTGTTCACGAGTGGATAGGGGCATCTTGGTCTCAGGAGGTTGTAGAGCAGCCCATGTGCTGTGCCATGAGTAGAAGGCACCTTTGTTCCTAAATATCACTCCATTAGTTTGTCACGGTTTCTACCCTTAGAAACCCATTCTCTTGAGTCTTTGAGATTTTGTTTCTAAGTCTCCCTCCCGAGTAGTAGAAGAGTTGCTTTATCCTTTGTCAGAAGTTGCAGGTGGGGAGTAGGGTTGGCTAAAAGCAGGAACTTTGGCAATGGAATTTAGAATGTCAGTAATGGAGTATGGAGCCCCCATGAGTAGAGTTAGTTAAATAATGCAGGGCAACAGACATTTTTGCAAGCTTGTATTTTCACATTTAGTCTTCACTTTAGATCCCTTATTTTAAGAACTTTTGATTATTCTCTCCAGCAGTAATTCTTCCTTCTACATATTATTCTACTGCTTGATTTTACCTCTGTTGTATGTATCCATCTCCTTTAAAATAGTGATTTTTGCTTAGCTTTGTCTCCATCCTAATATGAGAACACTGGAGGGGCTGAGACTGGTTTTTCATCTTTGTGTTTCCCAGAGTACCATATATAAAATAGCTGTCAAAAAAGCTGTCAAAAGAAAGGTTGAGTTGTATTAAACTGAGTGTTGTCAAATACTAATATTAGACAGAAAAAGTAGCTTCTTGACGTTGGACAGCCAAGACTAAAACTCACCTTTATGAAAGTGCTTCATAAACTGAAAAATGTGACCATGAGCAGGTTACCAAACTTCTCTGTGCTTTAGTTTTCCTATTGCAGAATGGTGTTAAAACCTGATTCATGAGGTTTAGGGGATGAGGTGAGGCAAATAAAAAGCTGTTTCAATTGGAGCAGTGAAGGAATGCAGAAGACGTGGACACAAGAAGTAAGGAAAAGGGCCAAATTCCTGAAAAGGTAGCTAAGACACTGGAAGTGTGCAGAGACGTGAACGGCGACGAGTAACCAGACACGTCTTCCAAGCACTGCCACCTGTTTCTAGCTTCTCTTCCTCCTCTGGCTGGCAGAATACAAGAGGCGTGAGAAATGTCCCTGTGCCAGTTCTGTCACATTCAGAATGCCTCTGCCCTTGAAGCAGGTGTTCCCTGTCTCCTTCTTATGCTTTATTTTTATTTTATTTATATTTTAACAAGTTTGTTGATGTAGAATTTACATGCCATAAAATCCTGTGCTTTATTAAAGATTCTTAAGCATTCCGCCACATTGTCCTAATTTTATATGGTTAGTTTTTTAGTTGAACAATTTTTTTAATGGGTGTGCTTTTCTGCTGCTAGGGATTATAAATTGTAAGTGTTTCGTACATGGAGTTTATAACTTTGGCTTCTTTTTACTTGCCACTTAAATTTTTTCTTTTGTTTTTAGAATTCTTTTTCCTTGCGATTTTAATGTTAAGTGAAAAGTGACACAGTTTAACTGAATGGCTACTCATGCTTGCCCTTGACTCACCCTTCACGTCATGTGTTAAACTAAATTTCTTAATGTTCCCAAGGTTCTTCTGTGTGGAATTTTTAGAAACTGATCATTTAACCAGGACTATAATTTGCAGCTGCTTTTTTGCTTTCTCATTTACCTTTACATTCTTGAAGTATTAGACCGTTTCTACAATTACCCCGGGAAGGCCAGTGAGGAGATAATGATTAACCCTTGAAAGAGGACTGTGTGAGCAAAGATGTTGATTTCCGTGTCCCAGGTTCCTATCTCTCCTACTGATGTTAGTGCTTTGGAGCTTATAAAGTGCTTTCTTGTATGTCTTCCTCTGATCCTTTCGGAATCCCCCTTCATTAGGAGTGGCAGATGAACTTCCCATCTTACAGATGAGGAAACTGAAGCCCACTAAAGGGACTTCAATAGAGCTTCCATATGGTGAAGCTGAGGACCTCGAATTTTAATCCTAATATTACTTATGGATGAAGTATATTTTCATATGGGTTATTCTAGTTAATTAAAAGTAGAAGTAAAGTTTTTAAATATTCAGTTTTAGCTCAATGAGTATTTATTGATTTTCTGGTCTGTGCCTAGGAGAAAGAAGAAAACTACATCCCTGTAAGAAAACCACCTGGCCTTGGGAAATAAAACCAAGCCCGGACCCTGTGCACAAGGGAGGGGAACCTGTTATTAATTCTTTTTAATTACCCTGCCACCCTTTTCTTTTCCTTTTGGAAGTTCTCTGACTTTGATTAATGCTGAGAATTTAAGCATTGTAGCTCAATAATGTCTTTAAAGTGACCAACGTGCCAAGTTTTTCATTTGCTTTTGATGCTGATGATAACTGAGATGACTTGTTATATAGGGGACAAGAATATTGGAGATTATTAATGAGCTTTGAGATGACCTTCATGACTGTGTGAAGTTTACTTTTGTAAAATGTTTTGTCACATGTTTTTTTGAAGCTCAGGCATAATTTTTATTCCTTTATATTACATGCTTCTTTAATCCAATATAATTTTAAGTACAGTTTCGAGTTAAAATTTTGGAGTTTTAATGTTTTAAACTCTCAGTTTAAGAAATCTGAGTTTAAAATAGTGTACATAGCAATACTGAAGTTACTAAAATAAAGTGCTGATGTTTTTATTTACCTCCATTGGTTAATGTTTCGGTGGGACTAATCCTACCAGTCTTAGCATGGTTGGGGTCAAATGCTAATTGTAAGATAATATGGGTTTAGATTTACCTTTAAGCTAATAATTTACAAATTGTTATGCTGAAGGACACAGGATGAAGACATTGCATACCGTTGAAAGGTAAAAACAACAATAACAAAAATGAACTGCGACAACAAAATTCTCCCTCCTGAGGTGTAACGAAAAAAATGTGACATAACGTTTATTGGGCTACATATTTAATTATTGCTTGTTTTGTCTTTAACAATCAAAATAGAACTTCCAAATGTTTTAGGTAAAAACCTTTAAAGTTTCAAAATCTTGTGAAGTGTCAGTACTAATGGTATCATTAGTACTGGTGTTTGTGTCAAATGTTTAACATACAAAACACTTCTGTATCATTCTTATAAAATTATAGGAATTTACATGAATAGAATTTTTATATAAAATAAATCAAGTAATATAATGACTAGGGAGAAATTAGTATCTTTGGCTTCATGTATTCATGTCTAGAACTTAACATTTACCAAATGAAAAATTTGATTTTGTTTTTACTAACTGTGCATGCTACATCTGGAATCCAGTAACAAGGCTGATTTTAATTTAGATAACTTCTGGTCCTTGAAAGGATATTTCTAAATATCTTTGTAAGGCAACAATAGTTGTATATGTTCCTGCTCATAATTTTGGGGGGAAAAATTTATGTTTCATGGTTGAGGTTGATGGCTGAAAAATATTGTTTTCAATTAGAAAAAGAAATTATGTACCTCATTTGTGTTTAGTTACTATGAAATTCTAAAAGTAGTTTATGACTTTTAATTTTTATCATATTTGTCACACTGATAGAGTAAAATAAGTTTATCTACTTTGAAAATATATATCTGTTCTTTAGGGTTGACTATTTCCTAGACACTCTTTTTTAGCTAATTTCTTTCTAGAAATTCCCTTGGTGTTCTTCCCTGTACCAAGATTCTTTTTCCAGTGCTGTTTTCTGTGATATTTTCTCTCTCCTATCCAGTGGTGCCTCAGATTTTTTTTTTTTTGATTTCTATATTCGCCAAAGGGGATTTTGTGGTAAAGAAAGATGAATGTGAAAAGTATGTCAATGAATTCCTAAATATTGTGTTTTGATCTAAAAAGTTGCCTTGATTTTAGTTTTACTATTCAACTTGATAAGAGAACATAGGACTGTGAGCTTGTCTGACTGCACACCTAGTTGTGCAAGCAGTGTGGGACTGAAAAAAAGTCCCAGAGACAGCATGAGACATATGGATTTATTGGGACTTAAGTACAGGGAGTGTCCAGGAGTGGCTGGTTGGACGGCGTTGTGTACCGGCTACTGCGGACAGAGAGGGGGTTGCTTATATAGGCAGGGGAACAAAGTCTATGTGCTGCCAAGAGGACTGTCCTTGGTACGACCAGTGTTCCCAGGAACAGTAGCTCATGTGGAAGGGCTCGGTGTTCCACTAAGACGTGATGTTCTTTGAGAGAAACAGTTATAATACAAGATGGTTTGTGTCCAGCCCAAAAGGGGACAGAAGGATACATGGTTGTTATAGGGTATGTAGGCTGGCGTCCCTAGAGACCTCTTCTCAAATTGGGTTTCCTGCTCACTATAGAACTACTAAGATAAGTTTTCTAGTCCTTTAATTACACCTTAATCTCTTAGAACATTTAGACATATGTTATGTGGAGTATGTATTTATTGACCTCATAATCCCCATCTTTTACACATTCTGCATTCATAGTACAAAATCAGTGTAAAATATTATTTCTGTAGCCAATCTGGCAAGGCTTATTTATATGATCATCCCTGAGGGGCCCTAAAGCTGGTAAAAATGCACTTTCTATTACTTAGCTTAAATTAGTATAATGATATGAGTGTCAGATATGTGTACAGAATAAAATTTTTTTAGTATTGCTTGTTTTTGAGGAAATAAAATGGCTATCCGGGTTATACTAAATGCTTCATAGTAGTTTTAAATTTGTTTTCATGCTCTTACCCTTGGGTGGAATATCCTATTAGATTTTTTTAGTAATTTCTTTAGAAATGTAAAGCTTTCAGAAAATTTTCAGATTTTTTGATTGAAGTAAATTTGAGAACCAATTAAAGTTCAGAAACAAATCTCATAGTTTCTCTTTTTGCTGTAATGGCTGATTTTCTTTCCGTAGTATAGTTATCGTTCCTTATGTATTCTGGATATTTGGAAGTAGTCATTTTGAAATTTTGTAAACTTTATGTGGGAAAAGATCAGATTTACCTCTGGATTCTTATTTTTAAATTAACAAAGTTTCAGTCTGAGTGGATTAATTAACTTGATAGATTAATTTGCCTAATTCAGAAGCAGTTTGTATCTACTTGGCCTACATTTTATATGTTCTGTAGCCATTCAATGTTGGAGACGAGAAACCAGAGGTGAATATAGTAGGGATTTCTACAAGTATTGGTAGTTACTCAACTAAATGTGTATTTTCTCTTTAAGATTCTGTTTTCTGAATTATGAAAAGAAAAGTGTTAGAGGATATTTAGATGAAAAATCATAAAGTATTAGGATTTTTTTTCTAATAATGCTTGGTGTAAGAATATTCTCATGTAGGGGCCAGCCCTGTGGCTAATTTGGGCACACTCTGCTTCAGCGGCCCAGGTTTGCAGGTTTGGATCCCTGGTGTGGACCTACACCACTACCATCAGCCATGCTGTGGTGGCAACCCACATATAAAATAGAGGAAAGATTGGCACAGATGTTAGCTCAGGGCTAATCTTCCTCAAGCAAAAAAAGAGGAAGATTGGCAATGGATATTAGCTCAGGGTGAATCTTCCTCAGAAAAAAAAATATTCTAATGTTTTTCTGATTTCAGTTGGAATCAAAACAATTAAAAAAAAATGGTACTGGGCTGGCCTGGTGGCGTAGCAGTTAAGTTTGTGCTTTGGTGGCCCAGGTTTCATGGGTTCAGATCCTGGGTGTGGGCCAACGCACTGCTCGTCAGCCATGCTGTGGCAGCGTCCCATATAAAGTAGAGGAAGATGGGCACGGATGTTAGCCCAGGGCCGGTCTTCCTCAGCAAAAAAAAGAGGAGGATTGGCAATGGATGTGGGCTAGTCTTCCTCACACACACACAAAAATGATATTTTTTCTTATTTGTATTGATATAAACCATGCTTACAACTTACACTGAAATGTATTTTAAAATTGACAAGAGGGGCCGGCCGGTGGTGCAACGGTTTAGTTGGCGCTTTGGCAGCCCGGGGTTCGCCGGTTCGGATCCCAGGTGCCGCCGACGAACTGCTTGTCAGCCATGCTGTGGAGGCGTCCCATATAAAGTAGAGGAAGATGGGCACAGATGTTAGCCCAGGGCCGGTCTTCCTCAGCAAAAAGAGGAGGATTGGCAACGGATGTTAGCTCAGGGCCGGTCTTCCGCACGAAAAAAAAAAAATTGACAAGAAACTTGTTTTTATTTGAAAGTTGAATGTCACTGTGACTGTTTTAATTTTGTAATTGTAATCTTTTTTTGAAAATGAGACTTCCTAATATCTTAATTCTTTATGTGTCAGTATTTAGACACTTTAAAAAGTGGAAATCTTCCTAAAGTGTTCTCATTTCTGCTCCGTTAGTTCTAAACTGAGGATTTAATATCCTTGATCACCTAGGATGATGTAGCTGGTTGTTGATGCTGCCTTGGGATCTTTCTGGGTTCCTAAGGCCATTCCAGCCTTCCTGCAATGATGGCAGCTCACAAGTCCTTTCATTCTCTCCTCTTCATATTCGTTCAGCAGAGAGTCCTGTGCTGTTAAGAGAGAGGACTCAAGTGTAGGATGTTTTATTTATCATGCTGGGGACTGTACCCCTCTGCAGCTGCTCTCCTTGACAAGTAAGTTTGCAATATTTGTCACTTTGCTGCTGGTCTCCCCCATTTTCTTCCCTCTTCAGTATTTTTCATAGTTTATTATGTAGCTTTATTTTGTAGCTTTTATGTGAAAAATGTAGCAATCAGAGTGCTTTTTCATTTCTTGGTGAGAATTAGGCCATCATAATTCCCCATGTATCATCTTAGAATTTTTTCCTGGCGATCCAACATGGGTACTAGATATTTTGAGAGCTCTTTCTTCACCATCATAAATGATTCCTGTCACCCTTTACTTTTGTCCCCAAATTCCTTTTCTGTGCTTTATCTGAACCCTGAGAGGTCCTAAATGCTCATCCATAGGTAACTGAGATTCTGTTATAAAGGAGAAGTTCTTAATGATTTTGATGTTGGGAAATAAGGTGAATAGCTTGCTTGTAGCCTAACAGGCCAGGTTGCTAACTTCTGTATATACAGTTTGGGGGAATGATTGACTTTATTTCTTCATTAGGTCAGTATCCATTAAGGATCTGTGTGTGTTAATGCATCAGTGAAATTCTGGGCCTTATTCCGGGGATACAGAAATGAACAGCCTCCAAGATATTTCTTGGTTTAGTTCTCCGATAAATGCCATAATGCAGATAGGCAGAGGGAGCTATGGGAGAGAAGAGAAGGGACATCAAAATCAGACTATGGGGGAAAGATTAGGAATGCTTTCAGAAGAGGCGACAATCAAAGTCTTGGGAATGAGTTGGTATGAGCTGGGAAATGTGGAACTGAAACACTTCTAGGAGGGAACAGAATGTGCAGAACATGAGAGAGAGTGGTGTTCTCAGGAAATTCCCTGAAGTTTGGGATAGCTGGTGCCAGAGTGAATCATCTAAAGCACCAGATCTCAAGGTGTGGGTTCTGAGACCCCTGTAGGTCCCTGAGACCCTTTTTTTGGGGGGTCAACAAGTTCAAAACTATTTTTAAAACCATACTAAGATTTTATTTGCCTTTTTCACTCTAATTCTCTCAAAAGTATGCTAAGAATTTTCCAGAGGCTACACAATGTGTGATGTCGTCATTGTTCTCATGTTTCATGGATGTGTGCTTGTGGATTCTTGTGTTTGAAAAAGTTTTCCCTTTAAGTTTCTAAAACTAAATATTGATAGATAAGCACACATAAACTAGAGCTCTTTGGGGCCTTCAATAATTTTTAAGTGTAAAGGGGTCCTGAGACCCAAAAGTCTGAGAATGCTGTTCTAAAGAGTTTGGATTTTATCTTGAGTGCAGTAGGGAGTCATTGAGTGACTTTTGCAGGAGGGTGATGTGTTCAGTATTTTTGGAGAGCATGGTTGATGATGAGAAATACAAGTGCTCAGGGACTACCCCAGAGCAGAGAGACTAGTTAAACAGCTATCATTGTAATTCAGGAGAGTTTTGAGGGCTCAAACTACTTTTGTTGGGATAGATGTGGTGGTGCAAACAGATCTAAGGGAAGTAGAATCAGTAGTCCTGGGAAGATTTGAGTGGAAGAAGAAGTGTAGCTCACTCCAGGTTCTGCTGTGGGATGTTGGTAGCCAGTGGTATTAGAAGCTGAGTGGACAGGTTTCTTTGGCATTTTACAGGTAGGTTCCACTGTTTTCTGGCTTCCATTGCCTCTGACGAGAAGTAACCTGTGATTCAAATCAATGCACTCCTGTGTGCATGCGTCATTTTTCTCTGGTTGCTTTCTAGATTTTCTGATTCTATTTAGTTTTCACCAGTTTGACTCTGATGTGCTTAAGTGTCATTGCGTTTGCACTTGTCCTGCTTAATATTTGCTTATCTTCTTGAATCACTAAATACTTTTCCCAATTTTTGAGGAAATTTTGGCCATTATTTTATCAAATATTTTTTCTGCCCCATTCTTTCTCTCATTTTTTTCTGGGACATCAATTACAATTGTTATCTAATTATGTTAGACATTTTAATATTGTTCCACAGGTCCCTAAGATTCACTTTTTAAATCTTTTATCTGTCTGTTTAGAATGAATAATTTATATTGATCTATCTTCAGTGTATCTTCCATATCTTCAGAGTTCACAGACTCTTTCCTCTGTCATCTCCATTCTACTGTTAATCCCATCCAGTGAAGTTTATATTTCAGATACTTTATTTTTCAGTTCTTGAATTTTCATTTGCTTCTTTTTTTTGTCCTTGTTATTCAGTTTTATAGTTTATATTTCTCTGCTGAGATTTTCTTTCATTATTATTATAAGCATTTCTCCTTTTCATACTGAGTATTGGAATGATATCAAGCTGCTTTAAAATACTTGCTTGCTAATTAGAACATTTGAACATATTGTAGTCTCCCTTGATTGTCTTTCCCCTTGGGAATGGGTCTCTTTCCTAGTTCTTTTATGTCAGGTAATTTGGATTGATAAGTTGTGGGAACTCTCAATTCTGTTACATTTTGCAAAAAAAATGGTATTTTTATTTGTTTTTTTGGTTAAAGCAGGCACTTAATTTTGCTAGACTCAAGCTTCAAATTCCATTTTTCCTATAGTGCTGGCAGTTTAAATTTCAGTTCAGCTCTTTTTGCCTTAGTTGGGATTCTTGGAGTCTGCCTGCACATCTTGTGGTTCAGGGGCCATCTAGAGATTTGAGAGGAATTTTTGTACTTCCTCTCTCTAAGTTTCTCTTGCCTGGAATTTCCCTCTCATTTTCTAGTGACTGTGGTTGTCCTGGACTCTGCCCTCTAGTTCTGAAGCCCAATGAGACTGTGGGTTTTTTTTCTTTACCATAATTTTAGCCACTTGCATGGCAAAGACTGGGGCCTGTCCTCAGACTATAAACCTTAAAAAACTGTAAATTCATCTAGTGCAGTTCTTCTTCCACGTCTCAACTCACTTCTACTATTTGCCTGCTTTCATTTGCTCTTCAGTGCCTTCAGAAAATTGTTTTTTTATATACTAGTCCTGAGTTTATAGTTCTTATCTGTGGGAGAGTTGGTCTGATAGGAGCTACTTGGTCATCTCAGAAGTGGAGTCGTGATATTGTCTTGGCATTATTAACTGAGAAAGAGAGATTATAGAAAGATAACCTAATTAAGTGGGGGAGGCGGAGATGAGGGGGGATGGTGAATTTAATTTTGGCCATGTGGAATATCATGTTAGCCAAAGTGGAGTTTTCCACCAAGTAGTAGTTATAGAAGTGTGAATCTTAGAGTGGTTTGGGCTAGAGATACAGATTTAGGACTTCTATGCATGCTGCTGCTGACTGAGATCATGAGAGTGAATGAACAAGGAAGAATGTTTGAATGAGAGGATTGCCTGAATTCACAACCCTGGGGAACAGCCATGTTTAAGAGGTAGGCATAAGAAGAGGAACCTAGGAAGGAGATTCAAAATGTAGGTGGAGTAATTTGTAAGAGAAAGGTGTTGCTGAAACCAAGAAGGCGTGAACAATTCTTAACCTGGGATCTTTTGACCCAGTGGTCTAGGATTACATTTCTGAACCCTCTGCACTGTGTGTGTGTGTGTGTGTATGATTTTTCTGGAGAGAGAGTGCATAGCATTCATCAGATTTCTAAAAATGTTTGTGACCTACAAATACATAAATGTTGAAATAAATGGTATCAAATTAAAGATCAGAAAAAAGCCTGAAAGCCACTAGTGGCTTAGTTAGAGCAATTTCATTGTGAAGGTGAAAGACAAATTGGAGTTCACTGAGAAGTAAATCGGAGATGCAGAGGTAAGGATAGGGCGTGTAGAATTCTCTTTCAGGAAGTCTGGATGATAAGGCGAGGAGAGATTGCATGATACAGGGGAATAAGATTAAGAACAGCATAGCAGTGCCCTGCCTGGCTCCATCTGTCGCAGGCCACTTGCCATACTATCCTCTTTGTGCTTACGTACTGAGTTTTTTAGTTTGTGAAAGCTGCTCTGTTGTAAAACCCTAGGGACTGCTTGTGTGGGCTGGCATGCGTGCATTCCTAGCCTTTGATGCCAAAGAGGTTATGAGCTCCATGACAACCAGGAATGAATTTTCTCTTTATTTTGGGTGTTCTTTCCCTATAGCACCTGGTGGTGTACTCTGCACGTAATCAAGACCTAATGTGGCTCACTGGCAGAGGTTTCAGGATATGGGATAGGGCCATGATCTGGGGGAGACAGTAGTCCCAGTGCCAAGGGAGTAGAGAACATCTCCGGTGCAAGGTTTCCCTTACAGCTATGTCTGGGTGTTCTCAGGTCCCTGGGGGGATTGCAGGTTGCTATACACTGTAGTCTTGACTTCCTAAGATTTACCCTGTATAGGCCCTTGGAACAGGGAAAGACCTTAAAATCTTTGTCCAAGAGAAGTGGGGAATAATGGAATATATATCTCCCTGCCTCCCCTACTTTTTGGGCCTCTTAGTAGGAGGGAAATGTGATTAGATGGGAAAACACTTGGCTGAACTAGTATGGGCATCAGGTAGGCTAAAATAGGGAAATTGAGATTTTGTAGCTGTCTGAACTCATCCTGATGTCCTTAAGTAAACGGAAAGTTGCAGAATAGTTATTGTGGCTCATTCCTATCGCTGCTTTTATTTTCAGCCACTGAGAAGTAGAATACTTCCCTGCTTCCCAATGTCCCCTCCTCACCCAAGCCAGCTAATATAACACAAATTCTTCTTGTTCCTTCTAGCCCTAATGAAGCTGCCAAGTGTCATTGTGCTTCTAATATCAGATAATGGTGAAAATATTTGATTAAAGATTAAATGAGAGCTACTTCTCCAACATTCAATTTTTATAATAGAAATTAAAAAAAATGAATTTATAGTTGGTTAAATTTGTGGTAAAAACATTTTGGACCCTACCCTTCTCAGGCTCTTTACTAAGGAGTAAAATATGTTGAATCAGCATTGGAGTTCCAGTTCCCTAGGCAGCCTGCCGTCTTGCTCCCCTCCATGAAAGCTCTGTATCACCTTGGGCTGTCACTGCTGGTGGGAAAGTGCAGGTGAACTGTGCACAGTTGGTGAAAATAATATTCAAATGGCTTCTGAGAAATCTGAATGCTTTGGATAGTCTGCATATTTCAAACATTGCTTGATTTTTAGAAGTACAGATGGAAACATAGTATACACACTATTTTGTTCCTTGGTTGTGGTACTTAACGGTATAACTTGACTGCCCTTATATATTGGCACATAAAGGGCTTTAAAATTTTTTTTTACAGTTGCAAAATCTAATATTTGTAATTATTGTATTTCATTAAATGGATGAACTAGAATTTATTTAACCCATCCTCTTTTGATAGATATTTAACTTTTTTTCTGACATTTGTAATTATAAGCAATGCTTCAGTGAATAACATTGCGCATAGGTCATTTTGCATGTGTGCAGTTATAACTGTGTGATTCCCAGCAGCTGAATTGTTGGTTTTCCTCCCTAGAGTGTCTGTCAATTTACACTCCCGCCAGCCACGTAGGAGAGTGTCTGTTACCCCCATTCTTATTCTTTGTCACTTAGAAAGATGAAGATGGTATCTGGTAGTTTCGACTTTGTATTTATTAGATAAGTGAGATTGATCATCTTTTAATATGTTTAAGAGCCATTTGTGTCTTTTCTGTTAACTCTACATGTTCCTCCTCCCTTTTTGTAAGAGCTCTTTATTTATTATGGAAATTGGATCCTTGTTTAGCATGTGAATTCCGACGGTTTTTTTTTGTGTGAGTGTTGGTTTGTGTTTTGATTGCATTTATTTTTCTATGAAGAAGCTATTTTTATTTGCATGTCGTTTCTGAATCTTTTCTTTTGTGGTTTATGGGTTTTGTATCATAGAGACCTTTCTCATTATTAGAGTAAAAAAATTCTCCTGGTTTCTTTAGGTTATTTTGTGGATTCACTTTTTATGCTTTAAAATTATAGATCTACCTGGAATTTAACATACATGTAAGGCATGAGCTATGGATCTAAATCTGTTTTTCCTTCAGATGGCTACCTAGGTGAATTCACCTTTTTTTCTTTTTCTTCTGTTTTTTACATGGCCTGTGGCAGACATTACAAGTTGTCTGCCTAATATCTGTTCTTCTCTTTTCACCATCTGAACCCCGAAATATATGAGAATGTTAGTAAATCCAGATGAAAAGATTTGTCTTCTCAGACACTTTTGTGCTGAGGGTGGCCCAGAGTCATGGAGGACCAGGGGGTGGAGCTCCCAGGAGAGCTATTGCCTTACTGGCAAAGATGGACAGACTGATGGCATAACCCTTCGGTCTTACCCTTCCCCTCTTTTCCTGCTTGAACGAGGGCATAAGGTACAGATGTCCTGCATTCATGAGCCATCAAGGAAATGATTGGGGATTACACTTTGAGAAACGTTGCTATGGATGCCATGAACTTCATAGAAAAATGTAATGGAAGTAAAAACACTTGTGGAAAAAGTTCCAATCTCTGGCAGCAGAGGTCAGAGTGCTTCTGTGTATGTGTATGTTGGCAAGCTCACAGCAGAGTGTGAAATATAATGGAAGAATGCAACTAAATAGAAGGACTAAATTCTTAGTTTTTATTCCTAGTATGTTGGCCTTCCCCAAATTGGACTTGAGAGTTGGAGTATACACAGAATTACACTGAAATATGATGGCATCTCAAACCAAATATGTTGGTTTTCTCATTGGGTTTTAGCCTAGTTCTTGAAAGGCAGAGAAAACTTGCTCAAAGGAAATGGTCCATTTGGTTACAGCATATGGACAACATTCTGATTAGAATAATGGAATAAATAGTATCCAATCTTTAAAACATGGGGATTTAATTGTAACGAAAATACAAGTAATAACTTATTGACATTACTGGATTAAATTTGCCAGCAACAGCAAATGGTTTGTAATGAGTATGTGGTTTTGGAGTCAATTTCAACTTCCTATGCCTGTTATTTATAATTTTATCTTCATGAAAAATTATAACAGAAGAACGTTCAAACATATTTGTACCCTGCATTTCCTTTTTGGTGTAAAATCTTTTGTGAACCAAATTTAAACTAGGTCCCATGATTGTAAAACAAACATTTTCATGAAACAATATGTAAATAAGCTTGTTTAGGAAATTGGGCTTTATTTTATTGTTTTTCAGATTAATACACCCCCCCTCCTTATTTTAGCATTTTCTTTTAGTTCCAAAAAGAAACTAAACATACTCTTTTGGAAGATATTCTCTCCTCTATGGTATTGGTGGAAGTCTGAACCAAGACAAATCCTAAGACATCTTTGTTGCTAGAGGCAAACTCTGAGGTGGTGGGTGAGCTTTCTGAGAGAGAGTTCTGTATCTAAATGTTACCAACCATTCATTGCTGGAATGCTATTCTTTAAACAAAGAGTGAGTTATTAATTTAGCTGAAGAAGGTGGTTAGTGAGATGTGATGCTTATAAAATATAGAATTGAAGAACATTTTATAAATTGGCTTCCCTGTTCATAAATTTCTCCTTGTAAAACACATACACACACACACACCATTTACACAATGCTTCTTAGAAGCAAAGTAATAATTAAAATATGTGGGAAAATAAAGTTTTCCCTAAAACTGTACTTTTGTAAAAGACTGCATGTACAAAATCAAGTTACTAATAAATGTATATGCACTGTTAGATGTAGGCACATTCCTGCTAAAAGTATCCTTAGCATCCTTCCTGGAGCCTAGTAAACAGTGAATGTTGGTGGAATGGATGAATAAAATTATGCTGTCAAGTATAGCATATTAATTTTAAGTATATGACTTTCTCCAGACTGAATATTTGACTGATTTGATGAAATGGTGACTTGTTACTCAGTAATCTCTATGATTGTTAATATAATTATAGTTAACAAAAAAAGATTTTTTCAGAACTTGCCCTTCTGTGTCTAAGTTATACACAAAGAAACTAAGCATTTTAACCTGGCTTCTTTACGTTAATATGAATAGGTTCCAAGTGTCAGACTGCAGGGGGAAATGAACCTTTGAAGCAATGTAGCAGGTAATGTAACACCAGGGCGGGGGAGCAAGAATTTGTTAGGTGTTGCTTCTCTTTTGAATTCTGTGAATATCCCTCTCTTTGTATCAATCCACACCTGAAGATTAGGTTTATTCCCCTCTGTATAAAACATTCCTTATTTAATGCATTCCACAGCAGCTACCAATTGAATGTGAAACTCAAACCTTGTTTCACTAGTGAACAAAGACCAGAAGGCATTGCATTATTAAAGCTTTTAGCCACTAAGAGGGGTTCTAGGTAAATAACTTGAGGACAGCCCCCACCCCCCTTGTTTTTAAAACAGAAGCAACTATTCAAGGGTAGTACTTTTCTGTAATAAGGTGGCAATTCTTCAATGATTGCATAAAGGCTTTCTTAAAGGGCTTTTTACCTATTAAATGTTTAAAATTGTACCTTGGACTTATAACTTTAAGTCTATAATTGAAACTTTTAGTATGAAAGCTATGAAGTTTTGCTTTTGGATCAAATTCTAGTAGTACAACTTTTATTTTTGTGCCTGAGATAAGAACAACTTATCTTTCATTTTTAGAAAAGGCTTTTAAGACCTTGTTTATGATATAGAATGAGCCCAAGTATTTTTTTTTCCTTGGTTTTTCACGATTTCATTTAATTAATAAAAGACATAGCTAATAATATATACATCAAACACTAATAAAGACTGGCATGTTTGGAGTGATGGCACGACTGGTGGCAGGAGTGATGGGCCACAGAAAGTTCTCTCTACAAAAATCTGCTCTAATACTTTTTACTAATTAGAAATTCATTTACTTAATGGTTTTTTAAAATTGCAGTTATTCTCTGGGAGACATAACCTTAGTCATTCAATTCTTACCAGTTTTTGTAATCAGATTTTGAATACACAGGGGATATGTTGTATATTGATGTTTATAGGCTACTTTTGTTTAGATACTTATTCATTCAATAAATATTTCAGTAGCTGCTATGGTCCAGTTACTTTTCTAGGTGTTTGGGATATATTAGTGAACAAACCGGACAAACATGCAGAATAAATAATAAGTGTTAAGTTTATTACATAATTCAGCCAAATTTACTGAAGTTGCTGAAAATCTTATAATGGAAATTAGGTTTCTTTTGTGTCCTAATAGAAGGCTGTGCATTTATCCTTGCAATCTTGTTTTTTTTTTTTTTTTTTGTGAGGAAGACTAGTCCTAAGCTAACATCTGTTGCCAATCCCCCTCTTTTTGCTGAGGAAGACTGGCCCTGGGCTAACATCCGTGCCCACCTTCCTCTACTTTATATGGGGTACTGCCACAGTGTGGCTTGATAAGCGGTTCACCTGGGATCTGAACCTGCGAACCTCTGGGCAGCCGAAACGGAGCGTGGGAATTTAACCACTACACCACCGGGCTGGCCCCACAATCTTTTTTTTTTTGAGGAATGTTTTCTAATGGGGCTCCACAGACCAGAGCTTTCCATGTGACCTTTGGGACATGGAGTGGGGGTGGGATTTACAGAGTATATGGCTGCTCAGTGATGCTCAGAATCTTCTGCCACCCATCTCCCCAAACCCCTCCATTAAACTAGCTCTACTCCAGTAGTTTACACGTGGGGATTCAGCATAATCTTTCTGTAAAAATAAATGTTCTACTCTAGATTATAAATGGAGTGGATGAGTGTTAGAAAATGGAGAATTATTTTTTCTGTTTGAAATTTGCCTTAAACGTGGTGGTTTAGATGTTCCATAATTAATCTTTGTTGTCATATTAATCTGTGTTCATCTATGAGTTTAATTTCTTTCCTGGCTTTCCAGCTTGGTACAACTGTTCAGGACACTAAACAGACGATTATCTGAAATCCGTAGCTCTTGTAGAATTGGAAGTTTGGAAAAGACCCTGTACAGCATCTAGTATTTGATCACGTTTATTATGCCCACGCCCTCCAGTGATAAAGCCCTTGTTCCCTCTGTTTGCAGCTGCTATTTCTATCTTTGTAATATGCTAGTTTCTGCCTAGAGCAGCTTGAGTTGCTGAGCTTTGGGAAGGAGCAAGACTTATTCAGATAAAGAAATGGTAGAAGGGTGTTTGTGTCAGCTTTTGCCATGATAATGCTGTGTAACAACCCAAAGTATAGTCTTTGGACCCTCTGCGTCAGAATAATCTACAATGCTTGTTAAAACTGCAGATTCCCCTCTCCCACCCTGGACCCGCTGGCTCAAGAATGGAAGCACAGGTGAAAATCTGAAGTATTAACAAATACTGGTGATTCTTAATTCTCAGTACAGTTTAAGAATCACTCTCTTAAACTACTGTTAATATCAGCTTAGATAATGGCAACATTTCTGGTAGCTGTTTCACACTGTGTCTTTTTTTTTATTGAAGCATAGCTTACAGTGAAATTCACCCTTTTTAGTGTACTGAGTTCTGACAAATGCATGCAGTTGTGTGCCTGCCACCTCAATCAAGATACAGCAGTTTCATCACTCTCCAAACTTTCCTTGTGCACACTTTTGTAGATGACCCTTCTCTCCTTACCCCCTGTCCCTGGCAGCCACTGATCTGTTTTCTGTCCTTGTAGGTCCTTGGGGTTTTGCTATTTTGAAAATGTCATATAAATGGAATCATGCTATTTGTAGTCTTTTGAGTCTGGCTTCTTTCACTTAGCATAATGCATTTGAGTTTGTATCAGTACTTCATTCCTTTTTATAGCCAAGTAGTATTCCTGGAATGTATGTACCACAGTTTATTGATTCCCATTTGAAGGACATATGGGTTGTTTCTAGTTTTTGGCAGTTATGAAGTCTCTATGAACATTCTTGACAGGCTTTTTATTTCACTTGAGTAAATGCCAAGGAGTGAGAGTGATGGGTCTTACTGTAAGTGTATGTTTAACTTTATAAGACATTGACAGACCACTTTCCACATTGGCTGCACCATTTGGCATTCCTACCAGCAATGTAAGAGAGTTCTGGTTCTTTTACACCCTTGTCAACACTTGTTGTTATGAGTTCTTAAAATTTTAGTTAGCCATTCTAAAATGTAGTGGTAATGTGTTTGTAGGTGCGCTCTAGTGCCTCATATTGGTTTTAATCTGCATTTTCCTAATGACTGATTGTTTTATTTGAGCCCCTAGCATCCTCTTCTGGACATTAGGCAATAGCCTTCCCCTCCCTGAGGAATTTAGGGATGTCGGGACGAATGACACACACATACCAACGGATGTGAAATAAAATTTATTACATAGTAAATAGCAAAAGGATTCACCAAGGAGAAGGGCTTAGGTTTTATTGAGAGTGAGACATGGTGAGGAAGTGGTTTGTGGTTTGGGAATTTTATTGTGGTTAAGGGATGAGGCCCTTTTGTCAGCTTTGAAATTTCCATTGGTGTCAAGGGAATATAGGCTTTCTTATCAGATTGCTCCGATGTGGGGCAAAGAGGAGAGGGCAGGACTGGGGGGCTTGGAGCTGTCAGCGGTCAAACATCAAAACTTGAGTCTTTCTCTATTACACGAGTATGAGCTCTTTCTTGTGTGCTTATTAGCCATCCATAGATCTTCTCTGATGAAGTGTCTGTTCAGATTACTTGCTCATCTTTTAAATTGGATTGTTTGTTTTCTGAAGTTCTATATTCTAGATACAAGTCTTTTATTGTGTTTTGCAAAAATTTCTCCCAGTGGTTTGATATTTTTCGTTCTCTTAACAGTGTCTTTCAAAGAGTGGAAGCTATGTCCCAGCACTAATTATTGCCATTCTTATTTAATGCAATCATATATTTCTATTTTTTTAACTGATTCCTGTTCAGTTGCCATTCTTCTCCAGTCCTTTTAAACCCACGGGCAGTATCTTAAATATATTCATTGGCAGTATGGATTAGTGGAAAAGAATGTTTTCCAAGTACCCAAACTTTGTCACCTTGAAATTTCTTAGTCATTTTTTTCTATTTTTAATTTTTACTGTGGAAGGCAGAAAGTCTTGAGGGAAGGGTGTAGAAGTTGGCCACCTTCTTATGAAAATTTGGCTCAAGAGAAGGAAAAATAGAGGCTTAGAAATTCTGTAACATAGCTTGAGAGTGGCAGAGCCTGAATTGGACAGCAGGTGTGTCCGACCCAAAGCTTGTGCTTCTTACTATATATGTCCATTCTTCATGAACCATTTTACTTTGTCTCTTCCAGTGAAGAGCCTTAGTTTTTTTGTCTTATATATTAGTGATTTATGGTTTACAAAGAGCTTTGGCTGTCAGCTATTAGGTAATCTTAGAGGCCCTTTCAAGATTTGATCTTCTATGACGTTGTGACTTGGATTAACTCTGGTAAATTCCACCTATCTTCAGCTATTTGTAATTTATTGTGTAAAAGCAGCGATATTAGAAATTTCAAGGATGTTTTCCATAACTTTCCAATCCTTTGTCTTATGGATAATTCCCCCAGAATTTGTTAATGAGAAAAGGTTTTGCCTCTGAATAGCCTTTGGTTTAGATTTTTCCATGGAATTTGCCTTTATTTCATTTTGCATAGACTTAGTAAACATCCTGTCAAAGGCAGATGTGAACTTGGAGTAATCTGGGTTTGTTGTTTCTGTGAACCCTGCAGGCCCCTGGGAATGAGGCTGCTATGCCACATATTTGAGTGTTCTTTCCCTGCTTCTGGCTAGAGTTGACTCATGTTTGTGTAAAGTGGAAGGAAACTAAAGCCTCCTCCTACACTATTGTCTTCCAAAAGAATGCCAACGAAAGAGACCAATTAAAAGATGAAAGCCTGGCAGCGCATTTTCATCTTCTCATCTGCCTGTCCTGGGTGGCCTCCAGGCCCTGTCAAGGAGAGAAAGCAGTGGTGCCTGTGGAAACTAACTCAGTAGTCCGTTGTTCCTGGTTTGTCCCAACCAAAATGGCTCATGAAGAACATGTTGAAATGAAAGCCACATTTTCAGGCTTACCCTTGAATACATAGCTCTCTGAGGCCTGTGATGGTGACTTATAGATCGAAACATTTTACAGTGAGAGAAGATGGAGGAAGCTTTTGATCACCTGGACATAGAAGTATCTGTGGGCTGTAAGGGTTCTGCTCACAATTCGGACATATGGGGAGATTTCACCATACTTCTAAGAAACTCTCCGACACCAGCTGAGTGTCCTACAATTCACCTCAATTCTGACACTACCTGCCTGGAGATAGCATCAGATTCCAGGTTAAGGGCTCAGTCCCACAGACTGCCCTCTACTTCAGATGCCGGTTACAAGCCCGGGTTGTTACCTGTATTCTGACTGACTGGCCATAGACCAGAGGTTTCCATGACCCCCTCCTTGGGTTCTAATTAATTTGCTAGAGTGGCTCACAGAACTCAGGAAACCCATTTACTCACTGCATTACTGGTTTATTACCAAGGATATGAATCAACAGCCAGATGAAGAGATATACAGGGCAAGATGTGGGGAAAGGGTGCGGAGCTTCCATGCCTTTTCTGGGTGTGCTACTCTCCCCAAATCTCCGTGTGTTCACCAACCCAGAAGCTCTCCGAACCCCGTCCTTTTGGTTTTTATGGAGGCTTCATTACACAGGCATGCTTGATCAAATCATTGGCCATTGGCAATTGATTCAACCTCCAGCCCCAAATCCCTCTCCCCTCTTCAGAGATTGGGGGTTAGGGATGGGACTGAAAGTTCCAACCCTTTAATCACAAGGTTGCGTCCCCTGGCAACCAGCCCCCCATCCTTAGGCGAGGTCCAAAAGTTGCCTCTGATTGCTCCCATCACTTAGCAAATTACAGGCATTTTCAGAGCTCTGTGCTAGAAATGGGGACAAAGACCAAATATATATATTTCTTAGTATAAATCACAATATCACAGGCCATAATTATGTATATAAAATAAGGGCTGATAAATAGGTTGAAAATGGGTATCAGTTATTTCACTGGGAAATGAGGCCCTATCAAACCAAGATTTCCCTCTTACTTTTTTTTACCCCCTGTAAGGGATAAAATATATTGAAATTGGCTTTGTGGGAGGGGGTTTTAGGTATGACAGACTAATGGAATGTGTGCAGAAAGGTCTAGGCAAAGTTTATGGAAAGAATACTTGAAAACGAATCCTTACAATGAAAGAGGAGGAACATTTAGGAGAAGACAGGGACGTGTGCAATTAGTCATCCTATGGGGAATGAGGGACACGTTACAGGTTTTGCCTGCATGAAGGGTATTATCCCCATTCTGGATTTAGTATTAGTGACGCCTTCCAGGATATGTTTCTGTAAAGTGACTTCTGGTTATATCAGAGGGCTAAAACTTGACTGTCTTTAAATCTGTTTTGTTAGAAATATTCTGCTGTCATATCAGATCAGAGTCTTAAGTGACTGGAATAATGGAAGGGTAAGTTTCGAAGGAAAAGGACTTGGGAAAGTTCGAGAACACAGTTTGGGATAGTTTGGGAGAAAGCTCTAGTGGGGGTTAGCACTTTTGAGCCACCAGAGGGCAGGATTCATTCAAGTATATTGAACTCTATTGTAGAGTTCCAGTGAGAACCGGGGGAAAGGAGAGCAACCTTAGTAGTGAACACAACTTTGTATTGATTTTATACTTGAATCCCCTCTTCTCTACCTGGCTAACTCCAATAAAATGTTGTTTTTTTCTGTCAAACTTACTTTCTCCCACACAGAGCCATTCCACAGCTTTCAGTACATATCTCTGTGTAGTACTTACTATGTTTCCTTTTTTATTGAAATATTTTATTTGAAGGAACATAAAAATTAATTGCTTTTACCACGTGGCTGTGAAGTATTAACTCCACTGCCTTCCAATAAAGATTTAATAATTACTTTTAGAACATTAAAATAATTAAAGTCATTTGTAAAGACAATATCAATTGAGACTCTCTTGGCACTTATGACTAATCCATTAATAAACAAATAGCAATCTTAAAAACAAAATTCCAGAATAAGCACTGGTAAATTGAGTTAAAGTATAGGAAGCTCATTGGCTGTCCTCTACCAAATGGATGAAAACTAAAATGGATTTTATACTGTAGGTCTATATAGTGTTAAAAATCCTGTCATTTTCCTCATATGTATGCTTAGATTACGTGTACAAATAACAGAAAGCTCCATTTCATTGATTTCACTAGAATAAACTCCTTAGAAAAAGATTGGAAAGATTCTATAATTAGCTCCCACATTTTATACTTATTTTTTCTACTCCTGTCAGTTTCCTCACACATTCAACACAAGCAGGAAAACCTTTTCAGGAAATTGAGCACTTGGAGCTCACAAATGTATTGAAGGATACCGGCCAAGTTACATATATCCATATTGTTTTAGTTTCCCATCTATTCTTTGCTTCAAACTCCCAAACAAGTTTATTCTTTTCTCAAACAACCTGTGAATTTTCAGCATCCTTTTTGGCTTTTACAAAGTTGTGGCTGGCAACAGCTTTGACGGTTTTTACCCCAAGCTCTCTTGTAGCTATCTGGTTGCCAAATTCCTCAGCCTTCTCTATGCTCCACTTGTCCACAGCCTGGTCTCTGCTCTTGAAGACCTGACTTATCAATTCTTTTTCTTTTCTTCAAACCTATCACTGACTCCAAAATATTGAATACATTCTTTCCACTTGGTTTTGTTTTAAGATTGTTCCACGATGCAGTCTATATGGAAGTCAAAATATAACGATGTACACCTGAAATTTGTGTAATGTAAAACAATGTGACCTCAATAAAAAAATAAAAATAAAATAATAAAAATAAAACTGAATGACAGGGAAAAAAAGATTGTTCCTTATGAGATGCCCCTTTGTTCTTCAATTTATCTTTTCTGGAGAGTTTCTCCCCACTGCTCCCCCTGCAAATCGAGGTTGGAGTTTTATGTGTGGAATATTTTTTACACAATTCTTGAAATTTATTCAGTTTTTGGTCTATCTGTAGAGAAATCTGAGGTTTGTTTTTCCAATTATCTGATCTTTCTCTTCCTGTGAGTTCAGGCTTCATCTTCAGAGTTCAATGCACCATCGCCTCACTTAGGCCAGGAGGGAGCAGCCCACTCCACATCTTTTCTTAAAGTTCAAGTCTTCAAGAGGGTAGTTCCAGAAAGGTATACCTTTTCCTACCTGGCTGCACACCCAGAAGTCTGTTGACTTGGGGGCAAACTCCTGTGCCCGTGTGGGGAGAATTTCCTTCTGGGCACAGGACCAAATGCTCAGATGTCAGGTAGGAGTTCTAGCCTGTTGACATTTCCATGAACTGTAGGTGTTTTCCAGGATATGGCGAGTGTAAACATAGTCCATTTTCCCAATGAGGAAGATCCTCATCCCTATCACTATAGTTGGGGTGGGACAGAGAATCCCTCCCCCACCAAAGAGCTGGAAAGGTGCTGAGCTGCTCCTTCTGAGGAAAATGTGGGCCTGGCCAGGATCTTCTGTGGCCCCATCCAACTACATCGGGCTTCCTGGAAGGCCCTCCAGAACTGAGCCCATATTTTATTTTGTGTTTTGTCCTGTATTTGAAAGATCCTGCAGGGCATGCTGTGTTTTGTGTATATTTATATCTTTCCTGGCATTTTGGCACTAATGTATTTGAATGAATAAATGAAAGCACTTGATAATTTGTCATTGACAACAGTTGGCAAACTTTTTCTGTGAGGGGTCAGATAGTAAATATTTTAGGCTTTATCGGCCATGGGCCTCTGTTAGGTCTACTCAACTCTCTCCGTCCATTGTAGTGAAAAATCTCATTGCAATCAATTGGCGTCTGTGTTCCAATAAAACTTCATTTATAAAAACAGGTGGCAGGCCTGGCTTTGGCCCACAGGCCCTCGTTTGCCCATCCCTAGTTTAAGATGTGATTTTCCATAAAATTCCAAAAAAGTTTTATAAGTTATTTTGTCTCCCACATTGCTTTAACATAGTACTAAGTAAATGCATAAAGTATGTTGATTCTGTTGAATGGATGGATGAGCAATTGTTTCCAATGGCTGAATAATAATTATAGCTACTTTTTCAAATCTTCAAGGAAGTTTTCAGAGAATATGTAAGGGATCGTTGATATGTTGTATTTATAAATATTTATTGTAAAACTGGAGATTTGATTTTAGTAAATGAAAAGTTTTGATAAGTCTATTTGGAGTACTCTTTAAACAAAACTGGAAGGTTTTACTAAATTAAACTGTGCCTGAGAAGAGTGTTTTTAAAAAGCTCTAAAAAATTAGTTTTCCTTCAGGTAATGTGAAGATAGCCAAAATACCTCACTGTTTATAGACCAGTGACCTAATGTTTGAAGTATTATTCATCCCATCAATCCCCTGGGTGTGTGTTGAGTAGAGGATGTTTATTTAGTTTCGTTTAAAAATGCAGAATGGTTTATCATAAGAAAAAATGCAGGATTTGTATGGTCTTGGCCTGACTTCATGTCACAAGTTACTTACTGTTAAATGTAACATGGAAATGTTTAATATCACATCAAGGTCATCCTTGCAGCCTGCTACCCTCGTATGTCCTTCCCGTCAGCCTTTGTTCCTACCCAAGAGGGAGAAATTTCGGTCATGGTGCTCAACACTTGGCTTCCGGGCCCAGTGCCTGTACTTCATCCCAGACCTTGCCACTCTGCCCTCGGGAACAATTCCATGGTGAACACTCCAACTTTTGCCCCTTTCCTGACCTCCCCCTTTTCCTCTTTGCTGTCAGAGAAACCCAGTCCTCTTTTTCTCTGGTTGCCTTCCCCAGTGGAGTTTGGAGTTTGTTGTCTCTCCCACACCCAGCATCCCTCAGAGCTGGAAGAAGTGGCCACTTCCAGACAGTTAGCCTGAGATGTCCCCATAGAAATATCTATGCCTTACACCATTTGGTTAAACTACCCAAGATCCCACCTCCTCATTATTATGCTGACCTCTCATTTGCTCCTCTTTATTCGGTGAAGACTTGAGCACCTGCCTCACTGCTTTCCTCCCACCCTAACCCTGCCATCATCCTGGGTGAATGCAGTGTAGACCTGGAGGGCCCATCAAGTTCTCTTACCTCCCAACCCATGACTTCCACTTCTACTCCAGCTACTTTCTTTGACGTCCTAATTCTGGATGTAATTATTTCCTGGGAAGGCTTCACTTTTGCATTATTAAATCCCAGCATCTTACTCTGCAGCTTGCTCAACATCTTACCTTGCAGCTTCAACTAAACCCGCTTAGTCAAAGCCTCTTTACTCTCTTCCTTCTCAGCAGCCTCCTGTCTTTACTTCCCTCTCCTGCTTAATGTAGTCTGCACAGTCTAATACTAAGCCACTTTTTTGACAATGTCATCAGACTTGCTCTATTGTCCTCTCACAGCTACCTGGGAAAACTCAGCTATTGACAGTCTGCTCAGATATTTCTTGATCTGCATTAGCTCCAGATTGCCCAGACCCCAGTTCTGTGGAGTGGGTCACAAGCCAACAGACTCCAGCTAATTTCAGTCATTAGTCCACTTCGCGTCTCTTATTTAAGAGGCTGTTTACCCATGACCTGCAGGAATGCTGCAATTCCATAAATTCTTCTCTAGTTACTTTAGGATCCTTTATGCATGCATACAGCAACTCATATTTCTTCTGGGATATCCAGTCAAGCTTTAGCTCTTTCACCCTGGAGCTTCACTTCATACCAGTTATCAAATGACTGTGCCTCTCAAAGCATGTCTTCCTGGAGAATAACCTCTCTCTAGGAGATTTAACTCATTTCGTCAAGGCTTTTATAGAAGGCGGATGATACTGGTGATCTTCAGTCTTATTTTGACTTCCACCTTTGGATGGTAAAAGAAGGCCTTTTAGGCAAATATGAAGCAATTCAGGAGCATCTTGCCTTGCTTAGACAAGCTAGGATTAATAAGGCGCTGTGCATGTCCCTGTGTAAGTTGGTCTGCTCATTCTGAGGATTAAGAGTATGTTGTAGAAGCTGTAACTTTGCTGGCTTTCTCACGCTGAGATGCTGGGAAGCGACATGTCTGGTTCTCCGTGATCTATGAGGGAGCTATTATTTTGGGTCAAGTGTGTGGGTAGCTGTAGTACCCGGCCTTTTGTGGTAATACAATTAACTCAGTGGCCTGGAGTATCAGCTTAGGGTTCAAAAAAGTAATTAGTATTCATGACATAAACTATCATTGTTCTCATCAGCAAAAGCACTTACTAAACACCCACATTTAAAAAAATGTACAAACACAGATGAGTAAATAATGAAGGTAGTTTTAAGTCTTTTTGTGTAGCACTGACATTTGTTCTATTATTAGCCTGTTTCTGAAATATGGGCTTTCATTGTGTGGCCATTAAGAAATTCATCAAAATTTCATACCACTTGTGGGTTTCCATTGTCCCTGGCTGCCATCTGGCTCTGCGTGAGGCTGGGGTGATAATTCTTTCATGTGGCCTCCTAGTCCTCCTCCTCACCTCTCCTGAATCGGTTTGCCTGCTTCTCCAGCTTTCTGTCTCCTGACTCCCTCCTCTGTTCCAGGATGTATGATAACTGTCACTATTCTTTGTTAAGGGAGGAAAATATTACTTAATGCTGGTGTTCACCTTTTCCTTTTCCCCTCAAGATGTTACTTAGGTCTCTCGTGTGCTGCCAGAAGCTCTGAGTGTTTTTCCACGGCGCAGGTACTGTCTGTCTGACCTAGGACTCTTGTTTCTGAATTGTGGCTTGAGAGGCAGCCAGGCTGGCTTGCTTCCCCAGCTCCTCCTCCTTTTCATGGCTGATTTCTGTGGGTGCCAGGCAGCTCCCTGGTCTTCCTCTACCTCATCACACCTACGTTTTTTTCAGTACGTCAAAATCTTTTTCCTGAACTGTGCTCTTTGAGTTTCTGAATCTGAATCAAACCTTCTCTATATACCTCAAGCAGCAGTTTCTCTTTTTTGTTTAACCTTTTTGCCTTCAGGAGAGGTAAATTAAGATAATTTTTATTACTCACATATACTTGTTGTGCATGTTACACAGTGGGGGATGGCAGGAGAAGATGTGTAAACCATTGATGGAGGTTCCTGACCCCTAAAAAGTTTCAATCTAGGACAGAAGAGAAGATGACCAATAATGGTGACATAAGGCAGAGTGGTCTGACTACTGAATTAGTGGCTTAGAAAATTGGTGTCACAGCTGATGTGGAGGGAGAAGGAATCTTTTGGGGGCAGTGGTGTTTGGGGAAGACAGTGGAGAGGTATAATTTGCATTTTTAAGAGGGAGGGAGGAAGGTATTAGGGGATATTGAGTTCTTGTGTTTAGGTAGAATCAAGGATTCACATGTGAGAACCAGGGGATGAAAGGCCTGATGGTAGGTTGGAAGGCCTTACTCAACAGGCCAGTGGGCCTTTGGAAGATTTTGAGCAGTGGTTTTTTTCTGATAAAACCTTTTTTTGATTTTTAAGGAATGAGAGGCAGGGATCAAAGTGCAGAGTAGATTGGGAGGCGATTAAGGCAGAACAATCAGTAGGAGGTTATTCAAGTGCTCATCTGCCAGGAGAGAAGCTCAGGACTGGGGTGGAGAGAATTACATGGATTTGGAGGGACAAGGAAGGTTCATTCTGATGTTTTGAGTCTGGCCATCTGGGAGAATGCTGGTTTCATGATTTCAATAGAGAGGTGACGTGTGTCAGTTCAGTCCTGGGTGAGAGGGTGAGGTCTGTTTTACATGCTGGCCTTGCAGTGAGGTAAGGGTGCTCAAGAGGAAAAGTTCAGCTGGGAGCTGTAACTGTGAGGCTGGAGGGAAGCCCAGGGAAGGACCAGAGTTATAAATTTAGGACTACCTGCTTGGAGTTTGCACTTGAATGAATAAAGTTGAGAAGGTGGAGGAAGAGCACCAAGCAGGTAAGCTCAAGAAGAATTTAAAGGAGGGAGTGGTTGGCAGATCAAGCTTCACAGTTTCGAGAAGAGTGAAGTAATCATCTTTGAGAAGCCTTCCAGATTAACCCATACTCTCCTACCTCCCACACAGTCTGTCACACCCAACTGCTCTCTGCCATAGATCCTTCTTGGTTTTGCCTAAACATTCAGGGAAAGTTCTTCAGTTTGTTATATTTGGCTGCCTGCCCCTGTTATCTCCCTTCTGATGTGTAGTTCTAGGCTTGGAGAGCAGAATCCATGTATAATATAAACTCATAAGCCTCATAGAACCCAGATTCTTGAGCTCCCTGGTGCTCTATTGGACAAGACAGAAATTATCCAGAGTACTGAGAAGAATTTTAGAAGTCTCACCCAATGAAGACAAATTACATGTTTGGCCTCTGAACATTTTCTATATCAAGAGTTTACTTTCTCCAAAAATACGGATCATTGCAATTTGGAAAATTTTATTATGGTAGAAAGTTGTTCCATGTCGTGGGTCCCAAATCTGTGGTTAAACAGATTGTATACTTTAGTGTGCACATTTTTCCACAAAAGTTTAAAAATCTGTGTGTTCCAACACCAGTTTTGTTAGAAACACATCAGAATTAATAAAGGTAACAGACTAGTGGTGTTATGTCAAACTCCCTTTCTTTTTCACCAAATGTAACTTGATGTTGTGTTTTTAACTTTGTCATGAGCTGTTTTGCTATGTTCTTTCTGCCCTTGGATCTAGTCATTAAAAATGGGAGAGGACAGCAGTCCCAGGGCTGCAGTTTATACCTCTGCAGTACCAGAAACATGCCAGCAGGTGGTAGCAGAGAAGAGGAACTGATTCTCTGCTTGGTTTTCTTCCACTTTACCAATAAAGAACCAAAGTGTTTCGAGTTGTGAGATGTGGAGATGATTTAGTCCAAATTCTTTTTCTTATAAGGAAAGCAAGACTCATCAGAGTCCAGTGTATCTAACACTAAACCAGTGTTTATCAGAGACCAGTCATAGCAAGACTCAGAAAGGGCACTTCTGGAAAATCCACTTCCAGATGTCAATCTAGGCTCTTTGAATCAGGATCTCTAAGACAAAGGCCTGGGACCTGCATTGTTTTACAAGCATCACAGGTGATTCTTCTACAAGCTAAATTCTGAGTCAACAAGTCTGAGTCGTTCCTACAGGGCAGGAGTTACGCGAGGCCTTGAGATACAATGGAAAAACCACACGTAGTTTCAAACTGACATGCCTGCGGGGGCCAGCCGGGTGGTGTAGTGAGCAAGGAGGAGTGGGTGTAAGCTGATGGGAGCGTAGGGTCTGTCACTATCTGGAGAATGTATTCTCTCCAGAGCAGCCCGTCATTTACTCAGGGCAGCCAGTTGTGGCTGTGGGGTAATGCATGCCCAGCGTTGCCAGACTGTTTCTTTTTTAAAGAGAAACTAGCAATCCAGATCTTTGTTTCATATTTCCCAACTTCAACATACCGTGTGGGCCAAACAAAACATGTCTACAGGTTGGATTCAGCCTATAGGCTGTGAAGTCTCCTTTAGGAACTTAGGCCAGTAGGGGAACCATGAATGCGAATACACATTTGCCATTGGTGATGTGAACGACATGCGTAGACATGAGTAGAAGGTTCGGTGTGGGCAGAGGGAGCCATCAACACTGCTGGAGGGAGGTAAAGCAGACTTCTTGGAGTTCTAAGGTCACCAATATATTTTGGGAAAAACAATCTCATTCATTCATATAGGTAGAGTCTTCCCTATATAGGTGAGAGTGTTCCCTAACAGGGAACACACATATTGATCTTTTTATGTCTCAATATGCCAGAATAGTGTTAAAAAATTATTCTTAGTGCTTCAACTTTTATAGCGTTGAAGCAAGTGATTTTAATAAAGAGAAGTAAAATTATTGCTCAGTCAAGGCTATTTTTTTGTGTGTGAGGAAGACCAGCCCTGAGCTGACATCCATCGCCAATCCTCCTCTCTTTGCTGAGGAAGACTGGCCCTGGGCTAACATCGTGCCCATCTTCCTCTACTTTATATGGGACACCGGCACGGCATGGCTGACAAGCAGTGCAAAGGCGGGCGCCCGGGATCCGAACCCACGAACCCCGGGCTGCCAAGTGTGAACTAAACCGCTGTGCCACCGGGCTAGCCCCTTAGTCAAGGATATTTTAAATAATAATTAGATGTGTTGTGGAGTCATCAGCATATCTACTTTTGAGATAAACTGTAAACTTTGTTGAGATCTATTAAGGTCCTAGAAAGAATCTAGGAGAAACTTTGTTCCTACAAGTTGTTTGAGGAGAACTGATTTCTTAACCGTTCTGGTCTTGGAACTGAAATTAATTCACAGCAGGAGTCAATGTGGAGATGCTATAAGCCCATTTGCTGTGGCCCTCTTTGTTCCACCTTAAGTGTGTTTTCTGCTTTGAAACTGTGTAAGTAAAGTGAATTATGAAAAACCATAAATGCACTTAAGGAAACTTAGGTTTTGGAATTGTTTGGATATGATGCGAAGATGACACATTTAAAAAGAGAAAGATAGATGCAAATGAATAAAAGGAAACATAATTTAATAATAAAACTTTTCTGTGTGTGAGGTAGAGGGGCTGGAAATTCCACTTTGCAAATTTAGACCTATTCCTATGAAATTGTATATAACTTTCTAAGGGAAGTAGGCATTTAGAGTACAGAAATTACTTTAATAGCTTAATTTATATTGAACTTCTTTTGTGTATGGGGTATAAGATGGTATTGGGGGCCTTTTGTAACTATCTTTTTAAAAGTCGTCTTTACTGGATTTGAATAAAATGTACAAATTTCTAAGCATACAATGCATTTTTTTAGAACATATTTATTGTGATATAATTCACATACCATTCAATTCACTCTTTTAAAGTGTACAATTCATTGGTTTTTAGTGTATTCACAGAGTTGTGCAGCCATCACTACTGTCTAATTTCAGAACATTTTCATCACCCCAAAAGAAACCTTATGCCCATTAGCAGTCACTCCCCATTCTTCCCTTCTCCTAACCTCTGGCAACCACTAAGCTACTTTCTGTTTCTATGGATTTGCCTATTGCGGGCATTTCATGGAAATGGAATCATACAATATGGGGTCTTTTGTGTCTGGCTTCTTCCATTTAGCCTCATGTTTTCAAGATTCATCCTTGTTGTAGCATGAATCAGTACTTCATTCCATTTCATGGCTGAATGATATTCCATTGTATGGTTGTACCATAGTCTATTAGTTCATCAGTTGATGGACATCTGGATTGTTTCCATTTTTGGCTAATATGAGTAATGCTATGAATATTCATATACAATTATTTGTGTGGACATAAGTTTTTATTTCTCATGGGTATGTACCTAGGAATAGAATTGTAACTATCTTTTTGCTTCCTAGAAATTAATTGTTGAGTGGAAGGAAGGTTGACAAATGGGTACCAGAAGGACTACATTGTTCGCTTGCAGTAGGAATCCATCAAGAATCATTTAGGAAGCTCCTCAACTCCATCCCTTAGTATCAAACTTACACTGGAGAGTAAAGCATGTCATAGGTACCAGGGGTGTGACTATAAATTTGAAGTTCGTATAAACTAGTGACTCTCACCTGTAATATAGACACCTGTTTCCCAAAATGAATGCTTCCCACAGTGATGACTCTCATGGTAATTCACAGGGAGATAAGCAAGTAGTTGTTGAGACTTGCTAATGTGCGTGTGAGACATTTCTGCAAAAAACAACTACGTCTCTTGATTCTTGAGAACCCATGATTATATTAAGCATTTGGACTATACTTAAAATATTCTGATAATGGATGCGCACATTTGCGTGTGCCTTGTATACTAGTTGTTTAAAAACTCCTTGATCTAGAAAAAAAAGCTTTATGCACTAGACCAGGTTTTTGGTCGACTTCTTTCCCTTGGAATATTTTCCCTATTGTCTGCAACAGAATACGTTGGAGTATGAACCTGTATTTATAGACAAAATGTATTTTATACTTTACCCTTTAGAAGGAGTTTTTGTGATTGTTAACAAAGTATAGCTGTAAAACTTGAGCACATTTGTGTGTGTGTTTTCAGTGAACTTAACTGGCTGCTCATAGGGCCCAGGTTGTCTTGGATTTTATGTATTGATGGAACCTGGCATGTCAACTGTCAGCCCTGGAGCAATCGCCCTTTCTTCTCTTGGTTTTATTTAGTTCTTTTCTGTTTTTCATTTTGGGCTTGTTAATAATTGTGGTTTAGTAAAAATGATTTGAGTCTGTAAGCTACAAGTTGGTAATGGTATAGGGAAGTGGCCACTTCTCCTGGGTCAGAAATCATGTTTAGACTCGTTGTTTTTTTTGCCCCCCAAATCTGAGTATAGCTGACATTTGGCCTACTGATGATTGAGTGAGAATTTTGCATGTTTATAAAGATAGTTGGCTTTGAACTATCCAGGACACAACCAGGAGCTTTGCATTTGGCTGTCTGTTTTCCCTACCTCCTTCCTGGCTATGAAGACTTGTGGGCCTTTCCCAAGAGAAGTGGGACGTGTAATTTACACTAGCCATGGAGATGAAGGTCTTAATGGGGACAGTGAAGCAGGAAAAATGTTTAGACTTTTGACCACCATGAGATTTTTAGATTCCATTTAGAATTCAGTGATCTCTGCAATTCTGATTACCACTATCTTAGAAGACTGTGAGTTGGCTTTGGTTTTGCTATCAAGAAATATTAGTGTTGGCAAAAAAGGTCCTAGTGTACTCTGGGATATGATGTAATATGGTGTCAAATCTTCAGAGAGGCCAGTGATTTGAGAATTATGTTGCTTAAAGCAATGTTATTTGCTGAATATACAATATAAGTTAACCAAGAACATGCTGTAATTCAGAGGGCTAACCACATTTTAGAGAGATGCCATTTTGACCACACATTTCCAAACAGGGTTGGACTTTTAAAGAGGAATTTCCAAGAATTGCATCATCTTACTTTTTATATTCATAGTGCCAAGCACCATGCCAGGTACATGCATAGCATTTGTCATTACATGATTTTTGAATAAATGAATACTTTCTTAGTATCTTAGTTAAAATTAAGACAGATTATTTAAATGAAAAGTTAAATTCTAACCTGTTCTTTAGTCTGGAAAAACTTCCATGCAGCAAATCAATAGTGGTGACAAGCTCTCAACTTTGAAGTTTTCATCCTAGAATATTTGTTCTCATAAAGGTGAATCACTAGAGTGACATGTTTCTGTGGTCTCTTGTATGTTTTTGTTCTTGAGCTGTTGGTGAAATGAGGATGGGTTCACTCCTGTGCAGTCGAAGGCTACTTTAATAAAGTGATTTCAGGAACTGAGACATGTTCTTCCTCCAAAACACAGCCAACCACTCATCCCCCTCACCCCACATACCTGAAATTTAACCATTAGCTTTGTCTTTTTTTTTTTTTTTATCTTGTTCTTCCTTGCTTAAAATATTTGTAGGAAGAGTGATTAGATTTAACATGACCAGTATGTGTAAGCTGTATTTCAGCCAATGAGAAGTTGGGTAAGACAGTCCTGCCCTCGAGAGTTTGCAGTATAGACTGGGATGGCCAGGGCCTAGGGAGTTAAGTTCCTAATTCCATTGTAGAGTTCACTCTGTGCTTGATAGACGCTCTCATTGGATGCTCAGTGCTTGTTAGTTAGGGAGCTACTTACTGACTTAGGTCTCAACTCAAGCAACCATATTGTGACTTAGTTTCCTCATGTATCAGTGGGGTAAAAGCTGCTACCGCATAAGGCTGCTGTGAAGGTTAAGGGAGGTTGTGCACAAGTAAGAGAGTAAGTGTTGGCTGTCTCAGTCTGAGCTCCTGTTTTATAGCTGAAGAAACCAAGGCCTGGAGAAGTTAGGAGACTTATTCTTCATTACACAAGGAAGGAGTCTGAGTCCCATCTCAGCTTCTTTCACTCCAAGTTCCTTTTGATTAGGGATGCAGTATTAGGGTAGTTTAAAAAGGACAGAGCCCATCCTTTGGGGGAAAACTGGCTTTTTTAACATCATAAATAACATATTCAATAATTTTACCCTGGGAAAGGAAAGAGCTAGGAGATAGATATTTGTTGTCTTTAAGTTGTATTTAGTTCTTACCTAATGTTTTTGGTTGTGCCATAATCCTTGCATTAGTACGTTTTTGGCATGTGTGACCAATGAGATCTGTCAAAGTTATTGCATCATAAATAATGATATGGACGTCTCATGGAATTCACTATAAAAATTGGACCTGTTTTGTGGAGTCATGGGGATCATGTAATGGTTGCTTCAAAAATGAAGTTTAATGGAAGAAAGGAGAGAGGGGTGTTTTTAATTCTTTGACAGCTTTAGAGGCTGATGGAAAAGCATGGCAGCTCCTGGATATGTGCCGCCTGGGGCTTCTCGCTGTGGAAACAACGCCCTGTGTGGGCCCTCTCATTTGAAGGTGAATATTTAGTTATCTCCTTGATTGGAAAAATTAAAGCAGAGCCATCTTTTGTGAAGTGTTTGGTTTCCTGAGTTCCACGGGGGCTTCTGATGGTAAAGGTTCCTTGGTGGGTGTTTTTTGCATTACTTATGTTGAAATGACTGGCATGATGACGATCATATGTGTATATCTTAAATATCATGATCTAGTAGCTGATCAGTCAATTAGTAAGTAACTTCATTCGGAATCAACTGTGAGCCCAGTTGAAGCTCATAGCCTAATTTCTGTCTTCCCCCATTCCCCTTTTTAAAACAAGCTTAAACGGGCACTGTGATTCGCACAAAAATATGGTAGAGAGTGCTTTGGGGATTCTAAACATCTTTTAAATGGCTGCTTCAAAGGAATTGAAAACTTGAAACGAGAGGAGTGCCTGCCGACTTGCATTCGTGGGTGTTTGGCTGATAAACAGTCTGGTATGAAGTGTGCTTTGAGAAGTTCCCAGAATGTTTGGGATTTAAGTCATGTGGATTATGTGGTCAGAATTGGAACTGAGAGATGCAGCTTTAGAGAAACTTGTTGCTTATATTGGTGGGAAATCTCATCCAGTGAGAGGATTAAAATAAAACCATAAAGAACACAGAAAAGGGTATGAAGATAATTCCCATTTGTTTATTAAATTAATGCATTCCATAGCAAAAGAGTTGGGTTTTTTGAAATTTGTGAACTCAGCACTTACTGCCTGTATATTTAGCTGATAGATATTTTCTTCCATAAAATATACCCTTTAAAAACTTTGTATTAAGGGCCTCTTTGGAGGCTACAAGTGGTAAGACAGGTTTGGTAGCAGTGTTTGTTCGGAGTATGCTTTGGCGTGCTGCTCCACCCTTAATATGCTTACTATGCTCGGGGAGAGTAATTATAACTTCACAGGAAGCTCTCGGCCAAGAGCCTCACACTTGGCCCTGTCCCTTCTTTGTTTCTTTCCAACAGGATGGCGGTCAGCACACAGGGACACATGGCTGGAAGAAGCATTAGCCTTGACTATAGTGTGTAGTCTTTTTTTTTGAGAAGGGTCAAATATTTTCACATATCATTTGTGTACAGCGAAGTAGATAGGGCAAATATTTCTTTCCCTCTAAAAATTAGGGGACTCAGGCCAGCCCTGTGGTGTAGTGGTTAAGGTCAGTGTGTTCTGCTTTGGTGGCTAGGGTTTGTGGGTTTGGAGCCTGGGCGGGGACCTACGCCACTTGTCAGCCACACGGTGGTGGCATCCTGCATACAAATAGAGAAAGACTGGCACAGATGTTAGCTCAGGGCAAATCTTCCTCAGCAAAAAAATAAATAAAGAAGTAAATATATAAAAATGAGGGGACTGAGCAGTGACTTATTAGACCTGTGTAGAGTGAGAGGGGTGCAGGATTAAACCCCAGGTCTTCTCCTCCGATGTACGTCTCAGATCATTTCAGGTGGTAATGATTTTATTTAACTGCGTTAGGAAACTATAGAAAGAGGCAAGGACGAAGAAAAAGAACAAGTTTTTATAGAAGGCAAGGTGTGGCTGTTTGACCACATAGTGATTACTCCTGTTTGTGTTAACTTTTGATAACTTAAGTGGGAAGCACACAGTCTCTGTTTAGCTCCTATGAATCACGACCTCATTACGTAAAATGTATGGCACCTCGGATAACTTGCTAATGAGTAAGGTTCAAAATTATTGAAAAACTCAGTGAGTAATTGTTAGGTTAGAACTACTAGACAAACAGTTCTTTCAAAATTCTGGAATTTCTTTCAGCGTACTGAATTCTTCTTAGAATGAGGGTGGGTTCATATTTTAAAGTATGATTTAGTTTCTTTGAACAAACTGCCTTCACTATATTTTGAGGTCCTTGGTAGATCTCTATAATTTTCATAGTTTCCAGGATACTGAAGGTAGGCTGGTGGATTTTTATAATGTGGTAACTCAGTTTCTTCCTTTAAGTCAAGAGTGTTACATCCGGCAAAACTGACTTTGGTTTGTTTGCTGAGAGGAAACTTTTAATCATTCTGCAGCTGGATCACGACAGCTAATACTAGCTGACATTTCTGAATGATCCTCTACAGTCAGGTGTGGGCTGATCTCAGCGTAACTCTGTGGGAAAGGTACTTTGTATCTCCATTGAACAGATGAGAAAATTAAGAGGTGAAGCAGCTTCTCTGGAGTTGTAGGTAGAAAGTGGCAGAGCAGGGATTCACAGGCTCCAGAGACAAGAGCTGGCCTAGATGCCACGTCATATGTTTCTTAAGGAATATGGCCCAGGCAGCCTCTATAGAGTGAAAATTCTTGCTATAAATTTATGCTTTCTTTTTTGGTTTCAAACTCTTGGAAAAACTTTTTTTGTTTTAGTTCATTAGGGGTCTTAGATGAGTTTATATTTATTATATGGATATATAGATTGTTAATTAAAATTTTTACTTTACAATCAGATGTTTTGTGTTATTGAGGTTGGGGTAACTAGTATATCCAGTATGAACTTTTTCTGATGTTCATGAAAATGTCCAGAGAAACACTTAAAACATTTAAAGAGAATTTTTCATTTTATTAAAGTTTAGAGTGCCATATTCTCTCTCTCTTACACACACAATCATTATGTTAAGACACAAATCTCTTTTATCCAGGAAAATTGAAAAAAAGTTAATTGAGCATTTTTTATTTACTGAGTTACCTTTTATACTCTTCACAGTGGCGGATTATTTTTGAAGGCATATTGCATGGTAAAATACACTAATTTAGATTTAAAAAATCTGACTAAAGATTGAAGACAATTTAATTCTTTTAATTTAGAAACGTCTAGTGTCTGGGGCAGACGAGAGACTCTCTTACTGAGTACTTGTAAAATACTGTAGGTTTTGGGTGTCCGTTGCATGTGGATGGTTCTGTAACTTTCTAGAAAATTAAGCTTTCTGAGTCTTAATCTTCTTACTGGTAAAAGGGGAATAGTAAGGATTATTAAATTTAAGGATTGTGTGGATTTCAAGCATAAGAACTGGTGTCTTCCTCTTCCTTTATCCTTTAGATGTAACAGACACAGGAAATTGACCTAAATCTGATGGATTTTGACCCCTTTTGAATGTTGTTTTTTAAATAGTAATTAATTTGTAGATCTATTGCATGAGAAACACCTGTGGTTGCTACAGATATAAATAAGCAAAAAATATTAAAATTAGCTATAATTCCACCACTTAGAAAGAATTGCTATTAACATATTTATTCCATATTTACTTATATAATACATACTTAGAGTTACAGTAATTAGGCTCAAACTCCATGTATTGTTTCATGACTTGGTTATAATTAATATATTAAGTATTCTTTACAAGTAATAAATCTACTTTCATGACATGAGTTTTAATTTCATGTAGTTTTCTGTCTTATGGTTATATCATAATTTAACCAATTTCTTACTGTGGGGCATTCATGACGTTTATAATCGTTGCTATTATACATAACGCTGTGAAGCAATTCTTCTATTTGTGTCTTCGTGTTCTTGTCATGTTGTCTTAGTAAAAATTCCTAGATCTGCACATAGTGTGCCTGGGGGTATGCATATTTAAGATTTCAGATTCATGTCACAAATTGCCTTCTAGAATAGTGGTATCATTTTGTATTACCTTCAGTAGTATGCAGAGCGTGCCAGCCTCCCAGGTCCTCAAAATCTAGACTATTATTTCAAAATCTTTGTTTAGTTTTTATATTCGGTCTTCTTTATAAATACAGTATAAATGGAGTCTGCTCATGTCATTATTTAGATTTTGGTAAGTCTGTATGTACAAGAGTACATTAATATTTTGACATATGGAGGGGGGTGGTGTGAATTCTATATACTACAAACTTGCCTTTTTATGGTCTTTTTGGGGGACATGAACCACTCTAGATAGTTGGATAGCTCTGTATATTCCATTATTTCTACTTTATTAATTCATGTTCTGAATATAACTCAGCCTTGTCCGTCTGGTACAGAGGTATTCCTTTGAGGGTTAATTATTAGAGTGTGTTGTCAGAGTGTTAGCTTGAAGGTCAATGCATGTAATGAAGTTAAGCATATACTGCTGTCAGCTGCCCTCAGGTATTTGATTGCACAGCATTTTGGCCATTACAGGCTAATAAGTAGGTGATATTTTCAGATGAGTAGACTGGGGTTCAGAGAGGTTATTTAACTTGCTTCAGATCACACAGCTATTAGGTAATGGAAGTGGGATTTGAATATACTTTTGTCTGACTTGAACCCTTTCTCTTTCCATTTCGTCACTTGCTGTATTCTACCTTCTTGGTTGGCCTGTCCAGTGCTGTTGACTGTCATTCTTCACTGCTCTCCATGTGTCTGTAGGGCACAGACATCCTTTCTTCTGAATCACTGCTGCTTATCTAGGTTGATTTGGGAACGTAATCGCCAGATTGTTTCAGTGGTGGATAATTAAGTGTTGGTGGCTCTGAGGGGCTTTCCTATGACTAGACAGAGTGGACTTTGACATCTGCTTTGGATGTTCCTGGGAGTTTTTCATGCTTTTTGACTTTGGATAGGAGTTCTCAGATAAATGAGATGTTGGCATGTTTTCACTAGTTGGGTTCACTGCTCCCCTGGAGTTTGTTTTGGATCTATTTGGGGAAAATTCAAAAGAGTTTATGCTGCACAGATCACCTGGCATAATCCGTGCACCACTCAAGGTTATCCTGAAAGGAATGTACCGTTCTGTTTGGATATATTTTACTGTGCTTTTATACTTTGTGTTTTACTTCTGTGGCTGTGAGCTCTGCCTTTTTTTTTTAGATCTCCACCCAGTATCCAGGTAAGTGCCTGTAACAGAGACACTCAGCAAATGTTTAATTCATGCAGCCCTTCTATAGATTAAAGCTGTGTATAGGAAAGGATCTTCTATTTCTTCTTGCATTTGAGTGTGTCACCTCCTGACTCCAGCCCCTGTCCATATTTATAGAACCAGCTTATGAGAAACTAACTTTAATTCTAAAAGTAACCATTGTTTTGTCAGTTAACAGATATTATGTCTAGCTGTAGCAATGCTGGGCATTCTGGAAAGGTGCAGAAGACAGAAGGATTCTAGGCAGACTATAAAGCCAGCAGGGGTAAGTTAGGACAGCAGGAGCCCTGGAGCTGATCTAGGATTTAAGATTAGTGACTTCCTAAATCAGGCGTCCAAAAACATATTTTCTTTCTGAAGAGGCAGGTGGAGCAAGGACTCCTGCTCACAGGTGGTGGGCACATCTTTAGGGCAACTGATGTCGTTCAGATGTTGCAGACCCCTAGCTGGGGACCCAGTCCCAGGAGTTGTTCTTGGGGCAGCTTTTACCCACTCTGGCCTCCATTTTCTCTGTTACATCTTCCCCTGTGGAATCCCCTTCTCTCCCAACCACTCCACCCTGGAGAGACAGAATCTCTAGATATTTTTCTAGAGATTTCACTAAGAACATTGGTGGTGGTAACCGTAGGTGGCCTGCTCGTATGTAATAGCCTTAAGTGGGCAATTTTCTGTTTAAAATATGTACCATCTTACCTCTCTGTTTTTTGTCTCTCTGTGTCAAGATTTAATAGTCTTCTCCTGAGGATTTTTCAGTAAATGGCTCTTTGCACAAATCAGGGCCATTACATGAATAACTTCAGGGAGAGTCACGGCCTCTGCTATTTAGCTTTGTAATGAAATGAGGAATTTAAGGATGGAATTGAAATTAATAATGTGCATATATAGCTGGTATTTCAAGTTGTATCTTAACCTGCTTTTATTTACTCTTAGTAGAACAGATCACTCATAAGTTTTTTATAGAAGATATGTTAGAAATTGAGCTTCTAACTTTCATCATCTGTAAAATGGTTATGTCACAGAAAATGATCATTGTGGGTTTTTTTCTGTTTATATTTGTTCATACTAAGATAGCCTCTCTCTTTGTCATGTAGAACTGCGTGTAATTTTCTCTATGGAACAACTTTTGGTGATATGTACATCCTTTAAGTATAACATTAGATGCATATTAATTAATTTAATACTGAATTTGACTTGTGTATTATCCCTGATTAAGAGAAAATTAATACCCAAATCTGTCTTTCAGGCAGTAACAGAGAAGAATTTTGAAACAAAGGATTTTCGAGCTTCTCTAGAGAATGGTGTTCTGTTGTGTGAGTAAGTATTTAAAGCATTTAAAAAATAATTCAAAAGCAAACATGTGTGTTTTGTGTGTGTGTTATGAGATGTCTTCTCTCTCCCTACCCCATGGCCACCATAGCCACAGATATGTTTTCTTGGTCACAGGTGAGATTTGATCTTGCAAATTGACACCCCACAGTACCAGACAGTAGGAAGGGGTTATCAGTCTCTGAATCTAAAGATAGCATTGGTGAAATATATATTATTTTTAATTAGTAAACAAGAAAGTTTCTATTATCACTTGATGGGCCAGTAGGGGTGGATGGTGGAGGAGGAAGCCTTTTTACATGGCACCAGCTATCACTTAGTCTGAATATTCTGATGTATGGAATTACCTGGTATAGAAGTTAATATAAACCTGTTTTTCTTCATCAATAAATAGTGGTCATTGTAGAATAAATCTAGGCAGTAGCCAATTTTTCTTTTAAACCTTAGGTGGAGTCATTACATTACAACAATCAACTTGAGTCACGGGTATTCACTCAATTAGTATGATACCTTTGAGAATCACATCCCAGGCTTTGGTTATTATAAGTAAAGCAGCTGGTGCCATGAGTGATGGCGTGAGGCCTACATTGTATGTTCAGTGTAGTGTTTTATTCCTTAATGGATGCAGGTACAGTTAGCCAGGTAGGTGACCTTTGGAGTAAGGGGCAGGTAGGCCTGTGGGATGTGAGGATAAGGTCCTGGGTGAGGGTGCAGGCTGCAGAAGTGAGCAAATAAATTATAAGAATGTACTTGAATACGCACCCACATTTTTGAAACCACTTAAGTATTCCAATCTGGACACTTATCTTGTAGGTATTTATGGAATCTGTCCACATGTAAGCACTGGGAGTGTATGTGCTAGTACTTAGATGATTTTGATTATCCTTTTAAAGGAGGTTATTTGTGGCGAAGATCGGGAGTCAAAGGGCCTAGGTTTAATTCCTTAGCTCCATTGCTTTTGGACGTTTGAGCAAATGACTTAACATCTGAGCCTTATTTTCTCATCTGTAGAGTGGAGATAGGGTATCTGATCTCCCTAATTCACAGGGTTGCAAAGTTCTGTAATATATATGTATACATATATATATTAACGTTTTTATACACTATCAAACTCCGTATAAGTACGAGTCGTTGCTAGGAAGATGGCTGTGTAGATAATAGTCTTCATCTCATCAGTTGGTGGGTGTTCAAACTTCTTTATCTTAGAGCAATATTACTAAGTTGAACCATATGAAGTTGTCCGTAGTCAACCGTCTGTGACCTACAGAAATGTCAATTTCATGTGGTTCCACCTAATATATAGTAGGACAGGCATATGAAGAAGGGCCACAGTACAGTTTAAGGGATGTCTCTTGTCCTCATCTGATGTCACATTCAGAACCATCCTTACCAAACAGTGTTTAAACTATTTTAGTGGGCCACCTGATCAGCCCCATTGATCACTGATAGGAAATGACTTTACTTTGATTGATTTGAAAACTGTATGATTTAAGTGTGTTCTAATATGTTCAGAAGATGGAGGGAGGGGCCGGCCCGGTGGCATAGTTCCCATGCTCCAGTTTGGCGGCCCGGGGTTTGCCAGTTCGGATCCTGGGCGCAGACCAACGCACCGCTCATCAAGCCATGCTGAGGCAGCATCGCACATAGAGCAACTAGAAGGATGCACAGCTATGACATACAACTATCTCCTGGGGCTTTGGGGAGAAAAAAAAAGCAAAAAAGGAGGAAGATTGGCAACAGATGTTAGCTCAGGGCCAATCTTCCTCAAAAAGAAAAAAAAAAGGATGGAGGGAGAAAAATGACTGTTAGAAAGATGCATGTGATATGAAAACTATCTTAGCTATGAGTATGGATGATTTAGAGGTTTGCAGCAAAATAACAACTTTGATGTCAGTTGTAAGACTCACAAGTCAGGATAGGAGTTGGATGGGTTTATGTAGAAAGTGCATCTGTGAAACACAGAGTTGTTTTTAGACATATAAGAGCGATTGGCCCAAATAGGTAATTTTTTCAAAGAAGTGACTTTGTGGTTATATATTTCCAGTGATGAACTATTGCTGAAAACATTTTTAGGGATCCCTCTTTTTTGGCATCACCCCATAACTAGGCCATTACACATATTTGGTAGTGACACTTAATTTTTGATTTTAAATGCAATTTATGCATCAGCCTGGGCTCTGAGTGATTTGAGGTGATTTCGAAAAACTATACCCAACCTAAAAGTCTGGGCATATTGTTATCAGTGAGGATCTTCGAAGTTGATGAAAACTACTTTGACCACAAGCAACACTGTTAGAATAAATATGTAAGTTCTACCTTAATGGTCATGGCAAACATTTGGATGCATGTTTAGAAAGAAATTGAGGTTTTAAAAAGTCGCTTTAGTTTACAAACTTCTAAAAGCTCATTCTTAGATTGTTTCCTAGTTGAAATAACACGAGTTTGGGGTTTTGTGTATTACAAGGTAAGTCTAATCAATCTGTTTAGTACCCAGTATTCCTTAAATGAATGTTTCCCCGAAGTAGCCTAAATAAATGTTAAGCTGTGTTAATCAGCAATTGTAGTTTATAGTGGGACATCAAAATACTGTGTGATGTTTGTATTGAAAAATCTTTCTCTTAATTGTGAATCACATTGCTTATAGCCACTGACGAAGGCATATTAATCTAAAAGGTGTAGTGTTGGGGGGGAAAAAAGTCCAGGTAACGACATTCTGAATAGATCTATAACTGAAGAAAGCCTAGCTGGTTGATCTACAAAACGACTAAGCAGGCATCACTGTTTGATCACATCCACCTGAGTTATAATGCCCACAAGGAAAGCAAAATCAGCTGTTCAGAAGCCTAGTATTATAAGCCCTGGCTTCTAAATTAATGGTAAATATAGTAAGCTTTCTGTCTTTGAGAATATTTTACCCCTAAGAGATCTCAAGTTTTAGGTGAAATATGATGAGGCTATTTTAAAAATCTAAATTCATTTTCTTACAGCAAACGGCTGACTTCTCTTTGGTTCACTGCCAGGAAAATTACCAATTTTTGTGAGATATAGAGTCTGCTTATTGCCTATTAAAAATCTCTAGGCATCCTAGTTCATTACCCCATTAAGGAACTTTCTTATTATTTTGTCTAGTAATTTCAGGAGTCTTTTATCCTTTAGTAGTAGTTTATCCTCTTTGAACTGGCATTCTGAAATATCAAAGTCAAGAATTGGAGGAAGTGAGCTTATTACAGCTGTCACCCAACTGGCAGTGTACTGACATTTCAGATAGTCTAAATTGGGGATAAACTCTGTGTTGGGGTTTCAGACAAGATACACATCTGAGTAAAAAGGATAGTTATGTGCATTCATTGCCATTTAATCTGATGGACTCTTGAAGTTAGGATCTTCTGTTAATCGTTTTAGTATCCTTTAGTTTGATTGACTGTGGGCTCTAATGACTTGAAGGCTAAAGAATATTTCTCTGGTTAAAATCTGTTACAGGAATTTTTTCACTGTATACCTTAGACATATAATTTCTCTTGGCTTTACTAAATAGTGAGTATTTAGTAAACAATACTAAAATTGTTTACTAAAACAAAAATCTAATTTTTGTCTTTTTCTAATTAGTAAAAGGATCGACAAGAGCCTATAAGGTGATTTCATCTCCTTGTTATAATTGTCTATGAATTTTATTAATAGTCTCCTATTTAATTAATCTGTCTCCTATCTTCAGTGTTTATTAGTATTCATGAGGACTACCTTACTATATGTTTTAAAAAAATATGAGATTTTCCCCTACATAAATATCCACAATCCTCTCTTGCTCTGTGGTTCTGGCAGAATTATTTCTCTTCTCTAAACACAGTTGAGGCACATCCAGCTAGTGATATGCATTAGTAATTTCACAGTTACTCATCTGATGATAACAATCTTGGAAATATTCAGATGAAAACATTCTTTTCCTTGTGAAGTAAGAAGACGTATTTGAAGATAATCTTACTGGGTGTGTCTCTGATTAGTCAGTCTGTAATTCCTATCCTTGGAATAATGCCAAGTCTTTGCTCTGTCCCAAGTCAGCTGTGCCTCAGAAGTTTATGCCATTTTGAACTTGTGGCTCACATATTGAGAAAAGTCTTTTCGCACTGTCACCAGGCCTTCTTTTCCATGGCTTGCAGCTTGGAAAGAGCGGGGCAATATGTTCACCTATTTGGTTTGAGAAATCCTTTTTCTATTTATATCTGCCATGTGACCACTATACTATCTACCTAAAAGTAGCATATTTTTGTTAAAGATGCATTCAATAGAAGAAGAAAAGAATTGTTTAAAGAAATACTCCTGTTAATTTTCTATAGGATATTCAGGTGATTGTTTTAAGACGTCAGACAAGTTAAAGAACTTTGTCACTTCTCATTCATGCAAGACAGCTCTGTCCTTTCTTAGAGTGACAGTAACATCAGTGGGCCCTTGGGGCTTCTGCAATGCTCCCTGTGAAGCCCAGAGATCCTTCTGTAATGGCAAAGGCTTTTTTCTTAGAGCTCTTTCTGGTTTTGAATTTCCTGAGAACAACTGCTTTCATATAGCTCTCCAGCATGCCAACACTCTTTACTGACTTCAGCCGTATTATAGCCATGTGAAATTTAAGACTGACTAAAAACTGTTTTTCTTCACTTAAAGTAATATAAACTTTAAAGTTTCCATATTATTTGATAACCCAGTAGTGGGCAAACAAAGATGCAAGTGTTCAAGTTCATAAAGATTATTAAAAAATTTTAAACTGCTTTCTTTTCAGTATTTTATGGTTGCCATCTGTATGCTCTCTTTTTAACCTTCGCAGTCAATTTTTTTCTGCAATTTCATATCTAAATGTAGTGAAATATCATTTTTTAAAAAAAGTATATCAAGTTGAAGGTCAGCTTGGCAAACATCAATTTAAAAATTCACTTCTGGGGGCCGGCCCGGTGGCGCAGCGGTTTAGTCCGCGCTTGGCAGCCCGGGGTTCACGGGTTCGGATCCCGGGCGCCCGCCGACGCACTGCCTGTCAGCCACGCCGTGGCGGCGTCCCATATAAAGTGGAGGAAGATGGTCACGGATGTTAGCCCAGGGCCAGTCTTCCTCAGCAAAAAGAGGAGGATTGGAACAGATGTTAGCTCAGGGCTGGTCTTCCTCACGAAAAAAAAAAAAAAATTCACTTCTGTTATGGTAGTCAGATTATACAGATTCACTGCAAATTTTGCAGAAGTTTTTAATATTGCGGCCTCAAACTTGAAGGTAGAAAGCTTCAGTCCTGTTTCATGAACCTGCATGTACCATTGACAAGACTTTCTCACCCTAAATATAAATTACTAAGAGGAGAACATACAACATTTCAGTGAGAGGGCCTCTGAGAAATAAATGAAATGATGGTCTACTGAAAATAAAAAAGAGTAATGTATGTGGTAAATGTATGGGATATAAAGAATTTGTATTAAAGTTGATCAACAGGAAGTTATTATTGACGTAGGTTTTTGATGTAATGAAGGCTGTCAAGTAGGCTTCTGGAAAACAATGTGTTGGCCATGAAATGGTGAAAGTATGAGAATTCTGGTTAGTGCAAAGAGGAGTCAATTAAATAAGGGAAATGAATATTGTGAAAAGGACAAATATATAATGGTATCACATCAATTAAAAGTAGAGTAATTGCCTAATATGAGAGAATTTTTATAAATCAACAATCATCAATCAGAAAATGAGATGAGATGTAGGGGTAAAAGCAATAGTGACAAAGTTTAGAACACTTAATAGTGAAATGTGTGAGACTTTTATTTTGTATGTTGAAAATGTTATGGTAAGCTATAAGATTTAAGAAATGGAATGATAAGCTATATTTTTATATAGGATAATATCAATTTATAATTTTAATCCAATACCCATATTAAATCTGGTCAGACTTTTCTTAGAATAAGTATTATTTTAACATTTATATGGAAGAATAAACAGATGAGAATAGAAAATATTCTAAAAATAAAAATTTCTGTGGAACAAGCTTATCCCAATATTAGAACACATGATGAACATGACGAAGCACAGTAACTAAAAATTATAGATTGCTTTATAAATGTACATATTAATGTAATAGCAAGGTCCAATATACATTCTTATGCATAGGAATTTGTGATAAAGGAGATAAGAGAAAATGGAAAAGAGATAAGTCACTCAATTCATTGTATTGAGAGAAATAGTTACCTAAGAATTAATTTATAAACTAATGGCATACAAGAATATAGCCTAGATTAAAATAATAAAAAACTGAAAAAATGAAATTAAAAATTAAAAAAATCTTTGGCCGTTTAAAATTCTAAGATTTGAAGGAATAGGAAAAAATACGAATAAAAATACATTTGAATCTATATATAAATAGATATGCTGGCAAATAACATTCTGAGAAAAATATTTTAAGCAAAAATGACTTAAATATGGGCTGGCCCGGTGGCGTAATGGTTAAGTTCACACGCTCCGCTTCGGCAGCCTGGAGTTCACAGGTTCAGATTCCAGGAGTGGACCTGCACACTGCTTATCAAGCCACACTGTGGCAGGCGTCCCACATATAAAGTAGAGGAAGATGGGCATGGATGTTAGCCCAGGGCCAATCTTCCTCAGCAAAAAAGAGGAGGATTGGCAACAGATGTTAGGTCAGGGCTACTCTTCCTCACCAAGAAGGAAAGACTTAAATGTTATCTAGAGTTCAAATAAATTGCTAAGATACACATTTGAAAACCTCAATAGGCAAATAAGCAAAGGATATCACCAAATACTTGACAAATGGAGAAATACTACTGGAAATAAATAGTAAAATCTTCACCTTCATTAGTAAGAAATAATTATGCTAAAACTAGATATTATTTTTTAATTGTAACTAGTAAATAATTTAAAAATCTGTTAAAAAATGATGGCCATGTTGTGGCAGAATGGTATATAATAGTCTCAAAATGACCAATTGAATATAAGCTGGGTCAGCTTTGAAAAGCAATTTGGCAATATCTATCAAGTAATTATATGCTAGTTTATTTATTCATGTAAACATATATTTATTCATCATAAAATTACATTTCCCAATAATCCTTTTGGGAATTTAAGAAAGGACTACAAAATGGGGAAAAAGAGATATATAAAGCCTCTTCATGGTGTAAAATATTAAAAACAACTTATATATCTAAAATGTGATATGAAGAATTGGTGGAGTTTTTTACATCCCTTAGGAGTGGTGGTTATAAAGGCCGAGTACCATGGAAGATCATGCAATAGGTTGCTGACCACAGAGGAAAAGTGTCACTGCTATATCATGCCATGAGGTGGGCACAGGAATGCTGGCTGCTGGTGCAAAAGGAAATTGATTCATATCAGCACGTTCCTTTCCAGACAAGTATCAAGAACTTAACACTAATGACTTTATCTCTAGAAATAGAATATAAGAAACGATAAGGAGCGTGTACAAAGATATGCATATACACACGCATAGAAGCATTTTTACAGTGGCAGAAATTGGAGAGAACATAAGTCCAACTATCAGAGAATGACATATCATTTACATGAAGGGTTGGAGAGGAACTTAGCAATGTTACTTAATAGTAAACATCAGAACCAGGACAGGAACCCAGAGTCCTCCTGCTAGATGCTTTTTGTTATTGATGTGGGATTGTGAAATGTCCTGTTACCCAGTGAGATCCATTAGTGCTGTAACTGTTGAGTTTGCTTACAATGAAAGGAATCTGCTGTCAGACCGCTCACGCTTTGCTAGACTCACTAAGGATGCTTCGGGCATAACAGTGAGGCTAAATAAGAAAGTCCTGTCCAAATAAAATGATAATTATCAGTTGCATTACTACTGACTTCTGTTTCACACACTTTTCCATCTTAACATGTATTGTTAACTATTTATTTGTGCCCTAATTCAGCAGTATTCAAACTTACTCTCACAGGAATTCTAGAAATTAAACATATTAATTTTACTACCAGTCAAATACTAAAGTGATCGGAAATATTTATATTGAATGCTTTTAAAGATTAAAATTATATATGCTTATTCTTTTACCCATGGAAATGTGATCACTGACTACTCAGTGTGGTTTTTATTTTTAAAATATTTCAGCTTACGAATTTAGATGGAAGTAATTAAAAATCTTAGAAAGGAATTTACTTAAGATGACCAATCCAAATTAATATATCTGATAAAGAGTTTACTTTCTTTTTTTTAATTAATTAATTAATTTTTTTGGTGAGGAAGACCAGCCCTGAGCTAACATCCGTTGCTAATCCTCCTCTTTTTGCTGAGGAAGACTGGCCCTGGGCTAACATCCGTGACCATCTTCCTCCACTTTATATGGGACGCTGCCACGGCATGGCTGACAGGCAGTGCGTCAGCGGGCGCCCGGGATCCGAACCAGCGAACCCCGGGCTGCCAAGTGCAGACTAAACCGCTGCGCCACCGGGCCGGCCCCCTGGAGTTTACTTTCTTGATTGACATTTGACAATTAGGAGAGAACATTAAGGTTTGACTTGTCTGGCAACAGAAAAATAACCGAGGGGAGGTGTCCTTGTTGGGAAAAGCAAAAAACCGTTTTTAGCATCTGAGTGAAACTAAAGGTAAAGTTTTTCTAAATTTATTTCTATAAAGAAGATAGAGCTTTTGAATCATTCACAGGAAAATTTCTACATTAAAAGTTAGCAGCGGATTTTAGCAAAATTTTTTTTCAATTATTTTTGAGGTCATATTGGTTCATAACATTGTGTAATTTCAGGTGTATGTTATTATTTATCAGTTTCTGTATAGACTGCATCGTGCTCACTGCCAGTAGTCTAATTAGCAAATATTTTTAAAGCAGCTACTACATACTGGGTACCTCACTAAGTGCTAGGAGATGCTGTTTAGAATGAGATGATATCCTTGCATTAGCAGCTTCGCTGTCTGGTTGCTCTGTGGCTTATCCCAGCACAGTGCTCTTTTTTTTTTTTTGGTGAGGAAGAGTCCCTCTGAGCTAACATCTATTGCCAATTTCCTTTTCTTTTTGCTTGAAGAAGATTAGCTCTGAGCTAACGTCTGTGCCAACCTTCCTCTATTTTGTATGTGGGTTGCTGGCATAGCATGGCTCGATAAGTGGTGTAGGTCTGCGCCTGGCATCTGAACCCACGAACCCTGGCCGCTGAAGCAGAGTGCGCCAGACTTAACCACTAGACCACGGGGCTGGCCCCACAGTGCTCTGCCTTTAGTAAGCATTCAAATGTTTGTTAAGCAGACTTTGCATCTAGAAGAAAACTAGGCAAATGAATAAGTGCCAAATAACAGATAAAACAAAAATCATTGCTCTTTAATTTGTAAGGAAATGTATAACATCTTTATTATATCTTTAGGAAAAATTTAGTTACTATTAGGAAAAGTTTGACTAATGTGGGGACATACAGTTGGAAAATGTCAACAGGAAGATACTAGAAATATGCACATGTGAATGGGTGACCAAGTAATCCATAGGTTAAAAAGTTGACTCTTAGTGTATTGATGTGCTCTTTAATGTCAGTCTCTCTGGTACATTTGGGAAAATCTTTGGAAATAGGAAGTTGAAACGTGTCCCTAAATTTTCTACCTCTGCCAAAGAGATTTCTGATCAACGGGAAAATGAGGTTTGGGATTTGGCACTATTTTCTGGAGACTAAGAGACAGGACATCAAATTCTGGTTCTCATTAAAACCTTTTATGATGAGCTCGACATCATATTGAGCTTTGTGTACAGTTTTCTTGGAGTGTCACCTGACTTGTAGTTAAAGTCAGGTCACGTTCACTGGTGAAAGGTTTCTGAACAGAGGCAACTTTCTAGCATCTGTTGTGTAACTCATCTCCTTTGGAGGGAGTGGACAGTGTGTTTTGGGGAGAAGAAAAAGAAGGTGGACCACAACTGGAGGGATGAGCTGAAGGAGAGGAGTGCTCTAGCACGGGAGCAATCCAATGACCAGGTATTTTCTGTTCTGGTGTTGGTCTTACCAAGAGAGCAAACTTCTGATGTGCTAACAAAGCACATAACCAGGTTAATGCCATGGTCTGAGGGAAGGCTTGGCGGAGTAGAGGTATAATTCTATGTAGGATTAGAGGGGTGGGACATGGGGATGCAGGCAGATGAACTGGTCCCTTGACTGCCTCTAGTTCCTTGTGCACAGAAGCATCTGGAAGGTTATCGTGTTATATGATTCTTGAATAGAGTCAGTGACCTGAAGTCAGTGTTGCCTTTAGGAATTCCACATGTGTAATTGAAAAACATTTATTATGCATAGAAGTTTTATTTATAAAAGAGAGTGTTATCTCTTTTGTATTGCACTTGTATTTTATTGGACCTAAGATTATGCCCCTGTTCCTTTCTTTATACTTAAATTCCACAGTTTAGATTTTATGAAACCTATTTTTCTCCCTAGAAGAAATATCCTAAAAATTCTTCCTTTAATTGTTATTAAAATAATTATTCATGATTAATCATTTTATTAGATGTTCAGTATTTGCCAAAACTATATGTGCATTTTCTCCACATTCTAGTGCTTAGAACTGATGCCATTTTAACTGTTGACAAAATAAAACAGCATTTTCCTCTAGTGACACGACTTTTTAGAGGGTAGGTTTATGTGTTATCCAGAGTGTTGTTTTTTCCTTGTGGTTATTTCCGTGTTTGTACATGTACCAGGAGGCTCAAGAGTGGAGAAAGACACCAATCCACTGTGTGTATGTTGTTCCTAAGTAATAGCTCTGGAACCTTCTGATGAGGGAGGAGTCACTTAACTCATTATCGGGAGACATCATGTATCTGTGCCATTTCCTTTACCTCTATCCCTTACTTCCTTTGGCTGACTTAATTGAGAGTAGGCTGTGTTATTATCCATTCCAGAAACTGTGTTAAAAAAAATGCTTGTGATATTACTAATGCTATAATACAAAAATGATAAGTGAAGTAAACAGGCAAATTGAATGATCTGGCCAAAGCCGCCAGTGACTTAAATGGGTGGAGGAGGAATTTATGATACTCTTTCTCTAATAAGACGACAGATGCCAGACTTTCCTGACATTTTATAAGTTGCTCCAGCTCATCTTGGTCTCTCGTTTTTTATATCACTGAAAGGTTACATTTTAAGATCCAAATTACTATAGGAAAGTCACTGCCAAGCTAGCGATCAACAACTGTTACTAATTTCCTGGTTTATACTATGCCAGAATTATGTTCCTGTTAAGTTATGTTTCAGTTATTAGTTCTTCTATGCATTGCAACAATGCCACTGGTAATAGAATTAAAGAAATATCAGGTAATAGGGAGAACTAGAACAACTAATTTGGAAGTGTCATTTCTTATAAATCTGCTCAGTTCATTTTCTAGCTCCTCAGCTAGTGATTAAAGAAAAATAATGAGACCATGAAGTGAGAGAGCCTTCCTTTCTACATGGCTTTCAGTGCATGAATCAGAAATGAGGAATCAAGGAGTGACAGCTCTAGGAAATGCTTAAAGTCAGGGGATGGTTTTATTATCTGTATTAAGTTGTCTAAAGATCCTTGTGTGCAGAAACTCTGAAAACAGAAAACATCTTTTGTTCACCGCACTAAATCTTCATAAGCCACCATTTTGTAATTTTGAATCCTGTTGAACAACATTCTGAAGGTTATTAAATTGAGACTTTTGTCTTTTTTATTTTTAGCACACTCAAGTGTATATATGACTCTCTGGAATGTTGAAGGAGTGACATTCCACAAGGGTCAGATATTTTTTTTCTGTCGCCCATTGTGAAGAGGAGACCAGTAAATTAAGAACGTTTGATTCTTTCTTATTCATTTGCTTGCTTTTGGAGCTCTGTTACAGAATTGAGTTGTTTTTTGTGGATGAATTACTGAATAGGAAAATCATTGTTTTAAGTTACTGTTTTTGGGCAGTAATTAATGATTAATTAACCAAGCTAGCATTAATAGAAAAGTATTATTATAGTGTTAAATTTCTACATGGCCTGGAACTGTGTCAGTGAACAACAGAAAAATGGAATTCACAATAATCTAGATTTAGAGCCAAAAACTGTACTCTAAGCTGTAGTCATCAAAGCTGGGTTTTTTTTTTTTTTTCAGTGTTTTAGAGTATGGAGACTTAGAGACATCTTTGCACATTCTGTCATAGCAACTTACACTTGTTCAGTGTTAGATTGTGAGGTAACTGTTAGCCTATTTTAGGGAGTTCTGGTACATTTAATTTAATTTTCACACAGTCATTCTGCTATGGTAACAAAGCAATCAATCATGGACTTGAATGAGTTACCAATAAGAACTAGTTGGCTCTTCGTATGAGTTCCACTGCATCCTTTAAATCTGGCAAAATAATATGATTTGAAGCTACCTTTTAAAGTAAGGATCAGGGGGCTGGCCCCCTGGCCTACTGGTTAAGTTCAGCGTGCTCTGCTTTGGCAGGCTGGGTTTGGTTCCCAGGCACGGATGTACACCACTCGTCAGCAGCCATGCTGTAGTGGTGACCCACATACAAAATAGAGGAAGGTTGGCATGGATGTTAGCTCAGGGGAGATCTTCCTCAAGCAAAAAGAGGAAGATTGGCAACAGATGTTAGCTCAGGGCAAATCTTTCTCAGAAAAATAAGATAAAATAAGGATCATTTTGAGAAAAAAATTAATGAAAATGATGAATGGAAGAAAGTATTCTTAGGGCCAAGAGAACTATAGTGAAAGAGATTCTTAAACTGGCCGTTGAAACAGAATCAAATATTACCTTTCTTTAATAAATGTGAAACTAACTATTTTTAAGGACATGGCTTTGGATATAGAAGTGTGTCTATATGGTCTACGAGGACCAGCCGTCATTGTCTGACGTGCTGTTCTTCTTACTGTGTTCTTGACTTGTTTTCATGGTTGTTTGCTTTCTGTTGGGTTCTTGGTTCTGAATAACATATTGGGCATGGAATGGTGACTTATGTGATTTTTGGGAATGTTAAAAAGAACATTAAATTGATATTGACATTCTTGTAATTGCATATGTTATTTCTTTATTTACTTTCAGTTTGATTAATAAGCTTAAACCCGGTGTCATTAAGAAGATCAATAGACTGTCCACACCAATAGCAGGTTTGGTAAGTAATAAATTATCTTCAAAACTAGCTTTGATTTTGAAATGCAAAAAGATGGGCATAGACAGGTTCTCTTATCTGGAATTATTATCGAAATTAGGCTGGGTTTTTTGCTCAAGAAAAGTGTTTAGTGATGTCCTCCTTATATCTTTAGTTCCTCTCTCTGTTTCCCTCCTGCCAGGAAGCTTTTATTTATTTTTTTGTTTGTTTTGTTTTTTGTGCCCTCAAACTTCATGTATCCCCTGTCTTGGCTTATTTCTTCCACAAATCACATTTATTTAGGATCATGTTCTTTCTGAAGCTCAGTCCTGCATATGTCGTTTGCTAGTTGACCACAGTTTGGGAAACTGTCCGATGTTCACCAAGTTGTTATGTTTCTGACGCTTCTTGCTCATGCATTATCTTCATTCAGCACACAGATCTTGGAGTGTATTTGTAAAATACTCAAGAACTGCTAGCTCTTTTGCTTTATGCAATAGGTTTCCTACCAACATCCTGTGTGATGTTAGGCAAGACACTGTCTTCCTCTTTGCCTCAGTAATATTATCCATAAAGTGACTATGGATGATTCCCTAGATTCCTTTTGGCTTTAAATTTGGAATTTTGTGTATGAAAAGTAACCCACACTGTCATTATATAATACTGTGGTGTGTCAAGACAGTGGAGAGACCAATAATAAGATGGGGCTGTGTCTTTGGAAATAAGTAATTTATAATTAAGTACAAACAATGGATAATTTTCAAAATGTTAGCAATCCCTAAGAATCAAGGCTGATGATAGGAATCAGTTGAAAAAAAATTAATTTCACAAAACACTGAAGTTTAAGAAAGCTAATAACTCAAGTATAAAAATACCCAAAACCTGTACTCTCTTTGGAAGAGTCAAGCTGCTTATAATACATTCAGGAACCTTCTGTTTGGCCATCCATGTGTTTGCAGATGTTAAAGGCACAAAGAATTAAAGGTGACAGTACCAAAATTTCTGGGTTTGCAGCTGGCATGAAAATCTCATCAAAATTTTGACAAGAATGAGTTGGTTGCAGAACGTTTATTATTAGAAAATATCTGTCTAGCAATATACAAATATACAGCAATATGTGAATATGTATATGTGAATTACTTCTAGTAATAGAGTGAGTCAGAAGGTTTTAAGGAATGAAATTAAAGAAATTTGGTTTTCAAAGGTTTTCTGGGAAGAAACATTCAGTTTAATAAAATAAATAAACTTTATATGAAAATAACTTTTATGAAATAACTTCTGTGAAAATTAAAATTTTGAATTGTATTGGAAGTACTCTCTCTCTTTTCAAATGGCTTGAGTTATTCTTAGAAAGTTTAATGCTTAGATTTTAAATTGTCATTTCTTGGATCAATTACATGCGTTTCAAATGAAATTAGCCTTTGATCTCAAACACCCCACATATTTGGAATGCTTGAATTGTGGTGTGGTGGTTTGTTGTTGTTGGCCACTGGAGGTTTCATTCAATCTTCTGATTGTATGATTAGATGAAAGCACAAATGTATTTTTAAATCCAAAGATCTCTCAAGTGTTTCTATTTCAAGCATCAGAAATTCTATCTAGTTTGGATTTTTACCTCTAGAAACTAAAATGAAATATATTTCCAGTATAATTAAATAGGATGATTTCCCAAATATAGGACAGTGAGCATTTTCAATTGGATGTAGGAGCATAAAAGTGACCACAGCTGCAGAACCAGGCTAAGCCCAATTGGTCTGACGTCATTATCATGCCTCATTTGACTCCTTCCTCCGATGCTTTGTGGCAGGTTGGTAAATTTCTTGAAGCCTCAATTTCAGGAGTGAATTAGAGCTCCAGCATCTACCTAGTAGGGTTGTTATGAGAATGGAGAGGGATGATATATAGGTAGTCTGACATAGAGATATTCAATGAATGTTCTTTGGTAGCACATTCACTCTTAAAAATAATTGAGTACCTATTAGATCAAGACTTCTTCTAGTTTATAGGGATATATTGGAGGAACAACGACAGATAGGGACCTTACCCTCAAAGAGCTTACATTCTAGTGGACGAGCAGGGACAAGGCAAATAAATTAACAAATGAGCAAGAAGGCACCAGAGAGTCATGGTAGACTGTGACTGCGTTGGACACCCCTGGGCAGTTGTAGTTGGACTATGAAGATTGAGAATCGAAGAATTCCTCTAAGAATTCCTTAGGAAGAAGTATGTCAGAAGCCTTCGATTTTGACACTTACAGAAGAAGGATGAAGAAGCTGAGCCAGACTCTTCATACTAGTGATTTTTGTGTTCACAGCACCTAACACAACAACATATACGTACTGACATATATGCGTGCATATCCATATAGGAGACCAAAGATTTTTTCAATGAATGAATGAACAAGATTTTCACTGTGAAAAATAATAGGCTCTAGAGTTAGGTCTTTGATAGGATAGTGTTACAGGTTGAATTATGTTCCCCCTTAAAAAAAAAAACATAATATACTGAAGTCTTAAACCCCAGTACCTCAGAATGTGACCTTATTTTGGAATAGGGTGTTGCAGTTGCTGTAACTAGTTAAGATGAGGTCTTACTGGAGTAGGGTGGGCCCTTCATCTAGTCTGACTGGTATTCATATAAGAAGATGGCCATGTGAATGCAAATACACACAGGAAGGATGCCATGTGACTACCGAGGATTGGAGTGATGCATCTACAGGCCAAGGGACACTAATGATTGTTGGCAAACCATCAGAAGCAGGAAAGAATTCCCCTACAGGTTTCATAGGGAGCATGGCTTTGTAGACACCTTGATTTTGGGCTTCTTGCCTCCAGAACTGTGAGACAATAAATCTCTGTTGTTTTAAGCCACCCAGTTAGTGGTGCTTTGTTATGGCAGCCCTAGGAAACTAATAGACACAGGTAAATGGTTTAGTTAATACTTGCTTTTCAACAAACTTTTTGTTTTGAAACAAATACAGATTCACAGAGAGTTGTAAAAAAACAGTACAGAGAGGTCCTCTGTGCCCTTCACCCGGTTTCCCCTGATGGTAACATCTTGCATAACTTGGTACAATATTGAAACCAGGAAATTGACATTAGTATATCCAAAGACCTTAATCAGAATTCACCGTCTGTGCCCATCTTCCTCCATTTTATATGTGGGACGCCTGCCACAGCATGGCTTGTTAAGCAATGCATAGGTCCGCGCCTGGAATCCAAACCTGTGAACGCCGGGCTGCCAAAGTGGAGCACGTGAACTTAACCACTATGCCACCAGGCTGGCTCCAGTTAATGCTTTTTTAGTAAGAAAGAGCAGAGATGCTTTCAAGCTAAGTGAGATGAAGAGTGTTTTATTTTAAGGATTTTTCAGAGGGCTCTCTCATTAATCCAGTGCTCAGCCATAAACATGGCAGCCTCGTTCCTCATGATTACTTTTTCTCCCCTATTTCCAACAGGAAATGGTGTTTCTTAGTTGAAGTCTGAATGGATCAGATTGCTTTTTCTTTCCAGGTTACAAATATCATAGGTCACTGGCCAGCCTGTGTATGAGTTCCTTGAGAAGAGAGTCGTCTTGGTCAAATGGGCTATGGTCAGGAGTGTTGGTTTCCTTTGGCTCATTCATTTCAGGTGTGTGAGCTGAAGAGGTTCCATGAATGAGGTTTGTGTGGGTAGATATACCAAGTTAAGTCAAATACAGGAAGAATTATACAATTTCTTTGTAAGGTTGGTTAAACTGAGTGGTTATAGTGCTCCAAGCCCCCTCTTCTATTACTTCCTTCTTACTTTCTTTCCTTCAGCTATAACTTTTATCCATTTCATGTCAGCTACCATGTATATTTAGCTGTGAAGCCAAGGCAATGGATTTACCACTGGCACGTGGACCTGTGTGGAAAACATAGAATATCCCCTGAGCAATGATGATGCAGAGAGAGAGATGTTTAGATGATTTAGAAATATATTGAATGCTTTGCTTGAAACATTCATATGATTATTTTTCCTTTGGGAAAGCAGTAACTGTATTCTCATAGATCTTTTAAAGATGTGGCTTTTCTTACTTGACTGAGTTTTATTTGATAAAAAAATAGATTTTCCCCATTTTTTCAATTCTTTCTGTTCTTTACAAAGCCATGTTAAAAAATTCTAACTGAAGAGTTTGAGTCTTCCAAAAAATTAGCAGGTGTTAAATGTGGGTATTTTCAAATCATTGAAACTCAAAACTAAAAGTTTATTTGGGAATAAAAAAACTCAACCTCAAAACAAAACTCTGAGAAACAGGCAAGATATTCTGATAGTGAAAAGAGCCATTAAACCAGAATAATATTTACCATCTGGCGTGTTAGTGTGCATGCAATACTATATGTGAAGAAAACATCAAGGAAGTTATTAATCTTAAGACTTAGTCATTTTGGACCCCTAATGATTTATTTGTATTTAGCTAAAGCAAGGTGTCTCAACCTTGGCACTATTGACAATTGCCAGATAATCCTTTGTTGTGGGGGTCTGTCCTGTGCTTTATAGAATGTTTAGCAGCATCTCTGGCCTCTATTCAGTAGGTGTCAGTAGCACCATGCGCCTCACCCCCCTCTCTTGACATTGCCAGTGACCCCTGTGGGGTAAAATCATCCCCCAGAACCACTGAGCTAGAGAATTAAGAAAGTAGACACTACTCCTTTACGTGGGCTAGTTTGCCCATTGGCTATAGAGTTGATTGATCTATTCATGTTTGCCATTTCAATTGCAATTTCCCTTTGAAAAGGAATGATATTCCAGAAATTGAGTTTGAATCATCCATTTGTTTGAATGTTTGTGCCTATCAGTGCGCTCAACAGAAAAATCCTCAGTATATCCACACTTGCATCAAAAGTATCAGCTGAATTTGAACGTTTTTGCTCTAAAGGGTTACTTCTTCAGATTACTTTCAAGAGTGGAATGTGTAAGTTGTGATTGTAGAGGCTGGGAAGGTTGTCTCTTCATTCAGGAATGCTGTAGAATGGTGCAGAATGCAGGAAATGGGCAAAGATGTCAGCTAGCTTAAGCTGTTGGATGTGTTGGTTTCCCTTGCCTTCATAATGGCTACTTCAAGAAATAAGGCAATTGGGGGCTGCCTGGTGGCGCGGCGGTTTGGTTCGTGCTTGGCAGCCCGGGGTTCGCAGGTTCGGATCCCGGGCGCCTGCCAACGAACTGCCTGTCAGCCATGCCGTGGCGGCGTCCCATATAAAGTAGAGGAAGATGGGCATGGATGTTAGCCTAGGGCCAGTCTTCCTCAGCAAAAAGAGGAGGATTGGCAACGGATGTTAGCTCAGGGCTGGTCTTCCTCACACACACACACACACACACACAAAGAAATAAGGCAAGTCTGTGGGTCCATTCTTACTGCCATTTTTCAAAAGGCTATTAGTGGTTAACGTTCTTGTATGTGTGTAAAATTATTTCTGACTCTTTCATCTTCACTCTCCTATACACTTGGGTGTCAGCAAAGTACTGCAACCCACTCTAAGCCAAGCTCACTGTTGAAACATCTAGTTGTTCCTTCCAGCAGTAATGGGAAATTTACCTGAGGAATCAGCTATAAAATTTGTTTTCTTATCTAGGTTTTATCGTGTGCTTTTCTAAAAACCGCTTTCAGGCAATGAATATATTTATCCCATTCTTTTCTCCAGGGATAGGGGAGCAAGAGGATTGGGAGAGGGCAGGTTTGTGGGACACTGAGCTTGTGAGCTCTTTCTACAAATAAACCCAAAATGTGAGACATCAGGACAGTGTTTTCAGTGAAAAAAGCCCACTTCTGTTTCCTCTGCTTTCTTATCCAACCTGAAATAATATAAGAAGTTATGTTAAAGCTATGTTTGCATCCAAGACAATAAAAAGCCATATTTTTTGGAGGAAAAAAAGAAGTTATGAATATATTTACTACTTTTACTCAAGGGTGGCAGTTTGCTGCTTAGGATGCAATAAATTTTGTGTGGTTGAAGAGAAAATACTCAAGGAATATTGAAATGTGACTTGAATGAGCAGCCAATATATGCCTTGCCTGAAAGAGCGGTGACTGAGGGTTGCTTTGTGCTGGGTCAAACCCAGTGTGTGTCTCAGAGGGAATATCTCTCTGGTTGGTAATAAGCAAAATACATTTGTGAATATATTTGGATGTTGACATATGCAAAACACTGATAACAAGTGATAGCAGAGGAAGAGATGGAAAGATGCTATTATAGAGCTACTTTAAAATAACCATTTAATGGTAAGATCAATAGTGTCTATTTTCTGTTCTTGAGTTTTATTGTTGGTTTTGTAGATTTGTTTGAGGAGCTCTTCTGCCTAGCAAATCTGGGAGAGGCTTCCACCAAGCAAATTCTTTTTGATTCATTCACCCCTGCCTGTTTGATTGCTTAGCCAATAGGAGCAGCAGTCTTACTGAGCTGATTCTGGCTGCCATGGTCCCCCATCTCCGAATGGTTGGGGGGCAACATTGAGGTCCCCTCCCATAATGCTACTTCTATCTCTACTTTTATTTAGTTTTTATGTTCTTGATTTCCTCACAGTTGATAAATAATGAAAGCTGCATGCTTCTATAAATTACTATACTCTAATTTTTGTTCACTTCTCACCTACCCCTGTAATAGAATGATTTCTTACATTTTGGATCAGACCTTGGTGTTTCATTGAGTTGAAGATAGATTTTTTTCTTTTTCTTCCATTTCCTAATAGAGACAGTGAAGATTCAAGGGAATCAATAAACTTGACTAAAACTGGTAAATTGTGGCCTCATGATTAAAAAGACACTAAAGAAATGTTTTCATTTCAAAAGAAGGGTGAACCACTGTTACAAGTTGTCTAATTATGCCTCAAACACTAAAATTTAAACTATTCTTATTTAACTAGTTAGTCAATCTCATTGATTTCTTTAAAAACAAAACACCAATAACAAAAACATGGAGTAGTTTTTCTTCTTAATAAAGATATAGGAGAGTTCAGTAGTATTACCATTAGTAATGTATTGTTATACTTGTGTAAGAAATTATAGCATAAAAGTTAGCCATTTATTAAAAATAAGACGACTTTATGCATGGAAAATGACATTTTCCATGGTTGAAAATTAATTTAAATAATTTTTTATAATGTATATTTTACTGGAATTTCTGTGGATCACCATCTGTATTTTGAAATAGTTTGAGGTTATCCAATAACCAAGTCTGAGACAACAGACAGAATGGGGATTGTGCCTTGACTGTCTTCAAGGTAACAAATATTTGATATTAAATATCTGAATACATCTAAACACATAACATAGAAATGGCATAGAAGTAAGTTAATGATGGTTGAGTTATTATAAAGTATTTTTAGGAGGTTTACTCAAAAGTTTCCTTCTCTCCCTACTTCTCTCCTACTCCCAATTAAAGATGAGTATCACCAGGAGCGGAAATTTAAAAACTTAGTGTCAACATTGAAGTTGTTTCCAATACTCTCATAATGATGCAGCACTGTAAATCAGGAAACTCCTGTTTTATTTCTAGCCATAATCTCTTAGTCATGGCGTTAGCACAAGTTTAGGAGCACTTTCCTTGAGTTCCAAAACTTACTCATTTTAAAATCTAAGATGAACATTTATATGCCAAGTTTCAGCCTTGAGGGCAACTTTTTAAGGAAAAAAAAAAACATTGATGAATTAGAATTACAAAAGCAACACTATAATTAACTTGTAGAGTTAAAAAAATTGATTCAGAGTAGGATTATATCATACATGACAGTTTTATTCAGATACAAAAACACTTGGAACACGTCTTTTTTAGGTACCTTTTGTTATGTAGGAAGTGGAAAGGGAAGAGCAAATGAGGTCAATAAGAAATAGAACCCAGGTTTAAAACTGGAATGAGGACACTGGCCACTTGATGGGTCTTAGGCCCATGACCATCCTTCCCTTCCTAAAAATATTTATTGAGTGCCTACTATGTGATAGGCACTATTCTAGGAACTTGGGATGTGGTCACAAATAATGCAGAGAAAGTTTCTCCTTAATGGAGCATGGTCAATAAGTCAATAATAACTTGTCTGGTGCTAATAATTACCATGAAGAAATTATAATATCTTGTCAGTTACCAATAATTACATTGAAAAATAAAGTGACTGGGTAGAGAATGATTGAGTGTGTGAATGAGAAGTATTTCAGAGAAGGTGCTCAGGGACATTTTATTTCTGGAGTTGACATCTGATCAGGGACCTGAATGAAGTGAGAGAGTGGGAAGATAGGAGATTGGAAGTTTTCCAGACTGAAGGAGAAGAGAGAGGATCAAGGCAGGATCAAGCTGGACCAGCAAGGAGGACTCTGTGTCCGGAACCGAGTGAGGCAGAGAGATAGGCCGGCGAGGTTGTGGGAGGCTTCATGGGCTTTGGTGAGTAGATCACATTTTCTCCGTGTGTGGTGAGAAGCCGTTGAGGGCTTTTGAGAGCATTTAGTTTGTTGTCAGAGATCACTGGCCGCCTGTGGTAACGGATGCACACGGCTGTGAATATCCTAAAAACCATTGAAGTGTACACTTTAAGTGGGTAATTGTATGGTATGTGAATTATGTCTCAATAAAAGTTAAAAATAAAAAAAGATGACTTGTTATTGTGTGAAGAATAGACTGAAGGAAATCAAGAAGAGAAGTAGGAAAGTCAGAGAACAATTTCAGTACTTGTGGTGGTTAATTTTATGTGTCACCCTGACTGGGCCACAGGGTGCCCAGATATTTGGTCAAACATTATTCTGTGTGTGTCTGTGAGAGAGTTTTTAAAAATTTTTTAATTAATTTTTATTTTTATTGATATGTTAATAGTTTATAACACTGTGGGGTTTTAGTTGTACATTATTGTTTGTCTGTCACCATGTGGATGTAACCCTTCACCCTTGTGCCCACGCCCCACCCCCCTTCCCCTTGGTAACCACCAATCAGTTCTCTCTGTCCGTGTGTTCACTTATATTCCACATATGAGTGAGTTCATGCAGTGTCTGTCCTTCTCTCTCTGGCTTATTTCACTTAACATAATACCCTCTAGGTCCATCCATGTTGTTGCAAATGGGACAATTGTGTCTTTTCTTATGGCTGAGTAGTATTCCATTGTATGTATATACCACATCTTCTTTAACCAATCATCAGTTGAGGGACACTTGGGTTGCTTCACTTCTTGGCTACAGTGAATAATGCTGCAATGAACATAGGGGTGCATACGCCTCTTGTGATGGTTGATTGCACGTCCATTGGGTAGATGCCCAAGAGTGGGATGGCTGGATCATAAGATATTTCTATTTTTAATTTTTTGAGGACTCTCCATACTGTTTTCCATAGAGGCTGCACCAGTTTGCATTCCCATCAGCAGTGAATGAGGGTTCCCATTTGTGAGAGAGTTTTTGGATAAGATTAAAATTTGATTCAGTAGACTGAGTAAAGCAGATTGCCTTCCCCTATGCAGGTGGGCCTTATCTAATCAGGTGAAGGCCTGAATAGACAAAAAGGCCTTATCTTCCTGTGAGTAAGAGGAAACCACTCCTGTCTGACAGCATGAGCTGGGACATTGGTCTTTTCCTGTCTTTAGATTCGAATTGAAACATCAGCTCTTCTTGAGTCTTGAGCCTGCTGGCTTTCGAACTGGAACTTACATCATCCCATTGACTCTCCTTGTTCTCAGGCGTTTGAATGTGGGCTGGAACTACACCATCCCCTCTCCTGGGTACCCAGCTTGTAGATGGGCCAATCGTGGGACTTCTCAGCCTCCATAATCTCATGAGCCAATTCCTTATAATAAATCTCTTATATATATCTCCTGTTTGGTCTGTTTCTCTGGAGAACTCTGACTACTACAGTAGTCCAGGCAAGAGGGTATGGTGGCAATATTGCGGATGGTGAGAAGAGGTCAGAGTTTCCAAGTGTTTTGATGGAAAAATGTATAGGACTTGCTAATGTGTTGAGAGAGAAGCTGGGGTTTTTGCATCAGTAGTTTATTGAGATAATAAATGTGGAGCAGAGGGATTGGTGAAGGGAGGAGAAGAATCGAGAAAATTTGTGGAGGATGAGGCAATTTGCATAAGATTGCAGATTTGCAAATGTCAAAAAAAGTGATCAATGTTGTTTATTGGCTTTGTACTTACCCTGTTTTCATTGAAAAAAAAAAAAAGATGAAAACACAGGAAGTGTACTTAGTTCAGTTTGTAGATGTTGGAGCAATGAGGCATAGCTAATGTACTGGATATCAAAATCTGGAATTAAAAATGATCTGGATGGGCCCAAGTCTCCAAAAGGATATTTATGAGGAATGAATTTCAACTATATTTTAGTTGAAAAAAGTCAATCACATGAGTCCAGTGGTTTTATATTGTCTACAAACTCAATCATGCACTTTGCACCTTTGTCCATGACACCTCACAGATAGGATCACATGATTTTCAATTCAGATTCTTTATATCCACCTTATTTTTATTCTATATGTGACTAGCTTCCTGGTCCATTAAAACTCATCTTCCTGTGAAGCTTGATGCCATTGTCAACGGGCTATTGCCATTGTACATGATCTCAGCCATCAGTGTCATATAGATGCCAGAATACAGAGTACCCATGGCCTGTCACAAAAGAAGTTAGGGGAATTCTCTCCATTTACTGGCCACTTACTATATGCTGGAAACTGTGCCAATCACATTATATTTATTTCCTCACTAAATCCTCACAATCACTCTTATCCTCATTTTACGAGATAACCATTATTAGTGACTCTTTTAAGTGATGACTCATGATAATTAACCACACCTGTAGTCCTGTTTTGAGTTAGATACTTCACCCTGAGAAGGGAGGACATAACATGCAGGAACCTGTCTTTAAGGAGGCATGATAGGTGTCAGGCAGAAGATCCCAAAGATGTTCACACTCTAGTCCAATGAACCCGTGTCTGTGCTGCCACGTGAGGGAGAATTGGGTTGCAGTTGCAATTAAAGTTGCTAATCAGTTGACCTTGAGATGGGGAGAGGATGGTGGATTATCCAGGTGGGCCCAATATAATTACAAGAGTCTTATAAGTGGAAGAGGGAGCAAGAACCAGATAGATGGTAGTGTGGGAGAGACTCAGCCCCATGCTGCTGGTTTTGAAGATGGTGGAAGGGAGCTTCTAGGAGATGGAAAAGAAAAGGAAATGGTGAGAGCCTGTAGAAGGATTGCAGCCTTGCTGATGCCTTGATTTTAGCCCAGTGACATTGATTTTGGGCTTCCAACCTCCAGAGCTGTAAGGTGATAAACTTGTTTTAAGCTACTAAGTTGTGGTAATTTGTTACAGCAGCAATGGAAATTAAAACAGCGGTTAAGAGCACAGACTCAAGAGTTGAACTGCTTGGTTTGAATCCCAGCTCCACCACTTACTGTATAACCTTGCGCAAGTCACACACCTCCTAAGCCTCAGTTTCCTCATTGTAATAATGGGAACAATAAGACTTTATAAGCTGTTTTGGTGAGAATTTGAGATAATTTGTGTAGAGTGCCTCAGCATGCTTCCTGGCATATAGTAAGAACTCAATAAATGTTAACCTGGGAAAATTAGCTATCCCGTGGAGGGCCAGTTGGGATAATATGAGAACTGAAAAATGTCACATGAGGGACGAGGGATGTTGAGGAAACCAGGGATATTTAAAGAGAAGATGAAATTGAGGGAACATGTGGGATATACGAGGCAGGAGATCTAAGGGGCTTCCTTGTGGGAGAAGAATGAAATTTAGTGTGCATTAAGTAAGCAGACTTAGCATCATCTATGTTTTACAATTATGATGAGGGAGTCTTTGGAGTTTCTTGACATAGAAATGACTGAAAGTGAGTCAGCTTCATAATGCAGGGAGTCCCTGGGGCTGGAAAAGCATAAACGAGCTAATGATCCAGACCCATCACCTGTAAAAGTGAGTCTGTGAAGGGGTGGGAACGGCTGCAGTGAAGGAACACCATTTCCCACCTAGCCCTCAAGTTTTACTACATAGTTTTCCTTCATTAAACAGGCTTTATTGCTTCATAAAATATGCGTTTTAGCATCATTATGACATGTTTCTTCAAGTAATTACTTATTTGTTTTACTTTGGCACATAGAACATGGATAATTTGAGGACTGAACCTTTTTTTTCATTCCCATTTTGTTCCCCCAACCCCTGACCCTCTACCTCTGGCAACCACCAGTTTGCTCTTGGGCAGAACTTCTTAAGCATCTGTTTCAGCACTTTGTTTTTTAAGAGTAAGTTTTAGATTTACTTCATTTTTTGATGTAAAGTTTAATTTGAATAATATGCAGGACTGTGTCTTAATTCATGCTGCAGTTTGACAAAGCCTGTTATTGCTTCTGTGTAGTTAATAGTAACCTGAGTTGATCAAGCGTTTCAATAATTAGCCTTTTACCAGAGCACTCATGCCTTTGACCTTCTGCTGCCCTGACTTGCCAGCTCTCGGTTCTGTCTCTCGGTCTGGTTTTGGCTCCTGCTCTGCCGAGTAGTGCTGGAGACAAATCAAATCATCAAGCTGCTGGCATTGTTATCGGGTATAGTCCCCTGGGCCCTCATTGTCGCTTGGCAGTTCCTTTTAAGCATTTCGAGATGGTTCCTTTTCATATTTTCACATGTGACGGAACTTGACTGCTCTCCTTGTCCTCAATTCCTTTGCTATCAGTAAATGACCAAGCCTTTTTCTTTGTAGAGAAATAAGGACCCGAAGGAAAACTTAAGCAGCTAGTGTTTTCTTAATTTTCTTCATAAGTAACTGTTAAAGTTGGATCCCCGAGTGTTTAACTGTGTTTTATAGTCATAAAACATAGGTGTGTTACTTCACAGCTTACGTTTATTAGCTAAGCCATAAAATAGACGGTGAATTCTCTAATAATAAATAAAAGAACTAGTGCGAGCTGATCAATTGTGACTGAACTGCTTTGTTAATGGAAACTAATTAAAATGCAAATTTGGATATATTGTAGTCACTCTGCTACTTGGGAGTTGCTTTAAAATAATTTTGAATGCTCACAATTAGTGTATCGTAAGAATGGAATTCAAGTACTTTTGGTGATGGCCTAATAGTGAGTTCCATAATCCCTAGGTGATTCATGTTCACACTAAGGACAAACATTAATTTAAGTCATATTTGGAAATATTTTTCTTATTTTGTTATTTGCCAGAAAACTTACTTGTCTACAAAGCCTCATCACCTGGAGGATCTTCCTGGAATGTGGATTCTGATTCAGTATGTCTGGGCTGAGCTAGAGTCTGCATTTCTAACCGGCTCCCAGGTGATCCCAGTGTTGATGGTGCGTGGACCACACATTGAGTAGCAAGACGCTAGGGCAGCTGTTCTCTGATTTGTGCATCAGCATCAACCGAGCGGTGACTGCGTGCTCCCTCTGGTGATGCTGATGTGACTGACTGGAGACCGTTATTCTAAAGTGTGGATTTAGTTCAGTTTCTCTGCCTCAAACAATGGTTAGAACCTCTTGATTTCTGGCACATACCTGCCAACTTTTTGGCACTGTCAGTTCCAGAGGCAAAGGAGGTAAGGGCTTTGGTGCCATATCCTAGAAAAGGAATTGAGGTCGCCAGGTCTCTTGGCCTCAGGATAAATCGATCTGCACCATCGTGTGCCCAGGTTCAGAGGAATTGGATAATGCGTGCTCATTTAACTGAAAAATCGTGCTTGAATTAGGCATAAAACCTCACTGGGAATCGCAGGCGAAAGCGAGCCTGGGAAGAGCGTTTGGTTCGTTGATGGGGAACACTTCCAGGTGATGTCGTTCTGGGGGCTTTGGTTTAAGGTGTTGCCTGTATGGCCCTCAGGTCACAGCTCTGAGCACAGCCTCGGTCTTTTTCAGAGTTAGTTAGGATTTTGGTTGTATTCAGGGCTTCTATAAATCTTGTTAATTTTGTCTTTGTTTAAAGAACCCATTTTTATTTATGACAGCTGTTGACCTGTACACTCAGGAAACTTTTGCAGAAGCAGGTCTAACTGATTTGATTTTAAGAGTAGACAGCTTCTCATTTGTTGGGACGTTACTGTTTCTTGATACACAAAGTACTCCCTCTACATGTTGGAAGTCATCACACTTGAGATTCTATCATTAAAGCTACTTTTTTTTTGATCTTACAGGTAGAAATGAGGGTGACTTTCAGCAGGGTAAAAGCCTAGGGAGGTGTAGTATACACTTTAATGAGGATTTACACTTTTGTGTAACAAAATGATTCAGTGTGTAAGAGAAATTGTAGACCATAATGCCATTTATGTAAACTAGACTACATAAATCAACACTTTAAAGGGTATTTACATTTTAAGCACATTAGAGAAGGCACCTTTTAAAAAATAACTTAGGAAGGTAAAATTCACATAACATAAAATTAGCCATTTTAAAGTGAACAATGCAGTGGCATTTAGTATATTCAGTGTCTGCAACTAGCAAACATTTCCATCCCGTCCAAGTAAAACCTCTCACGTATGAAGTGGTTTCTCCCCATTTCATCCTCCTCCTCCCCCTCCCCCTACCATCGATTTGCATTCTGTCTCTATAGGTTTATCTCTTCTGAATATTTCATATAAATGGAGTATGTGACCTTTGTGTGTCTAGCTTCTCTTAGTATAATGTTTTGGGGGTTCATCCATGCTGTGCATGTATCAGTACTTCATTCTTTTTTTATGGCTGAATAATCCATTGTATGGATATATCACAATTTATCAGTTTATCTTTTAATGGACATCTTAGCTGTTTCCACCTTTTAACTGTTGTGAACAGTGTTACTATCAATGTGCATGTACATGTACTTGTTTGAAAATCTCTTTTCAATTCTTTTTCTTTTTTTATTGATGTCTTAATAGTTTATAACACTGTGGGGTTTTAGCTGTACATTTTTGTTTGTCCGTCACCTTGTGGATGTAACCCTTCACCCCTTGTGCCCACCCCCACCCCCCTTCCCCTTGGTAACCACCAATCAGTTCTCTCTGTCCGTGTGTTCATTTATATTCCATGTATGAGTGAGTTCATTCAGTGTCTGTCCTTCTCTCTCTGGCTTATTTCACTTAACATAATACCCTCTAGGTCCATCCATGTTGTTGCAAATGGGACAATTGTGTCTTTTCTTATGGCTGAGTAGTATTCCATTGTATATAGTATATATACCACAAGTGGTATATACCACATCTTCTTTAACCAATCATCAGTCGAGGGACACTTGGGTTGCTTCCACTTCTTGGCTATAGTGAATAATGCTGCAATGAACATAGAGGTGCATAAGCCTCTTGTGATGGTTGATTTCATGTCCATTGGGTAGATGCCCAAGAGTGGGATTGCTGGATCATAAGGTATTTCTATTTTTAATTTTTTGAGGACTCTCCATACTGTTTTCCATAGAGGCTGCATTAGTTTGCATTCCCACCAGCAGTGAATGAGGGTCCCCGTTTCTCCACAACCTCTCCAGCATTTGTTGTTATTTGTCTTTGTGATTATAGCCATTCTAACCGGTGTAAGGTGATATCTTAGTGTAGGTTTGATTTGCATTTCCCTGATGCTTAGTGATGTTGAACATCTTTTCATGTGTCTATTGGGTGTGACTTTTGTCTAGTGAATGAAGGTCCATAAGATTCACAGAAGACTTACAGTACTTTTGAGAGAATTGTATTGGCAGAAACACTGTAAACTTAGAAGGAAAGGGACAGAGGATTACAAAATTAAAAAACCTTTAGTCCCTCAAACTTATACAAGCAGGAAGCAGACTGAGAAAGCTACATACTTGCAAACACAAGCTACTTCTCAAGGAAATGGAAAGATGATTTTTAAGGTGGAACCAAGAGTTCAGAGGGTGAAGCAAAAAACCGTGAAGTATTGCCTAGCGTTGAATCCTAATGAAGGACCTGCTAATCTATGCCTACGTTGAAGAGGGCAGACCTATATGTAGCCAGCAGGATACTGAGAAAATAATGAAGTGACTTGAAAAGCTGGATCATGAGACATTGCAGCTTCTATCTCGCTTTCTCTTGGATCACTTGCCGTGTCAAGCAGCCCTATGAAGATGTCCATTTGGTAAAGAGAAGAGGCTTCTTGCCAACAACCAGCCCTGATATGCCAGCCATCTGAGTGAGCCACCTTGGAAGTGGCTCCTTCGAGCCCCAGGAAGGCTTTCAGATGACTGCAGCCCTGTCTGATCTCTCACCTGCAACCTGATGAGACCTCCAACCCAGAACCATCTCACTTAGGCCACTGTCAAATTCCTGACCTTCAGAAACTGTGAAATCATAAATGTCTCTTTTCAGCTGCTAAGTTTTGGGATAATTTGCTACACAGCAGTAGATAACCAATAGAGGTATTAGAATGGACTAATATAAACCTGGGAATCTTGGTAAATTTTTGTGGCTTCCTCATCTTGCCTCAGTTGTTTGGCAAGTACTGTTCATGATTCATTAATCTCTAGTTTACCCTCTCCACCCCATACCTGCCCTTATAATTGATTCAAGGCTAGGAGGTGGAGAGGGGATTGGAGAGAATATGAAAATCTTAAGCCATCCTGCTTTTTCTGTTTATATGGTGTCTGTCTTGATTCATATTCATAGAAAAATTTGAAACTAAAAGTAGCTATTGCAGATTTTCAGGGATCATCTTTTTTTGGGTTTATTTTTGAGAAGCCGCTCTTGGCCCTCAAAATGTAGGAATTGCAGATGTTTAGAGCAGGCTGTTGACGTCAAGTATTTTATGTAAGTTGGTCTATGAACTATTTATGTGAAGGGTTGGGTTAGGGAGGGCTGGGCTTCCCTCCCCTTGCAGGGAGAAGTGTTTGCCTTACGTAATGGGTTACGGATCCACAAACTACTCATTTCACAGATGAGGAAAATGGGGCCAGAAAGGGGAACTAATGCTTCCAAAGCTACACAATTGGTTAGCGGCAGAACTAACTAGGAGTCCCAGCTGCCAGTCCAGTGAGATAAGATTTGTTTCAGGTTTGACCTTTGTTTTTACTTTCATGTATCTTTGCTAGTTTCAAGTAAAAATGATTCTGTGAATGAGGACTAAATGCTTCCCTTTTAATATGTTGAACTGAGTGTGGCTTCTTGAGGTTTCAACAGACATGAAAATTTTATTTTATAATTTTGAATCTCCCCTTAGGCAGCTGTCTGCCTAGGTCCTTTGAAATTGCAAAAATTAAATTACCAAAGGGCTCAAGTGCAGTAAGCATGGTTTAGGTACAATTCTGATCTTAGTACAACCTGTTCCTGCTGCATAGGCCATGGGTGACTTTGTTTATAAAATTTGTCCACTTTAAACTTGAGCGCCATTGAACTATTTAAAAGATAATCTTTTTAACATAAAGGCTTCATATGAAACTAGAATTTAATCGTTAGTTGTATTTTTTCTTTGTCTCCAATGAAGTATAGTCACTTTAGATTTAAAGTGGTTTCTTTCTAAATACTTGGATGGGTTTTGAGGGGTGTGTGGCTTTATCTATCCTTATCCCTCTGTAAATATTTGTCAACCAGATGAATGCTATTATATTTTTATAAAATATGTGAAGAACTATTTTGGCTATCATTTCTATAGGTTTACTTTTAGTTTAACTATGTAATGTTTTATAACATTTTAAACATTCAGAACCAAAGTGAATTTGTGGGAAGACTTCTAATGGATTATTTTTCCTTTTTTGATAGGAGATTTGCATCCTGTAGGATTTGGTGTATTGGTATGCCAAACCGTTTGTGTCTGCTTCTCCAAGGGCCAGTTGTAGAACCATTAATTTGAATCTTTCGGTAATTACAGATAGTATAGGTTTTAGAAATTATGTGAACTTAACAAAATTAACAACAAAAAAATCACTGTTCCTCCTGGAATTTTGCTAATACATGATTTCCCTTTTTTCCACAAAGTCAAATTAAATGCCTTCCATTGAGCTGTTTAACTTCTGATTTATAAGTTCCTTTACTCTTTGACTTCTTATTTAAAATGAATCATAGCCTTCAGCTTTCAGCCAGGGAGTTCACACCACCTTTTACTGATAACTAACCTCTCACCTCTACAAATAAGAGTTTTTTAACATCCCTTAGTTTCCCAGTAATCAGTATTACTTTTGTCTTGTCATACGTTTGCTTGCCCTTTCCCTAAATCCCCTCACTTGCCAAGAATCTAAGCTGTTGCATCCAAGCTCCTCTTCTTTCTCTTTTTACCATGCCCTCCCACCTTGCCATACCATCCTGCCTTTTCTTCCTTTGGAGATTAGCTTCTCATTATGGGGAAAGAGTAATTACCTTTCTCCAAGTGCCTCTGGTCCCTCACAGCCAGCTGTGAGGGAGGGGAGGGGACGTTTCAGGGAGGCCCTCAGAGGCTCACACCACAGATGTGGTGTTCCAGCGTGTTTAGGTGGATGGACGTGTGTTGGCGTGCTAGGAGGCCATTCTCTTGCCTGAGAACCCTAACAAAGTGAAGGTAGGGTCTGCATGGGACCATCACAAGCTCAGCCCCATGAAGGCTTTTCTTTAAGAGGAGTAAAGATGGAAGCTCAAGATCATTCTTTTCACCAAATGTGTGTCTCTGAAAAGCAGGTGACTGTAAGAGTAAATTGTAGTCAGTGTCTATGTAGTAGTTTACATGAATGAAAAGCATTGCTTTGTGAATGGATGATTTTGGTTTTGAAATTAGGAGGGCAACCTAGATTTTCATCTTTTGGAGGCAGTTCCTGAAGCAGGTGCAGGGCGTGAGTAATGTACCACACCTAAACTATGCGATCTGGCCAATGAACGCTAGGCTTCTCCTGAGTCCTATAGTGTGGTTTCCCTGTCTGTCAAGAGCCGGCTCGGCAACCAAACCCAGATTCCAGGTGTGGTATTCCAGAGTCGTTCTGTAATTTGTAATCATAGAAACAGAACGTTCCTCCTCTTATTTCTTCCCTGCCAACAGTTTCTGGGTGGGTGAATGTCAGTAGCTGGAGTTATTTTTAAAGAGGAGAGGTGAGGCTTGTCGTGCAAAGCTGGGAAGAGGGCGTTTGTTTGCAGAGCAGAGCTGACATCAAAGTGTAGATTACTGCTCAGTGGCTAGGCACTTGTCCTATAACAGGTAATGTTTAACGTACCAGTCACAAAGATCACAGAAACAGCATATGCCCGCCCGGGCATAGGATTTCACTACCGTTTATGCTCTGGAAGACTGAAAGGCTAAACGTGCCCGTGTATTTCTTCTAAATATATGTATGCATTGGTCTTGCTGCCTCCTTTTTCGCTGGCTGTAATTGGACTTTAAAGCTTGGAAGTTATATCATAAAAATTTGTAACGTTTGTCTGAGAGAGCTCGGCTAAGCAATCACTTTCCACTTCTTTTCACAGGATAATATAAACGTTTTTTTGAAAGCTTGTGAACAGATTGGATTGAAAGAAGCCCAGCTTTTCCATCCTGGGGATCTACAGGATTTATCAAATCGAGTCACTGTCAAGTAAGTTTCAGTAGTTTGTTATATATTTTTTTAAAGTAGGGGCTTGTTGCTTAAGTGAAAAGAATTGCTAAGAGTTCATGATTACTGAAAAATCATTATTCTGTCTTCCTCTGTTCTCATTCCAAAGCAGACTATTTAAAAAATAGCTTAGGGACTGTGAATGTGAAGCTGTCTGTAATCAGCATGTCATGGTCTCGTTTTAAATCTTGATACAACTGAAATGGTAGTTTACGTTTTAATGCTTGTCCGACCTCGTAGTGTTGGGTTGCTAATGGTGAGGATTCTCATTATACTTATAAAGCACATTTAGAGGTTATGTTACAAGTAAAAAGACTTATTTTAAAATATTTTTTATGCATTTGGAATTAAGACATAATTGCTAACATAAATATGAGACTGGGACAGTGGTAAAAGAGACTTTCTTAATATTTGGAAGGCAGCAGTGTCTGGGACCAACATATAGCACTAATGACCTTGTCAATTGGGGCTGATTTTTAAAAAATGAACTGATTTTCACTATTTTAATAGTATGGATGAGAAAGTGAAAGTGGGGTTGAAGTTGAAAACATGTGCGCAGGTGTTTCTGTTGAGTTTTAGGTGGAAAATGTTGTTCATGTGTGAGTATATGGTTTCAGGAAATCTGGTTTTAAGCCTTGTGAGTTTTTTTTCCCCTACAAATTTGCTTTCAGTGAATCAGAATAAACTCGGGTTACCAGATAAATGTGACAGGAAAATGATTTAGTTTTGTAGTGGCTACTTCCTTATCATCATGGCTCTTAAACTTAATTCACATTTTTCCAAGGAAGAAAATATTTTATTCTAGCTATAGAAATAGAAATGGAAAAATTAGTTTCTACCAATTCAAAGATTCAGTTTATATTGTTAATATCCCTGTTGTAATAGCTTCAATAGTTATTAAAAAACTGATTGTAAAATCTTAAATATGGCCGTTTTTTCCTAAAGAAAAATAACCCTGTATATAAATATCTTTTATAGTACACATTGTCTTTTAGCAGTATGACCTAAAGTCCCAGGTAGAGTCAATCTTTTAAAAGTCTAACTATATTAATATTTTTAACTGAACAGGCCATTTTGAACATATATGCTTCTAGTTCTGGTGAATACGCATTTCTAAATGACACAGCAGTGATATGTGCATAGCACGGATGAGTCTGTCTGCATTTCTGATTAATCGAAAGATAGTTGAGGAATCCTGAGTTTCATTGCCAGAATGGCCTGTTTACTTCTGCAGTATGCAAGGTCATGTTTAATTTCCATGAAAAATGACTATCAATAAACTTGTATGTTTCCTAAGAGACATAAGACCTATCTGATGGGCAAAGAAACTTTTGACTTGGAAAGTCTTTTTCTTAAGTTGTCACTGTCTATTAAGAATAAACATCTTTTCCCCTGACAATCTTACTGTTTTGAAACTCTAGCCGATGTTTGAGTAGTCTAGTTTTGCCTAGTTGGACTAGGCAAAACATGTTTGTTCGCTCCTAGTTCCAAGGGTGCTGTGAGCAAAGCTTGCCTGGAGCCTATTTCATGAGATGCCTGGTCTGAAGTGTTTAGGAAAAATCAGTATCTGGGCCCAGCCTTCAGCAAAATTAAATTACTGGCAACTGAAACCGGGAGGTCAAGTAGTTACAGCTGTAGTAGGAAGTATGCAGAACAACTTGTTTCAGTGGAAACCACAAGTGCAAAAAAGCAAGGTGTGCCCAAGTAGTACTAGTGAGATCGCCAGAGTGGGAACCTTGACTCGGCATGAAAACATTTCCTCTGATAATTCCATCTTGTTGAACCAAAGAGCACCGGGGTCGACCCTGAGTCTACGCAACAGAAGCAAGGAAGCCTTCCAGTTATGAAATGAGGAAGCTGACAAACGGCTTATTTAAAAATGTTGAGATATTTAAATATCTCAGCTCTTATGCCCTGGGATAGCTTTCTTATAAAAGGAAGCAGGTTTAAAGGAAAGCAAATAATTGCTGATGAAATAGTAATGCATTTCTTAGTTCTTAGCTTTTGTTGTCATATAGTGTGGAGACTCCCCTAGGTCAAAAATCTTGTGCTATCCTTATTGTAGATTAAAGGATTTGGTGTTGGTTAGATCAGTGGTTCTCAACTGGGGGCAGCTTTGCCCCCCATGGGACATTTGGCAATGTCTAGGGGTACTTTTGGTTGTTGTAGCTTGGGTGGGGGTGCTACTGGCATCCAGTGGGTCAGGGGTGCTGCTAAATACCCTCTAATAAACAGGACAGCTTCCACAGCAAATAATTTTCTGACCTCAAATATCAGTAGTGCCAAGGTTGAGAAATTCTGACTTAGACTTACAATTCCATACTTATTTCCACTCTGCCAGCAAGGTAATCATGTGGAAATGAAGGATATGGACTAACAGACTTTTACATTTTGCTAAAATATAACTTTTTACTTACTAACTTAAAATAATTTATTCATTTCCATGTTAGTATGTTTGTCCATTTAAAAAGGACACTCATCATTTGAGTGGCAGTAATGTGTGAGTACTTTGACATTATTTTGCTCACCTGTATACATTAAAATTAGCAATAATGTGGCAAACTACTTGACTATTTTAAATGCTCTATCAAAACTCAACTTCTGGGGCCGGCCCAGTGGCATAGCGGTTAAGTTCGTGTGCTCCGCTCTGGTGGCCCAGGGTTTGCAGGTTCAGATCCCGGGCGTGGACCAATGCATCGCTTGTCAAGCCATGCTGTGGCGGTGTCCCATATAAAGTAGAGGAAGATGGGCATGGGTGTTAGCCTAGGGCCAATCTTCCACAGCAAAAAGAGGATTGGCAACGGATGTTATCTCAGGGCTAGTCTTCCTCACACACACAAAAAACCAAAAAAAAAAACCCTCAATTGCTAAGACTGCATTAACAGTTCATAGACCTGTTGGTCTTACTGCAAGTGGAATCTAAGATACACATTTGCGTGACATGCCGAGAACAAATAGGAAAAGACAATTAATATCCTCCATGTTGGCAAATGTGAGGTATATTTTGTTAGTAGACAGCAGTAACAAAAACGTGGATGGTGTAAAGTGCCTTGGAGAGAATGAGTGAGAACGAGTGGCAGGAGCAGAAGCAATTAATTTAAAGAGCCATTGCTATTGAATAATTTCAATAATGCAGACCCTAACTACAAAACCTTATTTTCCAGCAATTTGAAATTTACCATTTAATATGCAATAATAACTTTTCACTAGTCAAACAACTAGGGTACTCTTTATATTTCTGTAATTATACATATTAATATGTGATTGACTTTTCTAACTGAATTATTTTACTCCTTGCAGGAAGTAGTATGAATTTTTCCAAGTATGCTTGAATTCCATTTATTTGGGGACTGCACATATTCAAAAGTCAACTGATACTTTTAATTTTGACATTCTTGACTTTAATGGATAGGATCCATCTTCTTTTCTTCTCAAAAAGCTAATAAGCCAATTTGTGACGGCCTCCATGGATGATAGATTGAGGAAGAACTTATCCTAGTTGAGATGTTTATTGAGGCTGTGAAATTTAGCTTCTGTATCAATAACTGAATCATTATTATTAACCATTTACTAAATATTCATACTGAACTTAGAAGCACAGACAATCTACAGAGCTGTCTCTGCAGACTTTCTGTAAGAGGCCTGTAGGAGAGCAAGCACAGTGGCCATAACGCTATACCACAGCAGACTGGAGAGCTCCTACAGTAAGTGTCATGGCCTAGGGTGGCATCTGGTCATTAAGAGGCACAGAACAATTGCTCATTATAGAAGGGAACTCAACAGGGTAGCCCGGAGGTCCTGTATTGAAGGAATTGAAGTTGACATAAAGGTAGGGTTGAACATTCAAGTTTTTAATTTTAAATGTCTAGCAATTTGACTCAGAGACTAAGTCCTGTATTTAAACCGTTGCTCTAACCAAATTATGTATTGAAATTTTTAAGCTGAGAATTTGAACAGATTGTAAACATGTTTCTTCTTTCCACCCCCTTACCATTCCAATCCAGTTTTTAGCATTTCCTTAGATACATTCTGTTCATAATAAAATTACAGGATAGCAGTGCTGTTTAACACAGTATTTCAGTGATGCAAAGAAAAATTGTTTTCTAGTACAGACTTTTTCATTCTTTAGGATATTAATATTTTAGGTATAAAATGTAACTTTAAACATTGATATTGACTGAGTTTAAGAAATCTATCAAATGGAGGGTACAGAAATCAAGCATCTTGTTTTTACACATGGTAGTTGCCAAAGGAACAGTAGTTGGAAGCAAGATTAGTGTTAACATATATCTCCCTTGTGAAAATAAAGGAGGCTCAAAATGATATTTTAAGGATTTAACTGTTCTCTAAAACTTCAAAAGGGTGCTTGATTTCTGCGGCAATACTGTAAAGTCATTTCTTAGGCGTCAGTTTCCCAGATGGCACCCTATTAACAGTCTGCCAAATTGGGCTTGAGATGTGAATGTATATGTGTATTTACTTAAGGTTTTTATTCATGTAAGTAAAATATATACCTACTTTGAATTATGTAGCTTTCCCCTTTTTTCTGATTTAAACCTGGTTTTACATTTTTTTCAGATTCCTGTCTTTCAAATGAGTTTCTCAACATCTTAATCTGTTAAAAAAAAAAAAAAGAAAGAAAGAAAAAAGCAAGCTTAATAATATCCAAGCTTGAACCTGTAACTTGAGCATGGTGACTTCCACCTGTCGATTCATGTTACTATTTTAAAATGTTCCTTTCCTACCAAGTAATTAGGAGAGAGTAAAACAGAAAGGAAGTCTGCGCTGCTCACATCTCTATCCCATTCAGTTACTCTCTTGTGTTAAGTAGTTACTGAAAGGGGGACATTAATTCTTTTGGGTTGCTCAGGCTGTTTCAGGCCAGCAGCAAAAATGTATGTCCACATTTTCAAATATTCTTTAATTGCAAAATTTGAATATCTAAGTCAGTTTAGCTGCAAAGAAAGGTTGTGGGATATGAGGCAGGTACGATGCTGGCACAAGCTATAACTGAGGGTTTATCTGATTTTTTTTTCTCTCTGTTTGTAGTTTTTAATTTTTTTCTTCGATAAACAAGTTTCTGAATGCTCACTGTCCTTCTTCAGCTCTCCACTCCCTTAAATCCAAAAAGCCATGGGCCTGATTATGTCTTGGCTTGCTGGGTGAGACTTGATGTTGTGGACTTTTCTGGCCAGGATCTTTATCTTCAAAAGTAACCTGATCTGTATTCATTGCTCCAAAAAGTCTCACTTGGTGGCTCATCTGATGAGCACTTGTCATGAGTCTGTTCATGGGAGCATGGTAGGAGTTGCTTCCCCTGACCAGATAGCATTTGTTTTATAACGAGGTCCTGCAAAGGGTTAAACCGAAGAGACGGATTTTTGTTGAAGCGATTCTTCTTTCAAATTATTGTCTGTGGAGCTATGTTGAATTAATCAAACTAAAAAGTGTGTGCACTATAATATCTGTAGTCCCATCAAGTCACTTTTGAAAATGAGAGCTTCACCAGCAACTGGAAATGTTAAGCAATGTTTTTCTGAGTTTCATGCTGTATTCTGGTTTCATTTGACTGATTATTTGTGTGAGGGTATATGTGTGCTTACATCTATTTCTGGAGCTACAGAGAAGAAAATGGCGCTTAATCCAGTTAAAGGGAAATTTTGGTTTCAGAGAAGTCATTCACTTGTTTGTCAAAAAATAAGCATTGATTCAGTATCTTCTCTGTGGCATGGACTTACACAGACATAAATAAGATGGAGGCCTGCCTTTAGTGGGGTTCACATTATAATTGAGGAAATGTCCCCATAAATTCAGTTAGAATATGTGTGATAAGATAAACGCACAGGATTCTCTGGGAAGATAGAGATGAACAGATATTTCAACTTTTTAATCAGGAAACACTTCTAATTGGGGTAACACTGGTTTCTCATCTGGGCTTTCAAAGCATTTCTTGTTTTCACCTTCATCTGATTTTCCCCTAGACTTGAAACTATTTGAGGACAGGGACAGTGTATTATTCCCTTTATCTCCTTGTTCCTCACACCTTAGGGGTTAAATATTTGAAAATGAAAATTTAATTATGAAGACTTCCTGGAAATTTTAAAACCAGGCTTTGAAGGTGGGAACTGACCTTTTTTTCTTCTTTGCCAAGTCTTCCTCTTTTTATTCTCATCTTTCAAGACTTCAAAGCAGATCTGGCAAAGAAGTCATTGAACTTTTGGTTTCAATTACCTTTCACTTATCATTGCAGAATAATGATAAGGCATATTACAACACAGTCTAAAATTTATTCAGTCTAAAAGAAGAGTGTGAGTTTCCTTTCAGCGTGTGAGTAATAAACTAAAATTGAAGCTTTGGACCATGGCCTTTCAAAGTAGTTGGTGGAAGCTTTAATCCTTATGCTGATATGCAAATGATAAATACTAATAATGTTTAACTGATATTTGAGGGATGTTCCTCAATATGTGAAGTTTTAGAAACATTTTAATATCTTCATATTATGATCGCCAGTCACTTTTCATCTTGTGAAATAAATTTAAGTGTATGCTTAAGACTTTTGGGTGGGAAAATATGGTTATATAGGTAGTTGAAATATTTTGTAGAAACTCAAGGGCAAGGAATAGAAAATTTTAAAAGCAGGGACCAATAGTGGAGGTAACTTTTTAGGAGAAGTCATTAAAATTACTTCAAGAAATTTTACCAACAAGTTTACAGTGAGCCTCGTTCCTTCCAAAGTCAAACCACCTGCTTTGGTACCTTTTACATTTGCCTAGCATTAAACACCAATGCCAATAAAAAAAACAAGTCACAAAATACCTTTGACAGTATGATAAAACTGTTTAAAGAATATGAGCATGTGGGAACTTGGTGATTTCTGAACAGTTGATTTGGTACCCCAGCCTCATTTCTCAGTCACTTCTCCCAGGATGGAACAAGAAGTTCAGTCGACGTCCATCAGTTGTCCTGAACAGATAAGCATCTTGGGTGAGAGCAGGGATTCAGGTGTACCCTGTCATGGGTTTAATTCCATCCCATTCAGTCACTTGGTAGCTGAATGACCTTAGACAAGTTACTTTTCCTCAGTGTGGTCACTTTGCTTGTCAGTGAACAAAACAGATGTAATTGCTGCTTTCTTGGAGCTTAGCAAATAATGCCATTTGAGGAGTAGCCTTACCTCACACTCGTGTTGTAATGATTACATCAAGTCAAATATGTAAAGTGTATAGCGCCTGGCATATAGTAGTGTTCAATAAGTGGTATTGAATTATCATTGTGATTTTCATAATTCAGCTTTCCCTTCTTGACCCTGTGAAGATGTATGTCCCCTGCAGAAGAACATGGAGGAAGAAAATCTGGCCCCTGGCTACTTAAATTGTGATGATTAACTATAGCCTCTTTATTTATGAGAATTTAGGGCTTTTTAGACTGATCCTGTCTTAATTGGGAGTAGATATTGAAACAGAGTGGTTTTTTTTTTGACATTCATGTCTAGTCAACTTTTTACAATGTATCTATTTTGTTAGCATACCAAAGCTGGAAACCAGAGAATGGAACAGCTAACTTATTTGCTCTTGCCCCTATGTATGTGGGACCGGTACAATTTTATTAATTGGAGACCTCAAATTTTTGTATATTTTCTGAAATATTGTAAATATTTTGATTTGAATCCATTTCTTTAGAAAGTGTTTCCATATTTTAAAAAGCAAATAAAAAAAAAACACTTTCATAAAACTGCAACCAGTTAACAGCACAAATCCAAAACTTTACTTTGTTTATTTTCATTGGCCCCTTCACTCCTTCATTTCTGTAAAAAGTTTGTCATTTTGGTCATGAGGAGGATTATCCTTTAGGCAAGGTCAGACACTTCTCTGAAAGTCTTCTGCAGGGCTTATGGATTTTCTTCTTGGAATAGGTGTTCATAATCTTGAGTTCACTGAACTCAGATGCACACTCCAGCCATGTTTCCCACTGGACAGAAAACTTAGCCGCTCCTTTTGGGCATCTCTCATTTGTTTTGTTCATCAAAAGGCTACTATACTGATAGCTTAAAACATCTAGTTATATTTTCTGAAATATTTTTTTTACCCTAGATATTAAAAAAAAGCAATAGGCACTGTTTGTGAGGTCAAAAGCCTTGCTTATTATTTAGTTCCAGTTGCATTTGCATACAATGAAAAAAGTCAAGAAACTAGGAAGTATACATATGTGTTAGTGTGCTTTGACATAACATTATAACTGGATTTTTTTTTTTAAACTAGAGCCTCACTATCAAGTGTTAAATAGTTTGTTTATTGGCTATTATTTTTGAGTTTAGGTTAATGGCTTAGCTATGTTTTAGGAGTAATTTTCCTGGCATGATTTGTTATGCTGAGTGGCCATCCCAGGTGGGGTTGGCTGCTGATAGACTTAGTGTGCATTTCTCAGAGGCATACCTTTCTGAGTATCCTTACTGAACTGGGAGGCAGGGTGATGTAGCATCACTTTTTCTTCTGAAGAGCTTAGTACCATTGCTTCAGACACCACTGACCAAATATGCACAGGAAACCTAAGCAAACATGTTCCAAAGGTTTTACTGAAAAACCTTTAAATTAAATGAAATATAAAACAGCACATTTACTGTATAAATTTAAGTAACTCAGATTAATATTATTCTTAAATGTAAATGATGGTGCAATAAAATTCCATTCAAAAAGGAGTAGATTAAAAACATAGTATGAACACACTTCAGGTAAGCCAGTTTTTCTTAAGTTAAAAATGGAAAAAGTGGGGAATCTAGTCTGCCCAAGAGAGGTAGCTGCTTTGAATTAAACTGTTTGCATTAATCACTATCAATTTAACAAGGGTTTGATCACTGTGCTTTGAGCAATTTGGGGGAGAAATCCCTAAATAAATATCAAGAATACCAAGTATAACTGTTGTTACATTTCACCGTTTCATTACATTATAATAATATTGGTTTTTTTGAAATATTTTTGTTCCTTTTTTTTAATTTACTGAGATATGAAAATAATCAAAAGAATCAGTGTATCTGGGTAAACAATTTGGCTGACATGCTATTAGATTTCTTTTGGCTTAATGTTGAGAAAATCTCTACTAGGTATTATCTCATGCTCTATTTTGTGTATAATAGTGTGTATTCACCTATAAAATACTGTGTGATAGAGATCATATACATTAAATAAGAAAATATGTGAAAATTTATATAAGCCTTCAGAAAGTGAGGTCCCCAGATCCTGAGGGTCCCCAGATCCTTGTCTTTTTTTAGTGATGAACTCATTTCGCTGAAGGGGCTTGATCCCTGTCTTGCAGGAGAAATAGGAGGAGTATTAGAATTAAATATCGGTGTCCAGAGCCTGCCAAGTCTCAGATTAAAAAATAGAGCTCTTTGAGGCCAGCCTGGTGGCATAGTGGTTAAGTGTGCTCCGCTTTGGCGGCCTGGGATTTGTGGGTTGGGATCCTGGGCGCGGACCTACATGCCACTCATCAAGCCATGCTGTGGCAGTGTCCCACGTACAAAATAGAGGAAGAATGGCACGGATGTTAGCTCAGGGACAATCTTCCTCAAGCAAAAAGAGAAAGATTGGCAACAGATGTTAGCTCAGGGACAATCTTCCTCACACAAACAAAAAAGGAATAGAGCTCTTTGTCCTTTCTCACTATATTTTCCATTCTCCTTTTCATTCTACTTGCAAGCAAGAGGCAAAAAAAGTCTCTTTATTAAAGACTCTGACATCCATTGATGTAAACCTTGGCCTACTGGAGCCAGAGATGACTGCTTCTAGGGTAGATAGAAGCAGCACAATCCTGACAGGTAGATGAGGGTGGGTGGGTATATGATGCTTAGTATAGGGGTGTTGAGTCCTCTCGCCTGTAGATCTTTTATCTTGTGGCTTGTCAACCATATCTTTTGGATATTTAATGTTCACCATGTACAGATCCTGAATCCTGGGTGAGTAGAAGACATAGTCCTCTTCTACCTTGATCTTAAAACCAAAAATGGAGATGAAAAGCCTTAAGTCTTAATGCTTACTTTTGTGTCTTAAGGAGCATTGGAATGATTTATAGTTTACACCTCTACGGGAGTGCTGGATTTACAGTGATGAATAGCTACTAGGGAAGGAAACCAGTGTACTAGAGTGTCCAGGGTATTCAGAAATATTCCTACCACTGCTGTTCAATTAGGTTTAGACAAGCTGGATAAGAGCTCGCAGGCACTGTCAGGTGTTTAACATTAGTTATTTCTAACCTAGTAACAGCCCAGCCAGGTATCTCCATTTTGCTTTAGATGCCTGAGATGAAATGAGTCAAAAAAGTAACTTGCTTAGCTAGATGATCTCGGGCAAAGAAATGGAACTAGAATTTTAATTCAGGGGGTGTCTTAGCCTACAAAGCTTGGACTCTTCCTACTGTTTAACCACAATAAATAGTCTAAACAGACTTGTATCAGCAAATTTTTAAAGGCTGTTTTCTTTCTAGTGCTATGTGACTGAAGTTGTCATGAGTTGCTTCGTAACCAGTCCAGCTATACCCAAAATGGATTTGTGTACATGACTGATATTCCCTCATTTGATGCATGGCAGACGTATCTAAACGTATCTTTGTATTATGATTTTAAAATTTTTCCTAGTTTGTGAGCGAAGTAACTTCAAATGGATATAATACTACAATATGCTATCAAATCTAAGATCAGTGATTATAAGACCTCCTAATTTTAGGAATGTTAAATGAACACATGTGTGTCTTAGAATAGAAGAAATGCTGCATGTGTGGTTTTTTAACACTGGCTAGTTGAGAAATAATAGAGGATCTGGATTTTATTGATATGTGCACATAAATGCCTTTATAGGTTTTATGACTGTCATGCAGATATTTATGAATGTTCAGTTATATTTGCTATGATAATGGAACATTCCCATTAAAGGCTGAGGATTGTAAAACCTTATAACCTACATTGCTCAGGATTGTACTATCATACTTTGACCTTTATAGCACTGGCATGGAACCTACCTTAAAAATAGAACTGGTAAATATATTTTATTTAGAATAATTTCTTATTTACCAGTTTTTGAGGCTCCATTTTACTTAATCTTGTTAAAACCAAGCTAAACCGTGACTCCCTCATCCAAACATCCTTGGCTGGGAATAAGTGCTTATTAAAAATATATAAAATGGGATATTATTTTTGTTACATCTTGGGTCATTGTATATTAAATCTTATACACAGACTTAAAGATTAATAATTTGAAGTCCTGTTTGAAAGCCCAAACTATAAGCAAAAAGATAAATTATAGTTATGTTACCTAATAAAGCAGAAAAATGACTTCAGTACGTTGCCCAAAGTCCTGCTATCAATGTAGCCATTGGAGCGTTTGAAACAGGTGGTAAGCATAGAGCAACGAGTGTAACAATAAATAGCACACCCTAATTCCAGTAAGATGAAACTCCTCGTTGCAGAAAAATGAGTGAGGGATCAGATAGTGACTCAAAAGCAAAGTCTAAGAGATGACTCAAGCACAGAAACACTTTCAGAATTCCTTTACCAAGACTTACAATAAATGGAGTGATCACTTCTCTTACCGAGTCATTAAATAGTTTCTTGCAAGTAGCTAAATGTAAACCATCAGGAATGATTGCTTTTCGTTAGTAGGAAGAAATATTTATTAAACTTTTATCTAGTGACTGCGATGTTTTAGAGTACCAAGACACATGAAACTAATAGCCCAAGATAGATTTCTTGGAAAATCCAAGAATACAAACAAGGACAATTCTCCTTTAAATAGCTAGTGGGATGTGTTAGATGCAAATGTAAAGAATTGCTTTGGAGAGGAAGAGTGGAAAGAAAATAACATTTGAACACTTTGCTTAATGCCTTATATAATGTTATGACCCCTTCATAAGATAGGATGGTTGCCTGAGTTTACAGATATGGAAACTAAGAGGTTCAGTGGCTTGCTCAATGTCACATGCTTAGTGCAAGAGGGAGCCCTCATTATGACTCCAAACCAGTGGTCTATTATAAAATTCTGCCTCTAAGCGTGTCCTAATGAAAGATATGATGATTGAGCAAAGGAATTTTTTTTTCATATATATCTGTCAGACATGAGCTCCGTGAAATTGGTTGGGTAGGAAGGAAGTTCTGGAGATAGGGAGGAATTTGTAATTTTTAGAAGTTATCAGTGAGAAATCACCCAGACTTTCTGGAGAGTTAGAGTGCTTTAAAGAAGTGCTTCTCAGACTGCAGTGTGCATATAAAACACCTTGAGAATCTGGTTCAGATACAGATTCTGATCCATTAGGTGTAGGCAGGACTGGAGTTCTGTATTTCTAGCGAACTCCCAGGTCATGCCAATGAGGACCAAACTCTGAGTAACAAGGATTTAGGCAATAAATGATGGTGATCACACACTGGAGTGAGGGTTTAAGGAAGGTATTGATGGAGATGCAAGGCTCGAGTGTGGATCTAAAAAATGAGTAGGAATTGAGTGAGAGGTGGGAGACCACTGCAAGAAGATTGGCCTAGCCAAAGGCACAGAGGCAAGAAGTTCAAATCAAACATTTTAGAGTCTTCTAGATATAAAGGAATGAGTAAAGCTAAATAAGATTTCCATTCTTGAGGCCTACATTATTTTTTAGTGCAAGGTGGGGAGGGGGAGGAAAGTGTAAGTTGTGAGTCTTTAGTCTCGTTTGGCAGATTGGAGGCAGGATGACAGGTAGGTTGGGACCAGCTTGAGTGGTACCTCGAGTATCCTGGCTAGAGAGTTTAAACTTGATCTCATGGATAGTGGGATTATTACCAAAAGCTTTTGAGCAGAAGGTTAAAATGTTAAAAGCAGAGATTTAGAAACATGGGGTAATGAAGTAGTACATAAAATGGATTGAGAACTAGCTTAGAGGATGGCAGAGATGTTAAATTGTTGCAGTTCATGGGTATTTTAATAAGGATGCCGAGGGCTGAAAGCAGTGAAAATGTAAATGAGGAGAAATGCTGATGTTTGAAGTAAGATATGATGGGGGTTGATGAGAGTGAAGGAGCAGGAAGAATCAGCTTTTGAGCTTGTGCAACCATTAGGAGAAACAGGGGCAGCCAATTTAGGGGCAAGAAGGAAAGGAAGTTTTAACACATTGTGTTGGACAGGACAGTAGAGCATCCAAATGAAAATGTAGGAGTTGTCAATGTATTTAGTAAGATATTATGGCTGGGTAGGTAGATTGGGAGTCATCTGTGAAGAGATATTGGGCATTTGTAGGAAAACAGAGCCAAGCTCCGGAGGGTGGAGAGAGAGATGGATAAGGACTCAGTCTTCCTTTCCCGTCCTCCTCAGTTGTCCATGTAAGTGTGCCTCTATATCTGACTGCTCTGTTCCATTGATCTGTATACAAGACCTCCTCCGAATACCGCATACTTTCTTGCTGTTGTAGCTTTAACTATTGTCTTTTTTCCCTTCTTTTAAATTCGGATAGAAATTCTCTCTTTTTGTTGAAGTTCAAAATCTGTTTTCTGTAGTGCCTTCTGGAAATGTTAGGTCTGCTTTCCTGTCCTCCGAACGACTTCACTTTGGAATAACTCGCAGTGGGAATGTCACCCCTTCAAGGGAAAGACCGTGGGCTTGTCCTCTGGACCCAGTTGGATATTTAAATTAGTCTAGAGAATCCAGCATCACTGTATGTCCTAGCCTTGGAGTCCTTAAGTCATAAACATCACGTTTGTGTGGTAGCCGTGTCAGCCGTACCTAACCCCACTCATTTGCTTTATGTATTCCCCTACAACAGAAATTGTTGCTCGCTTCTCTCTCCTGTTGTCATCTTTTAAATCTAAGCTCTGCATCTCTTATAAACAACTATTCAGGCAAGAATACGTACAGCCTCCCACAGAACAGACAATTTCAGGCACGTTGCATCTAAATTCATACAGCAGAAATGTATTTAATCTACATTTCTCCCCCCATCCCTGCACACCCTACTGCCAAACAACGACACTGAAAATAAACCCATGGAGTCTGCAAAATGACATCTGATTCAGCCTGACCCAATTTTATAACCAAAAACTGCTTCCACTTCTATCTGTCAAGGTTGGAAAAATAGCAATATTTTAGGGCATGTGTGTCAGCAAGGAATTTGATTCAATAAATAAATGGATAAAATGAATGAGTTTAACAAACATTTGTTGAGCTCCTGTGTGTCTGGCACTGTTCTAGGCATTGGGAATTTGGTTTTGTGGTGAAGAGGACAAAGTCTGGCCATTCTTAGGCATATGTTCTAATAGGCAGGACAGTAATGAATAAAAGATAATGTAAGGCGTTGACAAGACTATGAAACAAAATAAAGCAGGGTGTAGAGAAAGCGTGTCAGGAAAGTTCTTTTGGATATGATATTTCAAGCATATTTTTAGATAAAATTCTACATTCAGTAGATTTTAAAGGCACTAATAAAACTAGCTGTTGAGATTAATGTTATAGTCTACTAAAATAATAGAGTTTTGGTAAACTTACTTTCTGAGAAAAATTCCCTGAATTGAAGCTTTAGTGTCCTGTCAAGTTAAGAGTCAGGAAGGAGGCACAGTAACTTCTGCAGGTCGGGGTGCACTTGTGTGCGGACACATGAGGCTTTTCCTCCCCTCCCCTGTCCTCCCGGTTGGCATTTAGATTTCTTTGCATTTAGATTTCACCCTCACAAATGAACTGAGGGTTCAGTTTTTGTTTTTCTTGTAAGGTTTTGGTATGGTTTGAATTCGAGGAAGCTCGCTTTTATCAGATGATTAGGTGCTTGTGGTAATTTGACTATTGACTTTCATAAAGAGACTTAGTATTTTGTCTGTCACTCTCCTCGAATCGTCTGTGTATACTAGAACTGTGCATTCTCATTCTTGAACCCCTCGTGGCTCCTACTTGCCCACTATGTCAGGTTCAAGCAAAGGTCCAGATTGTTATGGAATTCTGCCATCTGATCACTTGTTGCTTATCTACCTGCATTTTTATTTCTCTACCGCACAAGCTTTGTCAACCAGTAAGGTCAGCTTTGTTTTTGCCTCCCCTGGACGGCCATTCTTGCAGGCCAGGCTCCATCTTGCCTCATCCAGGAAGCCCTCTCTCACTAGGAGAGGAAGCCAGATGCCTGGTCACTAGTCCCAGTTCAGCCAATACTGACTGTGTGAGCTTTGGTCAGTTCCCTTATCTTCTCTGTTCTTCAGTTTCTTTACCTGTAAAATGGGGGATAACACTAGTACCTACTGCATATGGACTATTGCGAGAATTAAATGAGGCATCTAAGGTAGAGGGCCTAGATGCCTGACACATAGCAAATATTCATTATATGTTAGCTGTTTTATTATTAGTTACTACTGATACTTGATGATTCTGTGCACAATCTATGTGATGGCTTTTTTTCTTCTACTTCTTATTTCATATTTTTACCTTTATTGATTTTTAAACTCCTGACTCTTAGTATACCCATGGCTACATTGAATTAGAAGTACTTGGTGAATGATGATTGGGTCAGAGCGTGAACACTGTGGAGGGTGCAAAGAATACTTGGGGTTGGTTCTTGTCTACTTGCAAGAAATGTGAGCGAGGAGGGGATGGACCCAAGGTGCTAAGAGAAAGTATCACTGAGTTGCTGCTTTTTTCTTGACTTTTGTCTCTTAGATATGGATTAATTTATGGATTTTCTCACAGCAATCTTTTTTTTATTGTGGTAAAATAATTTTTTATTTTAACTTAACATGAGATCTACCCTCTTGACAAAATTGTAAGTGCACAATAGAGTTAACTGTAGGCATAATGTTGTAGAATAGATCTCTAGAACTTATTTATCTTGCATAACTGAAACTAATATCTGCTGAATAGCAGCTCCCCTTCCCCTCCTCAGACCCGCGCCCCCCCCCCCCCCCCCCCCCAGTATCTGGCAACTACCATTATATTGCCTGTTCCTATGAGTTTTAGGTACCTCATTTAAGTGGAATCATGCAGTATTTATCCTTTTGTGAGTGACTTATTTTACTTAGTATAATATCATCCAGGTTCATCCATGTTATTGCATATGATAGGATTTCAACTTCTGGGTATATATCCAAAAGAACCGAGATCAGGATCTCAAAAGAGCTATATGTGCTCCCATGTTCACTGCAGCATTATACACAAGAGCCAAGATATGAAACAACCTAAATGTCCACTGACAGATGAATGAATAAGAAAAATGTGGTATATACATACAATGGAATATTATTCAGTCTCATAGTAATCTTAATTTCATGTTTACCTCAGTTTAAATCCTTAGTCTCCAATTCCCAGTAATTTCTTACTTAATAAGATGCAAGTAAAAATGATTTTTGGTTAAAAGTGTGGCTGAGTCTTAAGAAAGGATTGAAAGGCTGCGTTTCTTAAATGAACATAAGTAATATGATTTTATCCTTTAAGGTAGAAAGGAAAATAAAGGCTCTGCCATATGAAGAGAAAGAGCAGCATATGTGGAGGAAGGAGAGGTGTGGCAGAGGGACTAGAGTGGTTCCCTTTGCCAAGGGAGAATAGTGTGACCCAGGTGACATTCCTGTAGACTCAGTGTATGCAATGTAAAATAATGGGAGATAAAGGACCTCCAGATACTCTTACTCTTATATATGAAGAGGAAAGTATTCTTGTCTCTTCAATGTTTAGCGTAGATGAAGAACTACATACCAATTAAATGTAAGTCTTAAGAAATAGAAGCCTATAGATTTAGGGATAGCTAATGATGGATGTCTCCACAGTGCTTGGATATTTTGGTTACTATAACAATTGTAAACACTTGGATTTATTTTCTATGAACAGATAATATTCAAGAGTGTTAGAATGAAAAAGATGAAAGCGAAATGGTTGTTTCTGTATCCTAAATCTAAAGTACATAAAATTATTGAACAGCCCATTAACAATTTATTCTTGTTTTAATCTAGTCTATGATTAGAAATGATTGTTTTTACTATTTCCTTAGACTTGCTTACAAGTAGATAATTTGTTCTCTTAATCTTAGAAACAGTGTGTTAAAGTATAGAAATAGGAAGGACATGATCTCACCAAGAAATTAGAAGTAAATCATCTTGTCCAAGGGTCTCAAGTCTTACTGAAATTAGTTCATTCATAAAATGATGAGACTTATGGAATCAGAAGGAACTTACCTTAGATAAACCTCTAAATATTCATTACCCTCCCAAATACATTGTTCATGATTCTCTTCCTCCTCCCCAGCTCCTAAGAAAATTTGAGAATCTGGTGTTTGATCCCTTTTCTACAGTCTATTGAAACTTTATGAAGAAAATTGGGGTTACGTCACTTGAAAGCTTCTTTATTATGTCTGAGGATTGCTTTTCTGGCATGACTTTGATAACTTACTAATTCCTTGGTATCAATTACCTCAATTGTGATTTCAAAAGAGTTTTTAATTTCATAAGACTTCTAAAAATGGACATTTACGAGGAGATAAATATTCAAAAAGTTGTCACCCTTCAACTCTGGAGCACATTATCCCACAATTACAATCAAGGTAATACATGGGAACATCTATTTACATTAGTTTAGACTGCTTAGTCACGTCATATACAGTTGTGAATATGCATAGTTTTATTTGAACTTACCAGAAAGGCTTTCTAGGGAGACTAGTAAAACTCCATGTTACCTTTCATATCAATTTTAAAACTGCAGTAGAAATTGTTAATTTGAGAAACATACTTTTAAGAAACATTGTTTTTTAAGAGGTAAAAATCAGAATATCAGAGCTGAAAGATGCTAGAAAGATAATTTCATCTAATGCAATCCTTTCACGAAAGAGAAAAAGGTGGCCCAAAAGAGGTCAGGGGTCTATTGCAAGGCCACCCAGTGAGCTAAGACGGGTGTCCTGGCTTCAGTTCCACCTCCTGGTTTGGGTGTAGTTATTTCCAGTGTACCTCAGTGCAAGCTCAACCAGAGCAGCAAAAGACTCAAACAAGAGTAATATTTCATTTTACCCAGCTTCACCCTCATTTCCTTTTTCAATGAATGTCTATAGTATTGGTACTTTATCTACATTTTAATTTACTATTCTATTTCAGACTTAGTAATCTGAATAAAATAAGGGCCAGACTTAAATTTCAAAGGCAACTACCTGCTTTAGTCAGCAGACTGGAATATGTTCAAGTTATTTCACATTTCAGAATATAAAGAAGGAAGTTACCAGTGGCAATTTGTCTGTGTAGCCACTGTATGTTTTTCTTTGTTTCGTACCAGTTTTCAACAAGTTCATCTGTGCTAGTGTGTGTTAGTGGTGCCTTACAACTCTATTGACACACAACTAGTATTATGGAAACGACTTTGCTATTGTAATTTTGTGTGTAGGATTTTCTAGTAAGGTGGCCTTAGATTTATGCTCATATAATCTTTTACCACATTCTCATGAATTATTCCAGTGTTACTTAATTCAGACCTTCTTTTTAACTGGGGAAAACAAATTAGAGATTAGGTAATACGAAAATGTGTCCAGGCTGGTTTCTCACCGATTACCCTTCTTTGGAGATGTAAAACAGGAATGCATGATATTATGAGGAAATTATGAGTGAATGCAACAAAAGTAATTTGTTTTATCCTTCTGAATAGCATTCTTTTAAGGCTGGAAGTGGTTGACTTTTCAGAAATCTTATAGAAGCAATCAATTCTGTGCTTCTTGAAACTTTGTTCGGTGAACTTGAGGTGCATATTTTTTATGCTCAGGTGTTCTCTTCTGGATCCCATGGAATGTGGGTGCTTATGGAGTGTTAAGTAATGAACTCAATGACCTTTCTTGTCCTTTAGCTCCCTGGACCAAGATGTTCTGAGAGCTAGCTCAGTGTATAGTGAAAGCAGCAAATGGAGTGCATTTTTATGATGCTCTCTTAAGCACGCCTAAGCACAGTGAAGCATGTTGATGTTTTTTAGTCAACACTTGAAAATCATTGGCAGTAGTTCCAGGCTTTTCACTGAACTTGAGTTTCTTTGTGTTTTTTATTGTTTGTTTTAAATTCTAGTTGGGTAAGGCTAGAGGAATTATGTTTCAGTGTAACTTCCTTTTTCAGAGACGTAGCTGAACTACTTGAAGCTTTAGTTTCAGTTAGGATGTAGTTTTAATTTTGGTATATTTCTAGGGCAGTAGCTCTCAATCATTGGCGTTCATCACCATCACCTGGGGGGTTCATTAAGATACGTATTACTGGACCCCTAACTCCAGAGTTGTGGACTCAGTAGATATGGAGCAGGGGCTGGGAATTTACGTTTCTGACAAGTTCTAAGGTACTGTGGATGCTGCTGGTCTGGAGACCATGGTTTGAGAACCTCTGTTCCAGGGGATAAAACAATGGGAACTACTCTAAAGGGAAGGTATGTGAAATTGTTATCCTGAGAATATTTTTACTTTGGTTTACATAGATATTTAACAAAGCCCCCAGTATGTGAATAATGTTTGCAAAAAGCAAATGAGATAAATCCTCCAAGTTCGTTTGGAGGTGGTGAGATAAATAAACAAAGCTTATTAACATCTGTAATGGGGGGCTGGCCCGGTGGCGCAGTGGTTTAGTTCGTGTTTTGGCAGCCCGGGGTTCGCCTGTTTGGATCCCGGGCGCCCGCCGACGCACTGCTTGTCAAGCCATGCTGTGGTGGCGTCCCATATAAAGTAGAGGAAGATGGGCACGGATGTTAGCCCAGGGCCAGTCTTCCTCAGCAAAAAGAGGAGGATTGGCAACAGATGTGAGCTCAGGGCTGGTCTTCCTCACACACACACAAAATCAGTAATGGGTACAAGTGGATGGATGATGATATGGCTCCACATTTGCATGAGCTGTTGGGTCTCTAAAGTGGCATTTCAGGTACATGGCATTGTCCTATGGGAGTTTCCTGGAAATTGACATTTAAGAGTTAAATGTGTGACAGATTCTGGGAATTTTAGTCTGAAGGAATGGCATATTTGGTCCTGGAGTGATAGTAAACAGGTCCTGTTGTGTTAGACTTGCTTGACTGAAGTCAGAATAGGATGGGAAGCAACAGGAAATGGCTGAAAGATGGAAATGGGGGATGCAACTAAAATTAAGTTCAAGATTTAAAGCCTGGGGAGCCCTATAATTTAATGGGGATAAGAGGGAGTAAATGATGACATGGTCAAACATAGCCCCTTTGAAAAATGATTCTGGACACTTGGTGGGATAGATTTTTAGAGAGAAGAAGCTGAAGATTAATCTCTTCTTTCTAGTAATATTTTAGTGGCTGTGTTTTAAGTACTGAGCCAGAGTTGGAGTTAACGGTCCAGTGGGAGAGACTGGGAAGATGTCCATGATACATTATAATATGATGGAGTGTCTGTGTTGGATACCCATGGACTCACGTGGGAGAGGCCTCTAGGAGAAGATAGGAAGACTTCAGAGGCTGGTGACATTTGAGCTTAATCTGAAAGGATGAGTAGCTCAAAAGAAGGAGAACAATCAAGAGCCTTCTAGCAAGAGAAAACCTCCTATTGTCTCTTAAGTGGAGGTGGGAGAGATCAGGGCTATTGAGAGAGTTTCAGGGATGTTTTATGGATAGAGTGTCGGGTTTATGCTGGGGCAGGTCAGGAAATGAGGTGACTAAGAGTGGCCAGATCATGAATCCAAATTCCACATTTTGGACTTAAGGGAAATAGGGAGCCATAAGAAATTTTAAGGGAGGAGACATAGAGAGGATTCGTTTTTAGGAAGGTTCTCTCTGGAGCAGGAGGAGGAGGTGTGGGGAAAGACTGAAGACAGAAAATATGTCTGAGAAAGAAGAGATGAATTCAAGAGATACTCAGGAGCTAGAATTGATAGGATTTGGTTGGTGCAGAAGTGAGAATTTGAAGGAGAGGAAGTCATTTGGCTTAGGCCTTAGCTTTCTGACTCTGAAACTTGGGGTCCTCCACCAGGGCAGAGTGTGTGGAAGGAAGAACAGCCTTGGGGACTAGATGACACATGGCATTAAAGAACTTATTAAATTTTAAAATCTGAGCTGGGATAATGATATTGGGAATGTAAAGGACATGTCTGAGAAGAGTTACCTGGGAAATATTAGCTGAATTTGGTTTGGAATAAATATGGTGAAGGGGAGGGAGAGGGGAAAAAACTCATTAGATTCATTAGTCGCTGAAGTTTCAGAAAGGTATTCACAAATAAAAGGGAAAATTGAAATTGATTGCAATAAATGTAAACTAGTCTGAAGGACATCCGGGTTGAATGTATTTTGAACTTGAAAATTAATTGAGAGGCAGGGTTATATTAATCTGAATTTGAAAGTCAATTATGTTATTCCTTTGAAGCATGTCCGTTCTTTCTCAGTGGTTTCTACAGGGTGATTGGTGATAGTTTGATAATATTCTGAAATTTTAAGTGTTATATGGAAGGCTAAGTAGGAAATGGCAAATCTGTCAAAGGTGGTATATGTACATGGAAAATTTTAAATAATGTGTAGTGTTGACTTTCTAATGAAAGAGGTAGTTGTATACAAATTGCAAGAAAGATAAATCATAGTTTTTAATTTAATATTTTGTCTTTCTTGGACAATTAGTCAATTCCTCAGACTTCATTTATTTCTACTCATGAGATAGATCATGTTTTGTTTTGTAAGTCTTGAGAAGTTTGGAAAATGTATTCACAAAGAAGAAAAACACTTCATTATCTCGTTCTTGTTTCTAATGTCATCTCTACTTGTTACATATTTGTAATTCTGCTATGGGAAAGACATCTGGATTTTAACTTAGTGGATTTTTTAAATTTATTGGATTTTTTTAACTTATTGGAATTAAATAGTTTCATATGAAAACTTAGTGACAAACTTCAGCTATGAATTGAGTTTCACTGACACAAATGCAGGTGGCACCGTTGGCAGTGATTGGCTGTGGATGAAGGTTTAAATGGAGAATAAGGAGTAGGTGCCTTTTTTTTAAGCCAGATGATACTCATATTGCTATGAGTAGGCTTGTAGGTGAGATAGATTTGGGTTTGAATTATAACTATATAAGAAAGGTAACTTCTGGAAAATTGCTTAATCTCATTAGGTTTTGGTCTCACATCTGTAAAACGCAGATACCACTAAATATGGAGTTATATTGGAGGGAAGGTTAATCTGCATGTGAAATATATAGAGCAATGCTGATGTAGTACTTGTATTTGTTTCCTGTTGCCACTGTAACAAATTACCACAATTTAGTAACTTAAAACAACATGAATTTATTCTCTTACAGTGCTGGAAGTCACTTGCCTAAAATGAGTCTTAAGGGGGCTAAACTCAAGATGTCAGCAGGGCTGGTTCCTTCTTGGGGCTCCAGAGGGAGAATCAGTCCTTTGCCTCTTTCACTTCTAGAGGCAGCTGGCATGCCTTGGCTCCTGGCTGCATCACTCCAATCTCGGCCTCTGTGGTCACATCCCCTTCCTCTCTATAGTAGTCAAGTCTCCCTCTTTTTTCTTCCTTGTAAGGACACTTGTGATTACATTTAGTAATTATTCCCCCTCGATAATCTAGGATGTCTCCTCATCTCAAGATCCTTAACTTAATCACATCTGCCAAGTTCCTGTTGCCCTGCAAGGTTACATTTGAAGATTCTGGGGATTAGATGGGAACATCTTGGGGGAGAGGGATGTTCATTATTCAGCCTACCATAGTACTCAAATTATCAATATTGTGGGCAAGAAATAAAAAATTAAAAATGGAATGTTTTGTTTAAACTAAGAATCTATGGTGGTACAATATGCATTATCCATATACAATATATTTTATATACAAATGTATTTTGAAGAATGGACTTAACCATTCTGGAGTACATGAGAAGTGGGACCTAAAATGTATAGATATTAGATAATGGCTTCAATAAAGTTTAATTGGAGGAGTGTCTAAGTTGGTCAGACTTTATAGGGACATATTGCAATACAGCTGTAATGGAAAAAAATGAAAATCTGATGCATCATTTCTTACCGCTTTAAATCTGAGAGATGAGAGCTCAAATGCATTTTTTCCAAGTTAAGGAGATTGCTGGGCTCCTAGCTCTACTAAGTTGTAGTTTTTTCAGCGTTTAGTGTATATTTCCGAGTGTTGGTTGCAATTCACACTCTGAGCTAGGCCTTGCCCTTCGATCTGGTAATATGTTTTTCATTAACTTCTCAGGCGTGCAGGCATTGCTTGGCTGTTGCTTTGCTCGCGCATTTGATGTCTTTTTCTAGATTGCAGTCATTAAATGACCCTCTCAGTTAATTTTAGGCCCATGGGAACCTTGAGTATGCTTTATTTGATTAAGAGGCGTTAATTAAAATCTTAGATCCTCTAAAATAGTGGTTCTCGACCATGGCCAATTTTAACCCCAGGGGACATTGGGCAATGTTTGGAGACATTTCTGGTTGTCATGACTAGGGTGAGGAAAGTGCAACTGGTATCTAGTGGATAGACCGGGAATGCTGCTTAACCCCCTACAATGGCCAGGATAATCTCCCACAACAGAGAACGATAAGGTTCAAAATGTTAATGTTGCCAAGGTCGAGAAACTCTGCTCTAAATTTATGTTGCCTCTATGAACCTTTGGATTAAATAAAATTATGAAAATTTTTTCTATCTTGGAATTGTTCCAGTAAACATTAGATAAAGAAAGGCTTATCTAGAACAGGCAAAATTTAGAAGTAAAATGATCTATGATAAACTTGGTTCTGGGGATTTTTTTGATGGGGGAGGGGTACTGGTTTTTCCCATGGTGGAAATTAAAATTTTGAAACAATCTCACTTATAGGCAAGGGAGAATAATTTACTTCTAAGCAATATGGAGACTTCTGAATGTGTAGCGTGAATAAATAGTTTGGTATGCATTACTTTGACAGTATGAGGTTTGTACTATACACACACAGCACATTTGATATTAATTATAGCTAAGGAATTGGGGTGATGATATAATAACCTACAAGTAACAATTTATATCTTATGCTTTGCAGGGAACTTTTATGTGCATCAAAAAGGAATTAAGTATTTACATGAGAGGCACTTTTAATATATTTTGTTTCATTTTTACAAACCTAAATGTAGATACAGCTTTTTTTTTGTTTTTTTAAGATAAGAAAATGTACCTTCAGGAAACTAATCAAAAGATTTTCCCATTTAATCTTTTTCATGCTTAACTTGTAATCTTATTTATAGTTGATGGGTACTTGTCTTACAGAAATCATACTCATAAAGGCTTAGTAGTGATAAAGTACAGGAAATCTATACTCTGCAGTTGTTCTCTCACTATGAAAATTATTGTGATGTACTTCATTTACTTAGAAAGAAGTCTTTTAAAAAGTGCTGTGGCCATTTTCCGCCTGCGGAATCCCATAATGGGTTGTATGTGCAAGACAGTGGAACATATCTAAATTTTGCCAGAAAAGGTTGGTAATGGGGAGCTTCTGCCATTGTCTTTGGGAGACAGATTTAGGCAGGAAATTATTGTTGCTGTAGATAGGTTTTGGACCAACATATTAAGAGACATTTATATCTCAGGATATTATAGAGACAATTATTTTTCAGAATTAAGAAAAAAGTAAATTATTTCAGAATTAAGGTAGAAAGTGTGACTGCACTAATGCTAAAATGGGGTCTTAGGAAAGTATGGATCACATTAAGTCTTAATAGTTTAGTGACCTTGGGAAAGTTTCTTAAGCTTTTGGAGTTCCAATTTTCTAATCTGTAAATCATTAGATTGTTGTGTGGATTAAAGGAGATAATAATGTAGAACAGTCAACATAATGATTGATATGAAGTGCTTAATAAAGGCAATTATTATTAATATATAATAAAGCATAAAGTAGACTTAAACAGAACACATTTGGAAAATACTTCATTAATACTGTTGTCCTTTAAGATTTTAATAAGAATTGTGCCAAAAAATATGAAAGTGAATTTTTCAAAGTATAAGTAAAATGGATCTCTTATTATAGGACTTCTCAGAACTTGAATTTGCTATTATTAATATTTAAGAGGAAAATACACAACATGTTGCAAAAGTTTTTTTACCTTGTGTCCTATTAAAATTTTGCTGGTTTCTCATGTTTCATGGTACACGGCGTGAGAAACACTGACCTGGAAAGTACCTCACCAGGCACTTATTGTTGTTCCAGTATCATGATGCTAAAGACTAAAGGATTTATGCTTATAGTCGAATTTCATATTGACTTTGCTGAGCATGGGCTCAAAAGTCTGGAAGGACATCTGAGATGTCTAGTTCAATATTCCCCTAAATTGTATCTTGAGGATATGTGATTTTGACAAAATCTGTGATTTTGACAACATTTTTGTTGATGTTAATACTTCATTCTTTTTCCTCCTTTGAAGAGAAGTAATTAGTAATTTAGTAATTGTGTGTATGTGTGTAAGATATTATAAGGGTTAAGAAGATTGTAATTCCTCAGCCCTCATCTTCCCCTCTCAACAGTGTTTTTGACCCTGTTCGCTCTCTCCGTCTTGCTTTCCTTCCGTCATGCTGCTACATCACGCTGGATGGTCCTTCTCTGTCTGCTTTGCTAATTTCTCCTCTACTTCTTAACCCTTATTTGTTGGGTTTCCCAGGGGTCAATCTTTAGACCTCTTCTCCATCTACGCTTACCTTCTAGGTGACCTGATTTTAGTCTTAAGACTTCACATTTCATTTCTATGCTGACAACTCCCCAGAAAATATCTACAACCTAGATTTCTCCCTTGAACATCTTAGTTGTATGTCTAATTACCAGTTACTTACTTAACATTTCTACTTTGTCTATTAAGTGTCTCAAACTTAACATGAGTAAAGCCAAAACCCACTATTTCCATTGCTGTTACCATCTAGCGTTGTTACCTACAGAAGTGAAATTATGGGTAAGTCTATAATTGACATCCCCTTTAGCCTCTCCCCAACACATTTGACATAATTGAATGTCATGACTCCACTGAGTACACGGAACATACATAATGGATACTAAATTCTGTATTCAGGAATTGTCTGTTTCTGGGTTGCAATCTAACAGGGTGTGTACGTGTGTGAGTCTCAGCTAAGAAATCAGGTTTATGTAATAGCAAGCATAGTCCATAAGCTAGAAAAGAAGAATTACAAAAGAGTCTGTGGTTGAGTTAGAAATAAAACCTGCCTTTGAGCTCCTGCAAAGACACACTCCAGTTTCATTAAAGTAGAACTGTGTCAGTATCTTCGAATGCATGTGTTTTTTTTTTCCTTTCTCTTTAAGTGAAACTTAGCTATTCTTAGTAGTGTGTGGGAGGGGTGTGAAATTTAATAACAAATTATTTTTAACAAGAGGGTACTTATCCATTTGGCATATTTGGAATAAGCATTATGTTGCTAGGGCAAAAGCTGTTGAATTTCCAAGAGTTTTTTCTCACATAGGTAAGTACAGAAATCATCAAGTTTATCTATTTGTGCTCACTGATTATCTCCAGATATAATGTTATTTTCTCAAATGTCTTTCTTCCAGTTTCCACAATCAGGTAGAGCTGCAATTTGTAGCAATGGCAGTTCAAAAGCTATGAGTCACATGTGTCGAACATTACTGGAGGATTGTCAAATGGAATACAGTTTCATTTTTAGAGAGGAAGGTGGGAGGAAAAGAAGAATTTCAATTTCTCTCTTTTTCAAGATGTGGCGTACTTTTGATACTTGCTCAAGACAAGGTTGACATAAGGGAAGCCATATTGTAGAAAAGAAAACCCATTGTGACTTTGAATGACCTCTGACTAACTAGCCCGGACATGCTCTGTGGGTTTTATGGCCCCTCCCCGCTGCTATAACTTGATAACTTTGTTCTTTTGAGTTCCTCAGGAATGTGATGGCCCCTCAGCAGAGAGTCTATGCTGATAGCCATCATCAATGACAACCAAAAGATCAGGGTGTAGGGCGTTGTTCCTGTCTCTGATGCATATCCAGTAAAACAAAAGACTGTCAGGAACTAAGATCAGATGTGTGTGCCACCTGGAGGTCAGATGGATGCCCCACTCAGAGACCAGCCCCCTATGTAACTGGCCCATAGTCTTTATTCTGTAAGATGGTTCTTTTGGACATGAGTCGGCCATCTTCCCCCTTGCTAGCAAGCTGTAATAAAAAGTCTTTTCTCTCCTACCACCTTGCCTCTTGAGTATTGGCATGTCTTGCAGTGTGCAGATGAACCCCCCTTTTTTGGGTGGTAACACTTTTTGAGAGGAGGAAGGAGTAAGTGCAATATTCCAAGAATTCATCTTTAACTTTTATTCATGTCTCTTCCTCCTTCTATTTGACATGGTCATTCCCTTTTAAATAATGCAATGGATGAGCTTCCATTAATAGAAAAAATAGAACTTCTGGTAATAGAAAAATGAGCTATTACCTGATATATTCCTAAATTGCTTCTTTGATTGCTGCATTTGAAATAAAAACAGGCCCTTTCCTCAGAGAGTAGTGTTAGAAATTATTTTTTCACTATGTTTCTTAAACATTTTGCTTAGTATCCTTAGGGTTGCTCAAGATTCCTCATTTCCTCTCATTTAGAGGCAGACCGTCTTGTTTCATAAATAAAAATTATGCCACTGCTCTGCCATGAGAAGGACATCTGCTTTGGATTGTCACTGCCATCTCCCACTGCCACACACGCCTCCTCCCCTACCCATTACAAATCTGACAGATTTAGACCAGATGCTGTCCACACATTTTCTTCTTGGGACTGCTTATGAAATCATGATTCAGGATCTCATTTCTTGAAAAAATTTTTTTAAGTTGTGAACAGGTGGCCAGACTTCATAAGCAACAACTGGAGGGCAGAGATTACTTAGTGGCTTGGAGAGAGACCAAGTATCTTGTGGGCCCAGCTCCTCTAACATCAACCGCATTTCCCAAGAGGCAACATCCAGGTCAGCTGGTGCCGCCCAGGGCAGGGCAGGGCAGGGCTCCAACTAGCCCTAGAAGGGTTGGGTCCCTGGGAATAATCCACGCCTTGCTTTGGGAAGTAGCCTCAGGAAGTAGAGGCCTGGGGACATAATTACCCAGTGAGTTGCAATTGTTCTGAGAAACAAAGGTGGAAGCTTGTTCTAGGCCAAGAAAAGGGGACTATAGGGATCGTGGGATTGGGAAAGATGGAAGGGTGTGTGTGTGGCAGGGAGGAGATTGGATGAGGTAGGAAGCTATACTTGAGTCCCTTATAGAATTCCAGATTTTTCATTACCCAGAGAAGCTTGGGTGGTGGCAGATGGGGCCAAACTTCTCATCTTTCCTATTAGGATGTGGGGAAATCTTCCCCCATGGTACCTGGGGCAAAAATACTTCCACTCGATCAAAAATCCCAGCATGAGTTTTTAATCACAAGTGCTTCTTCATATAATGTTTCAGTCAGAAAACTGTATTTGATCTTAACGGAGATTGGTTTGGACAGGGTAGGGGCTGGGATTTGGGGAGGGAAGATGATTTTGGAACATGGATAATTAAGTTTTTAGGGGATTATGAAATTAGGACAGAGCATGAGGAGATTGGGCCTTCCAGTATTACAAATGAGAAAGTTGGTACCTTGAGGAAAAGGAGGACCAAGATATAGGAGAGGAACATGAAAAGAGAAGTGGCATTCTGATTCAAACTCTATGAAGCTTTATTCTTATTTGGATGAAAATTTTCTCCATCTCTAAGTCTTTGATCTACTGAGCTGGCTTTGAGAGTGACTTTAGATAACTTAAATATTGACATTTGAGTGCTTGGCTGCTCTTAGCCAGGCCTGTGATTGACTCCAGGGATATAACCATGGGTCACATATACCAGAAGAGACTCTAGGGAAGGCTGTGATGGGTGCACACATGTAGGCCCAGAGTTAGCTCCTGGATGAAAAGAAGACATTTGGAAATATTTTTAAGGAAGCCCTAGCACACAACTGGCTGTACCAAACTATAACAAAACTATAATCTTATCTATTAATACTTTGTTCCCAAACTATGCTATCAGATATGAGGGAGATAGATTTTGGCTGCATAGGCGTATTTTTTTCTCAGATTCTAAACTTTTGGAAAATATAAAGGTGTTGGCCATGGCAGGTGCTGGCAGAGGAAGGATGGGGGAGGAGGGCTGGCTTGGTGCCATCATGGATTTTTAGACAATGACAGTAATACAGTCACATGTCACTTAACAACGGGGATATGTTTTGAGAAATGCATCATTAGGTGATTTCATCGTTGTGTGAGTACCATAAAGTGTACTTACACAAACCTAGATGGTATAGCCTACTATACACCTAGGCTATATGGTACTAATCTTATGGGACTGCTGTTGTATATACAGTCTGTCATTGACTGAAACATTGTTATGTGATGCATGACTGTACCATGCCAGTTTGCCTTGCCTTTGTTTGGCCTTATCCAAGAAATAATTTCTTATCCTTGTTCAAAGCTTTCCAAGGTAGAGGGCAAGGAAAGCATAACTTGAAAGAATGTCTTGAATTGCGTTTCACAGGAATGTCTCTTTTGGGGGGAAAACTTTGGGGAAACTTAACTGTCCTCCAGCCACTTCCCTTCCTCCAGTACTGTTTGATTGAGATGGATAATTGGAGGATAGTCTTGAAATGTCTCCTTTATTTGATTAGCCTGAGTTATGCACTTTTTAAGTCTCTTATTTAAGGCCAAGGAGACTGGTACTGTTGTTACCATTTTACAGGTGAGACAATGGAGACAGAGTTCAATAACATGACCAAGTTCTCACCACTAGTAAAAGTGGAGCCAGAATTCACACCCAGGAGGTCTGACCCCAGAGCCTGCCCTCATAGCCAAGCTGCCAAGCTGGCTCCTCACAGGAGGACCTGCCAGGGGATCTCCTGAAGAGAGCCAGACCATCTACATTAATTTTATTTTCCTGGTCCTTTGGTTAGAGATAATACTTCTTGATTGGTTTTGCACTAGTATTTTAAAATAGCTTTGAATAAAGAAAGGAGAATTGGACCTAGAGCTTCTTGGTTCCAAGTATCCCTAGCAGCTGTTAGGATAAGGGGGTTGCAGATGGATGTGTTCACTGATGGTTCACTTGAGAGGCTGTGCTCTTTTCTTGCTGACCCCTGGCAGAAAGTTCAGAGCATGTGATGGGCATATATCTTCTGGCCCCTTGTCAGATAGCGAAGAAATTACCAGAGCTATTCCCTTAACAGTGGAAGATATCTATGTTATACTTCCTATTTCTTGATTATTAAACACAATATTTAAAAATCAGTGGATGATACACAGAGAAAGTTGGCTAGATATTCAACATAGTCACTTTTTCAAACTATTAATGTATCATCTTTACCCTTTTTTATGGTAAATTTGGGTTTCAAAGAAGGTTTGGATTTTTTGACCTTTGTCTTTTGAGCTCTGCTGGGAAGCTTTCTCACTGCAGAGACTCGCACTTTCTCTTTTACTCAGCTCTTTGAAGTTGGTCTTTGTTTTTGAATCTGTGCCTTTCTTGGGTTATTGATGTATGATTGTAAAGAATTCTTTTATTGCAATTTTAAGGATAATAGCTTAAAAAAGAAGCCCAATAATGAATATCAATACAATTTGAGTCAAAATTAGGTACGTTCTAAGTAAGCTAATGCAACCTAACTGTTCTTTGACATAGGAATATTAGGAATTTCTCGAGCTGTTGTCATTTCAGGTTTTCTCTTGCTGTAAGCTGACCAAATGTATTCAATCAATATTTGAGAGCATCTGTGCACCAAGCATTGTGTTAGGCATTTTAAATAATATATTCTTACATGTTTGCCAGGTAGTAGACCCTGTCTTAAGACACTTGGGATATGGCAATAAACAAAACCACAAAGATCCTTGTGGTTTCCAGTGGAAGAGAGGCAGATAATAAATAAATGCATGTGGTAGATGGTTACAAATACATAAAACAAAGCAGGGGTGAGAGATGGGGAGTGTCAGGCAAGCTGGTTGCAATTTTAAATATTGGAGTCCAGCACGGCTTCATAAGGAAACCTTTGTGGGTAGCTTGTTGAATAAGGTGGGCCCTGCCATCACATAGCTTACAGTCTAGTGATAACTGCTTCTTGATGAGCACTTTCCATGAGGCTAGGGACTCTAAGTACCCACGTACATTTTCTCCTAAACTACTAAACTTAGGGGACCTTACCGCCAGTTTCTCCAGAAGGAAACTGAGGTTTGAGAGTCAAGTAAATTGCTCAGGTGAACAAAGCTAGTCAGACCCAGATCTGACCCAAAGCCCATCTTCTTAAAAGTGGTATTATGCCAAGTCAACTCTTGAAATATTTGTTATGGAGGAATTAGCCAACTTTGGAGATAGGTCTACCATATTTTTGGTTCTGATGGGTTGGGCACCTTGACTGGCTCACAGAGAATCTACATTACCATGGACTTCCCTTCCACCCTCCCTCCTTTTTCTGTTTAAAAGGCCCTGGGGTTGTGCCTGTGGCCCTGGCAGGCAAAGGAGTCACCTGGTTACTGACTTCCATGTAGTGGGATGTGTTTGTTGTGTGTCAGAGAGTGGCCTCTATTGACTCCAGCAAATCATTGACTACTTGAATTCCTGGCGTTACATTTCAGTGATAGGACACTAATTTGGCTGGCCTATGTATCACTGTGTTCAAGAGCATGTTATAAATGCTCATATTTAGAAAGGAATGTAGAGTAAGAGAAAGGTTATAGTGGCAAGGTCACTGCTTATTGTGAGTGTTTATTACAGAATAGGTCATACTTTTTATTTCCAGTGGTTGCTTTATTGTAATAAAGTAAATAGCAAATGAGTGTGCTGGATTAGAACCTTTATAGAAGGCTGTGGAAAGGAGGTCAGGGTTCAAGAGCTCTGTTCTTCCTTCTGCCCTCAGGGTACTTATGCTAAATTCAACGTAAGACATCCTACTTTTTAATAGGGTGGTGATTTTCAGCCTAGTATATCCTTTGCATTGAGTCTTGATGGGTCTTTGTGCTTTGGCTAATTTTATATCTGAGGTGTGTATCTTGGTCATTATAAAAAGAGGCTATGTATTTTATAACTCTGTGCTATTTTTCACTGTTGGTTTCTAGTGACTTTTTTCTCCCCACTTACTACTTCTGAAATTAAATGTTTTTCTTTTTACTCGAGGTAAGCTATGATTTTAGCACTTGGTCTGTGAAATGGATTCTATTTAATTTTTTGAAGTACAATATACATACAGAAAAGGATACATATTATAAGTGTACAATTCAAAGACTTTAGAGATGAAACGCACTAGGTAGCCAACTTCTAGATCAAAATATAAGAAATTATCAGCACCCTAGAAGTCCCCCACCTTTTTCCAATCACTTCCATCCTCCCCTGCAAGGGTAACCATTATCCTGACTTGTAACATCCTATCTTTGTTTTGCCTGTTTTTGTGCTTGATATGAGTGAATGACACAATCTGTACTCTGACTGCTTTTGCTTCCCATCGTTGGGGAGATGGAACCATATGGTGTTGCATGCAGCTGCAGGTGGTTTGTTCTCGTTGCCGTGTAATATTTCATTGTGTGGACATTCTATAACTTACTATTCTACTGTTAAAGACATATGTGTAGCTTCCAGTTTATTCTGTTATGAATGGTGCTTCTATAAACATTCTCGAACATGACTTTTGGTGAACATATGTAAGCATTTCTGTTTGGTGTATACCTAGGAGTAAAATTACTGGGTTATAGCATATGCGTGTATTCAGTTTGAATAGATACTGCCAAATGGGTTAAGAGTTAAAGTGGTTGTACCAATTTACATTTCCACAGTGGTGTGAGAGCTTGTGGGTTTTATTTTTGATACATTGTTTTGGGGGTAGGTGGGAGGTACATGTTGTTCTTAGGGTCATTTCAGTTCATGTTTGTTTATGGAAAGGAATGGTCATAGCTGTCTCATTGATTCTTTGAAAGCTAAGTTAAATATTTGTCTCTGTGTGCTCATTCTCTACCATTTTTCTTCTTATGTGTATATGTATATATATATGTTACATACGTGTTTTATATGGTTTGTATACACACATAACGTGTGTATGTATATTTTATCTTATAAATATTCTACTTTGACTCTTAGACGAAAAGCCACCTTAGAGGTCATCTAGCTCAGGCTCCTATGTCTCTGATTTGAAATGATCCTGCTTTAAGTGTCTCTAATGATGGAGAGAGAGCACATTAGTTTAGGGTGACCCATCCTTTTGTTAATTAACTCACGTTTTTAATTCTTCAACATTGTGGTGACATCTGCCTCTTTAACTTTTCCTGTCAATATCATGCCCTTTTACAGGTGAGGGAAAAAACTCATGATTCTTATAATAGAGTTGAAACCTCTTCAGGCAGAGAGATTAATGGCTATTTTTTAAACTGTACTTTTTAACATCTGCAGGGTCTTGGTTTCTGAGCAATTTGCTCTGGAGAACTTGGGTGAAAAACCCCCTTGGACAATGGAAAACTCGCTGCAAACCTTTTTTTTTTTTTTTCCTCTCTTTAAGATTTTTTTCTGTTTCTCGATTTTTCTGCCATGAGCAGACACTGATTTTTCCCCCCTTTTGATAGGGTTTAAACATTGTTTAAAATGAAAATACAAAGAATGCAAATAATGCCTTTTAAAAATCAGACTGTAATGAATAAAATGAGAAGAAGACAACCTCGCTTTTTATAGAAAACTGATCATTATATTTCATGAAATCAGTGAATATGGAAAAATTCCTCTGATGGATAATATGCAGTCTAAGGTTTCTGAACTTCCACGTGGTATTAATATTCATAGCACTTTAAAATTGAGATTTTTCTAGTTAATAATTTAAGGTTCATAGATATTACTTAATATTTTCTTTTTTTACAGGCAAGAAGAGACTGACAGGAGAGTGAAAAATGTAAGATATATTTAATGAAACATTATAAATGGTTTTTTACTTGTCCTGCAATAAGGCAGTGGAATCTAAAAATACCTGATATACTCTGTATCTTTTTTTCCAATGGAATTTTTGCTAGAAACCAGCCAGTCACAGACTCTATGTTTAAATATAGACAAGACATACCTTCTCTGACTTCGTAGTATAAAAGGGAGGTTAAACCTAGGAAGTGGTGCCTTGCATGTTAGTAATGTGGGAAAGGCAAGTGAACACACTTCAGAATCTGTAGGACAGTAAGTCAGAAACCACCGAATCAGACTTTAAGGAAAACAATGAATGTTTAAGAACTCTGAGGAAAATCTCACTGTAGACTTATATTTATAATATTTTGCATAGTAGATGGACTTGCAATTAGAATAATTTCTAAAAATGTGACAGCTTTAATAAAAAAAACACAAGAGCTCAATATCCTTATTAAGGAAGGTGAAAATTATTGATTTTAAGTGTTGATTCTGTAAGTTTGGAAAAATATTGATTGCTTTGAAAGTTTAATTTATGTTTTCCTCTTATAAATTTTTTCCTTCTTCATATGTACTAATAGAGTGTACGAATACCTGTTGGGAACTGGGCTTTTGGTCTGAGAATATGCTCAGAGATGGAAATCTAAGAAGAAGAATAAACATTTTTAATGACCCTTCTTCACATAATTTAAACGAAAATCTACTTTTCAACCATTGATCAGCATGCTATCTTTTATCTAGAGTGCTCACCTACATTTGAGCTTGCAGTTAGTTACTAAATAGACTGATCTTATTGTTTCATGGAAATTTTTTTGAAGGTTTTGATAACATTGTACTGGTTGGGAAGAAAAGCACAAAGTAACCCCTACTATAATGGTCCCTATCTTAATTTGAAAGCATTTGAGAATCTTCTGGGACAAGCTCTGACTAAGGTAAGGAAACTACATCTGTATGAGACCAGTGCTATAACTAACACTACTATTTTCGCCTCCTCTTCCACTTCCTCCTCCTCTCTCCCTCTCCCTTCCCCTTTACTGCTTTCCTGTTTCCCTTCCACTTCTCCTCTTCCATAACAAATATGGTGGCCCTGACTGTCTTTGCTCCACTCCAGATTGGGCTGGGTAGAGAGAGGATTGTTACTCATTTGCTGGCTCTGTATGTCACCACCAAGGAGTGAGAGAGTCTGTGTCAGAGCAGTTTCCAGGGTATAGAATATAGGTACAGGTCTTTATCTCTTAATTTTAGGTAAGTCAATGACATACTCATTTGCTTCCTTTCTTAGACACTTTATATAACTTAACTCTATGTTCATTATGAACTCAGCCTGTAGTAGAGAGATGCTTCAGGGTATTAAAATGTGTGGGAGTCACTCAGTTTATTTATCTTAATATCGTCTTGTCATGGGTGATTGTATCTCTAATGCCTATACTCCAATGTGCCCACAGTTCTACCATACTGTTTCTCTTTAGAGCAGTAAATGCTGTTACGTGAAACGTGGTAAGGTTTTAAAGTTAGAATCTTTTGTTTTAAGCACATTTCTAGTCCTTTTTATCCTGGAATCAGTGTTGTAGCTTTTTAATGCTTAAGGATCATCTGAGGTTAGTCAAGTGCGAGGGCTGAGAGTAGTTCTGCCAAATCTTCATTTGTAAGATCCACATGGGAATTGAACTTCTCTAGGGGGATGTTTATCTAGGGGAATTTGCAGTGCTCAGAAGAAAATATGTAGTCAAAATAATATCACCATGGATTGTAATCAGTATTTGGGTGGTGAACATGATGTAATCTGTGCAGAAATAGAAGTATAATGATGTACACCTGGAATTTATACAGTGTTATCAACCAATGTTACTGCAATAAAAAAAAAAAAAGAGGAAATTTGGACACAGACATGCACAGAGGGAAGACCATATGAAGACACAGGGAGAAGACAGCCATCTGCAAACCAAGGAGAGAGGGCTCAGAAGAAACAAACCCTGTTAATACATATAGCATATACTCTTTTTTTGTCTGGTTTCTTTTACTCAGTGTAACTGTGTGTGGTACGTATCCATGGTTTATTCTTTTTTATTGTGGTATTCCATCATATGAATACACCAATTGTGTGCCCATTCACTACTGATACACATTTGGATTGTTTGCACTTTCTGATTATTATGAATAAAGTTGCCATGAACATTGAAAAAGAACATAATATCAACATCTAATTCATAGTAGTTGCTCCATGAGTTTTTATGATTAAATGATACTGTACTAATAAGGCATTTAGCATTAGTCTCTGGCACATCGTAAGGATGTAGTAAATGTTAGGTACCATGGTAGGAAGATAGAAATTTTAGGCCAGGATGAAAATGATCATCTTGTCTTACATCTACCATGATCTTTAAATAGTTTTGCCTGAGCTCAGCCACATACATTATAGAAAGATAAGATTATAGAGCCTAGAAAGTTCAGGTATACCTTAATTTTTTTTGAATTGTAAAGAGTTGATAGCACTCTCTTCAAATTCCTAGAAATGAGTTAATTCAGGTAATAGTTGAGATATTATCATGCACACCCTTGTACTAGGGTGTTGAGAAAACACTCACACAGGGAAAATGATTCATCCTCACAGAGCACAAGTGTCCAGTGGAGACAGATGAGCAGATGGGTCACTGCGGTGGAGGAGGGTGAGGCTCTGAGGGAGGAACATGCAGGGGCTTTGGGCATGAGCAGGCCCTGCCTTAGAGTTATTTCAGATGAGAAAATATCCAGTTAAAAACAATGTGGGACTTTGGCTCCTGTGTTGGTGCTCCCTTTACAGTCTTTGCTCCTTTTTATGGCAGTCTGACTCAGGTTGAATAATCCTAGTACAGTGTTTGTGCTGGGAATGTTTTATTAAAGGCTATTTCCTGTCACCAGTGTCAAAATCAGAGTAGATTCAAGAGAATTTTTGATAAAACTGTAGTTGTGGTTCCATTCCATTATTATGGAGTGGGGGTAGCCATAAGAGATGTCTGAATATATGATCTGTTTTGCATCTATTCTGTTAAAATCATTGTGTTCATCAAACTTTTTCCCATTTAACTAGATAAAGCTTAATAGCCAATCTGAAATATTAAAAAAAAATACTTGGAGTAAGCTGTTGCACCTGAGTCATCCTGTAAGTTGGAGGTGACTCATTTTAGGTGACTTGTCAGAGTGAAGCTGTCCACACAAAAGGGCAACAGGGCCAGAAGTGGGTTATTTTATAACTGAGGTGGCTCGTCATCACCAACTTTAACTTTTATAGATCAAAAGTCATCTCTCTGTGTGTGACACTCGAAGGCTTCAACAAATATATAAGAAACCTGAAGGATCTAAAGATTTACTTAAAATTAAATCTTTTATATATTGAGAATATATTTTGGTGGCACCAGCACTAGGCCCAGCTTCCCCATCTGTTTGGAAATAGGGTACAAGGTATGTGCTTGCATTTTCATGACAGGATGTCAACTCTAATGCCAGGGTGTCTGGCATCTAAAGTTTATAAAATCTCACATAAATCTACTAGACCTTATTGGTGCTTCAAACACTTGTCAAACAATTCGACCATGAATTGACAGATCCAGTCTTTGCCAAAATTATGCCCCAGACAGCTGCTAGTTATTCATTGTAAACCTTCTAACTTTTTCACATGTTGAAAATGTTAATTAAAAGTAGAAAGAATAGTATAAGTACTAAGTATGTGCCATCTGATTCAATTATTGAAAGTTTCCCATAGTGGCTTTATCGATCTACATGTCTATCTATCCATCTCTGTTTTTACGTAATCCTTTCAAGGTTTATTTACAGATATCTCACTCCTAAATACTCAGCATACATCTCTTAAGAGTAAGAATATTCTTCCAAATAGCTACAATATCTATTATACTTAAGAAAATTCATGAATATTTTCTACTTGCTCATATCCAGTTCATATTCAAAATTTCCCAATTGTCTCCCAACTATCTTTCATAGCTCATTTTACCTGAATCATGATTTAATCAAGGTTCACATATTACATTTGGTTGTTAGGATTTCCTAGGTTTTCTAAACTGTTTCTGTATTACTAAGCTCATCTAAAAGTAGATTCCTGATTTCTACACTAATGACAAGATTACCTTTACCGTATTAAATTACAGAGTTACTAGATACTCATTGATTTCTATGTATAGGACTATGCTAAGGGTTTTATAAATTTTAATTAAATCCTAAGTTTAAAAAGTCCAGTTGTATTTTGCTCTTAACTTTCATAGAAGAATGTTAATTAAAAATGCTTATTTTGAGTAAGTTCTATATAATTTACAAACCTATGGCTAATAACATTTGCCATATCTCCGTATATCTCTTACATGAGCCAAACAAATATTGTATTTAGATCCAGGGAACGTTTTGTATGCCAGCAAACAAGCCTGCTTTTGTAATCAGTGAAAATAAATGAATTCTGTGAATTGTATGCCTGCTGTCCTTGACCCTCTCGCTTTTTTGTTTTTAAACTTCTTTGTTGCTGTTGTTAAAGAACTTTAACTGCTATGGTTTTTTGTTTAATATAAACCATCCCAAATATTTCCTGGAGGTAGGCTGAATATAATCTTATTAACTTATCTCCTTTTGGATATCAAAATTAAGTTGACTTTTCTCTTTACTCCTTTCATGTTTATTGCAAGATAACTGTAAATAATCATTAATTTTGGCATTTGAATGTTATTCTAATTATTGGCTTTTCTTTTATTAAAATGTTCCCCCTTCCTTATTTTTAAATAGTCTATACTACTTTATTAAATATTGAATTCCTCCTTATTGTTACATGAGTGCCAAGTATTAGTTATGGGAAAACATTTACAGATTTAGATTCTGATTTTTGTGGGATTTTTTAATGTTTAATAGGGAAACCTCATTGCCTGACCTAGCAACTGAAGCACTGCTTGCGTTATGCAAACCAACAAGTAATGACTGATTACATTTTTGGAAGTTTATGCCAATTTATTATTCCTTAAAAAATTTTTCTGTAGGCACTTGAAGACTCTAGCTGCCTGAAAAGGAGTGGCAGGGACAGTGGTTACGGTGATATCTGGTGTACTGAACGTGCAGAATTTCCTGCTTCAGGCAATTATAAGAGAGAAGATTCCTTTGAAAGCTTGGACTCTTTGGGGTCTAGGTCATTCACAAGCTACTCCTCTGATATCACGTTGAGAGGGGGACGTGAAGGTGAGTTGTATTCTTGACTGTCATTTTATTTTTATTTATTCTCATATTAAGAGAAAATTGGGAATGGGAGAGAGTAGAAAAATGGAGCAAAAGCTATTGAGGCAAAGATTTCACCAAGAAGTGGATTTTCATAGAGACTGGACTATAATTGGAGGTTTCTTTCTTTTTTTCTTTTTCTTCACTAGATCACCGTTAGAGGGGTGATAGTTTCACTTTTTTTTCCTTCTATTTTTAGGGAAAACTGGGGAGGAAATAGTTAACTGTGACCTGTTTTATCAGTGAAAATCTATCCTAATTATTTTCTCTCCAGATTCAGGTTTAATAATCTGTGTGTATGAGGCCTATGAACTGATATGTCTATACATAAAAAAGAAAGTAAATATAATTCTATAAAAGTCTATTCTAGTTCCTGAATAATTTTCTTTGTTCCCTTCTCTTACTTTTTCCCAAAAGATAAAAAAAAATTTCTCTTAAGAAAAAAGAGGAAAAATATTTTTATAATTATCTGTATCTAAGAGAAGAAATGATTATCATAATAGAACATTATGCTAAACTTTGAGAGATTAAGTAACAGTACTAGCGTGGTGTTAGAAAACATCTTTTGCTTCTGTCAGAGTCAGAGCTAACCGAGGACAGAGTGTGAAAGGAACATGTTAATGAAAGTCATCGTGGTGTGAGAAGGCACCTTCTTGCAAAATTTCAATATTATGGTCAAATCAGTTATATAAATACAAGTCTTCTTCCTGTGGCTATGGAGTGATGTCAGAAATTTCTGACTGTATACCTCCAGCAATTCAAATTTGACTAGACTGAAACCACAATTAAAGTTTTTTGAAATATTTCTTTGCTGTCACCATCAACATGAAAATGTTGAGTTGTGGTTGTGAGTTTGTGCTAGATGTTAGGGATTTTACTTTGCTTTTTGATTATTACTATTATATTTTTAAATGTTTTTCCAAATGTTTTTAATATAAAAAAATTTCAAACATCAGCAAAGTTGGAAGAATTTTGTAGTGAATACCCGTGTACCCACCACCTAGTGCTACCATAACATTTCACTATGCTTGCTTTAGCAAGTACTTACCTCTCTCTCTGCATTAATTATCCACCTTATTTCTGAGGCACTTCAGAGTACATTACACTTGTCCTAAATACTTCAGCATGTAGCCATTAACTAGAATTCAATCGTTACTTGTTCTTCTGATGTGAATTTACATAAAACCAATATATAATGAATTTGTTTTCCAAAAATAAAATTAGTCAACAAATTCAGTATTATAACAAGACCCAAAATTCTTTAGCTTTTAGAGGAGTAGTGGCATTTAAAAATTTTCAAAAGTGAGTGACTATTTAAGAGTTAACCTTTATAATTACTGCTGTATTTGTTGGCTGTTTGCTCGCTGGGTGTGACATTTTCGTAGACCAGATGACTGTTATAATAGTTTCAAGGAAATGAATCTGAGTTTATAATTCATCTGAGTGATTAAAGTTGTAAAAGCAGAGGCTGAAATTCTCAAGCCACTGTATTCCTTTGTCCTGATTGAATAAGCTAAAATATGCCATGTTTAAATTTATATCTGGCCAATAAAGAATAAAAGGGATAAAGATTGAAGGCATGTGGGAATACAGACTTCGGTCAGTTCAAATGCAGTGGTCCAGTGGTGTGGAATCGAAGTTCTCTCCTCAGATACTTGTTGGACTTTGTGCCTGGTATATGTGGCAAAAAGCAGAGGGCCACTGTCACACTGTTTCCTATCTTGGGAAGGGAGTTGCGGACCTTGTTTGAAGAGTGTTGGAAGTGAAGACTTGTCGTAATGACAACTAGGGAAGAAGGAAATGAAAAACCTGGGGCCGCCAGGATGAGAAAACTTCTTTGTGATCACTGTGTTGCAGTTCTGCTCCCTACCGGGCTATAGTTCCAAACTGATGGTCACAACTTAGGATAATATTCCCAGGTTAACAGTATTGCAGAGTCAAATCCCTTAGTTTTATATGAAACCTCTTACTATATCAAAAATATTTGCCTACTCTGCAGGTTACTGTACTGGACTCAAAAATAAATATTTTAACTTTAAAATTCCAAAGTAGAAGGATCTCTTTGTGTATTTAAAATTTTACACATACAATTTTGGCAAGAATCATTAAGACATTTCTTATTCCCACAAAATGTATTTTTTTATTTAGAAGGCAGTATAAATGAAGCACCAGATTGACTGTTCATCCTCCTGGTCATAGCTACTTGTACTTCCTCTGTTTTCACCATAACTCTCCTTTACGCTGTTCCAGTCTCATGGTCTCAGAGCTGTGTGCTAAACCACTTCCTGTAGACTACTTTCAGTATTATTTACTGTAGATTTCTGCCAGGCAGGAGGGAGGAGACAGGACCGCCTTTAGCTCAGGTTAACCCTGCAGGTGCTCTCCGTGAGAGCTTGTAGCTCTCAGGTACTCAAGTACTGCGCACAGCCAGCCTCTGAGAGAGCCCTGGTTGGAAGCAAGTGATGTTTGCAAACTTTCTTTACAAATACACAGAGACAGGAGGAAAATAAGGGCGGGAAAGGGAGACAACTAAGCTTGGATCTGGACCGAGCTGAGTGTTTTGTACCTTCTTTTCTTCCTGTGTCTTTAAAAGAGCAGACTTATTTTTTTAAGAGAACAGATTAGTATTTGTATCTATCTGACTTTGAGGTGTATCAGAGTGTATTCTTTCAAATTTGTGTTTAAATGATTTGGGATCAAAATCTAAGGTTCCCAATATTTCCATGGCCACCCTCAGAAAAAGCCTTGAGTTCTATGTTCATGTTTAGGCATGAGACTTGATATTCCTTTGGCACTTCAGATGTCATTTGGTCTAGGGAGGGAGGAGGGTGAAAGGGGTGACTGGGCACATGTGTGTATGATGATGGATGGTAATTAGTCTTTGGGAGGTGAACATGATGTAGTCTACACAGAAATCTAAATATAATGATGTACACCTGGAAAAAATCATTTGGTCCAATCTCATATCTAAAGTGCGATTCTTGCTTATAGGGGTCTCACAAGAATGTATCAAACCCTTTTGTGATCTTGTGCTTTTTCCTTCTCTTTCTATGTCCTCCCTTATCTCTCGCCTCACAGAAATTTTAGGTGACTGCACACATTATTTGAAATTATTGTGTTTCCCTCAAATTACGTTTAGATCTCATTTTAGATGTCTTTGGCTCAATTGCTAGATTTTATTCACATGTATTCCATCAACAAATTTTATGCAAAATCATGAGGACAAAGAACATTGAGAAGAAAAGGGGTTCAGCTGTAAATTGGGGCTTTTTCTGCTTAGAATGCGCAACAGTAGAAGAATACACTGTGTGTGCCTCCAGTATGCAAAGCCAGTTCCTCCTAATGGATCTTATCGCAACTTCATGACAGATTTCTAAAAATATTCCCCACAGTTAGCAGTAGAGCACTGGGTTTCCAAGGGAAAGACAAAGCAGGCATGCCGTGTGGGTTTCAGTTAGATGAATAATCTGGAGAGTAAAGCAAATTCTTGTGCCTTTTTTATAGGTTGTGAAAGTGACACAGATTCTGAATTTATATTCAAAATGCAGAATTATAATAAAGATGATATGTCATATCGAAGGATTTCATCTATTGAACCGAAATCTGCTTTACCGTTCAATCGTTTTTTACCCAACAAAAGTAGACAGCCATCCTATGTGCCAGCGCCCTTGAGGAAAAAGAAGCCGGACAAAAATGAGGATAACAGAAGAAGCTGGGCAAGCTCAGCCTATTCAGAAGCAGATGGAACATTTCCAAGGTACTGGGATGTGATCTGATGGTTGAGTATTAAAATTCGGTATGCTTTGTGAATTTGGTGGGATATTTAAATGTAAAAGGAATGGTTCTTAAAATGTATTTCATAGATACTATATTAAATTTCACTAATGAAAATGTTTTTTTAACCTATATTTTTAGTCATGTATATCTTGAAGATATTTCTTTTATTTTATAATGTCAGCATGTAATTTGCTTGTTCTTTTTCTAGTTGTATGCCTTTGGTTTATTGGTATCTTTCAGCTTACTGGATGACTTTGTTCACTGTGAGCCCTGCTGTGTTATCTTTTTTTTTTTTTTCCTATCTTGATTGATCTCAGTGGACACAAAAAGAATCTTTTAATTGCCCATCAAATTAGCAGAGCAGAGTGTGATTTTTCAAATCCAGCTTCTGTCAGAAGGAGGTGTATGGTTCTGAAAGTGGCTCAGACTCCGAGGATGAAGACAGGTTACCTGATGTAGTTTTGGATGACTTAGCCAACTGTAGATTCCAAGTGAAAAGGAGGCCTGAGAATTTCATCTCGAAAACCATCTCTCTTAACTCTTGTTCGCAAATATTTTCTCCTGCTGACCCATTAGTCACTGGGATGTATGAATGGACGAGGTCAGAAAAATCCCTCCACGATCAGAATGTCAATTATGCTGTTGATTTTAATACATAAAGTAATACTCCAAATTGTCTGCACTACAGTTGTCTGTATCTTTCTTTTAACACATCTTATAATTATCTTTGGCCCTTGGGTATCAAACTATTCTCTAATTAAAATGAAATGTTGTTATAATGCCTTAACTTTGTTCCAGGACCTGTAATGATGAGACTGGGAACTAATTTGCTTCATTCACAGTGGTGTAAACTTTGTAAGCCAGAAAGCATGCCTTTTGTGTTCTGTGGCACAAATTGCTCATACAGTAACTTAACTGGTTGGATATTTTGAACAGTAACGAGAGGAGAACTTGGGGCACAAGTGTGGAGAACTGGCCAACAGTACAAGAAACTTCAAGCTCCTCTTGTTATTTGGAAGAGGAAGAAGAAAAGACAAGTATACCCAACACTGTGAAGGATGACCTTTATGTGCGAAAGCTAAGTCCAATCATGCCAAACCCAGGGAATGCTTTCGATCAGTTTCTTCCCAAATGTTGGATCCCAGACGATGTGAACTGGAAAAGAATAAAGAGGGAAACTTATAAACCATGGTATAAAGAATTTCAGGGATTCAGGTTTGTCCTTGTGCATGTTTCTGTTATTCCCGTGTTCGTTGCGTACCCTGGCTGGGTGCATTCTAAATGTATTTTTTTTTATAAGAGAGACAGAGAAGGGTTAATTTTTCCCTCCAGCATCTGTAGAACCTCTGTAACTGAAAAAAAATTGCTGTTTAAATTTAAACATTAGGATCTGGATCTTAAAAAGCCCTCTTCTATCTATAGTCATATCTTGACATTATTTTTAGTAGTTATATTTTTCTCCAATTCTTTCTCCTTCCTTTCCTCCTTCCTTTCTTTGCATCACTCCACAATAGAAAGAATTCAGACTCTGAGGATGAGGATTCAGGCTCTGATGGAAGCTCCGCCATTTTTGGTAGAATACAAAAAGCAGAGCATAGGCTAGACAGCAACTGCCCAAAACGTTCACTCTTGCTGGAACTGGCTACCAAACGAGCCATGGCCTCACGGGATGCCCTTGCAGCCAGGAGAACCAGTGGTGCTTCGGATGAGCTCAGGTGTACCTGTCTGCATGAGCCTACCTGCTTGGAGTCTGGCCAGTGACACCCATGCCAGCTCTGCTGCTACATTAACCTCTGCCCGTGATGTGCTGAATCATGAAAACTTATTGACTTAACATTGAGTATAAAAGCATAATATGTAACGCTTTCTGTGTGAGCATTTAAACTTGGAAGTCTGTAGGATTAAATCTTTAGCACAATGTGCAAGACAGTGTATAGTTCTTTTGGAAAACCATTTCTAAAATGCTCTTTAGAAAGTTGACTTAATTTTACAGTTGTGCTCTGTGTAGAGATATGGAGAAAGGAAACAACTTTTAGAGAGAGTGTGATGGCCGAGTCTGGTGGGAAAATGTCAAGGAAAGATTCATCAGAGTCTTTCATAAAGCTTCAGAGCATTTTCTTTTTTAAATTTCTGCTGACTACGTGTGCCTATTATGTAAAGTGCTTAATGACCAGTTCTTGAAACTTTCCAAGGTCATTGCTGCTTCTCTGGGATGGGAATCAGGTCATTGTGGCTAATGGAATGAAGGAGAGCAAACATTGTGTGTGTATATCAGGGAGGTGTACTCAATCTATTTTCTAGCCCCATCACTTGGCCTAGATGGTGCCCACCTTTCCTGAGAAGTACACTCTGCTCTTGTTTCTTTAAATGGTATCCAGGAAAGACACGAGTGATGGCATTAAATGCTAGTCTTTCTTCCACGTGAGAGTCCTTCCTATGGCCCCCTAAGATAATTCACCCATAGTAACTGGCTAGTCGGTTTGCTACCTAATTATCTTTTCTCTCCAAACTTAATAAGGTTCTCCCTTCCTTTTTCTTTTCTATGCTTCAGTCAGTTTTTATTACTTCAGGCCCTCCAAACATACTCTGATGACATCTTGTCTTCTGAAACAAATGTCAAAATTGATCCTACTGCTGGCCCAAGGCTCATAACACGCAGAAAGAATCTCTCTTATGCACCAGGGTATAGAAGAGATGACCTCGAGATGTCAGCCCTGGATCCTGACTTAGAGAATGATGATTTCTTTGTCAGAAGGACTGGGGCTTTCCACGCAAATCCATGTGTTCTCCGGGCTTTTGAAGACTTTAGGTTTTCTGAGCAAGATGATCCTATAGAACGAGATATAATTCTGCAATGCAGAGAAGGTGAACTTGTACTTCCAGATCTAGAAAAAGATGATATGATTGTTCGCCGAATTCCAGCACAGAAGAAAGAGGTGCCTCTGTCAGGGGCCCCAGATAGATACCAACCGGTCCCTTTCCCTGAACCCTGGACTCTTCCTCCGGAAATCCAAGCAAAATTTCTCTGTGTACTTGAAAGGACATGCCCATCTAAAGAAAAAAGTAATAGCTGTAGAGTATTAGTTCCTTCGTATCGGCAGAAGAAAGATGACATGTTGACTCGTAAGATCCAATCTTGGAAACTGGGAACTACTGTGCCTCCCGTCACTTTCACCCCTGGTCCTTGCAGTGAGGCGGACTTACAGAAGTGGGAGGCCATCCGTGAGGCCAGCAGGCTTAGGCACAAGAAGCGGCTGATGGTTGAGAGGTCAGAGTGTGTTTCTGCAGGGATTTTGCTTGTAATGGATGGTCTTGTGTAACTTGTGAGAAAGTGACATCATTGCCCAACTCTGCATGTCATGTGCCATTTTGAAGCATCTTATAAAAATTGGTTTTGCTTTGAGAAACCTTTAGTCATTTTGTGGAATAAGTGCAATTCCATATTTGCACATCTCTAAATCACCTATTTGAGGCCTGATTAAGAAGTTGTATATACACAAACCCTGCCTTTGGCCTTAAAGAAGACTATGGTACAATTCTGTAACATGTTTCATGAAAATATTTTCCAATTGTGGTTACAGACTTTTATTCTCACGTCCAGGCATTTCTGAAGCAGTCTGGTTGTTCTGAAGATGTTTGGTTTTATGTGTTGCTCACATTTTGGAGTATATGATTTTTGTGTAAAAAATTTTCCTTAAAATATGGCATTGCAAATTTCATTTAACTTGATCTTGATTTTTGTTTTTGACCTAGGTTTCTTGGACTATCAATGTGTGGCTCTTAGAACTTATAGCTTAAAGTTCATTGCAAACTTTATTAAAACGCATGAATGTTATCTACTGTCTGCTAAATTTTACATATATGTAATTATGGCCATTTTGATAATAATGAGTCTGCATTTATGTTATGCAACTTGCTGTTTTGATGAATGTTCAGTTTGTTGAACTTGGGGATGGACAAATATGACTTAGGTTGCATAAAATTAGTAGATCTGAATCTAACTTCATTAGTTCCTGGCAACAGGAAGCGTTTTGTTATGGATTTGTTGGTTCAAAGCAAATCAGGAATCCCTTTATCTTGCTTAATCTGAATTCCTTGAGATATGAGATCACTGAGAATCTGAGACATGATCAAGAATATAACTGAACAGCAACCTTTTGAGATTTGTCCATCTCTGGTTAGATTCTTACGTTAAAGACGTCAAACATTTAGAAACTAACACACTGAAAAAAATGACTTTTAATTTTTGGTTTTCTGATTTCTTAGACTCTTTCAAAAGATTTATGGTGAGAATGGGTAAGTTTTGTGGTTTACAGTAAAAACAACTCTGCGTATTGTTTGTCCTTTGTGTAATGTGTCATTGCACTTCTATCCTGGCATGTCACTAAACTGGGATGCTATGTGCTCTGCATGAGATTTTAAAAATAGGAAATTTTTTCTTATTTTTGCAATCTAATGGTGATATTTGTATGTCTGAGTGCCCAGTGCATGAAGTGCTATATGACAGCAATAGTTTTTGTTTTACTAGAGGTTTAAAATTCAGGTCTTTTTTATTTTTTTTAAGCAGTTGATTAAAAGTAGTAAAAACACTTCCCTAAGAATAGTTATATTTATTTTGGTATTTGATTGCTACACAGACCAAAATTCTGAATGTTAAAGCACAAATAACTACATTTTAGAAAATCTGTGATGGAAAAAGAATATTAGCATTTACTTTGAGGCTGGAATGCATGCAGTTGCCATTATCTGTAAACTGCTAGCTCATGGGGAGCTTTGTTAGTTGGGATGGTGAGTGGTATTATCTTTCCCTTAGTAGGATTTGGAAACATTTTCAAGATTCCTGATTATGGTAAAAAGTTATGACATGGCTGTTATGGAGCCAAATCAGCCTTCCAGAACTGCAAAAATTAAAATCTTGGTAGTTTCCAATATTGTTGCAAGAACTATATTTACAACTAATTCTCGATTTTTGTCCACAGTTAAACTCTAGTCACCTGGTAGACATAAAATATAAAAATGACTTTCTGGAAATATTTTCCATTTCTTGAATAACTGAGTTAGAAGTAAATACTACTTTACTTTTACTTTTTACTACACACTAAGTATGTAGAATCATTCATTCTTACTGCAGAATAACCAGGTGGCTACATCTAGTATGTTCCACCAAACTTTCCATCACTTTGTGAATCGAACTGCTAATAGTTTTTGAGCAAGAAGAAGAGAATTTAAGTGTGTCAGATATTTTAGTTTGTCTGAGCCTTAGTAGCTAAATATCTTCCCCTACTGGGGTTTATTTTATCTCTAAGATTCTCTGATTTTGATAGCTTTTGATGGTAATTTTAGAAACTTCTAAGATCTCTACATTATTTAAATCAATATAACCATTCTAGATGTCAAAGGTGTAATTGAGCCATGGGCAACTAATTGCAAGTACTTCTCAGCCACTTTAAAAGTGAGGCTCCCAGCATGTTTTCAGTGTGCTAAGCAAAGGCACATTATCCCGTCTCCAGCTTCTCACGTGCTTAAACATTCTCTTTGGTGAGGGTGAACAAGGCAGTTTTCACGTGACGCTTCAGCATCTGCTAATCTCAGTTCATCGTGGGAAAGCTGTTTTAACTTAATGAAAAGTCTTTGCAGCTTCAAACATTTTAAGTAACTTCAAATGAAAAAATTTTCATTTGTAAATTAACTATGACTTTATAATGTAAGCACGTTGTTTTTCTTAAAGGGGTGCTAGTACCCTGAGTACAAGTACTTGATGGAAATGCAAACACGTACAACTATTTCAATGACTGTACATGTTCCTCCCTAGGGATACATTGTGTGACTGGGTTAAGAAAAGAGAGAAATCTAAATGCCAAAGCTCAGAAAGCTAAGGATTTTTCTGGGCTGTAGCGAGCAGTAGCAAATGCCTTCTGTAGACTTACTTCAAGATTGTTGCTTGCGTAGTACAGTATTTGTTGTAAAAGCTGTTCCCTTTGTGGTTTAGTGCCAAGGTAATAGCACAAATAAAGCAAGACTGTCTATAAATTGAGACTGATGAGTAATGCATGACTTATTGAATAATGGAAAGTAATACGAATATGTCTTCAGAAAACTCAAGTGCGTTTTAGACCACTTGCAATCAAAATCTATTATGTGGGATTTTTTTCTATATTCAATCAGTTACCAATGTTTTTATTAAATTGATCTGCAATAAAAACAAAAAATTTAAATTGGATTGAGTATAGGCTTTTAATCTAGAACTTGTTTCATGTTTATAAATGTGTTTGTAATTATTTATAAATAAGTGATATTTCTGGAATAATGTACATTGTCAAGCTTGGAATACTGACCTGGAAAGTCATTATTGCCCAACATCCTGTGATTGAGAAATAACTGCCTATAACATGAATGCTTTCTTTTTGGTAAGGATCAGGTGAAAGACAAATGTGCAATACCTTTTGAAGTTTTAATTTCTGGCTTGCTTTTTATTTGGCATTTAACACCTGTCACTTTATTTTTAGTAAGACGCTTTGTATGTGGCAATCATTTCTCACGTGTGCTTTTGTGTTGCATGGATTTATGTCTGTATGGTCCCATGACATTTGAAAATTTGGTTATGATGCCTCTTGGCAGAAGCTGTTAATGATAATTTGTTGTAAGGTTATATAGCTATAATTTTATAAGATGATTAAGCCATTGAATCTACTGCCAGTATCAACAGGAAATGAACATTGATTCAAGGTGAAGTTGTAATCAAAGACAATTAAAACACATATATTTCACTTATGGGTTTTGGCCAAAAGATTCTGTGGAATTATAAGGACACATAAGACAGCAAAAAAGAAGGGAAAATAAAGTTGATGTGAGTTACTTTCTGGGGATTTTGCCCTCGGGGACATTTAGCAATGTCTACAGACATTTTTGATTGTCACACTGGTGGGTTTGCTACTGTCATCTAGTGCCTTTATAGCCAAGGATGCTGCTAAATTCCCTACAATACACAGGACAGCCCCTTACAACAGATAATTTTCTTTCCCCCAAAGGTCAATAGTGCTGCTATACAGAAACCCTGATTTAGACTATCAACCTATAAATGAAAAGTCTCTATTACATTGTCTTATCATTCTAGTTTATTGGAATTCTAAAGCCTCTTACCCAGGTTTCAGTATTGATTACTCTTCAGAATTCCTACAACAAATATGAAAATATATTTAGGAGTGCGTAGATAAGTATGTTCATATCTTCCCCTGGAACTGGGAATCCCAAACTTAGTATCTTGGAATTTCTGTTTGCTGTGTAAGGCTATCAGTGAGTTTATATTTAAAAAATTTTTCTACATGTTGGTCCTTTTGATCCCTTATTCTTTAGATATTCATATATAAGTTTCCTGAAATGAAGTTCTAAAACAATACGTATCATAACACTACTCAAAAAGTGCCAGGAGAGTAGTAGGTGATCAGCATCATGGGAGAAGAGAGGAAGATTTTAGTGATTTTGTATCATCTACACCTTTCTCCTTAAACTTTCCCCTTCTTCTTCTCTTTACCCTAAATGCTATTTAAAAAAATTCTATTCAACTGAAAATGCAACATATTAGACCTGTGTCCTTTGGAAAAATCCAAATGCCGTTCTAAATTGGAGCCTTTCCACAGAAGGAAATACAAAGGTAGCAAGTAAATGAATTGTAAGAGAATTGTGATTTGCCAGTGAATAGTAATTCATTCTACAAAACATGTTAGAGCTGTGCAATCCTTGATCGTTTTCCCAAACAATTTTCCTGGGACTATCTCTGGTGCTTATCTCAATTCTGTGAGGTAGGCAGGTAGGTATTATATGCACTTGAGATGTGGAGAAAGAGACATTGCAGCTTTCGCAAGGACGTACAGCTAGTGAGTGGTAGAACTGGACTGGGGCTTTGTCTCATGAGATAATCCATATAGGCTGCTTGGCTGTGTTGGCACACAGTAAGCCCTCAGAAGTTTAATATTATTCTGTGAACTCTGATAAGGAAGGAAAGAATTCTTCATGATGTGGCTGAAAGACTCCTGCACTCAGAAACTTCTAGATTTTATCAGTGTGGCCTGGCGTGACCTCTCTCACTTGAAACTGCTTTGGGAGTTAGTTTTCAGGAGATCCCATGCAGTCGTATTTGCCTTACTAAGAAAAGTTGGTGTACAGCACCAGATGGTTACTGAAATGCAATCAACATACCCTTCTCCGTTTCTCATAACAATCCCTTCCTTAATGAGGAATTGAGGCTCAGAGAAGTTAAATGAAGTTAGGTTGGGGTGAATACTGGTGCCACTGCTAGGCCTGGAGCCCTCAACTCCTGTCTTATTCCGATGTCTGGCTCAGCCTGTATGGAATGTGTTCAGGCTTTATATAGAAAACTTTATATACCCTAGGGGAAAAAAGGAGCTCACGTTCCTGCCGTATGCAGGGACTTGTCTACTCGAAATGGTGTTTGGCTCACTTGATTCATACTGGGGACATCCCCTGTGCCAGGCTCTGTGCTGTGGGCTCCCAGAAGGACGATGCAGCCTCTACCTATGATGAGCATGTTTTCTGAAAATATGTGGTAAGGTTTTTATGGTGCAGGAGGATGAGGGCTAGATGAGCACCCATGGATGAGTCTGGGTTGTTTAAGACCATCCAGCCTTCCCCTACCAACCGCTTAAAATCTTTGCATTTCCATTTTTGTTCTGGAATTTATGTAACCTCATGTGTTGGGCATCCAGATTCCTCTCATGCTTTGGTCCTGAAAAATTTTGCTTGCCTCTTTTTAATGAGTCTGTTATAGTATTAGCTCAAATAGCCTTACTCTTTGCAGTTATGACTTCAGTGAATTTATATTCCCAGAATCACATAAATCAGTTATATATAGTCATACCTAGTTAAGTATATATCATTTTGATCAATATATAATTTTATATATGTACTTATATTCTGTATGTAATTTCTTAATATTCTTAAATCCTATAAAGCTTTCATTATAAAAGTTTGGGGAGGAGTCATAATTTCTCACCAAAAATTACAAACATTTTAAGTTTAGTTTATTTTGCTTGATTAAATGATAAAATATACCTCATTCTTAACACAGATGTTAAATGAGTGTGTCCTGCATGCCTTGTGCTGTGTTAGTGTGTTTTCCTCCCAAGCAACATAGCAACTTGTGAGGGAGATAAGCCAAACATGCATGCATGCACACACTATATATACCATAATGCTGAGTGTTAAATACCATCAGAAAGGTATAGCTAAAGCACTAGAGGAGTTCCGAGAACCACTTTTGGTGTGGAAGAGCTAGGCAGACTTTATCAAAGTGGTAGAATATTATATACATCATTAATACATCTATGAGCACCTACCACGGGCACTCTTTTAGGCACAGGTGATATGGCAGCAAACAAATTAGACAAAATTTCTGCTTTATAGTCTTACAGGATGAGGCAGGTGATGTGTAAATAAACATTTCAGATGGCAATAAATGCTATGGAGAAAAAGAGGGATAAGGTGAGTTAGGGGAGAGAGCATTAGCTATTTCTTCTAGGGTGGTCAGGGCAGGAAACACTGAGGTAACATTTAAGCGGTGGCTGGAAGTGAGAGAGAAGCCATGTGGATATTTGGGTGAAGAGCATCCCAGGCAGATTGAAGAGCAAGGAGAGAAGCAAGAGGTTGAGCATGAGCAAGGAAACCAGTTGGCTGGAGAAGAGTGGGTGAAGGGGAACATGGTGGGAGATGAATGCAGAGAGGTAGGCAGGGGCCAGGTAATGGCAGAGCTTGTAGGTCTTGGAAGAAACTGCTTTTAACCCAAGTGAGATGGGAATAAACTGGTGGATGCTGAGTAGAGGCATGCCAAGATCTGAGTGCAATTTTGGAAAGATCTGTCTGGCTGCTGTGTTGAGAATATGCTGTTGGACAAAAAGAGGTGGAAGCGTAGGAGACCTATTATTGTAATAATCCAAGCAGGAGATATGATGGGTTGGATCAGAGTGGTAATGGCAGAGGTGAGAAGTGGTTGTATCCTAGATGTATTTAGAAGGTAGAGTGACAGGATTTACTGATGGGATCAGTTATGATATTGGAGAGAAAGAAAGGAATCTGAGGTGATGCCAAGATTTTTGGCCTATGGTCTGGAAGGATGGAATTGACTTATTGAGATGAGGAGGATGGGAAGTGAACAGGTTGTGGGGTGAGTGATCATGTTTTTGGTCTGTGACAAGTTTGAGTTGCCTCTTTGACTTCCACATGGCGAATGAAGAGGAAGTTACATATACCTATCCAGAGTTTAATCTGTCAGGGCCCTGGAGGAATGAGTGGCATTTAAAAAAGCATATATCTTGGTGAGGGCTTTTGAGTTGGAGGGAACAGTTGAAGAAAGACTGCCACTGCATTTGGAGGCTGGGTGATAATTTAAGCTACTTTAAAAGACGAGGTAAGAGTTGACTGTGCTCTGATCTAGGGTTTTGGCAATAGAAATGGAAAGAAAAAGACACTGAATAAGAGGATTTGATAACTAATTGAAAGTAGGGAGAAGGGAGAGGCAGAGGTGAAAAATGGTTCTTCGGTTTCAAATGTGGATGATTGGAGGGCAAGTAACACCATTAACAACCACAAGAGGAAAAGCAGATTTGGGGGCAAGACTGAGTTTGGCTACATCATCAATAAGCATGTGTTTAGTGAGTTACAGTTTATAAAATCTTTTCTAGATATTATTTCAATTGGTACTTTTACAATTGAAGTGCCCAGGGGATATCCACGCAGAGATGTTTATTTAACAAGCAATTGAAATTGAGTCAAAGGAGGGACTGGTCCTCAGCTGTAGACTTGGGAGTCATCTGCACAGAGATTATTATAATTAGATCCCCAAGCTAGTTAAGGCAAGCATGTTGTAAAAAAAAAAAAAAAATGTGATGATGGCAAAATCTTGGGGAAGGCAAAGTTTAGGGGCCCAAGAAGGAGATACAGAGTTACTTTAACTAAAAGTGGAGTCAATTACAATGAAATGAAATCAGAAGTGCATTAGGAAACGTCTCTAGGAAAGAACATTATGGGCATCCCACCTTTGAAAGCTCTGTCTCTTATTCCTACCTGCTCTTCAATATTCAGATCTATTTCCTCTCTTGCTGGGAGGCCTTCCTCAGTCCTCCTTCTCCAATACAGTTTACCATCCCCTTCTGTGTGCATGTAGACAGCACACATATGCCTCATGCCCAATACCTCACTCTGTTTATGGGTTTCTACTCTAGATTGAGCTCTTCAAGAGTTAATCACCAGGACATACTTATGGCAGGTGTCATCACACAGTGAAGACATGAAAGCTGCCTTAAAAACAAAAAAGACTGTAGAAGTTGTTATAACTGGCTGGTAGAAACTATGGTGCTTTGAGAACAAAGTCCAGTGCTGTGGTGGGGCAGAGCTTATAGAATCCTTGAGAACCAGCACATTCTCATGGTATTGAACTTGAGGAGAAAATATCAGGTAATCATTAAATTATTTAATAAGTGCCTAGAAAAGGCAGCCAAATCTTAAAAGATTACCTTTAGGGGAGATAGAAAAATAAAGAGATGATTCTAGTGACTAATAATTCTTATTTTTTTCTAAAGTAATCCTTTTATGCATGGACCACTCCAAATATGAACATTGGATTATTTTTTTCAGGCTTGTGCAGGGTTCATTTAGCCATTTTGTGAAAGAGTTGAGCGTTAGGCTCTTGTTTCTGCGTTTTGGAAAAACACCATTTATCTCTGTAGTGCTATTTCTGTGATATTATCACTAATGTGTCTAGGTAGTACAGCAGAAATTTAGATGGAATTTCTAAATATAAGCCCAACTTTCCAGTTTTAACCCTAAATCTGGTTATGTGAACCTTGGTTACTGTGGGTGTTTTTGTTGTAGGAGTAAATCCATGAGCGATGTCAGCACAGAGGATATTCAGCACTTGCGTCAGCTGCGTTACGAGGAGATGCAGAAAATAAAATCACAATTAAAAGAACAAGATCAGAAATGGCAGGATGTGAGTATTCTTTATACTGGGAGATGGGAAGACTGGGAGAATGTATTTGATTCTTCCTTGCTTCCCTTAAGAGAAAGCCAGTCTACTCGGGTGGATTTTCCTTGCTATTACAGAATTCAGTTCTATAGAAAATGTGATCAACTTCCTTTAAAAAAGATTTGTAAGAAACCTTTTTGGCCTATTACTGTTGCATATTTTAAAGGCCATTCTGAAAATTTAATAGGATGTTTATCTTTTAATATTCTCAGTGAGTTCTCAAAAATGTGAAGCTGCTTCATGGCTGTATAGTTAACTTGTTTACTTTGGTGGCTGAACTGGGGCATGACTGTTACTAATGCTTGTGAAAGGTAAAGACTTTGCTCAAGGTTTAGGGGTAACAGATGAGCAGGGGCGTCCAGCGCTGACTCTTAGGGTCAGCAGGGATAGATGAAAAGGGTTCTTAGAGTTAATAGAGGAGATTTAGGAAGAAATAAGAAATACAACTTGGAGTAATATTTTGGTTGAAGAAGTAATTATCTAATACGAATCAAAATTAGATGTTTTCACGGAGCTAACTTATATCTAGATATCTGTATGACTTAATCTTTAGCTTTGACCCTGCAGGAAAAAAGCTTGACCTTTTTTCTGAAAGGAGTAATTGTTATAAACTACAGGAGTGTAAAGAATTACAGTAGATAATTATACAGAGCAAACCCAAAGAAGTTTGAGAACAACGTTATGCTAAGAGTTAAATGGTAGCATGAATAAAAGGGCCAGAGATAGTAAATTTTAATTTTCAAAGGGATTAATGTCTATGAAATGAAGAAGAAACCCCTGCCTTGACTACATTTCTAAATTCCAGTGCCTCTTTTAGTTGAGAACTCAATTAAATTGTCAAGAAACAGTAATTCAGTGTCACTTTGCCAAAATACCTGGTGACTCTTTTGGTATGAAAATAAGTAATTAGGAGTTATCTGTTAGGTTGTCAGATGAAAATCATACTGGTTATCCTGTAGGACTAAATGCACACTGCTTTTGTTCTTTCTGGAAATAGTTCATTGGTTTCAGGCTGTTCTTAAAGCAGGAGGGGCCCTGTCTGCTCCAAAGGTATAAACCAAACTTATCTAGTCTGAGATCGTGGATGCGCTTCTGTTTGGACTGGAATGCCACTAGCAGTTCTTAGCATGGGATTTCTCTATTTTGGAGACATAGAAAAGTTTGTACCATCCAAAATGTCTTAAACCCCTGGGTGTCAGAACCCACTCAGGCTGCTAGGGCTAATTTAAAAGCTGAATTATGTTGATTGTCCTAGGGTCACCCAGCTGGGTTAGACTTCTATTCCTGGGAATATGGCAAACAGCTGTCCACTTGTTCCTGCATGATCTCCCTTATTGCCCTGACCTTAGAGTTTACCTGCTTTGAAATCACATACTAAAGTCTGGCCTCCCCCAGTAAATCCTTTCCAAACCATGCCCTCCCTCGCCTGGGGTAAAATTGCCCCCTCTCTCTCCTTTGGGCCCCCACTCTCCCATGCAATCCTATCACACTCATTGCTGAACTTCTATTTACATGTCTGTCTTTCCCTTCTACAGTGAGAGTTCCTTGAGGGGAACCACATCCTATTCATCTCTGTGTTTGCAGTCCCCTGCCTCGAAGCAGGGACCGAGCTCAGTGTTTGTTAAATGAAAGACTGAGTATGCGTCTACATTTAACCATTACAATTGTGTCTCTCTTCCTGTTTTACGAGTGAGACGTGTCATTTCATAGAACAGCCAGATTATTGGAGTGAGATGAAAATAAGTTTGAACCAGTTCCTGATCTTTCTGACCTGGCACCCAATTACAAGCATTTAGCATTCTTTGTGAAATGGGCAACGAGGCAGGAAAAGAAGAATGGGGTCTATCTTATTAGGTCAGGTTTTTTAGACACATGAGATAAAGGCTTGGTACAGAAACGCTGGCTATAAAAAGCAAAATTAGGGCACCTTGGCATCAAGTTGGAGTGAATAGTTTCAGCAATGTAATGGGATACCCTGGCATGCTCTCATTGCTAGAAAGGGTGTGTAGAAATTCAGGTATGCCTGTGCTGATGTGATTTTCTTCTGTCAGGACCTTGCAAAATGGAAAGATCGTCGAAAAAGCTACACTTCAGATCTGCAGAAGAAAAAAGAAGAGAGGGAAGAAATTGAAAAGCTGGCCCTTGAGAAGTCTGAGAGAAGCTCTAAGACATTTAAGGAAATGATGCAGGACAGGTAATAAGGCTGAATGCATCTCCTGGTTGGAGATACCAGTGTTAGAAATAGATATTTTGTGTAAGTGTAGTGTGGTGCAAGTGTGCACCAGTATTAAACTGTAATCAGATATGCATGAAACTTTCAGCATTTTGCTCTGCAGTGAAAAAGCAAAGTATTTCTGTAATAGTGACTTGGATTAACAAAAGAAATGAATGCTTAATATGGGTGTGCATTATTTCTTTATTTTACATTGTATATTCACATGCAGAATTGAGTAGTGTTGGCTATATTTGGTGCAGAAAATGAACTTTTTCTCCTTTTAAAGTGAATTTAGGAATGGAATGGTCGAATAAAACCAGTTCCCACTCTTAACTAAATTGTGTAAAATATAACAACATTCTTTTTCATAGTTGAGGGGTGCAATTAAAATTATATTTTAAAGGAAGACTACATAAACATAAATGTGAGGGTTTATTTTTTGCATTGCGACATAATGGGATAAAGGTCCAATTTAAACTTTTCTGTAGGGCAGTTACCATGTGAAACCCTGGGGTATTTACAGGTCAGGGAGAAGGCAAATATGCTTTAAGGATAATGTCAAAAAGGAAATGTGCTGTCAGGTGAAATTAGACAAAGCTCTTTTGTGCCCCAGAAGCCAGTGGTAAACAGTTTCATTCACTTAAATGCAACACAGTTAGCTCGAGAGGTTATAAATGGTAGCGATGAGACTGTTTCATCAACGTCTCTGTAAATATGAATGGTGCCTTTAATCTGTAATAATTGTACATGTAAATTCTATCAAGCTGTATGAAATCATGTACTAACTTGAACAGACTTAACAAAAGTATGAGCCTTTTATGGTCTTTTATTTTTACTGAATTATTATGAATAGTATACAGGAAAAAAGCTCACAAAGCTGTAAAGGAATCCACATCTTTGGAGGGTTCACATTGGTTGTCAGACAATTACTTATATTTATAGTGTGCTAATTTTGGAAGAGTTATAAACTTGTGGATGAAACTTTGTGAATAATCCCTCATTAAAATTTCCTTATTAAAATCTCTTTACAATTACAAAATCCCTCTGAAGTATCTGAGAGTCTCTTTAAAAAAAATGAAACTGAAGCTTTTAAAATCCTAATGTGGCATAAAAAATTGCATGTTTTAATCCTCATATTGCTGTTAATATTGTATTGATTATTGTGGGAAGCCAGTAGTCTTTTTATTCTCAGTCCATTTTATGTGTTAATTCCCAAAATGACATCTGTCTTCCACCTCTGTGTGTCATATGCATAACTTTGTGGTTGTGGCGTGCTTCTTTCTGCTAAGGGATTCCCGAAACCAAATGCCTACAATTACACCAAGGAGGAGAATGTATTCTGATGATGATGTATTGAATGAAGAAAAACTTCCCCCTACATTGGCTATGTCAGAAGCAAGTTACCAGAGTGAAAGAGAAGAAGAGAGGGGAACAACTTATCCTACAGAAATTCCTAAACAAGATTCTACAACTTCTGCAGAAAGAGAGGACACTATAACAGCTGAAATGCAGCTTCCTTCTAAAAGCTCTGTGGAAGAACAAGGCCCAGCCTCGTTGTCCTCTCTGCGTTCACTCAGTACACAGATGGAGTCGACTCGAGTTTCAGCTTCTCTCCCCAGAAGTTACCAGAGATCTGATACAGCCAGGTTAACATCTGTGGTCACACCGAGACCTTTTGGCTCTCAGTCAAGGGGAATCTCATCACTCCCAAGATCCTACACGGTAAACGTGTTCCCACTTCATGTAGTCTGTTCTCAACGGCAAAAAGGCAGTGAACTGGTGCAGAAGTTTGTTACATATACTCGATGTGTAAAATGTACATCACTTATGTGTGAAGCAATTTTATTTTAGCCAGTTTAGATTCAATAGATGTTTAATGCTTATAGCAACGATCCAGAATTGATTAAGCTTTAAATTCAATGAAAGTAGGGCTGATACATTTTAAAGAAGGAATAAGCTGTATTCTTCTAAGGCAGAGCATTTATTTTTTAATGTTGTATTTTCTCACATACAGCTTTTGTAAAGTATTAGGTTGAACTATGTGAAGTTGCCAGTAGTCAGTTCTTTTTGACCTACAAAACAGCAATTTCATGTGGTTTAACCTAAATATTTTCAGGTGCTTATGTACAAATTTCTGTTTTTCCTGATTTCCCACTTCATTAGAGCTTGATATGTTTGAAAGTAATTATGAAAATGTATCTCATGGTTCAAAATATATACATATATATGTACACACATATATCTATTGGGAGTTTTAAGAATATAGAATAGGGAATCATTTTCTCTGAGAATGAAGCAGCCCATATACCTGAAAGTGGATGTATCAATTTTAATTATGTAAAAGGAAGCAATACAGTCTTAAGAAGACCAGTGTTCAAATTCCTTTTACCTCTGCCTATGTAGAATCCTAAAATCTAAAAGAGAAAAAATTTCATTAAAAACATATTTGAAGTGAGAGAAACTTGCCTAAACTAGACAGGAAACTCCTAATCATTATATTAAGTAAAATGAAGACATATTTGACAACATAAAATTAAGTTTATGTGATGAACACTATTAAGATAGTCAAAAGGCAATTTATAGACTTAGAAAAACACTAGTAAAAAATGTTTGTAGATATAGGGCTAGTATCCTTAAGATTTAAAATGCTCCTACAAATTGGTAAGGAAAAGATAAACAGTAGAAAATGGATGTAGAAATGAATAGCCAGTTCAAGGTAGAAGACATTTAAATGGCTGATAACATAAAGCACATGGAAGCATGGTCAACCTCATTAGAGCAAAAATGAGGTATACAACTTTTCACCAAGATTTAAAACATTGAAAAAAACATTGAAAATGTCTAGTGTTGGCAAGGATGCAGAGAAACAGACATTCTTATACATTACTTTGGGGGTGCATTGCTACAATTTAAGAGATATATGTATATAATAATTTGCATTTATAATATATATAAAATATCTTTTGGCTCAGCAAGTCTACTTTTGGGAATGTGTGTTATAAAAATGTTCCAGTTATATAAAGAGATGTGGGTATTGGTTGCAATATCTTTAGGAGTTACAGAAAACTATAAACAACATTGAATGCATATCAAATAAATAAACTGTTGACATCCATACTATGGAGTATTCAACAATTCAAAAGACTAGTTTAGAGTTCTATCTATTGACCTGGAGTGATAGAAAAGAGCAAAACAAGTTTCAGAAGTCTGTTTATAATATGAACACTTTTGTAAAAACAACTACTCCACCCGCTACATATGTGCATATCTGTTGGTGTGAAAGACTGTGCTCCACGCTTTTAGCAATAGTTACTTTGCTGTGGGAGGTGTATGTTACTGTTACAATTTTAAAAAGGAATGTGTTTTAAACAGAAATAAATCTAACAGAATACCAAGTTTAAAATGATGTTTCCTATTTAGATGGATGATGCTTGGAAGTACAATGGAGATGTAGAAGGTGTTAGGAGAACTCAAATCAGTTTGGTCAGCACCTCTGTGCAAAAACCTGACACAAGCCAGCCTGCTTCCAGCTTGTCCAGCGAGAGAGAGACAGCAGCAGCGGGAGAAGGTGTGATGAGGTTGCCCTCTCCTACACCCCGCTTCTCATCTCTTTCCCAGGACCAGGCTGCCACTTCTAAAGCCACATTGTTTTCAACATCTGTCCCCGAGTTAATGTCTGAGCCTGGAGAAGGGAGAAGCTCATCACAGATAGATGTCTCAAGATCACAGGTGAGTTTGGGAGGACTCTTTATCACCTGTCACGCTGAAACATAACTATTTAAATTTGGATACTGTGTTTCAAAGTCTCTAGGCATGATAGTCTGGGCCGATAATGTGGAAGATGAGGTTGCATTTTCTTTTTAACAGATCTTGGAGGAAGTAGGTCTCTTCCAACTCTGGGTTTATGGATCCAGATAACCCTTGTGATATGGGTGTATTGAGATTTTTTAGACGATCTCTTTGGGGTGTGGCTGCTTTTTCTCTTTACTCCTTATTTCAGCAGCTGTTGCCTTACACTACAATTGCTCAGCAGTCCCGGGCTCAGGTGCAGGAGTCACTTGGGAGGTTTTAGATGCAGGTCTAATAGATAAATACATAATAAAAGCTCCTTCTCAGGGAGATTAACTGGCCACAAGGAGAAATTGGTACACACCGGAGATGCTGGCCTCTAGGGACATGTTATTTCTTTTTCTATCATATTCTAGTGATTTCTAGTGACTTTTAATACTAATTTTTACTTTAGAAAGTCCAGAATTTTGTGCCACTCCTTGTCTCTAATTGGGAATATTGAGGCTTAGTTACAGTATGATAATTGTGTTCCTTCACATTTGGAGTCCAAATGAAATAAACCCTCAGATGAAGAATGACTGGAGACATTTGTAGTTTTTCCTACTTAAAATCCCAATAGATGACTTAAGAAAATTATTAGGTAATTAGTTTCTTTTAGTATGTTTTACATGTAGGCTAACACATTGCTGGTTGTCTAGTGGACAGAAAGCTTTACTCTTTTAGAAAAGACCCTTGTTAAGCAATTTCATGGTTGTTTGAACTCCTTAGCATGGAGGAGCTTTTATGGTTCTTTGACTTAGTCTAGCATTCTCTGGAGCCTTACTAGAGTATACTTGTTTTCCAAGGTACAACATCAAGTATATAACTTGGTCTAAGTTATATTAATGAAATAACTTTATGTGAAGTAATTTGATATAGCACATTTATTTAGTAGTAGTAGATTTTTATTAATACAGGAAAGCTTTACAAGTTTAGAAGTTTTTTTTCTGATTATAAAGTACTATGTGCCTGAGAAAATTTGGAAATGCAGGAAAGTATATGTAATAAAAATCACCGGTAACATCATTTAGAGATAATCTGTTAGTGTTTAGGTATATTTCTTTCACTTTTTCCCATGCATATTTACAAACATATCTAAACAATTTCTTCATCCTGCTAAAACCATTAGCTGTGAATTATTTTGTTACTCCACTTTTAAAGAATTAGAACTATGTATAGTTGGGCTGTGTATCCTCGGATTCTGCATCTGCTTCAACTAACTGGGGATCGAAAGGCCCACAATAGTTGCGTCTATACTGAACATGTACAGACTTTTTTTTCCCTTCTCATTATTGCCTAAACAATACAGTACAACAACTATTTACATAGAATTTGCATTGTACTAGGTATTATAAGTAATCTAGAGATGATTTAAAGTATACAGGAGGATGTACATAGGTTATATGCAAATACTACGCCATTTTATGTAAGGGACTTGAGCATCTGCAGATTTTGGTATCAGTGGGGGCAGGGGTCCTGGAACCAGTCCCCTGCAGATACTGAGGCATCATCGTAAGTTTCAATGTATGAGAACAATAGCCTATGTTAGATTTGGGGAACATAAGGTACTCCTGGACGAACAATAAAAACAGAAGCAAGGTGTCTTTTGTTTTATGGACTTGTGTGTTGAGCTTCACCTTTTCAATAGCAAATCCAACAAAATAGCCTGATTAATGTATCGTGTGCTAGGTGGTAGTAACTGCCTCGGGGTGGCAGCTGACTAGCTCCATCCATGGATTAAGAAAAAGAGGCTGTGTGGTGTGTGGGTGTGTTCCAGGTTAGTGGAACCTGAATTAACATGGCATGGTTTCAGGTTTCATTATTAATGGATTTATGCTGCTTTGTCACCAAACTTGAGATGATGTTCTACCGAGCAAACTTTTGTTGTTAGTGCCATTGAGTCAATTCTGACTCCTAATGACCCTGAGGACAGCAGAGCGGAACCCTGCCAGGTCTTTTTTGCGCCATCCTCTCATCTTCCAGCCCTATATCAGACAATGCTCCACTGCTATTCATTGGGTTTTCATGGCCAATTTTTTTGGAGGTGGGTGGCCAGGTCCTTCTTCCTAGTCTGTCTTAGTCTGGAAGCTCCACTGAAACCTGTCCACCATGGATGACCCTGCTGATATTTGAAATTCTGGCGACATAACTTTCAGCATCACAGCAACATACAGCTGCCACAGTATGACAACCGACAGACAGGTGGTGTGGCGCCTTGACTGGAAAACATACCTGGGCTGTGGCAGTGAGAATGCCAAATCTTAACCACTGGACCTCCAAGGCTGGCATCAAGCAAAATTAGGCTTTATTTAAAAAGTGTAGAGATTGGAATTCTTGAACATGTGTATATCATATGGCGACTTGCCTATCCCTGAGAGATGCTTGGTGTGTCCACGTCTGTGGTAGGAGGAAACTAGCTTATGTAGCATCCCTCTGCTCTCGTCACTGAGAACTTACTGACTTTGGGCAAAGGGCTATGACTGCACAAAATGGCCGACGACCGGTATGTCAAGGGCATATGCTTATGTGCTCTTCCAAACTGTGATCCAAACTATAATTCTAGGAGTTCAGAGAATAACAAAAAATGGTGTGTGGCTGAACATCTACATGTCTTGGTAGCTTTGAGGGTGTTCTTCAGGTATTCTTTCTCTTTCTTACCTCACTCTTTAGCGGTAATGTCCTTTAATGTCTTCCTCCAGAATCTCCCTTGATGATCTTTTCTATCCCGCCTCACTACCCTAATTCAGGCCCTTTCCCCATCAATGCAAATGCTTTGTAAACAATCATTTGTATTTGAGCATTCTACACAGGCTGGCATCAGATTAACTTGCATGATGCCAGGCTGGACTCAGTAATTTCTCTGCTCCAAAGCCTCCAGTGGCCCTCCCAAAGCACTTGGGAACACTGAGGTCCCTCATGACTGGCCCCAAATTCCCTTTGTAGTACTGTGACAGCTAGCGTTTGAGTGCTTACCATGTGCCCACTATGTTTTTCAGGGCATTACCTTAGTTAATCCTCTCAGTGACCCTCTTTTCCCTGTTTTATAGTTGTGAAAATTGAGGCACAGAGTGGTCATGTTACTCGTCCAAGGCTATGTGGGCTATTGAGTGGTGGAGTCAGGATTTGAACCCAGGCAGTCTGACTCAAGATTGCCTACACCACACGATGTTGTGGGAAAGAGGAGAAATGAGTGATCTAGCCACATGAGACTGCTTGATCTTTCTTGAACACATCGTATACTTTCAGAAACACATCCCATATATTTGTTCTTATTGTTGCCCCATTTGAAAATGTTCATTTCACCCATCTCTTACTTTTGAAGTCATCCTGTTTCTTCAAAGCCCAGGAGAGTCACTTTCTTTGTAAATCAAGATATTTCCTCCCTGTAGCTGGAACTGAACTTTTTGCCCTTTGAAAGTTCCACTTGACGAATTCTTCCTTGATCTGTGTGTTCATAGTTTCTCCTTCACTGGTATTCTTTATACTCTCCACAGTCTTTAGATACATAGTTGGCACTTAAGTATTTACTGAGTTGGATTGCATTCAAAGCCCTGATTACTAGACTGAAGTATGAACTTGATCTAGCAGCTAATTTAGGTCCTTATAGATTCTTTAATGTGGGATTTTAAGATTAAGAGGAGTTTTAGGAAGGTAAACCCTGCGATGTTACATAGAATTATGTTAAGGAAATGAAGTCTGGGGGCCAAGACTGTTCAGGAGCCTGTCACAGAGTTGTGGTAATAAGTTGGTTCATACCATGAAGAAGGAAAGACATAATGAAGGAAAGAACTTAATGTAACTTGGTTTAACATCTGCCCACAGGAATTTCTTTCCCATCTCCATTGTTGAGCTGGGGGTTTTATTCCTCCCTATTCCCTCTTCCTCCCTACTTCTCTTCTGGTGTTGCTTCTTTATCTGTCTCCCTTGCCAATGCAGGCTGCTGGGCTATTCTGGGGTGACACCAAGCAAGAGGAGAGACTATGACTCTCAGAGTCGTCCATTTTCCTCCAGCTGCCTCTCAGATGTGGCTTTCAGATTTTTCCCCAAATTGGTGTTGCCTACAGGTTTTTGTTTCCTTTTGTGCTGTCAGAGCCCTCTGCTCTCAAACCCGATCCAAACCCACATTTTGGAACCTCTGCCTCAAATTATTTAAAGCAGGACCTAGAGCAGGATTATACATATGGAAGGAAGGAAGCTTTTTACGTTTCCATTTCCTGGTTCCCAAGCCTATGAAAAGTGCCCTTTGTAATAGCACCCAGGGCTTACCTTATCACAGCTTCATATCATGCGTTTTACTTCCCTAGACCTTACTCTCTGTGAGGATAGGAAGCAAGCCTGTCTTGCTCATTGCCAGCACAATGTCTGGATCTGTAAGTATTTGTTGAATGCTGACTGGGTTCTATTGGCTTTCGAGCTAAGAATGTGAGAGTTAAACAGAATTTTCTTAGTTGATCTGGAAACTGCTTAACTAGCATATATGTCATATGTAACATTGTTTCCATGAGAAAAAGAAGGTAATTACTGGGCATCAACCATGTGCCTTGGCACCTTTTAAATGCTTCATTTAATCCTCTCAATAACCTTGCAAAGTTGATAGTATTATCCCCACTCTACCAATGAAATACTTGAGACTTGAAAGTTATATAACTTGCCCCAGGCTGGTTAAATATTAGGCCACAATTATTTCTCTGACCCTAATTTATTTTTGAAATATGATGTGCTCAAATTTGAGAACTGCCTTATGTGTAGTTAAAACACCAAATATTGACTTATTTTAACTTTGCCATGTCTTTAGAATTTTAGAGCCAATAGGGACTCAAATATTTTCTGATCCATAAAGATAATCAATCTAAAAATTGTTTTGATGAAAGGTATATATTTATTGAAACTTTTCAGAACTGAATCTATTTCTTAAATGTAGTTGGAAATCTACCCAGTAGGCAGTGAGGAGCTACTAGCAATTTTAAAATGGAGTGTTATATAATAATCAGCATGTTCTGGCAGCTGTGTGGAAGATGGAGGAAAAGAAGGACTGGGGGCAGGCGAGCCAAATAGGGGGTGACCACAGTAGTTTAGAGGGGAGACCATGGCCCAAACTAAGATAAGCTGAAGAAGGATGGAGGGATGGGATGATTCAAGATGGATTTATGAATTGCATCCTTGATAGCACTTCATTAAGTGCATGTGTGTGGTAGAGATTGGGGACCATTGTGTGGAGCTGGGCTGGGTAGCGGTTAGGGAAAGTAAAGGAGGAAGAGTCCCCAAAAGAACCTGGTATTTCTGACTTGGGCATCTGGTTAGATATTGATGTAATTGATCAATGTGTGAAAAACAAGAGGTGGAAGAGTAGGTATGGGGAGGAAGATAATGAATTTAATTTTGGATATGTTGGATTTAGACAGTAGTTGAAGACATAGCAGTGAAGGAGGTTACTCAGAAAAGCATGTAGTCAAAAAGATGGGAGATTGACTAGGGAAAAACAACAAAGTGAAAATAGAAAAAGAGGAACATGCTAATGAAACTGAACAGTGGCCAGACGGGGGGGAAAGGCAAGAGAAAGTGGAATAATGGGTGACTTAGAAGACTGTTTCTGAAAGCAAGAATAGTTGGTAGTGCAAGGTGGGACTGAAAATGGGTTTGGTAGGTAAGAGATAAGCTTGGAATGGGTTGAGTAAAGTGGTAGGGCTGGAAACGCCACCTGCCTCTTGGAAATGGAGAAGTGGAGAAAGTAGGTAGAGATGCGTCTCTGGTGAAGGAGAGGAGCTCCAGTGCCAGAACAGCACCATGATTTGAGGGCTACTCACTTATGTTCTCATCCCACTAAGACCCTGAAAAAAGACACTAAAGACCCCTGTGTACAAAAATCAAAGATTATGTATTTCCTTTTATTTATGACTTTACAGCCTGAATATTTTAGTGTTTTATTTCATTTTATCAACTTAAGTAGGTTTCCCTGAAGTCAACACATTTACTTAATCGAAAAAGTTTGGGGAGAATAGCTTTCTGACTTGATGGTATGTAAGATTGACCCTGTTTTTCATTAATTTCCACCTGTGGTGATGTGAGACTCTTAATTCATCAGATATCCTAAAAATAAATCTAATCTTTGCTATTCCAGATCATCATGGTTTTGTTTAAAAAGTTCAGTTTTCAGTGTATACTTCTGTTTAAATGGTATCTATTTAGCGAGAAATTATTTTTAAATGCTGATATTTTGATAGATAACTAATGCTTTCTTATACTTTATCTTTTCCAGCACAGACAACTGAAACCACTTGGGATAATTCTTTATCAGTCATCAAGAATCTAGATTTCCCCCGATAATTTGTTTTCCTTGTTCGATTCAGTTCAAAAAGCAATTCCTCCATTATCATCTTCTTAAGCGTGAATCCTTTGTAGAATACTCATGTGGCATCTATTTTGCAGACATAAATAAGGAAGCAGAAATCCTAACTGAAATCGTTGTTGCATAGTTTACGCTTGACTATAGTTATAGATATGTTCCCCAGCAAGGAGTCTCGGGGTAACCTAATTCAAGAACCCAGGATTCCACAGAGATGCCTGAGGGACTGCCATTAAGGGGGAGTCATTGGGGCCCTTACCTTGAAACTACAGCCACTCACTTTAAACCTTTCTTTATACTGGCTTGGGAGGGAAGTGGTCTGTGTAAGATTTTCATTTGAAAAATAGGGTTGAAAAAAAAAAGCTTGAAAATCAATGTCATTGTTAGGAGCCTCTGCCAGACTCTGTGACATGCCTGAGGTCACCTGGTTATTGACAGAAGTGGACCTGTAATTGCTCGTGTGGTTCTCTCCTCCTCTGCCTGTGTGTGGTCCCACGGACCCACGCCTACAGTCTGCCAGGCTGTAGCCTCAGTGAGGTTGTCCTCTGTCACCTGTTTCAGAGAAGTGTTTGTCTGCCCTTTTGTTTAATATGTTCAAGTAGAGATTCCTTTATTTCCAAGGTAAGAGCAGCCCTTTGTGGGATAATTCTTCTGGTCTAATAAAACTGAGATTCTTCCATCTCTGGCTTAGACTCATTCTCTTTTATCCAGTTTTTGGTAGAAAAGGATAATGTTCACTTGCTGTCTCCCACAAAGTATTCTTTATGTAGTTTGGGACTATTTATTAAAACTCTATCATGTCTTTTGTTCTTCAAGATAAAAAACTTCAATTAGTGTCTTGAATATCTAACCCATCATTTGTCTCTCTGCCCTTATGTAACAATAGATTCTGAACTTTAATTGGCTTTATTTTTTTTTGGTAAGAGTGGTGAAGATGACCATTTATTTTCATTGAGTCATCTCTAATTTAAGAGCATGGTGGTTTTGGTTAAGGAGTAGAACTAATCAGTAATTTTTCCTATTCATAGCAGAGTTTTATTCTGGAGGTTGGTGTTCATCAGGCTGATTATTAATGAGTGTTCTCACTATCTGTATTGGGGTTCCCATATTTCAGCTGCTTTACAAGCTTTATGATGAACACTTTTCCATTTTATTAGCTGCAAATATTTTTTTTGCTTAAAAAAAATCCCATGCCCACTGTTGAAGAGTCAATTACTTCTCGAGAGCAAGGACAATGCCTAATTCATTTTTATTTCCCAAAGTGCTAAGCACTGTGTCTTATACACAATAAATGTAGAACAAATGAGTAAGTGATTATTGTTATAGCACTTCTGTGTCCATATAACACAGTAAGTTCTCAATCCTTTATTCAGTGCCTTTCTTCTAATTCTTATGTATTATCCGTTTTTCTCAGAATATTGTCACTTGGATTTAAAACTTGTTTTAGAGGTGGAAAAACTTAGGCGTAAAGATTTATGAATTGCCCAGTTGGCCTGGGTTTGGGTTTAACCACAAAGTTAAAATGGAGAAGTTATAGATCTTTTTCTGGAAAATAAAGTGGCTTTAGGGAAAAAAATTTTTTAAAACAGTTAAGTCTACATTCTTTATGCTTATGAATCAAAGAACTAGAACACTAGTCTGGGAAACTCATTATGTTAAAATTCACCTATGCTGCATACCCAAAACAAAACACATAAATTATGAAAGATAATTAAAGTTTTCACACACAATAGTATACTGTAAAACTTAAAACATTTGTTTTGGAAAATGGCTTAAGAAAGTCTGTGAAACTTTGAATTTGTTGCTGTGTAGTGGAGTGATGGAGATGGAAATAGAATTCTGTCTGTTATCCAAGAGGCTGTTGGTCTTGGGTTTATAGGCTGATGTTGCTTCAAGGAAGTTATGACCTGTAGTTTAAGGTGTCTCAGTAGGGGTTCTCTTGGCATCTTAACGGGGCTCCCTCAGGGATGACATACTTCTGCGTTTTGCATCTTGTGTAACAGCTCTGCCTTTACCACTAGATCTTCATGTGGCAGTGGGGCGAGCAAAAATGCCTTGCCCAAACTTTAGTTGCCCATTAGGGGATGGTACCAGTCCTACGTGAGCACTGTGGGTAGCTGAATTATGTGTCTGTGAACCCCTTGAAATTATTCAGCTAAATATGTTAAATGTTGAAGAGGTACTTTTAAAAATAAGTATGGTAGCATTTTTTAAATGATTTAAGTCAATCGATTTCATTCCTGGGTAATAATAAATGGTCTGTAAATTAGACCCAGTTGTATGGTGAGCAAAAACCTAAGCTTTATCAATGGCCAACTAATTTCTAATGTTAACTGAAGAAAAACATTTGTTGATACGAAGATTTCCCTTATTTTATCAGAAAAACAATAAACTTGGTGATATTTACATAAATGAAGATTCTTCTGAACCCAAGGTAAAAAGAATGAAGCTTCTGGTTTATACTGAAGTAATTCAGTGTACGTTGCGTGCAGTCTCCCTTCTTTCATGGATAGACTTACCCTGTGTGGGTGCCAGGGACACCTGATCCCACCGTTTCATGTTTGTTTTCAGGATCAGTTCAGCGATATGAGAATCAGCATAAACCAGACGCCTGGGAGCGGCCTTGACTTTGGGTTTACAGTAAAATGGGATTTTTCTGGGATCTTCGTAGCATCAGTTGAAGCAGGTAAATCATAGATCTAGCTCTATTGAACTTTTTTCTCCTTTGTTATCCTATGCTGTTTAACCTCCCCCCCCCCCCCCCCACAGAAAGTAGTTTATCTGATGTAGGAAGAGAAAACACACGTGAAAAATGCAGCAGTAAGGCGAGGAGGTGCATCTTCTTCCCTGAGAATAAGAGTTGGGGTCACAACTGACATTTTGTTTATTCTCCTTGACTAATTCATTTTAGTTTTGAAAAGTCTTAATTTTCTGACTTTTACGGAACTCATTTGTCAAAGTTTTAGGCTTAATAAGTGGAAATGCTAACAAACAATACTTCATTGAAGATTCAGAAAGAACTTTCCCTGATCAGCTGTGTTTGTGGTAGATATATATGTGCTGTATAATAAATCAATGTTTTCTGAGTGTCCTAATACATCTACTGCTCATGGACCCCTCAGGATGCTTTGGGACTTGTACAAAAGGATTGCCCCTCCCCTACCCAGGGTTGTACGAAGTCAAGCCTAGAAACTCTTAGCAAAATATTACCACGAGGCCAAAAATTAAAATGAAAGCTATTGTATTTAAGAGGAGTTCCTCACTGACATACTTTAGCTGTATAAAATTGCATGCTAACTCTGGTTATTTCTTTGAAATTTCAAGACTGCTTTAATTAGATAACGGTCAGTAGTAATTTTAAGGAGTTTTAAGTGGCCCTGTTTTCTTTCCCATTCCAGAGTGCATTTTTATTGGGAAGCTCAATTAAAGTGCAGTATATTTCACATTTTTAATTTAAAGATAGTTTAAAATTTTCTTCTTGGGTTAATAAGGAAATTTTATTGAACAGGTGAGCTTATCATTTCTCCCTTAAATGTTAATGAGGATATATACTATAGAATAAAAATGATGTTAGTTGCTTTTATGTTGTAGCTACTCAAATATTTGATAACTTTAAGAAATTTTGTGACCCTTTTCCACCTGAAAAAATATGAGAAATGGTTAGTTGAGATTAAGAAGTCATTTTTTCCTTAATTTAAATAAGCAATGACTAGTTTTTTTTTTTAATTGGTGGTATTATTTATTTTGCTTTATTTAGGTAGCCCAGCAGAATTTTCTCAGCTACAGGTAGATGATGAAATTATTGCTCTTAACAACACCAAGTTTTCATATAAGGACACAAAAGAGTGGGAGGAAGCCATGGCTAATGCTCAAGAAACTGGAAACCTAGTAATGGATATCAGGCGCTATGGAAAATCTGGTGAGTTGGTTTTACCACTGTGTTTGGCTTTCTATATTGGGAACTGGTCTTTGGCAAGTGGTTATAACAGCTTGCTTCAGTAACTTTTTCTTTGCATTTTACTTTTTGGCTTCAATATGTTTTGTGGTTATGTTGAGGCAACTCTTGAATGGTACTTCTTTGAATCTTTCTGAAAACTTTTTCTAGTAAATTTACTGAATTCTACATTCTTTATTGACTGATGTATGTGCTGGACTGACTTTGAATGCAAATGTCAACTCAAGGCTGTTGCAATATGTCCATTGGGAGTCATAATAATGTTGAATATGAAGAATTACACTGTGATTTAACTTTCTCTACAGCATCGTAACTGTAACTGTAAGAGAAAACGTGGTAGGTCGTATTCTTGTTATTCATTCTCAAGGAACTTTCAATATACATTCCATTATCGTGTTTCTTAGTTGTGAAGGTTAGATGGGGAAGGGCATTAAGCCTCCCCAGACCTCCCAGCTTATGATATCAAAATACAATATCCAGTCCTGGTTTACAGAAAGATTCAGTAGATTTGTTAGTCTTTTCATTATTAACATGATCTAACCCTTGTTTTTGCGGAAGGATAAAGGCCCTAAACTCTTCACTTCTTTCACACACTGATTTGTTTCTGTCTTGTATACGTGCATTTTGTATATGTGCATTCGGTAACTTTGTTCTTTCCACTTCAACATTTATGTGTACTCATTTCTTGATCTTCATGTGCCAATCAGACTGGGGCAAAGACCAACCTTCCCTGCCATTTAAACGGCATAAAACCCTCAATCTCACCAGTATGGCTACCAAAATTATAGGTTCACCTGAAACAAAGTGGATTGATGCAACTTCTGGAATTTACAACTCAGACAAATCTTCAGGTCTATCAGTAGTGACTGGTTTCTCAGAAAGCCTTCAGAATTCTGTAAGTATTTTGAGAAGTTGTGAGTACTTGTCTAGAGCAAAGCAGCTGTAGGAATTGTGGGGAAAAGAATTGTTTGGACAAGTTTGATCCTCCTTTGTAAACGTACTATCAATTACCTTTTCAATTAATGAGTGTAAAATGTATTTTTGAAAATCATAAGGCATTCCCCATTAACAGAGTAATAGTTATATAATGGTAAAATCAAAAGATCCCATAGTGTCGTTTTGCAGGTATTTCTTACCAATCTTTCATCATATACCCATCTCTCAGATCTTTGTCAATGTAAAGTAGTAATTATGTAAAATTATGCACTCTAGCTTTTCTATGTTTTATTTAGTCTTTACTGGTAAAATAAGTGAAGTAATTGTGTTCAGTTTAGAACCTCATGAAGCATTTTTAGTTCTTGTGTAGATGAATTTGGTGGGTAAACTTACATAGGTGGTTAAGAGATACTCAGTTATGTAAATTGATTAAAAATAATTCTAATGTTGAAATTTTTCTAAATATCCAAGCAGTAATACAATTTAAATTTTCAAATGTTTATGTTGACTCACTAAATATAATTGTTGTTATCCTAAGATACTCCTTTTTACCTAATAAAGGAGATCCTGCTACATTGTGTAAGAAAAGTTATGTTAGAGAATCTTATATGAGTGTATTGCTTGCTCATAAAAATAAGCCAAACGGACTAATGATTTGGCCCATCATGCTTCTTGGAAAAGTAATGGCGGATTGCACTTAAAGTCATTCTTGCTCACAGCTGGTCATTAATCCTTCCACAAATATTAAAGAATAATGAAAAAACTAAGCTTCTATTTTATGTAAAAGACTGTAGGGAATATATTAATATCCTGAAAAATTCATCTTGTTAAAAGATATTTTCATTAGTGGGAAATGCATTATTTAAGCCCAAAGTCCAATTGGAGGGAATGTTGTTAACTGGCATTTTTCTTTTCCAGAATACTGAATCCAAGGAAATCAATGGAACTCGTGATGAAAGCAATACTTTTGAATCAAAAGGTAAACCCCACCATTATAACTTATACAGGAAAAGTCATAGCATTCAAGTTCTGCTATTATAAAAATTAATATCTGGGAGTGAAAGAAAAACTGATCCACTGCAAGTTGAAACTAAAAGGTTAGCACACAGATCCAATTGCAGCCGGGTGGAAGGGTGCTCAGTTCCAGTGTTGAATAGTTCAGGAACTGCAAACAAAGCTTTGGCAGCGTATCCAGGAGCTGTGAGTGCTTGTGTGTCTAAGCCAAATAAGAAAGACTGGTTTTCCCGAGGCTGTCAGCCTTCTTGCTATGGTATGCTGGCAAAGGGAATCTTAGTTAACTTCATTCATGGTTTTGTATTTTTCTTTCCCCTTTATTGTTGTGAAAGGGACAAGCTTGGAGGCAGTTAGTGTTAATAGGGAAATGCCAATGGCAATAACAGGTGTTAGCAAAAGTACCCATTTGTAATGAAAAAGCGGGCATGGTATCTAGGGAAATTTTGTATTATGGAGTTATCACTCTCTTCCTCCTTCTGTCTGTCCATAAATAATTCAGCTACCACGTGCTGTGTGCTATTCCTTAGGCATACACTATGAATAAGATCTGGTCCACATCGGCAGGGAAAGAGACCCAAAGAAGAAGAAACTTCTATCATGAGACTAGACTGCCAGGAATGGGGCTGGATTTTCACAGCAGTTTGGTGGCTTCGATCTGCATTTGCCAGTTCTTAATACATTATGTCAAAGCCAATCCAAATTTATAAATTTCTGTTCTTTTATTGATATCTTTGTATTTAATTTCCAGTAGTTAGAAGTAACTATATTTTAATTTTTACATTACATTCTTTATCAAAGGAGCTTTTTAAGCTAGCATGACTTATTTTTCTTCATGATGTTAAATCTAAGACATCCGGGTTGTGTTCTGCCAATGACTCAGGCAGAACAAACTGATAAGACACTCATCTTGTTAGTGTCTGTGGGACTCTATGCAGGCCCTGCCGTTTGAGGGTTTTGTTTAGATACATAAGCGCCAACTAGTATCAAGTAGTAATTGCATTTACGTTTTGTGAATAAACCAAAGTATAATCATTTGCTGTAATCTTCTGACAGATCTGTAGGGAGGAGTCAGTGTTTTTTTTTTTTTTTTTTTAATCAGACTGAACTCTATTTACTTTAAGTTAGTGGCTATAAGATCTTGAAAACTAGGGCAAAATATTCTAGTTAGAAGAATATTTTAATTTTGTCATTTGTTTTTATTTGATCTTTCTCTGGGTGTTTATTTTCTTGTCCCCTTCCCCATTATTTTTCAACTCCTTTTTTAGTCATCAGTACTGTGAAAACTCTTAGTTACAAACAATTCTCCTTGTACTAGGAGAAATTTTGGATTACCTTAAGCAAAACATTTTAATTTCCATCTCTCTAAAGCTGTGTGATCTAGCATGGAAGATAGTACTTTGGCTTCTGTGAAACTATGATGCTATCTGCTAAAATTTATTAATCAAAATATTGGTTCTGTTTACTAATTTGAATATAGTGTAGACTACTAAAAATACATGTGTCCTTGTGCACTGAAATAATCTGTATCTTCTATGGCTATCAGTTTCGTCATTTTAAAAATAATATTGCTACAAATTGGAAAGGTGTATCAAGTATCATTTCGTTTTCCAGTGGTGAGAGATTAAAATGAATGACATGGTATTGATGTATTTTTTTTCTTTTCAACTAGCATCTGAACCTATTTCTTTGAAAAACTTAAAAAGGCGATCACAATTTTTTGAACAAGGTAAACCACCAAGCTAACAATTCATGTACTTTCATGGAATTGTTCCCACTCTCCACTCTTTCCTGATAGTCTTTGGTGCTGGGCCCTGAGCCTCTTCAATTTGGCCATCATTATGACCAAGTGACATAACCCATTTCCATTCTTTCCCTAGGGTCATCAAGCTTTTCTTACAGTTCATGGGTCTACCTCTGTGGTAATGGGTCTTTGCGTGTCCTTTGTATACCTCTGAAGTTTTTTTTTTTAATAAAAAAAAAAATTGAGATGCCATTAAAACACATACTTCTTTCCACTGGGTGACAGTAAGAAATGAGGAATTTCACTTAAGCCTTACTGCTTCCTGTAAATTGCATACTATTAGATTACACCAACATATAATTGGCTAACTTTTTAAAAACTCTAATTTTCAGTTATGGAAAATGCTCTTAATAAAGAGCAGAGTTGTTTATTGCTATTGGGATGGTGGCTTTGGAGTGTTAATGGGATTGCTCTGTTGACTTTGAAGTAAATTAAAAGTAAATAAGGGCCAGCCCAGTGGCATAGTGGTTAAGTTCACATGCTCCACTGTGGCGGCCTGGGTTCGCAGGTTCGGATACCAGGCGTGAACCTGCACACTGCTTATCAAGCCATGCTGTGGTGGCGTCCCATATACAAAATAGAGGAAGATAGGCACAGATGTTAGCTCAGGGCTAATCTTCCTCACCAAGAAAAAAAAAGTAAATTTTGGTTGCATCTGTGAACAAGTGCATTTTGCGATTTTCTGTGTTGGTGTAGTTGGTCAGTGCTGCCTTATGTGCTGTGCATGTGGCACCTCCTCCCCCTTCACGTTTGTCTAATACTCTGTATCATGAATGCTGTTCGAGCTGTATTTTGCTATCAAGAACTTAAAAGTAATATCCAACATTTGAGATGCAATGGCATGGTCAGAGGGGAGTGTGCTGTTGGTGTCTAAAATGTTGTTTCTTACTTATAAGATTATCAAACATTTACAAACTTGCCTTGTAACATGATATTTACTGGACTTATGTATTTTGTGTTAATTTCCTAGTCATCTTCCTTTGGTGAATTAAGGTCTGTTTTGACCATAAACAGAATTAGCTTACTAGTTCTGCATGTGCAAGGTCTCTTTGTGTCAGTATCCTTAGTGTTTTTGATATTTTTTGTTAAACTCCTGTTTTTCTATGGTAATTTAATTGATACAGTATGATATTCCTAGCTCAAATTGGCTAAAATAAAGCAATTTCTTTTCTTCCTCTATTCTGATTTTTACAGACTTTTCTTCAACAGGCTACTTTAGGGAAGAATATTTTCCTAAGTCTCAAAGCAGTTTTCTTAAATGTAATTGTGTAAGTGAATAATTTGACAGCTGAGGTTTCAGGAAAATTTTAAAATACTGTATGATAGTGTATTTTTGTGAAATTTGCTACTTGTTTATAATCATTGTACTATGTACAGACACACTTATGTAGACCCCTTAAGAATGAAAAGAATACTAAGCCCCTAAGTTTACATACGAAGCTTGAATATTTGTGTTTCAAATAATGGGAGAGGAGAGAGAAATGTTTCTTGAACATGTTTGTTGTGATGGCTTATTTAAGAATAGTAGCTCTTTAGCAAGAAGCCCTGAAAAATATGACTTGCCGCTGTCACGTAATTGACTAGTGGCAAGTAAAAAATTGGATTTGGTGTATGTTGTAACATTGAAATTTTTTTTTATTTTAAATTAGGCCAAACTATGTAGGCCCAGTCTATTAATGAAAGAACGCTGCAAACTCTTCAGAAATACACCATTGACCTGCTCTAGTACTGAGAGCTAGGGTGTCCCTTTGGCATCCATAGTTTATTGTTTTTACTGACTTTGAATTTGGAAGATGAGTAACAAACAGAACTAAAGGAAAAAAAAGAATTTACTGCTGTTGAACAACATTGATGTCACTTAGTATACTGGCATAGAAACAGCTAATGATATAACTTTCTGAAAGGAAATATTTCATAGAAATGAAAAGACTTATATCGTGTGTTTTTTTTCTTTCTTGCGCACACGCGGCAATACAGGAAGCTCGGATTCTGTGGCTCCTGATGTGAGTAGGATCCATTTGTTTTTGAAATAAATAAGATGACCTTAGTGGGACTGAATTAATGCACAGAGCTTTGCTTGCCTTTATTGTAAGTTGCATGCGAGTTTATCAAGGAGTAGTCTTTCCAAATTGAAAAGACTTCCTTTGAAATATAAAGCCAACTCTCCTTTGGTCCAGCTTAGGCAAAGGGTGATATGAATAATTTATGTTGCAAATGTGCTTCAACAGATGACTTAATGAAGTAATATGTTCTTTGTTTGCGCTGCTTCTAACCGATTAGTTTCCAGTTCCGACCATCAGTGCCCCGAGTCGCTGGGCATGGGATCAAGAGGAGGAGCGAAAGAGGCAGGAGAGGTGGCAGAAGGAACAGGACCGGCTGCTGCAGGTAGAGCAGAACGCTGTGGATCAACAGGAACTAGGCTTTCTTTAACTGCCTCTCCCTGGTCAGTGTCAACCAGTATTGAGAAGCAAATAAAAAAAAGAAATTAAAGCCAATAACCTCATAACTAACAAATCTTTTGATAGGTAACACATTTTATATTAAACGATCTCTTCCTATTTTGAAGATTTCCAGAGTCATCTTTCTAAAATAATTATTTATTAACCCTGTGTATATTTTTAGAGAGTACACAGCACTATGGTTTTGTGGATTTTCTTATGCATGAGAGGTGTATAGATTTGTAAGGACTTACACCCCCATAAAGTGTGTGCTCAGTCCATCGCAGAGTAATTCAGTCCCCCCTGCAGTTAGCGAGGGACTTTAATGAATTACAGCCATGGTAAAGGGTGGATGTGGGTTCAATCCTGAGAGTTTACCCTTTCCCAGCATTTGCATTTTAATTCAGTATAAGCTGTTTTCTACTTTAGGGATGAAAATCTGATTGGTTAAAATAATATAACTCTCTTTAAAGATTAAGGTGAAGGGTAGAGGTAGCAAAAATGCTAATGAAAAAGATGCTGTTTAACACCATTAACCTGTTAATTAACTAATTAATGTTGTTTTTTTCTTGAAGGAGAAATATCAACGCGAGCAGGAGAAACTAAGGGAAGAGTGGCAAAGGGCCAAGCAGGAGGCAGAGAGAGAGAATTCCAAGTACTTGAATGAGGTAGTGTTAGAACATCTGTCTTCACCCTTCTCTGTCTTGTTGGTGAAATTAACTGAAAAACAGAAGATACTACATTTCACTTGGTTTTTGCCACACATTCACCTACGTAGCTCTTTGAAAAATACATTGAGCTCTGATTTGTCAGAGTTTTGCTTTGATGTTTCAGTAGACCCTAAGTGCATCTTCCTCTTCTAAGTTACATCTCCATCATCCATGTGTGGCTTTGTTAGTGGCTTTGTTTGAAACATTTAATTTCATTTGAAGTGGAATTCTGGGCCAACTACAATAAGTATCATCTAAAACTGAATATAGACGTATCTATGAAGTTGTAGCAATACACAGATTTAGATGGGTTTCTTTTCTCTCTGGTCATGTAGGAACTGATGGTCCTAAACTCAAACAGCATTTCTCTGACCACACGGGAGCCTGCTCTTGCCACCTGGGAAGCCACCTGGGGTGAAGGGTCCAAGTCTTCTGACAGGGAAGGAACCCGAGCAGGAGAAGAGGAGAGGAGACAGCAGCAAAAGGAAAGTGTGAATGAGGACCAAAGAAAGAAGCTGCAGGAACAACTCACTCTTGAAAAAGAGAGGAAACGGAAGGAGCAGCAGTATCAGGAAGAGCAGGAGCAGAAGCGGCGTCAGGCAGAGGAGCAGAAGCGCCAGGCGGAGAGAGAGAGGGAAACGTCAGTCAGAATATACCAGTATAGAAGGTCTGTCCCCATGGCCGAAGGGCACATGTGATTTGGCTTGGCTTAGCTGTATCCATTCCCCACTTCAAAGGCACCTGATTGGTCTTCCTGCCGCCTCCCATCCATTCTCTACATAGGTGAACACAAGCAGCCGGAGTGAGCCCTTTGCACTGTAGATCTGATCCTGTCACCTTACTTCCCTGCTCAGTGTCTCCAAATGGCTTCCTTTCACATCCAGGGTCCTCGCCATGGCCTAGAAGGCTTGTGTGGGCTGGATCTTGGCCCTTTGGTCTACCCTGCTTCCTACCACTCTCCTCTCACTTGGTCTGTTAAAGCCACCCTGGCCTCCTTTTCCTTCCTTGAAAATGCCCAACATATTCTGCCCCTGAACTGCATTTTCTAGTCCCTGTGCCTGGAGAAGTCTTCCCTCCCATGTTTGTATGTGTCTTACTTTTTTTAAGTCTCTGCTCAGATGTCACCACCTTAGGCTTTCCAGAATACCTCATCTGAAATACATGCCTCTTCCCCACCCCTTCTCTCAGTACCCCTTACCCTGCTTTATATTGTGCTTTTATTGTTTGTGGCCTGCCTGCCCCACTAAAATGTCAGTGTTATGAGGCAGTAAGTTTGTTTTGCTTACTTCTGTAGCCCAGCTGTAGAATGTACTGGAACAAAGTAGGCACTCACTCTGTATTTGTGGAATAAATGAATTGCAAATGTCTGATAGTAGTAGGTCTCTCTGCACTGATTGATTGAAATACTTCTATATGTTCAGTTTTCAACCCAGTGACCATTTTTGTAAAGAGGCTAGAATAACAGTATTTTGATAACCATTTCTTAAACTCAGGGAAGGCATTAAAGTCTAATCTTTTCACCATAAACTCTTTTTCCATCTTTTAGGCCTGTTGATGCCTATGATATACCAAAGAGAGAGGAAGAATCTTCAGGTTTGCTTCCTAGTGACAGGTGTGTAAAACATTTAATTGTAATTTGGTTGGAGTAATTGGCTTCAGATGACTGTCTGAGGGCTTGTCTAGATGTTTTGTGGGACTACTTTGGTGCTTGGTCTTTGGTGGGAGACAAAGAGATCTTGTTGGTTAATCTTTGTATCAATTAGCTTTTGCTGTGTAGCTAACTACCCCTAAACTTAGTGACTTATGATTTTGTGGGTCAGCAGTTGGCAGCTCTTTTAGTTGATTGGGCTCCTCGTGCATCTACTACCAGTTGACTAGGCAACTCTGCTTTGGGGAGTTGGCTGGATGTCAGCTGGGGCAATGAGAGCAACTAGGCCATGTGTCTTTCAACATCTAGCAAGCCAGTGCAGTTTATATACATGGTGGGTGGTCAGGGAAAAGAGAGAATTAAAGAGAGCAAGCGTGGAAGGCGTCTTGTGGTCTAAATTCTGAACTGGCATACCATTGCTTCTGCCACATTATTTTATCTAAAGCGTGAGGCCAGCCCGAGTTCATGGAGAAGAGAAAAACTCTACCTCTTTATGGCAGGAGCCACAGTGCAAAGGGAATAGACACAGATGGGAAGAATTGTGTTCGTTTTTTGCAATGTGCCTTAACCTTTATTTTAAAGAGGATTATAAGCAATGGCATAAGCTTACCTAAAATGAAGTTACATGTGGACGTCTGAAATGAGAATTGTGGCCTTTCTCTTAGTTTGATTAGAACTACTGGTCAGTTTCAGGGAACGAAGATAGGATTTCAGATATCTGAAAAGATATGCACATCTTAAAATTTCCTAAAACATTAAGTTTAATGTTTTAAAGTAATTTTTAAAAAGCTTTGCACTTTTTAAGTCACTGAGGTCTTCTGAACAGCCTGTCTACAAATATCCAGTGTATTACTATTAATTTGTGTTTTCAGAACTAATTTTTTTCTTTAGGAAGTTTGTCTTAGAGATTAGGAAAGACCTCTGAAGGCACTCAGGATGGCTGAATAGGGCTCAGAGTGGATACAGAAAAGAAAAGGAATATGATATTAAGCTAGAAAAAAAATCTAGTTATGGATGACCTTATTTATAATGAATGTTGCCAGGTAACTATAGATCATTAAAATGTCTCTCTCTTTTTTAAAGCTATGGATTTATTTATATAATTAAATAAGCTTTATTTATGTAGCTCATTACCTTGAGAAAATGATTAGATTGCAGAGAAAGGGAACTTAAGAAATCCTGGAAAAAAAATGAAACACTTCCATGCAGTTGTGATATGGCAGACCCGAGAGGCATCCAGGAGTGTGGCTGGACAGCTTGAAATAAAAGTATTTTCTTCTATGTTATTACAAATGCAACCCTTCATGAATGTTGCTGACAGTTGTGATACATTATGTATTATACATTATTATATGTTGTAGTCATGTAAATTGTATGCATATACATGTGTAAGACAAATATACATATGTATGATAATGCATATTATATGATGTGCCTTATTGATTATTATTACTATTATTTGAAGTTATTTTGCTTAGTAGAGTGAGAATGAGGTCAGCATGTGTTGATATATAGACCTAAATTTTACCATTGCAAAGTCAGGCATTTTCAGAAGTTGTCTCTGCCAGGATGCTCCAGTACCTCTTTGAAATGCCAGGATAGCATTTGGGAAGTTGCTGTTTCAGAGTAGTCACTAATGCCCCAAAAGTTGGCTTCTTGACCCTTGGGCAGTATGCAGGAAGTGGGACTGTTTGTTACCTGATCTGGTAACAGATATTTTTATACGAGATATTTTATACGAGAAAAGACTGGTAAGATCTGGAAGAGAGTCCAAGAACACAAAGTGATCAGAAATCATAGGCTTGATTATCATACAAACTGGAGAGGATTCTCACGTTTATATCTATTTCTAGTATCTATTTCTCTTCTCTCTTTTTGAGATGCCACTGTTTTTGCTGGTTTATGCAACATGAAATATTCCTGGTGTGAAGATAAATATAGCTGTCAACAGACATAGGAAATAAATCAACTGCTTCAAAAAGTAATCTTGGGGCCGGCCCAGTGGTGCAGCGGTTTGGTTCACGCTTGGCAGCCCGGGGTTCGCCGGTTCGGATCCCAGGTGCCTGCTGACGCACTGCTCGTCAGCCATGCTGTGGCGGCGTCCCATATAAAGTAGAGGAAGATGGGCACGGATGTTAGCCCAGGGCCGGTCTTCCTCAGCAAAAAGAGGAGGATTAGCAACGGATGTTAGCTCAGGGCTGGTCTTCCTCACAAAAAGAAAAAAAAAAAGTAATCTTTTTGGTGTTCTTCATAAATATGAAAAGGATATTCTTAATGAGACATATGTAATATATTGTGTTCTGTGTTTTAGGAATAAATCCAGATCCACTACTGAACTGGATGGTTACCCCATAAGTAAAAATGGTAAATGTGAATTTTTTTCAAAACTCTTCAGCACAGTTGCTTATTTATGCTATCACACGCTATGATCAGCATTTTTAAGGTCAAGATATTTCAGGTTCATTAAGATTACCTTTAAATTAAAAAAATAACCAAGTATTTTCAGTATTTGCTTATAAAAACAAAACTATCTTGTGCTTGTTTTGGCTTGATAATGGAGGGAGTACTGGGAGATTAAAATGGTTTTAAATAACTAATAAAATATGTGAAAATTTTGCAAAGTTATACTGATACAGTTTTGTATAGTAGATTTTATCTTGCAGCCAAAGAAATGGGACAGAAAAGTTTTCTGCAGAATACCAGGGGACTTCAAAATTGTGTATAAACTTGAAATTGTGCATTTTAATGACAAGATGTCAAAAAATCCAAAATGATACTGATTTCCCTAACTTGGCAAAAACAATTTGGAACCTGATATTGTTAGTATAAAGTGTCTTTCTAGGTATACATGGAGCTGAAGTTATATAACTAAGGAAAAAAACAAGCAAAAAGCATCATTATAAGCAGGGTTTGCATACCAGGCTTTGTGTAACCAGGGTGCTGGTCAGTTATATAAATGAATGAAAGTTCAGGCGAGGATTCAGGTGAACTTGGTGGACACACCCATCTAAGTGGACAGCCACTCCCCAGCCTGTCACTGCCATGTGGACAGATGCAAGCCTGTGATTGCCAACTGTTTCTGTTGTAAAGAGATGTTAAAAAAACAACAACAACACACACACAAATCTGGATTTTCATGGTATCTTTTAAGTGCTGACAGGAATTTAAAAAAACACTAAAACGCTCTGTGAGCCAAATAACACATCTGCAGGCATGAGTTGTCTGCTGGCAGCTAGTTTGTAACGTCTGGTTAAAGCTTGTAGAATTTACAGTTTCTATTAGGTTCTATGACCACCCTGTCATTTAACATACAGGACTTGCCATTATCTGGTCCTAGTTTAACTTGACAGCCTATTTTGCTGTGTGTCGTCCCCCACCCCCCACCCAGTTAGGAACCCTTGACTATAACCAAATTGTTCTCTCTCTCAGTTCCCAACTTATCAGATGCTTTCTGATATGGTTCCTCTGGTCTTACACTTCTCTATTTGGATTTCTGGTTTCTTCTCCCCTGAATTTACCCCTAACCACAATTAAAATTAAAGTTTAAGTACTTCAGTCTGCCATGAAACTTTTTTAATGTGCAGTGATCATATTTTCTCTGGAATTTAAACACAGGACCTGTTAGCCATGGCAAGTGTGAATCTCTGAAATAGTCTTGTTAATATCTGTGGCTTGTGTTATTAATCTGGTTACTTTTGTATGCATATTTTCTCCCCTTTGTTAACTGTAAGCTCCTGAATATCAGCCAGTGGTAATTATCAAATATTTTATTGAAAAACTTGGTTATGCCAATAAGGCACTTTTAAAGTAGAAAACCTTTTATTTAAAATCTGACCACATCGATAAGCTGTGTGTATATACAAATATACATATAGATGTGTATAAGCAACCTTTGGGGGCCTTGCTCATTACTTAGTGGAAGATGAACTAAGGCAGTGACACACCATGAATTTTGAAAGAGTGACAATAGCAATGAATCTGGAGATTGAAAGAAAATAAATCCTGAGATGAAATTTCTTAATCCAAATTAAGGTGGGGAGGATACTTCAAAGTTAGGGATGTTTTACCCAAATCAGAAATGAATGAGCAAATCCAAGGAGACAAAGCCTAAGGAATAAAAACTGACTTAATTGTCATTCGTAAATTCAGCATCCAACAATAGCTCTGTCAGTTTCTTAGAGGAGACACAGGTCTGATAACATTCCTTGGTTATCATTCGGATTCCTTGGATATTTTTCAATTTCACAAAAGCCATTTCAGTGACTGAATATGCTCTCATTCCTACAATTTGGTCATGGCTTGTACCATGAAGACTCGAGTCACGTCAGCTGGAGATGAGTGTATTTATGTCTCTGCTCTTCTGGGAGAATATAAGTTTTTGGAAGAATAGAACTCCTTGTTCCCTTGCAGAGTTGTCACAGCAAGCGTTTGATGAGCATGCACTTGATTGATTTAATTTAGGAAGGAAGGGAAAAGTGGAAGAGAAACTATTTCTAGAGGGGTTTTTTATAATTTAATATTGCTGAAATCAGCTGGGTGTTTCCTTTTTAGGCAGCCACCTTAGTTTTCCAGAGCACGCTCTGCGGGATGCTTATGGGTGTGGAACTGGAATTTCCAGGAATAGGAGCCTGTTGCTTTGTGTTCCCATGCAGCCATCTCACTGAGAATGGATAATGTTAGCATATGTGCACAGTGTCACATTTTTTTGCTACACCGCATTTGGAGATTTACCCACTATCCCCTTTTCTGATGTGTTAATCCTGCAGCTTTTGATGTGTTTTTAATTTAGGAAGCAATAAATATGTAGACAGAATTGGGAGCACCAGCTCAGCACAGAAGAGCTCCAAGAAGGAGCAAGTCCCATCAGGAGCAGAGTTGGAGAGACAACAAATCCTTCAGGAAATGAGGAAGAGGACATCCCTCCACAATGACAACAGCTGGATCCGGCAGCGCAGTTCTAGTGTAAATAAAGAGCCTATTTATCTGCCTGGGATAATGAGAAGGTGCGAGACATCTTGGGAATTATTTCCTCTTCTGTAGTTTGAGGCAAATATTTAATATCTAGACGTGCTGGCTACTTTGGACAAGAGAGATAAGAGAAAAATTTTATCTAAGATTTAGTGGGAGAAAGAGAAGTAGAACAAATGGTTGGGCATTTTTTACATGCCAGGTGCTTTGCCTATATCGTCTCGCTCGATCTGGAGAAAATGTTTTGAGGCAGGGATAGGAATTGTGTTTTTCCGTATGAATAAACTCTGGCTCAAGCAGGGAATACACTTGGACAAAACCACATGGCTAATCTGTTGCAAAGCTGGATGTAGAATTTTGCAGTGCGATTACGCACTTAAATTATTCATGCTGCCCTTAGTGCTCACTTGACTGCTGAACTTAAAAAAAAAAATTAAGCCTCTACTTGTTTGTTTATAATGAGATGATGGTTAGATTGGAATTATGATAATAGTGTTCACAAAGTGTGAAAACCTAAATTTTTTAACTTTAAGAAATATGTGTAGATATAAATTAATTGGAAATGAGAGAATGAACATTTTAAAAGATGTTATCTTGGGTAAATGAATACTGAAGCTACTTTTATTCAGTATTTCCACAGCTGGCAAACTGAGGAAAATTATTTGCGACACAATACAGACAGAGGGCTAATTATCTCCATATACAAATAACTTTTGTCAATCAGTAAATAAACCCTGACAACTTAATAGAAGCAGACAGTGATATGAAGAGATAGTTCATCGAAAAAGAAACAAGGTCAATGAACATATAAAAGGTCAACACTACTCCTAAAACAACAATGATACATCTCACTTATCGGATTTTTAGCAAGTTAAATGATTGATTACATCTAGTGCTGACAATTGTATAAGGAAATAGTTCTTGTTCCCAATTGAGTGGACAGTTTTTCAGTGTTTATTAACCAAAAGTTTTAATATCTCTACCCTGTGAGCAATTTAGTTTCTGGTACTTCAGGATATATTTGGATAGGTATGCAAAGATATATCAAAGGGTGTACACTTAAATATTATTGGCAATAGCAAAAAAGAAAAATAATCAGGTCTACTAATAAGAGTGTACTTAGTACTTGTAAATAGTGGCACGTGGATAAGGTAGCATACTAAACAACTATTAAAGGATGAAGGAGACATGTTGCTGCATCATACACCAGCTCACAACTGAGTGGGTTAAGATAATTCATTACCTCTCTCAGTTCTGAGGGTTGACTGGGCAGTTCTCGGCAGGGTGTTTGTTGGGGCACTTGGGCAACTGTAGTTATTTAGAGCTGGGGTTGGCAAATTTTTTGTATGAAGGACCAGATAAATAATTTTAGGCTTTGTAGACCACATAAGTCTCTGTCACATATTCTTGGTGGTTGTTTTTTTAATGACTGAAAATATAAAACACCCTTAGTTCATGAGTCTTACATATCCTGGCAGTGGGCTGTGATTTGCTGACCGCTGATGTAGACAGTCTGTGGAGAGCTCAGCTGGAGCTGTTGGTTGGGAGCCTCTGTTCTCCATATGGGCCTCTCCACATAGCTGCGTGGCCTGCCTCATGACATGGCACCTGGATTCAAAGAGGAACCCTTGCAAGAGGAGAAGCCCTAATGTGCAAGGGCCTATGAAACCTCCATTTGTATCATGTTTGCTGATGTCCCATTGGCCAACACATCACATGGCCAAGCCCAGAATCAGTGGGAGGGGGCTACACAAGGGCATGGATACCAGGAGGATGATTCGTTGGGGGCCACCAAAGTACTATCTGTCACATGAACTGACATGAAGACAGTTCTAATATAATATATATTACATGGAATAAAGCAAGTTTTAAGAATATGTGTTGTCGAATGATCCCATTTCTTTAAGAATGTTAAACACGTGAACACATTACATATGTATATAGATGTGGCTATACTTACACATTAAATTTGTATTTATATGTAAATATGTGCTTGCATATGTGAGTAAAAGTCTAGAAGGTTACACAGTTAACAGTGGTTTCCTCTGGGGATTAGTGCAGCTAAATTGTGGTAAGTGAGAGAGCCGGGAGCCTTATTCCTCCCTCGGATACCCTTCTGTACTGCTTGGGTTTTTCTTGTCATGATGATGTAGCACTTTTATAATCTTAAAAGAAAAAAATACATATTTCTAACTTGGGGTAAAAGATCAAGTTTTAAAAGTAATAACAACAAAATTGACCAGGTAGAATAAACCCCTTATAATTTGGAGTCAATCTTTGTAGATCAGAATTAATGTAAGTACATGATTTCGTTTAAGAGAGATCTCCTAAACATTGTATTTCAATGAGTTTGTGAGCTAAGTCCTACTTTAAATGCATGTTCGATTTAAGGGAGGTGGCTGGTGAATGTTTCTATAGTGTGGACATTGAACAGTTGTTTAAATTTAGAGTTTTGGATGGTGAGTGAATGAGGGCTGCACAGTAGGGAACAGTCTGGGTTAATTTGGAATCAGGGAGACTGATTTGAAAGTCATCTCCACCACTGAGTAGCTGTTTTTACTATAAATAAGTTAACTTCTGTGAGATCTAAAAAAATTGTATATGGAGTTGTGAAGATTAAATAAATTTAGTATTTTTGTGACAGTGTTTAGTCTAATACCTGACATGTATAAGTGCCTGAAAAGGTTTTCTTTGGGGGGGTTTAAAAATTAAGATTGATATGTCTAAACAGTTGGTGGTTTAGAGGATGAATGTATATCATCTTTGTCTTAGTATTTTATTTTAAAAATATTACTTTTTTAGTATTTTCCTTTCTACTTTGGTGTTTATTCTTTTACCTAAGCACCAAGTAAATAAAAATAAAAATAAATGAAGGTTAATTGAATGTGAAACATCATGATGCCTCTGATGAAAAGCTTTAGTTGTTAAAGGTAATTTTATATGTAACTGGACTTGTTAGATTAATACTTATAAAATACATAAAATGGATATTTTAATGACTGAATGATAAGTAGATATTCCTGGTTGAAGATACTGTATAATTTTGATTAATCTTTTCTGTTTCAGGGGTGAATCTCTAGATAACCTGGATTCCCCAAGATCCAGTTCTTGGAGACAGTCCTCTTGGCTCCATCAGCCTACAGGAGTCTATGCTTCTTCCTCTGTTCAAGACTTCAGTCGCCCACCACCTCAGCTGGTGTCCACATCAAACCGCGCCTACATGCGAAATCCATCTTCCAGCGTACCCCCTCCTTCAGCTGGGTCTGTGAAGACCACCGCCGCACCTTCCCCCACACCGCGCAGTCATTCCCCTTCAACTACACAGTCAGGCTCCCAGCTACGCAACAGGTGAGGCCTTTTGGGCTTCTCTTTTGTTTTCTTAGTCTCAGAGGTATTTTTTCATTAAAACTTCCCCCAAATTTTGTCCAAGCTTTCCAATGAAAAAGAAAAACCAGCTTTTTTCAGTGTGTCAAATTCAGTGTTACTCTACCAAATCAGTTAAAACAGCTTTCTTAACACCATTCCATGCTACCCTAAGAGCATTTATGGATGTCTTATGAAGCCTTTGGAGGCCTTTAAAATGTTTACTTCATTGTCACTGTCTCATTTGCCTGTGCTTGTGGTCAGTGTCTTAAATGCAGATGTGCCTGAATAGTTCTCAATGTGGAATCATAAAAATATACCGAGTTTCATGAATGTATTGAAATTTATGAGTAAAAGCAATACTGTCAAATGTTCAACTGTTTTAATGACACTATAATACAAACTCATTTTATAGGAACTGAATGTAAAAAGAAGGCATTATAACCAGGCTCCATCGTCTGTGGAACTTTTAACAAGCTGGATTTTAAAAAAATGTTATGTAGTTAGATATTGCCTTTTGCATTTTTGATTTCTAAAACCATTGTTTGCCTCCTATCTGGTTTGCCAAAATTTTGTACAGACTGTGTCAACTGAGTTCTGTAGGTCACATGCCACGGGAACTGTGGAAGAGTTATAATGATAGATCTTGACTTGAAGCTTGCCTTTTGATATGGAGTGAAGCTCAGATATCAAGTGTTGGTTTTTTTGATCTGCGTAGCTTCTCTACAGATCATCAGTGCTTCATGAAGCCACATACAGCAATGTTTCTGCAAAGGGAGTTTTACCGGTATCACAAATGAAAAACTGAAAAGTAGAAACACAGTGATTAATAATTAATATTGGGATTTTTTTTTAGCTATCAAGTAAGGGATTTTGTTAGGGGAACATATTTTATATCCATCTAAAATGTTACTTGTACCAGGATCCATAAAATGTGTATCAGGGAGTTTGGATTAACACAAGGGATGAGGATTTATGGTATTTGGGGGGGAAGATGAAGGCCATGGAAGGGAGGAAAGGCAGAGGAGAGAGTACCTTTTTACTAACCCAGAGCCCCACCCTCAGCAGACAGGAGACAAGGGTGGGCTGTTCTGCCCTGAGAAGGTCTCTGTCTAGAAGGCGGTGCTCTAACAGGAGGCACTCAACAGCTGTGCACTTTTCAGTGTCACTGAAGTGCTGTGCTAGTCCCTTGGGACCCAAAGGTAAGAAGTAGCCTCCACCTTCCACCTGGGAGAGGAGATAAGACTTGTATTCAGAGGAAAGTGGTAACTCCTCACCTACTTACATGGTAGCTGTCAGGCAGTTTTCATTTCATTCTCCACAGAGGCAGTCCTGTAAGCCAGAGGCAGTCAGGAAAGCACTGATAACTTCTGTTTAACTAGAATTTTGGGTGAATGAGAAAGAGTTGGGAAAACAAGCTTGAGATGGTAGGTTGGATAGAGTTACAATGCCTCTTGGAAGAAGTTGGGGCTGCTCTTTTAGTATTCCAGTGGGTGGAATGATATGGTTAGGGTTGTACTTTGGGAGGTTTAACTGGCAAGAAGATGCTGACTGGATTAGAGGAGGGAGAGACTATTGCTAAGTACAGATGTGATCTAAGGAGGCTAGTCATGAAGTGCAGTATGGACTACTTAACACTGAAATTGTTCACGTATGTGACTAGGTGTCAAGGGTTTCAGAACCATCATGGAGGTCCTTCAAGGTACAATATAATCAAAGCATACCTTGGTTGGCTGGTGAAACTTTTCCTCCTACAGAGATATAGAGACTTTCCTAAATTGTTATTAATGTTAATACCAGAGTGTGATTTGTGAATAATAACCTTGAGCTGTGCAGATGAAAGCCTCCATTCCATTCTCGTTCTGTGTCTAGGTCAGTCAGTGGGAAGCGCATGTGCTCCTACTGTAATAACATTCTGGGCAAAGGAGCCGCCATGATCATCGAGTCCCTGGGTCTTTGTTATCATTTACATTGTTTTAAGGTGAGACTGAGACCAACAGCCTGCAGGCCCGCAAAGCTTTGCTTGGAGAGCGCATGGCTTTTTGAGCGCTGGGTATGGACACGCCGCTAACAAGCTAGGCGCTACATTTGCCCGTCTTTGCTGCACTTTGAATCGCACATTGCCTGCTACTACTTAGTTCTCAAATCTTGAACCTAGTTTCAAAAATTAAATCTGGAAACACTATGCACTTCTTATCTCCATTCTGTTAAGATTTTATAAGTAAAATTTGCAGTGCGGAAATGCTTTCTCTAACATGCTGTCATAGGCGTATTTGAAATGTAATTTACCAATGTTATTAACAGCATGGGGACATGCAATTATAACAGTATCCAAAAGCCTAGCTTTGAATAGGGAGAGCATGGAAGGAAAAGCATTGCAAATATTTTCACAGTTGCATAGCCTGCTTATACCTGATGGGTTCTTGCACCTAAGAAAGAAAGAAGGCTACAACTGCTATATTTTTCAGTATCTATCTTTAGGGACACATGTATTTGATTCTTGAACTTGCATTGGGCCAGAGAGAGATTCTGGCTGTGGATCCTGGAGTCCCACAGACCATAGCCTGTTAAAACTTGTACATCACTGGCCTGGGTTGTTCCCAGGCATAGCAGAATGAGTCAAAATCATTAGCGTTTGAGCACGTGGAACCAAAATACCCAGCCTTGAAGCGAAAGCTCCATGTGCGAACACTTGCCAAACTAGTGCAGTGGGGACGCCGGGCGTGGCTCACCCCAGCGTGGAGTGCCAGAAACCCAGTCTTCATTCGTTTCATCAGTTCTTTCATGTGGTGCTATAGCCTCTCTCATTTCCCTGGGAGGAACGAAGACTAAATTTCTTCAAGCCAACCAGCAAACCATTTCCATCCTTTTGGTATATTTAGAATGATCATCTTAGCTCTCAGAATCAGCTTTATGGATTCTTTAATGTTTCAACTGGCAAGCTTGATTTTAATTTACTAATTATCTTTTGGCACTTTTTTTTCTTTGCTGAAACATATTTAAGAGCTTAGAAGCTGCATTTGCTGTAGTTTTTTCTTTTTTCCTGGGAGTGCCCCAGGCTGTCTTGAGCTGACTGAGTATGGATTTTTTTTTCTGTCCTCCAGTGTGTGGCCTGTGGGTGTGACCTCGGAGGTTCCTCCTCAGGAGCTGAAGTCAGAATCAGAAACAACCAGCTCTACTGCAATGACTGCTATCTCAGATTCAAATGTAAGAGAGCAAATCAGAGAGAAAATCTCCTGTCTTTTACGGAGACCCCGGGCTCCCATGCATTTCCCTGAACCTGCAGCCATCTCCCCCTCAAGTTCCCTGCCTTAGAACTCAAGTCAGGAATTGTAGTATGTCCCCTTCAAAAGGAGTTCAGGATTCCAGCCGCACAGGGTAGGTTGTGGGGCTGAGGAATCGAGAGGGACGCAAGCCCGAGAGTCAGGACGTTGTCCTGTGCAGTCTGCTCAGAGTCTGGAGAAACTTCTAATGACTCGAGGATTCAAACAAACCAAAACAGTTAAGTGAATCTTCTGTGTAGACTGTAATCTGTTTCTTGGCTAAGGATTGGTCTCTCATCGTTAGCTCATTTCTATTATTTAACAATGGGCTTTGGCTGCGTGATTTAGAATATGACCAACTTTCAAAACTGGTTTAAAAAGGTAATAAAGAGTAGTCAGTTTATGCTTTGTTACTATATAATCATATATTGACATATAATATTTTAAAAAGAAAAGCACTAATTTTGTTTTTATGGTGTTTCAGTGTCATTTTTTGAAAAATTGAGTTTTTCAAAAACTTGCTAATTTGTGTCTAAGGATGTTTTTGTGTGTTATAAAACATAGGATAGGGTAATTAGATTGCCTATTGTTTGTAGCTACTCAAAGACAACCATTCCTGCTGTTGTTATTTTGAACCTTGATGCTGGTAACATGTGTTTCTTCCTTGTTGTGAAAGGGTGTTACAAGTGGTATCAGCAAAACCATTTGCTTTTGAGCTCTGAGGTATTTATGTGGCCCTGTATGTGAAGAGTGCTTTGGAAATGGTTTAAACCCAGTCAACTCTCTTTTATCTGTCAGCGGGTTCTGAGCCTTCTTACCCCAGCGGTCCAGTCCTTTCCTGGATGCCACCACTGGGGATGGAGAGTGTCAAGGCTGGGCGTGTGATGGGGGGAGTGTGTGTATGTGTGTGCGCTTTTCTCTCTTTGATCAAATTCCAAAGCCAAATAGAATTGATTTTTGGAATCATCATGGAAGAATTGCCCATGCCTTTTCTCTCCTCCAATTCAGATAATAGAGAGTTGAGTGTAACTTATTTCTAGATCAGCAGTTAATTTTTACTCCAGTTTTGCAAATAAAGAATTCTAGAAGCCAGAGGCTGTGATTTGCCTAGCTTTACCCTGAGTGACAAGGTTACTCTTTCTACCTCACGGGGCCACTCTCTGAGTGATGACTGTGATGTATCCCAGGTGGCGATATTTAAGTGTCTGACTCTAAGCAGTTTTCTTTCTTCTCTCCTTGCCTGATCAGCCGGACGGCCAACCGCCATGTGATGTAAGCCTGCATGCGAAAGCACTGTTGCAGATAGAAGAAGAGGTGGTTGCTGCTGATGTAGATCTATAAATATACGTTGTATGTCTTTTTGCTCTCTTTTTTAAGAAGAACAACAATTTTTTTGGCCTCTTTGGATTACATCGGAGCATTATAGTCTTGGTAGAACCTGTATTTTTGTTGTTGTTTATTTATAAGAAGGTAATTATGTGTGCGGAAAAGTGCAGTATTTACTTTTTAAATTTAGCATCTTAAAAGCACGAGGGAAAAATAAGACCTTCAAAATATTTTTGAGGCTGGTAATGATCTAGTTTGACTTCCTAGTGGTGTGTTGAAGAGGGTTATTTTATTTTTTTTTAAAGGTTCTGAAACATTATTTGAAATAGTTAATATAAATATGTAATTGCATTTGCTCTGTGTATTGTAATGTATACTAAATACAGAACCATAGGGAAAATTTCACTAAAACACACCCCCAAATTTGCTTTCTGTATCCTTCTTTTCATCTATGTAATATTATGATTAAAAAAAATTTAGCTTATATAACTTTTTATTTGCTTGATGAGGGGAGCTCCGTTTTGTTCACCAGATTTGTTGCTAAGCAATTCCCAATAGAAAGCTCTTCTTTTCATTAATAAAAAATCATAGTTTGTATGCCAGAAGTTTTCTCCAGAAACTAGTGAGCCTTTCTGTTCAACTGTGTTTGTAAATAAACTTGCTGATGCATTTAAGGAGTGATTCTTCTTTTTCTGTGTCTGTATGTGTTTGTATCTACCTTCCAGGTCTTTTAATCATATTTTAGTATGTGTCTTTTCTTGATATTATATTTTATTTAGCATCTTTTCTGAGGTATGCATTGATATATTGTACAGTTTAAATATGTGCAGTTTATTATATGATGAGTTTGATATATGTGTATACCTGTGAAACTATCACCACAATCTTGATTTTTTTTTTTTACTAAAAAATTTTAACAAGAAACTGTTTTTGATGGAAAGTTGTTTTTAAATGCAATGTTTTTATGGTAAGAGGTGAAGTGAATGGTGACTTCTTGGATCATTTGCATAGAATCTTATTCTTTTGCTTCCTCAGGACTATAACTGAATTTAGAAAATCTATAGAGCAAAAATATATATATGTACTCTAATGATTTAGAAATCTGAAGTGGGAATGCAAAAATACAAAACTTTAGCATGCTTTGAACAAAAATATAAACTTGAATCCTTTATAATAATGGAAGTGGACTGGATAATTCTAGGATTTGAGAACTATATTGGAATAGGTTAGAAATATATAAGAAGCTCTAATGGGAGAAAATTAAAAATTTAGTTCATTTTTATTTTTGTTTATTACTATTTATTTCTGATTATTAAAGTAATATGTGTTTATTGATGAAAATTTATCAAATGCCCTAAAGCATAAAGAATATAATTCTCAATTCCAGACTCCAAAGACAAGAGCTCTGTGTTTTGAAGTCATTCTGTATATAGTTATTTATCCTGCGTTCTTAGTTGTTTGATGTTGGATTTTGAATTTTTCCGTGTTTTTAAAATCATTTCTATTTATCTTTATTAATGGTTACATAGCGCTCCATTGTTTGGTGCTATTAATATTTAGTTGATTCCTGTGTACATCTTGTTTCTAATATTTAACATTTTAACACATATAGTTTAATGTATGTATAAACATATTTCTAATATAAATTCTGGGATGAACTCTATAATATCTATTTCTTTATATTATTTTCATAGACATGAGATTATTGGCTCAGAGATTATGCCTTTTCAGGCTGTCATAATACATATTGTCAAAGTGGTTTCCAGGGAGATGCTGCCAGCTTAGACTCACACAGCAGCACACGGGCTTGTCCATCTCACTGCATGTTCTGTTGCCTGGTTCTCTGCCTGACATGTAGTAGCCCCCACTGTACAGTAGCTGAATAAATTAATAAATAAACCACTGCTTCAATTTCTGTCTTATTTGTTCTGCTTGTTCCTGCCTCTAATGAAAGCTTGAATTCTTACATCATGATTTCAGTTTTATTATCAAACATCTTTTCTGATCATTACTCCTTTCATCTGTCTTTTGTCTTTTCATCTTATCTTGTTGATTTTTCTTCTCAGTATGTTCAGATCACTTTTTTCTTTGTTTCTTATATTTTCTTGCTTAGTGTTAGTAATTTTGTTAATACAAATTGTTAAAACAACTTTCAGAGATTTTCTTCTAAGACATTGGTTCTACAGGACTTTTGTATAAGCCCATGAGTATTTGTTACTTCATCTAGGAATGAGGAAAGATTCAGTCATTCATTTTTTATTCAAACTTTATGTGCCAGGCTCTGTAGACACAGCAATGAATAAAAAGTCTTGGCTCTGACTGGGCTTAGATTTCTCATTGGGGGAGACAATGATAAAGGAATACAGGAAAATGTAGCATGTATATGGTGATATGGGCATTGAAGAACAAATCACGAGGATCCATAAGTGCTAGAAATGGAAATGTGGTACTTTTTTATATGAGTTTTCCAAGACAGCCTCTCTGACATTTGAGCTAAAGCCTGAAGGAATAAGGGAGCAAACCTTACAGATATTTGAGGGGAAGTTATTCCAGACATTGGGAACAGCAAATTGGAGAGTCTTGAGGGAGGAGAATATTTGGTGTGTTCAAGAAGCAGTCATGTGGTTGGAATGGAATGTGTGAGGGAGGGTGATAGCAGGTGTGGTGAGGGCGGGCACAGGTCAACAGGCCATTACAGGACTTTGGCCATTACTCTGACAGGATTGGGAGACATTGGAGTGTTGAGCAGAGGAGTGAAGTGAACTGACTTATGTTTTAAAAGGACTTGAGATCACTATGTGAATGATAGATTGGGGGAGGGCAATACAAGCCGGGGAGGGCAATACAAGCCAGGGAGACGAGTTTAGAGTCTATTGAAAATGTCCAGGCAAAAGGTGTTCTCTTCATCAGGGTAGAAGCAGGGGAGTTATGAGGAGTGGGCAGGTTATATTTTGTGTGTGTGTGTGTGTGTGTGTATGTGTATCTTGAAGGTGAGGCAGACAGAATTTGGTGATGGAATGGATGTAGTGTGAGAAAAAGGGACGTCAAAGACTGAAGCGTTGTCCTGAGGACTGAAAAATTGAATCGCCATTTTTTGAAATAAAGTTATGGGTAGATCTCATTTGGAGTGTTGGGACAGGGCTGTTAAAGGTTTGGTTTTTAAACATAGTGAAGCTTGGAACAGTCTATTAGATAAACAAATGATAGTGCCAAGTAGACAGCTGGCTATGCAAGTCTGGAGTTCAAGGGAGAAATTCAGGCTGGAGCAATAGATGTAGAGTCATTAGTGTGTGGATGGAATTTAAGCTTAGAATCAATCAGGAGAACATCACCTGGGTTCCGACTGTAACTAGAGCACAGAAGAGATCCAAGGACCGATTTCTGGGGTCCTCCAGCACTAGAGATCAAAGGTGCGGAAAAGTGTCCAATGAGGCAGGAGAAGAACCAAGACTCTGGTGCCCTGGAAGTCAAGTCAAGACCATATTTCAAGGATGAAGGGACCTGCTGTGTCAAATGCTACCCAGAGTTCCCTTAAAATGGGAACTGAATTGATGATTGGTGATCATGTACATATTGGTGTTGGTGGATTGCCTTTCTCAGATGTTTCATTGGGGGTCCTTCATGTACACAGTACCTAGCCCAATTTCCAGTGCCTGGCAGCCTTTAACTAAATCACCCAGGTGTTTTTGTCTTTTTCCAGTGAGAAGACCTGAAGGAGAACATGGAAAGCCATCTCCAGGCCACTTTGTCTGTACCCTTCCCCATACTGGATTAGAAACTAGAACTGCACTTCCCAGTATGTTGTGAGTTAACTTGGCTCATGTGGTTCTTCCCCTGCACCACCTGCCCTTAGTTTCTGGGGGAAGTCTCAGAATGTTATGGAAAGAAAGGTACTGGGGTTGGAGCACACTAGCTGCCTTGAGAGGCAGAGCCAGCCAGCTGGGTGGCAATTCTGTTCTGCTGTGTTTAGCAGAGCCATGGTCACTCTGCCTCTTTTTAAGCTAACAACAAGCTTTTGTCCTTAAATTATGATTCACAGTTCAGCTTCATGGTAGTTGATGGAAATTCCTCCCAGATTCTAGCATCAGATTGGTAGTGTTAGATCTCAGTGTCAAAAAATTTTCATCATTTTCAGTGTCTTCATGTATGCTTTGTGGGAAGCAGGGAGAGGCCAAATCAGAAATTGCTGTCTAGGTGTCCTATTAAGGCATAAGAAAGTTCTGTATTTTAAAATTTCATAAGTATTCTTGAAAACTTTTTTATATCCTTAAAGGAGCAATAGGTACAAATGTATTTTCTAGCCATTCATTTCACTTTCACACTTGAGAACCACCTGTGTGTATAGGGGAGGATTAATCATGCCTCTCTTTCCTCAGAGTGCTGGGTCAATTGGGAATCTTTACAAGAGGCAGGGTTCAAAGATACCAGCTTCATTTCTGCTGGGAAACTTTCTTCTTCCTCCCACTTGAATTAAGCTTAACCATTGAGTAGGGAAGAGAAGCACTCTTTGTTCCCCGTGTTTGTGGGCTACCTGCATGGAGGAGAGAAGACTGCACATGACCTGTGGACAAGCAGCTTCAAAAGACAAGATCAGAGAAAGACTGGCAGCGGGGCGGGGCCGGGGGGGCCCATGGTATAGTGTTTAAGTTTGGAACACTCTGCTTTGGTGGCCTGGGTTCATGGGTTCGGATCCCAGGTGTGGACCTATGCCACTTGTCAGCCATGCTGTGGCAGTAACCCCCATACAAAATAGAGAAAGATTGGCACAGACGTTAGCTCAGGGTGAATCTTCCTCAGCAAAAAAAAAAAAAAGGATTGAGGGACCTAGGCCATGTGAGTGGCAAACTCTAACATTTAATCTGTCTTAAAGAGGGTAGTGTTCATCACTCTTCCCCTTACGGGAGGAGTGAGTGAGCAGAGTAGAGAGAAGGGGTGATTTCTTCAATAATTTTTGAGAAAGCAAATATTTTTTATGGGTAGGCATGACCTTAGAGAAGGGGAGAGAATGATTTTACTCCCTATATGTGTTAAAACCTGGAACCCCTGCAGTGCTTAATTCAGGAAGGAAAGTGCATGAAAATTAAATTTGTTCTGATCAAGAATCTAATTTTGGCATTTTACTTGAAATTTTCATTTATACCATGGGGTTAGAATCAGCAAAAAAGATGAAACTGTCTGGATTCCAATGAATAGGTATGGAATAATAACTACTGCCTGATTGATAGTGTTGAGAAAGGATATGTCAGGGTTGGGATTTTACTTGTTTTATTTAGCACTTTAACATCCATCCTTGCAATCTGGAAGAGGGATTAAAAGGCATGCTAATGTAAGTCCCAGTCATGCCAGTAAAAATGGCATTTTAAAAAACCTGATTTGTTGAAAATCCAAGTGTACAGGATAGGAAAAAAACAACTTCCAGATTCTTATAAAACATGTAGGCGGTGGGAGCTTATTTGATGAATATAAAGCAATCTCATATGGAGGAGAGAGGCACATATCCAAAGGATTTTAGTACACGGTAGAAGAGACCAGAGCTATGAGAATCCGTGAGTCATTGACACTAAGGGAGCAGAAGCAACTTTGCAGCAGAGCTGACATTTGAACTGCATCTTTAAGAGCAGATACAATCTTAGCAGATAGCACATGCAGAAGGAACAAAATACCATTTCTGAGTTGGGATCAAATCCCCAGAGATTCCTCCCTCACTTTGTCTTCCCATCAAAACTACACAGTTTGGCCTGTTTTGCAGAGGAATGAGAAGATCCCCAGATACGCCATGTGTGATAATGTACCTAGGAAGTGGTGAAGATCTGACTGACTGTGGTGAGGCTGCAAAATAAAATAAGCAGATGGATGAGAGGTCATGACTCAAAAATGTGACGGAGGGCCAGCCCGGTTTCGTAGTGGTTAAGTTCGCGTGCTCCACTGCGGAGGCCCAGGGTTGCAGGTTTGGATCCCAGGCACGGACCGATGCACTGCTTGTCAAGCCATGCTGTGGCAGTGTCCCATATAAAGTAGAGGAAGATGGGCACAGATGTTAACTCAGGGTCAATCTTCCTCAGCAAAAAGAGGAGTATTGGCAACGGATGTTAGCTCAGGGCTAGTCTTCCTCACCAAAAGAACCCAAACAAAAAAATGTGACAAGAGCTAAAGAGAAGTGAGAGAATAACTCTGGGACCCTCAAACTTGGGGAGTTTAGAGATTGATTGTTGAGAGATGAAATGAGTTCTGTTTTGGACATACTGCGGGTTGACATAACAGCAGAAGTGTCTCATTGTAGCTGGAAATAGGGTTTTGGGTTTAAATAGGAGAAAAATGGTGTCCATTAATGTTTGTTCATTTGCATGCTCAAATTGACTTAAGTCTATCTGAAGTTTACTTCCTTCTCTGAGAGGAAATCAAGAAGGTTGATTCATCCTACAGTTAAATAATGTCATCAAAGACCCATATCATTCATCTCAGGCTGTTTGGCCATCCACAGCGATGGCCTGATCATAAGGCTATTTACTACCGTCATTGCAAGATGGCTGACAGACTTCATGCTTCCTTGATCATAAACACTGGAAGAGAGACTGACTCCTCAGTCATTGCTCTTAAGTGTGTAGGGGAACTTTTCCAGAAGCCTTTAGAAAAACTCCTCTCTTCTCATTGGCCAGACTTGGGTTATATGCCCATTTTTGGACGAAGGGTAATCCCATCCTCTTGGCAATTAGGACACCCTTAAGTGAGGATCAACTTTCAAATCATGCTATTGCTACTTAATGGGAGTATGATGGAGTAAACGTTGAGGAGTCAATCACAACATTTACCATAGTTAGCCTTTATGAATTCTCTTAAATTATTTGTTGAGCATTTGCATTGTGCAAGACCCTGTCTTGGTTTCATAATTAAAACCTTGCAAGTCAGTGAGTTTAAGAAACAACATAGAACAGGGGAGGGGACAAGAATATTTCCTTCAATCATACCCAACAAGGGTCATGTGACAGAAAATTTGATCTATTCAAGCAAATATAAAAGATCAGCTCATGGTGTTGATGAGGTGAAAAATTATCCACAAACTGGATAATTTGTGAATACTTGTGAATATAAAGTGTGAAAAATACTTTTTCAGGGTTCTTATATAAAAATTCATGAAAGGAAATCATGGGTTAACTACTCATCTATTTATGATTATATTTTAAATTTAAGATTATGGATTTTATGTACTATAATCCTATGACATTGTTGAACACATTTAGTTGACCCAGTAACTCTCTTGAGGATTCTCTTTGACAAATCTGTGTGAAGCTGTTCAATGCTTACGCTATAAATATCCTCAAAGCTCTTCACAGATAGTATTTTTTAAAACCAATTTTATAACACAATCCAGTGGAAGATTATCAAAACTCCTTGCTATTAAAATTTGATTGGAGAAAAAATAGGATGTATTTAAAATTCCATGGGAGAGGCCTCTTAGAATCAGGAAAATGAGACAGCAGTATTTTCCAGGTTCCATTCAGGCTTTTAACTTACATATTTTTGCGTGCTACTTGCTGTTACTTTTCTTTTTGTAGCTAACGTGCTTTATTAGATTTATAATGAATTCAGTGTCACAGACCCGCACGTGAGGCATTGATCTGTTGCCATTTCGGGCTAAATAGAGAGTTCCTCTTACATTTGTCAGAAGCTCATTTGCCCTTTCAACCTCTTCTACAGTAGCAGGAAAACATCCATCAAAGATGGCCAGAACTCCCGGGTCAAGTTTGCAAGTCACGTGTGCTCTTAAATCCATTTGTACCTCCAAATCAGGCTCGCTCCCTAGGATCCCTTAGTCGTAAAATGCTGAGTCTGTGTCAGTTTCCAGTTCAGATATATAATGAGGTTGAGGATATCCATGATGCCTTCATTCTGAATATATTTATGTTCTAGTCTCAGGAACATAGCTCACAGCTGAAGAGGCAGCCAGATGAAATTGGGTAGGAGAGGGAGACAGGAAATAGCCTCTCCCGCTACCTGAATTCATCTTAACAAGTATTTATTGAGTACTCACTGTGTGCCAAGTTTATTAGGGACACAATAGTGTTGACCTTAGACAGCCAGCTATTTCTCCAGCAAAAAATGGGTTTATTTGGGATCAGCAAAGAATTGTAATTTGGGTTCTGCAGCCATGGTGAGCCGTGTGCAAGTCCCCCAGCAGCAAGGGAGGAGAATGTATTTTACAGAGGGAAACAGGAAGCTGGGAGGGCTGTTGGAAACAAGGAGTCCATTGGAGGAATTGAGAATTTGATGTGTAATGGCTTTTCACTGGCTGAGTTGTGACAGTCTCACTGGCTAAGCTTCTTGCTGATCAAGAAGTGGAAGTCTGTCTTCTTCCTATTGGGCTCTGCTATCCATGTAGGGCATGAGAGCTCCCCCTTTTGGACTCCTGACTCCAATTTAGTGAGGTTTCTGTTTATTTCCACAATAGCAACTGTGGTCTCTTATCCTATAAAGTTCAGCTATGAAAATTAACATTTTTATAATTGAAATTATATACAATTTTCCAATTGAAATTAATATCTACTTAGCGCCTCATTCCATCTGAAGGCAGAAAACTCAAGTCTAGTCTTTCTTTTCAGCTTTTTCAGATTTAAGTCTAGTCAAATCAGGATTTTCCCTATTCCGTCTTCTTCCCCGCGGTTGGCATCTGACCTTTGGTTTTGTTTCCATAGTGAGAGTCATGACCCCATGATGGGCCTACAGAAGCACTTTGTTCTCACTGGTTTCTCTGCTAATGTTCACTGCAACACCTATTGTCCTATCTGGACTTTCTACTTGGTTAGCCCTTCATGATGGCATCCACTGTGGTGTCCACTTTCCCATCTGATCAGTGGCTAGGAGGTCTATACCACACAGCCTATCCAGTATGTATTCAGCTTCAGCGTCCATCCTTTCATCTCAAACATTGATCCTTTGGGTCAACAGGCCTGTTCTGTCAGCAAAAGGCCATCTCTACCCCTAGATGCTTAATCACATCTGCAAAGTCCCTTTTCCATATAAGGTGACATGTTCACAGGTTCCAGGGATTAGGATGGGAACATTATTCAGCATTCCACAGTCACTTTGATATTTGCCAACTAAAAAACAGGAATTAATATCCACCCCTCATGCCTCTGTTTATTTAAAGGGAGTACATTTCGATGATTCTGACTAAAAATATTAAAGTATTTTTCTCCAATCATATTTATAAATGTGTGCTGATCACTAAAAGATGTAATAAAATGGCATTTATAGTCTCAGTAGACTTAGTTTTCAGTGGGGTAGTGGTTGTTCTCATGAGCTCTAGATTGCATGTTTTGCCAGCACATAACTCATTTCTTATGGGAGCAGTCTCCAAAATGAGGTGCAAGATGATCCATTGTGTTGTAGGAAGAACATATCACATTTCTTTATATCTTTGTGTGAAAAGAAAAATTTTAAGCTTTTCTAATGTTTCATAGACGGGTTGACACACAGGTGCCTGTGTTTATGGCTATGTTTAGTCACATGTGGCATAGAGAACATGAGGTATCCAAAGGCTGAATGGGAATTTCACACTGCAGAGGGGTTGACAATGGTGCCCTCATTTGGCACACTGGGATGTATTACAGTTTACTTGTGCAAGCAAGATTTTAAAAAACCGAGCATGAAGAACTTCTACAATTTTTTCAGTGATATTTAAAGTCAAGTAAGATTTAATCTGTCCTTTATATACCACATACAATGATAAAAGTTTACAAGCATCTTTTGCAAATGGTAGAAAGGCAAATACCCTCGCTCTTTCTACTGAGGAAGAAGCGGCTGAAATAATATACTGATAATAACATGGAAACTGACACAAGTGTATTCCTTCGTCAGCAAATACTGCTGGAAGAGGCACAGAAAACATCACTGAAGTCAAGAAGAAATAAGTATGAGAACAAATAATTCAGTGTGGGAGGTTTGCTGCATAGTACAGGTATCTCCATCATGTCTCAGCTTATGGTATTTCCTAAATTCTGCTTCGGTGAAAAAATACAAGAACTATGAAATATAAGAACCCCATCCAAAAAAGAACATTCCAGAAGACAGATACTCAATAGTAAATTCTTTATTAAAAAAAATAATTTATGGTAAAACTGTGTACATTTACCCATTGATAGAAAAGCTATTTTGGAGTAACAAGATTCCAGAATATAGTTATAGAAAGTCTCATGTATTATTGTTATTATATGATTTTTACTGCAACATTTATTGAAAGTTTTAGCCTCAAAGAAATTGTAGCCAGAAATTCATAAATGTGGTTAATTTTATAAAAACTTTTTTTCAGTTTTATTGAGGTATAATTGTCAAAATTATAAGATATTTAAAGTAGACAACGTGATGATTTGATGCACATATATATTGTGAAAGGATTCCCCCGTCAATTAATCCATCTATCACCTGACATATTTACCCCCTTTTCTGGTGAGAACATTTATGCTCTACTCTCTTAACAAATTTCAGTCATACAATACAGTGTGATCAACTATAGTCACCATATTATACATTAGATCCTCAGACCTTATTCATCTTATAACTGAAAGTTTGTACCCTGTTACCAACCTCTCCCTATATCCCCACCCCCCAGCCCATGGCAACCACCATTCTACTCTCTAAAAACAAGGTGGTTACTAGAGTAGAATAACACTTTGTAATAAGTTAGGGAATGACCATGAAAATCTTATTTTGCTACACTTGATGGCAACAACGGGTCGATGGCTTTGTTTTCATTACTTTGTTCCGCAGTAGTTGAACTTGAAAATGTTATACATTTTTTCCTTTGCAAAAAAAAAGTCTTCCAAATTTGTTGACCTTTTCCCAGATAAGTGGTTGTCTATAGTTTTTCTAGTAGATATTTAAAATACAAACACATAAACTTAATCATCATCTTATACAATAAAGGTGATAATTTAAAAATGAATAAGAAAACTCCCTTTTGAAAGAAACATGCTGTAGAGAGAATAATTTGAAAATTAATGTTTAAAAATTTTCCAGTGTTATATGGTTTTGTTGCAAAAACTAAATATGTCATGTATAACAATTCTCATTGGAAACTAATATGTTTAAAAATATTTTCAAATGATATATTCTAGCAGAATTTGAACCAATTTGTTTAAATATACACAAAAGGAATCAGTGAGTGACTATAGTGGGATGGCAATTTGCTAGCTCATTTTTAACAAAACTTCTGCCTAAATGGTAGATAGCATTGAACAATGAGTGCCATGACTTAGTCAACCAGCCAAGGACAAACTCCTTCTACCTGCCCCTTTGTGAGATGGCCATGCAAACCAAGGGTGGCCATACAGTAGTCCAGAGCCAACTATTCCAATCTTCTTTTCACTAATCAAGATATTTTGTAAAATTAGAGAACATTCATATTGTTTTCACAAAAATATCTAGAAAAATAAAATTTTTGAGGGAGGAAAGTTTATACCAATAAATAGTATAAAATACTGCTTTTTAAATTTATCTCTTTTTTACCTTCTATTTTAGCATATTTCAGTGTACACATTATAGTGCTTGTATATGATTTGTACATAAATATTAATATTGGGGACTGTGTACGTTTTTTCCCTCCTAAACTGAGGTGGTGCATTATTTAAAAAGGTGAGATTAAAAATGTTTACAGTCCTGGCAACTGAAACCCAAGCAAGTGAAGTGAAGTAATGAAGGTGTCTCAGAACAGAAATGGAACTTAGGTCTTTTCCTCTTTGAGGTTTTCCCTTTTTACATCCTTTTGACATATATATATTTTAAATTTAGGTGAAAGGGATTGCATTAATACACATTTACATCTGTTGGAGAATTGTAGCATTAGCGGTGGGACTCGTCTCTTGTTTGTTTGGTTATAATAGAAACGAATGTGTCTGAGGTAGAAACGAATTTTCAGAGACACAAATCTCCATGCGAAAAGCTCTTGGTGATCAGATAAAACACTTGGTCTCACCCTGAATTTTGCACTTTCCATAAATAGCTGTATTTGTTTGTCCCCTAGATGGTTGGACGCAAGTTTTCTAACTATTTTGTATCACCTTCACGGCAATTAGCGCTTAGAATAAGGGGCAGGCTGGGTGAGGAGTGAGACAATAACGTTGATTTACACTGTGGTTCGGCTGCTTGCGAGATGTGTCAACTTGACCAACTTACTTTCCCTGTCTGTGCTTCACTTATGTGTAAAACAAAAGTAATACGGGGATTACTAACAGCCTATATCTCATGAGCTTCTTGTGACCAAGAACAGAATCAATTCGTGTAAAGCTCTTAGAAAAGTGGCTGGCAAATAGATAAAACGATGTATTTAACTCTTAGCTGAATGGCGAATGCTGAGTTTTGGAAGAAAGAATAAATAAGCTATCTTCTAAAAACTTTATTTCAGTTTTTGAGATGATACAGGATTGACGCAATTTTAGAAAATCAACAATAAATAGCAGAGAGTGCAACTGTGCTCCTAATTCTTCATTTCGTTGTAAGCAGTTACTGCAGCGTTTCTTTTATGTATTTATAACACTAGGTGGCAGTGTTACCATAAGTCGGGGTGGGGGGGGGGATCCAGAGGGTTTTTTTTCCCCCCTTCTCTTTCCCTTTCTTGTTTTATAACTTTCTGGTCAGCTTTTGAATCACGGATCAGTCCAATATTAGTAGTCTGGGCACACCCCAGCGCTGAGTCCCACAGGAAACTTGCTAAAGGATTAACAGGAAATTTAAATGATCATCGCCTCGTGCGGAGCAAATCCAGGCTGTGGCGACTCTATCAGGTGGTGACCCCGGGCTTTAGGGCGTTTTTCTGCACGGGAGTAGATATAGGAACGTTTCAGCTCACTAAGCGGCGGCCTGGAGAGACCGTGACTCCCCCGGAAGCGCGCGCCAGCTTTGAGAGGCTGTCATGTTTCAGGCATCTCCACGTTTCCTGGCTCATGAGCCTACGACGCTTTGTGTGGGGATTTTGCTACAGCCGTTTCTTACTGACTCTCTTTGTGGAGGAGGCAAAAATTTGCCAGGATACCGGGTCTTGACTTTAAAAACTGCCAGTTTTTGAAATAAAATTTTTATTCTTTTTAGATGTTTTTTTTTTTGCCTGGGGCTCCCTTGAGGAAGATAAGAGTAGACTGGTGGAATTATCTATCACCTGTTAAAATGAAAAATGCAACTGACCCAAGTGGGTAAAGGTATTGGGGCCCAAAGGAAGATGAGGAATGCTCCTGCTCCACCTTTGGACTGGATTTTCACAGTGTTAATTGAGCCCAACGAGGGTTTTTTGTTGTTGTTTTTTTTTATCTTAACTGCATTTATGAGAATGCTGCCTTTATCATGCAGAATTCTCACTTTGAGTCCGCTGTTGGACTTTCCAAATTGTTCCAGTGGTCTGTTTATGGATAATTTTTTTTAAATAAAGGTAAAAATTGGTATATAACAGTATATAATTTTCAGATGTACAACATTGTAATTCGACATCTGTATACACTACAAAGTGATCACCATCAAAAGTCTAGTTACCATCCATCACCATACAATTGACCCCCTTCACCCATTTCACCCACCCCGATCTCCTTCCCCTCTGATAACCACCAATCTGTTCTCTGTATCTATGAGTTTGTTTTTGTTTTGTTTGTTCATTTGTTTTATTTTTTTTAAGATTCCATACGTGAGTGAAATCATACGGTATTTGTCTTTCTCCATCTGACATTTCATTTAGCATAATACCCTCAAGGTCCATCCATTTTGTCACAAATGACAAGATTTCATGTTTTTTTATGGTTGAATAGTATTCCATTGTGTATATATACCACATTTTTTTATCCATCCATCCATTGATGGACACTTAGGTTGTTTCCATGTCTTGGCTATTGTAAATAATGCTGCAGTGAACATAATGGTGCATATATCTTTTTGAATTAGTGTTTTGTATTTTCCGAAGAGTTCTTATCAGGCAGATCAACTCTTCGATGGATTTGGGCATATATCTCCTTATCTCTCTATCTTTCTATCTCTTTATACACACACACACATTTTCATTCAACCCACAGATATTTTTTGAGTGCCCACTATGAGCCAAGCACTGATCTCAACAATGCAGATAAAACAGTGAACAAAACAGACGACATCACCCCCTTTTCTGGAGCTTATATTATAGGGAGAGACACACAAATATGGCAGGTGATAAGTGCTGTGAAGTAAAGTGATGTAAAGGGATAGAGAGTGATGGGAAATGAAAGGGATTCTATGTTAGAGAGGGTGGCCAGGAAAGGATTCTTGAGTATGGTGATTTCTGAGCAGACATCTGAATTGCTCTAGACTGAATGTTTGTGTCGCCCCTCCCTCCCTTCATATGTTAAATCCTAATACTCATTGTGATGGTGTTTGGAGGTGGGGCTTTGGGGAGGTGATTAGGTCATTAGAGTGGAGCCCTCACGAATAGGATTAGTGCTTTTATAAGAGAGACCCCAGAGAGCTCCCTTGTCCCTTCCACCATGTGAGAACACAGTGAAAAGATGGCCATCTAAAAACCAGAAAGGGCGCCCTCACCAAATGGCAAATCTACCAGCATCTTGATCTTGCACTTCCCAGCCTCCAGAACTATGAGCAATAAATTTCTGTGGTTTATAAGTCACCAGCCTATGGTATTCTGTTATAGCAGCCCAAGTAGACTGAAACATGAATAAAGCAAGGGAGTGAAACATGCAACTTTCTAGGGTAAGAATATTCCAGAAGGAAGAGCATACAAATGCTCTGAGGAAATTGAGGGGTGAGGCATGAAGGCAGACAGGGGCAGATGCGATTGATGGGGCCTAAAGCTTATGAAAATTAGTAACCCTCTTTAAGAGAGAATACAAAATTAGATGCAAAAGTGAATATTTACAATAAAAAAACCCCAAGAAATTACAAAATTGAAAAAGCTGACAAATTGTGCATGCACCAAAGTCCAGTAAGAGCATTTTATTCATTAACTACCTGACACACCTGTAGAATAGTTTTTTCTTATAGTTTTGGCTGTGCACTCTTGATTTCTTCTTCATACAGCTCTGATGGTGTAACACATTTTTATAGAGATAATAGAAAGATAGCTTAGTCTTTCCTTTAGCATGGTTGAGCAAGATATTATTGACAGTTTATAAATTTAATTCAGCTTCACACTTCTTTTTGGTTCTATCACATAAATTTCCAAGATTCTCAAAATTGGAAAATCTCAAAAATTTCTTTCAAATATGAGCTATAAAATCAGGAAGAATTTTCCACAGAGCTGCTTCTGGTTTTGTTCATTTCAACCCTCAGGATTTTTTCTACTACTGAGCACTCATAAAGCTGGGTGCGTGGGACCACATTCATATCTCATTTGACTTTTGCCCTCATATCTTCACATCACGACGTTGTAGGGTGCGTCAGCATGGAGATGGACAGGCATTTCCTGGAAGCCCTTCCTGCGCCAAGACACGTAGAAGGATTGCGAGCCACATGGATATATCTTCCTTACACAAATAACATATCTTTGAATCAACTTCGCCTTAGCCAGATCCCTGAAATGCCCAGGACCATTCCCCTGCCTTCTGACAGAGGGGAGATGTAACGGGAAAAATAGGAATGGAAAGAGACAGACAATTGATTGTGGTTAAAATATTCTTTTGCAAACTTTACAAAATCTTATGACCGTGTCAACACATTACTGTACAAGTCAGGGGCCTGAACCTTAAGCTTCATATACTCCATGGTAAATCCACCCTTCCAGAAGGGAAAGATATCCCTGCCCTACTGTTAGCTCATCATAGGGAAAGGAGGTCCAGTAGTATGGGATTTGTTTGGGAGAATAACTTAATATAACCGAGTACCAAAACATAACCAAGAGGCTGTGGCAGACAGATTTCCCATCTTGTACAGTGGTGCTTCACCAATAGGGGTGACATGAAATCTTAGATAAACATGGTAGCTTTTGGATGGTGATTTTACTGGATGTGTGGTGGTGGTGGTAAGGGGAAGTGGGCTTAGAAATTTCACTAAGTTACTAGTCATTTTAATCTTGAAATATATTTAAAATATGTAAATCCCATTTATAAAGTATGCTGATCACATATGAATTTTTAAGGTAAAACAAGCTTCCAGAAGAATTTCTCCCTTGCAGTGCCCTGCTTCAGGGAACTCACCATAGCCCTTTGGCAGTTAGGGATTCTTCAGTAGGAAATTTAGAGAAGTGTATTTAGACTAAAGGTTCCATCCTATAATAGCCTATGACTCCTTGTCTACTGGGGTGACACTCCTGACAACACTGGAGCTGATTGCTTATCTTTATAGCTATGGTTATTCACATGATCTCTTTGTATGGATGAGAAATATAGCACAGAGGCTAAGAATGCAGATTTTGGCACCAAACTATGGTGTTTACCTGGACTCCACCGCTCACTTCCTAGGTTGGTTAATCAGTCTGTATCTGTTTCCTTCTCTGTAAAATGGGGATCATGAAAGTATATAAATCATGCAGTGGTTATGAGCATTAACTGAATTAATTTTTTTTCTTTTTTTAATTGAGGCAACATTGGTTTATAACAGTATATAAATTTCAGGTGTTCATCATTGTACTTAGATTTCTGTGTAGACTACATCATGTTCACCACCCAAAGACTAATTACCATCCGTCACCATACACACGTGCCCTATCACACCTTTCTCCCTCCTCCTTCCCCGCTTCCCCTCTGGTAACTACCAATTTGTTCTCTGTATCTCTGTGTTTGTCGTTGGTGGTGGTTGTTTTTATCTTCCATATATGAATGAAATCATATGGTATTTGACTTTCTCTGGCTTATTTCACTTAGCATAATACCCTCAAGGCCCATCCATGTTGTCGCAAATGGCACGATTTCATCTTTTTTTATGGTTGAGTCGTATTCTGTTGTGTGTATATACCACATTTTCATTCATCCATTGATGGGCACTTAGGTTGTTTCCAAGTCTTGGCTACTGTGAGGAATACTGCAATGAACATAGGGGTGCACATATCTTTTCGCATTCATGTTTTCATGTTCTTTGGATAAATACTCAGAAGTGGAATAGCTGGATCGCATGGTAGTTCTATTCTTAATTTTTTGAGGAATCTCCATACTGTTGTCCACAGTGGCTGTACCAGTTTGCACTCCCACCAGCAGTATAGGAGAGTTCCCTTTTCTCCACATCGTCTCCAACACTTGTTTCTTGTCTTGTTAATTAGAGTCGTTCTGATGGGCATGAGGTGATATCTCATTGTAGTTTTGACTTGCATTCCCCTAATAATTAGTGATGCTGAACATCTTTTCATGTGCCTGAATTAATTTTTGGTGTCAGTGTTTAGCACAAAGTATGTAGTACATGTCAGCTACTTGAATGATCTCTCCATGTGACTCCTGCTCAGCATCTTCCCTTTGCCATCATCAGTCCTCACTGATGGGACCAGTCATTGGCATTCATGGTGCCACTTCTGGCACATGTCAGAAGGCCTGACTCATCAGGATCGGACATGCCACCAGGCCTCATGAAGGCCCCGGTCTAGCCTGGTTTTATATATATATATATATAATATATATATTATATAGATGTATAAAATATATAGCTCCTTTTGTTAGACTCACAGTTGTTTATTTATTTATTTTGGTGAGGAAGAATGGCCCTGAGCTGACGTCTGTGCCAATATTCCTCTATTTTGTATGTGTGATGCTGCCACAGCATGGCTTGATGAGTGGTGTAGGTCCACGCCTGGGATCTGAACCTGTGAACCCCCTGCTGCCAAAGTGGAGTGCACCAAACTTAACCCCTATGCCACAGGGCTGGCCCCCTGGTTACATTTTTCAAAAGTGTCTTATAGCAGAAACTTTTCTTTCCAAATAAAATGATAAAAAATGCAGCTGCTCAGCTTGAAGCAGAGCACCCCACCTGTTTGTCCTCCTCCTAGATTACTATCCGTCTCTTCCAGGGTCCTGGGAACCCTCTAAAATCTTATTGTTTCGTAGAACACAGTTTGGAAACCCTAAAGATCAGCAAATTCTCTTCTCTAAATTTTAAAAGAAAAGGCAGATATTTTTCTAAATAGAGCCATGCCCTCCTGTTATGTTAATGGGGCCAGGGTTACCGAGGGTTACTCCACAGACTCATAGTCTGTCCAGCTAAACATTCAACCAAATTGTCAATGGACTGACCTCAGTTTCTTCTCAGGTTCTCGCCCTGTGTATTTTTTGGTTTTAGGGTGGACAACGACAGGAAGAAAATTGAGGGTTGGCTGTTTTCATGTTAGATTCAACTAACATTTATTGAACATCTAGACATCATGCCATGAACTCTCATTAACCTGTAAAGTGAGTATGTATATTTTCAGATGAATAAAGTGAGGCTCACAGCGGTTAACAGCCTTGTTCACCATAGAACCATAATGACTTGGAGACTTTTTTTTAAAAGTTGTACATTTTGTACCTTCTAGTGCGATGTGAAAATGTAACAACTTGCATTTATATAAAGCTCTATTGTACAAAATACTTTTAATTATAAAAATTTTGGCATTTGGTACTCAAACAAAGCCCCCTCCCCCACTACTGGTTCTCAGACAAGGCTTAGATTAGTTTAAGACCATAGAGCAAGTAAGAGACTTAACCAGATTCCAACAGTTCATCTGGCTACAAGCCCAGCGGATCATCCCCAGCCCTCTATCACCCCAGGTGAGAGAGCTTTTATCCCTTCTAGCCTACCCTGGCTGATTTACTGGTGGAAAATGTTCTTGGTGACTCCTAGATCAGGATTTTCTTAACATGCGTTGACTTGGCTCCTTCTGCCCGCGGAAGCCCAGCCCCATCTGGAGCATCACAGCCTTCCTTTTATTCTTCAACGACTATTTGTGCCTGGCTCCATGGAAGGCTAGCTAGGTGGCAGGAGGGCCTGGCAATTTAAACCCTTTCATTACCAAAGGAAAATAGCCTATTGCCTAAGAGAAGTGAAGTAAAGGGGGATCAGTACTTTGTATCCATTAAATAAATGTTCGACTCAAACTTCTCTCAGCTCTCTCCAGCCCTGCGGCGGTTAGAAAAAAACGTGAAGAGGAGTGATGAGCCCTGGATTCCAATTCTGCCTTTTAAAACATTGTCTCCAGCCTCTGGTTTCTAATCAATAAAATGAGGTATTTTGCTCCTGCCTGAAGTGGGTTTGTCTTACCACTAGAGGGCAGGCAAATATAACCTGTGAGGTGCTGACCTAGCTTTCACACACATGAGTAAACAATGAAAAGTTTTAATACAAATACATTTTTTAAAGTTTTAAAAATAAAATAAAACAATATATGGGGTATCTGATAGGGCCTTTGAGTACTCTCAACTCTAGGTTACATCTTTCATGTTGTTTGGGTTCAGTTGCCTGTGTCGTATGTCACAATAATGTGACATAAATTGTATGTCATTTATTGAGTGCTTACTGTGTGCAAGGCACCATGGTGTACATGTTACCTGTAATTGCACAATGAACTTTGCAAGGTGGGCATTATTCACACTTTACCTAGAAGGACCATGAAACTCAGCAGGGTTAGATAGCTTGCCCAGGGTCACCCACCTGACAACTGGCAAAGCTAGGATTCAAATATAGGTTCGACTGCCCCTAAGCCAGACCCTGCTTTTAGTCCCATAGTTCCCTCCTCTCACAGCCTCCTGAGTGTGTGCAAATGGCCGGCTCCATCACTGTGGTCACCCAGAGGCATGACGAGGTCATGGAAATACTTCTTTCTTTGTATGAGTGATTCTGATCTCATAAAACCATAGAAATTGCTAATATATAAAAGATTAAGTCATGACATCATTGCTGGAACATTATTGGATTCACCTGTTCTGTCTACATTCATCCCACATAATGCTGAGGCCCACACCCCACATTCCCACACAGCCTGCTGCTTCGTGGAGGCCTTCCTTCTCCATCTCCTGTCCTGTTCTCTGTCCATGTGGTACCTAAGGGGAGGTGACTTTCTTCTCTCTCTGCTGGGAGCCTACAGCTGCAAATGCCCTTAGGATTCATTACAAACTCTCCCATGGCCTCCACGGCTCACCATCCGCCCCTCCCCCATCTCATCTTAGCTAGGGTTTTGCGTGGACCTGCTATTTCCAACTACACAAATCAATGTATGCTTCCTAACCATGTCCAGCATTTGAAATATCCTTCTCTCTTACTCGCCACATACTAGCTTTTTTTAAATTTTTAATATGAAGTTCAAAATGTCTCCTCCAAAATGCTTTCCTTCAATATCACTACTCTACTCTGAACGTGCCTTTGCTTAGCTTTTATTATTTATTTTACTAATTTTGGCACCTTGTGTATTGTTTCTCAGGTCTCCCTTTTCATGTGTTTGTAGTATATTCCTAACTGGATGGTCAGTTCCTTGAAATCAGTGGTATTTGATTTCTCCTAGTATTTAGTGAGTATTCATAATAATAAACACTGACAGCTGGAATCCATTTCTGATTCTCATTTGTGAGGCAGGGATCAGATCAGGTACATCATTTCGGGAGCTCAGGGTATCATCAATATGCCCCCCGGGTGGTATTTACATGCATCTATACTGTTTCCAGTTCTGTGTCTTGTGCTTTAATGCCTAGTCTGGTATCATTCAGTCAAAAACCCAGTGAAGTAGGGACCATTATCATTCCTGGTTCATGAATGACATATCTGATGGTCAACAGCTTTGTCCAGAGGCATAGTGCTGACCAGGGTGGGACTTGAACCAGGCAGTCAGACTCCAGAGCCCATGCCTGTAATCACTACTCCATCTGCCTCATGTCCAGACTTTGGTGCTGCTTGGCCTTGAGGTTTCAGAGCTGGGGTGTGGGAGAGAGGACAGGAGTAAGGATGGTAAGAACGATGATGGTGGAACGGGGTGGCTGGTGGGAGTCTTATTCCACAGTGGGACTCCCCCTGTAACCCTGAACATCTTGAATAAATTCTACTAAAATTCATGAAATGTTTGAGACCAGAGTTCTTACGAAACTCTGGGAAGAGGCAAAGTAGCTAGAGGAGATGCAGAAGGTGAGAATGCTGATTTTATTTAGATTTCTAAAAGGAGTGGGTGTCTCAGCTAATGTCTGAACAAAAGTTACTATTTTGGTCACTAGTCTCTAAAACAAAAACCAACCAAACAAAAAATATGTATTACTGTGATCTAAAATAACTCATCTAGAGGACATGTCTCTGTCAAGTACAAGTAAGTTCCCAGCTAAGGATCACTAGGCTTCCGTGATCTTCCTAAGCCTTCTCTTGTCCTGTCACTGCTGCAGGGTCACTGTGGGGACAGCCTTGGGAGGGCAGTCAAGAGGGGAAAAGCAAAGGCTCCCTTACCCTTCCATTTGTCTCTTCGCATCTGTTGTAGTTGCTGCAGAATAGCAAGCCTACCATTCAAAATGGCCCCGTCTCTTACTCATTGATTAGTACCATTGTTCATGTTGAAAATATTGAACAACAGGACTGGCCCAGGCAGTGGCCATCAGAACAGATAATAATTATAAACAACTCATGTGGACAGTAAGTGTCGATTAAATAATGGATATGGTTAGTCCAAGCATGTGCTTTACTGTTTCTCTGCTAGCAAACAAGGAAGAGGTGGTAAAGTTAGCTCTTGGCTGGACTTCAGGTAACAAAGAAGACTGGGATTGGCTGCTGCCCTTAGCAACTCTGATGGGGGTTCAGGAAAATAACAGAGGGTGATGAAATTATATGTGGCATCCCAAGAAGGTCAGGTAGGTGGTACCGAAATCTGGCTGATTATTGGAGTTACCTTGTGGGTTAAAAAATTATAGATCCTAGGCTGTACCTAGGGCCTGTTAAATTTTTAGCCATGGGGGATGAGAAGCTGCATTCAAAAAGTGAAAATTTCCCAGATGATTTTGTTAGTCAGTTTGAGAAATAACGTATTTGAGGGAATGTTCCATTATTGTTCTTTACTTTTTTCTGAGACTTATTCCTCGTTTCCTGGTTGAGATCCAGGATTGTTTTCTCTGGTTACAAAGGTGAATTATCTGAGTCAAGGAGTGGATAGGGCATTCAGAAGGATTTATGCCATCCTTGTGTGTGTGTGTATAATGCATTTGAAATGTAGACTTCGAGTCTATAAATAAGCCCAATGAAAATGTGATATTTTAAGCCTTGGTTTCATTATGTGTAAAATAACAATTATAATAAGAACAATTGTACATGTAAACCATCTCAACAGTGTCAATTGCACATCACTGCCAAATCCATGCCTATCGTGTGTAGACTTTTGCCTAATCCCACAATCAGCCTCACCTATTTTTTTCTTTTAGGTTAAGAGTTATGATTTATTCTCTTCTAAACTTTTAGTCTCTTGTAGACTTCCCAACAATAGAAAAAGACCAGTACGATTCCCTTAACGACAATTGCTCTTTTTTCCAGGTTTTCTATTGTAGGGCAGCAGGTTTTGAGTCAATAGATTGGCCAGTAGGAAGTCTGTACTGAAATCAGCTTTGCGCCTGTAAGTTTGCTTGGGGATTACTTCAATAAACTCTGGGAAATAAAACTCTTTCTGCAGAAGAATCAATCACACTTATCTGGCTTGGAGCCAGTTCCAAAACAAAGGACTATTTCACTGGTTATAGTACTATTTCTAAACTAAGTGATGCAGAGTGTTCTTAATTGTCAGAAAGGGGTAAAAATAAATATGGTGATTAGATACCCATTGTGTTTATCAGAGACTCCGAAGGAGAGAAACCAGTGTTGGAGAGTCTGTGATCACTATAAAAATAAACTCAAAATAAATCAAAAAAATTTCAAAGCTGCTATTCCCAATCAGGTGTCTTTAAGCTAAATAATGAATGGGGGAAAGGAGACTTTTAACTTAAAAAATTAAAAATCCTAATAAAAAGCATATGTCTGCTATGAAAAGACCAAATAAGATTATTTAATAGATGTTTCTTGGGAAACAAAACTTTTAAAGAATAGGCACATGAAGGTATGAATGGAAATAATAAAATGTAGAAAGAATAAAAATGGTGAAAAGTTTGCTTTGAGGTATTTATTACTAAAAAAGAAACTAGATTCCTTGTATCCAATTGTGTTTTATAACATAGACGAGCATATCCTTTAGGATAGTGGATCCCAACTTTTTAAATGCCCCAAACTTCCTTTTTTTCCCCAATACACTCCACATAATAGTGTTTGTACTTTTATCATATAATAATTGTGGCGATGCGTAATTACAAGACCACGAAGAATTTAATACCACTTCAAACAATTGGTATTTCATAAATCAGAGCAGCACGCGTAAACTATATAAGATTAAAAATAGTAGCAGCTACACGTGCAAGAAATTCATGCAATCTACAGACAATGTTCGAGGATATATGCTTTGAAAATATTGATTCTTCCACCTGTCTTTGTATTAACTCTCCAAATCTCCAGGTGATCCATGCCCCACAAATTTGGATCCCTACTTTAAAGAGTGAAAACAAGAATAGTGGATGGTTTACTAATCTCTCCCTGAGACGCACTGTCAAAAGTCTCTTGGCTGAAATTTATTCTCTCCAACTTATATCTGTGTTGGCCACCATTGACATCTGGTGGAGCCCATCTTGCGGACTGTGATCTTTGGCAATTCTAGTGTGTGTCTCAACAATATGATGTGGGACTAGAAAAAAGGAATCAGGGGAGAAGGTCCAGTTTCTAGTGCTGGATTGGGACTTGGGGTTAATCATTTTGTCTCCCTTTTTATGTGCAACATAAAGACTCCAATGCTCCTGTTATTAACCCAGCTTGTAGTGGACTGGGAGGAGTAAAGTTAATAAGAAGTAACAATCTGAAAGCTTTGGTTGAAAGGTATTATTTAAGCTACTGGAGAAAACTGTCCAATTATGGATAAGAAAGTAGAACTGATACAAACTCGTGGGTTTTTTCCCATTTGTGTAAATTAATGGTGAGAGATCTAGAATGTACTATTTTCTTACATATATTGTATTCTTTTGCTAGTAGATGGAAATAAAGGCACCCAGCCTGCAAGAGAAAGTTGGGAATAGTGGGACTAAAATTGCTGTTCTTGTGGTTTTTTCTTTCCTGTAGCTAGCCTAACCTGTAATTCATGCTTCAGTTTCTGGCTGAGCGCCCCCCCCCAGATCCCCCCCCCCAGTGCCATGTAATACCCAATACTCAGTGGAGTGGAAAGATTCTTTGGAAATTGTTTAGATGAATACATAATCACTTTTCATACATTCAAAATACTGTTTATTCCTTAAACTCACAAGGGAGAAACTCTAATCATGGCAATATTAAGTACTGTAATGAACCACAGGGTAGCAGATGGGCCCTGGGGTAAACTGTTTCTGTACTATTGATTTACTTATTTGATTTCCTTGTAAAACGTCCATGGCCTGAACTGTTGCTGCAGAATACAAATACAAGTTTTCAATCCAAGCCAAACATTAAGATTCTTTCTTTAAAAGAATATGAGTGTTCTCTGAAAAGCGAAAGGAAGGCTGGTTAGTGTCTTGGGCCTTGGAAATCAGTGTTTTGCAGTTTGATCAGGTTTGTGAGGATGAATCCTCTATAGAGAGTGCCACAACTTCTATCAAGACACCACCAATCTGATTTTATTTCTAGAAACTTCTATTTAGAGCTCAATATCTGCAAGGCATTCTCTTGTATACTATCGTGACGTGAGAATATTGAGATATAACTCTTGTCCTCAAAGAAATACACAATATTTACAATGTTCATATATTCCCTTACAGTTCACAAAAGACATATAAACATATAAGATGCAAGTTTAAATGCCTCAGGGGCTGGGCAGATAGTGTCAATATGTGGCGCTGCCTGTTATAAGACAATAGAGTGTGGTGGGGACTGTGGCCAACTGGGATATGCATTACCCTCTTAAGTTCAAATTCACATTCAACAAAACTGCTCTGGGGGCCGACCTGGTGGCGTAGCAGTCAGGTTCGCACGCTCCGCTTCAGTGGCCTGGGGTTCGTGTGTTCAGATCCTTGGTGCAGACCGTCACACCGCTTGTCGAGCCATGCTGTGGCAGTGTCCCATATAAAGTGGAGGAAGATGGGCATGGATGTTAGCACAGGGCCAGTCTTCCTCAGCAAAAAGAGGAGGATCGGCAATGGATGTTAGCTCAGGGCTAATCTTCCTCACCCAAAAAAACAAGCAAACAAAAACTGCTCTGGTGTTCAAATGAAATATGTATATGGGTTACATTTACCCTGTTGACCTCTTTTCAGATACACACACTCTTGTTTGAGCTTCTAGCAACTATTTGAAGTTGACTTTGTTGCCACTGTTTCGCAAATGAGAAGAGAGAGGTTTTGTAAGGTAAAGGTCTTGAGCAAGGTAACTTAGCGGGTAACTGTGGGGGCAAGGATAAGAAATTGAATTTCTATGGGCCTAAGCCCAGTTATTTTTATGAAAGCCTAGTGGAGCAGGAAAAGGCAGAAATTGCTCATTATTTTGGTCTTTACTCACTCTTCTGACATCTAACTTATCATCAAAGGGTTTCTCCATTGATTTAAATTGCCACCTTCCCCATATTTTCACACAACATTAAAGAACACAATATGTGTGTGTGTAACACCCTATAGTCAACATGCTTCTGATATGTCAGTCTCTGGGCTGCTTTCAATACATTGACTTGCTCTCCAAGGACAAGGAGTTGCTGAGGATAACGGCTTGATCCCAAAGGGAGCTGCTGTCTTCGGAGCAGGCTGGTCTATCCCAAGTGGACCCAACACAGAGCTGCTGATCTCACTAGGGCTGTCTGTGCAGGATGCTTCAGAAGATGAGTACAAATCAGGGACTTGAGGTGCTATTGCTAGGCCAAATTCAAGTGGCAAAATATGGGCTTTGGAGTCAGGAAGAGCTGGGTACCAAACATCTTGTCCTGGGTGACCTTAAGCAATCTAATGAAACTGTCAATATAAATTTTTTGTTTGAAAATGGAGAAAAAAAATTATTGTGGGGGGCTAAGTAAGTGAATGCATTTAAACCGAGTTTTGAGGGCAGCTGTTACTGAATAGTAGGCACTCAATAAATGCTGATTCTCTTCTCTCCCTCTTTCTTTCCCCTGCTTTCATGCCCAGTGGAGGAGGCTTGTGGCCATGCTGGTGAAATGAGAAGTTGAGGGAAGATGTGCTCTGAGAGCTGGAAGACCACAATTCTCATTGTCACAACCTATACAGTGTTGATAGGGACAATATCTGCCTTGGGATGCTCCAAATACTTTGTCATTCTTAAGCAACAGTGAACAGGAAATAAGTTGTGGGAAACAAAGTGGAATTTCTGGACACTGCTAGCATAAGAGCTCTGAAGGGGTCACATGCAGATTAGCATAATTTTTATTACATGTTCTATTTTCATCCTGTGAGATACTTATTTGGATTTCATTGTGCCCATTGTGCGGCTTTTGTTCTAAGGCTGTGAGTTTAATTATTTAGTTATTTATGAGTGCATCTGGGCATAAGTGCCACAGTTTTATTTCAGTGACAAATTTATGGTCAGTGAATTTTAGTAATTAATGAATAAATTATTTCTCTTCCATAAATGCCTCTGCAATTTGTGATTTCTATAACAATTCATAATACTTTAAAGGTTCTTTATTAGTTGAAAAAGCCAGTGCTAATGGAATCAGGAAAGGGAGATTTTAAATTGCTTTAATTAACTGTGTTAATTAATATCCAACATGTGTAAGATATTGAATTGACTTTGGTTGGCTCGATTAGAATTTAGTTGCCTAAAATCTGTCTAATATGTGAATATACTTTGTTGAAAGAAATTCTAATTCTTTGGTGAAGTAAATGGCAGGAATAAAAGGATTTCCTCTTCTGTAATCTTTGATTCCTGATATATCCTTGAATCCCTGAAATTTGCCCCCCCCCCAAAAAATCAGCACTTGCAAACAAATCCACATATTAGTTTTCCAAAAGAGAAGACTTCAAAGCCACTTTGTGGTATGATATGAAGGAATTAGGGAAGCTTATGACAGTTTGTATGTTTCAAATCTTTTCCAAGCAAAATCAACACAAAAAAATTTAAATAAACCCTATTCTCCACAAATCATTGCACTAAGTGGACTGGGGCAAAAAAAGATGAATAAGAATAATTCCTGCTTCTATGGAGCTCACAGTTCAGTGAAGATAGAAGACACACAATCATTCCATGAGAAGTTCAGAAGAGGTTGGAGAATGAGGAAACGCTGAGTATGGGCTCTGTACATAAGAAATGTAGACCAACAGACTGTTTCCTTGAGGATAGTGAATGTCTTGCTTTTAGATCCTCGTAGGCTTAGCATATGGTTTCTCAATGGAAAACAGCAAGAATCAATCTTGATTTCTCTTTTTTCTCACACTCATATCCATTCCATCATCTATCCGCATTATCTCTACTTTCAAAATATTTTCGAGTCTGGACATTTCTTACCCCTTCTTCCAGTACCACCATAGTCTAAGCCCCTGCCCACACTCCCTGTTGTCATTTTGACTCTCTCCAGTCAGTTCCCCTCCCTGCAGGCAGAGTGTTTCCTTCTCTGATCTGGTTATATTGGCCACCTTATTTCTCCAACATGCTGACTCTTGTTCCTGACCCAGAGTCTTTGCACTTGCTAATCTTTCTGCCAGAATGATTTCCCTCCAGATATTCTCACACCTCATTTACTACCTCATTCAAGTTTCTGCTCAAATGTTACCTCCTCAGAGAGACTTATGTGACTACCTTATCTAAAATAACCTCCTATGCCCCACCAATCTGACTTTTTTTTAAAAATCATAGTACCTGTATCAGAGTTCAAGCAGAGAAATTGTATATATGTATCTATCTATATACCTGCATATATATATACCTGTATTTGTTGTTGAAGCTTAATGTCCACAGGGCTGTGGGAGGGGAAAATGGATGTAGAGTGGGCAGATCAAGGACTGGCTGGAACCCACAGCACAAGCCGTGAGGATGAAACCTGTGTCCATTTTTTGCCTCTGACCTTGCTGGCAAGGGTATCCTGCAGAAGCCAAGGCCCTTCATTAAGGGGCTAAACACACACACACACCTGGCCCAGGAGTCAACCTCGCCCAGGTGTTGAAGAAGGAGAAGGAGGATGAGGAAAGGTAGCCCCAGCTACTTTTTCATGTCCATGGGGTAATTCAGCAGATCAGCAACAATGTATGTGAGCCACGGAAAGGCTGCTGCTTCCCTTTGGCTCTCTCTATCTCCCAAGAATCTTCCTGTGGTCTAACCGGAAAGACACAAGAAATGGAATTCTGGGAAGTGTAGTTCAGTCCAGCCAAATCGACACATTACAAAGCCATCACAGTGTCTATAGTACCTAACATTGTGCTATGTTTATTGTCCCATGAAAGCAGATATTTTTTCTTGTTCTCAGTAGAGCAGTACTTGGCACACAGTTGGTACTCAGTAAATATTTATTGAATGAGTATGATACCTGAAGATTTTAATTGAATTTATAGGTGAATGTTTAGTCAACATACTCCTGGGTCTGAGGACAGGAGTAAGGGTCAAATCAAGCGGTCAGGAGAGCGGGCTAAGTGAGCTGGTGACGCTGATTTATTGACTGAGCTGGGCCTGATGTGGAGACTGCGAGCAGGAAGCAACTCTGCCTTTCTCCTACTGCCACTTCAGGCACACTCTCTGAACTCAGACTTTTCCACTCCTGGACAAAACTTGAGACAGGTCCCATAGCATTTCTGATATTCTTTTGTCATAGGAGCAGTCTTGTTTCAATGAAGCTAACATGAAAAATTTAAACTTGCACCAGGCTAAAGTGTCTCCTCACCCCAGTTGGTCCTGCTCCGGGTTTGGAAGCTTAGAATGAGGGAGTAGGGCATCGTCAACTCTCTCCTGGCTTTCATCCTCCACTTCCCACCTCTTACTAGAGGCTGGTTTTGTCCTCCAGTGTTGAGCCACATAGAAGAGGGGATTAGGGAAGAAGGCCATAGTCATCTGGGCTGGTATTAGTGTAAACTGCCATTGGTGCCCTCTAGATGTGTGACTGTGATCTATTCCTAGTGCTTTCTCTAATGGAAGCTTTTGAAAGTTCTCTAGCTGTTTCCCCTGCCTGGAACCCCCAAATAGAATTCTCTTTATTAAACAATGTCTTCTCCAGCAGGCAGCTTTGGGAAATTGCCCTTCTGCCTGTCATTGCACTCTCTTTGCTCACTCCCTCAGGCTGCTCGGCCTCAGACTGTGGAAGCGAGTCAGATCGATATCCCTATGGCCCTCTGACCCTAGACAACACATCAGGCTCTCCAGGTGGGGTGCTTTCATGATGAGAAGTTGGGGGAAGCAATCCCCTCTCCTACCCAGGGCAGGAGTTGTGAAAACACACGGCCCCCGATTTCTCTCTCCAAAAGAGCCCTCTTTTTTGGCCTCTTCTCCCCTTTTTCAATGAATTCTTTTTTTTTTTTTTTTTTTTTTTATGGCCTGGCTGGTGGTGACTGGTGGAGTAATGCTGATCTAACTGGTTTTAAGGTCTCTTCACATGTCTTTTATGTGAAGTCTAACAACCTGCTTCAGGATGTGGAGGTCATTGTCACTTCCTTTACTGTTCTTGGGATCTCTGCAGAAATTCAGAGCCAGAAGATTTATAGCAGAGTCCTCCTTGGTAGTTAATCTAATTTCCAAACATCTCTCCCATCAGCCTGTTGCTGTTGCCTAATTCTTTGCTTGGTGTTATAAAGAATCTGTCACAATTTGACAATGCCAAAATGAACTCCTCATTCAATTAACTAACGTGACAACATTTGTAAGTGCTTAACAAATATTTTATTCTGTTCTCACAACAACTCTGAAAGTAGATGTTATTATCTCCATTTTACAGACAAGGAAACTGAAGCTTAGGGAGGTTAATACCCCAGTGAGGTCACATAGTAGCAGAGCCCTACAGGATTTGAACCCAGGTCTCCCTGATCGCAAAGCCTGCTCTATTACACTCTACATGTGGATAATTATAGTATAAATGTTGGACTGATTGAGATATTTGTTATCCTTTGGAGATGTAGGGGTCAGCCACCAGTGTCTGGTCTACTCTTCTATGGTGTGAGGCAGGATGAGAACAGAGTAGAACATGCTAGTCATGTATTGAGTGAAAGTAGTTAAAACCAGACAGAGGTGGCCACATCTGCAATATGGAATAATGCAACACAAATGATCAAATGAATAAATAAAAATGGTTCAAGGGATTGGTTGCCTGGCAGGAATTAGTTATTTACGCTGGGAACAAGTAAATGTGGATTTGATGGCAAATCTAAGAATAGTTTCAAGGCAGCCAGAAAAGAATGGAGACTTGGATAACTAAAAAGCACTCAGCATCAATAACATCTATGCTTTTCCTCTCCTTCCCAGGCATGTAGCTGAACTACATTTCCCACATCCTTTGTAGTTAGTTTGGGGCCAGTTGACCAAGATTTGTCTAATAGAACATGGGTAGAAGTGAAGCCTGCCACTTCCAGGTCTGCCCCATAAAAAGCTCTTATGCATGACCTTCCTCTCTTCTCTCTTTCTGTATTATCCCTATTATCCACTGCTCCTCATTCCCTACTCCTTAGTCTGCCCACACTGACTCATATTGGGCTCTGGCATGAGAGAGAAATAGACCTTGATTGTATTGTGTGGGCTTTTGGTTATATAAGCCAATGTTACTTATTCTGTAAGAAAAGCATGCACAATGGCTCAAGCTAAGTTCTGCTCAAAGTGTCAATGCTACCGCTGTTTTTTCCCCTATTCTCTCTCTTTATTTTCAATACCAGAACTCAAAGGTGTTCCAGGGGCTAAGGATAATCAAAACTTGGACACCAGATCCAAGAGGGAAGCACAAACTCCCTGAGTCTAGGTCAAAGCACAGCTCATATTCTGTGTTTGTGTCTGTTTGGGTCCTTGAAAAAGAAGAATGCCTTTGATGGGGGAGAGAGGATTGTAAATTCTGAGAGGTTTGGTATTGACTAGAGAAAAGATGAAAGAATGGAGGTGGCAAACCACATCACATAGGATTTCATCTCTCTGTAGACTCTGCTGGTAGGTGAAGAGTCAACGAGACAGAAGACAGGGAACTTTTGTGGTTTTGGAAAAGAACTACCACAATAAATGTGGTCTATAAAATGAGTGAATCCTGAGAGGCAAGCCCAGATGATGTAAGAGTTGAATTGTGAGATGAAAGATCAAGAGGAAGAAGTGGATGCAGAGAAAGGAATAGATCAAGAGATGCTTTGAAGGAAATAAAACAACTGACGTTGGTGACAATAAGCATTAAGGATAGGAGAGAGACAAATCAAAGACAACTCAAAAGTTTCAGGGCTTGAAGATTTTGGGAAAATGAAGGGTAGCGCCATTGGCAATGACAGCGAATACTTTGGGAGAGGGATAATTTTGATGGAAATGTGATGGATTTTGTTTTGGATAGGTTGAGTTGCAGTGATTTTGAGGCATCCAGAGATGACTGCTAAGCAGTTGATAGAATACTTTCTAATCAGGCTGACTTTCCTGTTTCTTTCAAGTACAGTAAGAATTAGGCTTCTCATTATTGGAATCTTTTTTTTTTTGGTCAAAACTGAAGTCAAACTAATACTTTCCATGTACTTGATATATGTATCTTATGATGGTGGAGATGTTTAGTGCCTCCACCATTTTGCTGTTATCTCTTGCTCTATTTCCCTTCCCACCACAATAATTAAGGGCTTTACACTTTGCTCACACTGCTAATGTATTTATAAAGCATGGCCCTGCTGCTCTTTCATGCCCTCACTAGTTGCAATTTTCTGACTTGGCCTTTCTGACTTGGCCTCTGCATGTGTCAAATTGTCTTATACACGTCCTTGATCTTTTGCCCTGCTAACATTTTGCATATGATTACATTTCAGAGTTTGGAGTCTTCAATCATGCAGTAAACAGTGATGCTGCATTAATTTTAAATTCAGGAGATTGAAAAAGAGGTCAGCTTGGAGCTAGAGATTGACTGAATTTCCATAGGAGGCAGAGTGCCTTAAAAGCTTGCATTTCAGCCAGATGATTTGTAAGTGACCATTTGGCTGATATTCAGGGAGAGAAATTTAATGACTTGGAGGTGACAGCCACATTAGTGCATCAATACTGGTCAGTTGCCCATCTCCTTTGGAAACGTAAACCTGGAGTATATCAAGGACTGTTTGGACCAGAAAAACATGGGAGTTTAGATCCCCACTGGATCCTTAGGCTGTGCCAGGAGAACGTCTACCCTGAGGAGTCAGTACTTCTTCATTTCTCTACAAGTAGTAGAAATATTTGGAAGCAGCTCCCTTCTCTCTCTGAACCTGTCACAATCAACCTCACTGGCCTTGGTGCTCAATGCTTTCTTTTCTTCAATTTCTTTCACATAGACAGTGCAGATCCAACTGTACCATCTGTCACTGAGAGTAGTAATTGTCAGAAAGGAGGGAGAAATGTCTCTTGATGGGTGTATTTGATGTGCTTATTCAAATATGCCCTCTGTCCACTGATGCTTGTGGAATGACCTCTTGCTGCCTGAAAGGCTGGCCTCTCTGCTTCTGCATGGGAGACAGAAGTGTGTTCTTCCTCCCACCACGTCCCCCTTTCAAATCTCTGTCAAAGAAGACAGAGACAAAGGTTTTCCCTTTTCTCATTTCTCAGGCCAACTCTGCAAAGTGGTAATATTATTGCCCTGGATAGTATGGATTTAAAAATAAAGACATAAAAATGATGATTAGTACTAAAGAGCATCAGGCAAAATGATATATGTCTGCAAGGTGAGTCGAGCTGTGCACAAACAAATGTGCAATAAGGTTTTTCAGATTATCTCAGTGGACAGAGGGCATATCATAATAAACAGGGGGACTATTCAAATATACCCACCCAGGGTACATTTCCTCCACCTCCATGACAAGCAATGACAGATGATACAGCTAGAAATTCACCGTGTATATGAGCAGAGTAGAGGAGAAAAAAAGTTGAGCACTAAGTTCTGCATGATTGATCAGAATAGGATAAGAAAATCATTGTTCAGGTTGAAGTCTTTACCGATAGCAGATCAGAAGCTGGATATGAAAACCAGATCAAATATACTCCTAGAATTCAATATTTCCAAGTTACATGGATTTAGAATTAGATTAGGCTTCTTCATGCCTGCCATTTAATGGGATTAGACAATCATGTTGCAATTGTGCTTATTTAGATGAGAAGGAGTAGTAATACTCACCACATGGCTCAAAATCCTCATTTCACGGAGGAAAGTTGTGAGGGCTAGAGAAATGATGATTGTCCATGGTCAATGTGGTATAATGGGAAAAAACTAGGCTTTGTAGACACAAGAGTCTGTATTTCTTGACTTGCCATTTGACCTTGAGCAAGTTTCTCAGCTTTGCTTAGTCTTGGTTCCCTGATTTGCAAAATCAGGATGTTAATACTTGTCATTCAAGCTTATGTAGACAATAAATGAGCTAAAATCTCAGAAACAGTGCCAGACATGTAGTAGGCACTGTACAAATGGGAGCTACTAGTGTTATATGTACTTAGAGAAGAAAGAGTTGGGAGTAGAATCTATATTCACATTCTAGGATATAGCTTTTGTTGTTCTTTTACCTCATATAGCTCTTAAATCAAGTTTCTGTTAACAAAAACTAGCATTTATAGAGAGTTTACAAGCACTTTATATCTGCTACTCATGACAAAAGGGAGGGGTCAGTAAAATAACCCAGCTGTATTGGTAGGGGACATTGACTTTGAGAAATTAAATGACTTGTTCAGTAGCGCTAATAAGGAATAGAGTTGGAACTAAATCCAAAGTCAGGGATCCCTCTGCCCCAACCCATCCAGCTTCATTCCTTTATAATCAAGGTTTTATGGGTCACCATTTTCTCCTTTCTCTAATTAAAGAGTGGTATTAGTGCTCCCCAAACATACCCTCTTTCTTGTATTATATATATATACATATAAATTTCTGAAATAGTAATATAACTGGTATATTGAATGAGTTGAACTCTATAGGGTGCAAGTAGAAAACAAATTTAGTATTTCTCATTATTGTTCTTTCAAACATGGTGAATATTTCATTCCTATAACTGGGATGAAATCTCAGCCACCTTCTGATATGTCTCCGGGCACTCTTAGATAATAAAATATCAACTGGCCTTCCAGCCATGATGGTAATTTGTTATTGACTAACTCTTCCAATGGAAACAGCTATAAAGCTAAACAAATATATAGAGAGCAACTGTTTTCAGATGATGGACAACAGGGAGCATGGACTGTAATCCCTGAGAGAAGGAAAACACATGAGCCCCATTATTACCCCAGATTTCTAACTAGAGTCACTTTCAGACTATAGCAAAGGATCTGAAACTCAAGCAAAGCACACGGCAGTCTCACTGAGCTGAGGAGACGGAGTTTGTGATTGCTGAGGCTGGAACTTGCAGGGATGGATACCTAAAAGGAGGCAGCTGGGAACAAAGCAAACTTCAGGAATCTGCATAGGAGTCCCATTGAATCTTCGGTCAAATACTGAGCTGCATGTATAGGGAGAAACTTCACAAAGCCTGACAGCAAATAGCTACTTGGGGGAATTATGAGCTAACCTGAGATTTTGGAGATCCCAGAGTTCAGGGTAGCATTAGGATTCTGACCAATCATAGTAGAGAGACCTTGCTGAAACTTCAGGTATTCAACTGAAACTCCAGAAAGGCCATAAATCAGACATAAGGTTATTCTGGCCTTAGAGAAAGAAGTAGAGAAATGTGCCTTGAAACCAGTAGAAAAAATAGTTGATGGAAAGACTCAGAAATGACAGAGATATTGGAATCAGCAGAAAATAACTTAAACAGCTATTATAAATATATTCAATAATTTAAAGGAAAAGATTCTCATACTTAGTAAACAGATGGGTAATCTCAGCAGAGATATTTGAATTCTAAAACATGAACCAAATGGAAACGCTAGAACTAAAATAATAAAATATATGAAATGGAAAAATTCAGTAGATGAGCTTAACACATCAAATACTGTAGAAGAAAAGATCAGTGAATTATCCAAATTGAATCAGAGGAAGAGAGCCTGAAAAAAGAAACAGCCTAAGAGACCTGTGGGGTGACATCAATCAGCCTAACTTACCTGTAATTGGAGTCCCTGAAAGAAAGAAGAGTGAGATTGAGATAGAAAAACAAAGAAGAAATAATTACCAAAATATTTCAAATTTGACCACTAAATTTGGGAACCAGGCAAAGATATTCATTCTCAAAACTTCTTTTCAACATTGTATTGCAGGTATTAGAACTAATAAGTGAATTTATCAAGACTGCAGGATTCAAGGTCAATATAAAAACAATTGCATTTCTATATACAAGCAAGAAACAATTGGAAAGTGAAATTAAAAGTCAGTTTCATTAGGAATAGCATCAAAAAATATAAAATACACAGGAATAAGTTTAACGAAAGATATGTAAGATCTCTACATGAAACACCACAAAACATTGCTTAAAGGAATAAAATAAGACCTAAATACATGGAGAAATATGCCATTTATGGATTGCAAGATTTAATATTGTTAAGAAGTCAACACTAGGGCCAGCCTGGTGGCGCAGCGGTTTAGTTCACGCTATGGCAGCCTGGGGTTCGCGAGTTCGGATCCCCGGCGCCAGCTGATGCACTGCTTGTCAGCCATGCCGTGGCAGCGTCCCATATAACGTAAAGGAAGATGGGCGTGGATGTTAGCCCAGGGCCAGTCTTCTTCAGCTAAAAAGGAGGAGGATTGGCAATGGATGTTAGCTCAGGGCTGGTCTTCCTCACACACACACACACACACACACACACACACATACAAAGAAGTCAATTCTTCCGAAATTGTTCTATAGGTTCAATAGAATGCCAATTGAAATGCAAGTGTTTTTTTTTTAAATAGAAACTGACAGGCTGATTTATATGGAAATGTACAGGACTTAGAATAGCCAAAATAACTTTAAAAATGAAGAACTTACACTACTTGATTTCAAGACTTACTTTAAATTATTTTAATCAAACTATTGCTATTGACGTAAGGGTAGACAAATGGATTCATAGAACAGAAAAAAGAGTCCATAAGTAGACCCACATATATATGGTGTTATGATTTTAAAGATGACTACAAATTCTTAGATACACCTCCCATCAGGATGCGGAGTTCCCTTGAATCTGGATAGGCCTGTGACTGCTTTGACTGAAAGAATATGATGGAAGTGACACTATATAATTTCTGGGAGTAGGTCATAGAAGGCTATGCACCTTCTTCCAGGTTCTCTTGGGACACTTCTTCTGAGGGAAGCCAGTCATTGTGTAAGAAATTTGGCTACCCTGTAATTGCCATGCTGGAGAGGTCACCTGTAGATATTTTAGTTGACACTCTCAACTGCGCTCCCAGCAGACAGCCAGCATGCCAGTCATGTGAGTGAGCCTTATTTGACACCCAGTCTAACTGAACCTTCAGATTACTGCATTCCCACGCCATGTCTGAGTGTATCCATATGACAAACTTCAAGTAAGAACTGCCCCGCAGAGCCTTTCTCAAATTCCCGACCCACAAAATAGTGAGCAAAATAAGAGAGTTGCTCTAAGCCACTAATTTCTGTGGTAGTGTTATGCAACAAAAATAATTGGATAATTTAATGGGAAAATGAGAGTCTTTTCAAGAAATGGGGCAGGAACAACTGGATATCTGTGTGGAAAAAAAGATGAACTTCAATCCATACTTGGTACCATACATAAAACGAGTTCAAATTGGAAGATAGACTTAACTGTTATAACAAACTATAGAGCTTCTAGATAAATACATTGAACTATACTTACACCATGGAATATACTCAGCAATAAGAAGGGAAAACAACCTACTGATACATGCAACGTCATGAATGTATCCCCAAAACTCTATTCTGATTGAAGTAAACCAGACACAAAGGAGTACGTATGGTATGAATCCATGTATATGAAGTTCTAAAGTAGATAAAACTAATCTATGTGATGTTGAACGGTAGTTACCTCTGCACAGGGTGTGAAATTCTACCTCGGTGTATGACAAGTACCCAATGCCGATTATTTTTCTTTCAGGTGCTGTTGAGGCTTCCACATAAATACTCCCGCTGGAGCTAATTGTAATTCTCATGATTTCAGACTCAGCCTCTATATATCCACTGGCCCACTGCACGCTAATTCTTTCTTTTGAGGTTCCATCATACACTCAGTGGAATCACCTGAGCAAAGTCCACTTTAAGGCAGCTCCAGGTCAGCTTTCTTCCCCGTGTGACCCACATTTCTCCACAGAAGACATTCACGAATACTTGTCCCATGAAGAATCGCAGTTTGTTCCCAGTGTAGGGTTTTACTCTGTAACCATTGGCTTCAGATTCTTGCCTCAGACTTTTTTAGGCATGGTTCTGACATCAGTCCTGGACTCCACATATGCCGGGCAATCAAGGTCAAACTCCCGTAGCCATTAACTAGAAGCTTCTTTTACTTGCCCTCTTCCCCTCCTCTATGATGAGAAGAAAAAATATTATGGCTCTCCATAACTTGCTGCAGTAATTTTGCTCTGCAGTCGCTTTAACTTTAATCTTTTTATACCCTCAAGAGGTTTGATGAGCGAATCATGGCAACACCAATTTGTTGTCATTTGCTCCAAAAGTTCTGCAGAGGTGGTCTTGCCCTGCGCTTTGTAATGTAGGGCTACTTAGTACCTATTGTTTGCTTTCTCCAGTTTTAGACTGAGGCAGAAATAGTCCAATTTTAACATCTTGTTACAGAAAGGGGGCATTTCAACACCCTGAGAGCTGACCTTTTGCTGACATTCTTGGCTTTCCAAAGCAGAGCCCTTTTACTAAATTACTGACTGCAGAAAATCTGTCAGAAGATTCAGTTTGTCCACAATTAACATTAATGTCAAGTGTGACAGCTAATTCTGTGATGCTTTCAGCAGTGAAAATTCTCTTGTCTCCCCAGTCTTTCTGTCACCTGCAAATAAAACCCTGACTGTCAACAGATGTAAGCTAGCCTTTTCCCCCTGTTGAATAATTCTGAGTTTTCACTTTATTTTATTTTATTATTGTTATTTTTTTGTGAGGAAGATTAGCCTTGAGCTAACATCCGTTGCCAATCCTCTTCTTTTTGCTGAGGAAGACTGGCCCTGGGCTAACATCCGTGACCGTCTTGCTCTACTTTATATGGGATGCTGCCACAGCATGGCTTGACAAGTGGCACATGGATCTGCGCCTGGAATGCTAACCCGCAAACCCCGGGCCGCTGAAGCTGAGTGCAAACTCAACTGCTACGCCACCGGGCCGGCCCCTATAATTTTATTTTTAAACAGAAAATCAACATATTCAATACTATGATGGGATAAGCCATAGCCTCATTGCTGCTAAAAGAGAGGTTTATTTTGGGTTTTTTTAAGATTTATTGAGGTATAGTTGATATAAAAAAAAATTCCACACATTTAATGTATACATCTTGATGAATTTGGGATATGCAAATGCCTGTGATACCATCACCACAACCAAGGTACTAAACATATCCTTTACCTCCAAAAATGTTCTTGTGTGTGTGTGAGTGTGTGTGTGTGTGTTGTGGTAAAAACACTTAACACAAAATACTTTCTTGTATTTTACTGTGCTCAATACCGTATTGTTAACTATAGGTACTATGTTGTATAGCAGATCTCTAGAACTTACTCATTTTGCATAACTGAAACTTTATACCCATTGATCAATAATTTCCCATGTCTCCCTGCCCCCATCCTCAGGCAACCACCATTCTATTCTCTGCTTTTATGAGTTAAAACTTATGACAATTGTTGTTGCATCTGTAGGATCTGTTGCAATGACAAATATCTGGGACTGAAGTAAAATGACCTCCTTGTTAACAAGTTATGCCAAACAAGATGGTTTAGTCATGGATTTCCTGATGGAAATAGTAACCAGTGTAAAAAGCAAATCAGAATCCAAGAGTGTGTAGTGACTACTGTGGTTTTCTTTATGAAGAACAGATTTTCAATTGGAAAGTTGAATTTCCTTCTTCTCTCTTTCTTGTTATTGCTCTCTAAATGCCATTTTTAGTTGCACAATTGGTTCTCTCATAAGAAGATCCAGTGATTTCCGTTCTGAAGATGGTGATATAAAGTAGGCGTTTCCCTCTTCTCCTTTTGGCTTAACCAAAAGCAATGACAAAAGAAGAATGAGAAAGGGAAACATAAGATCTGTCTTCAATAAAAGTAGGAGATAGCATAAATTTTGAACAACAAAGTAGGTGAAGTGGTGTAATGAGGGTGGTGATCAAACAGAGGGATGGGAAGAATTAGAGAGAAGATGTCCATGTAGGTAGATCCCAGAAATGAATGTGCTTTTCTAAGGAAGGGGCCTCACCTAGAGGTGCAAAACTAAAGCCCTTTTTAGAAAATTGAGTACAAGGCTCACTGGCTGGCTTAGAAGTTTTCCCTGTGGTTGGTTTGTTCTAAGAAATTAGGAGAGGGGCCAAATGAGGAATTACGTAGGTAATACAATTTGCAAGGAGCAATCTGTCCTTGTGGTGGTGGGTGGAACTGCAGGAGACTTTACATTACAAATACCCCTACAACTGATGACATCCACAGCCAGGGAAAAGTAAATTTTCAAAGAGCTCATGGACACTACTACAGGATACTAGGAAATTTCCTGCCATTCAGGAACCATGTCATGGCTCCTTCCCCACATGACCTTCATGCACATAATTGATTTGTGAAAAATTTACCTCATTCAAAGAGGAAAAATTTTTAAAAAGAAAGAAATCAGCACAGATATATGCAAAGTTATTACTATAAAAAAGAAGAAAAGGAAAAGAAAAACAAATTGCAAAAAAATAATATTCACTAGAAATACATTACAGATGAAAATTGTAACCAGATGTTTCATCATTCATTAAAAAAATTAATGAGAGAATTGTTCTAATACTGAAAAGAGATAAAGTAGAAATATATGAAGTCAGGGAGAGGTGGTTAGAGAGAACAAGGAGATGAACTGCGAGCTGGCAGAGTTCAGGGGAAAAATCAAAGCAAAAATTAAATAAACTATAAACAAAACTACTATAGAACTAAAGGCAAAACTTTTAGCAGCACAACCAAAATTAGACATTGATGAAAACAGAGTAAGGGGCATGATAAAAAACCAAAATAAAACAAAACCCCGAAATGGAAGCAAAGAGTTAAAAAGATTACAGAAAAACTAATAGATGGGACGCTGATATGCATAATTGGTGTCCTAAAAGAGGAAAAAATGGATATAATTATTCACAAAAATATTTAGAGTATTGTATGGATAAAAGAAGAATCTACAGTTTGAAAGGGCATGCTATTTCCCAGGAAAACTTGACCTAAAATGATACACGCAAGCTTCAAGTAAAAGAAAAATTCCAGTGAAAAGAACAGCCTGGGTTCAGACTTCTTCACAGAAAATAGCAGACAGCACCTAAGAATTTCATACCCAGCCAAAATATTATTCCTGTATTAAGACAACAGACATTTTTGAATGTGTTAGAATGAAGGAATTTTGATCTCATGTATCCTTCCTAAAAAAAAACGACTAAAGGATAAATGTCAACCAATTAGTAGATAAATGGTAAAAGACAGAAAAATGATTGCTGGTATGTTCAGAATCTATATAATTGCACAAAAACTAATATGGGAAATATGGCTGTAGAACACATCACAAATGTTATAAATCCTGACAAATATTGGAAAGGGGTAAAGTGAGAGAAGAATAGTTTATTATTATTTTGATGGTTTTTTTCATCTTTTACAGTGAAATGTTAAAAGATATTGTGTAAACCTCATAAAACAACTGATAGAGGCCTACAAAACGGGTAGGTGGCATTGGGAGTGGTCTCTCCTTATAAGGAATATTATTCCATCACTGATACTGTATTACTGGGGCATGTGGTAATAACGACCAGACTGACTTGTAGTTTGTTCTATTGTTGTTTAAAAGTTTTGTAAAGAACAGTGAGTGTCCTTATTGATAGCACCCGGCATGGACTATTCCCACAGCCTTGCCTTTGGTAATCCACTGGATAGAGGTACAAGCATGGTTACCCTTACAAAGGCGGACAGTAAAAAGATGATATCATCAGCTAGATGAGGCGCAGAGCAGAGGGAGGTGAAGAAAAAGGAAAAATATATGTGCTAATTTTGTCTTTGGTCAAAGTATAGAGTTAATTGGTCAAAAGGCCCATATGCCACTGTGCCTGTGAGTAGGATTTATTAAATAAGGGTCCCTGCAGCACAAACCATAAAGGAACGACTTATAACCTAGGATAATTCTAAAAAAAAAACTTCTACTCTTTAAAAGAAACAGAGGATTAATACATTTAAAGTCATAGATGTGAATATAACCACTAGGAAAAAATTCTTCCAAAGTTTCATAAAAAAATCAGATTCAAAACAAAATGAGGGGAAAAAAGACCACATGGGGAAAGATTAAAAAAAAGAAGAAGAAGAAGAAAGTATAAGGCACTTTTCCTCTTAAGAAAATGAGAAATTTCCCACTCCACAAGCTGTCATGGTTTCTTTACTTCCTGATTCACTTTTCTTATTTTGTTCTTTTTTTTTTTCCTGTACGTCTTGCATGCAGAAGACATGAAAAAGTACCCATTTCTGTTTTGGGAAGGCTGTGGTAGAGGGTGTGTTGGCAGTAGAGCAGAGGAACACAGGCTTTTATAACCATAACTATTATCATCAATTGTTGCTATCACTTTGCCTACCTTTAATTATGCCCAAGAATTGATCAAGGTTTAGAACGAATGCCTAGCTCTGAGTGTCACTGAACAGAGAGGCCGCATGTGGTGTGGCAAGAGCATAGGCTCTGGGGAAGGAAGTTTCTGAACGAAAAACATAGCTTTGCCGTTTACTCTCCATGTGGCCTCGTCAATTCTCCAGGCTCAGCTTCCTCATTTGGAATACTGGATAAGATACACCTTGCAAGTTGTCATGTGGATCATAAAAGGTAACATTTATTGAGCACTTACTAAGTGCCCTGCTCTTTCTAAGCATCTTACATTGTGTTTGCTCATTGAATTTTCACGAAAACTGATGAGGTCAGTTCTGATATTATTCCCATTTTACAGACAAAGAAACAAAGGCAGAGAAAAGTCAGGTTACTAATTCAAATCCACACAACCAGCTAAAGGAAAAACTGGGATTATAAACCCAGGCAAACTGATTCTAAGGCCTGTGTTCTTAACCTCTTTGTTCTATTGTCTGTCTAATTCAGAGGATTAGAGACAAAACATGTCGCGTGTCTCACAGCAACCAGTAGGTGTCAAAGAATAAAACTATTCCTAAGAGGAGCTGGCTTCATTGGTGTTTCCAGTCAAGGCATGGAGAGGTCAGGTAAACTGTTGATTTTCAAACCACTAGAAGAAGGAGGTGAAATTTCAGGAAGAATGAAGAGACAAGAGGGTGATGGATGTTCCAAATGAGCAGTAGTTCACCTTTGCGAACAGGACCAATGAGCGGAGGGTTTGGAGCGGATGTCCCTGGAACAGCAGTATCATTCCCAAAGAAGAGAAGTAGGCAGTCGTGAAAAAGAGGCTTCCAGGGAGGGAACCTGGAATATCCTGGGGAATGTCTTTGAAGCCGTTTGGTGGGGTCTAGACAGATTGAAGGGCTTCTGTAACTTTCCATCCTGATACTCAAGGATGCACAGTTAGTGTTATTTGAAACGAATGGACCTAACAGTCATTGTTCTCCACAAGAAAATTTCGTTCTTCATCAGTGATCTGAATAGATGTGTCTCTTTTCCTTCAATAAAAAGAGTGGGGGTAGACACACAAGCTCATACTTACAGACACATATGCACTCACACATACACACATTCACATACATATGCACGTGCTCACATACCTACACACACACACACACAAACGCACACATGTCCCACGTGTGTTTTCAGGCTGTAGGTCCCCTAATCTATTTAATCAGCTTCTGTCAGAGGTGAAAACTCTATTGATCTGCCCATGTTGGAGCCTCCCTCCCTCTATATGTGAATTCTGCCTCTTGAAGACAGATTGCAAAGTTCTGCAGGGATCACGGGAGCTGAGTTGAAATGGAAAGCAAATGTTCAGAAGAAATGTAGTTGCCAAATGTGTTGCCTTTTGTATGGAAAGGCCTATTTTTGGATGTGGAGATGGAAGCCTTTAACCCCCTCTTTCTGCCTCAGCCCTGAGGCCGGGTGCCTGCGAGCAGCGTATCCCATCGGCTGTGGGCCGAGAGCAAAGACCTGGGCCTTCCCGTTTCCACTTCTTCAGACTTTCCAGGAAGAAAAGAACATTCCGTAGTGCAAAAGATGAGCTGTTCCGTCCACCTCATTCACTGCGCCATCCACTGTCACACGCAGTTATGACTCTCAATATTCGAAGTTCAAGTAATTTATTCGTGTTGCTCAAGCACTACTGTGCTCCTCTGTGGCAACGGCAGTTGTTATACTGTTTGCCAAATACATTTATCTTCAGTCATGCTGCCATGCTGAGCTGGCGAAACAGGTGCATTTGTGATGCCTGCTTTATGCCGAGTGGCTCTCTGCTGTTCGGCTCCCACAGAGGCTAACCTGGTGGGTGGGCAAGGCCAGAGAAGCTAAAGGGAAAGGCTCAGGGTCCTTTCCCCAGCTGGCCTCCCAAATGGTGCAGACAGACTGTGTGCAGAGCCGCTCCTGGGCTCTAATGGAGTGCAGGCTCAGGGCCACCCTCACTGGCCCCTGCTCCTCTGTTCTTCCCAGGACAGTGGGTGTGAGGCTAGTTGTTAAAAACTGTTCTACCCTTTCAGGGCCCATGGGAAGCTGCTGCTTTTCACTGTAATTGCCCTTCACACCATTGCTCTGTTCAGCAGGGCAATTGGCTATTTGGATAAAATTAGATTCTGAATTTAAAGCCATGTAGGCATGAAATTATGTTCTAACTGGGCCATGGAATTGCTGATAGTCCCTGCCACCTCTGTACCTGAGACCCCCCCCAAGGAAGATGCTGTTGATGTTCCAATGTTCTTTCTGGAATTAGAACAGGCTCTAAGGGATAATGCCATGTGGATGAAACTGAGAACCTTGATAAGATGGGGCCGGTGGGTACCGGCAGGGCTTGGAGGTTTCCAAATGTTTCTCTGCAGTTGGCAGTATTTCTCCTTCAAACGACACTGAATGCTTTGTAAGCTTGGGTCAGGTAGATGCGTCCTGCTTTTTTAATAGCTGTATTTTAAAAAAAGCTAGAAATAAAAACAGAAATGAATTAAATTAAGCAAATAAACAAAACAAAACAATCTGGGGGCTGACCCTGTGGCCTTGTGGTTAAGGTTGGTGTGCTCTGCTTCGGTGGCCTGGGTTCAGTTCCCTGGGCATGGACCTACACCACTCATCAGTGACCATGCTGTGGTGGTGACCCACATACAAAACAGAGGAAGATCGGTATAGATGTTCGCTCAGGGTGAATCTTCCTGAAGCAAAAAGAGGAAGATTGGCAACAGATGTTAGCTCAGAGTGACTCTTCCTCAACAAAAAAACCCCCAAAACAAAAAAAAACCCAATCAGGTAAGATTGGGCATATTCAGGGTGATATGATTGCACTTATATGAAGTATCTAAGGTAGTCGAATTTGTAGAATTAAAGAGTGGAATGGTGGTTGCCAAGGCTGGAGGGAGAGAGAAATGTGGAGTTGCTAATCAAAGAACATAAAGTTTCAGTCAAGCCAGATGAACAAGCTCTAGAGATCTGCTGTACAACATTGTGTCTATAGTCAACAACACTATATTTTGTACTTAAAAATTAGTTAAGAGGGCACATTTCATGTGTTCTTACCAAAGTGAAATAGAAAAAAAAAAAGCTAGGAAAAGTGCCAGAGGAAGATTAGGAGAGAGGACATGAGATCAAAGATGAGTTTTTCTTAGAAGTGTTGGCCCTGCTGCTTTTTGGTGACTGAGGCCCAGGTGTCAAGGCTTTGTAGACATGCTCTGCTTGGCATTAGAGTGTTAGTGCCAGGAAGGTAGGGATGATGCTGTCCTTTTCCTTCACCATAGTAGCCCCCTTACCTGTAGGGACTCGAATATTTGTTGAAAGAACATGTCAGTGGAATTGCCCTCTGCTGAGGATATTTAACAGTGGATTCTCATCTCTCAAAGACCCACATGACCTTCATGGATTTCTGAGTCAGCAGGGAACTAGTACTCTCTTTGTATTAGAGAGAAGTAATGGCAGTAGCCCATTGCATTTTTGGCTCTCCACATTTGAGTGCAGAAGTTGGACTGACCTCTTACCTCTAGACAGCCCAGAGTGCGTAGTCTACTCAAGAGGAGGGAAGAACTACAAGAAGACATCAGTTGCCCTGATAAGAAGAGGCTTAAGTTAGCTTTGATATGAGCTATCAAATAGCAGAGATGTGCCCATATTTATACCCAAATCTCTGTAGCAGTTCACTCCATTCACATGTAGAAATCAACTCAGTCCTTTGAGTCAAGGCTTATTACTGAGTTAGTAATAAGGGCCTGAAATTAAGAAACAGAGTTCCCAATATGGATGACATGGGACAAGAACTATGTGAGACCTACATGAGAATTTAGCCTCAAACAGATTAAAAGAAATTTTTTTTGAAAATTATATTTAATTTCACATTAAAAAGAAATTATTATCTAATATCAAAATCTACTTCATGCCTTGTGAAATTCATATTAGGTACATCTCAAAGATGTGGACTCAGTTATTCTCAAGTCAACTTTCAGAACACCTGAGTTAAAGAAACCTATCTAGGTTTTCTTATAAATACAGACACCTGGTCTCATGGCAGCCATCAAGGCTCTAAGTTGGCTAAACTAGGTAAACTGGTCTCATACAGAATTTTATCTTGAAATAGCTTATTTCTGGCTTGGTGTAGTACCCATTAGTTTAGAACTAGTGGGGGAAGTAAAGGCAGTGCTATAATACTCATATGTTATTTATATACTTATATATTATTTATATACAACTGGATATATATTTATTGAGTATCCACTATGTTCTGGGGGGGGGGCTGTGTTAAGTCTTTCACATATATCATCACATTTTAAGTCTTTTGTACAACCCTATGAATTTAACAGTACTATGTCTATTAGGTGATTGGGAAAATGGAAGAGTAGAGAGGTTAAGAAACTTCCCTACAGCTAGTCAGAGGGAAGCCCTCCTGTGGAGGCATGGCTGGGAGGGATGCAGGGACCCCTGCAGAGGAGGTGGAGGAAACCCAAGACAAACTCTGTAGACCTAACTGGCTCTGAGCCTGCTCTGCCTGGGTCGCAGGCTGGTCTTTCCAGGTACTTTGTGTGTGTGTGTGTGTGCGCGCGCGCGCGTGCGCGCACGCGTGTGTGTATGTGTAATAACTAGTTGTAGTTTTAAGCACATTTGGGCCAGTAGAGGACTCATTATGGGGGCTAAGTGGAGTGATGCACTAGTGGAAATAAAGGACTCGTGGGTAATTTCCCGTCTAGTTTAATAACTATCAAAAGTGATTCGTGCTGCCCACTGGAATGCTAGAATAACAATTTGATAATATTTGGCACTTGCTTCACAGAGTAGCACTCTTCCAAAATGACTCCCTGAAACCGACATTATAACAATATTCTTTTAATTCCACCTGGGGAAAGCATGTCTTAAAATAAAATGCTTTTGAAGTCAAGGACTAGAGGCTGAAGCGACTACCAGCTTCACGTGCTCTTTAGTCAAGCTGCCTAGGTTTTATTCCATAGTGGTTGTTTTCCACATTTTCTGAAATTTCAGTGATTGGGAAGAGGAAGAAGGGAGAATAGTGAGGGATGTGCAGAGCAGAAACAAACCCTGCTTTAGAAATAATATTAGAGTGCTTCAATTTCTTTTCAGCCTTACTGAAACAAATCAACGTATACCCAAGATAGTCCAGGTAAAAAAAAAAAAAAGTGTGAGAGGATGAAAAAAAGTTTATTTGCCAGAATTTTTCTTGGGGAGAGCACTTTGTTGTGAGAGAGAAGGAACATCAATAAGTTGCTTGGGACAGAGAGCGAGACCCAAAGGGCATGCCCAGGAAGGAAAAGATAGTCCCTTAACCACAGCTATAAGATGAGAAAGGAAATTTGTGGGCAAAAAAGGGGTGGGGGTGGGGTAAGATCCAGAGCTGGAAGCTCCAGTGGCTGCACAGTTGTAGGAGGTTTGGGGGGAAGAGAAATTTGCTCCGTGAATTAAATTGGTTTTCGTCTGTGCTCTGTCAACTCTCTCGTTTCAGCTTCTGCTCTTAGACTCCCAGCAATAATCTTCCATGAAGTGGACATTTCCCACTCCTCTTCTCAGGGGGGTGGAAGTGGGTTCTTTCGAGGAAATCTGAAGAGATACCTTTCTGTGTTTGGGTCAATGTCAGGCAAAAGAGCAGGAGCAGGTGGGGATACAAGGGGGCAACTAACATCTGCATTATAGAGTGACGATAACTTACAGTAAACAGCAAACTTCATATTTTTGTAATTTAGAATGCTGCATTTTATATTCAGAGTATTTAATTTAATTTTGCCTTGTTTATGGTTCTATCTTTTCCTTTCTGTGTGGTATCTCATATGGCTCCCTCCAGGAAAGCTAAGGTGGTTTATCACCTGCTGGGAGATTACCTGCTGGCCATTTGTGGGTAATCTTTTGCTTTCTCTAATGATTTATACACTTTGTGAATTTTTCAAAGCACAATCCATGACTTGGCAAGCTGTCAAAACCATTCCCTATAGTGCAAATATACCATACGCTGTCCTGGAGAATTGGTTCTGGATGGAATTCTGAGTTGCAAAAATAAGAAAATATGATTACAAGGGAGAATGAATTGTTCATGGTGAGCGAAAATAAGCACAAAGGCAGATGGGAATGGAGAGCTGTTTGCTTTGCCCGTAAGAAAGCACTAGAGAGACTTGAAGATGATATCCTTAACATTTATACAACTCTTCATATTTTTAAAGTGCTTCCTGGTAATTAAGAGTCATTAATCAGATATTAGCTGCAGTTCATTCAGTGAATTAGCTGTTGATTTAGACTGAGAGCTGTGCATAATTCTGGAGACTAGGAACAAACATGATTCATTTTATACTTCTCAAAAATTTTAACTTCCTTGTGCTCATTGAGAGTTCCTATGTGTGTGAGTTCTCTTTATGGATACCAATATACACTTATTATTGTGTGAATTCACACTTATGTAGAATACTAATTTATAATTTATTAGTTTGATATTTACAACACTTATGGAGATAATATTAAGTAGGGAAACACCAAGTTGTTAGAACTGTCACAGTGAAAGTCATCATTAAATGCCCTCCCTCACATAGGGGGATGGGTTGGCATTGCGTAGCCAGTAGAAACACGCAACAGAGTCTCCTTCCTTCTCCAGATTGAACATGGCCACCTTGGATGCACCAAATGATTGTAAGGGAATCTGGAATCAATACCATTTTTACTGCAAGTGGATGCCTTATCTATTTGGCTATTTCTATGAATCATAACTCAGTTTATCTTCAGTCTAACCTGAGAAGAAATTATACTTATAATACTGCAATTTATTTGGCACATTTATGTCTAAATATCAAGAAAGGTTTATTTCTCACTAGAATGGCCGCATACCTGTTCTTCAACCAATAATTGCAAGTAATTGAGGTCTGAGGGAAGCGGTAGATCTTTGGAGTTGAGTTTTTCAGCAATTAGTGGGGACTCCTTTGGTTTTGATGCTTGGATATGTTAATATCACTATGATTCTTGTTGATTTCCCTACAAAGGCTTTGAAACTGTGTTTATTTCTCCCAGCAGAGCCTCACATTTCCCTCCTGTGTATAATCCTGCACAATCTCTGCAGCCAGATGGTTGGGTTTGAATCCTGATTCTCTGACTCACCAGTTGAGTGACCTTGGGTTAGTTACTTTGCTTCTCTGTTTACTCATCTGTAAAACAGGGAATAATTTTCCTCCTGCCTTCAGTTGTTAAGAGGATTAAATGAGGAAATATTTGTGAAGTGCTTAGAACAGTATCTGGCACATTTGTAGTACTACATAAATATCTGTTAAACATATTAAAAGTTTCACATTTAAAAATACCTTGCTGAGTTGAATATAGAAGATACTCTATTAATGTTTGCTAAGTCTTTTTAAAATTCACATTTTAAAATACTTTACAAAAAAATGAGTTCAGATTTCTTCACTTAGCAAAAAAATTATACTTTGCTACTGTTAAACTTTAAGGAACAAAATTGGCTAAATTTGCACTATAAAAAAACTTTCTTTGAAAATACCAGGGGTATGAGGGTTGGGCAAAAGATGTTTGGTGGTGGCTAAGTACACTGTGGATGGGATGGCAAGAGACTGAAGCGCTGGATTAGCTTTAGCTTCTCCTGAGCCACGGCTCACTGAAGTTGTTGACTGACGAGTTTGAGGCATGGAGCTTGAGAGGTCTTGGCAAACTTATCTGAAGCAGTTCTTTAGCTCTACTCATACCCTATTTCAGTGCAGTGAAGGTTAAGGAAAGGTCACAAAGCAGGCCAGCAGCCAGAAAGAGAGAATTTGAACAAGGGAGTGATTTGTTTCAAGAATGTTTTGAAATTGCAAAAATTCTCAAATGGAATAGCTTTCATTAAGTAAAAATATTTTAATGTTATACAACAAACTTCTAGAAGGGTGAGTTTTGTCCACAACAAAACAAATAGAATGTAACAGGCTATTAAAATTCCCCAAAGGTTGCGTTATATTTAGAACATTTTTCCTTGAAGTCAAAATGTCAGAATACTAGAACAAGACAAATAGAAAATAACAGGCTATTAAAATTCTTAAAAGATTGCCTTATATTTAGAACATTTTCCCTTGGAAGTCAAAATATCATACAAAGGAGGTCAGACAACTGAAATGTGCTCCACTGACATTCCAGCCCCAACTCCATTACAGAAACACTTGCCCTTATCTACATTTCATAGGCTAATACAGAGCTGATATTTCTTTCCAAGATTGGCTCCACATTCCCCTTTTTTCATAATGTTGATTCAGGTTAGGAGGATGACTAAGTTGGGGTAGGCTAAATTACAGTTCAATAACAGATGACCCCAAACCCTGCCTTGTGGGGGCTCTTGGGTGGGAGGTTGCTCCCCCTTCACCTCCCAGTGGTAACAGACCTCTCTTTTGTATCAGTGGGTATCCTGAAGCCCCGGGGGGCAAAAGGCTTTCGCTTCTTTTACTCCTCCCTCAGCCCTGCCTCTCCCCTAGCTGCAGACACCTATTGCTTGTTCCTCAGTGCCAAACTCACAGTGAGGACAGGAGGGACATGCCCTCCCTCAGGGACAGAGGACTTTTGCCTCTCCCTCTCCCCGAGAAGCAGTGGGCTTTACCCGGACCTGGGAATGGGAATGTTTCTTGTCTCTCCCCATGCCACTTCAACCTTTTGTTTCTTTTGCCAGAAAGGTCTGGTGCAGTGTACAAGTTTCATGCCTACAGGCAAGGGTAGTGCCCAAAGGAGGCCTGTGGGGAACAGCATGTGAGTGAGTGCAGAGTCCCCTGTGTCTGTGTACCCAGAGCTTCTAAACTGTCCCTGTTTGCCTACACTTGGCCTTTCAGAATTCATCAAAATGTTAGCTGTTTTTTTTTTTTCCTGAACTACTTTTATGGTGGCTCTGCTAAAGGTAAAACAGTCATGCATCCCGTTCCTCCTCGGAGGAGCTTGTCACTCTTGTATTTCACTTGGTGCTGTGTAACCTCAGCTCACTGATGGGTCAAGAAAAGTGATAACTGTGTAGACTATCTTGCAAGTGATGTTCTCTTGCAGCATTATGCATTTTAAGCAGAAGCTGAATTAATATTTAAGCTCTCATTATACTGTAACCTTCCATAGCCCAGACGGGAGATGAGGAAAGATAAGAGTTCCAGAAATTCAAGGGAACAAGCTGTGTTTGACCCAGTCGAAGGAGCATACTTTTGTTCATCTTATTAAGGATGCAGAGAGTTGGTGACTCAATATGTCCTGTGATCTCCCACATGTTCAAAAATTTCTCCTTGGCTTTCGTGTGGAATTAATCACAATCCCTCTATGTTATAGTAAAGGCCGCTTCAGTTTGGTCCCAAAACACTTCTCTCAACATCTCCCACCACCTTCAGCTGCACATTATGCTTCAGCCACGTGAGTTGTCAGACCTCGGAGTGGGGTCAGACTTCCTTTGCTGGAATCCAGAGAATGCTGCTTATTAACTCTGTGACCTGGGGCTAGCTGGTGAATCTCTCCATGGCTCAGCTTCTCTGTTTGTAAAAAGTAGAAAACAATAACACTTACTCACATCATAGGTATGTTATGAGGTGCCCAGCCTGGTCTAGACTATTCATATTCTTCGAGAACCTCATCTGCAAAAGTAGAATATATAAGAAACTAATATTCAGCTCAGGTTCAAATTGGTCTCACTTTTCCTTTTGACCTTCTTAAGACTGGCTTTTGAGAACATGTTAGGAAGGGGAGCTACTCCATTTGGGATAATAGGAGGTGCTTTTTTTTCTCTTTTTTTTGTGAGAAGGATTGGCCCTAAGCTAACATCTGTTGCCAGTCCTCCTCTTTTTGCTTCCGGAAGATTGTCACTGAGCTAACATCTGTGCCCATCTTCCTTTACTTTATATAGGGGACGCCACCACAGCATGGCTTGATGAGCGGTGTGTAGGTCTGCACCTGAGATCCAAACCCGGAACCCTGGGCCCCAAAGCAGAGCTTGGGAACTTAACCACCACACCACTAGGGGGGCCCCAGTAGGAGGTGCTTTTAATTGCTTTAGGGCAGAAGGTGAAGATGTCTGATTTGATGAGTTCCACAACATGTCTCATCACATTGAAGGCTTCTCATCTCTTATTACCCTTTTTAGTTTCTAATCTTGGTATTTTCACTAAAAGAGTCTGTTAAGATTAAGCAATAATTGACTTGAGGTTCTAGGCATCTATGGAGTTTTGAAAGACTTGTTCTTGGGCTAGTATACGCTCTGAAAGCTATTCATTCACCCCAAAACAAGAGCATGTACTGTGTGTCAGGAATTGTTCTACCCAGATGTTAGCATGCAGGTCTAAAGCCTTTGCTTTATGAACTACTCAGAAGGGAGAACAGATTCAAAAGACTACAAAATTCACTGGAAAATAGAGAAAGGAATCAGCAGCGAATTACGTATTGTCTCATTCTATGATTCTTCTAGTCACAATAGGGATCATCAGGCCTGATATTGATGGTTTTGATAGTTTTCATGTTGGCACTGGAGTTGAAGGAAAAATAAAAAAGCCTTCTGAGATGATTTATAAAACTTAAATTACTCATTCCTGGTTCATGTCAGTTGTAATATATTTCAACTCAAATGCCTACAGATTTTTAAATCATATTTTTAAAGATTTACAAATTACAAAATTAGAGCTAAACCTTTATTATCAGAACTCTTAATTAGTTAAGTGTTCGGGTTAATTGAGTTTTCTCGTTATAATGAAAGATTAAATTGAAAATGCTTGTTTCAAACTTTCTGCTGAAAATCATTCTGTCTTACTTTTCTTTCTAGTATAAGGAAAGTTGTTGAAACAGGTTTTCTGGGGGTTGTTTTATTTTATATTATCTTATTTTTTTTAACAGTGTGGTTTACTTGGTGTCTCATGGTTGTACATAAAAATTTCAGCTATCATTTTAGAGCACTGAAAATTGAGACGAAATTTATATTAAACTCATAGTAACTTCGGGATATACCTGAGAAGAAAAGAGGCAGTGTGGTTTAGTGGGACATGCATCAAATTTGGGGCCTGAGAGACCTAGATTTGAATTTTTCCTCACAATTTACCATCTGTGTAATCCTGGGAAATTTGCTTAACGTTCCTAAGTAGCCTCAGTTTCCTCATTTTAAAACATAAACAAGCATATGCTGCATCACATAGTCTTTGATCATGTGAGGATCCAAAGAGCTGCTGTGTCTAACGGGCCCGGCACACAGCATTTATTGTCAGTGATTGTGGACTGTTTTTGTTGTTGTCTCCACTTTCTGTGGGTTTATTTTGCTATTAATTACTTTTGCAAAAGTCATGGATGACCCTATAGCTTAGGAAGGTAGATTTATCACGTTTATCTCCTTTTGCTCTTTTCAGTCCTCACTAATATGATAGTAAATGGATAAAAAAGAAAACAAGGACGAATAGAACAGGAGAAAGGATGTCAGCGGGAATAGAGATTTTAACAATTTTTTGGACAGAAATAAGCGACAGGCGGATAACTGACTGAGAAGAGAGAAGAAAGCTACAGCCTGAAATGCATTCGAGGAAATAAAATTTTTAAAGAAACAGGATTATGCCCCCCAAATTCAGAGAGATTTGGGATTTGGAAACCAGGGAGAGTAGAGAGTACATGGTTGAAAACAGGGAATCTGGGTGAAAATCAGAAAGCAAGCATCACCTCCTCTCAGGCCTCTCCCCCCGTCTGCACAATCAGAGCAACAGCACCACTTTTCTACGTGGCTAAACAGAGCAGAAGTTACTTCCCTAGGAAATTTGGATCGAAGAAGTGTGGGGACTGAAGTTTCAGCAGAGGAAACATTGAGTATGGGGCTAAAACAGGAGAAATTAACTGGCAGTTTGTATTTACTGCTTCTCTTTCTTCCAGAAGCTTCAAATTCAAAATACCAGAAGTGAGGCTGCCGTGCATGTTGACCCAGTTGTGCACTGTTCAATGCCAGGAGCCACCATTCTCATGAGAGCATTGTATTCTTATCAAGATGATTTTCAGCAGATGACAGCAATTGCCTTTTTTTTTTTTTTTTTTTTTGTGAGGAAGACCAGCCCTGGGCTGGTTGCCAATCCTCCTCTTTTCGCTGAGGAAGACTGGCCCTGGGCTAACATCCGTGCCCATCTTCCTCTGCTTTATATGGGACACCTCCACGGCGTGGCTGACGAGCAGTGCATCCGAGGTCGCCAGGGATCCGAACCTGCGAACCCCGGGCTGCCAAGCGTGGACTAAACCACTGTGCCACCGGGCGGCCCCCAAGTGCCTTCTTTTTTTTATACCAAATCAGGTCATTATAACAATTTTCCAACACGTGGATATAAATTGTCTTGAGGACGGTGGGCCTTTTTCTAAATCACAAACATGCATTCAATGGGCTGGTGACCATTATCAGCCATCAATTGCCTCTGAAATTCCCCTCCCTACACCACATTACACATATAGAAGATCGGAAAAATCATAACTGCATGGCCCCAGGGTGGAAAGGAAACAAAATATTTACAAAATGTCATCAGAAGTCCCTTTATTATAATAGCCAGGCCCCCACTAAGTTGTCCAAAAATGAAGCCCAGCTCAAATGCACAGAGATTTCAATTACTTATATGTGAACAAACAACCCATGAGCAGGACATATTTGGAAAATACTTCAGATATAAAAGAGATATCTAAGTAAGCAAACAGAAAAACAAACATGTAGCAAGGAGATAATGCAGGGAACAGAAGAAAATGGGAACAGCAACAACAATCACAGAACTCTCAAAATAGAGAGGTACGAGAATATATTATAACTATAAAATATGAACAGAATGAATATAAAATGATACAGTTAAAAGAAAGGGATATTGGAAATTAAAATAGAAGTTTCAGAAGGGTTAGAATGTAAGTTAACCCAACCTGTTAGAAAGCAGAACATAAGGAAGGAGAGGAAGGATAAAATATCTATGAGGATGAATTCAAGAGGTCTAACATCCTAGGCAAGGAGCTGCAGAAAGAGAAAGAAGGGAAAATAAAGGGGCTGGACATTTTAGACTAATGACCAAAGAAAAATTTTGAGCCCTGAGAGGGCCCAAAAGGACCCAAACAAGTATCTACAAAAATAATTTAAAATAAAAGTACACCAAAGAGTTTAATGGAATTTTAAAGAACTAGTGATGAAAAGAAAATACTAAGACTTCCATGGAGGTAAAAGAGGTCGAATATGAAAGACCGAGAATTAGAATGCATCAGATAGTTCAGCAGCTACAACTACACGCTACAGTATAGCAGAACAAAGCATTCACAATTACAAGGGAAATAATTTCCATTTAGAATAATCCCACCAACTGAGCCATTAATAAAGTGTGAGAGAGAATATAGATATTCTTAGGGAGGTAAATACTCAAATTTAAGTTCCAACTACTCTTTCTTAGGAAAGTAGTTGGAGGTCTGCTCAAAAAATTAAATGAATAAAACAAGAAAGAGGAAAAGAAAAATTCAGAAGACAGTAAATCCAGGAAAGTGATGAAAGAAAATCTCAGGAGAGCAACTGTGCATCAACCCTAGTGAGCCAAAGGCTTGATTGGAATGAAAGGATAGAGGATCCCAGGAAGTGGATTTCCAAAGAAAAGGGGTAGTCAGTCAAATAGCAAATGTGCTGGTGTGGTTGGATAGAATTAAAAACATGCTTTAAAAAAAAAAAGGTAGGTGGGGAGAGGAAGAAAAAAGAAAGGCCAGAAAAAAAAAAGTGCAATTAGAAACTCCAGAAAACCAAAAAACAGAAAACTCTACAAGACATGCAAAATATTCACACGACAGTGCTTGGCAGTTAGTAAAAAGTATTTACATAGTTATAATGGTCGCATTAATTTAACTAAAGTAAAATAATAAAATATAGCAATCTGGTAGCATGGGAACATAAGAACAGTCAGTGGTAGGTGTAAGAGAACTAATCCCTATCAATCATAATCAGAGTCAATAATTAATGACATCTAAAATTGAGAAATCAAAAAATAGTTATATAAGCTTATTTTTGAAAATATGGAAGTAACTTACAGAAAAAATTGCTTTTGGCCAGCACACTTGGTGATTAGGGAAGGATGACATGGTAAGTATTGTTTTTCATTTTAAATTCAGTACCGTATAATCTTTTTTTCCTATGTGCATGAATTAGGTTGATACAATTTTAAAAAATTAGGGACAGATATGATTTCCATATAGAAGAGTTTCATTATTGTATGAAATTATATAATTGAGGGCATATAAATGTGCATGTGTGTATGTACATACGTGTGCATATGATTTTATGATCTTCAATAAAAATATGGAAAGATATATATTAGGGTCTCAGTATGAATTATGTTGGGGAAGGGAAGTGAAATGTGTGAAGAGAAGAAAAAAAAGAGGAAGAAACAATATTTGTCTAACAAACTGTATTCTTTTAAAATGCAGAACTTTTTAAAAGATGGTAAACTACTAGAACAACTCAGAAAAATCTAACTAGATTTAGAGACATAGCAACCTTTTTGTGTGTGTGCTTTGCTTATATATATTCAGTTTTCTCTAGTTGGCATTAAGCACAAATCTCTCTTTGTACCATTTCAGAAGTTAGCAGACTTCCATTATTCTGTACAGAGAATAAGGATTAACTGTATTGTTCTATTTCTGGTTTCATTCAAACTGATTACAGTTATTTTATGCAACCAAATTCATGTTATTGTTTTTCAAGGGTTTGAAGAAAAAAGTAAAGCCCATGTATTTATGCTATTTGAATGAGTTCTTAAAAGGAATTTTACTTGTTGGGAAATGTTAGGAATCAGAGATGTGCTTTTGCCTTTATTCTCCTTTTACAGAAGGCAGAATTAGAAAATGAGCTTGGTCTCTAAGAAATTTTCTCAGTACCAGTTTCTCTACCATTTAAATGATTAGGTCAGAACTGCCTGAAAACAGTTCCCTCCTTCAGCATTAATCTAGTATCCATATGTTTTAGATGCTTACTGTGAAGTATATTTTCTCCATTTTTACGAGGATGTTGAGGCTAAGAAAGGGTTAGTAGTTTGCCTAAGGTCAAAGCAGTAATAATGTCAAATTAAGAATCAAATCCAAAACTTGTGCTCTTTTTTCTGTCCTGGACTGCAGTGAAGGGCTACATATAAAGATAGGATAAGTGACCCCTGACTTAATTTTTTTTCTGAGAGGGTGTTGGAGGAGGTCATCGAGAGGAAGTGACTCAATGGCCAGTTGACTCAACAGGGCTATCAGAGACTCCTCACCCCCTCCCCTGTCCTTGGAATGAACGCTCCACCCACTGTTCCTGCACTAGGAGCCACTTCAAGGAAGCAGGCTTGAGAGTAATGTGTTGCTGAGACTATCTGGACTTTATCCATGACTGAACACAGTTAAAGCCTCTATGTAAACTGTTAAGATTCTGGTGGGCGGTGCATAGACCTACTCATCTTGCAACCGCCCAAGACAAGCCTTGTATGTAAGTTCCCTTGCTTGTTAAAACTACTACTTACCAATTGGATTGGTCTCCCTCTTTATTCATTCTCTCTTTGCCCTCCTTGTACAGGGCCATTTTCAGATTTCACTAGGGAAGCTCCTGAGGTTTCAAAACAATAGAGGAATTGTGTTTCCTCCCTCAAACTTAATTCCTGAGTCCTTTCCCACACACCGTACACGTATGTATATATTCAGTGCCACCACAGAGAGCTCAGCCTCTGGCAGTATTCTGGGTGGTACACAGTTACCTGGCTTTGCCCTAATGACTTCAGACTCTTTGGACACACTTAGCTAGTTTATCGTGTGAGGAAGATGGATTACAAAATGTTCCTGGCACTGCTTTGTTTACTGGGATGAGGTGAGTAATTTGCCAAAAAAAGAAAACACGTCTTAAAGGCTATGTTGAAGCATAAGCAAAAGCAATAAAATTAGCTTCTAATGGCTGGAATTGCAGCCTGGTATAGGGTGGGGGCAGGAACTTTTCTGAGATTGAGGAGGTTCATTATGCTTATTTCTAAATCTCTTATTCAGCCCAGCCCTATGCTGAGCACATAGTAGGTCTGTTGGTTGACACAGCATGTATTCAACAAATGCGTGTTGCTTGATTGATGCATAGAAGAGCTGGCTTACTTTGTCACAATAAAGAAAGCCACCATAGGCTTTGAAAATGAAGATCACAGTCTAAGCAGGTAGCTGTCATTTAGGGAGAACTCACCATGTGCCTGTCATTGTGCTAAACATTTTATGTGAGATGACTCACTTACTTTCAGAAGAACCTGTGAAGGTAGATATTATTATTATTCCTTCCTTTTTTAGTATGAAGTGTCAGTGATGGAGCTAGGATGTGGAGCTACTGTTCTGGTGAGGTCTAGAAGACAGTGAACTGAAGGAGAAGTAAAAGATTCTCACTCGACTTTCTGTTATATCACCCCAGCTCTCCTCTTCATCCTGAAGATGGGATGAGAGCCTCCATACCTGAAGCACAGGGGTGTAGAAGACTCAGCTCCTTTACACATTATTTGGATTTCCCTTTATAGAAATATGTATGTAAAATGAAGGAATTGATAAATGTCTTCAGCTTGCAGATAATTAATTGCTAAGCCGTGTTCTCCATTTTTAATGGCTGAAAAATGATACTCTCACCACTTTCTCTGTCTGACTATCATTCATTAGAACTATTGTTAGCCTGACAAATCCCCCGGTACTCATCCTAAATCAACTTCTCATTTAATTTCATCCCCTTTTTTACTCTTAATCATTTCTGAGTAATATCTCACTCTATTGCTTTCTGGACTGATCTGAACTTCTTACTCTTTTCCTGCGGAATTCGCTTGGCCAGCATACTTATTTCATTCTTGTTAGATTTCCTTGTTAGTCAGTTCTTCCACTTCCTTAATTGTTTTGTGTTTTATTCTGAATGATCTCCAATGTTTATTTATGATTAGGAACTTTAAAGAACCAAATGCAATATTTTCTAGCATTGTACAGAATGGATCTGCAAAGAAATCCTAAGAGTGCATCATTTATTTCCATTTTCTTCCTCAGGGACTGTTGTAGGTTGATTTGTGTCCCCTAAAAGGATATGTTGGAGTCTTAACCCTTGACTGTGAATGTAACCTTATTTGGCAATAAAGCCTTTGCAGATGTAATCAAGTTAAGATGAGGTCATATTGGAGTAGGATGGGCCCTAAATCCATTATGACTGGTATCCTTCTATGAAGTGAAGAGACACAGAGACAGACACACAGGGGGAACACCAGGCAGAGATTGGAGTGATACGTCTGCAAGCTAAGGAATAGCAAGGATCACCAGCAATGCCAGATGCTAACAGGAAGTCATGGAACAGATTCTCCCCCTAGAACCTTCAGAAAGAGCATGGCCCTACCGACACCTTGATTTCAGGCTTCTAGTCTCCAGAATCATGAGACAATAAATTTCTGTTATTTTAAGCCACACACTTTGTGGTAATTTGTTATGGGAGCCTAGGAAACTAACACAGAGACTAACCCATTTCCTGACTTGTCATCCTCACCTTAGTTGTAATAGCATCAATATACTGGGCACCCAATGTGTTCCTGGCACTGGACTAAGCATAAGAATGATGTATCTGATTTGATCCTCAGAGCCACTCCAATATTTTAGCATTATTTTCCGTGATGTTCTGATTAAGAGACTGAGTACCTGTGAGGTTAAATCCACTCTAGTAAGGGTTGGACTTTGACATGAATCCAAACAGATTCGACTCCGAAGCCAGTACTTTGAACCACTGTACTAATCTGCTGTCCACTGAAACGGTATGATCATTTTCTTTGTTTCTCTCCCTTTGCTGATCGGACATTTTGAGGATTATATTCTCTGTATAGTATTCTGAGTTCATTTTGCAGCAGGACAAAAGTTGCTAAACTTTCCGCATACTCCATCACGTTTCTAGCATCCTCTATCTTCGTCATTGCTGTCTGCTTCCCTTCTTTAGATAGATTTTGGTCACAGTAAAAGTACAGAATCAGATCAGGAGAAACCTTATTATTATTTGTTTATATGTCTGAGGAAAAGTACAGGTCAGAACAACTCCTCTGAAACTTCTGATTCAGGGAGATGTGTATCCAGCATTAGCACATAAATATGCTGTGTCTGCCTTTCCTTCAAGTTATAATTTGATTAAAACATTATTCTTGGTTAAAATGAGTAATAACCAAAGATTCCTTGGCTTCATGCTCCAAGGAAATGTTTTGAAAAGCTTTTTAACTGACCTAAAACATTTTAGCATGGTTGAGAGAAAAGTCTGGAAAGGAGAGGCCCCTGTTACTGTTCTCCCTGTCATTTGGTTATTTGATTTACATTTTAAGCCTTTATTCCTAGGTTATAGGTTAATAAAAAAAAAAGAATCTTATAGTTTATCTTATAATCTACAAAGCACTTTCGTGTGTTATTACATTTGATTCTCACATTGCTCTTGAGATACAGGCAGGATGGATATTATTATTCTCATTTTAGAGATGAGAAAATACACTTGCAGAGATGACAAATTTTGCCTAAGGTCACAAAGAGAGTAAATGGAAGTGAATAGAATTAGACTGCAAATATTGTGGTTTCTAACTCATCCAGTTAAATTCTCATAAATCAATGCAACCTAACAATAAAAATTAACATTTATATTGTGTATTTAATCTCATAATCCTCACAACTACATTATAAAGTAGATTTTTAAAATTGCTGTTTCACAAACCCAATGGACAGAGACTTAAAAAAGATGCTTAAGAGAGTTGAGTAAATTGCCAAAGGTCATATGGGCTGTAATGGTACCGAGGATTTGAACCTACTATAGAACACACACTCTTAGCTGTTTCACTGCACATCTTCCCCAAAGCAAGCATTTGTTAATGGGAATGGTTTACTAAGTGACCATACACCAGGGAGGTCTATCTCAGCCTCGAATCAAAACCAGACTTTCAATTAGACAGACGATGGAGGGGTAGTGTAATTTGAATTAAAAGGCATATATTTCTTTTACATTGAAACCTCAACTGGGTCCAAATTCTCTTGGCTCCTAACTCACATCATTTAATAATCTCTATTCTGATTAAGCATTTAAAAAATTTACTTGAATTTTAAAATGCATACTCATAGGCTTTCTTCCCTTCTTAGCATTTGTTCAGGTACCCTGATGAGACTTGAAGAGTTAAAATCCTTGATTATGACAACTCTGTATTAGGTGACGGCCTTCAGGATCTGACAGACAATCCAACTGGTGTAACAATGATCAGACTCTTGAGAAGTTAAGACCATCTTCAAATCACAATGAGATATAATGGAGAAGTTTGAAAAAAAGTTGCCTGCAAATTTTTTTCCCTGCACTTTATTGTTACGTGTACTGACCGCATTTTTTTCACAGTTAAATCTTAGAGATAAACATTTTTTCCTTTTCAGAAAGCAAGGCTGGATTAGGACCTTTATCTGAATGTTTTATATTGAGCAAATTTCTTTGGACTCATTTAAAAAAATTAAATAGAAATCTCTTCTTTAAGAGAGATGCTTGACATAGAAATCTTTGCACACTCACCATCAATTTATTGACCTCTCTTATAATACTTAGATTGGACGGTGTTGGAAGATTTCCTTTAAATCATCCATTGGATGGCTTTAAGGTAAATTTAATCCTCAGAAATATTCAAGGCCATTATTTGGAGTGAGGAAAGGCAACCAATTCACTGAGAGTTGTTTGTGTCCAAATATGAATGTGTCTGAATTATGTTTGCTTTCACATATACCATCTAATGAAATATTCAGAGTAACTTTTCATTTTTTAGTGACAACTAGTCTTAAATAATTTGTTCATCTGTAGAATTAGGCAAGCCTTTTCCACTTCCCAGGGTATTGATAAAAATCTGTTTTCTTCTCAATTCCAACATATATTAAAACTAAAAATGAATTCAACGTTGAAATCAGTTATTAGACTAATTTATACTGCATGTAATTGTGTAGTTAAAAAGGCTAATGTTGAGAAGGAGATATTTAAAATGACTTTTTCTTTAAAATTTTAATGACAACTTTTAGGATGTTTGGTGATTTCTATGGGTTGTCCTAGGACTCTGCTCTCCACTTGTGCTGGATTGATTGATCACGCCTAATGCATTGTTTCTGGCAGTGGACTTCAGTATAGTCAGATGCAGTGTTAGAGCATGGTTTTCTGCTGAAGAATTTACCGAACTTCACTGTATAGTGATGGGTTTTCTGTGCCTATGCTTTGATTCAGTCTACTTGCAGATACAGGGCCAATTTAAATGAAGAGACACACCTTTGTATTTTATCAGTGATATTCTACAGTTGAAGAAAAACGAAAAACAAATCAAGATGTTGTTATTAGTTCATGGCAACAAAACTGGAACCATATTCAGATGTTTCTTAGAAGACCCTTTTTCCCCATCTTTATTGAGGTATAGTTGATAAAAAGTGTATGTATTTAAGGTGCACAACTTGATGTTTTAATATACATTGTGAAATGATCACCACAATCAAGCTAATTAACATACATATCACTTCACATGGTTACCATTTTCTTGTGTATGTGTGTGTGTGTGTGTGAGTGTGTGGTGAGAACACTTAAGATCTAACCTTTTAGCAAATTTGAGGTATCAACACAGTATTGTTAACTGTAGTCACATTGTTATACATTAGATCTCCAGAACTTATTCATCTTGTGTAACTGAAACTTTGTACCCTTTGACCCGTGTCTCCGCATTTTCCCCTCTCCCAACTCCTGGCAACTACCATTCTACTTTCTATGAGTTTAACTATTTTAGATTCCACACATAAGTGAGATCATGCAGTATTTGTCTTTCTGTGTATGCTTGGGGATGCTTTTTGATGTGTAATTTTTCTAGTTTTTCTTTCTCTTATATAAATTTTTTCTAGGTCTTTCTTATGTAAAGCCAATCTAACATCACATTTAGAGTTCGGTTTGCGCATCTAAAGTGGGAATCTCCGGCTTTCCAAGGTTATTCCTAGGATTCAATTGATATGAGGGCTTTAGTATTCTCTAGCAAGGATTTGGAGAAAAATAATTTGAAACTTTTGCCAAGGCTCTGGATTACCTGGGTTTGGACACTTCTTTGTGGTATATACAATACTCGGGCTGCTCTTTAGTGACTATGAGTGCTCACCCTCAACTGAGTTACTGCCAGGCAAGCAGTATTGACTTGTGATTCTAGGCATACGCTACATCACGGTATTGATCTGTGTTTATGTGTTGTTGTGGGACCTTGAGCAAGGTGATTGCTCAATCTTTTAATCCTCGGTTTCCTCATCAAAATGGGGATAACTGTAATAATAAAAAACAATATTTGCCTTCTAAAGATGTTATGAGAATGAAATGATCTAGCAACATGCTTAGTTATAGTATATGCTCAAGAAAAATTACTCTTGTTATTCTCATATTAGCTAAAGAGGCAGAGCGGATAGTAGGAAGGACTGAAGCTCTTGGCTAAAATTTTATTCATCCTTCACTGAGGACCCACTGCTCTAGGGACTGGGTCACGCAGTTGAACATACATTTATGGGACAAGGACAGGGAGGAAATACAGCCAGAGAGTAATTTATGGGTGGTAGAATTAGAATTTATTTTTATTTCTTCTTGATACTTTTCTGTACTGACTGCATTTTATGCCATAAATATGTGTTACTCTTCCAATTCTGAAATTTGTTTTTAAAAAAATAATGTAAAACTATATTGCCCTTTGTAATTTTTCTTACTGTTAATACAGCTCCAGGAAGCTTTGAATTGAGTACCTAAGAGAGATTTTGCAGGATGATAGTTGCCATTATTGCTGCAATAGGGTCTGAGATGGAAGACCCTATTGGGTCCTCAGGAAGATGGAACTGCAGCTTAGAAGTCAGACAAACCTGGGCTTGAGTCCAAGCTATATCAGTAACAAGCTGTGCAGTCTTGGGACTGTTATTTCATCTCTCTGATTCTGTTTCCTGACCTGTAAAATGAGAGTGACAGTGTCTCCTTTCCAAGGTTGTTGTGAGGGTTAAATCAAGTGAGTGTTCCTATGTAGTGCATTTAACACAGTCTGACCCATAAAAGTGTTCATATAATGGTGACTATTATTATTTACTAAAAGATTGTTGAAGGTCAACTTCCTCTTTTACTGGTAAAGCAACTGAAACAGGGAAATTGCATGACTTTTCTGATATCTTCCGGTAAAGGACAAAGCCTGGACTAGAAATCAGTACATTTTTTTCCAATGGACAGACGTTTCCAAAATTTCTGTCATTGAGTACAATCTTCATAATTTCTTCCATGTCCACATAGCATCCTGCTATTATTTGCTTAATATTTTTCTTTATATTACTCTTTTTCACTTAAATAAATTTGATTAGAAACATACCATTATTTTAAATATAAATTGAGTATCACTTTGTGTCATAAACAAAGGTAATTATAAAATTTAGTAACACGAAACAATTTTATTATATTTTAGCTAGATACTGTTAGAAGCAAGTTAAATGTCAAAAAGATAATAGCTTGGGATAGGAGAAGTTTTAAGAGACTAGATCACTTCAAAATATCAAGGAATTGGTGCCCTGGTAGTAAGAAATGAGAAAGCAGAAAGACGTTAAGTTATGGTACATAACTGTAACAGACTGGTCATTTGCATTTTGGGTTTCAGAATGGATTGGAAAGACGACAGTAATGTACAAAGATTGGTCATGGGGTGAGTGCTTAACCAGAGTAGGATGTCATTTCTGTTTCAGAAAAGTCTGAAACCATCATATGCTACTCGTCAGACTTCCTAAAAGGATCTTATTCGTTTAAGAACCTGCCTAGTTTATTCTGATTCCTCAGCCATCCATCCCACTTTCGTGTTGTCTCTCACATTCTAAGATGGTTTTATACCAGCTATTGCTGTTACTCTTATGCTAATGCACCGAACTTGAATTTTGTAGCAATGAGGCAATCCATTTTCAGTGACAGGTTATAATGAACTGAGAGGGTTACACTATCAAGTGCACTTCTAGTGAGAGTAATGGGAGGGCAACACACACATCAGTCAAATAGCCAAAAAATGGCCTTTTGCATGCTGGTTAGGGATGTCGATAATGTGACCACATGCAGAACAGATGGTGTAAGGTATGTTGGCAAGAAACCTTCTCACTAGAGGTTAAGCCTCCAGAGTTTTCTTCAGCCATGTGTAATTGCTCTCTGTCTGTCAATATTTTAGGAAGGTCATTAGTGAAGTACACACATGAGAAAGCACTATATTTCTAGAAGTAAAGGAAATCTTCCATACAAGTAAGAAATTAGCAGGGAAACTCCTTTCTTTTAATTTAAAAATCTTTCTTTTCTAATCCTTTCACTTCAATTCTCTTCCTCATTTTTCTGTTATTTCTCTCTTTATATTTTCCTCTCTGATAGATCATCCTTTATTTTTCAAGTACCTTATCTCTGGCTCCTCCTAATTTCATTTTATTCTTGTCTGAGAAAGACCTACATAGGAGAAATGTCTGGTTTGGAGAAAAAAAGGCTTAGGGAGATTTTAATTAAAGCCCATGAAATATATGAAGAGGGTAAATATAAAACATGTCATCCCAAGTTCTAGAATACCAACAATAAAGTTTTTCTGTGTACTTTAAAAATGGTAGATATAAGATGGAGAAAACAACTTGGATAATTGACATTTAAGGGATCTATCCTGAGATTTTTCAAAAGTGTCTCAAATTATAGATGTCAATGAAGTATAAAGTTCCTCACATAAAATGCAAGAAAAGATACCGAACTATACGTGCATTTCCTTTAGACTCTTAATGAGTCCTTACGTTATAAACTGATGCCAAACTGTACAAGTGGAAAGTTGGTTGACTGATGATGTGAGGATGAGCAGTTTGATAGATATGCAGTTTGGGGGTTTGGGGGAAGGGAAGCAAGAAAAGTATACAAACATTTCAGTGAAGCCCTTGGTGGTGCATGTATTGGTGAAACTACTCAATCTGTAGTTTTATCTCTTACTTGATGGGTAATTTTCCCACTGACTGGAACACTAGCCAAAACATTGTCATGAATTGCTTTCTTCCAATTTCTTTATAGAATATATTATGGATTTATTCACCTTATAGCTACGAGCACTGCTGAACTAGACATTCTTTAATTTATCCCAAAATTCTGTATTGAGCTTATGAGCCATTACTTTCTTAACCTTAAAATTCTGTTAATAGCGCTATCATTTGCCTTTCTTTTCAGAACTACTTTTTATCAAGGAAATACTTTTCTCTGTGTGTGTGTGTTTTAAATAACATCTAGGATTACTACTCTGTTGCTTCTAGTCAGTTATTCAAATCTCACATGTTTGTGTCTTCTGGGTCTGGAAGATATTGGTGGCTAGATGAATCTGAATTTCTCCACATATCATTTATTTGCAGATGAGATAATAGTATACTTGAAAAATTCTAGAGAATCAAGGCAAATCTAACTCAAATAATGAAAGAATTCAACATAGTAGCAAGATATAAAATTAATATGCAAAAATCAATAGTGGACACGTGCACAACTAGTATCTAGTTAGAAGTTATAATGGAAGAGAAAATTCCATTTACAATAGTGACAAAAAGGTAATATATGTTGACATCTCAACATCATTAAGACGTCAGTTCTAAGAAGACAAAAATTTAATGTGATTCCCCCCAAATAATACCAATTAAATGTTTTTTTTTGAGCTAGACATGTTGATACTAAAGTTCATTAAAAAAAAACTTGCAAGAATAGCTAGGAAGACATTGAAAATCAAGACATATGATTAAATGTGTGTTTTATTCACACATAAATAGATCATTGGAATGCAAGTTCCAGAAATAGAACCAACTTTGTGTGAAAATTAACTGTTTGAAAAAGGTGGTCTATCAAATCACTGGTGCAAAGATGAGTTTTTTAAATAAATGGTGTTAAGAGAAATGAATAACCATTTGAAAAGTATAAATTTAGATCTATTCCTCATATACAGGAATAAAGTCAAAATGTGGAGCAAGTGGTGAAGTTGAAAAAAAAGCCATTTTGAAACCATCATATTAAAAGATCAATTCAAACAAAAATTATCAATGGATACAAAGGCTAGGGAGGAAAGTTTGATAAGGAGCAAGATATTTGCATAGTCTCAATTGTTTCTTCACAGATTGTTTATGTTGCATCTATAGTGTGCAGAAACTTGACAGCATCTTGACTTGGTGATCAAAATTAACAACACTAATTAATGGCAGATGGACATCTTGTTCCTCCAGATGTATTATTTTGAGAACAGCACAGCATCGCCTAGATGGTATTCACATCAGTGATGCTCAGTTTACTCAGATGGAAATGGCAAGGAAACCTCAATTGAGTAACACTATATAAAATGCTTGTATTCTTCAAAAATGTCCCTGTTATAAAAGACAAAGAAAGGCTAAGGAAATGTTCTGGATTGAAAGAGATTGAAGAGACATGACAACTGATTTGATATGTGATCCTGGACTAGATCCTGTACTGGAGGAAAAAATGCTATAAAGCGCATTATGGAGTCAATAGATAAAATTGTGGTGAGGGGTGTATATTAGATAAAAGTATTGCATCAATGCTAATTTGATAACCATACTCTGACTATGTAAGGTCATTTCTTTGTTTTTAAGTATGAAGGGTGAAAAGGGGTATGATGCAGGCACCACTTCCAAATGGTTTAATAAAAGTAAGTTATACACATATGTATATTTATACCTCTATCTATCTATCTATCTGAGAATGATAAAGGAAATGTGTGGCAAAATGTTAAATTGGTGAATCTGGATGAAAGTTAGGCAAGAGTTCTTTTTACTGTTCTTGTAACTTTTATGTCAGTTTGAAATTATTTCAAAACAAAAAGTTAAAATACATATATATTAAATTTAAAAAAGTTGATTCCATTGCTATACTATTATACTCTAAGCAAGATAGAAAATAAAAAGGAAAAGGGAAGAAACCTCCATCCTCCAAGTATATGCTGGGGTTTCAGGAGGGAGAAGAGGTAAATGTGTGTCCTGGCTGTCCTTTGAAATATAAACCTTGAAACACCAAATCCAATTAAAATGACAGAAAATGAACAAAAAAGACAATAATATATAAAGACAAAGAGAAGAAGAGAAAACTAGAGCATTAGGATTCTGGAAGTTAAAAAGCACATGGCGGAGTGATAATGGATTCAGCAGACTAGGGAAAGCTGCTGGTGAAGGAAACTAAGATGCAAGTAGATTCATGCAGCAGAACCCCAGAAAGTCCCAGAAGTTGGAGGCATGAGGCATCACTGAAAGTGGGGTCCTGGGGGTCCTGGATAGGAAGGAGCTGAGTACAGGAAGATTGGTTGCAAGTCTGTACAAGAAACACTTTAGAGCCCCAGAAGCCCTATTCCACTCCACAGAGCTGGCTCCCTGCTTCTCCCATACCCAAGCAGAAGACTGGATGTTTACTCTATAGAGAAGTGGTCAGAGGAACCCAGGGCTCGAGGACTCCAGGCACAGCTGGGCTTTGGGTAGTCACACTAACAGCAAGGGATGCATCCAAAGTCTGAACACTGAATGGCGACAACCTTATCAACAACCTTAACAACTTACTCCATTTGCCTCGAGAAATCAGGCAGCCAAATTGATGTAATTAAGGCAGGGCATTGGGATTTTCTTCTGGGGAAACTGGCCAGCCCCAAAAGAAAGACTTATAGGTGCTGAACATTAAGTGTCCCCAGGAAATGGTTCAGCCCAGTAATTCTGAAATGAAGGATGCCAGTTGACAGCCCTGACTACACACACTTTTTAGGGCTTTGTGGAGAGTTTCTAGTACAAAAGATAGGACAAAACAATCAAAGTAAGGAATTCAGAGATGAAAGAGACAGTGCACAAAGCTAAAGAAAACTTCCAGAAATTATGATTAATATCTTCAGACAGAAAATAGAAGATATTATTTCCATGGAATAAGAACTGTGTGCAATAAAAAAGGAACAAAAAAACCCTTGCTTTTGGAAACTAAAAAAATCATAGCAATTAAAAATTCAAGAAAAGTTTGGAAGACAAAGTTGATAAAATTTTCCAAAAAAGTGACTAAGAAGACCAAGAGATGGAAAAGAATAGATAAAAGAGAAGATTAAAGGGTCAGTAGAAGGGGCCAAATATCCAGAGAAGAAAAGTTTCAGAAAGAGATAGAAGGAAATAAGGGAGAAAACTGTCAAAGAAATAATTTAAAAAAATATTTTGCAGAAACAAAGACATGAGTTTCCAAGCCTGAGAAAAATCTCTTGAATGCCCAAGAGAATGAATGCCTTCCTCCCCAAAAAAGGGGGCAAAAATCTATGCACAGTATCATAAAATTTCTGAACATGTGGAAAAAAGGGAAGATTAGAAATGCTTCCCTTTATACTCAAAGGATATAATTGAAAGTCACTGGATTTCTGAATGATATCACTGGCAAGAAGACAGTGAAGCCGGACTTAAATTCTTCATTGTGGAAGTGGGCATAAAATTATGTTGTTTTGAGAATCAAATGAGAAAAACATGTAAAATGTTAGTATACCTGGCAATACATTGGTTATTATTAGTAGATGGTGAGTAACTTGAAGACAAGAATCATGCCTCACTCAGCTCTCTGACTTCCACAGTGCCAACCAACATACAAGGCTGGGCTTGTACTAGTACTCACTATATGTTTGCTGCATCCAGTGGGAAGCATGCAGTTGCAATGATGCGACTGATGGCCATAGAGAATTCCCGAAGAAGAGGTAAAAACTCTCCTTCCTGGTTTTATGTGGGAGACTAAGGGTCCCTGGGCTGGAGCTCTGTTTATTTTGTGTACAGTCCTTGCAGAAAAGTTCCATCATAGTCTCTGGTCAAAAGAATAGTGGGAGCTGGATTGGAAATCTCATCTTTGTGGAGCTTTGCGTACTGACAGTGACGCTGCACATGGAGTCTGCTAAGATTGTCCATTAGGGCTCCTGGAAGAAAAGTTTATATGCATTCACAAAGCAGATGGACTTAAGGAACAAATTATTTATATGTGTAATTTTAAATGACCCTTCCTTCCACTGTACACACATAGGATGATCAGTAATATTCAGTATCTTTCTGGCACTTCTAGTCAGTGTAAAAAGGGAGGAAAAAGCAATAAGCTATATATATTTGAATGGAAGAGATAACTTTTTTATTACATATGACATGAAAATTAACTATTTTTACTGAGTTAATAAAATAGCCATTTTATCGCAGATGAGATGAAAAACGTTTAGAAATAAAAAGATTTTAGTAATTTTAAGATTAATATGTGAAAACTAACAGCATTCCCTTATACCAGAAATAACTTGTTAGAAAATATAATAAGAAAATTCTAACCCATAATAGAAAATACTTGGGAATAATAAATAAATAAAAATAGGGGCCGGCCCAATGGCATAGCGGTTAAGTTTGCGCACTGTATTTCGGCGGCCCGGGGTTTCACAGGTTCAGATCCCGGGCGCGTACAGATGCACCGCTTGTCAAGCCATGCTGTGCCGGCGTCCCATATAAAGTAGAGGAAGATGGGCACGGATGTTAGCCCAGGGCCAGTCTTCCTCACCAAAAACAGGAGGATTGGCAACGGATGTTAGCTCAGGGTGGGTCTTCCTCACACACACACACACAGACACACAAAATAACAATAAATAAAAATAAACAGTAAAGACCAGTAGGCTTTCAATTTGATGTAAGCTGCTCCCTTTACTGTTAAACCATAAACGCCCCTGCTGTGGATGGCTGCTCATTGGTATCAAGCCTTGGTAGCTCTCAAAATCCCACTTCAGAGAGGAGCAAGCTTGATGTAGAGAACATATCTGGAGGGAGATTGGCTAGATTTGAAGTCCAGCTTCAAGATGTAATAGGCAAATCACTGGCAAGCTCTGCCCCTAATTGTCTCATCTGTTAAATGGGGTTAATAATGATATTATCTAATAGGGTTGTTTTGAGTATTAAATGAGCTAATTTATATACAAAAAAATTATCTACATTATATTAATACATACAACAGTGTCTGGCACGTTGTAGTTGCCACAAAAATGTGAGCTCCGTTAGGATTATCACTGTGTATCCTGCTTGATGTCATCTACCGTGTGTTCCTACAGACCTTAGTTCCCACTTAAGGCACTCCCTCAACAGTTATAATGAAGTTAATCTCATTTCCATCTTCTTCCAAAATGTTGTAAACAGGGAGATGGTAGATGTGTGCACAGTAAAGATGGATCAGACTCTAAGATTCAGGGGACTTAGTCGTGTTCTCCTGAATGTGCGTTCCATCTTCCTACCTCACAGAGCTCCATGAAGAAAAGTATGAAACCTCCCTGATGGCTTTATAAAACTATAAAACCTTTCTAATGGAGAGACATGCTATGGCCCAGATGAGATTCAATATCATAGATATGTCAATTCTTCCCAAACTATTTTATACATTTAATGCCAGTGTCGTAAATGCTGCCACCCTTTTTTGCTAACTTAGCAAGCTAATTTTAATTTTAATTGATTGGAAGACTAGATGCCAGAAAAGCCAAAAAAAAAAAAAAAAATTAAAAAGTGAAAGAAGAAGAATGATGGTCTTTGCTTTACTATAAATCTAATCAAACAATGAAACTCTAGTGCTGGAAGCAGTCTAGTGCTGGTATCCAGCATGCTACCCGATATGGTGGCCACTAGCTACATGTAGCTATTTACACGTAAATTAATTAAAACTAAATAAGATGAAAAACTTAGTTTTTAGCCTCATCACATTTCAAGTGCTCAGTAGCTGCATGTGGCTACCACATTGGACAGCACAGATATAGTACATTTCCATTATCACAAAGAGTTCTATTGGACAGTGCAACTCCAAAAACAGATGTATGATAATCTAGTACAGGATAAAGGTGGCAATACAAATAAATGGGTAAAAGTGGATTTTTTTTATAATTTAGGGGGGGTAGTTATTGATAATTTTGGAAAAATTTTTTGAATGATAGCACCACTTCAGAGTATAAACATAAATTTCAGATACTTTAATAAAGAATAAAAAAGAATAAAAGAATAAAAAAGTTAAGTATTAGAGGAGGAACAGGAGACCATTTAAAAATTTTATGATTAAAAAAGTCTCTTAAATAATAATAAAATATTCTGAAGCCACAAAGAAAAATACAAGTAAGACTACATTAAAAAGAAAAACTTTTATGTTAAAGGAATATAAAGAAAATAAATGATAGATGACAACTGGGAAAAATTTACAACCTAACTGACAAAAAAAGGGCTACTTAAAGAACTCTTGAAGATTAATTTAAAAGAAAGGTAAAACTTCAATAGGAAAATGAGTAAAGTGCATTAAAAGTCAGTTTGAAGAAGAAAGAATGCCATGACCACTCAACATGAGTGGATAATCAATTTCTCTAGTAAAAAATTGCAATTAAAACAACATTGAGATATGATTTTTTTATCCGTCGTACTGTCATAGTTTAAGAGCCGACACAAGGCTTTCTCCACACTGTTGAGTGGGATAGAGATGAGCACCATGATTGGCAATAAATTTGACAAGATTATAAAACTTTCAAATTTGCCTACTTGTTGACCCAATTCCATTTCACACAAGGATGTACTTGTATGTAAAAGGTTAATTCAGGATTATTTATAATTTACTCCAAATGGAAACAGTATAAATGTCTAATAGGGAATTGGTTGAATTAGTTATGGCATATATGCATATATATAGTTTATATATATATGTGTATATATTTACATACGTACATACATAAAAATACTATACAGCCATGAATAGAATGAGGTAGCTCTGTGTATTCCTAAATTTAAAAATGCCCTCAATGTACATTGAAGTAAAAAGAAAGAGTATTACTTATAAATAAATATTATGCATTTTACAAATGTATAATATAATTAAATAATTTACTTACAAATTACTTATAAATAAAACAAAGGATATACAGAGTATTACACAAATTTTGTTAAAATGTTTGTATACACACATACACATACACACTCTCTCAAACATGTACGGTTTTTACATGCTTAGAGATAAGTCTGGAAGACTTACAACCGAACTATTTATAACATACTATTTTAAACATAAAAATATCCATGTAGTACAACAAGAGAGTAGAGTTACTAGATGCAAAGAAAAACATCTGGGTAACATGGGAAAGAGGGTTTAAGTTTTCAGAAAATAGTTTACACTGGTCAAGCAGAGGTAAGTATTAAATAGCAGATGGATAAAACCCCCGGAGGTCCACATGGAGGCTCAATGAATTCTAACTTGGGGGAGGCAGGACAGGAGAAGGGGTCACAGAGGATATTTGAGTTGATCCTGAAAAGAAGAATAGGACTTTATTGTTCCTCCTTTTTCACATTAAAGAACCAAAGCACTAGAGCATTTTCTGAAACCCCTAGCCCAAAGCTGGCACACAGAGTGCTCAAGAATAAAAGTGGGCATTCTAGGTTGGTGGAACAAAATTTGCAAGACTGGGGGTGTGAACGTTATGGCTTGCTTGGAGGAAATGTATTGGGTGCCTCGTGCCTGGGATTTGTATGAAAGGCTGGGAGGCAGGAGACGATGGAGAAGAGGAAGGACAATAGGAGGGTTTTGAAAATTGCTTGGAGTCAGAATATACAGAGCATTATGTTGCTTGCTAATGAGTTTAGACTGCATCCTCTGAGTGAGGAAGAGCTGGTCAAGGGTTTTGAGGGTGATGAAGTAGATGATCAAGCACGTATTCTAGAAAGATAATTTTGGTGGCAGGATGAAGGATGACTTGGAGAAGGAGGAGACTAGAAACTCCTTAGGGTGTTATTGTGAGTGTGACACGACGTGATCCAGAACCAGGGTATTGCCAGTGGAATGTAAAGCGGAGGTCAGACAGGAGAAAACCCACAGAGGTAGTAGCTGCAGAAGATGCCAATGTATTCCATCCTCCTCACGGCATGTTTTGGCTACTCTCAAGATATTTCACACCATCCTTTCCTATCATGGCTTTTGCCCCTTGCCCTTCTGCCAGGCTTCTCTTTTATGAGCTGCCTGGCAGCCATTGAGGTTAATATGGCTTTTTGAAATACCACAAGGCTTGGACACACTATTGAATAAAACATTTATTAGTGAGGTGTCCCCTTCTAAAACATTTAGATCCTTTTTAGCCAGAGAAAGTTAAATATCTAAATGTAGAATATAAATATGACTATAGTTCGCTGTAACTGTAAAGAGTATGAAACAATTTACCTAATGGTTTAGGGCAGGTTTAATAGAAATTCATTGCTGTCCAACTCAGACATTTGACCAGTATTGTCCTTCCCTTTTCAAATAAAGGAAACAGAGGTGTACCAACGAGAGCACCGAAGGCTAAGTGACTGACCAGCTTCTTGTAGGCAGCACTGCTCCAGGAATCACACAGGGATAGATTTCTCTTCCTCTAGATTCTCTGTGCTGACTTGTAAATTTTGTTGCTAAGGAATCTGGCCAGGATGCTTGTATCTAAAAATGAATGTACATGGGAAGAGAAATTGAAGATTGCCTGGATGTGGGTCATTTTCCTCTCTGGGAACCACCAGATCTTTAGCCCTTTAATAGGAAACCACCACGTCAGTAGTTCACACTGTAGTGACTGATTCCATGGTTATTGTGTTTATAGAGAGCCTTCCTTGTTCACAATGCTGGGCTGGTGCCTTGTGAGGGAAGCCAAGAGACTTGAGACTCAGTCTGCGCCCACACGGAACTTGCAGTTTAGAAGATGAAACAAGACTAACAAATGCGGAGCAGTTAACTCAATGTGAAACTGTCAGAGGAGTGGCTCTCCATGTGTTTTCCACAGTACTAAAGGCATTGGGCTATATCAGAGATGACATAGTCTTTAGTCTACATTTGGTTCTTGGGCTACCTGAGAAGCCCTGTCTTCTCACAATGGATTGCTGAGCCAGTGTGTCACTGACCCTGGGTTGGAACTGCTGAATGAGAGAATGCCTTGCATGGTCCAAAGTTGCATTAACCTTAAGGCGTTCAGAAGATGGAAAGGTTGATACAGCCCAAGAAGCCTTCAGTGCAGAGGTGGCATTGAAGAATGGATGTGTCTTAATAGGCAGGATCTGAGGAATTTCACATTCTCTTCTCTTCTCTTTCAGGTCCAGGAATACAAATGCTGATGTGGTGCTATTCAGGTCCTTAAAACAAAGCAAAATTCTGAGTGGAGAAGAACACTTCAATAATATGTCTCAACAAACATATACAGAGAAACTGCTTTGTGACAGCTGCTGAGCCAAGCAGAGGGGAAACAAAGATGAGAAAGACATGACTCCTGCCCTGGAAAAGCTTCTTGGCTGAAAGAGGAAAAAGCATCTTTATATTTCCTGCAACTCTTGGAAGACAACAACGTCCTGTACATTTGGCCAAAGGTAGGCTGTTTTCTCCATTCAGGTGAAACTGGAGGAAAACACATGGAATCTCAGTTAACCAATAATTCAAGGCAGTTAATTCCTCCATGTGCTTGTTATCCGTCTGAGTCTCCTTGGAAAGTCTTGAACTTGCAAATGACTTTCAGGTTGTTTATTTTGCTGACTTCAGTGACTCTGGGCTTGATACTCTAGATTCTAAGAATGTTCATTTTTCTTCTTTCCAAAACTTAATTTTCCCACTATCCACTAAAGAACAAGAATGTTATTTTAATGCAATAATCATTAAGCCTGAAGAACAATGGTGCGAATATTTATTGATGCTTTGAATTACTTACATTTTTAAAATGGAAAAAATACTTAAATTCATTTGAATGCTTAATATTTACATATTTAAAGGGATCCAGAATTACTATTATATTTCTAGTTATGGTGATGAAAAACATTGTTATGATGATTTGTTTAATTTCTATTCATAATTCAGTCATACTATAATTCTAAAGTCACATTCATCATCTTCCCTGTATGCTTTTCCCCCCAGTCTATTTCTCCTCCCGCTTTCTACCTCATCACTCCTCAAGGCATGAAATACCCTCCCTCTAATCAGCAAGAATCTGAACACTGGGGGCCTCTTTAGCTCCTCCCCTTCTTTATATCTAGTCATCGGTCAAATCATATCCTGCCATGTTGTCTCCTGCAAATCTATTCTCTTCTATTACCTCAGTAATGAAACCAGTTTTTAATTGGTTGTACGGCTGTGCAAAATAAAGACTACATATCTCAGTATTTCCTTACAGCTAGATGTGTTTCTGTGTCTTAGTTCTGACAAAAAGCTGTAAGTGGAAGTGCTGTGCAGCAATTTCTAGGGAGTTTCTTAAAAGACAATATGTGTTCAGACTGAAAAGCTTCTGCAAGACAAAGGAAACCACAAACAAAATGAAAAGACAGCCCACCAACTGGGAGAAAATATTTGCATATTTGCATATATCTGACAAATAATTTCCAGAATATGTAGAGAACTCATACAACTCAACAACAAAAAAACAAAAAACAACCCAAACAAAAAGTAGGCAGAGGATATGAACACACATTTTTCCAAAGAAGATATATAGATGGCCAACAGGCACATGAAAAGATGTTCAATATCACTAATTATTAGGGAAATGCAAATCAAAACTACAATGAGATATCACCTTACACCTGTCAGAATGGCTATAATTAACAAGACAAAAAATAACAAATGTTGGAGAGGATGTGGGGAAAAGGGACCCCTCATACACTGCTGGTGGGAATGCAAACTGGTGCAGTCATTATGGAAAACAGTGTGGAGATTTCTCAAACAATGAAAAATAGAAATACTATATGGTCCAGCTATCCCACTACTGGACATTCATCCAAGGAATGTGAAATCAACAATACAAAGAGATTTATGCACCCCTATGTTCACTGCAGCATTATTCACAATAGTCAAGATGTAGAAGCAACCCAAGATGCCTATCAACTAATGAATGGATAAAGAAGATGTTATATATATATACATATACACACACACATAATGGAATACTACTCAGCCATAAAAAAGACAAAATTGTCCCATTTGCAACAACATGGATGGACCTTGAGGGTAGTATGTTAAGCAAAATAAGTTGGACAGAGAAAGACAAACACCATATGATTTCACTCATGTGTGGAAGATAAACAAACACATGGATAAGGAGAACAGATTAGTGGTTACCAGAGGAGAAGGGGGTGGGTGGTAGGCGAAAGGGGTAAAGCAGCGCATATGTATGGTGACAGATAAAAACTAGACTATTGGTGGTGAGCATGATGCAGTCTATACAGAAACTGATATATAATAATGTACACCTGAAGTTACACAGTGTTGTAAACCAATATGACCTCAATAAAATAATTAACAGAAAAAAAAGACATATGTTTGCCATTTGCTGTATACTTTGTTGTCCCTTCCTACGGTGTGCTCCTTGGCTGGAGCTCAAGCAGCCATTTTGAAACATGAGGCAACATAGTAAGAATAATGAAGCAGCAAGATAGGAGAGTGGTGGCCTGCCAATGTGGAGCTGCCCTCCAAGCCTCAGACTGTTTAACTCTGAATTTCCTTCACACGAGAAAAAAATGAATTTCTGTCTTTTTTAAAAAACCACTGTTTTGGGTTCTTTTTTACATAAGTCAAGTCTAATCCTGATTAATACAATTCCTTATGCTTCTGTCCCATTGTTACAATTCTCACTATTGTTATCGATCTCACAGGAGACTAAAAAGCAATATAATGTAGTCCACATAGTGAAAGGTTTAGCTGCAGGCTGTGGAATAATTCTTGTTTTATTTTTTGCTCTGTATCTTGCTTTACGTCTCTGTGCCTCAGTTTCCTCATTGTTAAATGGGGAACTCATAAGTTTATTGTTAGGAATAAATGAGATAGCACCTATGAAAAACTCATATGCATAGTGTCCAGTAGTTAGTGCTTCATAAAGGATATCTTCCCTTGACATTATCATCTTGTTTAGTTTGACCTAAGGGACAGATCTTAGAACAAATGCCATTGGACGCAATATACTGATTCAATGATTTACTAAATAGTAACCTGCCATTCAGACTCTTCTTAGCTCAATCATTTTTGTGTTTATGCGAATATTTTATATTTGGCATATTTATATTTACATTTAAACTCAAGGTGCCCAAATTTATAGGCCTTATTAAATCGCAGACTTGCAGTGACCAGGCTGTACAGGTTGGTGTGGTCTATTTCTCAAAATATTTTTCTGCTATAATCTTTTATACTGTCTTCTTTGGCAGTGAAGACTCTTGTGCCCAGATCTTCTATTATCTTTTATAATATTTACCACAGCTGGAGATTTATCCTGCTTTTTTTTTGCCATAGATTTTCCTTATGCAAACATAAGCCCGTGAACCAGGACATTTTTCAGTCAATTGCAGCAACCAAGTTATTTTCGGATTAAAACTCAGACATTCAGTCCAGCGCTTATGCCAAATCTCACAGTCCGTTTTTTTTTTTTGAGGATTCTTTAAAAATTAATGAAAAATTGATTTAATATATTTATACCAACAGTGTTCATGACCTGGCTGAAATCTGCACTGTTTTTGAATAGTCTTATTCTTAACAGAAAAATGTTTTTTATTTTGGGATCAGCTATCACTCAGTACTACAATTATTGATGCCTAGTCTATAACTGTGACCCAAAAACTGTAGCAGATTTCACCATTATTCTAGTCTAAGTGCTGTGCTTTTCTGCTTTTCTCATATTGCTTCTTAAACCCTCCTACACATCACTGCGCAGAACTGGATCAAGTCATTCTCTTGCTTAAAATCTTTGGTTCACATAGCTCTTTTCTCTCTATTATATTCTCTATTATTCCAGACAAATGCCATCAACTCCATGAAACCTGATACCTGCAGCCAAAAGTGATATTTCACTCTTCCCTCTTCCCTTAGCAAAACCCCTCAAAATCCTATTTTTAAATGAGTGATTATATTTTGCCTCAAATTGTTCAACTTTCTTCTTCATGATTGCCAAAACTGAACAGGAGTGGGCTACGCTCCCCTTGGCCTCTGCCATGTTGAATTTTTTTTCCCCCAAAGTCTTAAGGAGGGTGGTGAGGCAGGATATTAGAAAGCCAGGACCCAAAGATATGGGCAGAGGCAAAATTCATGAACAACATTGGAGAAGTCAGAAAGAGAAATTGAAACTGGAATTGACCCAACGTTTGTATCATGTTGGGTTAATGACCAAGTGAGTCAGAAACAAGCAAAGCTGAAAGACGTTGATAGTGGGTCTTGGGAAATCACTTTGATTTCTAGCCAAAGTTCATGGCTTTCTGTTTCGTGGTGGCAGCACCAGCGGAAGGCGGATGACAGAACTGCTGCATGAGAGAAGTAGAAGTAGAAATACAATAGCACCAATGAGCTCTGCACCTTTAAACGGCCTTAAAAAGTATTTTTCCTTTTTTTTTTTTTTTACAGCAGGGTGGGTGGTATGACATTATTAGAAGGAGAGGCAGATGGTGTCACTAATTTGGATTGTCTCCCAAATGGTGCCTCTCGGCTCTGCTCCTTGGGTTCTGGATCACATTCTGTGTGTCTTGGGTGGCCAGCAGCCTCTTCAGCAACGATGAGATAGAAGTGGGCTGAGCGGTGGGCTAGAGGTGGAAGCCCTTGTTGCTATGGAAGCGTGGAAATATGCAGGATAACATCCTGAAGGTGGGACTTCAGCCAAGCTAATTATTCATACTTCTGCACACCGCAAGTTCTGGATGTCCTTGCAAAGTTACGCTGTGCATCAAATTGGGGAATTTTCATGGGCCAGCTGTGGGTTTCTGTGAAGGCAAGGCTGAAAGCCCTGTGGTGTTTTTATTTTTTTGCTGGGAAAGATTTGCCCTGAGCTAACATCTGTTGCCAATCTTCCTCTTTTTTTTTTTCCTCCCCAAAGCCCCAGTAGATAGTTATATATTCTAGTAGTAGGTCCTTCTAGTTCTTCTATGTGAGCTGCCACCACAGCACGGCTACTGACAGATGAGTGGTGTGGTTCTGCGCCCGGGAACCGAACCTGGGCCACTGAAGTGGAGCGTGCTGAACTTTAACTGCTAGGCCATCAGGGCTGGCTCTTACCTCTTGGGACCTTGTATTTTCTCCATCAGTGTTGCAGTCTCCTGGGGCTCCTGTATTGTAGCGGTAGTGTGTGAGTGTGTGTGTGTGTGTATGCATGTGTGTAACTCTTTCAACAGAGAATTCAAAACAATTTGGATACTCTCCCCATAGTTCTTCCTCATCTCTTACCAAGACTCTTGTAATAGTTTTCTGACTGATATACTCCTAGCTCTAGTCTTACATCCCTGCAATTCTTTATCTGCACAACTGGGAAATCTTTGCAAAGCACAAAGCTAATGGTTCTTCATTGCCTAAAGTAATTTGGGTGCATCTCTAAAGGTGACATTCACCTACACATCCTGTGAAAAGCAGTCTTTTATTGTGAAGGGCTGTGTAGGAGAGATAGACTATGTATGTAGATCATGTGCCAGTACAGGATAAGGCTAATATTGCTTGGTGAAGGACATGGCCCTCCATGCCCTGGCTCCTCACTGCATCTCTATCTTACACTCCTATAATCCTTTGCTGTAGTCATGCCCCTCTGCATGCAGTTTACTCACACTCCAGATTGTATCTTTTCCATGTGCCTTGCTCACATTACTGCCTCTGCCTGAAGGTCTTCCTAAATCTACCCCATTGAAAGACTTATCCTTCCAGACTCTATCCAAATGTTATGTTCTTAGTAACTTTCAAACTCTTTTTAATGAGTTAATTAACTACTCTCTTCTCTCTGTTTTAATATTCAATGTATATATTAATTTTTATCATAGCATTTATTTTAATACAAATGTTTTATTTATTAAGTAAATAAATGTTTCATCATTTATTAAGTAAATAAAAACCCCATATGATTATTGTTTATGCAGACAATATGCATTTGGATTTAGTAAATATTTACCTTTTTTTCAAGTTGCCTTTTCTTTCTCTTAGCAGGTCCAGTCTTTCATTTGGGATCATTTTCCTTCTAACTGAAAAGCTCCCTTTTACTAGATTCTGTAGCACAGCCTGCTGGTGATAAATTCTCTTACTTTTTACTTGTCTGAAATATTTTAAATTTCATCTTCGTTCATTTATTTCTGTGTATAGAAGTCCATGTTGGAAGTTGTTTTCTTTTAGCACTTTGTGGCTTCTATTGTTTTTGTTTAGAAGTCAACCCTCAGGAGTGAATTGCTGCTCCTTTATGGTAATATGTCAACATTTTTGTGTGGATGCTTTTAAGATTTCCTTTTTTGTGTTTGAATTACAGCAGTTTTTACACCTACATGTGCTTCTCTTTGTATTGATATAATTTGTGCTTTGTTAGGTTTCTTGAAACTGTGACTTGATTTTTTTTATTGTTTCTTTCCAATTTTTCCTCTCTTTTTTTATGGGAATTCAGTGCATATTGTTAGACTTTTGCACTGTAACCTTTATGTCTCTTACATTATTTTTCTGTTCTTTTTCTTAATGTTTCTAACTATATATTTTTCTGACCTATTTTCCACTTCACTTATTCTCCTTTCAACCGTGTCTAATCTACTAGAAAATTTATTAATTATTATTACTGTTTTTTTAAATCCTAGAATTTCTATTTGGCTTTTATTTATTAGTTCCAGTTTACTACAAAACATCCTTAGTTTTGTCTTTTATCTTCTTGACTATGGTAACTATATTTAAATTCTTTACCTTACAGCTATATTGTTTGGATATCTGTGAGTGTTTCTATTCTCTGTCTATGTTTCTCCTGGTTTGCAGTCACATTGCTGTGTTTACTCACAGGCCAGGCTATTTTTGATTGAATCCTGGATGTTGTATCTAAATTTTTTTAATAATTTTAAAATCTAGGATGATGTTATCATCTTCCAGAAATAATTTGTATTTGTTTCTGAAAGGATGCTTTAGCAACCTGAATCTCAGCTGCTCTTCTAGAATTGGCAGATGTCTCTGGTAGAAATGTGGTCTCAAATGCCAAGCTCGACAACCTCGGTTTATTTTTTCTGCCAGATAGGCTTCACTGACTTAGTACTCTGATGCCTTCTACCATAATTTCCATCCAGCATTTCTAGTTATACTCAGTGAGAGGGTTGGTCTACCATTACCAGAAGTGCAATTATGAATAATTAATTTTAATACACTGAAAACATTGCATTAAATCCTTAAAAGTGAAAAACAATCTTCTCTTGTTACTGGTGGAGAGGCAACATGAGGAAACATTTGTGGATTATTCCCAGCTCCACTCTTAACCAAATCATTTACCAATAATTTATAGAGGTATACATGAATAGGGGTTATTATATCCTTCCATCCTCTTAAGTGCTCTCTTCTTGCTATATATGTTTTTTTCTGAGAACTATATCTCTAATCCTAATAATAATAAAAAAAGTTTTTGATTACTTATTGCTGACATTTCTGTCTCAAAGTAATATTTGTGACTTAAGGTGTTCTCCTTAGGCACTCAGTACTAGAATTGAAGGAGGATGCTTTGGCTAAGATTCATGTAGGCACATGATGTTATTTAACACACTCTTCTAGAGCTCATCTCTCTACTCTGGGAAGACAAGCCATTTAACTGTCAAGGAGTTCTCAGAGGAAAGGCTCTAGCCTTCCCCTGATTTGCTAGGCATGACCTTGAATATGATTGGGGTTTAGAAATATATAGACATGGTTGAGGGATTGGAATGGCCCCCCCAAAAGTGATATTGCAAGGAGAGGCAATACAGTTCTTGAGAGAAAAGTTATATGAGTGTTCAAAAATCATAATAGAGTGGACCAGAATGAACATGATTCCAAGTGTAGTGCAAGGCTGCACTCTCAGATTGCTGTACCCCCTGGTAGGTATGATAAAGAGATCCTGGTGGACAGGCATCCATGTATATCTGCTGTGGGCTTCTGCCTTTTTAAGGCTGAACATCTGAAGAAGGTGTTTCATTTTGACTGAGAGCCAGGTGAAAACTGGAGACAGGGCAGCAAGATGGTGGAAAGCCCAAGGCATTAGCATTGGGAAGCAAAGATAATTTACTCCCTGAGGGACATTAGTGGTTCAAGGTAGACCATAGCCTGTGACAGAGAGAGACATTGCACAGTGACTTGAGATGAGTAGAGAAATGTCCTTCTTGGACAATGGAGAGAAACACAGGGAGAATTTTAGTCAAAAGAGAGGGACGATAGAGCCACAGTACAAGAATTTGCATTCTGTGTGAGATACTGCCCTTCTCACATATTGGGGACTGATATGGAGTGAATGTTTCTGTCCCTCCAAAATTCATATGTTGAAACTCTACTCCTTAGTGTGGTCGTGTTAGGAGGTAGGGCCTTTAGGAGGTAATTAGGATTATATGAAGTCACGAGGGTGGAGCCCCCATGAATGGGATTAGGTCCTTTCTAAGAGTCATGGGAGAGTTTGCTTCCTCCCTCTGCTTTCTGCCATGTGAGGATACAATGAGAAGTCAGGAGTCTGCAACCCGGAAGAGGCTGTCACCAGAACCCGACCATGCTGGCACCCTGATCTTGCACTTCCAGCCTCCACAACTGTGAGAAATAAATTCTGTTGATTATAAGCCATCCAATCTATGGTATTCTGTAATAGCAGCCCTAACTGACTAAGACAGGGACTCTTAGAGTAACATAAAAAAGAGGAAACAGAGGTTCTGTTACTTCAAAAGTAAAAATCCTCAATCCAGCTTTAAAGATTACTAAGGGTCTTTTATTAAAACCTTTGTGTGGGCAGAGCCTGGGGGACATTTGTATTTCACAGTTAAGCAGCCCTGAGGACATTCAGATCCAGGGGAGGGTAATCTTTGAAAAATCGAAACTTCTTGCAAACCAGGTAAGTGGTGATTTAAAATATCTGAATACTGGCCAAAGAAGCCTAAGCCTTTTGTAGTACAGGAGAATATTAAAAACATTTATCCTCTTGGAAAATACTTCAGCTTTAGCTCCAGCAAAAACATTGAATATAGGCAATTCACTATGCATTTTGTTTCGTCTTCCAAAACTAGCTTCTTTAATTTCCATGAACTGTTTTTCATTAGAGGAGATGATTGATATTTAGAATTTTCTCAAAGATGAGTAGCTATTACTCATTACTTAGATGCTATTTCTTCTGAGTAAAATACATATTGGGAAAAATTATTTTATGAACTGGGAAATTTATATAGTCCTTCTGGCAACAAATTACACAGGTGTTTATACATTCATTCTTTTTTCTCCGCTGGGTGTAAGGTCACAAGTGTTAAACGCCACTGGAATGGCTTATCTGAAGAGTCAAGGCACTGAGGTCCATTCAGGGAATATTCTTCCTGGGATGTGGTTGAAGGAAACTATTGGCTTTCTTGAGGCCTGTGTCTGACTTTCTCAAATCTTGCTTTCATTACCAGTGATGGAAAGAAAAATGTCCATATAGGACTCCACACAATTATAGTAAATTTGTAGGAGAAATTGAGAATTTCTCTTCTTTTACCACAGAAAGAAGGTATATTAGTACTGATAACCCAGAATGGTAAAAAACGTGCCTGAAACTTATAGTGTCTCAACCCTAGAGACAGAGGAGTCTGGTAATGATACAATCATGGCAGATTTAGGATGTAGAATTGAGGAGTTCACCAAGATGATGACAGCAGCTTCCTGGGGCCACAACACCCAAGGTGCCAGGAGCAGCAGGATGAGAAGCCAGCAAGAAAATGGCTGAAGAAGGGCAGTGTGGTGTCTTGTGGGGCTCTGGAGTTAGGCATGTAGGGCCGTAACTGTGCTGCTGCTTCATATAAGTTCTATCATTTTTGCAAAGCATTTTAATTTTTTAAGCCTTAATTCCTTCATTTGCAAAGTTGGTATAATATTAAGACTTTCTCTTTGTTGTATTACATAATGTATGCAAAGTGCTTGGTTTATTGTCTGGCACATATTAAACATTCAGATAATAGTGATAAAAACAACAACAACAATAATAAATAATCACGATTATTAACACAGAGACTTCCCTAAAATTTGATTTTTTAAATTTATTTATCTTTTTTGTGAGGAAGACTAGCCCTGAGCTAACATCCGTTGCCAATCCTCCTCCTTTTTTTCTGAGGAAGACTGGTCCTGGGCTAATATCCGTGCCCATCTTCCTCTACTTTATGTGGGACACCGCCACAGCATGGCTCGACAAGTGGTGCATCTGTCTGCGCCCCGGGATCCGAACCTGCAAAACCCCGGGCCGTGGAAGCGGAGCACACGAACTTAACCACTAGGCCACCAGGCCAGCCCCTAAAATTTGATTTTTTAAGAGGAAAAGAGGAATGTCAATCATCCTTGTTTAAGTACTTCAGGATAAAAAGTAAGTAGAAGGAAGAAATTGTATGAAAGGAGCCATTTTGGATGATGAGAACAATACTTCAATATCTACTAGATAATCTATGAGAAATAGTAAAATACATCAGAATATTTTGATGGGATCTAGAGGCAGAGATAGAATCTGTGAACTTTTACTTCTCGCGGATAATTAGTGTCCTGGGAGGAAGATCATAGTGATAAAGATAAAGAACTGAAAGATTGTTACGAAGAAGTACCTAGGGACGTGCAAAATTATTCCACTGTTCCAAATCAGAATTGGGGGATGCACAAAATGACCCCCGGCAAAAATAGATGGTCTGAAAATTCACTATGAAAGGACAAAATTTCCTAAAAGAAGCTAAGAAGTAACATTCTTGAAGATTTTTTTTCTTGATGTAGCTATATTTGTAAATGTAGTAGTTTCAAATTTTGCATAAACTGAGCAAAAAAATGTATCTAATAACAAATGTTTGCACTAGGGATGCTAGGGCTTGGACTCTCAATGCAGAACAAGACACAGCGTCTGCTCTGCAGCAGCGCATAGAACATAAGTCATTGTACACCCAGCAGTGCGTTGCTGTGGAGCTCTATTTGTCTGATAAAACCATAAATGTAGCCAGACTAGAAATGCCATTTTCATGCCTGGAAACACAATCTAACTTCATACTAATTTGGAAGTTTATATGTTATCTGTTCTCTGATTCGGAAGTTTGTCAAAAAGCAATGCAATTCTGATCTGACCCTATATTAAAGGTATGAGAGCATCCATCTGAAACCATTTTTATTATTTTCATCATATGACATGGAATAAAATGTCTGATAACAGAAGACGCCACATAGATATGTGGTCATTTTGCTTAAAAGACCATCTGCCTACCTCTGTACAACATGGTTGAAGAAGCATAAAATGAAGACCCAAATCCCTTTATACTCTTGAAGACCAGATGCTGGATGCATGGCTGATAGCGGGGTGAAATCCTCCCCAGTGCCTATCCAGGGAGTAGGCATTAGGTGATAGGCAAAAGAACCAGCTGTCAGGAATCTGAAGCACCATAGCATTTTAGAATTTCCTCATTAAAATTCAGCATGAAGCTGACAATTTGAGATTAGTAATTTTATGAGAGACCTTAGAAAAATAATGACACTGTAGAACAGGCAAAATGTAGCTATTTGGTATATTATACTGGCTTAGCCAGCTCTTTAAAAATGCTATATTCGTGGGGCCGGCCCGGTGGCGCAGCGGTTTAGTCCGCGCTTGGCAGCCCGGGTTTCACGAGTTCGGATCCCGGGCGCCCGCCGACGCACTGCCTGTCAGCCACGCCGTGGCGGCGTCCCATATAAAGTGGAGGAAGATGGGCACGGATGTTAGCCCAGGGCCAGTCTTCCTCAGCAAAAAGAGGAGGATTGGCAACGGAGGTTAGCTCAGGGCTGGTCTTCCTCACCAAAAAAAAAAAAAGAAAAAAAAATGCTATATTCGTGAATTTTGGAATAATCTGAATACTTTTTTCTTGGGAAATCATGAACTTGGTGGTAAACATGATGCAGTGGACGAGGAACTCAAGTGTAAGCCATTTTAATCCTGCCTCCGGATAGGGAGTGCTGTGTAAACCTGGGAACTGGGGAAAGGAAAAGTGTCCCAAAGCACTTCCTCCCAAGGCACAAGAATTTTATAATGCTTGCCAGGGTATTGGGTGCAAAGAAAATTAATAACAATGATTCTTTTTCAGAGACAAGCCTTTCACTTTTGCCCAAGTATTTTACTATGCTGTCTGATTAGAGAGAATATGAGAAATGAGCCTCTCTGATTATCATTTTTGGCTAAAAGTCTTGGCTGGCTACTGGGACAATCTGTTATTGCTGGCTACTGCTCTGGGGGTGAGTTAACGCCAGCCATTCCGATGCTCACTGAAATCTATATTTGCGTGGAATGGTGGTTTTCAGCTTCCAGTGATCAGCTTGCCATTCTTTGCAGCACAAGCAAAAAGACCACTTTTGTGCCCTTTGGCCTTGCTGGAGTTTTGGGCCCACAACCCACATTTTCTGGATCTCCTCAAGCTCATTAGTCAGTTTACAGCCATCTGTCTTTGTACCATTAACCCACTCTACTGGACACCATACTGTTGTTTCCTGTGTCTGTTCTGGTAAATTATGCGCAACCTGAGGTATTCTAATGACATACTGTTCTAATGGCAGCTCTGTCAGAAGGGATCTGGGTGGAGAATCCCTCTGTGAGAATCTCAACCTGTGGCAAAGTTTGGCTGTCAGGAGATGAAAATGGGGATATAATAAGGGCAATCGTTGTTTCTGCTATAAGAGCAGTGAGACAATGGAAAAGTCCCATTCTTGACTGGCCAGTGGATAAGGCTAGAATACAGGGAAGAATAAGAGAAAATCAAATGGAGACTAAAGCAAGTTTCTGGCCTTGGTGGAAAAATATAGCATAAAGCGGAGTGATACCATGCAAACAGCAGTAGGAGGGTAAGTTTCCTCTTTTCCTTTTCTCTAATGTTCCATCCATGCCACATCATGGATGCTCTCCCTAAATTCTGCTCGTGCTGCTTGGAGAGGATAGAGACAAACAGATAAAACCAGCTTGTGGTTCCTTGGAAGACATACAACTAAGGAAGCAGAGCTAGCATCCATCATAAGGAGAGAAGGCAGGAGTCTGGGAGCAGAGCTAAAATGGATTTTTCTGCTGCCTCTCCAAATTCTACGGAAGAATTTTAAGAAATGCCGGGACGTAAGAGTACTTCAGGATACTGCATGCTGTCTCAAGAAAGAAAGAGACAGTGGTTGTATGTGAAGTAAGGAAGAGATGTATCCTCTCTCCTCTTTATTTGTTTATTCAATTTTTTGCGTAAGTATGGATTCATGGATATTTATTTTATTCCATGAGTTTTAATCCAATTTTCTCATTATTTTTTTTGGTGAGGAAGATTAGTCCTGAGCTAACATCTGTTTGCCAATCCTCCTCTTTTTGCTGAGGAAAACTGGCTCTGGGATAACATCTATGCCCACCTTCCTCTATTTTATATGTGGGACACCTGCCACAGCATGGCTTGATAAGCGGTGCATAGGTCCGCGCCCGGAATCAGAACCTGTGAACCCTGGGCCACCAAATTGGAATGTGCGATCTTAACCACTACACCACCGGGCCTGGCCCCTCATTATTTTTTTTATTGCTCAAATTTTTCTATTTTGGCCATAGGAGCCCCTTCAGGTTGCTTTTTGTATGTAGGCTTATATTTTCCCTGCCCCAGCCTGGAACTTACCCCTTCTCTAAGGATCCCTGGTTTCCTTTATTCGAGAATGGTGTTTAGAAACCAACCAATTTGAGAGTTAGGTATGTTAATTGTTATAAGGGTATCATTGGTTCTAGGCCCTTTCAGTGGGCAAAACTAGGAAATAGATGTGTATATACTCACTCATAAGTATACATGCATCTATATTTCTGTATCTATCTGTATAAATATTAACATTCATAAGTTTATACTGATACCTCTCATTCCAACCCAACACTATAGGGTCCTTCCCCCTTTTCTTATTTGTAACTTCCTCCCCTGACAGTAGGAAACTTTGCTCCATTATTGACAATATATTTACTTATTTGTTCAATCCTAGTACACATATAAGGTAGTTTCAGAATTGCTAACTCATGCCTCTGTGAGAAACACATTTACTAACTAGATTACAGTATTTGTGTATAGATCCTTTTGTCTTTAGGATCTAGGCTTATTTTGATAATATATTTTTTTCCTCTCATATTTAGTTTTCAAGGTGACCTTCTCCAATATCAGCTATAGTGAGATAATTATCACTCAGATAGATTGCTGGTGGTACAGGTTATCACTGGAGCACAGCAGTGTGTGAACTGTCTGCAGATAACAAAGATAGTTGTGATCTGAAAGAAAAAAATGTCACCTAAGTTTGCTTATTTCATAATTGGAAGTAGACACTTCGGTATAACTTCACCATGTTTCCTAGTATCAGCTCAAAAATCAATATTTCTATGAACTCTCAGAGCAACATATTAAATTAGGAGAGAAAGCACATACCATCACAGACATTTTAGGTTTCAATTATAGAATTAATAAATCAAAATGATCAAAAGTTCACTGTAACTAGCCTTATGAACAGAACTCAGCTCCCTGGGAGGATTTCAAAATTGAGGATACTAATCTATATTTTGTCTCTGTATATCTACATTGTATCTCTATATTTATATTACATGGTATCTTCCTATAAGTTATTTGTACAATATATAACCTCTAAGGCTGATTTTTTTCTAAGATCATAGGAAGTGGTAATTTTTTCAAATCCAAAGGATACACAGGCAATTCTTAAAATTCTGTCAGAAAATTAAAATAATGATATTTTTATCTATTAATATAGGAAAAATTAAACAATGACAATGAATACTGGTAATTCATTTGTTCAAAGTGTATTAATTGAGTCCCTACTATATGCTAGGTGCTGAGAAAACAGTCGTAATTAAAACAGACAAAAATCTCTGTCTTCACGGAACTCATGTTCCAATGGGAAAAAGATGAAATAAGTATAGTCGTCCCTTGGTATCCATGGGGGATTGGTTCCAGGACCCCTGCAGATACCAAAATCCTCGGATGCTTAAGTTCCTTGTATGAAATGGCATGGTATTTGCATATAACCTAGGCACATCCTCCTGTATACTTTAAATCATCTCTAGATTACTTATAATACCTAATACAATGCAAATACAATGTAAATAGTTGTTATACTGTATTGTTTAGGGAATAATGGCAAGGAAAACCATCTGTGCATATTCAGTACAGACACAAACATCACAGGCCTTTCAATTGCGGTTGTTTGAATCCGCGGATGCAGAACCTGCAGGTACAGAGGGCTGACTGCATGTTATGTTGTAGCCACAGATGGCAAATGATATGGAAAAAAGAAAGCAGGAAAGGTGGATAGGGAGTGTTAGGGCCTGGGGTGAATTATAAATTTAATTAGAATAGTCAGGGAAGGTATCATTGAAAAAGTGACAGTTGGGCAAAGACTTCGAAGGAGGGGAGAAAAGACTCTGGGGGAACAACTAGCATAAAGACCCCAAGGCAGAAATGTGTCTCAGGGAGCAGCACAGAGGTCAGGGTGGCTGAGTGGAGTGAATGAGAGGGGACTTTAAGAGATGAGGATGGAAAGGTAGTGAAGTGGGGTGCAGGGGAAAACAGTAAGCAGTAGACTGAGAGTGGAGTGTCTTGAAGCAGACATAAGGGCTATAGCTTTTATTTTATGAGCAAAGGCAAGCCACTGGAGGCCATTGATCAAATACAAGATGTGATCAAGATCTTATTGCCAACTAAATACTAACCTTCCAGAAACTCAATTCCATGCTCCCTACTCTCTGACTATCACCTCTTATCTTTCCAGTTTACTTCCTCTAGAAACCCGACTTCAATGATTCTTTGATCCTACAAGGACCTCCGATCCATTGATCTCAGCTCCTTTCTCTCCCCCCTTATCCCTTAATGTCCTCTCCCTATTTCTCAGCTTGGTGAAATCCTATGGTCAGTCATTATGATCTCTCCATTGACTTCACCCAAGAGACCCTTGCCCTTCTCTCTTTTCTTTGTGGTTGCTTGGAAAAATCATAACCCTGGTTATATTCAACTGCCTGCATTCCACACCTGAACTAGCGCAGCTAAATGTTGCAGGAAGTAAAAGCACATCCTCATGGACTGGTCTTACTTTGAATTCATGACCATAAACCTCAAATGCTCTCCAGGGAATCATACCAGGCTTTACGCTCCCATGAGTGATCATTCATGCTCCTACTCCCCCACTTGATTTATCACCTTCCTGTCCTGCCTCAAACCTGCAACATATTCTCTCCATCTTTCTCTCCTACCTTACTAAAATAATTAGAAAATCAGAAGAGACCCTCCACAGACTTCCACACCCATCAACCCACCATTCCTCTGCTGTAATATATTGTACTTTATTGCCTGCAATCAGAGATAAATTTTAATGCTCTCATCTAAAGCTTATCCCTCACCTGGTGCATTAGATCCCATTTTTCATCATCTACTCAAGCACATCACTCCTCCCATCTCACAGAATCATTCTTTTACTCCCTTCTGGAACACAATCATTAATATGTGGTTGTTTCCCTCATTAAAATGACAACAACGACAACAAAAACATCTTTCTTCAACCCCTCTTCCCTCACCAATCCATTCCTTTGCTCTGCTTTATCGCAAAATTCTATAAAAATTGTCTCTGCTCATTGATTCCATAGTCTCTCTTTCTATTTTCTCTTAAATTTATCTCAATCAGGGTTTCATATTGATCACGCCACTAAAATTACTCTTGTCAAGGTCTTAAGGTCACCTTATTAAATCTGCTACTCAATTCTTAGCCTCATATTACTTGACCTGCCATCAGTGTTTGTTAACAGTCGATCATGCACGCCTTTCTTCACTTGGCTGCCAGATCACCAGACTCACCTGGTTTTCTTTTTCCCTTTTTGGTGACTCCTTTGCTGGTTCCTTCACTGTTCTGTGCATCCTACTAATGGAGTTCTCTGAGGCTTAGTTCATGATTCTATGCTTTATTGACACTCATTTTCTTGGATCTTACCCAGTCTCATGGTTCTAAATACTCTCTCTATATATCAACAACTCCCAAACTTATATCTCTAACATAGAGTTTTCTCTCACATCTCACTTCCATCCATTAGAATATTATTTTGACTTTATCTTGAAAATATATTTAGTATATTCAGAGTCTGATTCCTCGCCACCACCTCTAGTACCAACACCCTGGTGTGTAGCCACCATTATCTCTCACTGAATTATTACATGAGCCTCATAATTGGTCTTTCTGATTGGATTCCCCTATACATTTTGTTGGCACAGTGGACAGTGGACAAAATGAGAATAGACTCTAAGAGGCACAAGGGTAAAAGCAGGGAAATCTGAAGAGAGGCTAGATAGCAGTAGAGGTGGTGGGAAGGGGTCAGATTTTGGATACATCTTGAAGGTAGGTCCAATAGGATTTGCTGATGAGAAAAAGGGAGGAGTCAAGGATGGCGTCAAGGTTTTTGGCCTGAGCAATCAAAAGCATGGAGTTGTAGTGAAAGAGGTGGCATCCTACACTGCTAATGACTCTTAAATTGTATAGTCTTTTTGAAGCAAGATGGCAACCTGATCATAAGCCTTTAAATACCCATGCTTTTTGAATCACTGGTCCTATTTTGATTTTTTTCAATAAAAAGAAAAGGCTCTTTTTCTAAATATGATCATTATGATATTGTTTACAATAGTACAAAAATAACATGGAAAATATTTACAATATAACATTGAGTAAAAACGTGAAATGATATGTTCACTGTGATTAGAACAGGAGCCGCCCGGTGGCGCAGCGGTTTAGTCCGCGCTTGGCAGCCCGGGGTTCGCAGGTTCGGATCCCGGGTACCTGCTGACGCACTGCCTGTCAGCCATGCCGTGGCGGCGTCCCATATAAAGTGGAGGAAGATGGGCACGGATTGTTAGCCCAGGGCCAGGCTTCCTCAGCAAAAAGAGGAGGATTGGCAACAGATGTTAGCTCAGGGCTGGTCTTCCTCACAAAAAAAAAAAAGAAATCTAAATTTGCAAAAATAAAACTAATTAATAATACTAGGCAAGAGGGAAAAGGAGCTATTTATTTTTAACTTAAAATATTCCTTCATATTTTGAAATATTTTTATATTTATAAAAGGGAAATATGTTAGAAATATAATTGTCATCTCTATTTTAGACAATAGATATATCACTTTGGAATTTTTTTTCTATAAGACATTTACTTTTGTCAAGTGGTGAAAAGTTTAACAATTTGTTATCTTGGTTTAAAGATTTTTAATGGCTTTTTATAAATGAACTCTCACAGACTTCTACCTTAAAGGTTCTGTTTTACCCCAGCAACCTTATACTGGAATGCAGAATCAAGGGATTTGATTTCAAGGCCCAGCTCTCTCACTTATTCACTGGGTGATTTTGGTTGTGGTAGGTAACTGGAGTCAAGTTTTTCATTTGCAGAATGGAGATGTCAACCTCTCTCCTATCTACTTGATAGGGTAGTTGTGAAGATCAAATGAGATAATATATCTGAAAATGCCTTGAAAACTGTAAATCACTACAGAAACCTGAGGGATTATGGTAATTTAAACTGAGATTACTTCTGCTTCATTCTGAAGATTATGTCCTTAGGTCTTTATCATCATCTTCTGATCCCCAAAGTGGTTGCTTCCCTTTGAATGCAAGTCAATTTTCTTTAAAGAACTAAGCAATAATAGAAACATATCTTTTCAAATTAGGAGCAGAATTATGGGATGTTAATAAATCATATAATCGTCTCACAAAGATTAGTAAAAAAGTAGAAATAACAGGTATAATTCACTGTATGATCTTACATGCTTTTGAAGTGTACTCCACTTGGAAAAAGATAAACTTAGCAAAAGTTACACGAAAGCTTAAACACTTGGAAAAAGGAAGTAGCACACTACTCAGTCACCTTGTCTACTTTTTGAAAAGATATTTCTGAAAAGGTGAAATGCAAAGTTAGTTTATTAACAAAAGATTAAATAATTCATCTGGTCGTCAGTATATAGGAAGGTGTCCCATATACAGAATCTCAGAACACAGAATCTTCTCATCGAGCACCAATACTTTCTCGAAGAGGAGGATTCATGAAGACGGTAATCCAGGTAGAACTGAAGAATGAGGAAACTATCAGTTTTAAAATTTAAAAAGTTGAAATTATGGTCTCTGAAGAGAAGCAGATTTAGGCAGCACGTGTTCAACAATCACAAACAAAAGGCAAATGAAAGTGTTTATTGGTCTGCAACACATCTTTGCATTCTCTCCAAAGCTGCATATATATATGTTATGGGTGGTAAAATTCATCAGGACAAAAATAGAATGCATTGTAAATTGAATGAAGCCAATTATTATTTTTGAAAGGACAACAAAAATTAGTCCAAAGTTTATAGCTACTGCTGCAAAAGCTATACAATAAAAGCAGTGTGATTATACAGTAGTTTAACTAAAAACAAATCATCTGATGCTGGAGTAAATGGACAGAAATAAACTGCAAAGTATATCTTCGCTCATGAAAATGGGAATGAGTTTTGGCTTAGATCCAAACTGAACTAAATATGGAAAAAGGAGGAAAGGCGTGCTTTGAGAAGTTTTCCTCCATTCCAGACTGCAGCCCCCTAGTCCTTTCCCATTTTGTGCATGCAGCTTTCCCTGCAATGGTTTCTGAGTTGAAAGGGACTGAATATGTTTGCCAAGAAAGTCGGTGACTTAACTGTTTTGAATCTCAGTTCTGTCATCTACAAAATGAGAAAGTAGAAGATATCGAAAGTCTTCTCCATCTCTTAAAAAAAAAGAATACTTTCTTGTTTCTAGCTCTGTTGTCATTTAGCCTCATACACTAATTTTAAAAAGGCTGACTTCAAGTATTTTTGTTACAGACTGCTAAGTTGATTGTTTTCTAGGACTATTTGTTGCCTTTTGGTATTTTAGTTTTCTTTATTTTCTCTTGTGTTGGATTCTCTGTGTCTTTTATCCCGTGTCTTCTTTTCCTTGGCCTCATCCCTCATTTTGTTGGAATGTGTTCTCCAGTAGGTCCGGATGAAAAAAATGCATGGGAGGTGAAAACTGAGTTCCTGCATATCTGAAAATGACTTTATTCTATCCTCACTCTTAACTGATTGATTGGTTGCAGAATGCTCAGCTGAAATGCTTTTGTCCCTCAGAAGTTTGAAAGCATTTCTCTATGGCCCTTTGGGGCCCATGTTGCTGCTGATACTCCAAGTGCCATTCTGATCCTTGTACTTTTGTGTGAGAGCATTTTTCTCTCTGAAAGCTTCTAAGATCTTCTCTTTCTTCCCAAAGTACTGAAAAATGTGCTGTGGGGTGTTTTTAAACATTTAGTTATTTATTTTTATTGTGCCTATTGGCACTGGATGTTCATTCTCTTCTGTTCTTAGAAATTTTTCTTTTATTATGTAGTTTACAACTTTCTCCCCTCTGTTCTCTCTTTCTGGAACAGCTGTCAATTAGATGTTAAACCCTCTGGACTGATTCTCTAATTTTTCTATGTTTTGTCTCCCATTTTCCTTCTCTGTTTCTCTGTTTTACTTTCTGGGATGTTCTCCTCGACTTTATTTCCTGATCATGCTATTGAATTCTTTATTTCTGTCATCACATTGTTCGTACCTAAGAGTCTGTTTTGTTCCCTAAAAGTTCTCTTTTGGACTATCTTGTACTTTTTTCATGGATGTAATGTGTCTTTTTATCTTTCTGAAGACCTTAATTTAATTTTTTGTTTGCTAGATTTTTTCTTTGACTTTTCCTTTCCTTTTGAGTTTCTTATCGCTGTTAGTTTGTCCTGATTCTTCTCATTTATATTGGAGGCTTTCCTAAAATGTCCAGTGAACCTTAGGTGTCTATTCATATTTAAGACAGAGGCCTTAAAAACTGATTGGAAGCTCTTTGTGTATTGGTAGGACTTACTGAAGGTTGCTTTGTGGCTGCCTCAAACTCAAATATTCCTCCAAGGAACCCACAACTATTACTACATATGAGGACCCTTCCTTGACCAGTAGCCAGTTTCCTTAGGAAGGCTCTCTCCAACTTCTGACTGGCATGGAGTCAGTGTACATGGGGCAAACTTGGCCATCACTTAGACCTCAGAGCTGAGCCAGAGGAAGGAGGTTGGGGTGGCAATTGTTGGGGTGGCTATTGTTCAATTCTTTTTTAAGAATGGTGTCCCACCCTCAGCTACTCCTGGTGTGACTGTGTCCTGAATCCCTCAGAAACTTTGGAATCATTCAAGACTTTTCTCTTAACCTGCACAAGTTCTACTAATTTTATCAAAATTTAAAAGGGCTTGCTATTTTCCAGGTACTGTTCTAAGCATTCTACAAACATTAATTTATTTAATCTTTATAATATAAATATTATTATCCTCTTTTTACAGATGAATTACCCGAGGTACATGGATGTTAAGGAACTTGCCCAAGATCATGCAGAGAAGAATTCAAGCTCAGGCAGTCTGGCTCCAGAACCCATGCTCCTCATTACTGCAATATGCTCCCTCTTCAATTCAAACAGTTAGGCTAGTTACACTCAATTCTCCGTGAACTGATTACTACCAACAAGTCTAATATAATCTCCTAATACTTCCTGCCTGCACTCTATGCTTTGTGAATACCAAACACTGTAGTTCATAGCAGCAACAGAGGCTATGCCACTACAGCTTTGCTCATGCTACTCCTGCTACTTAGAGGACCCTACTCAACCTTCCCATCTCTATGCCCTGCTGTCATTTAATAATTCATTGTCTTTCCTCATATGTTCTCTCAACCAAAAGCATTCTTTAAACACCTATGTTGGGATGCAGGTTTCTTTTCTATGTCCTCATAGTCTTTATGTATACCACTTTCTTTGTATCCACCCTATTATACTGATATCATCTAATTACTGACAGACCACAGGATTTTTAAGGACAAAGAGCAGGTGTTTTTTTAATTTTATCTTTAATCTCCCAGCATGTATTTAAATGTATGGCAAATAAAATGTTGTATATAGAGAGGTCTTGAACTTTGGCTCCAGAGTCTTGCACATAAGGGTTAAAATTCCACATCTATCAGTTACCTATTATATGACCTTGAGAAAGCTATTTACTCTCTGTAATGCCAGTACTCCAGAAAATTGTTGTTACATATTTTCCTCTGACCACTATGTTGCTGACAAAAAGACAGGCAGACTATGAGTGAAACTCACTCTATTCAGCAGAGTAGCTGACGACACTTATCTAGTTCTAAGAAATCAATTCTTTGACTTTTGAAAAGACATGTAGCCCACAGTACAGCATATTCAGTCTAAGCCATTAACATGAGAATTAATAAGAAAAAAAATCTTCAAAATGCCAATGGATATTGGACAGATATTAAAGATCCCATAATAAATCTTCTTTCCCTGGGGTATTAATTAAGGGTCTTTTAGTTGCAGTCAACAGATAACAGACACTGACTCTGGATAGATTAAGTATAAGGGAGGATTTATTGGAAGAGGAGTACTACTATTTCTCAAGTTGTTGCAGAAGGAATTGAACAAAAAAGATTGACGAAAGGAAGAAATTAAGGTAACTATAGGAATCTCAGCACAGGATGTCAAGGACATGTTTATTGTTAGAAAACTACCACTCAAGTGACTCAGCTCTAATGAATCATAATCACTAAGTCTCACTGTTTTTATATTTCAGTTTTTTTAAAGAGATGTCTAGCCCAGTTTGTGTCAGTGTCCCTGGCCAAAGGTCAGGGTCATATATTATAGAAACCATTCCCAAAGAAAGGAAAAAGTGTCAGGAGCTGAAAAGCAAGTAAGTTTTTCAACATTAAAACAAATTACTTCTTTTACAACTAATACTATAGGACCCCAAATAACTGTTCTACTTATTAAGTTGAAACACACAAATAATTTTTAAAAAAAGAGAAAGAAAAACATCTTCCTTGGTGCCGGTAAAGTGTGAAGCCTTTCAAAGATAGAAAGAATTCTGAAATAAACATTTTTGATACTAATGCTGAAATCAAACAGAAAAATAGCCCCCAATGTGGCAGTTAATTTACCTCTGCTTCCCCACAAATGTGGTAGAGATGGACAGCTGTCTACCAAAATTTTCCCTTCCCCTTCCACATTACAGAGTTGTTGCAAAGAAGCCAATTCATAACAATAGACTACATTTCCCAGTAGCACTTGCATCTCTCTAAATGGGGCCCGTATCTCTAGTTCTTACCAATAGAGAATGAGTGGAATATGTGTGTTAATATATACACAGACTTTTAAGAAGTACATGAACCTTTTCTATGTGCTCTTCCCTTTCTGCTGGCTGGTTCTGGGAATGGCAGAACCAATGGAAGGAGCCAAGGTTTCCGAAATACCTCATGGAGGAAAGACTCCCACCAGCCAGGCACTATTACATAAACAAGTAAGCTTTTACTTGTGTTAAGCCACTAAAATTTGGAGGTCCATTTATCATAGCAGACAGCTTTAATCCAGAATCTGATTCCAGGAGAGGTTGAAAAAGCCAGAATGAGATATTGTTTGGGATGACAATTGCTGGATTTAGCAAGATATTACAAGAAAGAGATGAGCTCAGGCAAAAGTTAGCTGGTTTGAGAGGTAGGAGAAAAAAAGTTTATAAAATCTGACTGCTTCCTGACCTTAAATAGGCAGAAGATAAAATTTAAAAGTACTTTGTGCAAACCAAACAAAACAAAAAAACCTGTTGAGACTTCCCAGTTAAACAGATTTTAGCCTTATGAAAAGAAATTATTAGGGATGTTGCTTTCTTAGTCAAAACTATTATTTCAGATGGCTTCAAGACAGCTACCATTACAATTAGAAAAAGACATAAGGACTGAAAAATCAAAGAAATAATGCATGTTGGAGAACTGTATCTAGGAAATCATGACACTGGAACTGATTAGAAACAAATAAAGCAGATGTTTGGCCAAAGAAATCAGAAGCATATCCTCAAAAGGCCTTTGACAGTTAGCGCTTTCAAACAGCTCTAAGGGTTCCCCCCTGAAACTTGAGTGAGCAGAAAGTGGCTGGAAGACCTGAGCAAATGAAAAGTATGATATACTAACCAACACCCACTTCAGGTATGCTTGTGAAAGATAATAGACAAGTAGATGGTGCTGGTGGCCATGGAGAGTGATGAACAAAAGAGTTCCTTCCAGAGTTAGATCAAGTACCTGAATGAGAAACTTCCTCTTTTGGCAGAATCCTGCCCATCAAGATTCTGTCATTGCTACAAACCAGTGATTATTGTGTTTATCAGTTCTTTCTTTTCTAGACCTGGTGCCTCTACTCCACCACTGTACATGGTGTATGTGTGTGCATAGAGGGGTGTCAGGAAATAAGGTAACTTGTCTTTTAGACTATAAGTTGCCAGATCTTCAAGAGCCAAATCTGGATCTGATAGGAGTGATTGACATTGTCCAGGGATACTGGATTTTGAAATGGATAAAGGAATAAAATTGGTAACTTAGGCCATCCCTCTTGAGGAGGGAGTAAATCTATTCTATATGTAGAAAGAAGGGTATAAATGCACATTTGGTAGCCAGAGGGGAAGACTTTGCAGAGATGGTTAGCTGGCAAGCAAATATTGTGTTTCCCCAGAAGCCAACAGTTCCTGCTCCCTCCCCTTTTATGCAGCCGTGTGGCAATTTCTTATTAATGAAATGAAAGAAGAAATAATGCTTATGACTTGCAGGCCAAGGCTTTGAAGAAGTGGATATGTATTCTCAATGCTTTCTTTTGCTTCATCCAGCTTAATACAAAGACAAGGAATTCCTAGGGGATATAGGAGCCATAAAATGGAAGGCACCTGGGTCCCTGGATTATCACATGGAGGAAAGACATACAATCAAGAACACCAACTTGGGCAATTACATAAGGGAAAAATCAGCTTCTATTGTGTTAATCACTAAAATCCGGCGAATGGAGGGTTGGTTTATTTTATCATCTAGAATTTGCTAACTATGATTTATGCTTTAGCATGAAAGGAAAAACAGTGGATTTATTCTGTAGCCCCCCAAGAAACACTACTAAAATGACAGAAAGAGAAAAATAAATATAAACATGAAGAGAACAAAATAAATGGCAGATGTAAAGTGATGTCAATGATATTTAGAAAACTGGAGAATATCTGATTTAGAGAAATTGGTGAATTATCAAGAAAATGCCATAGAACATGAGATGGATTTAGGAACTGGAGACCAAAGATATTTCTGCAGGTGGATATGTAAGAGAAATTGATGACAGAAGAATTTATTGAAAATCTATAAAAAACAGTTGGAGAACCCTGCACAGTCCAGCTGCCTCTCTCTTACTTAGGCAGAAACTGTTGGGGAGGGGACTCTCTCCTCTTTGGAAGGTGTCAATTCTTTCAACTGTCACTACATATGACATCAAAGGTTTCATTTGTGCTCCATTTCATATTCTAGTTTTATGTTAAGCTCACGAGAACTTCTGGAAGAGCAGGAATGGGTTTTTTCAATTTAAAAGGCAATTGGTCTTAATGTGACGATGATCATTTACCCAGAACTTTCATATCTAGAAATATATGTAAGATGCACACAAAGATTTATATAAAATCATGGATATATAGTGGTTATATTACATATGTGTGTGTATATATATAAATAGACTTTATTTTTTAGAACAGTTTTAGGTTCACAGCAAAACTGAGTGGAAGGAACAGAGAGTTTCCCTATACCCCCTGACTTCTATGCACACAACCACCTCCACCATCAATATCCCACACCAAAGTAGTACATTTAAAAAAATCTATGAACCTACATTGACACATCATTATCACTCAAAGTCCATAGTTTACATGAGAGTTCATGCTTGGTGTTGTACATTCTATGGGTTTTGACAAATGTATAATGAAATGTATTTACCATTATAGTATCATACAGAATAGTTTCACTGCACTCAATCATGGATATTTTTGTGCTATTTATGGTATAGGGAAAACTTGAAAACAACCCAAATGTAGAACATTGGTTGATAGGTTACATAAATTAGGGCTCATCCATGTGATATAATATGGAGCCATTAAAAAATATGCTTGACAGAATATCTGATAATATGAGTAAATCTTTTTAATACATTATTAAATGGAAAAAGAATCAGGTTATGGAATTGTATATATATTTATTTATAGAATATATACTGTATGTATACATGGTATAATATCACTCATCTGTATATATACACACATGCATGCATACATACAAACATATGTATAGACAAAAAGATGGGAAAGACGTACATCAAAGTGTAAAATACTATTACAATAAAGCTGTAATAAATAGTTTCAAATTTTTTTGCATATTAGAAAAATTGAGATGCAACTGGGGTATAACATTGTGTAGTTTAAGGTGTATAGTGTGTTGATTTGATGCACTTATATATTGCAATATGATTAACACCGTACGGTTAGCTAACTCGTCTATCATCTCATATAATTTTCATCTCTTTTTTGTGGAGAGAATATTTAAGATCTAGTCTCTTGGAAATTTTGACGTATATAATACAGTATTTTTAACTATAATCACACTGCTGTGCACTAGAACTCCAGAGCTTACTCATCTTTTAACTGCAAGTTTATACACTTTGACCAATATCTCTCCGATTCCCCTACCCCAGAACCTGGTAACTACCCTTCCACTGTTTTTATGAGTTCAGCTTTTTTAGATTCCAAATATAAGTGATATCATACAGTATTTGTTTTTCTCTGTCTGTCTTATCTCACTTAGCATAATGCCCCCAAGGTCCAACTGTGTTGTTGGGGTGTGTGTGTGTGTGTGTGTGTGTGTGTGTGTGTGTGTGTGTGTATTTATTTATTTATTTATAGACACTACCCGTTCTTTATTCATTCAACTGTTGATGGACACTTAGGTTGTTTCCCTATCTTGGCTATTGTGAATAATGCTGCAATAAACAGGAGAGTGAAGATATCTTTTTGACATCCTGTTTTCATTTCCTTTGCTTATATATCCAGAAGTGGGATTGCTGGATCATATGGTAGCTGGATCATATGGTAGTTCTATTTTTAATTTTTTGAGGAAACTCCATGCTGTTTCCCATAATAGCTGCACCAATTTACATTCCCATCAACAGTGCACATGTGTTTCCTCTTCACATACTTGCCAACACCTATCTCTTGTCTTTTTGATAATAGCCATTCTAACAGCTGTGAGGTGATATTTCACTTTGGTTTTGATTTGCATTTCCCTGATGATTAGTGGTGTTGAACACCTTTTCATGTACCTGTTGGCCGTTTGTGTGTCTTTGGAAAATAGTCTATTCAGCTACTCTGCCCAGTTTTTAATTAGATTGTTTTTTTGTTGTTATTTAGTTGAAAGAGTTCTTTATAAATTTTGGATATTAACCCCTTATCTGATATATGGTTTGCAAATATTTTCTCCCATTCTGTAGGTTGCCTTTTCATTTTGTTGCTTGTTTCTTTTACTGTGCACATGCCATCTTATTGATTGCTTTCTGACTGTTTTGTAGTTCCATTGTCCTTTTTTCCTTCTCTTGCTGCCTACCTTTGTGAATTGATGGTTTTCTATAGTGGTATTCTCTGATTCCCTTCTCTTCATTTTTTGTGAATTTAAATAGGTTTTTGCTTTGTGGATACCATGAGGCTTATATAAAATATCTTATAGATGTGGCAGTCTATTTTACGCCGATAGCAACTTAACTTCGATCACATACGAAAACTCTATCCTTGAGCCAGCCCCGATGGCCTAGTGGTTCAAGTTCAGCACACTTCGCTTCGGCGGCCCAGGTTCAGTTCCCAGGCGTGGGACCACACCACTCGTCTGTCAGTAGCCATGCTGTGGCAGCGGCTCACATAGAAGAGCTAGAAGGACCTACAACTAGAATATACAACCATGTACTGGGGCTTTGGGGAGGAAAAAGAAAAAGAGAGAGGAAGATTGGCAACAGATATTACCCCAGGGTGACTCTCTCCCAGCAAAGACAAAAAAACCAAGCAGAGACCCCCTCAGAAAAAATTCCTGAAGGGATCCTGTTAAAACAAAAACTCTATCCTTTTACTCTCCCTTTTTATGTTTTTATAGTTTACCTCTTTTTATATTGTTATTCATTAAGAAATTACAGGAGAAATTAAAAATTATAGTCATTTTTAATACTTTAAACTTTATAATATAGTTAGGTGGTTAACACACCATCATATTACAGAATTAGAGTTTTCTGAATCTGACTATATATTTGCCTTTACCAGTGTGTTGCATATTTTTGTATGTTTTCATGTTACTAATTAGTGCCTTTCATTTCAGTTTGACAAACTCCTCTCATTTTTTCTTGTAAGGCAGCTCTAGTGGTGATGAAATACCTCAGCTTTTGTTTGTCTGGGAAAGTCTTTATTTCTCCTTCATTTCTGAAGGAAACTTTGCCAGATAGACTATTCTTGGCCAACTGGTTCTGTGGTGTTCCTTTCAACACATTGAATATCTATTTCCACTCTCTCCTGACCTGTAAGTTTCTGCTGAGAAATCTGCTGATAGCCTAACAGGGGTTTCTTTGTAGGTTACAATCTTTTTTTCCCTTGCTGCTCTTAGGATTCTCTCTTTGTCTTTGATTTTTGACAATTTCATTATAATGTGTGTTGGAGAAGATAATTTTGAATTGAAATAATGGGTGATCCATTTGCTTCATGAACTTGGATGTCCAAGTCTCTCCCCAGGTTTAGGAAGTTCTCAGCTTTCTTTGTTTCTTTTTTTTGTGAGGAAGACTAGCCCTGAGCTAGCATTCATTGCCAGTCCTCCTCTTTTTTTGCTGAGGAAGACCAGCCCTGGACTAACATCCGTGCCCATCTTCCTCTACTCTATATGGGACGCCGCCACAGCATGGCTTGACAAGCGGTGCATCTGTCCATGCCTGGGATCTGAACCCGCGAACCCTGGGCTGCTGAAGCAGAATGTGCGAACTTAACTGCTATGCCACTGGGCCAGCCCCTCAGCTTTATTTCTTTAAATAAGCTTTCTGTCCCCTTTCCCCCTCTCTTCTCCTTCTGGAATTCCAATGATTTTGATATTGGTTCTTTTGATGTTGTCCCATAGATCATGTAGGCTTTCTTTGCTTTTTTGCATTCTTTTTTGTTTATTCTCCTCTGACTGGGTTATTTCCAAGTTCCTATTCTTTAGTTCACTGATTCTGTCTTCTGCCTGATCTATTCTGATATTGATGTCCTCTTCATTCTTCATTTAATTCACTAATTCTGCAGCTCCAGAGTTTCTGTTTGGTTCTTCTTTATGATTTCTATGTCTTTGTTAAATTTCTCATTTTGTCCATGTATTGTTTTCCTGATTTCGCTGAATTGTCTTTCTGAGTTTTCTTGTAGCTCATTGAGTTTCCACAGAGCAGCTATTTTGAATTCTTTTTTGGGTAGATCACAGATGTCTGTTTCTTCAGATTTGGTTATTAGAGGATTATTATGATTTTTTGTTGATGTCATATGTCCTTGATTCTTCATATTCTTTGGAGTTTTGCATTGCTGTTTTCACTTTTGAAGTAGCATTCACCTCCTCCAATCTTTGCTAGCTGCCTTCAGTTGAAAGATACTTTTTGTTGGTCCTGCTTATATTCTGGGGCTTTCTCTAACCTTGTATGGAAACATCTGCTTCACTCTTCTTGCTCCCTCTTGTGGCAGAAGTTTTAAGCTTGTATGTCTTCTCTCAGTCTTGTACCATGTTGGCAGTTGATGACCTCTCTCTTGTTTTCCTGAAGGTGGTGCTACAGCTCAAAATTGTGGTTTCTCCCTTACCTGCAGACCTTGGCTTGTTTTCTGTGTGTACTCCCTGTCTATCTGAGCTTACTCTCATCACCACCTTCAGGAGCTCACATAAGGAGTGGGCTGCAGAGTCGGGGGAGGTGTGGGATTGGCACTTGGGGCATTGCGGATGTCCATGGGCCATTTGGGAGGACCCCTGGATGAGGGTTTCCCAGAAGCTCATGGGCAGGCTTCCTGCCGGGGTCTAGAACATGTCAGCAGGAGCTGTTTCCCTTTAATGCCCTGTGACATTCTTATCTGCCTCTTTCTCTATCTTCTCCCTTCCCCCAGTCATGGAGCTCTTGCTTTAATACTCTGTGTGCTTCAGGAGTTGGGTTTCTTTAGCAGCATCCTGCATAGCTAGGGAAGTCAGGTGCTCACTCACTGCTCTTCCTTTTCTCCCCTTTTCCCTATGGGAGGGATTCCCAGCTGCCTCTTTCTCTAAGCTATGCCACCTTGAGGAGAGGAGTGATGCAGGCAAAATTCCTCTTACCCACTCCAATGACTCTAAACTTGTACTTTTATTTTTCTCCAATGCAGTACTGGAACTTCTCTAGAAACCTGGACTTCTACAAATGGTCTCTTGTATGTGGGCATTTCCCCAAGTCAGTGTTTTCCAGGTGCTCCCAGACCACACCTGAGAGGGGTTGGAGACAGTTCACAGGCTCCTGCGGTTCCACAGCATATACTGTCTGTCTGCCTATTATCCAGTTCACAAGGGGTAAGACTTAAAGGGGGGACAAAAATGAGGGATGCCATGTTGCTATGATGCTGATGTCACCTATCTCCATACTTTTGATTATTGCTTTAAGAAAGAATCTAAAAGTGGGATCATTGAGTCAGAGGTAACGACATAATTTCACCCTTATGTTTATTTGGTATTTTTATTTTCTTTCCAATTATACTGTACACTCTTTGATGATAAGTCCAAGTCTTAGTCATGGATAAGTTCTCTTCATTATTGAAAGAATAACTTGCATGTAGTAATTGGAGGGGTAATTGCTTCAATTTTCTCCATGTCAGCTTCACTTCTCCATGGAAAGAATTGGTAATTTATCTCTATTACCTAGAACAGTTCCTGATCTATAGTAGATGCTCAAAATCTATTGAATGAATGAATACTCCTAGCTTAAGACTTTGATTGGTCTGTGTGTACTGATGTGATCAGTACATGAGGTCACTGCGTGATCAGAAGCATGACTTTATGCCCCTTCTCTTCAACTTCATTGCTTCCAGGAGCTAGAGGTATATATATTAAGCCAGGAAAAACTTTTGGGGATAGCCTAGTTGTTTGAATTTCCTCTCTTTCTTGATGTTTGCCTGAGTTAGCTGTTCATCATCCTGAGTTTATTTATTGCGGGGCTGGCCAAAGAGTTTGGATTCTGACTTAGTACAAGGTAAAGGTTCTGCTTTAGACTCTGACCTTAGCTATGGGAGCTAAACTATCTTTTACCAAGTAGCTCTGTATTAAGGGATTAGGATATGACTCAGATTATGATAAAATGGTATTTTTTTTCACATCGGTCAGTGTGTATATGTGTATGTGTGTGTGTGTGTTTCCACACATCTCAGGAACTATGAGGAGGGAGAGTAGGGATTTTGTGAAGGCAAGATCCAGGCAATATTGGACATTGGTTGCAATACCAAAATCTCATCTTACTTCTAACAGTAATCACGCCAAAACAGCTTTGGCTTTAATATATTTGAATCCTGACTAGTTTAAGATAAGAATAAATTAGACATCGCTGTGAAACAGTTTGGAGGGTTATGTAGGGTATATGCGGGCCTCAGCAAAAATATTTTAGAACCAGTTTTGTCTTACCATGTTTTGGAGAACATCCAAGTTTGACTGAAAAAACAAAATACAGAACTAAATTAGTGCTGAAATCAGACAGTTTGTATGTCAATTACCATCAAAATAAGGCTTCAGCCTTTTTCTTTTTAAATTCTTCCATGGGTAGCTTAAAACTTCACATTATAGATTTCCTTCAACCCATTGCTTTGAGTATTGTCTTGCAAACCCTGGGTGGCTTTGTGTTTTCACAAGATTTCAAGCACTATGAAGTCTGCCTTAAACAGTTGCATCTCTGGAATTTTTTTGCATCAATAATGTAAGAGAACACTCCTCTTAGAAGGATTGATACCTTTTTTGCATTCTACCTTAGTATATAGAAGGACTTAGAGTAGGAAAGAGGAAACCAGAAAGAGCAGGAGAAGATTGGCCTATTTCAGCTCCTAGGACTTTACCTTTTGTTGTTTCCATTTTAGTTGGACCTTCAAATTTAGTGGTTAACAAGCTTGAAATGCATCAGGCAAAGACAGTAGGGTCTAAAGGAGCTCAGAAATTAGCTTGAGCACACAAGGTGGAGGACTAAAAGACTGGAGAGGAAACGATGCCATGTTTTGAAGGAAATTGGGTTTCCCTCTCTCTCTTTTTTCTTTGTGGGCTTGGGGAAGAAGGGTGTGGGAGATAAGAACATACTGGAGAGATATTGTTTAATTTTGATTATTAAATTAAAAAAATTTTTAATGTTATTATGCTGAAAATAAAATTCTGATCTAATTTCCTCTAATCTAGGAATTCTTTGTTTCCTTTTTTACAATAATAATGTTTCAGGTGCTTATTTTTGACCATTTCTCTCACAAAATATTGAGAGTTTTGTTCTTACCAATAATCGCAATAAAGATAGATACATTATACATTTTTTGCTCTCAAATGCTATTTTGGTATTATAACAGATTCTGAAACCTGTTATCATTACCAAACAAGGAACATAGGAATAGTAACAGTTTTCTCATTTTACACTCCCTGATGCACAAGAATTCTGACATAAACATGTAGATGATATTTCAATAGGTGTGCATTTTAGAAGATCATGTAGAATAGACGTAACTCTCTTTTATTATATAAGCTAAGTGGCATTTCCAAATCCATTTAATTCTTTTTGAAAATGGACACATCTCATCTTACTCAGTAATAAAACAAAAAGAATAGCATATTTGTGTGTGTGTGTGTGTGTGTGTGTGTGCGTGTGTGTATGTATTTCATAAATGGAGACATAATGGTTTTCTTGATTTTATCTTAAGTGCTCACTAGATAAAAATCTAAATGAACTAAGAAAAAAACTGGTATAATTTATCAGGCCCTGAGGGAAAAGTTTTATAGAATCCTCTTTCTTTCATTTAACCCAACAAACCTTTGTGAAGCATATCATATACAAGGTGCTGTGAATAGAAGCTAAGACACAAATCTGACTCTCAGTGTGTTCACTCTCAAATTGGGATTGCTGACATATTGGTATAAAACCAACTTTTCATTTTATTCATTGCTCCTAGAAGGCCTGAATAGCATATCTCTCTCTATTGGATATATTGCCCAGGATGTAGTTCGAATATGATACATAATAATAAACAAAATATTTCTTTTTGACTTAATAATTTCAATTAACTTATTTAGTAATTTGGAATTTCCATTGGGAAGTGAAGTGTTAGATCAACCAAAAGAAAAAAATTTAAAATAGGTTGCATCAATCTTTTGGATCAATTGTTTTGACTGAATGCAGAAACTATATTTTGACTACTCACTTCAGTTAAAGTGATCTAGCAACTTGGAACTTACACATTAAACAAGTATTTTTGATCATCTACTAAGTGAATAATAAGGCTAGACACTGAGGATAAAGTTAGAAATGGTATCAAAAGAACGCTAAAAAAGTATTTAGTCACTGGAACTTGCTTAGAATTCGTTTTAAACTTGTCAAGTGCTAATGAGATTGTAATAATAAACGATAGTCTAAAATATTTATGCTGTTTTGTAAATAAGTCCTTTCAGATAGGTCTAGCCTATGAATAGCCATTGCTCGTGTTTGTAAATTGAGGGCTTTGGGGATATCTCCAGTTGTAAATGTCATTGTCACTGTCCTACCAAGGTGCATGGTCCACCCTTAAAGCCTTATTACTTTGAGTCATTGGTTTAATTTTACAAATATTTACTGGACACCAATTATTTACCAGCCATTGTGCTAGATAGTTAGAGTACTCAGAAACTATTTAAAATCCCAGAAAATTATCAAGCTTGGAGAGTCCTTAGAGTGAACACACCTGTAATAGGATGCAGTGACTTTTATCTGAGAGCAAGAAGAAGGCATGAGTTATGCCATGGATGTTAGGAGGAGGGTGAGATGGTTGAATCAAAAACCAGAGAGGAGTCTTTAAGTTACTTAGAAAAATACAATGTTCCAAAGAAAATATTGCAAAATATCTCATTTCATTTAATACAGTGATTTCATACACTATACTTATGGATCCAATAATTTGCAACCTGAAGAACCTGTAAAATACCCTCTCCTATCTTTGGTAGTTGAATATGGTTTATAAACTTTCAATACAATCTAATTTTTAATTGAAAAAGAATAAAATTACTTGATTTTTAAGTAAATAATAATCAAATAGCTCAAAGATGTTAACAGAATGAAGACCGTCTCAACACACTGTGCCACTACTAAATTTCTTTTGCAATAATAAACTATTTAGAGATAACATTATTCATGTGCATTAAATTTGACATTGAATTTATAGTTGATTTGTAACAGTAAGATCATTTTTACTTCATTACCATTTGTTGTATGAGCTCTTTTGTTGCATAACTTCCAGTTCATCTTAAAGTCATCAGTTCTATATATTAAAAAAAAATTGAAAGTCATACATGTTTCAATAGCAGTGCAGTTATGTTAGATATTCTGACTTTGGTTGTTTACATTATAAGAAAACCCATCAATTTTTCTGAATTGTCTCAGCCAAATTAAAAAGTCTAAAGGTATTAAAAATGAAAAAGATAAAAAACTTCCTGCTTGTATTGAAGTTTCAACTCTCAAGTTAATATATTCTGGCTTCTTTTCTTAAAAGCAAAAGAAGTCTGGACATATAAACATGAGACCACCATAGATAAGTTATCCTCCTATTGGGTGACTTGTGTGCATTTTATGAGCTCTGTGAGTATGAATTTAAGTAATAGATGCTAATGGTTTTGAGGAAGTTGTTAAGGCCCAACAGGTCAACGATCCGTGATGTCTAAATTCCTTAAACATATATTTGCATAATTTATCTTTCAAAAATTTCATAAATGCATATTTATAGGCTAGACTAAGGTTTACTATTTTATTGACAATTCTATGCTTCATAGTATAGAAACCACTTTAGTTTAATGGTTCTTGCACACAAGCTCTGGGGACATTTGTGGCTGAAGTAAAATCTTGATTAACCAGAAGCCACCTAACTGGAAAACTTCAAACATTTAGTTTTTCCCATTTAGGTGCATGATGTACATAATAATTTTAAAGAGGTGAGTCAATAAATATGTATTTTATACCTACATACCTGCTTTGTACACCATGTTGGAAACTGTAGTTACAAGATGAATAAGGAATTGACTCTTCCTTTGCTGAACTCTTGTTTAGCTGCTAAGTTAGGTAGCTGAACTGAAAATTATAATATAGTTTTATTTTTCTAAAATTTATCTTAGAAGAAAGGAACATGTATAGAATAAATATATTGAGATAAGGTCTTTATTTGAAAGCTGGTTTCTAAGATATATTCCAGTATCACGAAAGCTTTTGCCCTTCCCTGGACACTGCTCACATCTCCATGTACTGTATTCCATTGTGAAAATTACCAGCAAACAACAAATTGAAGTCATGGTGAAAGCCCTATGCACTGTGTTTGCTCTCACTGGTTGTTGTAACCATGGCTCACCTCACCTTCTTTTTCATATTGTTAAAAGTTTCTCATCATTTTCTTATAAGTTCAGAATTTAAAAGTGTTGCTTAATTGCTGGTGGTGTGAATTCAGATCACTTTACTTCAATTCAATTCAGCAGGGTATAGTCTGGTTCTAGTCAATTTGGTTCATGTCAACTTCTCCATTGGTCTATGGTGAGCAGTGTTTGGCCTTCAGTTCTCTGTCAGTTTTCCTTTCATGATCACAGTGGAAAAGCAGGTAAAACTAGCATGGAGGTCTGTAAATGTGTTGTCTTTATGATATGTGTATTTTTAATTTAGGCAACCACTGAACTTGTCCTTCTTTACAGTGTTCAGTTTTTGTGGAATCTTCTTTATTAATACAGTGTTCAAGGAATTCTTTTCATAACCCTACCTCTTCCTTAATATCTATATCTGTATAAGCCTTTAAATATATTCAAATATAAGCATATTCAAATATATACATACACATACCTATGTGTATATATCTCAGTCTCTGAACAGAGCACATTATGGTCAACATAATTTAAAAATATTTTTTTATTCACTGATTTCTTCATAATCCTTTAACTCTACAAATTCCCAAATGCTGAATTTCCTTGTTCCCCACACATTCCTTACCTCTACCCCCATTTTCAAATTCTAATTCTTTAAGCAGTGCAATCTTCCAGTGTCTTAAAGTGGTTATTGATAATTTCTTGTTAAACAAATGCTACTGTAATCATTTTTATTTCAAACCATGTTAAGTAAGTACAGTTCAATTCACCTCAACAAATGTTCTATTGTTTTCTCTTTAGTAAGCAAAGTACTATAAATATTGGATTTTTCAGCATAATTTAGATTATTGAGCTTCTGTCTTCATCTGTGAAGATGTTGTGAAGAAAGACACACTAGGAAGATGTAGGAAATGGCAGCTCACTTTCTCCATTGCAGAATTTTAAATTCTATACCTGTACATTCTTGACTTACAAGTGACAGGTTGAAAATTTTAGGATTAGGAAGACTCTCAGGAAGAATAAGGCAGTTGTTTGAAGGTGCCATTAGAAGTTTTAAATCACAATTCCATGCTCCGCTCCTGGTATCTGGCAATCTGGATGGAAGGGTGTATTAAGATACGATTTCTGTCAGCAAAATGAAGAATAGAGGAGGTTTCAGAATGGGAGCGCAAGTACAGGGTATGATTTCAAGTTTCTTGACTAGCCAAGGCCAGGTTAGATTCCCAACGTCTACCTCCTTCATTTTCCTGACTGCCCAGAATTATTATGAAAAGCAATGTCTGTTTCCTATGAAAAATCCACACAAACCTGCTGGCTGAGATTTTCTTTCTCATTACATTCTACAATGTTTATCCTCTATTTTTTTCTTATTGTTTTTAAATTCTAATCTAAAGATGATGAGACATCGGCAGGTGGCTGCAGTGACACCTTTTAATCTTCTGTCACTCTTTAAGCTGTTATTTCAAGATTATTTTATTCACCTGCCATTCACCTTCTCATCTAAATTGCAATTTATTTCCATGTTTTTAGTTCACCATTTTTTTTTGGAAAACATTTATGAAGGATCTTTTCAAATACTCAGCATGTGAAATTTCTTTTGAATTGAAAATCTTTTAGGTTTTATCATGCCCTCCTCACCCCTCCACAAGCAGACCATCAGTGGCCAAGAAAGCAGACAAAAGCAAAAGAATAACCTTAAGAAAAGGAAAGAGTTTCTGGACCAGGATCTAATTGAAGGTCATCTATTCGTTTAACTATCATATCTCTTTAGTCTTCTTCAATCTGGAATAGTTTCTTATTTTTTTTTCATGGCCTTGACATTTAAAAAAATACAGGCCAGATATTTTGTAGAATTTACCTGAAATTGAGTTTGTCTGATGTTTCCTCAACATTAGATTTGGGTTATGCACTTTTTTGGGGCAGGGATAATATAGAAAGATACAACATTGCCTTTCTCAGTGCATGATATCAACAGGCATGTGATATTGATTTGTTCCACTACTGAGGATGTTACTTCAATCTCTTGGTTAAGGTGATGACTGCCATAATGAACGGCATCTGACTGGGAGGACAAAACAGAGTCATGGGAAGTATGGCAACCCAGAAATGTGTGCTCTATTGAAAGGCAGTGGCGCTCCTCAGCTCCTGCCCTTTGATTCCATGTGGGAATTTGGGCACAGTGTTATCAGATATGATACATTTTTTCAAGAGATTCCACAAATCTAAAATTCTATATGAAGTGACCTGATCTGTAAATTTTAACAACCATTCCAATTTTTTAAAAGAATACATATGTATATACCAATACTAAGAAGACCAAACAAAATATATTTACAACTGGATATGGCTTGAGGGACACAAGTTTGTGACCTCTTTTAAGCAATGGGAAGAACAAATGTCTACAAAAAACTTCATTAGTATTCTTTATCTGGTTTGAAGCTCAGCCACCAATCAAAGGATTGGAATGCAATAACATGCAATTGATTACTAAATTGTGATATAATGTGAATGTCATGTTACCTTTGATGATTCAGAAGGCACGTTAGGGTCTGGTGAAGTCCCAGAGCTACAATACTGATAACTGATTATAGTTGTGCTATAGAACAGAAGTGCAATTGGTCTTATTATAAAGTGTCAATTAATAGAATGTGATCCATCAACTTTTATTCACTAATTCAAAACACAATCTGAGCACCTACTAAGTCTCGGGCAATTTTCAAGGCACAGGGGACAGAGCATTGACAAATGCAGCAAAAATCTCTGTCATCAGGGAGCTTTCTTCTGACAGTGCCTTTCTAGATTGATGGATACATCATTCTATATACTATATCACATAGTCACATCCTTAAAAATAGTAATGGTCCCTTCAAGTGCTCCTGTTTTGAAAGATAATTACATTCTATGGCCTTTCATTAGCTTCCTCTAATGGTGTCCTTGCCCCCAGTGCTCAATTCATTGGCTTGTGTTAATTAGAATTTCAGAAATATACTCGAAATGCCATAACCTTAATTTTATAAATGAAATTATTGGCTGCATGTTTAAACATTAGATTCTATACATAATTTGTGAATAGCCCCTGTGAGGTGGCCTATAACTAGATGTGATTGTGGGAATTCTTTATTTGGCAAACAATTAATGCCAAATTAACTTTACCTATAAAATCTTCAAATGTAAAAACTAAGTTTTTACATAAACTTTTTTCCTTTAGTAGGGCTAAAATAGATCGGAAACTGGGGAGATTATATGAAACAATTGCTACTGGGAGCACAACAGGACAACATAGTAAACACAGGACAGTAATAAGGGACACATTTCCTCTTTATCTGTTTACAGGAACTTCTTTCAGATTTAAAAAAATTTCCTTCAGATCACTTAAAGGGAGAAGTTCTATAGAGGTACTTCAATATCCTTACATGGTACTTTCAGTCTTTAGGGGAGAAAAATGAATAAAGAGTAATACGCATAGGTCTATAGGATATATAAATAAACAAGACATACCACAGAAATGAGACACCCCTATGAATAAGTAAAGTGAATTTAGAACCAGTTTGGATAGCTTGGGACCAGAAGTTGTATAAATGGGTAAAAGTTTTGATTGGGTTTTCTATAATATCACTTCTAAAATTGGGCCTGGCAAAGGGACACAGAAGCCAAGGAAATAGACCTGCAGCTAGAGTGTGGTGGTGATAGATCAGGAAAGGAGCAGAAGGAAGCTCCGAGACTTGAAGTGAAAAAGTAACAGTGAACATGCGTTCCACAATGTCCTACAGTAATGATGGACACCAGACCCTGCCTCACCTCTTCCCACTCCTATATGGTTGAATTAGTAGCCAGTGTCTAAATTATGCCTGGGTCAGATTTATGTTGAGCCAACTGGTTTGCTGTGGTATTTTATTTTATTTTCTTCCTTAGAGTTAATGTTAATATTTGCATTTTTCACTTGGATATGTTTCAGTGTTCTCTAATATTAATATATTTTCTAAATGCTCAACAAGCCTAATATGGTCAAGAATAATTATCAGTTGTATTCTTTTTTTAGAAGGCTTCTTTCTGGAGCCTGCTGTCCTCTTGCCTCGGTCAAGGTTGGCACATGTCTTGGTCTGCTGGCCAGGTAGTACCCTGGTATTCCCTTTCACTGTTTCCTGGACCTCATGTTTTTTTCTTTCTTGGTTTTCATCCTTGTTTTGTTGGAACACATCCTCTTGCAGCTCCCTAAAAAGCAATGATGGTTAGTGGAAAGTTACAGTTTATAGAATGTGAAACAGATAAAATTTTCATTCACTCATTTAACAAATATCATTTGAGCACCAGCCATATGCCAAGCATTCCATAATTTCTCAGGAAAATTATCTTAAGACATAAACCAGATCATGCCATTTCTTTGTTTAAAACCCTTTGGATGCTTCCCTTTGCCCTTAGAATAAATTCCAAAATGGCTCACAAGGTCTTGAATGATTTGACTCTACTTCTCTGACCACCTTCATTTCATCCCACTCTCTTTCTCTTGCATCCCACACTCCAGTCACCCTGGCCATTTTTGGTTCCAGGGACACACCTGGCTCTTTAGCATGGCACAGCCTTTTCTATTGCCTACTTTGCTCTTTCCCTGGATGTCTACATGACTAGCTCCTCCTCATTTAGGAGTTAGCTTAAATGTTCTCTCCTGAGAGAGGCCTTCTCTGAACACCCTCCCTAAAAAGGCTCCTACCCCTTTTCATCTCTATCACAGTGCCTTGTTTATTTCCTTTATGGCAATAATAAGCATTTTAATAAATTCATTTATTTATTGACTTGCTTATTGCCTATTTCCTTCTTTAGAATGCATACTTGATGAGAGCTGGGAGTTTGGCTTATTTTCCCTTGTATTCTTAGGGAGTAGAGCAGTGCAGGGAAAGGAATAGCTTCCAAAGAAATATTTGGTGATGCATGAGGGACTCCAATCAGTTAGAAAAATTTAAATGAAACTACTGGTTCGTAGACCCTGCTGTTTAGGGAACAGTGTTTGGAGAAAGAAGCATTACTACTGTATGCCTTGTTCCTGTGTCCTAGCCTGATCTCTTTTCTCACCACTCAGCCTTGTGGGCTCCAGCTGCTCTGAGCTTGCTGCTGTTTCTTCAATGAGCCGTGTGCTCTTCTGCCTTGGGTCTGCAACACGGTACTGTCTCCTCTGATGTGCCTGATGTTCTCTGCTCTCCTGGGCCTGACTAATTTCCACTTTGGTATCCAGACATCTCATCAGATTCCAGTTCCTCTGTGGAATCCATCCTGACGTTCTAAGACTGAGTCAAGTGGTTGTTTCCTAGACTCCCATACTCTCTGTCTTAAGTCTTTAATAACACTTAGGACAAGATCAAAATTGCCCCTTTACTTCTCTGTTGTTCACGTGAGAAATAGCTTGTAGAAAGCAGAGAAACTGAGCTTTGTTCATTCTTTTCTCATCATACACTATGGATGCTTCAAAATAGGAGCTTAGTTAATAATTGTTAAAAGAAAAAAATGAATACATAAATGAATGATGATAGAGAATCTACTATAGAGGATATAATGTCTTTAGAAAAATGTTTTGGAGATGGGCAAACAGCGATCTCTAGAGACAGCATTTTTTTATTTTTATGAGATGATAGGTAGTGAGAACATAGCCTGAGGAAAATGGCAATAATAATATTGTGTAAGCGTATCAGAAATGATGGAATGCATCAATTGCCCAGGCCAAGGCAGGAAAGAGTCTTGGTGGGGGTGAGAGAGTTCTGATGTTAATGCAGAAAGAGATGCTGACTCAAATGAGGAGACTATGTTGATGAACACAGATATACCCATACACACAAACAACTAACATACAGGAAATTTGATGCAAATTATTATTCATCTAATATGTGCTAGGTATTGCATTAATATGCTTTTCATTGATCATCTCTACCAGGACAATAACCTAATGTTATCTCTACTTTTTAGAAATAACGTCGGGGAGCCAGGCCTTGTTCCCATCTCTGGCAGACTTCAAAACCTGTGCTCTTTCCATCAGCTCCACTTCTTGTCAAGGTGGATAAGAAAACCAAGAAAACAAAATTCTTAATTGAATTTTAACATTGAAATAATGAGGTTACTTAGTGTAACTGCCTGACTTAAAAATATTGAAATGAAATTCCTGATTTATAACCTACCTAACTGCAGAGAATTATGTGTATGCTCTGAGCCTTAACTCTACACACTTTGATAGAAAATAATATTCATGGATTTTTAATGCTTGGATTTTAATTAAAAAGTTTGGATTTAAAAAAATTGGAAAAATTTTCCTTGATTTATAGCATGCATATTGAAAAAGTACAGAAATTACAAGTTTGATTAATTTTTATAAAGCGAACATGTTTTAGAACATGATTGTTCTAAGAATGTAGATGTTGGATATGGTATGGTAAAGTGGGTGCAACCACAGGGGAAATAAGAATGAGACTTGGAAGGAAGAAGTTTATTATACTCACAGATCTCGGAGATGGTGTCACCATATGCCGTGCAGGGCCACAGGGGAAGCACTGGGTTTTGGTCAGGTGGCAGATGATGAGAATGAGGGGAAAGTCTAGGTCAGAGCCTTTATTAGGTTTCCACAAGAAAGGCAAAGCAGAGCAGAGTGAACAGTAAACTTATTAAGTTCTTTACCGATATAGACCTATACAGATTGTCTATTTCTTCCTCTGTGAGTTATGGCAGATTGTATCTTTCAAGGAATTGATCCATTTCATCTAGGTTATCAAATTTGTTGGCATAGAGTTGTTCATAGTAATCATTGATTGTCCTTTTAATGTCAGTGGGGTTGAAAGTGATGTCCCCTGTTTAATTTCTGATGTTAGTAATTTCTGTCTTCTATTTTTTTCTTAGTTTTCCTGGCTGATGGCTTATTGATTTTATTGATCTTTTCAAATATTCCATTCAAAGAATAATTTTTTCTATTGATTTTCTGTTTTCAATTTCACTGATTTCTGCTCTTTTTATTTATTTATTTATTTATTTATTTTATGTGAGGAAGACCAGCCCTGAGCTAACATCCGTTGCTAATCTTCCTCTTTTTTTTTTTGCTTGAGGAAGACTGGCCCTGGGCTAACATCGTGCCCATCTTCCTCTACTTTATACGGGACGCCACCACGGCGTGGCTGACAGGCAGTGCATCAGTGGGCACCCGGGATCCAAACCCGCGAACCCCGGGCTGCCAAGCGCAGACTAAACCGCTGCGCCACCAGGCCAGCTCCCTCTAATTTTTATTATTTCTTTTTTTCTGCTTATTTTAGATTTAATTTACTCTTCTTTTCCTAGTTGCCTAAGGTGGAAGTTTAGATGATTGATTTTAGATCTTTCTTCTTTTCTAATATATGCATTCAATGTATAAATTTCCCTCTTTGCACTGATTTCACCACATCCCACAAATTTTAAGTTGTTTCCATTTTCATTTAGTTCAAAATATTTTAAAATTTCTCTTGCAATTTCTTCTTTGACTCACATATTATTTATAAGTCTGTTTTTTAATCTCCATGTATTGTGGGATTTTCCACCTATCTTTCTGTTATTGACTTCTAGTTTAATTCCATTGTGGTCTGAGACTATACATTGTCTGATTTCTATTCTTTTAAACTTGTTAATGTGTGTTTTATGGTCCAGAATGTGGTCTATCATGGTGACTATTCCATAGTATCTTGAGAAGAATGTGTGTTCTGCTGTTGTATCACATAGTCTGTAGATGCCCATTATATCCAATTGATTGATGGTGGTGTTGAGTTCATATATGTCCTTATTGATTTTATGCCTGCTGGATTTGTCCATTTCTGAGAAAGGGATGTTGAAGTCTCCAACTATCATAGTGGATTCATCTATTTCTCCTTGGACTTCTATCAGTTTTTGCCTCATGTATTTTAATGCTCTGTTGCTAGGCACGTACATGTTAAGGATTGTTATATCTTCTTGGAGATTTGACCCCTTTATTATATGTAATACCTCTCTTTATCCCTGACAATTTTCCTTGCTCTAAAGTTGGCTCTGTCTGAAATTAATATAGCCACTTCCACTTTCTTTTGATTAGTGTTAACATGGTATATCTTTTTCCATCCATTTATTTTTATTCTATATATGTCTATATATTTAACTTGGTTTTCTTGTAGACAACATAGTTGGGTCTTGTTTTTGATTCACTATGATAACCTCTGTCTATTTATGTCTTCTACTCTTTTCCTGTCTTTTGTGTTTTAATCATTTTGCATGATTCCATTTTTTCTTCTTTCTCAGCATATCAGTTTTACTTTTTAAACTGGTTTCTCTAGGGTTTGCAATATACGTTTACAACTAATCCAAGTCTAATTTCATATAACACTATATTGCTACATGGGTAATGCAAGCACCTTATAATAACAGAATAATCCTAATTCCTGTCTGCTATCCCTTGTCATTACTGTCATTCACTTCACTTATAGATAACTATAACTATATATATATATTCATACATGAGCATACATAATTGAATATGTTGTTGCTATTGTTATTTTGAACAAACTGCTATATGTTAGATCAGCTAAGAACAAGAAAAATAAAAGTTATTATTTTACCTTCAGTTATTCCTCCTCCAGTGTTCTTCCTTTCATTATGTAGATCAGATTTTCTGATCTATATTGTTTTCCTTCTCTCTAAAGTACTTCTTTTAACATTTCTTGCAAGGCAGGTCTACTGGCATCAAATTCCCACAATTTTTGTTTGCTGAGAAAGTCTTTATTTCACCTTTACTTTTGAAGGATAATTTCACAGGGTACAGGATTCTAGATTGCTGTGTTTAGTCTCTCAATACTTTAAATAGTTCAGCCCAACCTCTTCTTGCTGCATGATTTCTGAAGAGAAGTCAGATGTAATTTTTATCTTTGCTCTCCTATTGGTAAGACTTTTTTCCCTTTGATTTCTTTCAAGACTTTTTCTTTATCTTTGATTTTCTGAAGCTTGAAAACTATAAGCTTCAGTGTAGTTTTTCTGGCATTTATCCTACTTGGTTTTCTCTGAGCTTCGTGGATTGGTGGTTTGGTGTCTGACATTAATTTGGGGGAAATTCTCAGTCATTATTGGTTCAGATATTTCTTCTGTTCCTTTCTTTCTTCTCCTTCTGGTATTCCCATTACACATATATTACACCTTTTGTAGTTGTCACACTTTTGGACATGCTATTCTGGGTTTTTTTCACTCTACTTTTTAGTTTTGAATGTTTCCATTGAAATATCCTCAAGCTCAGAGATTCTTTCCTCAGCTGTGTCCAGTCTACTAATAAGTCCATCAAAGGCATCCTTCATTTCTGTTACAGTGTTTTATCTCTAATGTCTCTTTTTGGTTCTTTCTTAGAATTTCCATCTCTCTGCTTACGTTGTCCATGTCTTCTTGCATGCTCTCTACTTTATCCATTAGAGCCCTCAATGTAGTAATCATAGTTGTTATTTTAAATTCTCATTCTGATAATTCCAACATCCCTGCCATATTCCAAAATGCTGTCTGGTTTTGATGCTTGCTCTGTCTTTTCAAACTGTCATTTTTGCCTTTTAGTAGGTAATATAATTTTTTCTTGATAGCCAGACGTGATATACTGGGCAAAAGGAGCTGCTGTAAATAGGTCTTTAGTAATGTGGTGGTAAGGTGTCAGGGAAGGGAAGCATAGTCCTATGATTAGGTGTCAGTCTTTTAGTGAGCCTGTACCTGTACATTGTGAACTTTATACATGTTTCTCAGTTCCTCCTCCTCCCCACTTAGGTGGGACAGGATGACTAGAGTAGGCTGGAGTTGGGTATTTCCATTCCTCCATATGGAAAACTACACCCTGTTGGAGTTTGTTATTCCCCTTCCTCAGGCAGTTGGGCTCTGATGAAACTCCAGTAGATTGGGCTCTGATTAAATAGTTTCTCTGGAGGGCAAATCTTGTTAAGAAGAACAGAATGCTCTGGGATATTTCAAAACGTTCCTTTTTAACTTCCCCTACCAGAGGCACAGGAGATTTTTCTCCAATATTTACCATGAGAACCTGACAGAACTCTTGGAGGTAAAACTCACGAAACTGAGGACTCTCTGATGATTGGGTTCCCCTGAAGTTTTTATCTCAGAATTGTCCACTCTGAGCCTCCAGCAGTTTGTCAATTACAGTTCAAATTTCTCTACCCTGGCACTGGTTCCCATGGAGATTGCTGCTCCTGGATTTCTACCCCAGTAAGTTGTGATTCTCTGTATTCTCTTGTTGGTTTCTTCAATTTTGGCGGTAGCAGTTTGCCCTGTGACCTCACTTCTCTTATGGATCTGGAAAGATTTGTTGATTTTTCAGTTTGTTTAGCTTTTTACTTGTAGGATGGAGTGGCACTTGCCAAACTACCTATATGCTGAACTGGAAACTTCTCATACAATTTTGGTATTGATCTCTTATCAGCTTTTGATATTATGAATACCTTCTCTAATTTCATTACCTGTCCTTAGCATGGTGTCTTTCACTGAACAGAAACTTTAATTTTAAAAAAAATGATCGTAAAATACATATCACATTTATCATAACCATTTTTATGTGTACAGTTCAGTAATGTTAAGCACATTTACATTGTTTTGCAACCAGTTTCCAGAACTCTTTTCATCTTGCACAACTGAAACTCTACATCTATAAACAACAGTTCTCAATTCTCCCTTTCCCCCAGCTCCCGGAAACCACCATTCCTCACATAAAAACTCCATATAAGCATAATCATACAGTATTTGTCTTTTTGTGATTGGCTTATCTCACTTACCTTAATGTCTTCAAGGCTCATCTGTAGAAATCTGTAATTTTGATGTAATCGAATTAATCATTTTATTTTGCCTTACTGACTGTATATTTGAAATTTTAAGACACTTTTCTCTTTCTTAGGTCACAAAGACCCTCCTATATTTCTTCTGAAATTATAAAAGCTACAAATATGACAATTTTACAAAGATATATTATTGGTTTTACATTACACATTTAGATCTTTCTTTCAACTGGAATCCACCTGCAAATGTTTATGTGGTTTTACGCAGGTATTCAGTTTCATTTCCCCAAATAGTGAGCCAGTTACCCAACATCATCTATTGAATAATCCTTTCTTTTACAATTATTTGTAGTCTCACATATGTTATTTTTTCACCTGCATTTTCTATGTCTAACATATTTTGTTCCACTGGTCTATCCGTCTTATGCCGTACCAAAACTATGTTGCTTTTTTAAAAAAAACTGACTATTCACATACCTTTTTTGTTCCAAATAAATTTCACAGTAAGTTGATCAAGTTCCTCAAATATTCAATTAGAATTTTGCTTCAATGTGCTTTAAATGTATAGATTAATTTGAATTATTCTATTCAAGAGCATGGGATGTCTTTCCATTAATTCAGATCATCTTCTATGTCCTTTGCTAGAGTTTTAACATTTTCTCCATAGAGATTTTATAAATTCTTGTTAGTTTCTAGATACTTTGTAGATTTTCTTGCAAGAGTGAGTATCCAATTTTAATTTTTATTTTCTCGTTGATTATTGTAGGTGTATAGAAAATTAATTTTTGTGGGTTCCGCTAAGCCTTATGTATTAAGTCCTTTGCATATATTGTGGCTGGCCACCACCTTGAAGACTTAGTGACCAAATGGTCTAAATTAAGGGCTTGAATTGATCAGAATGGTTTAAGACATAGATTGTACTGGATTCCTCTTGTGCACTGCCATGTGTACTTTCTGCCTCATCTTTGATTCCAGCCAATAGTTCTACACAGGATTTGACCAGCTTTATGCTGACAGCATGCTAACTCAAGTGTGTATGCTGGTCTTTTGTTTCCTGCCCTGGAGCTTCTGTGCTCAGGGAATGGGATGTCTATAGAAGCACACTTGGCACTCAGAGTGAGCAACTCAGAACTGCTGGGGGACAATTCTGAGATATATTCTACAGCTCCCCACAACTGATTGAGCACCAGTTTTCCCCATTGGCTTATGACTTAATAACATGTCCTTCTATAGGCTTGTCTCCCTTTTCTTTTTTATCTTCTGTAGCAGTCAGATTCTCCACAGAAACAGAACCAATACGATGTGTGTGTGTGTGTGTGTGTGTGTGTGTGTAAAAGTTTGTTATAAGTAATTGGCTCACGTGATTCTTCAGCGTTTGTCAGCAGGCCTGAGACCCAGGAAAATCCAATGTTTCAGTTTGAGTCCAAAGGCAGGAAAAAGCCCAAATCCCAGTTTGAAAGCAGTCAAGAAGGAGAAATTCTTTCTTACTTTGGGGAGGGTCAGCCATTTTGTTTTATTCAGACCTTCAATTGATTGAATGAGGCTCACCCATACTGGGGAAGGCAATCTGCTCTACTCAGTCTACTGATTTAGATGTTAATCTCATCAAAAATCATTCTCAAAGATATACCAAGAATGATGTTTGACCAGATATCTGGGCACCCCATTGTTCAGTCAAGTTGACACACAAAATTAACCATCATACCCTCCCCACTCCTTCACTCCTGCTCCTGCATCACCCTTGAAGTAATCCACCTGCATACCAAGACTGTCTGGTTTTCAGGTCTGACTAGAGCTAAGACATCCATGTAGTGTTCAGCATGTGAAGTAAAGTATGACTACATGGGTGCTAATGCTGGTGTAAGAGATATTTATGATTACTGTAATTGCTATCTGAGTCATTGAGCAATAATAAAATAATGTATATGCATATATATTTTCTACTGTTCTTTCTTTTCTACTGTCCTTTGAGATGTACAATTGCTTTGTGTGAAATCAAATTCTAGCATTTTTCCAGGCATTAAAGCTGGGTACCCATTTGAACTCATGGATACTGTTTTTAAAGGAAAGGATATCACGCAAGAACATTTCCAGTTTTCTGCAGTCACCTCTTTTGCAAAGTAAAGAACAGCAGAGAAGTCATTATAATGTGAGAAGAGGAAGAAAACATATCAAATTCTTTGCTCTAATTTGACATGCTGAGTTTAGCTAAGTTTATCCTAAGAATAGCTGCAAAATGCTGGTTGCTAATAAGACCCATCATTACCATTAATGGCTTGAACAGTCAAATTCACTTCTATTTATTGAATGGAAGAAAAACTGTTAAAATCTTTGAATAACTCAACATGGTCTAAAGATTTAAAAAATAGTTCTATTAAACATGTTTGCATTAGAAAGGAATTTATTTTTCCTGATTGACCATAGTTGTATACATATATTTGTTTCAACTTCATATGAATTAAAAAGAAGACATAGTTTTCTGACACTGTATAGCCTCATTACATTAAGACTAACTAATATGGATCTTTATTATATGGTGGCAGTATTGGAATAAATACAAAAAGGATTACATACTGCTTTTGTGTACACTTGACCTTTCAAGCTGCCTATCAACTGGAAAGATTTTTAGCTCTTAGCCATACTGACAGCCGTTTTGTAGCTGACTATTGGGAGGTGTAGCAAATCGTTGACACCAGTTAACCTCCGACATTTTCCTTTAAATCACGCAGTGTTATTGTCTGCTGGGTGAAGGCAATTCATTTCTATTTCCCAGACTCTTGGTTCAACCTAGCCAATCTTGCTTATACAGTGGTATTTAAAATGAAAAGAAGGAAGCTGTGCTAAGTTCTGCTAAATTTTAAGTTTGCCCTGAAAATCTCTGAAGGTATTCTATACAAACTGATGTTTGCTGTGCCACTAAACAAAAGTTTCCTGAAAGAGGAGAGAGTAGGAGCGCCTTAGGGGAAAGCATGGTCAACCAGAGTGTGGACAGCCAATTGCCTCTTGCTTTCACCTTGGCGGCCCTGAATGTAGAGGATTCTTTCCTACCAGAAGTTCATGAGAAAGGCTATCAGGCCTCTGAAATTTAAAATTTATTCCTTAAGGGCTCAGAAACTGATTAATATGATATCAGGTTCAAGTTGGGCTCTTCAGGGAAAATAGAAAAGGAAATAAATCTGTAAAGTGGTGAATACCCACTTAGTTCAGTCTCGTTAAATGCTAATTTTAAATATCTAATCTAGATTTGATTAAAAGTAAAAGCAAGCAGTGTGACTCCTAAAAAACATGGCATTAACCCAGATTCACTCTCTTTTTATTTCCTGCTGGTTGTCTGTTATACAGATGTCAATTATTTAATCTTGTCAAGAATTTTTGTGTTTACTATATGAACAATTTTTGTAGCTGAATGATAGAAGAGTTGTTACCGAGAAACAGGACAGTCTCCCTACTGCATCTTTGTCGTGGATTCCAATTTTGTGATTAATCTACTCTCTCTAGTCTTGGTCATGTCTCTGCTTAGATGAGAGTCATCCACGGGTGGGCTTTCAGACAGTAAGCGGGCACGAGCTAGCTTAAACCAAGTTCATGGGCATTATTCTAGCAAGAATGAAATCCTTTAATGTTTGGTTTATAAGCTAAAAAGGAAGATCTGAAGATTTTTATGTACTATCTTTGTAAATGATCTTATGTATTAGTCATTATTGAAGGTTTGCTTTTTTGATTTTTAAATTTTTTCTATGTTTGTTTACTCTTTGTGAAATAGCTTTTACCAACAAAAGAGTATAAAGAATGGTCATGAAACAAACACTTATGTAGCTACCATGGGACTTAAAAAACAATAAACAATAACAATATCTGAAGTTCCCTGTGTATCATGCCTTAGTCTCCCTCATTCTTCAAGCTGACCTCAGTTTTATTTTTGGGTTGATGATTATTATACATTTCTAAAAATAGTTTTTCCACATGCAATTTTACCCATGAATAATATACTACTTACTTTTGTAAGTTTATTAAAGCTTTGTAAAAAATAATCACAAATGTGTAATGACTTTCAGCAATTGCTTTAAAAAATTCATTGAGATATTTCTTCTTTATTTTCGTAATTTGGTGAATTATATTAAAAGATTTTCCAATTTTGAACCAAACTTTCACATTTTAATATAAATTCAACTGATTCATGATATGTTATTTTATATACCTATTGTTGGATTTGATTTGCTCATTTTGTTTAGAATTTTTTTTAATGTTAACAGTTTAGATTGATTCATGAATTTTCTTGCACAGTTCTTGTCTGTTTTCAAAATCAGTGCTTTCTTAGCCTCTTTGGAGGATACAGAGAATTCTTCTTTTTTTCTATTCTCTGGAATTGTTTGCATACCTTGGATTTTTTTCATTGAAGGTTGATGGAATTCACCTGCAAAACCATATGCTTCATTTTGGGGAGGTATTTAATTACTGATTCAATTGCTTTAATAAATATAGGACTTTTCAGGTGGGTCTAACTTTTCTAGCGACATTTTTATAATATTTTCTAGGAATTTGTCCATTTTATTTAAGGTTAGAAATTTACTGTCATAGAATTGTTAGTAATATTTTGGGTGTAGCCTGCTAAATCTGTAATTCTGTTTACTTTCCCATTTTTAATATTGTTTATTTGAAAATTTTATTTATATTTTATGATGGTTAAATCAGTTTATGGCTTTGTTGAGACTATCTTTAAATCTTTGTCTTCTGTTTTTATTAATTTTGGCCCTTACCATTTTTCTTTCCTTCCTCTAATCTGTTTGGGTTCATTCTGTCTTTTTTCTCTAATTTTTTTGTTAGATATTTAGTTTATTAATTTCCGGCATGTCTCACTTTCCAATTTACATATTTAAGGCCATAAGTTTCCCTTTAAATACTCTCCTCCAAGCTTATACATGCTGTATTATTTTGCTTTTACTTCTAAGTATTTACTAATGTCCATATTAGTTGTTTTGTGACCCATAAGTTATTTAGAAGTGTGGTTCTATTTTTCCACTGGAGAAAGTATCGAGGTTGTGTTTTTCTTGTTGGTTTCTAAATTAACTACATTGAGGTCAGAAAAGTCTTTATTTTAGTACTTTTTGGAATATATCTGAGGATTGTTTTATGGCACATGGAGTTTTCCTAATGTCTTACGTATGATAAAATCGATGTGATTCCTCCCATTTTAAAATGCAATGGTGAGGCCAGCCCTGTGGTGTAGTAGTTAAGTTTGTGCACTCCTCTTCAGTGGCTTGGGGTTCACAGGTTCAGATCCCAGGTATGAACCTACACACTGCTCATCAAGCCATGCTGTGGTGATGTCCCACGTACAAAAAATAGAGGAGGATTTTGGCACAGGTGGTAGCTCAGGGCCAATCTTCCTCGCCAGAAAAAAAAATAAAGCAGTGTTCTACATATATCCCTTCTGTTAAGCTTGTTAATTTTAAGTTGGTTTTACTATTTTTGTCCTGCTTAATCTATTGGTTACTGAATGAAGAATGTAAAAATCTTTCACTTTTACACTGGACTCGGTAACTTTTCTTTGTGTTTGCTCATTGTGTAATTTTTTTGAAACTTATGTTTTTACATGCACATAATTTAGAATTGTTATATCTTTTTGGAAGATAAAATTTTATTAATATATAATGACTGCTTTAATCTTCAGCAACATATATTTGTTTCTAATGTCTATTTGGTCTGATTTTAATATAGTTCCACCAGCTTTTGTATGACTAATATTGGCTAGGCATATATCTTCTAAAAGTTTGCTTTCAATCCTTCAATGTTTAATGTTTTAGATTAGCAGCATGCATATAACATTTGGTTTGACAATCTATATTTTCTTTATCTTTTGCTGAGTAAGATTTGCTCTGAGCTAACATCCATCACCAATCTTCCTCTTTTTTTTTTTTTGCTTGGGGAAGACTAGCCCTGAGCTAACATTCGTGCCAGTCTTCCTCTATTTTGTATGTGGGACACCGCCATAGCATGACTGGTGAGTGAAGTAGGTCCACGCCTGGGCCCCGGGACCAGGATCAGAACCAGCAAACCTGGGCCACTGAAGTGGAGCACACAGAACTTTAACCACTTGGCTGTGGGGCTGGGCCCAACAATCTATGTTTTAACTCTCAAGTTTAATCCATGTATATTGATTTGGATTACTTATTAGCTGTAATTATTATATTTATTGGATTAATTATTTATAATTGTTTAGCAAGCTTTTTCTGTATTTCTCTTTTTACCTCTGGTGACTTTTATTTTCTGAAATGATTGTAGTTTTTATATATTTTTTCTTATTCCTTTTCTCCCCTCACCCTACCAACACTAGTTTGGATATTACTTTATTTCTGATTTTTAGCACAAACTTTATCATGCATGTGAAAATAGCTTTTTTTGAGATACAACTCACATATCATACAATTTACCCTCTAAAGTGTACAATGGTTTCCAATATATTCACAGAGTTATGCAACCATCACCACAATCAATTTTACACTATTTTCATTACCTCAGAAAGAAATCCCATGCTCATTAGTAGTCACTTCTGACTTCCCCCAAGCCCACCAGCACTGGGTAACAACTAACCTACTTTCTTTCTGTATAGATTTATCTATTCTGGACAATTAAATGCAATAAATGGAATACAATATGTTTTCTTTTAAGACTGGTCTCTTCCACTTAGCATAATGTTTCAAGGTTCATCCATGTTGTAGTATAGTCACGTACATCATCCCTTTTTATGGCTGACATCTTTCCATTGTATGGATATACTGTATTCTATTTATCTGTCCATCAGTTGCTGGACATTTGGGTTGTTTACATTTTTTTAGCTATTATGAGTAATGTTGTTATGAACATTCACATACCAGTTTTGATATGGACTTGTGTTTTCATCTCTCATAGATATATACGTAAGAGAGGAATTGCAAGATTATATTGTAATTCCATGTATAACTTTTTGAAAGCTGCCAAATTCTTTTCCAGTTTAGTATTTTTTCTAACGGCTAATGATGTTAAACATCTTTTCCTGAGCTTACTGGCCATTTATATATCTTCTTTGGGACAATGGCTGTTCAGATCCTTTGCCCATTTTAAAATTGGGTTATATCTTTTTATTATTGTCATAAGAGTTCTTTATACATTCTGAATACAAGTCCTTTGCCAGATATATATTTGTAAACATTTTCTCCCAATATGTTGGTTGTCTTTTCACTTTCCTGATGGTGTTTTTTGATGCATAGTTTTAATTTTGATAAAGTCCAATTTATTTATGTTTTCTTTTGGAACATGAAGGGGGAGTGTCTTATAGCTGTACTAGTAGTTGGGTTAGGATCTGGTAATTTAGGATCTTGGACAATTTTCTTTTCTTCAAGACACAACTATTAATAGGGATAAATGCAAATAAATATATCACACTCCCTGTGTCTTAGTAATTTACAATCTACCTAGGTAGAAAAATATGCACAATTAAATGTTGAATAAGATTTACTTTTATTTAAGCTTTTAATAATGGCTCCAGAGTCCCTTGAAAGCTACTCATTAAAATCCTTCCTGCTACCACCAATCATAATTAATATTTTACTTATATCTAATTTGGGACCCGATGAAGCTTTTTCAAAGGCGTTCTTCCCAATTTAAAAATGCCTACTTTTTAGCTTTTTAATTGTAAGAGGGATGGCAAGTTAGATTTGCATAACTGAAAAGTTCACATTATCAATCTTTCTTTGAAAAGTATGATTTGGTTAAAATAAAAACAAAATTGGCTGATTTTATTTTAACTTTTAAAAAAATTTCTAAATTCATTTTGGACAGCATCCTAATGTCTATCAAGATGCTCAAGTGGAGGAGTAGTCAAGGGAAGCAAGTCAGAGAAGAAGTGCCTGACCTGGAGAGAGAATTGTTATCTAAGGAGGCCTAGGGATATTTTTAGAGAGCTGAAAAGAGTAGGTTCATAGAAAGTTCTGTAGGACATGAAAGTAGATATTTCCTTTCACCACTTTTTTTTGTGGGTGGGGACTTCAAAATTAAATGATTCCAAGAAAATCAGGCACCTGCTAATTCAGAGTTGACAGAACATGGGATGCCTCTTTGATTGCTGTCATGTATAACTGGTATTTGGCGTTAATAGTTTGTGCAGTTCCATTCAACAAGAGTTATTAGATATGCTAGAGTCCAGTACCATGGAGATAAATAAAACGCATTTTCCCTTTAAGCCAAATTAATAGAGCAGAAAAAAGAGATACCTAAAAAAAAAATCTCAACTTTAATATGTTGTGATAAGTGCTGCAAAATCTCTCCAGTCTACTAAGACAGAGTCTCACATAACATAAAGTAACCATGAGAAAGACATTCTACCACTTTTGACATATTCTATTGGTTAGAAGTAAATCATAGGTTCTGCCTGCACCCAGTATTAGAAGCTTATATAAAAAGGCATGGCTCATTGAGGTGTGCCCACCAAAGTGGGGAATGCAGTTTTTAGTTTTCGAAGCTCTGCAATACACAAACTGGAAGAGATGTTGAGAGAGCCAATTTGTTACACCTCCACCAATATGTTTCAGGACAGGCAAGTGGTCCAGTGGGGCTGGAGCCTGGGACTCTGGTAATGGTTTACTATAGGTGAAGCTGGAGAGGTAGGTATGAGCCAAGTTATAAAGGATCTGGTATGTCATGGTAGGGGTAAGGAGAATTCACTTCCCTTCAACAGGGGAACCGGTGAAGACTTTAAGCAAGAAAACGATATAATCAAATCTGAATTATAGAAAGATTTAAACAAGTCTAAATTCAAATTTAACTCAAATTTAAATTTAAAGAAAGTATATTGGGTTTTTATTGCTTTGTAATAAATTACCAGAAACGTAGTAGCTTAAAAACTGTACATTTACTAGTACCTAACTTTTTAAGTCAGAAGTCTGAGTGGGCTCTCTGGATGGGTTCTCTACTTAGAGTCTCACAAGGCCAAAATCAAGATGTTGGCAGGGCTGGATTCTTATCTCGAGGCCCTAGGGAAGAATCCACTTCCAGGCTTCAGGTTGTTGGCTGAATTTGGTTCCTTGTGGTTGTAGGGCTGTGATCCCCATTTTCTTGCTGGCTGTCAGTAGGGGGGCTCTCTCAGCTCCTGGAGGTCCCTCTCAAGACCTTCCACAGAATCCCTTTCATCTCAGCAACAGAAAACCTCCCTTGTGTAGAATCCTTCTTGTGTTTTGAATCTCTCTGACTTGCCCTGTGCTACCAGCTGGAAAAATCTCTTTGCCTTTAAAGGGTTCATCTTAAGGTCAAAAAATGAGTAACCTTAATTACATCTGCAAAATCCCTTGGTTATATATGGTAACATGATCACTAGAGTGATATCTCATCATATTCATAGGTTCTGGACACACAAGGGGAGGTGATTATATAGGGATGAGAGTCATTGGGGTCATTCTTAGAATTCTGCCTATCCCAAATAGGAGATAAAGAAAAATTGGAGGTTGCTTATCAGTTATGCCATCTCCACCCACTGGAGTCTCAAGTAACAGGCTGGTTACTCAAGAGTCCTTTGAGGTTCATGTATCAGCATATAATGATATCTAAAGGGGATTTTCACTTAGGATTTCAAGAAGACAACACAACAAAAGGAATTGCTGCACATGACTGAGCTTAGGGCTCTATAATGGGAAACCATATACAACTTCCTACAAATGGTATACAGTGTATTTCTATATTAGTTTCTAATTTGGTATCACTAAGAAGTTGGTGACTACCTCTATCTGTGTAGCTGAGGGAAAGCTCTTTGATCTGGTCTTGAATCATGAGTTCCCTATTGCTCCTCCGCTCCTCCTTTCAGCTGTTTGTTCTGGAAGGCTAGATTCTTGTTTCTGGGCTCTTATCATTCAATCATGGCCTTCTGCGTTTGCTCAAAACACCATCTTTAAGCACCAAATCCCATGGATCTCTTTGCTCTATTCAAAATGCTCTGCAAAGTTGTAGCTGTCTCTTTGCATCTTAAAAAAAACGCCTCCTTTTTATTGCATCCTATAACTCAATGGTGATAGATTTAAAAAAGTCTTTGCTTTTAAACTAAAAAACCGTTGGCTATACCTGTAAATATATATCATAAAGAGAAATGAACCAGACATTTAAGACAAGGGATAGAAAAATGATTTCATATATATATGTTTTATATATATATATATATTTCCAATATATATATATTTCTAGAAGTCCTCCTTCTTCCATCTGCTTTTTATTCTGGATAGTCTCTTCTGTGTGCTCTTCTTTGCGATTGTTTCCTTTATCTATTTATATTGCACAATGACCCTTCTGCGGACCTTAGAGATCTGTTTGTTGTTTCTATCAACTGTGAATCACAGTGGTTTGCACTGTGACCTTAGATTTAATTGTGAACTCATTCCTTCTGTGGTCTAACTCAAGGAAGCTTTTGCTTAAACTGCATGTGCTTCTGCTTTACAGAGGGCCACCAACCTGTCACTGCATTTTTCCTCTTCGAAGATTTGGCTCAATAGGAGAGAACCAGTGTCACTATTTTACCTTAGTTTCTTCCACTCAGACCCAGCTCACTTTTCTTTTCTTTTTTGGAAGACAGGGGAAATGAGTCCTTGGGGACTCCTCTCCTCTCTAGAAATGTCTAGTAAAAGCCATGGTTGTTGTGCAGTGGGAGGGACATTCTAGCAGCTTGCTGGCCAGAATGCTGTATCAGAATCAAAACTTGAATTGTGCAGACACAAGACCAAGATTATATTTCATTTGTGATACTATTATATATTTTTTCCTGGCTGCAACAACTCAAGGTTTTTACTTCTTTCTTACTTCATGCCCATTGATTTTTGGGTAATGGTAGCAGAAGACATGTGGATTACTATGGTAATGTGGATCAAGGCGTTGAGGTTAGTGGGGCTTCCAGAAATAGAAGAAAGCTAAATGTATATTTTATTTTACTTTTAATACGAAATAGGATAGTAGCGCAAAACAGAGAGACTTCATATTTACTAGTAACACAAAGGGCTTTTATTCACGGCAAATTACAATCCTAGAAAAGTATTTTATTAGGAATAATTATTTTGACTCTGATTTTCTGTAGAAACAGTGCTATATGAAGAATAATAGTTTATATTTGATATTTTAAAATGTTCCTCAGTGATGTACTTATGTGCATCTAACATATTGAGGCTGGAATTTGACTTCCCCTCTTTTGTGATTGTCTCAGCACCTTGTACATTCTTAAAATAATTGTATACAAGTCTGTCTCCCTAATTAAAGAATTGTCTATGAGGGCATGGGATATAGTTTAGTTCATATCCCCAGTACTTTTGTAGAGCTTAACCACAATGCCTGGCATACAAGAGTTATGCAATAATTGTTTGTTAAATAAAAAGCCAAAGAAATATCTGGTTAGGAAAATTTTCTGAAAAAAATAAAGTTTATAATTAAAAACAGGGGCATTTATTGGGGCTGGCCCTGTGGCATAGCCATTAAGTTTGCACACTCTGCTTCGGCAGCCCGGGGTTCTCCAGTTTGAATCCTGGGCACGGACCCACCCGCTCATGAAGCCATGCTGAGGCAGGGTCCCATATAGAGCAACTAGAAGGATGTACTACTATGACATGTAACTATCTACTGGGATTTTGGGGAGAAAAAGGAAAAAAGAGGAAGATTGGCAACAGATGTTAGCTCAGGGCTAATCTTCCTCAAAAAAAATTTGGGGCATTTATTAGTTCTGGGACAGATTTTTCTTAAATAAAAAAAATTCTCTATCTTTACAATATTTCTTTCCTATTTTCAGTCACTGTAGTTCTGATTACAAATGTAAAAAATGAATCTCAGAGGGGAAGTTGAATCAGGAGGGAATAGAAATGTTCTGAGGGAGAAGTAGAAAAAAATGTTAAAGTTCAACTAGAATTGTATAAGTGATTTGGTAAATAAAAACAAAAAAAAGAATGTTGATACAATTTTGATATTCTTTCTTAACATACATTTTGGTTACCTCATTAAAAAGTTGTGGCCAGTGGAGAGAGAACCAAGAGTTGAACCAAATATCAGTTGTGGAATTTTAATCATACATCAGAAATCAAAACTTTAGTTTTTCTAATTATTAGGGACCTGTGAAGCATTTTTAAAATTCCTGGAGTGTTCACAGTCTTGCTATTTTCTGGTTTTGTGTCAGTGGAAGAGACTCAAATTTTCCACTGTGAAGAAAATTTACCCAATTGCTGTCAATCTTCTATATTTTTGCTCCTCATTTTCAGCTACATACACTCAAGCACGCAATCCGAACTCCAAAGTCCTCCTTTTATGTGTTTTCAGGACATGCTTTCTGCACAAAAAATCTAATTTCAGAGACTCTCTTGGTAGAGCAGAATAATGATATCGAGGGTGGGCAAAATGATTGACTGTAGTTTGTTTTTGAAGAAACACCAGTTGCTAGGCAGGTACATAACTGCTGCTGTAATTTAGTCACTAGAACAATAGCAAAAGTTATTAATTGTTTATCTGCTTAAGCAATTAAAACATAGAGTTCTTCATGTTTCGTTCAGAGGATAGTTGGAATTGTGTATATCTTGTACGAAATTCACCCTATCTGAATTTGGATGCAAGTTCTGAAACTCTTAAAGATTCTATCTCAGAAAAGAGTGATCTGGTTAGTTTTATTTCCCAAGTATTTAGTACTGTGCTTAATAAATGATCTTGGTCAAAAGAGTTTAAAGAGACACAAAAGAGAAATTTTTCCCACTTTTTCTCATCACTTCACTGAATCCAAGAGTTGGAGGGAACGTTATAGCTCATATAATCCAGATTCCCAGGAAATGCAGACTTTGCTCTATCACAGCTCTGACAACTTCAGCTTTACACCGTAATAAAAATTATCTCCACCCTTAATTCATTTTATGCAAAGATAGTATTGATAATTAAAAAAATACGTCTAAGCTTTAACTATAATCTGCCCCTCCCCAACTATCACCCATTTATAAAGTTGTGCTTTGTGTTCTGAGGCGATTAGTCAAGTTCCTCTTTGATAGCTTTATATAATTATCTAATTTACCCCTCATTTCTATATATTCATGTATTTTCAGTTCTACTGACTCTCAATTCCCATAAAATAGTGTAAGCCAAGGTGATGTGTCAGCTATAAAGTGATTTTTGAACTGAAGTTTTTGTTTATCATTATTAATATAGAATAAGGTATCATCTTCTTTAATCTCTAGATTTATACTCTTTATAAGCTTTTGGTCTCCCTGTTCTTCAACCTCTTAGTTATTAGAAATAGATGAGCAGTTATTTCCTTGCTGTTTGTCCACTAGATCAAAGGACTTCAACTGTTGTTGGTAGTAAGTAAAAAACCTTAAATAAATTAGTAGGATTTTAGTTTTCTGAATTTAGGTATATTTACACAAATACAAGCACGGTATTAGCATATTATAGGTCTTTTTCTCCAATTTTATTTTTCCAATTTATTTTTTACGTATTTGTAATCTAAAAATAAATTGGAGGAAGGAAGATTGGGGCAAAAAATTACTCTATTTTTAATTCTCAAAACAACTTTGTTAGATATTTTTATTTCTACTTTATGGATGAGGAAACTAATTTTCAGATAAAGTACTAAATATGCCCAAGTTTACATAGCTAATAAGTGGTCTTTAAAAAATTTTTACAAATAGGAAAAGAAAGAGAATTACAACTAGAAAGCTGATGAAACAACACAAACATAAGAAAACAATATACTCAGCTCTTATATTTTAATAGATCTTGGGGAAAGAAGCCAATTTAGGATAAGATAAAAAAGAAATATTCAAGATTATAAGGCTATAATTCACAAAACTACTTAGTTAAGAATTTAATCAATAGTTATTTCCAGAAGGTTCCAGAAAGGAAAAATAACGAGAAGAGGTGGAAGACTGCCATAGTGAATGCTGAACTTCATGACACAGCTCAGTTAAAAATAGAACATAATGAAGGTAATACTTAATAAATAGTAATACTACATTAATAAATACTAATACTAATATAAATAAATATATATGTACAGAAAATATTTAATATCTGTGTCTTGTTTTATAATTTACAAATTTACTTCTCATGTTGCTTCATTTATTGATCAAGTTAACAATTCCAAAGAAATATGGAGAATTTAAAATGGATGAAGCAAAATTAGTCAAATATTACATGTGTGATTCTTGATACAGAGATGTGTGTTCAGAGTCATCTTCCCACGACCTCTGGGGTAGGGATGACTGCTAGCAAGTGTCCATGTAAGGAAGAGCTAGAAAGTAATTCAAGACAATATTTGAACAAACCTAAGAGAGTCTGATAGACTTTATTTTTTATAATGAAAATATGTGTACATATTATAGCAATAGAAAGAATCTGCCCAACTTAGGAAACAGCATGAATTTGAAGTCAAAAGGTTTGGCTTCTGATCTTAACTCATTCTTTAAATGATGGAATTATTTAAAGAATAAAGAAAAGAATAAAGAACTGAGGTTCTTTGGTCTTTATTTCTTTATCTGTAAAGTAAGGGGTTTAGATAACATCAGTCGTTCTCAATTGGAGGTGCACCACCCTCACCAGGTGTCTTAGCAGTCATTCTGTGGCATGGGGAACATTGACTCTTAGTGTTAAGTGCCTCGTAGGGCTCTCTGTGAATCGTACTACTCACATCCCCTTATTCAGGAGTTAGTTGTCTTTACTAATTCACTTACTGAAGGAGGAAACCACAGAACAGGTTTCAGGCAGGGAAATGGTAATTTTTTGTATCTAAGTTTAAGAAAACAGATTTCTTTAAGGAAATATCTTAAATACTCAGGTGCTTTATTCAGAGGAAAGACTTCATATGGCTACACCATGGGACATTCCAGTGACTTGGGAGGAATAGGGTCTAAAGTGAATAGGGCCAAGCCCCTAAAATCAGTGCTACCTGAATAATTTTGTGAACAAGATGCCTGGGCATAGATAGCATCAGGCTAAACCTAAGTGATCAGTTTCCTGTTGTTATTTTGTGTGATGAATTTATGCTTAAGATTTCTGAACCAAATCATTCAGCCTTGATATAACCTTCCATAGGGGAAACTCAAAAGTATTTTCAAGCACCGTTGACTTTTACTTGGGTCTTCCAAGCAAAACTGTTGACCAAGAATTAAACACTTATACTCTCAATGGATAGGTTAAGCTTCACCTGAAGATGCTGGAAAATTCTCAGGAAGTACATCAAACAGAAATGATACATTCTTCTCCATTTTAGGATTATTGCTGGAGTCACAAAGCTTCATGGTGTTTAAGTTTGGAATATTTCCTGTGCTTTCCTCCTTTCTGAAGCACGTCAAACAGAAATGGCAAAGAAAGGTACTCCAGCATTGCTCTGACTTGCTGGAATGTGTCCTGAGAAATTTTGGTTGTTAAAGATTGCCTCCCCAACTTTGGAGGAGAAAAAGTAATTTTGGGATAAGTTAGGATAAGCATCTAGCCTTGGCAGAAATCTACATGAACAAAAATCTATGTGAACTAGGGGCCTTACCCTTTTCTAACTACACCATCTTAACCAGCAGATCCCTACTAGGTCAATATAGCTCAGTGAAGAAATGGCCATTGTGCCTGTGAGAATTGAGAAAAAAAAGTTTCATAGATTTAAAGTGATTGGCAGGAGTGGAGTGTAAAATACCTCAAAGAGAGAGCGAAATTTAAAAACGTCTGCACCCTCATAGGTTTTATATAATGAAAATTTTAAGAGCAATAGATAATCACTGTGTAATTGGTTTCATTTTTAGGTGACTTGAAAGACCAGTAGGAAAAACACATTTACCTTTATTTTTAGAAGTGAATGTTCCTTGCAATGCTTTGAATGGGTTTCTTATAGATTGGAGGGAAATTATATCTGAAAAATGAGGTGAAAACAGTGATTTAGCAGCAATGGGCTTTCTCAGCTGCACCTGTGCTCAGTCACAAGCAGCATAAGATACCCCAGGAAGTACCATTTATTTACCAGCAAAGTGGAAGGTAAAGGCAATCCTGGGGTAAAATTATAAAGCAAAGAAAGTCAGATTTAAAAAAAAATCTTAAACTTCTTTTGATATATTAGTAGGATCTCTTTAAAAAATAACATTCTCTCCATTGTCAAAGCTCCCTCTCCTTAAAAAATACCCAGAGATGTCCCTACACCTGCCCTCCTCATTTGTTATTTTCAATTTAGTGTGAATGAGTGTGAGTTCACATATTTCTCTCACTGTAGTGTATTTGTATCTGTAACTGTCTCTCTAAACCTTTGTTTGTCCATTAGAATGTAAGCGTCACCAAGATGGGTGATATTTTTTAGGTTTTGTTCGCTGACGTACTCCCTAGAGCTTTGCACATAGATGGCACTCAAAGCATTTGCTGAATAGATTTGAATTTACAGTTAAATTATTTAGAATGAGAATGTCTGACTATCCGTAGTCTGGTTTGGCCATTTTAGGAGCTAGAGTGAAGAACAGAAAAATTGAGGTGGACTGTCTTAGATGACTTTGCATCTAGATAAAGTGAAATCGGCTCCATAAATTGTAGGTTACAGTTTGATTTCTTCTGCCACAATGTGCTTTATTGAGATGGAAAAGAAAAGCTGTGGGCGCCATCTCGTGGTAAGTGTTCCGCCAGTCTCAGTACCTCTCTATCACATGGCAGAGGACCTATGATATAGGCCACTAGGAAGCAGAATGTTGAGATAAACTGCCATATCAGACCTGTTTTGTGGGTTACTGGCTGTATATCTCACTCCTGAAATCTGGAGATGCTGTAGGTGAGAAAATCACCTCCCCCCTCATTCCAGGCCCCTCCCTTGCACTACTCTTCATGTTCCCCATCCCCATCTACATTCTCTTTCACTGCTCTTGCAAAAGTCATGCCTTCTCTCCTGGTAACTGTCCTTCCTTTCTTCTGCTCCAAGACCTCCAGGCCTGGGAAACAAGAATGCAATCTCATTGCCAGGTAGATATTGAATATTCTGTATCTCTCTGTCTCAACACCGACCTCAAGCTTTTCAGCACTATCTATTACATGTGGTGATATTTATGGTAACTTCTGTTCCTTGAACACCGACTTTAAGAGAAATATCACGGGTTTCATTTTTACAACACACTTGCAAGATCAGCATTTTTATTAACAGTTGAGGAAATTTGGACAGAGAAGTTACTGGTTATATTCCAACTCCTTAGATGTTGCATGAATATTCATACCTATTTTCAGTCCAGTGGAGTTTGCTCAGTCCTTAAACTAACTGAAAGAAACATTGTTGAGAACATTCTTTTTGTTGTTGTTGAGGAAGACTAGCCCTGAACTAACATCTGCTGCTGATCCTCCCCTTTTTGCTGAGGAAGATTGGCCCTGGGCTAACATCCGTGCCCATCTTCCTCCACTCTACATGTGGAACACCTGCCACAGCATGGCTTGAAAAGCAGTGCCTAGGTCTGTGCCCAGGATCTGAACATGTGAACCCTGGGCCGCTGAAAAGGAGCACTCGAACTTAACCACTATGCCATCAGGCCAGCCCCAAGAGCATTTCTTTAATATGTAAGAAAATTGGTTTGATTTCTTCCAAAGAGTTTCATTTTACAGATCAAAGAAACTGAATTAATTGATTTTAATCTGACCTACTTAAATTGTGCTAGATAAGTTCAGAATATATATAAAAGGCAGAAGTTCTTCAGAAACATGTGATTAATTATCAAAAGTGATTGAATTATCTTTCTTTCAGTTTCACGTTTCCATTCATTTTCCTACATTCATGTTTCATGTCAGTTCTTCTGTTTGGAAAATTGCTCATTCGGTGAGGCAGGGTTTCTGTGTCAGCATCACACAATCTAAATTCCATCATATTCATTCATTCCTGCTTAGTTGATTCCACAGACTAGTTGAGGTAGTGGAAACCTGAGATTCCAAACTGGAGGCCAAGGGGTGCATCTAGGCTTCAGATGTGTTTTATTTGACCCACATATCACTTTATTTAAAAATTGAGTCAGCATTTAAATAGTAAAAGAGTTCTCATAAAAATCCTGATTTTGGGATTCTTTAAAAAAAACTAGGCACACTGGTAACAATTAGCTGGAAATGAGTATCTGCTGCCCTGTTTATTCAGGCACATTCTTTCTAGTCATCCATAATGTCTATCACCTCATATTGTTTCTCTGACCCTGATACTAAGTGTCCATTTGCAGTATTGAAAAGTGAATAAGATGACATTGGAATGTTAGAATTCTTATACTGGGTCCAGGCCACTCCACTCTACCTGTTACCTTATAGATACCAAAGTCTGCAAACTCTACCTCTGAAATGAAATAGTCAATTGGTGTAGTCCTTGTCCTTATTAGCCCAAGAAGACCCTTCTGAAATGCCATTTCACCCTCAGGTGACACAGTAATTCTGGTGACCTTCACTAAGAGAAAAGTCCTTTCTCAGGAATAGGATTTGAAGTCACTCTGTATGCCAAGGATGCAAGATCAAATTTCTAAGGAGCAAGATTTGCCTCAGATGTGTATTCCATCTGGGTTCCACAACCTCTAGAATCTCAGACACCTCAGGAGTGGTTCAGGATGGTGTGTGAGGATCCTCATACGTATGGTTAAGAACCTTGCTCCACGTCTCAGTTCATAAGCAGCAGAACCAGTATTAAGAGTCAGGTCACCGACACTCTAAAGCACTGTGCTGGGAACTTCAGAAATATTTGTCAATGCGCAAATGAATCTGTAAGATGCTATATGACATCATCCATATTGTGTAGTTTATAAAGATTAAGTTAGAACCTCAGACATTTGAAAATCACCTTGATTTCTTTCTCTCCCTATCACCCACCAATCGATTTTGCTTCCATGACACATCTCAGATTTGTCCATTCCCTCCATCTGCACCGTCACTGCTGGAGTCCAAGCTACTAGCATCTCTCCATTGGGCTGGTACAAAGCGTCTTAACTGGTCTCCGTGCGTCCGCTATTGTGCCCTCTGCCGTCTGTTCCCCACATTGCAGCCACAGTGCACTTCACACTACGTCTGACCATAAATGAGATCTTGTTATTCCTCTGCTTGAAACACTTTAGTCGTTTCTTAGTGCCCTCAGCAAAAGTTTCAAAATCCTTAATGTGGCCAGCAAGGCCTTGCCGGCCCTGCCTCTGCCTGGTCTCCATCCTCACCCAGAATTGTACTGAACTTCCCCTACGGCAGCTCTTTCTGTTTCAGGGCCTTCCGGTATATTGCCCCTGGAATATTCTTATCCTTCTTTTTTTGCTTATTTAACTCAAACTGATCCTTTCCAAAATTCCTTAGGGAGATTTTTCATCATCCCTATTTAGTTCTTTGATACACACACGCACACATTTTTCCTCACCATGCTTTATTTTTCCTTCATGTTACTTCTCACTGTTTGTAGCTATATGATTAATTAATTAATTGTGTCATTATTTGATTGTCAAACTCCTGGACAGGGTATATCTCTGTTGCTAACTATTGGTGCCCCAGCACTAAGCATCTATGTTCTTAGTAAATATTTGTTCAATTGAATTGCATAAGATATGTGCAGGGAAATGGCCTTTCCTGAAGGCTGAAGAGTAGGAGGCAGAGATGTAGTTAAGGTACTCTGGTGACATTTTCTTCCAGATAAGGATGTGGCCTTGCTGATTCTGAGTTTGGTTCAATGTTCAAGAGTGTCCAAAGTTTGCCAACATTTCCTATAATGAAAATGCTTTGATAATTAGTAGAGAGTCTCCCAGAATGATATAAGCTCCAACTAGAAAAGACTGTGGCACAGCAAAACTGTGTCATTTCTTGGATCATGCCAGTATCATTGCAAATAGAAGGAAGTGGAAATATTTGAGGAAATACAATGAGTCAGTGTGGCATTAGTTGTAGGGGCTGAGAGTGCTAAATCAAAGCTGACTTTCTTGTTTGTGGGTTTTCTCATTTAATCTCCATAAATTCTTGATGTAGGTAGTATTATCCTTATTTTATAACTTGGGCTACATGTACAGTATCTCTGGCAGCCTTGTTTTCCTTTGGAGAACCAGCAGCTGGGGAAAGCCCCACTGAGCTGCACTCTCTTTCTGTTCTGTGTGTCCAAATCACTTCTGAGAAGTTTATGTTCCCTTGGCTAGTTTAGATGAAAACTTAATTCAACCTACAGGGTATATTAGAAATGAGCTAGGGAGAAGAATGGGGTTGTCTCCTCCAGCTTTTCTGTAATCTGCATGAAACACCAAAGTACAAAAAAAAATCTAAAAACAATTATCCGAGCTATAGTAAAAGTTTAAAACATAACGATAATTATTTCACTGTGAGCATCTTAGAGTAATAGTACCCTTCTCTTAGAAAGAGAAAGTACTTGCTAAAATATATAAATCATAAAATTGATTTTCATTTTCCTGGTACATAGGACTGTGAGGTATTAGGTGGCTTTCAACATTGACATTTCCCTTCTGTTCTATTGGCACGTTGTAATTTAACCTGTCGCTATGCCCCAAATTATTGCCAGCTGATCTTGGTTGTGTGTGTACAACAGAGCAAATAGAAGTTTGAGGCTTAATCTCTTCAGAATTCTTGTGAACTCTATGACTCCTGTAAGGTTCCTTGTAAGTTTCTTGATTTGTTTGAAAGTTTTTAAGAGCAAATTCATAGTCTTGGTTTAAAGAATATTACACAAAGTCAAGAATATTAGAAGATACCATTGTTAACTGCTAAGAAAAACTAGATTCAGCGGCAGTTGAATAAACGGGTTCATAAACAGTGACCTGTGAGCACATGGGATAAACCCAACTTCTAAGACTGGAGTAAAGTAAAACTTTCCTTCATGGGTATTCATGAATGAAAAAGAAGCTTTCTGGTCATGCCATTTCTGTATGCACATGAAATTTTGGAAATGATCATCTTCAAATTAGAAATTGGAGGCTATGAATCTTTGAAAAAAATAGGTTTGGGAATAAACATATATACATATATATATATATATGCTGAGTTGAGTGACATTCTGTCAAGATACCTTGCATGTATGGTGACACAATCTGAATCTAAATCTTCAATGGGCTTTGCCAGTACTGCTGATCTTGTTCATTACGCTATGTGCCTGTGGCCAACAGATACAAGTAGCACCAGTATAGTCTCCACTTAGTCATCTAGGGACATCCTTATATGTTATATAAAAGTCATGAATATTCAGGGTGCAAATTTCCTCATGATCATTCTTAAGGAAACATATTCTGGAAGATAATCAAAACTAAGTGAGGCAGAAATGATAGACATTTCCTTTTTTAAAAGGATTCATTCGAAAAGTGACAAAATTGGCTCAATCCTTACATATTTTTTCCCCACTGAATACTTCTCTTAGTGGGGAGATTGCTAGGTTTTATATGATGTTCATGGAAAGCTACCATCATCTTTTGAGATTATTATAAAGATAATAGGCTGAAATGGAGAGTTGAAAATAATTGCATGAGAAGGAAAACAGATGAAAAAGACAATCACTTGTGGTTCTAAAGAGGGTTATTACATCTATGGATCAAAAGGGCTTTTGTTATATTGAGTAGCACTTTACTCATGGATCCACTTAGATTCAAGGAATTATAGAATATCAGAAGCAGGAAGGGACATTAAGAATCATTTTTGTCTATCCCTTTGAAGTGCCATTTGGGGCAACATTTCCTTTGAAGCATTATGAAGGAAAATTTTAAAGAGTTTTTTGAAAAGGAAATTAACAAATTATCTATATATTAACCTATTTTACTTGAGTAATTTTGAAGCAACCAAAATGTCTAGGCCAATCTGAATGCCATTGACAAGCAGAGGTTTTAATCAAAGGAACTTGTGTCTTTGACCTTATTTTGTTGAGCGCAGGAGAGGAAACTATAGAATTAACTTTAGAGTAACATGAGTGGGAATTATATCTGTAAATTTTTCTGAAAACTTTAGTCCAAGAAATTTGACTAAAGAACTGGCATAATTGATATATTAAATTAGGAAGTTATGAAAGAAGTTGCATTCCATTTTATGCACGAATTCAGAAACTTTACATTTTTGTGGAGTGAAAACTTTTAGCAGCCCAGAGGTGTGATGTGCATACCAATCCTATAATGTATTACTATCTTGTGCTAATGAGGAAAAGGAATCTCAGAGAGGTTAAATAATTGTCAAAGTTACAGAATTTATGAGGGGTACAGCTACCATTTGAAAGTAAATTGGATCTCCGCAGCCAGGGCTCAGCCTATTGATCACAGCTAGCTTATTCCTAGCATCCAATGGGCAACATATGAAAATGGTCTCGGACACAGAAGTCTACAAGAAGGAAAAGAAATGGAACAGAGGATTTCTCCGCTTACTTCTGTGTGGCAGGAGACTAGTTAGTCGTCCCCTTTAGGGTTTCTGGCTGCCCTGAATCCTGGCCAGGGGATCCCAGAGGAGAAGAAAAATGATAAACTCACCACAGACTTGGTGGTACTTTAAACTCTGCTCTTTCTTCCCAATCCACCTGCTCTTCTTTTCTTTTTAGAGCCCTCAAACAGCTGTTTTGGTTGTTATATTAGAGCAGTGATCAAGACAAGATGGGGTGTGCTTATTCCATCTTACCCAGAACCAGACTTTCTCATATGAATGAAAAAAATATATATATATAAATAATAGAGGGGGAAAGACTTGAGAAATAGTCTGGTCCAACTGTCTGCCTTTAGTTAGTGGACTCACAAGACTTCCAGACCAGAAGCTTCTTTCTTCTGAGAAATCTCTAGGGAAGGAGTTTTCATATGATCCTTTCCTAGCTCCTTCCATGTTGGATCACCATGTTGGTCAGAAAATTCCATGGATAAGGATGGAAACTGTTTTATCAATAAAGGGAATTCTTAGAAAACATTTCATTTATTATAATTCACCAAATTTTGAGTGCCTGCTGTAGTTGAAAAACTAATATTTTGAGAAATGGAGAATATTCTGGTGGTCAACCTCTCCCCATCACTTTTCTTCCCCATAGGTTTCACCATTTCTTCCTCAATGTTAAACAAGACAAGCTAATTTGGCTTCTCTTTGAGATTATATATACCAATGCTTCAGTGACCTAGTTCCTCGAGAAGTTTCCTCACCTTGACCTCAGCACCTGGCAGGACAAAGCCCCAGTAATTGCTCCTAAATTTGGATGAATTGTCTTGAGGCTACAGCCTTTAGAAATGTGGCACTCAATTTAAAGAAACAGAATATTAACATTTCTAAAGAAAGAACACGTGGAGGCTTTTTCAGTATCCTTCCAGAGAGACTCTACTCTAGAAACCTTGCCTCTTCATCAGAAGTCTCCTTACTCTAATTTTTCTGAAGGCATAGATATTTTGTGTTTTCACGTTTCACTGCAAATGTGCTCCCTTGGATACTGCGTTTGTGCTATTAGGAAAAGTCCACTGATAGACTGAACTCTTTTAATTTCAGCTACACTTATAACTCTGAACAGTTTCAGCTTCTTTCCTCCTCACAACCCGTTCAATGATGCTTAGCAATTCCAGGGTTAATAATGTCAGTCCAGGCTGACTTGTCAACATGGAGAGAGTGACAGGGAGACAAATAGAGATGTGATTTGGTGTGACGATATGTGGAAATAGCTTTAGGTTCCATTGGTGCACTGATTACAGTCTAATCTGGTCTTGTCCTCTTCCTTTGTTCCTATCCCTTCCTACATCTTTCATCTTTTTCTCTGAGGAGAAGACCTTACCATCTACCTGTATGTGTGGGAGCGCTTTTGCATACAAAGCCTCTGATTTTTTGAATGACTAATGCAAAAGCATGCATTATATTCTTTAGTTACACAATCTAAATGTAAGTATAAAGAAAACAAAAACAATGCAGACCACGGAGAGGCAGCCCCTGCTGCACTGTTTGTAAGCCTTTTCCAGAACAATGTATAAAATCTGGAAATTGCCTATCGGTTACTTGTTCTGCTCAGACACTGCATGGAGTCCTTAATATTTAACATCTACTTTACTTCACTTCTGTTGAATCTGAAGACTTTAGTCCTATGGAAAATGAGATTAAAAAAAATTGTGGTTTAGATCACCGGAGATAAGGAACCATCTCTTCTTTAAAGGATGGCAAGAAAAGTCATCTGGGTCAAAATTTATTGGTTAACATCTTCAACTAACTCTTATATTTGTACATGGCAAGTCCTTTTCTTTCTGCTCAATAACAATAAAAAAACCTACTTGAATTGCTAGTTAAGTAAGGTTTAGTCACTGGATTCATCTACCACCAATCTGAAACCTAAATTGGGGGAAAATAAAAACACCTGCAACTAATTGCTAGGTAGTAGTCTTTTCTAAGCACTGTATACTTACAGCACTCAGACAAAAATAATCCCCAAATGTGTCGTGAAGTATCTGGCCTCAGGCTAAGTGGTCTGGTTAGAGGCCCAATGAGTACCATGGTTTTTATGAAGAAGCGCTCATACCTTGCTTATGGATGCTCAGTTCGAAACTTGGACAGAAATGCATAAAAATGTGTACAGTGTGAAGGCTCTTGACAAAGTAGCATCTGACAGCTCATGTGACTTAGAAATGAAGCAGTATTTAGTTCTGCTTAACTGCATGAGAAGGTGAGTGTTATGGACTGAATGTCTGCCCCCTGCAAAATTCATATGTTGATGCCCTAACCCTCAATGTGGTGATATCTGGGGCGGGGGGGGGTCGGGGTGTGTGCTTCTGGCAGATAATTTGGTTTAGATGTGGTCATGAGGGATGGGATTATAAGAAAAGGAAGAGAGACCAGATCTTTCTCTCTCTTTCTCTGCCGTGTGAGGATACAGCAAGGAGGCAGCTATCTGAAAGTCACAAAGAGACCCCTCACCAGGAACTGAATCAGCTGGCACCTTGACCTTGAACTTCCCAGCCTCCAGAATTGTGAGACAAATTCCTGTTGCTTAAGCCACCCAGTCTATGGTATTTCATTATGGCAGCCCAAGCTGACTAATACAGTGAGCTATAGAGGTGAAAATATAATAAGGACATTTGAAATCACCACACCTTTGTTAGTTTCTGGCTTGGTTAGAGTGTTTTGTATAAAGAAATAAAATTTTAAGCTTTTGAAGCTACTTAAATCAAACCTGAATAATTCTGAGGAAAATAATTGATAGATGTTGAATTGCACATAATTACTGGCAACTCTTAAACTTTTGACTTTCAAATAAAATCTCAGATAGACTAAAACCTCAAAGCAATGTAGCATAAATGAATTTTCAAATTTAATTTTTTTCTTCAGAGTTCTGTGTAAGGTACTTTTATAGCATTTGGTAATTTTCCAATCACTTCAATACAGATTGTAGGAAAACTGCTATGTTATTTCAACTGAAAGTAAAAGGGGGGGGCATGCAATTCTAGAAATAACACAAAAATATTTTATGTATTCCAAACTATAGCAATGTATTTTGCATATGTATAACACACAAAGAATAGAGCAAAAAATATATGGAATTGGAATCTCAGAAATACATTTTAAATCAACTTACTATAGGAACCTTACATTGTATTCACATCTGAAAAATTCAAGATTTTCCAAAATAAAAAATTAAAACATTACTCAAGTCAGTGTTGACCGCAAACTCAATTTTGTGTGCTCAGTGACATTTCTTTCCAATTTTTCTTCCCACAGGGAATCTTCTCAAGCCTCCACACATTGCATCAAATTTTAATTCAGCTCAGATAACTCTGCCTAGAGAACTATGAGTTGTGTTTGACTATCTTTTTTATAGTTTTTGGAGCAATCAGTTTGAAGAACTCCTTTCTTGAAAGGTTGGGCAATTCCCTTAGGATTGTCTGGTTTAAGTATTGCAAATAAGAGCAAGCCACTCTTTTGAGGTGTGTGTGTAAATCCAAACATGTGGGGCACTTTATATATACACACATATAATAAGACTCAACTAGATATCTTATTATCTTAATACTAAAAAAAAAATCCCTAAATAGAGAACTCTATACAAACTTGAATTCGATTTAAAGCACACACGCTGCAATAGAACTGTTCTGCTCCTCCTAAGGCCAAATGTCCCTCTCGAGGACTGGATCTTATTCCCTTTTTGCTTACTTGACTCCTGTGATTTTACTTTCTCTCTCTTGCATCATCAACTTCTTCCTCTCAAAACAAAACATTTTTATTAGCCTAAAAATGTTGTATTTCCTATTTTTGAAAAAAAACCATCTTCCTGCTCTTCCTTTTCAGCTATTGACTCATTTCTCAGTTCTCTTTTATAGGAAAACTTGAGGGAGCTGTCTAGACTCACCAACTTGACTTCCTCATTTCCTTTTCTCTATACCATTCCTGTCAGCCATGCATCTCTATCACTCCACTGAAACTTTTCTTGTCATGGTGACTACCAGTCTCCATATTGCCAGACTGTGATCAGTTCTAAGCCCTTATGTACTTGATTTCTCAGAAACTTCAGACACACATGGGGCCGGCAGGTGGCATAGCGGTTAAGTTTGCGAGCTCTGCTTCAGCGGCCCCGGGGTTCGCAGATTCGGATCCCGGGCGTGGACCTTCGCACTGCTTGTCAGCCATGCTGTGTTGGCCTCCCGTATAACGTAAAGGAAGATGGGCACAGATGTTAGCCCAGGGCCAGTCTTCCTCAGCAAAAAGAGGAGGATTGGCAACGGATGTTAGCTCAGGGCTAATCTTCCTCACACACACAAGAAAACTTCTGATATATATAGTCATTTTTTTTCCTTCTTGAAACATTATTCATTGGCTTCTAGGACTAGATCTTTTCTCTTACTGGCCACTCATTTTCAGTCTCCTGCACAGGTTCTTTCTACTCTTCCCGATCTTTAATTGATAGAATCCCTTAGAGTTTAGCCCTTTACCATTTCTTCCCTAACTGTTCTGACTCCCTAGGCAATCTTATCAACTTCCGTGGCTTTAAGAATATCTGTAAGCTTCTGAGTTCCAGATTTTTTTTTTTGTGGGGAAGACCAGCCCTGAGCTAACATCCATCGCCAATCCTCCCCTTTTTGCTGAGGAAGACTGGCCCTGGGCTAACATCCGTGCCCATCTTCCTCCACTTTATATGGGACGCCGCCACGGCATGGCTGACAGGCAGTGCGTCGGCGGGCGCCCGGGATCCGAACTCGCGAACCCCGGGCTGCCAAGCGCGGACTAAACCGCTGCGCCACCGGGCGGCCCCCCTGACTTCCAGATTTTTATTTCAAGATCTGATTTTTCCTCAGAGCTCAGACTTATATATTTAACTTGCTATTCTATACCTCTGTTTGGAGGTCCAGTAGGAACTTCAATTCTAATTTACCCAAAGATAACTCCTAATATTCCTTCTCCAGCCTGCTCCTCCTCTAGTCTTCCTGAATTCAGTATTTAGCACATTATTTTTCTGTTGCTCTGGCCAAAAATGTTGGAGGCATCTTAACCACTCCTCATTTCCCAATCTAGTTTCAAGATCTATTGACTCCACTGACAAAATATGTTCTGACCCCAACCTGTTTCAATTATTTATTGTTGTGCAAAACTATCCAAAATTCATTGAGATATTCTATTTTTTGTTCTTAAAGTGTTAATTTTTCCTTTTAATTTAGGTCTTTGGGCCTTCTGAAATTTATTTTTGTACATAGTGTGAGGTTGTATTCTAGTTTTTTTTCCTCTATATCTCCTTTTATACGTAACAAGTTTTCTGTTGCTTTCTATCTGCTCCCAGGGCACTAGTCCGTGACCAGTTTTACAATGATATTTTACTTTTTTTCCACGATGATATTGTGAACACTGGGAAGCCAGTCACAGAACCAGCAACTGGCTTGTCTTAGTTTCTGGTTGTGAGGGTGTGTCTTTGTCACCCTACCTCCTGAGGTTCAGAGCTTCCCGTAAAGTAAGTGCTCCAGGTTGACAGATGGTCAACCTCTTCTCATGAGCAGGAGAGTCTTACTTGAGCCCTGATTTTAAGTAGTGAGCATCAGTTTGTCCTGTCTTATATGGAGATCTTTTAGTCCTCATTGTCCCCCAGAAACTCAGCTCCCCTTCACTACCACCTACTTCTTATCTAGGAGTACTTGAAGCTTGGATATGAGGTCTATTGTTATTACTATTATTTTTGGTGAGGTAGATTAGCCCTGAGCTAACATCTGTTGCCAATCCTCCTCTTTTTTTGCTGAGGAAGCTTGACCCTCGGCTAACATCCATGCCCATCTTCCTCTACTTTATATGTCGGTCGCCTGCCACAGCATGGCTCGATGAGCAGTGCATAGGTCTGTGCCCAGGATCTGAACCTGCTAACCACAGGCTGCCGAAGTGGAGTGCACGAACTTAACTACACCACTGGTCCAGCCCCTGAAGTCTACTATTTTTGTTTTGTATTTGATCCACTGATATGTTAAACTTATTCTGAACTCAGTTTTGTCTCATTCTTTTTATGTGTTAACATTTTATCTGACTTTGTCATTTGTTTCATGCAGGAGAGTTGGGTTAAGGCAGGAATTCAGAGCTATGTAAATTGGAAGTCAGGGATTGAACTTTGGCAATGACCTTTGACTGCAATGCTTTAATTCAAACAAGTAATTCCAAAGATGGCATTTCTAGTCCCCAGGGTAGACTGATAGACAAGGTATTTTGAGTCAGGAGTAACTTTATATATCCTTCATGTAGGCACCTGCCAATACCATCAAGAAAGCTTGGGAGTGCTTGACTGATTTGAGAGAGGAAAGTGGAGGACATTATCTTCTAAACTACATGTCTTCACATGTGTCTTTGAACATATTATTAATGATTTAAAAATGACCTCAGGATGAATGACTTTGATTGAATATTAGCACATTATTGCCATAGCATAATAGCAGGGTTTTGGCCTCTAAAAATTATTTCTAAAATATCAGTTCAAATGTATGGAATAGTAATTGTGTGTCAGTAACTATGTGTGCTAGGTGTTTCCACACATTACATATTTTTATCCTCATTTTGAGAATGGAATTTCACAGGGTTGAGCTACTTACCTAGCTGGAGTAGTCTTGATTTGAGCTCCAAATTCCTGTTTATTTCATGTTACTGTACTTTCATAGATGAGGATGAGAAGCGGTGGGTTCCACAAGAAAGAGTGACTAATTAGACTGATATAAATTTCTTTTCCATTTGATTTAGTTCTCACTTATAAATCTTGGCTGCTACTAATCCAACATTCCTCATTCATTCATTCCTCACTGTGTGTCTACACTTTGCTAGACATGGGTCTACAAAGTCAAATAAGGCACGGTCATTTATTCTAACCTACTAGAGAAAATCATTCTTCCCATTTAACATCCCTAATAACTGTGAAATATTTTATATATGGCAATAAAATGTGTACATATTTTCATCCTTGGATCATTTACAAAATATATTTATACACTATTTTGTATATAATTGGCTAATGACTTAGTGAACAGATAAAAAACTTTTTCAGGTACGTACTTTTCACTGGAAATATTTCTCTAAGGAAACAACTTTTTGCGTGACATTGAAGGTCCATATTAAGAATATTTTAATAATCTGGTCAGAGTAAAATTCTGCACTTGCAAATGAGGCATTGTGATAAATATTCAAAATTCTCTATAGCAATATACGTAGCACACATACTAAACACTGAAATAAATAGCAGGGCTCCTTTGCACATAAATTCATGAATTCTTTCCCCTAATACATGTGAGCACCTTTAAAGCAGAGAGTATGTCTTACTTTTTGCTTTTTTCACTGACAACTTGGCACCTAGTAGATACTCAAAACATATTTATAGAATGCCTTATTTATTGAATGGATATTCAATGTTGTTGGTTGAATGGATGGACTGTAAAGAAGAATGGATGAATGAATTGTTGACTGTATTTATGTGCAACACTTTACAAGATATCTGACACTTCACCATGTGTCTTTGGAAAAAACCCTGAGTTTCCTTTGGGGCATATACTTTATATTTGGCTTCTTTTATCCCCAGATTTTGGAAGCATGTGACTACAAATAAATGCTAATTTCTTCTTTTATATCTTTTTCTTTGGGAGGAAGACCAGCCCTCAGCTAACATCCATTGCCAATCCTCCTCTTTTTTTTTGCTCAGGAAGATTAGCCCTGAGTTAACATCTGTTGCCAATCCTCCTCTTTTTGCTGAGGAAGATTGGCCCTGGGCTAACATCTGTGCCCATCTTCCTCTACGTTATATGGGATGCCACCCCAGCATGGCTTGACAAGTGGTGTGTGAGTCCGAGCCCGGGATCTGAGTCTGTGAACCCTGAAATGGAGCGTGCAAACTTAACCGCTACACCACTGGGCCAGCCCCGTCTTATTTTATATCTGACTGCCATGCAATTTCTGTTACTCCAAATTTGAAAGGCTCATTCAAACTCTGTATTTCTTCGGGATTTATCTACTTAACCTATTGCTTACATACATAGATTGTCAACAAGAGCTTGAAATTATTTTCTTGTACATAGATTTATATTACAATGGTACTTGCTGTAGCATGAACTGTTCTGCTATAAAGTAAGTTGTTTTTAATTGTTGGATGAATATAAGTAATAAAGAGATGCATATAACTCTCTACCTTATGATGAATGTTTTCATTGTATTTGTATATATCAATTAAACCTCACAATTACCCAAAAAGAAGCTGTTTTCTTTTTAAATTTATACACACAGGGGTCGCCCGGTGGCGCAGCGGTTTAGTCCGCGCTTGGCAGCCCGGGGTTCGCGGGTTCGGATCCCGGGTGCCCGCAGACGCACTGCTCGTCAGCCATGCTGTGGCGGCGTCCCATATAAAGTAGAGGAAGATGGGCACAGATGTTAGCCCAGGGCCGGTCTTCCTCAGCAAAAAGAGGAGGATCGGCAGTGGATGTTAGCTCAGGGCTGGTCTTCCTCACACACACAAAAATAAAATAAATAAAATAAATAAAAAATAAATAAAAAAAATAAATTTATACACAGGAAAATAAAACTCAGACTTGTTTACTGTCATTTATTCCACCCTTCATGCCAGACATTTACCTGGGTAGGAAGAATTCAGTGATAACAAAGACAATCATTACCTTCAAAGAACTTACAGTCTTGGGGGGTGAGGAAGACAAATAAAGAGGTAATTATACTACAGTGAATGGAACTATGCTTAACGCATGCACAGGGTGCCATGAAAACAAATGGGATGTATATTTTTATCAATTGTCCAGAAGTCAGTGGAACTTGAACCAAGTCTATGGTTCCAAGTCCAAGGTTCGTTCTAACATAGCAAGCCTTTCTCTCTTAGTCCTAGTGGAAGCTGGGTAACAAAAGTTAATATGACATGTGAGAAATTAAACTTCAAATGAAAAGAGGCGTCTTTGTGATGTTGCATTTTGGTATCAGAAACTTCCAGAGAAGATCCCTAGAATGAAATGGGGGAGTGGGCAAGGAGGGACAAGAGAGCAGGACTCCCTTAGCAGCAATACTAGTAAACAATTGACTTCAAACTCGAGACTTCTGCATTTCAATCATCTGCTCAGGAAGACCTGTCCAATCTTCCAACACACACAAAGCGTGCACACAAGATTTTGTGACTAAGAAAAGGTAAGGTGCTTACTTAATAATTTCTTAAATTCACAGCAACTTCTTGTTGAAGTAGAGAGGTCTTTGCTTTCCAGGATCTGCTGACTGGGAATACAGCATTCACTGTAATAATATTCTAGACAACAGAAAGTGGATGTACAGGGGAGCTCTTTGGTAACGAGATTTGAAAATAGAATTTTAACTGGAGACTAATATTAGAATATTCCTGCATAATATCTGACCTTTGTGGCTTGGAGCACCAGAGCTTCCTTCCCTTGCATATTTCCATTTCTAATATCCTGAAGTCATTTCCTGTAAGTCAGTTTTATAATTATCCCACTGTTGAACTGTTCTGTCCATGTTCTCCCTCAAATGTATGTTCTTACGTCATCAACTTAGGAATGCAGAATTGAAGTCAATTTCAGGGTAATTTAAATTCCGGTGATCAATTTTCTCATTTCCTGGCCACCAGTATTTTTTTCCTCTGGTTTCCTCTCTTCCCATTTTTTTTTTTCAGGAGCTAAAAGTTTCCTGATATACATATATTCTCAGCCCCCACTCTTTTCATCTGGTACCTAATTCTCCATATGTGGATGCTGCAATGATTGTCATCTCTTTCCATTATCTTCTTTAAGTCGTGCTGAAGTTTTTGTCAAGTCTTAAGAATATGGGTTTTCAGCAAAATTGACAAATATTATATAAGACTTCCAACTTCAATCAAATATTTACTATTTTGCTTATGAGTCTATGGATTATTTCTACATAATGTAAAAGTTATCTGATATCATCTTTCCTCATCAAAGTTATAATTTCTTCCTCAGTTTGTCAAAAGCTATATAACATACAAAAATATTTGATTTTCACGGGACCTAGCTTAAAACTGAGGATTTTTTTCGGTATAATATATATTTTTTAAATAACTTTATTGAAGTATAATTTACATACTGTAAAACACACATTTTAAGAATAAAGTCAATGAGTTTTGGTAAATATATAAAGTCACGCAAGTACCACCATAGTTAAGATTTAGAACACATTCATCACCCAAAAAAGTAGTCCCATCTCCCTTTACAGTCAAACTTCACACTCCATCAACAAACCCCGGAACCTCTGGTTTACATTTTTGCTATAGTCTTACCTTTTCTATAATGTCATATAATTGGAGTCATACAGTATTGACACCCTTCTAGTCTGGTTGCCAAGGTTTCATTTCTCTAGTATCTCTAGTTCATTGTACAGATAAATAACTATGGAGAAAAGTAATACAAATACTATAGGAAATTTTGCTGAAGATGGATATTGTTTTTGCATATGTCAATAAACTTTTAAGTAAGGATCTATATATATACAAATATATGCAACATATGTAGACCTGGAAACACGGGCAATATTGACCCATACGTATATACGATTTATTCTTGGAACAATCTTGTCAACTCATTTTAGCAAAAATTAGTGGTGCAAAGAATTTTTCTAGTCTTGTATGGGATAAAAAGATTAACGAAGCCCAATATTGGTTCTTCCAAAAATTTTAGTATAAACATAGTTATATAAGGCAAAGTTACATGTTTTGCCTTATATAGATATAACAAGGTAGTACAAAGAAAGTATATGTGGTACTTAAAGAAATAGGAGGAATTTGAGATATAAGCAAAGGTTTCACTAAAATGATGGCTTTTGAATACATTGGCCTTGGTAGGTGGATAGGAGTTTGATGGGTGAAGATGGAGAAGACCGACATGCCAGGCAGAGAAACTTATGTGAGAAAAGCCAGGGAGGAATTAAAAGGCAGAGAAGACTGTGGGGACAAGCTTGGCTCAATAAATATTTGCTGTGTGAATGAAATTCTAGTGCCTTATTTATAAAGCAAATGCTAATAAAGTGAAATTTAAATGAGTTTGTAGGTAATAATTCATGTTGGGTGGAGTGTGTTGAAATAGAATTGTGAGAAGCCTCACTTCCCTGCCTGTACTGGCAGCATCTTGCCCGTGTCTGAGAGTCTCTCTGACCCACGTCTCCTTACTTGCCTGTTAACTGCTTTTTATCCTTCAAGATTGAATTTCATTTTTATCTTCTCAGGAGGCCATCCTTGACTTTCCTCCCTAATCAGAGCTAGATGCTCCTTCTCCATGCCTGCTTTTATCATAGTACTTATATGAATAACATTGAATTGTGTGTTGATCTCCACCACAAAACTGTGAGAAACTCAAGAGCAGAAATTTTGTTTTACTTGTCTTTGCACAACCCGTTCTTGATTCCAGTAGGTGCTCAATACAGTCTAGTTGAAGGAATGAAGAGTATCAAATTGAGTATGTATTGGGTGGATAAGTTTTCTCTCTTGCCTTTCATGTTATTCCTTCTTTCGGTCTCAGTAGCATGTATCATAATTCTTTATCTTTAGTTGGAACCGAAGTGCCCGTATACATTTCACAACACTGCGCACATGCTTTTACGTGTTCCCTCAGCCCTTGATGGCCTATGTCTCTACAGACGTAAATTCTAAACATCTTTCTAGTTCAAGCTCAAAGGCCTCCTTTACAGAAGTACCTCTCTGAAATCCCTATCAGGAAGTGTTCTTCCTACTCTGAATTTCCATGATGATTTTCTTTACCCCTTTCATGGTGTTTTATATTTTCTAGACCCTTTCTAGGCGTAGAATCTGCATTTCATACACTTCATATCCCCAAAGAGCTATAAGGTGCCCTCAGAATGGACACAACCTCAAGATGCATTCAACAGTTTTTTTATTGAGCACCATTAGTTAGACACTATGTTCACTACAAGCTAGTCAATAAATATTGACTAAACAAATGGTTCACTCATCACTTGCTTTGGAGGAAAACTGCAGAGTGACACAGTGTGGATGAAAAGGTAATTTGGAGGCAGAAAAATAAAAGGGAATAAATCAGAAATATATCCTCTAGCAAATTATAGATTTTCACAAAACCATTTATAACCTTGTTTTGTTTATGAAAATCTTCACAAAAATCCAGCAAGACTGAAAGCAATTTAAAAAGACGATATCCAGGAAGAAATAGACGTTCCCTCAGCATGGGAGGAGTTTTAAAGAGTTTTGTAGTTTCCTTTACAGTTATGAACGTGTCTTTTCAGTAATTACAAGGTGACTAATTTTATATTAGCGCTAACCACTTAACATTAAATGTATTTGCTCCTGCCGATCAAGTATAGACTGGGAAGCTTTGAATGAAAAGCCAAGTATGAGTTATATAACATTAAGAAAAAAATGAAATCTACTTGGAGTTCTTTCCTTTTATCTAAACAAATAATTAGCCTTTATGATTTCGGTGGCATTCATTTCTCTTTCTTCTTTCTTTTCAAAAGCATTCTCTTTGGCTGGAATTTTCTGTCATCTGTCTCTTGATTGCCTTGGAAACTAAAGCTAACACACCAGCTCTTATTCTCAGAAACTTCCTATTTCTCCTTCCCTGCAAAGCTGAATGAATTTGACAACCTTAGCATAGCACATTAGAGTGAATTCTGCTTCCAAAGCAAAGGGCTTTTATGTTAATTTTCACTAAGATTTTAAAAATGAAATATAGATATTTCCTTTTAAAATTATTAAATGTTAATTGAATGTTTTGAGGAATGATATTATCTAGTCTGCACCTGTGTTTCAACCAGGGTACTTATCCACTCCGAAGCATGCAGTCTACCCACCCTCCAGGTTGGGGCACCTGAGTCAAAACCACTCCCAGGGTGAATAAGCAAGACTGTAGAGAAAATGATCAGTTAGGGGCTAATTCACTTTGGAACAGCAATAATGATGCCCTTATCAATAGCTGTTAAAGGAATGGTGATACCTTGGCTGGCAGAAGTCTTCATTCACTGATTTATTCCTCCCTCTTTTCTAGGAGACCCTCCAAAAGCACTCTCTGTATAATGTTTCCCCAGACACAGTGAGTAGATTCCTTACTATTTTCCCATTATTGTCTAATATTTTTGGTCCCTTTAGCCAATGCATACTTCCCCTGCTTTCCCCGCTGAGGCCTCTTTCTTCTCTCTAACATCCCTCTCAAAAATGGAAGCAATTTTCTCTATCAAGTGTCTACTGTTTCCTTTTGTTCCGATTGCCCATGTTTGCTCTAATCTCTAAGCTCATTTTTAAAAGGCAGAGAGGACACAGATGAAATTTCCTCTGGGCTCGTCAATGTTGATGAAGTAGAGATGCCAGCACCTTGGCAATAGTTTTATCTTACATGCATTTGAGGAACTTCTGCCTTGCAAGAGGAGACCACCAGATGCGTTGGAAAATTTCAGAAAGAGCTGGGCTTGTGCTGCGGATGTGCCTCCTAGAATGTAAGTGCCAGAACAGCGAAAATTCAATGAATATTTGTTGAATGAATAAATAAAGAATGAGAGAATGAGAGCTAGCTCAACTGAACACACAGGATGGCCATTCATATTTTATAACAGAATCTAGGATTGTAAATACTATTATCACCTGGCAGGCTATATCCTGATTATGTTAATATGGTCTTAGCAGCAGTGATTTGAAGAGCTTGTCTAAACATGTGGTCAGTTGGGAATATTATTCTCAGTAAAATCCTATTCTGTGATTTTGGATCTCTTCTACGATCTTCTTTAAAAACGATTCTGTTTCATGTGTTTCATTATTGTAAGCTTCTTTTATTTATTTATTTTTCTTAAGTAGGTTAGAAATATATTGTAAATAATCAAACAAAAGCATAGGCAGAATATATAAAGAAACACTGCCTTTTACATAGAAGTGATTACTGTGGTCAAGCTAATTAACATACCATCTCCTCACATAGTTGCCTTTTTTTGTGTGTGTGTGATGAGAGTACATGAAATCTACACTCTTAGCAAATTTCCTGTATCTGATACAGTATTATTAACTACAGTCATCATGCTGTACATTAGGTCTCTAGACTTATCCATCCTATAAAACTGCAACTTTGACCAACATCTCTCCATTTCTCCCACCTCCCCTTTCTCCCTGGTAACCACGGATCTATTCTCTGCTTCTGTGTATCTGACTTTTTTAGATTCCCCATATAACTGAGATCATGCAGTTTTTTTCTTCCTGTGTCCAGCTTATTTCACTTAGCACACTGTAGTAATTGTTTCACTATGTGTATATATGCATGTATATATACATATATATCAAATCATCTTGTTGCACAACTCAAATATATATAATTTTTATTAAAAAAGACTATATATCTAATAATTCCAATCATATGAAAAATTAGAAAAGGCAAATATAATGACAGAAAGCAGATCACTGGTTGCCTGGGCCAGGAAGTGGAGGAAGGATTGATTACAAAGGAATATGAGTGAACTTTTTAGGCTGATGGAAATGTTCGATATTATAAGTGTGGTGCTGGTAACATTATGGCATATACACTTTCAAGGCTGTACGCATAAAATTAGTTAATTTTATTATATGTTAATTCTACCCCAATAAAGCTGATTGAAAAAAATGAAAAAAAAAGAATAAATTTTTGTTGTTTGGAGAAAAAATAAGGAAAAGAAACACTGCCTTTGGAGGTTGACCCTGGAGGAGAATCTCATGGTAGAAATCTCAAGGTAGAGCTGCACTTGGAGGCTGTCACTACCCCTTGGGAATTATTTGCTATCCCCATTGTAACCACCAGGGGTGCAGCTTGTCCTTTAACTTTCTGGTCCAAATTTAGAGAAAGGGCCTTCCTCTTGTACTGTAGCTTAACTGAGACACGGTGGAATATTTTTCTATATTGATTACCAAAAAGTGAGGAATAAAAAGGAAGACAATCATAGAAGAACACTATGAATTTTCTAGATAATCCAGCTTGCATTTTGTTCTCTACATCAGAGATTGGCAATTTTTTTCTGTAAAGGTCTGGGTAGAAAATGTTTTACGCTTGTGGGCCATACTGTCTCAGTTGCACCTGCTCAACTCTGCAGTTGTAGCATGAAAGCTGCCATAGTTTGCCAACCCCTGCTCTAGATTGCCAGACCTGGTTCATTCCCATGGGCAAAATAAACTCTTGACAAGGTCTCTACCTCTTGAGCTCCATCGCCTTTGGACATCTGCATCCCTCAACTTCCAAATGAATGAGAAAGGTTAAGGATGATGATCTCTTGATCTTTTTTTTTTTTTGTCTGAGGTCCTCTTCCCTGGTTTAATGACATCAAACATTACCTTCCCCTTCAGGGGCTACTCACCCTCTACAGTCTAAAGCAGGCCCTACCTTTGTAAGTCTAAAAAAGTCATAACCTTGTCAGAAAATGACGCAAGAATTACATCATTGTAAAATGAAAACTCATCTAGTTAGGAACCAGAGATTCATTTCTTCATGAAATTTTTAGAAACATAATACAATTATTCTTGTTACTCTTGGATCTGTTGTTTATTTATAGCAGAGCACGCACATATGGGCACATGTTTGCTTCGGGTTTCTCAGTGGATCCTGCATAATGCAGAAATAGTTTATTGCTCAGGTCAGAATCATGTATTGGTATGGAGGGCTGAAAGGGCTGGATTAAGTTTTGGGGAATGGGAGTATATACATCACCTCCCTATATATTCTACCTACATTCCCACATCAGTTGTTACTGGGACTTTCATACACAAAGCTAGCCCTAAAAAGATCACTCCTTTAGCAGAACAAATCAGGGAGCCCAATTTGCCTCTGCTATCACTGTAAGCTATTACTCCAAGTCAGAAGCTTGGTTCAATTTGGGATGAGAGTCTCTAACTCCTCTCTGTGCTTCTTGAAGTGACTTGACTATGGTGAAGCTCAGACAACTTTCAGGACTGTTCCTGCAGCCAGTGCATGTACACTAATCTTATTCCAGATAGGCAGTCGTTGGTTAGGTCACTGGAGATTGTGTGCCTTACATTGTTTCTTAGATCTGCACATCAAATGCGGTATCATGGATTTGTGTGTCCCAGTCATCTCTTGGCTCTGCATATCTGATGTCCCCTGTGTCCCTTTGGCATATTTCCATCATTGTAATTTTTCGCTTTTGGCACTTCTTTGCTCTTTGGCACTACAAGATGTTCCAGGGTCATCTTATCTTGTATATTTACAGCTCCAGTCCTTGAATCAGTCATTTCCTTTCCATTTCAAGGAGCACAGGTTCCTTTTATTGGAGAATGTGGATGCATTTTACAAATGTCTTTACAAATGCGCTTTACAAAAGTGACGAATGTCATTTTTCATCTAGGATTAAAAGTAAGTGGGCTCCCTCTTAAGACCTTCTGTTGAGCACTGTCTTTCCAACACCTTTGTTTAGAGTCGAGGTTGGTGGTGGGAGAAAGCTATGTATTCACAAGTTTTAAAGAGTTTCCCAAGAGGCACCTTCAGTATTGAGAAAAGGCCCTTGACATTGGAAAATTTCTCATAGCTGTTTATGAATAAAAAAGGAGGAAGGACAGTAACACTGGAATCTCGTCAATATGCTCCTACCACTGACCTCTGAGTTTAGCAGAGTCACAGGTGTGACAGTGGATGATAAGAGCTGCTTCATGAGACAACTTGGAGTCTTTAAACTGAAGCTCTGAGCGCAGCCTGCCGGGGCTTAATATACTAATATCTGTTGTGTGCTTTTTGTACTCTAGAGGATGTAGATTGGGACTAGTGATTGGATTTGGCCTCCTGATTTGGTGGTTAGTATGGTGATTCCTCACAGGAAGGAGGGGAATAAGGGATTTAATAATATTATGGAAAAGGACTTGGTGACTTATTACATGTGAGATCAATGAAAAACAGGAGTCTTCTACTTAAAAGTGATTGGTGATACTTTAACAAAAATGGGGATGTTAGGTACTAAGGTAGGTGTCTACAAGAAGATTGCAAATGGGCATCTGAAACTCAGAAGAGAAGATCTGGGTGAATGGATTCAGGATCCATTTTTATAGGCATCATAATGAATTATTTTCTTCCACAGGTCTGATATGTGCCTTGAAAATTGTAATGTGTGCTGGAAATAGGAATATATGGATGGATTTTACTTCAAAAGGGATACATGAGGTGAATATGAAGACACTTCAAAGAATAAAACTCAATTTATTCACTCATGTCCTTTTGGAATATATGAGTGTTAAAATCAAGATCTAAATAGCAGCAACAAAAAAAGATTGGTTCAGTGAACTGCCAGACTACAGTTGAGCACGTGCTCTATGCTAATGTGAGAACTGCTGTGATTATAGGAGCTGTAGTAAATTGCATGTCTTAAGAAGTATAAATTATTTTTGCTTGAGAAATGTGAAAGTTATTTCAGCATTATATTTGTATATCATTTATAAATTACTTTTCTTGAAAGATGTAACTCTTAATTTGGGGTTATAGTTTTATTTCATTTAATAGATGGTAGTAGTTAACATTTCGTAACTGCAACTATCAATGCTTCTGGTAAGTGGAACCGATTAACCACTGTAGTTCTATCTATATTGATTGTTCATGTCAGTTAAACTCATGTTGAACTGGAGAGGATCAAATCAAATCTTTTCTGTATCATATTTGAAATGTTGGAGGACAGTTTTGACATAAATCTACAAAGAGAAATAACTGAAAGTTGTTAGAAATTTTATTTCTTTTAAAAGAGATTTAAAAATAAGTCATATATTCATGGAAAGGAAGCTTCAAGATGGCTTTTACTTTTCTATAAGGAATCCCCGAACATAGGATCAGGCATGAGTTGTGTAGTTAATTAATCCTACGGGACCCCCAGGGCAGGAAATCTAAGTGGACTCTACTCTTTTTGTGCCCATCAGCACCATTTCTGTCATGTCCTTTTCTGAATACTGGTGATGGCACAGAGATGTGGTAAATATTTGGCTATTCCTTTCTTCTCCTGGACACATGGCAGACACAGCTTAATGATCATTGTAACTTTAATGTTCTCCATTTTTGATTCAAAATTCTTCTACACACAATGATCCAAATGACTGGAATTGAAATACATAATATAACCTATTAGCTATCTTTGTGCAAAAAGAAATCAAAACTTGTAAGAATACCAGTAGATTTGGAAACCCCAGTTGGATCTATCAAAGACAAGAATGTTCAAGAAACAGGCGGCTTCCCAGTGCAAACATTTGCTGATTGCACCTTTGATTCAATCGCTGTAATTTATCTCTCTGCTATTAAGTATTCCTCTTTAGATGTCAGCACATTAGAACTGAAAGTTCATTGGGTTTTTGCCAAAATCTTGTTAATCAGCTTTGTATCATCGCCATTTTAGGGTCAGTTTTTGTTATGCTGTCTTCCAGTGCAGGTGCAGTGAGTTGGCCTTAAATAAGGCCAAATCTTAAGCCCCAGGGCAAAATCAGCCAGAATCTCTCAGTATATTAACTACACTTTACACATCAATGAAGTCTTATACCTAAAGAAAAGTAGAGAGGAAAAAAATGGCAATGTGGCAGTGTTCCCCACTCTGTGGACTCAACACCCCTTTTCCCCCACCCCAAATCAATGATGTGCTCTGGCTCTGACTGGGACAGGCCTGAGGCACAGTGCCAAGGGGATCTAGAAGGTTTTGTGTTTCCAAATGTGAATCAGTGTTAATCTGAGGTCCAGCGACTTGGGTTTCAGCCTTTGTTTATTCTTGGTCTTGCTTGGTCTTACATGCCTCACTTTCCTTACCTGTAAAATAAAAGAATGTAATTTTAAAAAGTATCTAAAACATATGATTCTGCTTCTGAGTTCCTCCTAACTTCTTTCCCTTGCTCTCTCTTTAAATAGACCCTAAGCTCCGAACTGCACAGAACTGCCCCGGGATTTAAAGAGAGGGATGATATGAAACCTCTCCATGATTTCCTTCATATTCATTACAACATCACTGACATTGTTTTTATTTTTGTACCTTTAAGCAGTGCAGAAAGCGATGAATACTCATGTACAAAGAAAAGGCAAACATGCGAAGGCAAACAAAAAATCTGAGAAAAAGACATGAACAAAAATTTATAGAAGAATAAATATACATGAGCAGACGTGGGAATGTGGTGAAGCTCAGTGGTAATCAAGGTAATACCAATTCATAATGTCATTTTTCAAGCACCAAAGTAACATATATTTTGAAAAATAGTATGCTTAATGCTGATGAGACAGGAGTGAGATATATATTGCTAGTCAGAGTGTAAATTGTTTGAACTTTATGGAAAATAATTTAGCAGTATGTACCAAGAGCCTCTTGGGCCTGTTGTTTTCCTTTTTTAGGATTTATTCTAAGAATTCATTCAGAAAGTTGAGTAGAAATTTCTGTAAAATTATGTTATTAGTAAGAGTGAAAAACTGGAAGTAACAAAAATATGCAACAACAGAGAGTTAAATAAATTATAGTGTATCAATGAGGTGCCATTTTACACGGTCATTTAAAATGATATTAAAGAATAGTTAGTTTACTGAACAAAATAATTATGTAGTAGAGCCTACCAGAAGTATATTGTGATTTTAATTATGTAAATATATATATTTTTATATATAAATCAAAGACAATATATCAACATCAATCATTGTTTAGTGATATTCTCTGAAGGGTGGGTGTAGAAATGTTTTCACATTTCTCCTTAACTTTATTCTATGATCTTTAATGCAGAAATGAAAATGTATTTCTTCAGTAAGCATACGAAAATATACTAAAAAGTAATATTTAGGAATTCTAAGTACAATTTTTATTTTTAAATTGGTAATATGTCAAATTATGATGTACCTAGCAATTTCAGTAAACAGTTCATCAGATGTTTTTCTAATTTCAAACTGCACTTGCACAAAGTGGCACTTATAATGAGTTAAGAAAAGGTATTATAGAGAAGAGAGGAAATTTAAAATGTAAACAAAAAAATTGATATTTCTAGCCAGAAAACAAATGAAAAGATCACAAAGGTTTTTTTTGTATTTTTCCCCTCTATGGTTTTCTCTCTGGGAGTGCATCATTTTGACAGCAGCATTAATTCTCGAAGTCAATTGGGATGTCCTTTCATTGTCCTTTAGTGAAAGACTGGTCCAGTGATCTGAAAGAGATAAAGCAGCATCCAGTGTGCCTGCCATACTCACTTAGAAGGTTTAATATTCTCTCAGATAGTTTCTTAGGAGGAGCGTGAATATTACTTTCAGCTTGTCAACTTTTCCTCATTTCTTAAAATAAATATTTAAACAAATTTTAAATAAGTATTTTTAAATTAATACTTCTCAATCAAAGCTGCCCCAATATTGGAAAATTTAACAAGTAGTCAAATTCTTAAAAGCAAAAGATTTGTCACGTTGTGTTGATTTCCAGTTGAGCTTGTATTTGAGATGTAAATGTCTTTAAAAACATGTTCCCATTACAAGCAAATTGGCTGTCTTCACTCCACACCCCTTTCAATCATATGGAGTTGCTGATTCTGGTTTTACAGTGACTCATTTTACCTCTCAACTAAATAAAACAAAGAACACTGTAGATGTGAACTATAGCAACCTCATCTTGAAATTATTAAAAATCCATGAACCAGATGGCAACCCTCCAGGGTACATCATCTGACACAGATACCAGATTAGAAATTGTCTTTCATAAACAGACTGTTTAATAGCACATATTATCTAGACCTTCATTGAAAACAGTGCATTATATGTGAAATTGTCTAGAGGCCAATTATATAGGGACCTGGCCCAAATGATAGGAAATAAAAAATGCATTAAACCAATCAGTAATAAAGAGAAGTGCTCATTAAATTAATATTACTACAAAAACAATACACAGTACCATCTATGAAATATGCATTGACTTATGAAGACATCATTTCATTTCATTGAAAGTCTTTTAATAACAATGCATTTTGAGCAGTTGCTGTATTTTGGATGTGAATGTTCTAGGCTAATAAACTTATTAGGGAACTCAGGTGTTGCAACAAATCCATAAGGTAGCGAGAGGATATTTCAAGAGATGTGGGCTCTCTTTAAGTGGAGGAGGTTTGATCTTCCCTGTTTGCCAGAAGGAAACCAAGGCTGCAAACTGAGTCCTTTACAAAAATCAACACAGGGTGTAGCAGAGCGGCATAAAAACTTGCCTCCTGATTTAATTCTTTTTCTAACACACCAAATTACCTCGACTAGAACTCAAGTTCCTCTTTGTAAATGAGCAGCAGTCACGTTAGTCAGGGACCCCCGGATTCAATCTGAGAATTATTAGTTCTGCCCAGTGTTTGTTAGTTTTCTTTCCTTTTTGGGTCTGCTGTTATTCAACGGTTTTCTTTTGGCTGTAATATAAAGGACTGTGGCTGAAGGTGCTCATTTTTTGTCTGTCAGTGATACCCAAACACAATGAGAACACAGCCTTTCTTTCACTCTCTGCCCAAACGCTTCGAAAAAATCAATTCGAACTGTATCAGCAACGTCAAGTTAATACACCTTTAAAAGAAAGCAAAGCTTGCTCAAATTTCTCTAATTTTTACAGTTGGCTATGAAATATATCTTTTAAGTTAGTAATTGAGTTGTTTAATGTTTTACAAAATGAACGTTTATTGTAAAAAACCCGAAAGAAGGAAAAAGTCCATGTTACACATTTGCTAACATTTTGATAAATTTTGTTTCATCCTTTAAGTATTTACATATACTTACTTACCTAGTTTATTAAGTGATTAAAAAACGTGTACTGATCATGGACAATGTGCTACACACTGTGAGAAGGACTGAGTAATGTGTGTGTGTATGTGTGTGTGTGTGTATGTGTGTTTGCTGCCCTCAAGTGACTTACAGTTGGGTGATGCAGATACATAGTGCAGAAAGTTCTATTTAGGGAATAACATTATATATATATTATACAAATAGTACATATAGTAAATGAGGGACATATTTCATCAATGTCATTTGTAAAGGCTTTGAATGGATGTGCAACCAGTTATTCCAACCTGCCATTTGAGGAGTTGCTCAAGTGATGATTTTATGGATTGGAAAACATTCTATATTTCAGTTTATTCTGTGATTAGATGAAAATCAGAAATGGTGCTGCCAGTAAAACATTGTCCTTAAAAAAATTCAACAATTAAGAAGGAATCATCCTAAAATACCAGAACACAAAATATATTTGGATTTGCTGTTTCTGCTTACCAATAGCAATTCTGTCTCATTTCTGTGCAACCTCTCTATCTTTTCAGAACACAGAATTTAATGGGGAGGGGAGCAATTGCCTATCAAGTTACAGTTTTTCTTTGCATAGAACTCTGATATACAGATAAAGTCAAATTAGATAATTGATTTGGAATAACTTGGGGTGAAGAGAGTACTCATTTTAGAAAGCAAGTGAGATCAAAAGACCAAAAAACCCCAGATGAGAAGAAGGCCTGAGGGTGACCAGGGCAGCATCCTGTCAGAGGGACACATTTGTCTTCAGTGTGCCTAATGAAATATATTTCAGTGTTTAGAAATGAGACACAAAAAGACCACGATACCAATTTTCTCATTTTTTGTTGTCTCCAAAATTTTGAGTTTAAAAGGTCTAAAAAGGAGGACTTTAGAAACTTCTAGGTAGAAACAACATGGAGATTTTTCCCCCCAAGTAATTTGGAGAAGCATACCATCCAAGAAACTTACACTTGACTAAAGCAATTCAATCCATCTGACTTATTTGAGAATATAGTTCTAGGATCTGAGGACTGTGAGTTTTTCCTCTTTTCAATGTTGAGATTTCTTTTAGATCCAACTAATGTTTTCTATTGGGCATATCGGCAAGTAAAGAGAGGAAAGTTATGAGCAAAGATGTTTGAACTCAATCATAATAACAACAGCAGCAACAAAACATCATTCATTGCGAGCTTATTATGTAGCAGGCACCATTCTAAACACTCTAGATATATTAACAAATTTAATTCTTTTCACTCTTCTATGAAATAGTTACAATTATTATTTCCATTTAACATCTATGAGAAACTGAGGCCCAGAGAAGTTAAGTAACTTGTTCAAGGTAATGCAGCTAATAGGTAGAATGTAGAATATAATTTAATTAAATGAAAAGCCTGAGGGCTTCCATTAAAATGTATAAATATTAAAAGAAGAAACCAATGATATTGAGAAAATAGATTTTGAATCAAATGTTTATTAGAACCCCAGCTGGCCAATTTTAAGTCTCCTGGTTATAGGTCTTAACCACTGAGTAGTGACTTTTCGGGGGGGGAGGGTGAAGGAATGAAATGGTAATGATATTTAGTGACAGATCTCAAGGCTCTGAATATTTCCAGTTTAATATTCTCTCTGCAAGTAGGAAGCTCACACTGTCTAGGAGAGTAAATTTTCATTCATTAAATGAAACAGTAACTTTTGATATTCAGTGTTTTTTTAATATCTAATTTTTATTTTTTTGGACTGAGGAAATAGCTCATGTTGCTGTCAGTTTCATTATGACTTGAAACAAATGAACTTTCTTTCATAATGATGCTCTGTTGAAGAGGCAATAGACTTCTCCAGCTGTTGACATTTGGTTATTGCCATCATTCACATACTACATTTTAGAAGCCACCTTTTCTCTTTTTGCCTTTTTGATACTTAAGGGAAATTGCATTTGCCCACATTCCCACATCGTGACAAAAAAAAAAAAAGAAACAAATATAAAATATTTATCTAGCTCATGTTTGGAGAAAGTAATTTAATTTCTTAGAGGCAAACACATTTTCTTCACTGGCTAATATTACACAGGGCAATGTAATTTTATAAAAGACTTGGCAATATATTAATAATGAAGCTTTTACTTACTTTTCTAGCAAAACAAAAGGAGTTCTCTTCAATGGAGTGTCGTTTTTCTTTCATTCCTTTCTTTTTTTTTTAACAAGGATTTTCTTGTTTTTCAGAAATTTTAGTCAGAAGGGCAGGTTTCAGGTGGTGAGAACCAAAGTCCATAATGCCAAGCACAGCAATAATGTATCCTTGAAATTCCAAGCAAATAGACCTTTTGCCATATGTTGTCAATTCCATAAAATAATAATTGTTTTTATATCCCTCTTGAATTTTATCGTAAGGTTAGGATTATGATAGGTGATAATTAAAGTAAAATGTGAATCAATATCAGATATCTCCATAAGGTACACATCCATCAAAATAAGGATTATAACTTTTTATTCTTTATTCTATATACTTCTATATTTAAATACAAACTTGTTAAACAAATTCAAACAATACTTACATATAAACTAAAAATACAATGTTATTTTACCTCTCCACCTCACTCCCATCCGCACCCTTCCCTAGACATAACCACTGTTAAAATTTAGCGTGTATCCTTCTAGAACGTTTTCATGGCATATAGGCATAGGTGTAGATGAAAATATAGATATAGCTGTATAGTTCTAGGATCTTAAAAGAATATGAGGTCATACTATACCTGTTTTTCTGTAAATCGTTTTTGTTACTTAAACATTTTTGATGATATTTGCTAATCTATACATTTTAAGAGCTAGTTTTTCTTTTTAAGGATTACCATTGTTATTTAAACCGTCCAGTACTGGAGTGGACATCTTGGTACACACAGTCCCTCTGAGGAACTGGGGTACAGAGAAGCATAGACTCAGAAGGAAGCACCAGCTGAATCAGTGCACAGAGCACTGAAGGGGCTTTGAAGCCTCATCTCTATGGAGAGGATTCCTGTTTCACACTTTGACAATCGTTATTCCTTTCTCGTAGCCTATCTTCTTCTGGATACATTCCATAAGATATTTTGTCAGTCGTCCTAGGCTGCAGTGATTTTTATGATGCCCTTCATTCTGTCAGAGGACTGTAACAAATCCCAAATCATTGTTAGGCTTCACCTTCTGAAGTTCTCTGTCGTTTCCAGAAGGCAACTCAAGTTGTGATGAACCTTGGACTTTCACATCCAGCCTGTTGCATTTCCTTTTTTTCCTTTGAAGGAGGTCCAATGTTATCACTTGCATTCTTTGGATATCCAGTAGTGTCAATACTGTTTGCCAGAACACAAAGTAAATGGCAGAAAAAGAGGCCACACCTGAGTAAACAACACTTGTTGCAGAATAGACTCAGCACTGGATAAAGTGGTAAAACAGTCTTGACAGAGGCCCTTACAGTTTGGCTGGGAGTCTTAGTAGAATGTGCCTCACAAGTTCTCGTTGAATGGGAACTCAAGGCATGGAAAAAGCACAAATACACATTCAGTGACACATACATATTGTTTACTGTAAAGGATTATGATACACATCATATGCACATACTTCTATGTATTATGTATCAGTAAAATACTTCGAAGGTAAGTAAAATTACAATGAATTCATTTTGTGTGGGCATGGTCAGTGTATTATACGTGAATATGTATCTTCGTGTGCACACGTAGCATTTGTAGCATAGATTTCTAAGAGTGGAAATGCTGGGTTAGAGATGAGGAGGGACTTACCCAATTGGCACTACAAATAGAAACTAATCTTTTCAATGCCCAGTTCACTACGTCTCTTGCATATTACACCAACAATGTTCCTAGCAAATCACTTAACAGTTTAGGAATACATATAACAAGTGTACATTTTGAATCTTACCCTCAAAAGTGTTATCATTTATGTGGGGAAGATAAAAATTTTCCATTTTAAAAAACTTAGATAAAAAGTAAGTATTATCTTAGGTGGTGTTGAGTATGAAATTATAATAGAAATTTAGGGGTCTGAAAAATCAAAAGGGCTCTAGGATCAAAGAAGACGTCTGTTCAGGGATATTAAAATTATAGAGGTGGGACTAGCTTGTTGTAGACCAACACTCTCAGAGACTACACGGAAAATCTAGACAAAATTTAAAAAAATATATCTGTTGAAAAGTATTAGGGAGCTACCAAGTCAGCAAGGACTCGAGGGATCAAGAGCCCAAAAGAAGAGGGTAAAGTGAAACCCACATTCAGTACCACTTACCCCTTCAATGCATTTGTCCATTCTAATGGAGTTTGCTGAGATGCTTAGAAGCTGAGAAAAACTTGTCAGTCTCAGAGGGTCATCGGACCAGAAATTAGAGTCCAGGGACTACCAAGAAGGAAGGGCCCAGTGTACACCCGAGGCTTCTGCTTGGTATTGGTGGAGGACTATATTCTTGGAGTGAGAGTGACTTTTCATAAATAGCCCCCTTCACAAAGCCTGAAGCTTTTGCTCTGAAGTGGCTCAGTACCAGATGGATTATGCCTTGACCAGAGAGCTCATCCAGAAACTCAAATTAGCTCTACAATCTTTCATATGAAATTCTTGGCTTTCAATCACAAATTACCAACCATGGGAGGAAATGAGATTATGTGATCCCAAACTACGGAAAAATCAATGGGAAATAGTTGCAGAGTCACAGGACAGTCAGATATCAAAGTCAATGAGCAGGACTGTGTGTTCCAGTTACTGCAGTTACCACCATTTGCTAGAACATGGGTGCAAGTTTACTTGGCCAGATTCACTAGCTCCTGTTACCTACTGGTGGTCTCTTTCAGGCTACTTGAGTTTACTTCCTCTGTTTTAGGTGCTGCTTTCTCTATGTGAATCTCCGTTTTAAACTGCTTTTCTTACTTCCCTTTGTGTGCATGTTTGTTTTATTTTTTTATTTATATTTTTGATGAAGAAGATTGACCCTGAGCTAACATCTGTTGCCAATCTTCCTCTTTTTGCTTGAGGAAGATTGTCACTGAACTAACACCTGTGCCAATCTTCCTCTATTTTGTATGTGGGATGCTGCCACAGCGTGGCTTGATGAATGGTGTGTAGGCCATGCCCAGAACTTGCACCTGAAGACACCTTTCTGAAAACTACGAATTCATCCCCAATTCTTCATTTCCCAGCACTCTCAGATGACTTTTCCTTCCAAACCTGATGGGTAACTCAGCCATTTAAATTAGAAACAGACTTGGACATTTTCTGCTGAGCTTGGGTGTCATACATAAAACTACACAAAAGTAGAGCCTGGGGATCCCAGATACTTCTCAAGTCCATGTTTCTTGGTGATAACTTTGTCTCATTTGGACAGTGAACTTCAGTCCACTAACACAGTTGGGAATTAGAGCAGGTGATCTTTCTCCTGCAGGCCATGGTGTTGGACACCTTCCCTGTTCTTCTGAACCCATCTCCATTGAAGGAGTATAAGGCTTCATTGAGGATTTAAGGCACCTGATGGTGAATGGTTGAAATCATTTCCTCAAACAGAGCATTATGCTGCTCCCACTTACATAAGAATTACAGACAACTGAAGCTTACTTAAAAATGTCCATGATCTGCAAAGAATTCCTTATTTAGAGGTCTACTGGTAGGAAGGGAGGGATCCAAAGTTACCTTTATAAGAGAAACATATGTTTTTACTGTCTAACAGGCTTTCCCCTCTTTGTCTTGTATCTGCAATGCTCCACCGCCATTCCTGTTCCCTCACCAATCTGGTGAAGCAGTTGATAAAGATACCTTGTCTTCATGGCCAAAGAGATGGACATATGATCCAGGACTGGCCAAAGCTGGCTCAGTTAGAGTCCATCACCTCTTTCCCTACACACACACACACACACACACACACACCACTGAAGCAGGTAGAAGTAACAGAGAGTTTCTCTCTTTTTCTTTGTTTTTGGGGTTGCTAACCAGAATTGTTTGTGGTTGTACTTTGCCTCCTGCTCGTCTTATGGGGAGGGAGAGAGAGACAAACCATTTGGTCATTTGACCCCTGAATCAAGGTCTGCCTCCTCAGTTATGAGAGCCAGTCCATTACTTTTCTTCATAAGGATGTTTGAGTTGGGCTTCTGATGCTTGCACTGAGAGAGTCCTGAGTAGCCCAAATATGGGAATAAATGGAAATTATCCAAAATGAAGAGATACATAAAAAAGAGAGCCTCCTCTAATGTGTGCAACAATGGAAAAGCTCATAAAATCTGGAGCAGCTCCAACACAGCTGAAGTAGAGTTGGATTCTAGGGTCTTTACCATAATCCTACTCACTTTGTATATATGATGTTTAGGAAATATCACACATATTCTTTGCAAGTATAATGTTTAAAATTACTGTTTCTTGTCCCTTTTAAAGAAGGAGAGTCCAGAATAAAAATGGAGTTCAAGAAATATATCACCCTTTCAGTGTGCCTTGAAGTTCTGTATCAAACAATGAATTATTTTATGTTAAAGGCTTTTATCTTTTTGAAAATTATTACATAATTGGTATTATTTAAAATATGATTTTGAAGAATTAATGTATTTACTTATTTGCACACTTTTATATGTTAGTTTTTGTATTTAAAAGAAAAGTAGCCACATTTCTTCAGAAATATTGGACAGTTGGAAAGTTCACCATCATCTTGCACTTTTCCTCATTATTTGGAAGTAGAGGAATTTTTCTGTAATATATTTCAGTAATGTTTATCTATTTTTAGCTTTTGAGGTTTGATGTTTGATCATGACTGAAATGAGTTAATCAAAAACTGTGAAACAATAATTAATCATTTATTTGTCAAGATCAACACAAGGCATGTTAATTTACTTAGAACACAGGAGGGCTGTCCCTATACATACTAAAACATATTTGGAGGATTATTATAAATTAACCAAATTTTACAAAACTAACTAAATATAATAATCCTATTATACTGAATGGTTTGAACTTCTCTTTTATTTACTTTTCAAATAGTAAATCTCTTTTGGTTGGCCACTGATATCATTATAATTATCAGTTACAGTGTAAGAGGTTGATACTCTCTACTGCTTTTTAGATGTATAAGTTCCTTTGTCCCAATTTTAAATGATTTCAGACTGGTGTGTTTTTGAGGTGTTTACTTTCATAGTTTCTATCTCCTTCCTTACTGTCAAAATCCCAGTTGTCACTTCTATTTCTGTCAATATGCTCGCCTTCAGCAATCTTTCAATTCCTTCTTGTTCTTCTTGTTTCTCTCTCTCTCTCTCATCAGTATACTGTAGATCTCACATGATCTTGGTAACCTCTATTTTGGCCACTCAATAGTCTCCTTGGCTGACTTCCTGATTCTGGAGCGTGAGGCTGGTAGATAATCCCTGAAAAAATGAAGGGGTTGTTCACTTTCCCTGTAATGATGAAAAATCTGCTATCTGTTTTCAGATGGCTAAAACTGGTATTAGAGGCCTCAGATACTGTTGAAAACTCTATTTAGATCAATGGGAAAAGAGAATATTTCAACAAATAGAAGACATTCTCAGTAATTATTACTTGAATAAAGGAAGGTTTTTGGAGAGTTCCTTTATTCCTTTTTTGTTTTGATTTGAAAGGTCCTAAAAGTAAGGACTTGTTTATGACAGTTGTAAAAGGCCAAGAGCACATGAACATTTTCCCCCAATGGAGTCATCAACAATTCAAGAACAACGTAGAGAGGTTTATATAATGTAAAAACTTGCAAAGCTAAAGACTGACATGACATAGAAACTCACCAGTGAAAAACGAAAATGACAAATTTGGTTCATCACCACCTTGCTAATGTGCAGTGTTAGTGAACACGACTTCATTTTTCTGAAATTTAAATAGTGTTTTAGTTAGCTGAAGACATCGACATATGGAAGGCATTTGGGAATTTATGCTAGTTGAATAATTATTTAATAAATCAATGAACAAGTTATTATTGGACATTGACTGTATGCACAGTGCATCCCAGGTGGTGTGGGGGAAGTAGTAATCAAGTCACACCATGATGTTGCCATGCTCATGGGACATCCTGCCATCAGACTACAACTGTTTCCTGTCAAAAAAAAAAGGTACCTCATTTAAAATGATGGTCATGTATTTTTTCAGTTTCTAAATGGGGTATTAGAGATAGTAGGAAGAAGCAAGACAGTGGTATAGCAATGTAGGCAAAGTATTCCTCTAAAATGTGTCTGATGAAAAGAGGTTTATTACAAAAAGTTTGCATTCCAGATGGTCAGAGAGAACCCAGGGGAATTTTGGATTTGCCTTGGGCTTAAAATGGCAAAATGTCTTATTCTTCATAACATTAGAGAGATAGTGAGAGCAAGATTACAAGAAAAATAAAAAATTATTTAGTCTCTGCTCTCTTTTATGTACTTGGTTGTGTTTGACTAGCCTCTCATGAAGATGTATATTTGTAGTCAGAAGGAGAAGGGAATTCCTCTGCAAGAACAACTCGTCTTGATCAACACAGGTTCAAAGTGTCAGGTGTTCTCAGAGATTCTTCTGGGCAAGAAAAAAGTTGAAAAAGGAAAAATGAATATATGAAAATAATTATCTGGTGTGTTTCCATCAATGCGAAGTTGATTAAATGTCCTAAAATAGCCTTGACACAAAATACGTGGAAATATTGGATGATATATAATTTATGTATTTTAAATGTATAACTGAGCCCAGAAGAAATACAGGAGATTCACAGGGGCCAATGATGAAAAGGAACTTGAGAATGAGAATAGAAAGGAATGCTGGATCTAGGCTGCTGTGTGGGTTTGAGGGGAGCATTGTTGATCTTAGCAATCAAGAGACTTGAGTCATAATGACTACATGGGGCAAGGGAGATAAGATTTTGGACTCTTATAAAGAGAGGAGTTCAAATTAAAACCTCCAAAAATTCTAGGATTCTTAAAAGACCACATCCTTATATAACATTTGCCACTGGCTAAGGAAGATGACAGACAAGCTTGCCTGCCTTGGTTTGTGTTTGGAGGGATTTAAGAAAAAAACTACTGTGATAATTTGTCGTTCTAGTCCTGCCCTCACATGGATTTGGACTTGGAATTTATGTACCCATGTGAATTTGGCAAAAAATAAAAATTAATATTTAAAAATGGTTCTTTATTGACAACACTCATGGGATACCTAGCAGAAACAAATGTAAAATCTCTTCAGGGAACTCACCCTAAACTCAGGTCCCCCAAGTTTCCCAGGGATGAAATTTCATCAAGCATGTTTGCAATCTAAAATTAAAAATACAAAAGGAAGTAATCATTAATTAGCCATCATAATTGGAGACAACAAATAGCATATTTAGAACATCAAGAACTTTAAATAATGGGTATTATTAGATATTGATTATGAAATAAGTATTTTTAAAATAATGAAAATGACCACAGATTTAATAAAAAATATGAAACAGAACAAAGATACCAGGTGAAGACCACCAAATTTGCAAAAGAACAATAATGCCTTTTTAGAAATTTGACACAATTTCTAGAAATTTTACACAATTACCAAGTATGATCAAATGGTCATATATAGAACTCTATATCCAACAATTAAAGAATATGCACATTTAACTCAAGCACAGATGAAACTTTTGCAAAAACTGAGTACATTATGTATGGCGACAGATGACAATTAGGCTTTTAGTAGGGAACACGATGTAGTCTATATGGAAGGTGAAATATAATGATATACACCTGAAAGTTCTACAATGTTATAAATCAATGTTACTTCAATAAAAAAAAGAAACTAACCACATTGTAGACTCATAGAACAAGTTTCAACCAACTTCAAATTGTTTGTATCAAACAAGCAACATTCTTTAACCACAATGCAATTAAGTTAGAAATCAGTATAACAAAGACTAAAGGCCAATGGAAAGTAAATGAGCTTCCAGAAGGGGGGAGACAGGAAGACGTGACTGGTGGCATGAGGCAGGGTTGACTTTCCTACTCAGACTTGCTTCACATCACTACTGTATAGTTTATGACTTTTCACATAAGGGCTCTTGAAAAGCTATAACACTTTTTGAATAACTTTTTTCTGATGTAATGAAATTTTCATCCAAAATGACAACAAATTAATATTCTGTAAGAAGGGATATTTGAGCATTATAGTTTCCAAAATATAATCACCAATTTACTCCAACAACAGTCTCTAGTTAAAGAATATTATATGGAACAAATTTGAATTGTGTACTATGTTTGGATGACCCCAAATCATTTTGTTTTGAGGATGTTCACTTAGCGACAGGGAGGAGGCCAGAATGATCTTGGTAGTAAGGGATGTGACTATCAATTGAGATAACAGAATGGGATTTCCCTTGTTGTAGGTTACATTTACCATGTGCTTTACACGCTATTTTATTCATTAATATAATTTTGCATGATTCCCTCAAGTCTTCTAGAAATACAATCACATCAATGGCAAATAAATGTATTTTTGTCTTTTTCTTTCCTGCATAAACTTTGTGTTTACTTCATGTTTTGCTGTACTATTGTTTCCAAACAACATTAAATAATAGTAGTACTAAGTACTATTACTTGATTCATGGATTTAGTGACCATGTTTCTAGTGAAACAGTTTTAGGAATAGTTGTTTGAAAATGTTCTCAGTTTAGTCATCAGTTCCCTTTTGATTTCTACTTCATTTTTAGTCAGCATCGGCTATTCACTTTTTAGTAAATCATTCACTATATGGTGACAATTTTAAAATATTTTATTTTGTTGTTTTCTGTACTATTGTAAAATTAATCATGGACTTTGCCTTTCTTTTTGATTGATTTGCTAATAGTTTCAGCATTTTATTAAATTTTCAAAGAACTAGCTCTTAGATTTATTAATTCCACTGTGTAATGTGTACACTTCTGTTGCAAGCTTTAGTAATTCTTTCCCCTGGTTTCAATTAGGATTGATTCTTTGTATTTTTATAAAACTTAAAGTTGAAAGCTGAGTTCATTTTATTCTCTCTCACCCCCAACAATAAACACATGGAATTCAAGGTATTTCAAGGTATTTATCTTTGAACAAAGTATTGTCCACATACCTAGGCCTTGATATATTTTGTTCTTATTTTTACTGATTGAAAAAATAACTTGTGGTATTTTTTCTTACAGCGTTTTTCCTTAAACCAGAATCATTTAGGAAGGTATTTTTTAACTTAAAAGATGATGTATTTTTGTGGGTGAAATTGATATTATTAGTTTGTATCTTTTGTTGAATTGTAATCAGATAGTGTGGCCACTAAATTTCTGCCTTTTGAACTTATTACATTTTCCTCATGACCTAAAATATCTGTCAATTCCGGCATGATGTAGCAGTTAGATTCCCAAGATGTCCATTACCAACAATAATGTCATTCAAATCCAATTATTCCTGTAAGAAGTGGGTTATAGTCTTGAGACTTTCAGATTCAAAATAATATAGCTATTTTTGAAGCAATTTCAAAACTAAAGTTTGTATTAATCCACCTGTGTTTTAAACTTAAAACTTTTCTTCTGTGTACTCCAATCTAGTTTGTAATCTACAGCCACAGCATGACCAAAACTAGTCAGTATATTGCAAATAAAATTTCTTAATCAACCGCATACTTCAATTCTTGTTATGAAACCTTGTGCCATGGAGAAATGCACTAATTCCATTATATATCCAATTGTAATGAACAGAGGGTAAAGAAACTGTAATACTATTATTTACAGTCATAGTTTATGACTGTACCAGAAAAAAATACACACTAAGTTTCTTTTAGGAACAGAACAATCTTATTTTAGTCAACTATTTTTTGGACAATTTGGGTTAGTAAAGATGGGCTCATTTTATGGTCTGAAAAGAGATGATGGAATTAAAGAGGACTGAACTAGTCTGTACAAGAAGGTGAGGTGAATTTAGGGGTCTCACAGTAAACTAGAGAGAATGACATAGTGGAATAGCCAAGAAACTTTTGGAAGAAAGGAAGACAGTGCAAAAGATATGGAAGGGGTTTCCATAGGTTAAACACAGAATTACCATATGACCCAGCAATTACACTCCTATGAATATATCTAAAAGAATTGGAAACAGGTTTTCAAACAAAAACTTGTACATAAATGTTTACAGCAGCACTATTCACAGCAGCCCAAAGAGAGAAACAACCCAAATGGCCATTAATGGATGCCTGGGTAAACAAGATGTGGTCTATCCATACAGTGAAATATTATTCAGTTATAAAAAGGAGTGAAGTACTGATACATGCTACAACAGGGATGGACTTTGAAAACATTATGCTAAGTGAACGAAGCCAGATGCAAAAGGCCACATATTGTATGCTTCCATTTATATGAAATATCCAGAATAGGCAAATCCATAGAAACAGAAAGCAGATTTGTCATTGTTTGCTAAGGGCTGGAGTGGGGAGGGGAATGGCTAATGATTGCGTAATAGGTGTGGGGTTCCTATTTGGGGTGATGAAAAAGTTCTGGAACTAGATGGTGGTAAAGTGGTAGTGGTTACCTGACATTGTGAATGTATTTAATGCCACTGAATTGTACACTTTAAAATAGTAAATTTTGTGGTCTATTATACCCCAATAAGCAAAATTAAAAGAAAAAAGTTGCTGAGTTGAAAACAATTTCAGTCTGAACACTGGTTTATCTTGAGAAGTCTGTTTTCTTCACCTGTAATTTAAATAGGCCCAATTAAAGGAGATAAAGTTACTCATTTATTATTTTTAAAAAGTTATGGGAGAGGAAGAAGGAGCCTTCCATTGGCTGTCAAAGAGAACTGTACGGTGAAAAGATTACTAAAGAGGAATATTTCTGGAAGGGAACATAAGAAATCAATAATAGTGAGTGCCACTGGGGAAAGAAACTAGAGGACAGGGTTGGGAAGAATTGCTTTTCCTTTATATCTTTTTGCACCTTTTGCAATGAGAATATATTACCTGCTAAAAATTAACTGATTGAAAAATTTCTAGATTTTGAAATAGAAGAGAGACTTTAAAAAACAGAGGTCTAATATTTATCTGTCAGTTTGTTTGCTGTGAAATAACTCCTTTATTTTCTAAGCTTTGGTATAGCCTATTACATACCAATGCCTACAAAGTTGTTTGTTTTTTTACTCAGAGAAAAGAAGGAAAGTGAACTACCCTGGGTCCAAGTAGCTAAACAGAAGGAAACAGCCAGGGAGGTGAGATAAGACTGAGAATAATAATTCATCAGAAGCAGAGAGTTGGAGTAAGAAATGAGGAGAAAAAATGAGAAAAATATTGAGAGATTGAATTTTCTCTCTATATAGGGTGGGGCGTCAAGCTATTTTAATAGAAATAATCATTAAATATTAATGTTCACTTAATATTAATTTGATTTTGGTTAGTAATACATATTAAAGGGAAGAAGCTGCATATGTTGTGGATATCCAAGCACTGAAATTTGGGTTACCAATATTATAAAGTATTAAGACTGACTCCTGTGTATGGCTTGAAAAATTCCATAATGATCACACCAAGGGATGAATTTCAGCTGTATTTGAACAGTGGCAACACTGTTGGAATAACTTTCCAAGATGACCAATTACAAATTACAGATTATTAGTTCTGGGAAAAAATAGCCAGTTAAACCAAGAAAATAATTGGTGGATATAGTTCCAGCACTTTTGATGTATGGAATAGTTCTTTGTTTAAAAATTAGTTGTGTATCTATTCTTCCCATGGTAAACGAAGTTGGATAGTAAACAAAGTCAAGGTTTGTTTTTATTTACTTCATGTAATTGCCAGTGCTGGACACAGGGTAGATGCTGAAAAATAAAGTTTTATTAAATGATCCAAATATTTTTTATTAGAGTCTGGACAGCAGGTGAAAGGGGGCATGTCCATGTAAGGCAACTGCTTAATTCTTCTGACTATAAAATTAAGTGGTTCTGGCATTTTGAGAATTTATCCATATTTCTGAATGGAAGGGAAAGAGAGTTCTGTGAATTCCTAAAGTGAAAAACCATTGACATGCTCACTGATGCTCACATTAAAATTTACATTTATCTTAAGAATTTGAAAATTATTTCAATGGGTTTTAAATCAAAATATCATTTTTAACCATGATAGAAAGCCAGACTCGAAGTGATCATATATTTGTTTAACATTTATTGGGAACTTACATGGACCAGATGCTAAGGAAGAGATGCAAATTTGAAAAAAGATATAATCCATGCTTTCAAAGTGTTCACAAAGTCATGACAGAAATAAACATATAAGCAAATCCTTATCAAAATATGAGATAAGTTCAATAATGCACAGTCCAAGTGCAGTGGAAACATGAAGGAGGTAGTATCCAGAATGATTATAATAATGCCAGAATAATTATAATAACTGTTACCTGTGAATTATAATTGTGTTGCATCATAAATAGAATATGCATACGTTTTCCCAATAAGGGCCATCCAGGAAAAATTTTAAAGACATTCTTTTTCTTCTTATATTGCACTGCCCACAAGTATAATGTGTATATCTAGGCTCATAAAATTATTACTGACTAAATTTGTTGTAGAAATGTATAATGGATTATTATGTAAAATATTTAGAAATAGAGAAATGTTTGTATAATACATTTTTGGCATTTTGGATATGTTAGAAATTCTAGAGTTAGCTAAATAACTGCTTACTAATGTAGACTCTTTCATGTAGTTTAAGATTCTGCATTTTCCTGTGGTGGTTTATTTCAGATTTTACTATTTAGTCATTACCTGTGTTGCTTTGGCTATCATATCATTCACACAGCCTCTATACTAGGCTGAAAAGTATTTCACTTTAGGATTGTCATGTTGTTGAAGGTTTTTTAAATTCCTCTTCATTTGTTCTGTACTTTGAAATAAAACAAAATGACTTATAGACTGTTTGCAAAGGAACCCTAGGATTTCCTAGCTTTTAGAGATTATAATAGTTGCCTGGAATCTGTAATCAGTGGGGTTAAATCACAGTCCTGGTCTTTGTGGTGTTAGACCATAAATACTCTCGACTTTGTTGAAACGTTTACGACCTGCTTTCATTTTCTAATACTTTTTTCTCCTCCAAGTAAGGTTTGAAGTGTCTTAGGATAATTTTAAGTTTCTAGATTGGATTCTGTTAATATTTTTCTGAAAATGTTAAGAAGTTGAACTACCTAATTATGAGACACTCTGCCATTTTCTTACCTGTCAAAATTTAACTAGCTGTCAAAAATATTAACAAAATTATTATTTTATGTATAAAGGAAAGTGACTGATAACATGTTATACTTGCAATGGTCATCTTTCACCACAAAACATCTCATATTCTGGTATAAAATACCACAGTACGTTGGTAGGTGGCTACAAATATATGTTTTTGTTTGGATGAGGAATTTAATTCTCAGGTTATCCATTTAATGCAGTATTAAAGGAAGTAGGAACCATCTTGGGAAACAATCAGATATGACTTCTTCCCATCCACGTAGAATTTTTTCTCATGTCAGTGAGTTTCCCTTTTCTTTTCATCGGAAAGCTATGACTGCCATGGTAGCTTCCAGATGTTTCAGACAGATGGTTTTTATATTTTGTCTACCTCTTTTTTTTGCTTAATGTAAGGATTGTTCCACCGCAAATTGGTCTGTCTCTGCCAGAAGTGGAAACCCTATAGAGGATTTTGTTCTGATAGTTTCATTCTTATGTCTTGCTCTATAATAAACTCATTAGTGTGGACATATATATTTGGATAGATGTATAGATGTCTATGGACATGTGCATGTTTGTGTTGTTGACACACTTTATGTTCTAATGCTAGAAGGAGTTGCCATCTCTTTAACTTTTTATATACATTTCACTTCGTGAATTTGATAAACCACTCACCATAGAAACACTTGTCCGTTTAGCTTCTTAGCTTCCTCAAAATCACATTCTTCCACATGAGCTTGGCAATAGGCCTAAAGACACAAAGGCTTCAAAACACAGTAGAGCAACTAATGTTCCAAGATTGTCCACATGAGAGATATTACTCATCAAAAATTTTTTGATTTACCCTAGTGACTATACCCAATATTTATTTTTCTAATGACTCTATTCATTTTATAGACCCTGATTCTTTTTTAGACATCTCTTTTGCTTGTCGATTTCTGGTGATTGGTCTGTAATCAACATCAGCTTTTTTCCATACAATTTCATATTTCTTCCTTAACCAAAATATGTTGGCTGAAAAAAATTTGTTGGGGCATCTATTCTGCATCTTTCCAATTTTGATCTTCTTTGCCCTGCATCATACTGGCAGAGATACCAAACATTCTGACATTCTATTTTATTTGTGACTATCTTATTTGTGATTCAACCAATCACAAAATCCCATGTGAGACCAAAGCCAGGCACAGATCGTACCCAGGAAAATACTCTACACCTGGCCATCATTGCAGCTAGTCAGATATTCTTTAATTAAGTATTTAATTCAATTATTTTCCCCTAAAATATTTTGACGTTAGGAGAGATGGGCAGTAGAGTCTCACCCATGTTTTATTTTTTCTCCAGCTTTATTGAGGTATGATTAACAAATAAAAATTGTGTATATTTAAGTTGCACAATGTGATTTTTTTAAGTGTACAATGTGATGATTTAATATACATATATAGTGTGAAATGGATTGCCACAAACAAGTTAATTAACACATCCACCACATCACACAATTACCATTTTTTTTTGGTGGTAAGAACACTTAAGGTCTACTCTCTTAGCAACCCCTATCAAAACTCCAAAGGCATTTTTCACAGAAATAGAAAAAAATAATTCTAAAATTCCTGTGGAACCACAAAAGACATCGAACAGCCAAAAAGTCTCACCTATGTTTTAGAATGAGGCAACGTTGATGGTGTATAATTAGACCTGTCATAATTTCAGCAAATTCTCCCAAGTTTCTGTTGTTATCAGATAAAATTAAATTGGAAAAGTGAATGTATTGGTGGTGTAGTTTTTGAATGTTATACATCATATACTGAAGAGATACATTAAGGATTTTGAAAGCATGCCAAATATACAAAAATGAGTAACCACTAAACTTATTTAAATATATTTGTCAGAGTCATAATTTTTTATAGGAGTGGTCTTTATGGTTATTTTCTTCAACGGTTATTTCTGATTTTGTGTCTCCTACTCACAGCTGTGTCATTCTCAATTGGAATCAGTACATAAACTTAGTGTGTATTTGTGCTTGTGATGACAGAATAAGTCTGTCATCAAAGTTTATATTGTTAGGCAAATGTCATTGTCTCACTGTTGAGAATGACACATACTGGATCCATGAGCTTCATTCCTTTTGAAGGTCACTGTTTGGAGAAAATATGTTTAGTGACATTTATTGTGGCAACAAAAACTTCAAAGTGACACACAAGCTTTGTGTCAACTAGATTGGATTGGGGGTTGAAGAATTGCTGGAAAGAGAGAAGGAAGGCTTTGGTAGAAGAAGGGCATGCTGGGAAAACAATGGAGGAAATTTTGGAGGACAGAATTATGTATTGATGATTGGTCCTCTGGCCAGACCCATCATTCAGTTTGTTTTAAGCACTAGGCAGAGAGGGACCATGAGTAGATGCTGAAAGAATGATTGGTATATATAATCCTTGTGAATAAAACTTGCAAATGCCAGGTAATATTTTGTGACAAAATGTGAAAGCTAAGGTGTTGTGACTGGAAGAGAATTCTGGAGGGAATTTTCAAATCAGCAGGCAGCTTCAATTCCATGAGATGAAATTAGCACACACCAAGAGAAGGTGGCATTCCTGGTGAGAAACAGTACAATGGTGAAGAGTGTCTTCACCTAACCTCAAGGACACTAGCAAGAAAATGAACCTGGAGCAAAAATAAGAAAAATAATAGACCACCTGTGGTTTCCTAGAACCACAGGCTTGACCTCATTTCCTTGTAGATTATTACTCGTTAGAACCATTTCAGCTGCAGGAACAAAAATTATATTTGAATAAGCTCAAGGAAAAATAGAGATGGTATTGGCTCACATAAATGCAGGAAGGCAGGTGTGTTTGGCTTCAAGGGAACTCTCAAGGGACCTCTGTATCCAGGAACTGAAAAGTTTCTCCTTTTCTACCCCCTCCACTCCTCTTTACCGCTTTTTATTCTTCTCCCTACTCTCACACATTTGTTGTGATTGTTGTTTTACATTTTGGAAATATACTCTGTTAATGTTTTTTATATAAAAAGAACACATACATATATGTCTCTGTCCACAGCAGTCCCACTTTTGGGAAGGTATTCTATAGAAATACGTAAGTCGATATAGAATACACACACACACGTATATACATATAATGTGAGTGCATTGTAAAATGTGAGTGCGTGAATGTGTGTTTTCATATGCCCCAAAAAAAGTCCTAGAAGGATATACATAAACTTATTAATGGTGGTTACTCTGGGGAAGCAATGTCTCAGAGTGGCAAGAGGAGAAGTACATTCCTCTCTGTGTTCTATAGTTCTGCTGTGCTTTACTGTATTACAACAAAATAATTTTTATATTTCTTGTGTAATTTTAGAATGTAAAAAAAGAGACCTTCCAGAAAACAAAATGAAGCGTGGTTTAAGAAGGGAGTAGAATTCATAATTCAAAATCTTATTGCATGAACATTTCTAGGTTTTCTACCAAACGTATACTGTAAAAAGTGCGGGTGAGTACCAAATAGCCTCACTGGTTGTCATAGTGACATTATCTGTTTCATATTTTCCATTCAACTAATCAGTGATCCTGCAGGAGACTTGCCTCTAGCTTGTTTGGGCTTTGGGAAGTGATTGAAAAACAAATTCATGGAGACACAAATGCATACAGAAATAAAATATGACTGCTGCTCTCCCCATTTTCTTCTTCCTTTTAGCCGTTGTTGAAGAATCAACTTCATCTACAACTGACAGAGACATCTATGGCGTCCCCAAAGCCTACTTTAGCACATTGTTTTAAAGTGATAAGCATGGGTGGAAAGCACATAGTTCTGAGAATTAGATGACCTGGTTTCTAGTCTCAGCTCTTACACTTACGAAGCGTTTATTATTTTATCATTTACCTAGAACTCCACAATTTACAAACAGCTTTCAAGTAAACTGTTCTATTTAATCCTCTTAACAACTCTGTGAGGTGCATAGTACTATCACCCCCATTTTAAAGATAAGAGATCTCATTCTAGAAAGGTTAAATTAGTTGCCCAAAGAGAACAGTTTATAACTGGAATTGTAAGAGAAATGACACAAACTTAGGTTTGTAAGACTCCAAGCCCAAAGATAGTTTTAAGATACCATTTTCTAGCAAATCATACCATTTACAAACACTTAAGGCAAAATAATATAACATTTTAGAAAGTAATAGGGTGGATATATAAGATATTGATATAGATAAAAATAGGATAAGGATCAAAGTAGAATTCAAGACAAATATATCAGATGAGACGAAGGATAATAAGACATTGAAAGCAGAAGGCCTGATTCTCTCTCTCTTTTCTTTTTTTTTTTTTTTTTTTTTACAAATAATATCAATTCCTGAATAAAGAAAAGTTCTTCATTAGGAATAGAAGCCTGCTTTCATTACTTGAGAACATTAAAAATCATAGGCTAGTATTATATTTGAAATGAAACACTGAAAACATTCTAATTAAGCTCACATGCTGTGGCTGCTGTTGACTGACATTGTCCTGGAAGGTCTTGATGACTGATTTTTCAACTCGACTCTCAACTGTCTTTATGCACTCTGATAATCTGTGGAGGTACAAATACCAGTGCTTGGGTCCCAACTCCAGAATCCTGATTAAATTGGTCTTGAGAAGTGGCTTTGGTAAACTCCCAAGGTGTGGAGGGAAGAGGAAACCAGGCAGATAAACATTGTGGAACATTTTTCTCACCTTTTTTGGGGAAGATACTGACTAAATATAAGATAAAGTCTTAGTCATAATGTCATGGAAATACTTTTCATTTGTGTAGTATATATCCATTTTAAAACATTTCAGTCAACATTATCACATTTTATTCCTACCACAATCTTAAGAGGTTGTTTAATTATGTCCTAATTTTACACATATTGGCAATTGCCACCAGTGACTCCCTCTTCACCAAACTTTACAAAAAATTGTTTTGCACTATGTAGTGGATGTAAGTCTCAGCTGAGAGGATGAAAAATATTCATATATAGCAGTAATGGTACCTTCTAGTGTTGGAGCATAGCAACCAAAATAAGAAAGGATAAAACCAAAAAAAGGCAATAATTAGTTATAGCTAGCTATGAAAAATTAGAAATGAGGTTGCATAGATGATTTGAAGGATAGTTTTGTTATTTCCCCATCTTATGGATTTACCATCACTCGTTGCCTGGAAACCACAGAGACATTGCCAAAGCATTAGATTCACAACAATGATAAGACTTCATGAAAGGACAAGGTAATAGGCCTGCAGAACTAGAAATAGAAAGGACTTGAAGAAAAAAGAAAGTTAAAAGGTGCTACACATGTCAAACTCCCTTTATGAACTGCAAAGCGGCTACAATGGAAAAAAATTTCAAAGTGAGTTTTAGAGTAAAGAAGCTTGGCAATTTCAATTCACCAATTAAGACTGTGAGAAAAACACCAGAGTACTGGTTTTCTTTCTTTTCTTTTATCAACAGCGTGATCCTCTAAATTGTAAGGAGAAATAATCTAATATGTATGTGGGACAGAACAAGTATAGCAAGAAATTGCCAGCCTTGATCCCAGATCCCTTTCAGCCTCGTATAACTGAACTTGTTATCAAGAACACTGGACCACTAAACACTGACTTTGTTCTGATTCCAGGTGACTATAAGTCTGTTGCACCGTTAGGCATGTCTATATTAAGCTATTTAAAGGATTCAGAAGAGTTGTAGAGTTGGTGTTGGCTATAGGCTTCAAAAGTTTTAAAGGTCGTTGATAGGAGGAAGGAAGAATCCACATCTGTTATATATTAAAACGTTAAGAGACGTTGTAAAACAAGAGCCAGAGAGAAATGATTTCAGAAATGTGTAAACAATAATGGCCTTGTTGTTACTGAACAGGATTTATTGTTCAGATAAATATGCCTCAATTTCTAATACGGTGGATACTAGCAATGAAGAGAATCGATGGGATTCAAGCAGAGGCATTAGAATATGAAGTTTTGGGAATAATGATTTACATGGCCTTGAAGATGGTAATTTCTAGATTCTGAGGTTGAAGATTGCTATAAAGCCTTTGTGATAGACACACTTTTACATTTTTTCCTTCTGGTTATACAGTGATATTTTATTAAAATAGCAGTATATGTTAGAATTCATTCATTTTTTTGTGTTGTCTGTTGCATATTAATTTTAAAAGAAATGTGAAATATTTGCTTTTAGTGCATGCTACAGCACAAATTAGAAACCCTTAAAATTTATTATTTCCTATATGCTTGTACCATTTTTATTGAAGCATTTTTCTATATGCATGTTCTATGGCTGTCTATATAGAAATTAATTCAAATTGTGACTTGCTTCTTACTAAAATGTGGTACCCTATTTTTTTTTTACAGGACCCTAAGGATGTTATGATTTTTTTTTTTTTGGTGAGGAAGATAAGCCCTGAGCTAGCATCTGTTGCCAAACCTCTTTTTGCTGAGGAAGATTGGCCCTGCGCTAACATCCATGCCCATCTTCCTCTACTTTATATGTGGGATGCCTGCCACAGCATGGCTTGATGAGCGGCGTGTAGGTCCTTGCCCTGGATCTGAACCTGTGAACCCTGGGCTGCCAGAGCAGAGGGCGGGAACTTAACCACTATGCCACTGGGCTGGCCCCTGAATTTTTATTTACAAGAAAATTCTGTTTTGCTTTTACCATGTACCAACATTTCCTGACATCCATATATGTTTTTCTATATAGTTGATTCTTATTACTCATGGTGTTATATTCTACAAAATCAGAACGAACACTGAGTGGGTACTCAACCATGGCTCCAAGGGGAAATACAGGTTTAGCTGCCAGTGAACCTCTTGTTACATTTCATCAAGTGACCAATATATAACCTTGTTTTTGTTTTACATGTGTTTCTGTGTAACACCACCTTATTTAATATATATTGTTTTTTCTCCTTTATTGAGATGTAATTGACAAATAATATTGTGTAAGTTTAAGATGTACAATGTGATGATTTGATATCTGTACATGTTGTTTGTAAAATGATTACCACAATAAGGTTAGTTAACACATCCACTTGCTCCCATAGTTATCTTTTTTTTGTGTGTGTGATGAGAGCATTTAAGATCTACTCTTTTAGCAAATTTCAAGTATATAATACAGTATTGGTAACTATAAGTCACCATGCTGTACATTAGATCCCCAGAACTTATCCATCTTATAACTGAAAGTTTGACCAACATCTTCCCGTTTTCCCACCACCCAGCCTCTGGTATCCATCAATCTATTCTCTGTTTCATGAATTCAACTTTTTTGGATTCAGCTTGTAAGTGAGATCATACAGTATTTGCCTGTCTCTGTCTGACTTATTTCACTTAGCATAATGCCCTCAATTTCATCCAGGTTGTTGCAAATGGCAGGATTTCCTTTTTATTTGGCTGAATAATATTCTATTGTACGTACATACCACATTTTCTTTATCCATCTGTCTATTGTTGGAACTTAGGTTGTTCCGCGTGTTGGCTATTATGACTAATGCTGCAATGAACATCGGGCTGCAGATATTTCTTCGAGATAGTGGTTTTCCTTCCTTCAGATATATGCCCAGAAGTGGAATTGCTGGATCATACGGTATTTCTATTTTTAATTTTTTGAGGAAACTCCATCCTGTTTTCCACAATGGCTGTACCAATTTATAACCCCACCAACAGTGCACAAGTGTTCCCTTTTCTCCACATCCTCTAATATATATTGTTGATTCATTAACATTGAACTCGTGACCTACAGCATTATAACTCACGCTTGAATGAAGCTTATCTAACACAGGTGTTTTCTCCATGAGGCACATCACAGCCTTCTTGCACTTAGGAACACTAGATAATACTTCAGCACTTCATTTGGAAGCCATTTACAGCTAAGTCACCAACAAAAAGCAAAAAAAAAAATGACTTTACAATATGAGAGCAGAAACAAGAAGGCAGAATGTCATCTTGTTCAGCCTCAGCTGGAAACATGCCCGTGAAGTGACTCAAATTTTTTTGCTACTCTGTGCATGTCCGTGAATGACCAAGACAGTGCAATGAACTCTGATTTGGGGGTTACAAACAAATTTTAACAAGTAGGCAGATTCACAAATATGGAATCTGTGAATAAGGAAAATCAACTGCATGTCATTTTATACTTTAAAAAAATAGTGGAGGGGCCAGACCCGTGGTGTAGTGGCTGAGTTCAGCAGGCTTCTCTTCAGCAGCCTGGGTTCACAGGTTTGGATCCCGGGTGCAGATGTGCACCATTCGTCAGCCATACTGTGGCAGCAACCCACATACAAAGTGGAGGAAGATTGGCACAGATGTTAGCTCAGGGCTAATCTTCCTCAAGGATAAAAAAGAGGATTGGCAGCAGATGTTAGCTCAGGGTGAATCTTCCTCTGGAAAAAAAAAAATGGAACATCGCTGCATATCCAGAACTCAGTACCCAACAAATCTACTCTTTCTTTTTAAATTGAGGTGAAATTCACATAACATAAAATTAATCATATTAAATTGAGGAGGGTTTAGTACATTCACAGTGTTGTGCAACCATTACCTCTATCTAGTTCCAAAACATTTACACACCCCACAATGAAGCCCTGTATCCCTTAAGCAGTCACTCCCCATTCATTCTTCCCACCAACCCTTGGCAACTAGTAATCTACTTTCTGTCTCTGTGGATTTACCTATTTCAGATGTTTCATGTAAATAGAATCCTCCAATATACGACCTTTTGTGTCAGAGTTCTTTCATTTAGCATAATATTTTCAAGGTTGATCCATGTCCTAGCATGTATTAGTACTTCATTCCTTTATATGGCTGAATAATATTCCTTTGTAGAGGCTGACCCGGTGGCATAGTGGTTGAATTTGCATCCTCCGCTTCTGGTGGCCCATGGTTCCCAGGTTTGGATCCTGGCCATGGACTGAAGCACCACTTGTCAAGCCATTCTGTGGCAGCATCCCATATAAAGTAGAGGAAGATGGGCACAGATGTTAGCCCAGGGCCAGTCTTCCTCAGCAAAAAGAGGAGGATTGCAAACGGATGTTGGCTCAGGGCTTATCTTCCTCACACACACAAAAATATTCCTTTGTAACAAATGCATTCTTAGCTATCGATATACAGTTATGCACTGAATAATGATGTTTTGGTCAATGATAGACCACGTATATGATAGTCCCATAAGATTAGTACCAAGTAGCCTAGGTATATAGTAGACTTTGCCATCTAGGTTTGTGTGAGTACACTCTATGATTGTCATACAATGACAAAATCACCTAACAAAGCATTTCTCGGAACATTTTCCCATTGTTAACCAATGTATGACTGTATTATGATGAAAAGTAGTTACTCTTTTGTTTTTTCAAAAGTTGCTTTAAATTTATCACAAACTCTTGGACAGAGAGGATTCCATTAAAATATCTGAGATATTTTGAATTTAATTGATGGGACCTAGAAGTCTAAGACATCAGATGGAACTCAAAGTAAGAAAATCCTTTTGAAGAACATGACGTTTTCAATGACTGAAAAAAAATTACTCTTTTTTTCTGTATTCCCCTGGAAGCCTACCAATTTTTCTTTTTGATCAGGTGTTTCTAGTTACTTCATGTTCATCTTTTTTTTCAGTTTTTTTCTTTGGCTGCTCAGATGGTCCTTTCTTGGACTTCCATACTGTGTCCTCTGGTCTCACTGTCTTCAGTACGTTTAAGTGATGTAACTTTTGGTCTCTACCTAAAGCTCCACATACTGGAATTATGAAAACAAAGATCACAAACAAGATATAAGGATGTGGTTTTTAAAATTCACTAAGGCTGTAGCAGAAAAGTGCCTGGTTAAGATTCCTTTAAAGTAACAAATGAAACCTAAATCAAAGAAGGCCAAGGTTTGTGGAAAGTCATAATTTCAAAGTGGAGATTCATATAGAGAAATGTCTTGCTTTTACTCAAATTCATAAGATTAACTGGTGGGAGAAATCTGAGTTGAAGTTTTTAATGGAGATATAAAATAGATATTTCTCATTAAAAGTTTGTTAGGTTCTGATGAACTTCCAGTGATATTTTGAGAATAGGAATTAGCCAGGAATAATGACTCAAATCACTTGACTCAAACAAATCATGTATGAAATTAAATTCCTCTACTCTACACAAAGGGAGCAGGTTAATATTAATAGATTATATGTGGCTATATTATAAGGAAATGGTGGTCCCCTTCCCTGGACCACATAAAGGGAAAATTGATGAATCTCCTAATAGATGTTTGACATTTTGACTTGTTCAAGCAGTGGCCTGTCTAAGGTGAAAGTGATTAGTAAGGAAATAGGGAAAGGAGACTAAAAATTTATACTTAATTTCATTCTCTGTATCAAGAATTGAATACATGCTTTCCTCCCTCCTTTTGAATCACTAGCTCCACATACGCATTTATTCTGATTATTCCCATAAAGAAACATTTAATAAAATATACTCTATTTCAAAATTTCTCATAAGTGGTTGGTTTCTGTTGATCCAACATTGGGGGGAGATTTTACAGCAATAATTCTCAGTGCTATGTCAGATATAAAACATTACCTTCGTTGTGTCCAGAGAAATTGAAGATAATGTTTCTGTTCTGCCAAAGCCCAAACCTGTGCACAGGATATATATACATATGATGGACAACAAACAGCCATCCCCAGAAGCTGACTTTAATTGCAATATGCTACATGTCAGCAGCATTCAGAAAATACATTTTATTAAAGATAATTTGTTGAAAGACATCTTGAAAGTGACAAAAACAATTGATCAAATTTCACAAGCTGAGAATGTGAGAAATACTAGTCGGCACTAGTGTTGACTTTTATCTTTTCCATTTATCGTTCTGGAAATGCTTTTAGATAACTATTTAGCATGAGGAGTGGGAAGGAGATTTGGAGGGATGGGGAATTGACACTGGTTACTAGGAGATTTTTAAAAATCTCTCTCTGTGTGTGGGTGTTTGCACACATGTACTCTTTGGTAGAACTGGGAAAGAAGTTAGTTTCAGAACTAACTTTATTCCACTGTTTAAAAATGTAATTATGGCATATTGAGTGAAAGTGGAGTAGAGTCCATAATATTGTAGTTTCCTCTTTACAATATCCTGGAGAACAGTCACTGACTCTCTTCTTGGACCATCAACTGTAACGTTGGTAATCAGCATGCCAAAAGAGCCCATTCCATTACTGGGCGGTTCTAAAAGATAGAAGGTTCTTAGATTCTTCCATATGTTAGTCTTCATTTTGATTTTTACAGCAACAGGAACAAATAGCCTCCTGCTTGATATCCTTATATATTTGAAATAATTATTATATCTCCCTGTGGGCCTCTCTTCTACTCAATAGAGTTTCTAATTCCTTCAATTGTTTCTCTTAATCACAGATTCCCTTACCCCTCATCATCTTGATAGAATTTCTCAGAACATATTCTACTTTGTGCCTTAAAAATTGTTGTTCAAAATTGAAAATAATACTCTAATATGATCTAAGCAGCTCAGAGCAGAGTGAAAGTCTTATCTACCCACCATGATTTGAAGACTACAATTCTATTCATGTAGCCTAAAATAAAGCAACATACTAATGCTATTACACTGTTGGCTCACATTAAGCTTGTGGTCAACAAGTGTCAGTTGAAGTATCAGAAAGACAGATCTTTCCCCTCTCTCCCTTTCCACTTAAAAGTTTATCTTGTTTTACACCCATTAGGATGGCTACTGTCAAAAGAACAGAAAAAAAATATATTGGTGAGGATGCAGAGAAATTGGAACCCTTATGCACTGTTGCTGGGAATGTAAAGTTGTGCAGCCATTATGGAGAACAGTATGGAGGTTCCTTAAAAAATTAAAAATAGATTTACCATATAACCTGGAAATCTCACTTCTGGGTACCTATCCAAAATAGTTCAAGGCAGGATCTCAAAGAGATATTTGCCCACCTATGTTCATTGCAGCATTATTCACAATAGCCAAGAAGTGGAAGCAACCCAAATATCCATAGATGGATGAATGGAAAAAGAAAATGTGGTATATACATATGATAGAATATTATTTAGCTTTAAAAAGAAAGCATTCTGACACATGTTACAACATGGATGAACTTTGAGGACATTATTCTAAGTCAAATAAACCAGTCACAAACAGACAAATACTGTATGATTCCACTTTTATCAGGTATCTAGAATAGTCAAATTCATAACAGAGAGTAGCCTATGATGGAAAATGGGAAATTAAATATAGTTAATTTGAGACACATGTTTTAACTGTTAGAGAACAATGACATTTTAATTTTTTAAAATCTTAAAACATCTATCCTTTAAACCTAGTATTGAGTTAAAAAAATTGCATACTATTAAGTAATGAGTGACTTGCTTAAAGGAAGAAAATGTCGTCCTACATAAAGAAAGTAACACATCAAGGATACCTTTGCTCGAACTTGCTATAGTCATTGACTAATTCCTAGATGAATTTTAAGGATGTATAGACGATACGGGCTTTAAAATAACCTATGTGGTATTCTAACTCTCCATTCTTAGAAAAACAAACAAATCACAAAGTCGTAACTTTTTTTTTGATGCGTTTATAGGTTCAATTTTCTTGTCATTAATGTAATGTCAATAATAACTACCTACTTAGATGATGATGGGATAAGGAGAGTCAGATCCAAAGATTAATTAAGTGGGTTATCTCTGTAATGATTACCAAGCATATTGGCTCCTTATTGACTGTGTCTGGCTAAAGCATTTTCCCCAGCTTGCAGATTTTTAGATCGCGGGAAATGAAACCAAGGGTCTTAGAAAGTTTGAATTTTGCAGATGTTTTGCCAGCTGAATTCACTTAGGAACCATAGATCATCATGATAACTTAATACATAACACCTTTCTAATATCAAATCACTTGAGATATATTTATGTCACCGTAATCAGACTGATTTCTCTTACATAGGGAATCATCAAAGCCGTAGAAATTTAAGTATGGCTTTGTCTCCAGCTCCTAAATTTTAACATCAGGAAGGTGGAAGAATTACATTATTTTTCCACTAGGCACTACAGCCTTGTCCTCTTTATTACACAAAGGTTCATAGGAGTTCAAGGAATTCATACGTAAAGTGCATAACTGATTTTTAGTTTTTAAAGAGAACATGAGGGGCTGGCCCTGCGGTGTAGTGGTTAAGTTCACACGCTCTGCTTCAGTGGCCCGAGGTTCACAGGTTCAGATCCTGGGTGTGAACCTATGCACTGCTTATCAAGCCATGCTGTGGCAGGCATCCCACATACAAAGTAGAGGAAGATGGGCAAGGATGTTAGCCCAGGGCCAATCTTCTTCAGCAAAAAGAGGAGGATTGGCAAGAGAGGTTAGCTCAGCACTAATCTTCCTCACCAAAAAAAAAAGAGAAAAAAGTAAAGAGAAATAAAGGGAACATGAAATTTTTTATGCAGGATGCTGATACAGAAGTTTTAATTAAAAATATGAAAGGGAAAATTGTGATATTGTATGTACAACATTTCACTATAAAATTTAAAGAGAACTCAAAGAGAAGGCAGATAATATAGGAGAGGGTCTTCTTCCTTGTTTATTTACCTGCCAAACCACTGGCTCATAGATAAGGAGAGAGACTGGCAAGTCCAGAGTAAGCAAGCATTAAACATTTCCTTGATGATTTCAGTACCAGTTCATTAACTTTGAATTTTACAATATACCGGGAAGGCCACTTGAATTTTCTTCTTCAAATTTAAGGTGCAGGTAGGATGTTCAACACCCTCAACATTTGTTGTAAATCCCTGCTGATAAAAATGACTTGGAAGTTGTTTGTAATTATAAATACTCGATAAAATTACTTGCAGTCAATTAACCCATCAAAAAAGTCTAGTACCAAATGTGTGCTCCGTCCTCAGTACTTGAATGGATACATCTGGCTGACCTTGGTGGGTTTATGAAATGGGCCAATTGTGTCATAAGCACTCTGGTTTTCCCAGTCTCTCTTATTTTTCGGTCCTCAATGGTATCCTCATACCTTTTCTAGCCCTCTGAAATTCTGGTATATCAAGACATGCTTTTATGTAACTTAAAAGCTTAGGTGGCCTCTGATTTTAATTGGAAGGAAAACCTTAAGTTAAACAAATGAAATTAAAACCAGTGAGTAAATCAAGATTGAGAGGAGTCTGTACTCTCTAAAATAATGCCATAAAGACAGTGGTCTAATCTATTTTGTGAAAGACAAAATATCCAGAGAACACTTTATTATGCAACATTGCCCCTGAAGGTACAGATTCTAAGCACATCTAAGCACTAAGGAGATGACATGTAGCCTATACCACTGGCCTAGATTGTCTAAAGAAGCTCTAGTTGCACATATTCTTTTACTTTATCCCCCTAAACACACTTGATCTCACAAGGAAATGTGTTATAATTTTGTTTTTTAACTTTGAAAGATATATTTCCCACCCGCTTTGCTCTGTGGCTACCTGGTCTCAGCATCAAACATAGAATGAGAGGCCAAGTGGTGGCTATTGCTCAATCCCCTTTCAACAAGGAAATTTTTTACAAACATACTTTTGTAGTTACTTTTCACCTAATTAGCTAAGACAAATTAATGAGCCATCATGGTCTAACAACTTTCTTGCTATATGACCGAGTACTTTCAGCTATAGTGAAATAGATTAGAATCCATCAGTCATCACAATTTATGGTGAATTACTTAATTATGCAAATTTAATCTGTTCAAGTTTTGTTACTCTAAACTTATCACTTGGAAATAGGACTTTATGAAGATTGATTAACAAAATAAAATTAAGAAATAATACCCTTATTTGCACTTGACTCAGATTGAGTGATATTCAGCAATCTTAGGCCATGTGTGTGATCTATCATAAATCACTATTATTTTCAACAAAACATTTATGTAGGCCCTCTAAAATGAATATGGGTTACAATATTAAAAATCTTTGATTTTCTCTCATAAAAGCAGAGTAGAATGGTGGTTGCTAGGGGCTGGAGGGTGGAGGAAATGGGGAGATGTTGGTCAAAGGGAACACCCTTGCAGTTATAAGATGAATAAGTTCTAGGGATCTAATGTACAGCATGGTGACTGTAGCAGATAATACTGCATTGTATATTTGAAATTTGCTAAGAGAGTAGATCTTGTGTTCTCACCATACACAAAAAATGGTAACTATGTAAAATGATAGATGTGTTAGCTTGATTGTGGTAATTATTTCACAATGTATATGTATATCAAATCATCACATTGTACACCTTAAATGTATATGATTTTTTGTTGTCAATTATGCATGAATAAAGCTAGAAAAAATCTTTGATGTTCTTACTATAAATTCATAAGAGACATGCTTTGGAAAATTGTTCTAAAGGTAACATATAGCTCATATGTGAAGCACAAATATGGTAATCTTTTAAGTGGAAATTTTTTCTGAATTCTTGAGTATATAGCATTTCACTTGAACTTTTGAAAAAAATTCCCAAACAAAAGGGGATCCTCAATAAAAGAAAGAATGATGTAGTATATGTACCCATTTAATCAACATGACGGATCGATTTGAGATGATTCAAAGACAGGTAACCAGTTTAATAGTAAGTGATTAAGTAGCAGCTTTAATAAATTTTATGAGATAAAGTGAGTAAACTTGGGACATTTCTCTATGTGTTAGGAGACATAGAGAAGCTTGGCCTGACTTAGGAGAGCTTGACCTGGCTATGTCTAGCAGAGTGAGAAATTACAGAAGGGCCATCAACAAAGTGTAATGATTAATGATTAATGACAACTTATCCTGTTGAATGATTGTTGGGGTGAGAAAACGAGTTTCTTAAAGCTCCATATTTCCCATTATTTTGGTTAATGATCTGTAGGATTAATTTCCAAGATAGTATTGAAATCCGTGTGAACCTAGTTTAAGCTAAGGACAATTTTGCCTCCCACAGGACATTTGGCAATATCTGGAGACATTTTTCATTGTCACAAGTAAGGGGAGTACTACTGGCATCTAGTGGGTAGAGGCCAGGGTTGCTACAAAACTTCCTGCAATGCACAGGACCACTTCCTACAACAACTAATCTGGCCCCAACTATCATGAGTACTCAGATGAGAATTCCTGCTTTAGAGCTAACAAAAATCTTTGCAGGATGGGCAGAGAAATGAAACAAATGAATCTGAGGGTAAAGATGGGAGTTTTCAAGAAAATGTAACTTTGAATCACTACTTCCATGAAAAAAACCAAAAGGGAAGATAGGCAGGGAGACTGAATTGCTGTTGGATATGACATAGCTGTTAGCAATGAAAACTCAGAGATGATTGGGGGACATAGCCAGAAACCAAGTAAAATTAAATATGCTTTGAATATAAAATAATTACAAACTACAAGCCAGAGAAGTGTGTAATGAGATTGTGTCAGGACAAATATAGTGCTTTCAGGTCTGTATTTAAAGGAGGACTGACCAGTCCTTGTCACAGATTTCAGATGCTGAGCCCTCTGCCTTCCACAAAAGCCCATGTAGGAACATGATTTTCTATTGTTATACTGTCCTACGAAAACAGGGGTCATCTGGGGCTCTGGCATCCTTTACTTTGCCTTTCCTTAGATCACAACTGACTCTAATATTTTTAGAATGGGCTGCTTGAGAATGCACCACCTGCCTCCAGAGATGCTACAACTGAAGCCCAAATTGAAGGGAGTGTTGGGAAGACTGAGTGGTTGGGGAAGACATGCTATGATTGAAAGCAAAACCATTCTGTGGGAAGTCTTGGGTTGCTTCATGACAGTCTTGCTCTTCCCTTCTTTCTTCCTTTTCCTTCCCTCCTCTCTCATTCACTCCAGTCCTTTCTCTTGTTCTTTCCTTGAGCTATTTGTACACTGTAGTTCATAATACATTATCATTTGTCCTTTTTGTTTGTTTGTTTTAATCTTCCTCATCCCAATTCTCATTCCAGTCCAAACACCACCATGGGTTACATGCTAATGTCTTTGCTGTAGAAACTTAAATAAACCTTTACCATACAAACTCAGTATTAGTGGTTTTGGTTATATAATAAATTCAACAGACATTCTGGGGCCTTCTACCTCAGTGAAATTTCTAGGGGTCTAGTGGTGTGGGGCATATTTAGATATCCCTTCTAAAATGAAAGACAAATTGTTGCATTTGGCCCCTCCTGCAACCAAGAAAGAGGCACAATGCCTAGTGGGCCTCTTTGGATATTGGAGGTAACACCTTCTTCATTTGGATGTTTTACTACAGTCCATTTACCATGTGGCCTGAAATGCTGCTAGTTTTGGGTGGTACCCAGACACAGAAGGCTCTGCAACAGGTCCAGGCTGCTGTGCAAGCTGCTCTGCCAATTGTGCCATATGATCCAGCAGATACAATGGTGTATGAAGTGTCTGTGGCATATAAGGATGCTATTTGGAGCCTTTGGCGGACCCTTATAGGTTAAGCAGGGCACAAGCTATTAGGATTTTGGAGAAAAACCCTGGCATCCTTTGCAGATAACTACTCTTCTTTGGGGAAACAAGTCTTGGCCTGCTACTTGAGCCTTAGTAGAGATAGAATGCTTAACCGTGGGCCACCAAGTTACCAAGCAATGTGAGCTGCCCATCATGAACTGGGTGTTATCTGGCCCACTAAGCCATAAAGTTGGGCATGCACAGCAGCCCTCTATTATCAAATAGAAGTGGTATGTATGTGATTAGGCCCAAGGAGGCCCTGAGGGCACAAGTAAGTTACATGGTCTCCACTTCTGCTACACTGCTTTCTCTTTCCCAGTCCGCACCTATAGCCTTGTGGCCATACAAACAGCTGACAGAGGAAGAGAAGACTCAGGCCTGGTTTGTACATGGTTCTGCATGATATTCAGGCATCACCTGAAAATGGACAGCAGTAACACTCTTGCCCCTTTCTGGAACATCATTGAGGGACTGTGGTGAAGGGAAATCCTCACAATGGGTTGAACTTTGAGCAGTGCATTTGGTTATTCACTTTGCTTTCAAGAAGAAATGGCCAGATGTGATTATATACTGATTCATGGGCTGTGGCCAATGGTTTGACTAATGGTCAGGGACTTGGAAGGAGCATGACTGGAAAATTGGTGATGAGGAAATTTGGGGAAGAGGTATGCAGATAGACTTCTCTGAATGGGCAGAAGTGCAGAAATGCGCCTATGCTTATGGAATTCATTGGTCTTACCACTTTACCCACCAGCTTGAAACAGTTTGCTTCATAGAATGGTGGAGTGGCCTTTTGAAGTCTCAGTTACAGTACAGGCTAGAGGGCAATACCTCCAGAAGGCAAGGTTCTCCAGAAGGCTGTATATGCTCTGAATCAGTGTCCAATATTTGGTGCTGTTTCTCCCATAGCCAGGATTCAGGAGTCCTTTGTTGTCTTTCATCTTTTATTCCCTTAACATGTAATATAAGATGTATTGACTTTATATCACAGTATTTAGCACTGTTGATTTTATATCTCAAGAACTTTGCCTCTGCTTCTGGGGAAGGTGTTACTGCATTTTTGATTGTATGCAGGATAGTTGTCATGTTGAGTAGAATTATGACCTTGTCATTTTCTTTACTTGAAGATTAAATATGGTTTAGGGAGATATGATGGGTGACAAGTTGATAAGGGATGGACTTGTGATGGTTAATTTTATGTGTCAACTTGACTGGGTCATGGGGTGCCAGATATTTGGTTAAACATTATTCTGGATGTGTCTATGAGGGTGTTTCTGGATGAGATTAATACTTGAACAGGTAAACTGAGTAAAGCATATTGCCCTTTCTAATGTGAACGGGCCTCATTCAATCCATTGAAAGCCTGAATGGAACAAAAATGCTGAGTAAAGAATTAATTCTCTTTATGCCTGTCTTCAAGCTGAGACATGTCTCCTGCCTTCAGATTCTGACTTAGACTGGAGCTATACCATTGGCTTTCCTGGGTCTCCAACTTACCAACATTAATCTTGGGACTTCTCAGCCTCCATAACTGTGTGAGCCAATTCCTTATAATAACTCTCTTTACGTATATATGTGTGTCTGTATTATTGGTTCTGTTTCTCTGGAGAACCATGAATAATATACCTCCCTTCTCTCTCCCTTAACTCCATTTCTTTTTCTCTTTCCTTAGGCTATTTGTACACTTAGTTCAGAGTACATTGTCATTTTTCCTTTTTGTTTGTTGTTTTAATTTTCTCCATCTCTGTTTCTCATTTCAGTCTAATCCCCACCATGGGTACACATGTTAATGTCTTTGATATAGGCTCCTAAATATGCCTTTACCTTATAAATTCACTAGTAGTAGTTTTGATTGTATATACACTTTTATTTTTTATATTTATTTTCATTTTTTTTATTGTGGTAAAAAAATAACATAAAATTTACCATCTTAACTATTTTTAGGTGTATGTTTCAATAGTGTTAAGTATATTTACAATGTTGTGACACAGATATCCAGAACTTTTCATCTTGCAAATCTGAAACTCTATACCCCTTAATAACAACTCCTTTTTTCTCCCAGCCCCTGATAACTACCATTCCACTTTCTGTTTCTATGTTTGACTACTTTAGATATTGTATATGTGTTTTGAATTAATATGAATTATATTGCACTATAAAGTTTATTGTATTCCTTTATTTGTTCAACACTGTTGATAAGATCTAGCTAAATCACCGTGTGTCTATCTAAGTCATTGCTTCTAACTGCTGCATTTCATATTTCATAGTATTCATAGTATTTCAGAGTTGCATCCAATTAACTTTTTCCTGCAGGGAGGTATACCTAGGTTGTTTCAAACTCTCTGGTACCCCAGCAGTGACCTGATGAACATCCTCATACATGACTTGTTATGGATATTGAGGAACGTGATCACACTTAGGACATTTCACACTTAGTTTAATCAGACTGATCTCCAGAATGACTATATCCAGATTTCATTTCCACCAGAAGTGCATTTCTCTTCTCCCCAAATCCTCACAAAAAATTTACTGTTATCCAGCTTTCTAATTTTTTATATTTTTATAATTGTAAGGAGATATTTCTTTGTGCTTTTAATGCACATCTTAGATTAGTAATGAATTTGAGCATCATTAGATATTTAAACTTATCTTTCTATGAACTGATTATTTTTGGCCTTTGCTCATTTTAAAAAATGAGTTTACTGTCTTTTTCTTGTTTTATTAGAATTCTTTGTATAACTTAGAGATGAATTCATGGTTGATTTTGGACCTTTAACCTATCTTTTTTCTGGCTGCTATTTTTCTCTTAACTCTGTCCTTGGGATCCTTCATTAAACAGAAAACCTTAATTTTGGTTTATGCAATATATATCACTTTTGGCTTTCTATATTGTGCTTTTGGAAACTTTGTTTTTAAGAAATCTTTCCAATTTTTAATTCACAATGATATTTTCCTATATTTTTCTTCAATTAGATTTTTATTTATGCCTTTCACATTAGGTCTTTATTCCATCGGTAAGCCATCTTTGTGTGGAGTATATGATAGGGATACAACCTCGGTTTTCTCCATACAATGAGCAAGTTTTCCTAATACAGTCTACCAAATTATCCACAATTTCCTCATTGTTTTGAGATGCCATCCTTACTATATTCAAGTCCTTCTGGGCTTGGTTCTGGACCTCATATTCTGTTCTTTTTTTTTTTTTTTTTTTCCTATTTGTCTATTGCTGTGGCAGAAACACACTTATGAAAAATGCTATGGTCCTGATGCTCATGAGTGAACTGGGGGGAGGAGCCAACAGCCAATGCTTGTTCGCCACCTTGTCAGGAACACATTGTGCTCTTTTTTGTTGTTTTTTAATCACCTTAAGGGCCTAGAGAGCCACTATAGGCAAGAGGAAAGCAAAAAATAAGAGGTAATATGAGAAAAGAGTGACAACTCCTAGTGACTTAAAACATTCCAGCCTTGAGACTCATAAATGGGGTTGACTTTCTTTTGATGACAAAAGGATACTTTTCTTGAGGTTTATCTCCAAATGACATAGTAAATTAGGCTCTTCTTGGATAAATACAGCTTTTTCATGTCTCTCAGGTGTATAATGTGTATATTCCATTCCTACCACTATAGTACTAATTCTCCCCCTATTACCCATAACTTGATCTTATAATAGCCACTTAAATTTTTACCTAATCGCGCCACTAAGCCCCATTCCACCTAAAAACTGTTATCGAATTGATCTGAAACAATTCTTGGATGGTATGGGAGATCTTCACTGTATCTCCATGGGCTACTGTATACAGCCCAAATTCCTAGGCCAGCATTCAACATACTCTATGGCCCTAATCAACTCTTCCAAGCTCATTGCTCACTACCAGTGTATATCAAATAGTCTTCAGATAAACTATACTCCTTGGTGTTCTCCAAGTATGTTCTGTGAATTTTCACCTCTGGGTTTTAAAAATCATAGAATTTTAGGACTGAAAGCAAACTTGGAGATGATCTAGCTCAACTCTCATTATACAGATGTGGAGATTAAAGATCATGTGACTATTATTAAGTAGAAGGACTTGCACTCACACTTGCATCCCAGACTCAAAGGCCCATGCTATTTCTACTACACTAAATTTACTTTGTTCATGCTCTTTCTTCTGCCTCTAATGCTTTCCCCAACACCGCCCCCCCCAACCCAATCCGCCTGTCCAAGTCCTGCCCTTCCTGAAGGGACTGGGTTTTACTCTCCATCAAAGTTTTCCCCAATCCTCTTAGTCAAAGTGAACTCTTCATTCTCTGATTTAATAGAGATGCATTATAATTCTGCACCTCTTTTCATGAACTTATAGTCAGCCCTATACTGTGGTATTTGTGTCATTTTATCTTCCTCCTCCTAAAAGCTATGTGTTTTGCAAAGAGGAGCTGTGTCATCCTCTTGGTGTTTAGCACATTGAAATCACTCAAATAACATTTGAGTGAAGACACAGAAGTGACTGAATAATGAGTCATCAAGAGTGATTGACAGCCTATCTTTCCATGGTGGATGTGTGCTGGGGTGAAAGAGAGGGGCCTTGGAAGAGTTTGTCTTTTTCTTTAGCCCAAACTAAACATCTTGAAAGTTTGCCATGAATTTCCACTTCTGTTATTTAAGTAACCTTGCATTATCATAAAATGAGAGTGACAACAGCTCACTGTCATTTTTCCAAATGTTAAACTATTCACACTGCTATTAGAGGAATCATCGGAAAGAATCTAATAAGAATCAGAGGGCTGAACAGTCATTTGATATTTCATCTTTTTTTTATTTTCTTACTTTCTCCCCCAAAGCAACGTGTGTGGATGGGTGATGTCAAGGTGTGTTGATGTCAGTGTTGGTAGAGGTAGAGCTGATAGAGAGCCAAGAGGGAGAAATGAATATGGAAATAATATGTGATTATTAGGTTTATTTGTAAAAACAGGGGCTATATGATAGTAAATATTAGAAGCTTATTGCTAAATAGAGAAGTAGTTAAGACATTTATAAAAATCTGAGCAAAAATCAAACTGCAAAAAAATGAAGCTGTGGTCTCTGTGATGTACTGGCTGGAGGTCCAGCAGAATGCTTAAGGCTTGTACTGAAGCAACAACGGCTAGCATTTTTTTTAAGGGGAAAACTGAATTATTTTTGGCTGTATTCCAGGCCCCAGTCTTTATGGGAGAAAGGCACCAGATGAATTAGTTGTTAGGGAGAGATACATTTAGCAATTTAAGAATTGTAACTTGTTAGAATTTGGAGAATGGGTAAAATGAGAATCATTCACTCCCTAATATTTAAGAAATTGGCACAATGTAAATCAAGACACAAAACACTCAGCAGATTTAGTTTCTTTGTGTTTTTCTTTTTTCTTATTGGTTGATTTAATAATGGATTTGTTGTGTTCATGGCCACTTTTTAAAAAAATGTAACATATTTCAGTGAATCAGTATAATTTTCAAGCACTTTCTTGATCAAAACTTAGTAGATTAAATGGCAGTGCCACTGTTGCAATGTATTCTAATCTTACATCTTTGAGAAAGAAAAAATAATGAATACTAATGGATTTCCAGATATATTTTTCTACTCAAAATCAAATATTGCTGTCATATATACTTAATGGAAAAAATTTGACCTTTAAATTAAAAATATATGTTGGGTTCAGATTTTCTAAAAGAAACTTTAATCACCAGATTACATTTCAAGGCAGAAAAGTACAATGGCTAAGAGTTTGCTTTATGGAATTAGATAGATCTTGGATCAACTTCTAATTCATTATCTACTCTGCTTGAAGTCAGGAAAGCCACTTAATCATTCCAAGATGTTTATTTATCTATAAAATGGACATTGTTTGTAGTTCTTGTAAGAATTAAATGTAATATATTATACAAAGCATTCAATATGGTGTCTGAAACGTGGTGGATTCTTAATAAATGGTATCTACCAATAGCAGTGGTATCATTATAATCACTATTTCTCATCAGCAGCATTACAATAGTCAGAGTTTAGGACAGACAAAAATTAAGGTGACTCATACCGATGTTCTGTCTAGACATACAATTGGTTCCAGTAATCATTGGGATTATGCATGGATGATCTGTCCATTTTAATGTCCAAATCATACAAAATTGTGCAAAATTAAATTGCTTGATAATTTCTAAAAATATGCACAAATTATAGCTGAAAATAATAAAATATCCAGCAGCTACTTTTAGAAATGCAAATCTAATTGTGTTTGCTCTCCTACTGAAAGCTCTCCAATGACTTCTCACTGTACTTTGAATAAATTCAGACACTTTAAAATGCCTTTAAAGGCTCTACAAGATCTGGCTCCTGCCTTTCTCCCTGCCTCACTTCCTTCCCTTTCCCCCCTCACTTCACTCTATTTACCAGATACACTCGCCTTTTGTTTGTTCTTGAACATGCCTATCGTTGTCTCTATCATGTCACTGTTTTATTTCTTACCTGACACTTATGACTATCCAAAGTTATGTGTGTGTTTAAATATAGTAAATTTATATACATGTTTATGTATATATAGCAACATTTATATGTATTTTTATATATATTTGCTTGTTTACTGTTGCTTTTCCTCTGCCTTGTAGAACGGGAGCTTCACAAGACCAGAGACAATTGACATAATTCATAACTTTTATGTCTTCAGTGCTGAGAACATTGGCACATTGTAGGAGCTTAGTAAATATTTTATGAATTAATAAATAAATGCATAAGCAAATGAAATATGCTGAGATCTGGCCAGTTCACTTGTACCCTAATTTGCACCTTAACTTTAAAAGATCTTCCCTCTTATTTTAAAGTAAGGAAAACTGAAGTCATTATTTACAGGTAGCATTTATTTTTCTTTTCTAAACTTTCTATTTAGAAATTTATTTTAATATGCAAATCTATTGTAAGATTACTGTAGGAAAAGACCTATTTTGTACATACTTCTCATGCTTTTAAACTCAAATGCCAAATATCTAAAAAGTTAATCATGATGCCTTTTCTAAGGTCAAAGTTGTCAAAGCATGGAGGCTTGGGGACAGGTTCTAACAGAATTTTTCATAAAAATAATCTCAGAATAGTATGCTAATTCAAGGCCCAGAGTCTATTTGTATTTTTCCCTTCTAATATACTGGAGATTTGTACTGGTTATAGCTTGGAGCAGAGCAGCAGAACATGCATTTCTATAAGTTGTTCCACTTGAGGGATTTTAGAGCTTTTTTTCCTGCCTTCTCTATACTGCTGGTTTCAGAGGGTCAAAAGATTCAGAGTTCAAAACAGTGATCCCCTGGGAGGTATGGATTTGTCACTATGGCAACAAGCACAATAAATCAGTGAACAAGGACAGGAGAAATTATTGTCTCTTCTTGTTCCACAAGCAAGAAAGGAATCAACAAACTCAACTCTCTCAAAGCAGATATTTAATTCTATTCTAAAGGTGACTAATATCAGTTGTGAATCTCACAATTTAGGGCATGTTATTCCCCTGACCTAAAAAATGAGGTGGTTAGGTGATGGAATATCAGTTTTGAGGAATACCATTATTTAACTGCTCTAAATTGCAATGCTACTTATTAATATCAGTTTCTAACCTTAATATACAAATTACTCAAGGTCAGAGTAGGTAAAAGTAAAGGCTAATTACTATTCATCTGTGTAGGTTGAAGCATAAGAAATGGAACTGACATTTACATTAACAAGCAAGGAACATTAGAGGTCAGAAGAGTATCTTTCAAAGCCTTTTGCATTTGAGCAGACAGTGAGCAAATTTCAGAACATGGTCACCTGGATGGAGAACCATTACCTCCTGGAATCTAGAAGCAAAGCAACTAGACGAGGTGTTGTGAATTCTGCCTTCTCTCTTCGTTAAGAACCCCCCTGCTGGTTGATGTTGGGACTGGACTGCCTCACAAGGCACACAGGGGAGCTGTACTATCCATGCAGACTTGAGGCCTGTGACAGGGATGAGGTTGGGATAACAGCTGGCATCAGAGCTCTGAGGAGCACTTATCATATTGTGCTGTAATGGCTGTTTACATTCTGTCACCCCAGTCTAGACTGTGAAGTCCATGTGGGAAGAGACCAGATATTATCACCTTTTTAATAGCAAATGCCTATCCACAGTGCCTAGTATTTAAAAGTTGCCAAAACTATCTTATAGAATGGATGAAAATGACTGAATAAATAAATTCTATTCTGGATTCAACATTCTGTCCACTTCTGCCCAGTCTTCTGTCTTTGACAGTGGCACCCAAGGACAAGTTACTAAAGGACATGGTTTTGTCTTTAATGAGACTAAGCAGTTCAGAATGGCTTATAAAAAAGCTTTGTTCTTCTTAACTCTTTTCTCTGAATCTGACATGCATAAATTAAGCTAATAATTCTTTGAGGTGACAGTTATCAAAGAAAAACTGCACATGATGGAGTTAAATAGGCAAGACTTTATTCAAGACTATTGTAATAAGGGAGAGCGATTGACCTCAACTCCCTTGAAACAAAAGATGGAAGAGTTGTTAAGCACTGGGTTAGCTAGTGGAAAGCACTGGAAAGTGTTAGGGGGCTGGTTGGTCAAAGCGCTTAGGCCATCTGTGTTTGCTTAGGCCATCTGTGTTAGGGTCCTACTCTCCCACAGAGACTGGGAGACAGGGGCTTCATCTTTCTTTTTTTTTTTTTTTTTTTGTGGGGAAGACCAGCCCTGAGCTAACATCTGTTGCCAATCCTCCCCTTTTTGCTGAGGAAGACTGGCCCTGGGCTAACATCGTGCCCATCTTCCTCCACTTTTTTATATGGGACGCCGCCACCGCATGACAGACAGGCGGTGCGTCGGCGGGCGCCTGGGATCCGAACTCGCGAACCCCGGGCTGCCAAGCGCGGACTAAACCGCTGCGCCACCGGGCGGCCCCAGGGCTTCATCTTTCTTGATGGTTACATTTCAAAGGGACAGCTCCCAGGTCCTCGAGAAAGGCATTCCTAGGTTGTAAAACTGGCAAAAGGCTAGGAGAAGACATATCTTAAAGGGGCAGAGAAAGAATATACAATTGCATGTTTCATTTATTTATTTATTTGAGGAAGATTGGCTCTGAGCTAACATCTGTTGTCAATCTTCCTCCTTTTTTCCTTTTCTCCCCAAAGCCCCAGTAGATAGTTGTATATCATAGTTGTACATCCTTCTGGTTGCTCTATGTGGGATGCTTCCTCAGCATGGCTTGATGCATGGTGCTTAGGTCTGTGCCCAGGATCCAAACCGGTGAACCCTGGGCCGCTGAAGTACAGCATGTGGACTTAACAACTATACCACTGGGCCAGCCCCTACAATTTCATGTTTTAAAGTAAATGTCTAAGAAAAGGGAGGTCAGGGGCTTATCGTTAGGAAAAAAACTGTCTAAAGTTCAGTCAGGCTGAGCAGAACATTTTGGCCATCTTAATCACAATGTAAATTATAACTTAGTGGAGAAATTTTAACCTCATATCAAAAATGGTATTTTATTTACCTTGATTTTACTATTTTTTAAGTTGCAAAGGATTTAAAAAAATAACGGTACACTGAAATTTGTTGTATGTACTTGAATTCATTTAATATATAGTCTCTTGAACTTTTATTGATTGTTTTGTCTTTATAACCTTCATTTTAGTTTTATTTAGTTTTTTCTTTTTTTTTAAGAATTTCATCTTCCTTCTGAAGGCAAAAACCTGATGATTGCAATTGCTTTTAACTGTGTCTTCTTCAGCTTTGGTATACTTTTCTTTGAGGAAGAGGAGCCAGAATGATACTCAAAATCCCAAGTATGGTTGCAGCAAAATTTTATTTATGGATTTGAATAATTCATTATGCATTAATTCAACAACTCTGAGAAGTGAATATATTTGAGGCATTGTCTAAAGTGCCATGGGAAGAAAGAAGAGAGATTCTGACACTCCCTAGGATCTTCCAGTTTGGCACAGGATATGGAAAATGTCCTGTAGTATTCATGTAGTAAGTGTAATAAAAGAGGCAAGAAGCACTGCGTAATTTGCCGAAGAGAGAGATCCTTCCTTTTGAGAGAATTTTTGGAGAAGATGGCATTTGAACGGGACCTGAAAAGATCAACATGTTTATTTGTTGAAGACACTTGTTCCACATGAAACAAATGTTTGGAGCTGAGGTGTAGAGGAAGGAAAATGAGGAATGTGTTTGATATTTGCTGAGTTTGCAAGTAGAAAAAGAAATTCATTTAACCTCTTAGTTATGTTTCTTAAGCTGGAAAAAGTTGGGATGTTATATTAAACCACTAAAAGTATCTTCTATTAGTTCATCAGCTATATGGACTGAGTCCCAAGGATAATTTGAAACCTGTTTTTCCCCTCAAGGTGCCAATTGAGCTCGCCTCAGATGGACACTGAATTTCTATTTACTTCTCTATTCTATGTGTCTCCTATCATGGTCCTCTTGGTCTTTGACTGGTTTCTTCCACCAGGTTGATGGTTCTTTTTCCTCTCAACCTCTGCCAGGCTTGTGATGATTCAACCCAGGTTTATCTTTAATGGAGTAGAGGGATTTGGGATAGGGAATGGGGTTGGCAGTAGGAAGGGTAATTTCAGATCGGGTGAGTAGGCGACTAGGTTGAAGAAAAGAAGTACTTTATAATTCCTGCCTCATAATTAAGAATTTATAGGCTAAAATCATTTTGGCTGCTAAGATTGGCAATCTCTTATGGTTATAACTTCTGATTCCAGGTCATTATTATGAAGAAAATGAATCTCTGCTTTTCTGCCTCCACTTTGATTATCTAAGTTGAGTTTGAGCCAGGGTTCCAGAAAGGAAACTGCTGCACCTCAAGAGGAGGATGTATGCATAGAGAGGGGTCAGGGGTGGGGGAAGGAAAAACCCTTTATGGAGTGAGTACAATGTACAACTGTACTAATGTACAACTGAGAATGGAGATTAAGGCCAACTGGTGGAAATCTGTGACAGACTGCATTTTCCCAGAATGACCACAACCATATTTGTGTTGCCCATGCTTCCAGAACTTTGCCATTCCCCACCAAGAGATGGATTCTATTTCCTCTTAAACTTGGGTGGGTTTGAAACTGTTCTAGCCAATGGAGTGCTGTGTAAGTGGTGGTGCGTGATTTTTGAGGATAAAAAGGATGGAGCTTCTGCTTGGTTCTCCTTTGCTTGGAATTCAGCCACTAAGGTGTGATGAAGCCCAAACTATCCCATGCAGAGAGTACACATGAAAAGGTCAACCTAAGAGGAATAGCCAGCACTGGTTGCTAGACCTGTGAGTGACTGAACTTTCAGATGAATCCAGCTTTCAAGTCTTCCTGCTGAGGCTCTCAACACTGTGTAGCAGAGACAAGCCATTCCTGTTATGCCCTGTCCAAATTCTTGACTCAAGTTAGTCATTGACACTAAGCTTTAGGGTAATTTGTTATGCACACAAACTAGGTCTATGAATGACAGATGGAGTCTGAACAATATTTGAACTATTGAAAGTTTTTGGTAAAGGAAACACATACTCAGAGCTATATTTAGTAATGTCTAATCTGATGACAAGATAACAAATGCATTGAAGGGTAAGGGATTGGAAGAGACTATGTTAATAAGGGTCTAAAATTGAGTAGTGGCAGCAGGAGGAAATAGGAAGAAGTGGATATGACTAACACTGTGAAAAACAAATCCACTGTATCTGAGTGCTGATTGAACATAATGAAAAGGATTTATGGAAAAGGAAAAGTCAAAGAAAATTGAAAACTTTTGAGGGTTCTTGGGAGAAGATATAGTTTGGAGATAATATCTTGCTTAAGAACACTGAGTTCAGTGTATCAGTGCAACCTCCAAGAAGAGTTCAGAAGCTTCTGGAGATACATACTCAAACATACTTTTCATAGAGCCCATAAATGAAGATTATAGGAATAGATGAAGAGAGTGTTGAAGGAAGGTAAGTGGATAAAGGTGAAGGGCACTGGCAATTAAGGGACAAGAGCAGGAAAAGGAATGGGAAGAAAAGTTGGAGAAAGAAACAAAATGCAGAAAAAAAACAGTGGAAGGCAAGTTTTCACGATGTCAAAAAAGGAGAGGTTTTATTTTTTTCCATGAAAAAATGTTTTTCAATGATGTTCAGGATGAGAATGAGGATTTAGAAAACAACTGGATTCTATGATTAGAAGGAGAGTAGCCTTCCATGATGTATGGAGAGTAACCTTAGGTGGGAATAAAGCAAAAAACGATTCTCAGGGAAAGTACGTGGCTGAGATGGAGCTTGAAGCAGGAGGAATACACCTAGTGAAATTTCTTAGCAAAATAAAGAAGAGAGGAAAATGATTGCTCAAAATTTGGGGGGAATTGAAGCGTCTTTGAGGCAACAATGGAGAGGGAGACAAAAGGGATCAGTGCTTGGTTATTATCCTCAGGAATTTGGAGAGGAATCATACAAAGAGCATATATGGAAGGATTCATCTTAAATAGATGGGACACTTCTATGAGTCAAAACAAAAAAGAAGTGAAGCAGATATAGAAATAGGGATTATTTTCTTCCATTTTGTTTTTGACATTAGTATCAATATTGAATTCTTTTACTGGGAAATAATGATGTTCTCATTGAAGATACATAAAAGATTAGTTTGCCAAAACAAGTCTGTGACCTACAGATGTGTGCAAATAAATGACAATAAATAGAGGACTTAATTTTAAATATTTCTTCTGAGTGTAACTTTTGGCTTCCCAAATCCTCCTCCTTGACAAGAAAATTTAAGAAGAGTACTGTCTAATGTATTAATTGTTGTTTATTATTATTGTTTTTTTGGTGTATTGTTCCATTTTGGTCATATTTTTTACAAGCACCAGCGAAGTACTCATCATCTCAGTGAGAAAATTAGGGAAGATGTTGACATAATTTAATAGCCTAAACAATTTAAAACTTCTGATAGGTGCCAATTATATTTGGTCTATGCTTTCACCTATGTTTATGAGAATCGCTCTCTCTCTCTTTCCATCTCCTTTTCTATCTCCTTTTATAAGTAGGTTTGGAGCTAGTTTAGTTTCCAGTACACATTCAGACTCTATCTAAAAACTCCCATTATTCGAACACTACTTGGATTAATTAGTGTTACAGATCTGACATTATTTGTCTCCTGGGAAAACCCCTGATTTGGGAGTCATTGGGAAATTCTAAAAATGTCATGGATGAAGTATAAGAGAAGAATACCAATCCCTCTGTACATTACGGTTATTGTGACACTGCCCCAAAGCAGGAAATCGGAGACTTTCAGAAGAGTCATATTATTCGTTTTTTATTCTTTTAATCAACTCACCAAAATAAACTGTTAGATACCTGAACATACCACTATATTTCTCTATTTGAAAAGTAAACCAAAAAGATTATGACAGTAGCGATTACATAGGATCTTTTCCTTTGTTCTAAAATAGCTATAAATGGAATCTGTTTACATAGTATATTGATAAAAAGCTTATGATAACAAAAACTAGGAATGAAAAATCCCAGGAGGCTAGAGATTTAGAGTTCACATACCATCTGCAGTTATTACCCTTGTGGTAATTGTGTACATAAAGATACAGATTGGATTTCAAAAGTTCATGGGAAGCATTTATGAAGCCAAGAGCAGTTCTCTCGTTGCACTTCCTGACTTACACAAATGCACTTCAGAATAGCAGACAAGAGCACTTGTATTTTCCAATCATTTAAAGACCACTTTGTGAGCCCAAATCCACATGGTTCAGTGCTTCTGGTTGTTAACATTTTATACTGTCATTTGCCCATATTTGTTAAACAGTTTTTAATTGCTATTTTCCTTTCCTCCTTAAACAGTAGTCTTTGGAAATGAAAAGAAAATCCTGCAGAACATGTTTTTTCTTTTTTCTTTGCATTGCAAATTTGAATTGAAGATTGTGACTGTGTTCTGAGTAACCATTTGAATTACTTTTCTTTCATCATGCAACACTGACTTTTTGAAAGTGTCAACTATCACTTGACTCTTCATCAAATCATTATCACCATACCTGTTGCCTTGGAGTAGGAGGCTGAATATATGATTTCATGTATTTCCTCAAAAAATGTTTTAAAAAGATGGAGAACTTGATTTGTGCTATTTAAAATTGTATTTAATAAATATTTATGGAGGTTTAAAAAACTCAAACTTTAAAAGTGAGTTTAAAAAACAAAAGATGACAAGTGTTGATGCAGATGGGGAGAAATTGAAATGCTTGCACACTGTTGATGGGAATGTAAAATGGTGAAGTCACTATGGAAAACAGTATGGAGATTCCTCAAAAGATTAAAAGATAGAACTATCATATCATCCAGCACTCCCACGTCTGGGTATTTATCCAAAAGAATTGAAATCACGATCCTGAAGAGATATTGGCACTCTCACGTTCACCTTAGCATTATTCAAAATATCCAAGATGTGGAAACAACCTAAATGTCCAGCTACAGATGGATAGATAAAGAAAAGGTGGTGTACACATACAGTGGAATATCATTCAGCCTTAAAAAAAGAAGGAACTTCTGCAATATACAACAACATGCATGAACCTTGAGCACATTACACTAAGTGAAATAAACCAGCCACAGAAAGACATTGCATGATTCCACTCATATGAGGTATCTAAAATAGTCAAATGCATAGAATCAAAGAGTGGTTGAGGGGAGGGGGAAATATAGCGATCAATGGGCATAAAGTTTCAGTTAAGGAAGATGAATAAGCATGGAGATCCGCTGTACAACATTGTACCTATAGTCAACAGTGCTGTATTGTACACTTAAAAATTTGTTCAGAGGGTAAATCTCATGTTAATTGTTCTTACCACAATTACATAAAATAAAATAAGTGAATAAAATATTTCACTCCCACTCTAGCTTTAAGGTTTTGTGTATGGGACACAATATGATTCATTTTCATTGTTCCAATTCTGTATTTTTGGTAGTTCCTGGTAGTAACTTTTACTTTTTTATGGACAATTAGGTAGAACTGAATTTTTCTTTGTCATTAATTTGTCATTTCACTTACGAGGTAAAGACTAAGACTGATTTGGATAATTTAAGTATAATCCTGGCACTTTTTACTGTAATTTATAAATTAATCTCAGAAATACTGAGCACCTACTGTATGTCAGGCTTTCTGCTAGGTGGTGGGTATAAAGTGGTGAACCCATTAGGCACAGTTTCCACCCTTATGGAATTCTCACTCTAAAGGAGGACACTGGCAACAACAAATACACATTTAATTATATAGTTACCACCTGTGATAAGTACTATGCAGGGAAACAGCAGTGAACAATGGCAGAGAATAGACCCAGGGGACCCACTTACACTCAGGATTATGGGAGAAGGTCTCTCCACAGAGGTCTCAGTTAGCTGAGACCTAAGTGAGTAGCGACCCAGGAGAAGAAGGAGTGTGATATTCCAGGCAGAGTGAGCTGTGCTTCTGGAGGCCTTGAGGTGGGAAACAGAGTTCAGTGTCTTTCTGGAACAAAGAAGAGTGTCCTAGTGCAGTAGGACAGGGAGAGAGGGGAAGATGAGGTAGAGCTGGGAGGTTGGGGTAGACAGAGACCAAATGATGCTGGGGTGTGTAGTCCATGATATAGTGTTTGTTTGTTTTTGAAGTACAATAAGAAAGTGTTGAAAAATGTAAATAGGAGAGTAGCATGATCTAATTTATTTGTATCTTTACAGGATTATTCCAGCTTGTAGAAGGTAAGTACTTTGAAGAGTGAGGCAGAGAGTTCAGGGAAGATTCTCTATTGAGGAGAAAAGTCAAGAAGTATCTTTGTCTATTTTAATGAATATGGTTTGATATGAGGAGTAATGGATGTTGTAAATATCAGCAATTCTGTATTGTGTATCTCGTTAAAATTACTTTATTTTTATGTTTTATAATTTTCCTTATGTTTAGTGTCTATATGGAGTCATTTCCTATTTCTCTGAAAATGCAAATCCTAATACCATAAATGTCTTCATCTATTCATTCAATTAAAATGTATTGAGCACATACTGTGTGCTAAGAATTGGGCATAGATGAAGACATTTACAACTGTTATCCTCTTCCTCTCTGTCTCTACTCTTTCTCATACCTATTGACATTTTTGCCTTTGTGGGTATCTAAGCAGTAGAATTACTCACTACTCATTCACTATACCATCTTCTTCTCCCTATACTTTATTTATTTTTTGCTTTTTTCTCCCCAAAGCCCCAGGAGATAGTTTTATATCATAGCTGTGCATCCTTCTACTTGCTCTATGTGGGATGCTGCCTCAGCATGGCTTGATGAGCGGTGCATAGGTCCGTGCCCAGGATCCGAACGGGCGAACCCTGGGCTGCTGAAGTGCAGCATGTGAACTTAACTGCTGCACCACTGGGCCGGCCCCTCCCTATACTTTAAAAATAATTATATATATATGTATATATATATATATACATATATATATACACATATATATATATCACTTCTTTATATCTCTTATTAAATAACATCTTTCTTTAAGCTGTTCGGCTTCAGCTAGTGTTATGCAAGTTGGCAAATTTCATCTCATGTCTTAATTATTAGGGCCCAGACTGCTATGTATATTTGATGCTGCTTTTGGCAAATTATAACTAATTTTCACAACAAGAAAACTGGAAAATAATGCTTAAAAGTAAAAAATCAACATCTATTTTGCTACTTGATTTCCAACTATCTAGGTATATCTATATCTCTCTACCTATCTAGAGAACATGAAATACACATCAAAGAAGATATCAGCCCAATGTAATTCTTAAAATGGACAAATGGAGTCCCTAAAATTAGAGTGCAGTTTTTCATACTTAATGTTTTGCTTAGATATTTATGCAAATTGCAGTTTCTTCGGTCTCTTTAGAGAGAAATGTGCAAGTGTCTAGCTTACCATTTTTATTTTGCTATTGCCACAAATCGCACAAGATCTCATTAAAGTTCTATCTCTTGTCCATTTAAAGTGCACATTTTAATCACTAAAGAAACGCATTTGTTTTGCTATTGCTCATAGTCTTGTTAAATGATGAATTCCCCATTGCTTCGGAAAGAAACATAACACTTGCCAAAAACTCTGGAGTTGAGTTTGGTAAGTAAATTCCTGAGTTCCTGAGGTGATCTTTCTTCACTCGTCCCTTAGCATTTCTGGATTCTCTCTGTTGCAAGTACTGAAATTTATTATTTAGTAAGCACACTAAATTTCTTGCATATCATTTGGCATTATAAAAGTTTTATATTGGATTCAGGAAAATGGGTTCAGATTAAATCAATAAATATTGAAAACTTAGAATTTAGTCACCTATTTAAATATTTGTCATAGTTATGAAAATGCCTATTGACCATTGCAAATATAAATTAATATATTTTCCTTAATCTAGATGCAAATATGATCAATTGTTTTAATAAAGCTGTATGATTTCTCATAATAACGACAATGGTTAAATATGTCACTTGCTGTGGGTGAATTAATCACTGATAATGTACACAGCCATCATGAAAATAATCTCTTTATTGTTGAGAAGATAGGTAATGTATTATCAATATCAGTTTGTTGCTGAACATGGTCCTGAAAAAAAAATTAATATAATAAACATGTGTTCTTAGTATGTTAGCCCACTGATTTGAGAAGTGGTTCCCTTAGGACATAAAGGGAAAGAAACAATCAAATGAACAATATAGAATTAAAAATCACTTCCCAATTTTTTCCATATTCAGTCATTGGTTTCACAGATAAAACATATTTAGTACTGGGTACTAAAGAATATATGTAGAATTGACAGTCTCATTGGTTTCAAAACCAAGGAAAATATTTTTATTTGAAAGAAAGGCTTATATTTAAGTCAGTTCACTTGCTTAAAATTATCAAACTTTAAGTTAATCATATTTGAGCACCCCCTGTGTACTCTTCTTTATAGTAAATGCAACAATTCTATCCACCCTCCCCCCACACAGATTTTTTCAAAGGGATTCGCTAGAGCAATACATTTATTATTCTCTCTCAAAATGCTGACAGAAAGCCAACTGGAGTTCACGTGTATGAACACTGGCTCCCTCTACCTGCAGAATGCATCTGAAGGGTTGTTTTTCCCTAGTTTGCTGTAAGCGTTCAAGACACGTTTGTTGATAAGGAGGATGATAGTAAAAATGCTTAGGATTTGATATGTCAACTCAAAATCACAGTTTCTAGTTACTTAGTTCTTATTACAACAAAGGAACCCTGTTAGTGTTCCCCTCACTAGTGCATGCCACCTAATTAACTCAGGATTTGAGGGTAAGTTGCCCTGTTGACAACTGTCAGTTGATGATGCTGACAGGATCAGGTTGAAAAGCTGAAGACTCAAGACCTGTCAGCATTAAAGTCAGTGGTTCTCAACGCTGGCTCCAGAATACAATCACCTGGGAACTTTTAACTACTCCTGATGAGGTTGGAAGCACAGATTAATTCAATTACAATCGAAGCAGAGGGAGCCTGAACATGGGTGTTTTTAAAACTTCCCGGGGGGTTCCTAATGTGTAGAGAGGGTTGAGAAACTAGGTAGTGACTCCCTTTTAGGCAGAAAGAGGAGAATTGAGCCACCCATTTCACCTGCTCTATGGGAGGTTTTAATTATAGGGGCTTCCACTTGGTATTATTTCTTTCATTAGATCCAAGGTTCTCAAAGTGGTTGGAGGACCAGCAGCATCAGCATCTGGGAGCTAGTTAGAGATGCAAATTTTCAGGCTCCACACTTGACCTACTGAAACAGAAACTCTGGAGATGGAGCCCATCATGCCATCTTTTACAAAGACTTCCAGGTGATTCAAACATACCTTAAAGTTTGAGAACCATCACTTTAGGTGAAGCCTCTGCTAACAAAGACATTTGAAGACTAACAGTTAAAGCTCTTCTCATTCATCACCCAGTTATAGTTCAGTTAAACAGAAGGTACCAGATCAAGCAGATATACATCTTCTCTAGACATCTGTTTTCATTGCCAGAATGAAGTAGTTGACTTCAACGACAGAGCCTTCTAAAAGTAATGAGTGACATGGCATAAATATCCACATCTAAAGGTAAATGCTCTTCCAAAGACTATTTTATGGATGTTTCTATTCCTCTATTATTATAATCCCTGAAGCAAAATGGCTTCTACCAAAATATCAAATAGATTTACATAACAAGCCACTTCTCTGTTAATCAAAATTAGACCCAGAGTGATAGATTCCCAGATTGTTTTCTTTCCTGTATGAAGAACAAAATTGGTATTAAGAGAGGAAAACACATATTTTATACTCTGCCATTGAATGAGTCTTACAGGAGCTGTAAGGATAATTATGAGTCTGCATCATTTTTATATCTTGACTCTCTCTGAGTATTTTATCTGTTAAAGGAAAGCATCATCCATATTATCTGTCTGGTCTGGAAGTTTGTGGTATTATTTCATTGTTACTCTCACATTTGCTCTTCTTTTTGACACACAAATTTTCTATCACGTTTCTACTCTCAACTCTGAATTCCTCTACAGTGTATAACTCCTTCCTTTTTCTATTACCTCTGTTACTTTTTGATAAACTATGCCCCTTCACTGTTGCACATCATGAGTCTCATCCCATCAAATTTCAATAATATCCTCTCTGTTCGTGTGTACTTCTTTGAATTAAAATTGAGAGAGAAATTTTAGCCCAGGATTTTGAATATTCAGATATAGTCATCTGGGTCTAAATACTCTTAGAAGAGTTAAATTTCAGGGTTAAAATTATCTTTCTATCCATGGAATCATAGAAATACAGGATTAGAAGGAATTTTGGTTTTGGGTAGTTCTGGAAACTCAGTTTTATGGTTTTTCTCTTCATGTAACAATCATTGTTTTACCTAGTGATTACTGAGAAATTTTAAACTTATTTTTGTCTTTCCCCTTCAAACTACAGTCTAAATACCTTTCCCTCAAGTTGCTAATTATCCCACCAGAAGCACATTGTTAGTGATGTAATATGGAATCTGAAAATCCTAAGTTATGTTTGTCATTACAAATAATGTAGGCCTCTGTTCTTTTTCTACGTCTACTCTTATTTTCCAGAATCTTGACCCTGAAGTGGAGCGATACTATAACCATATTTTCATGAGTTGTTCCCTTTGTCTCTCCCCTCTAAGTTACAATCAATATGACATCCATTGACCAAAAAAGGACTCCCTGCATAGCACTACAGAATTCCTGAGAGATCCATACATCTGTACATCTGAAAATGGGTGGACGGGACCTCCAAGAGGCAGTGGAACTAAGGGAGCAGCCTCTTTCCCTCCCTAGGCAGTGGCAACTCTGACCCTGGTCTTTCTAGAAGCAAGGGCTGCATCCAAAAGGCAGACACCTTCTGCAGGGGTGGTGGTACCCTAAACTGAGATTTCAAAAAGTGCACTGGAGCCAGAGACCAGAGACAGCAGGAGCAGCAACAGTGCTCATGGCTCAGCCCATATCCCTCCCCGAGAAGAGGCAGGTGGCAACAGCAACCTGAGGCTTCAGGAGCCACAGCAAAAATTGTGGCCCAGCCCCCAATGGCATCACCCCTGACTCCAACTCTACGTGCAGCAGGCTGCATTTAAGACCCCAGGCCCCTGGCAGCAGCAGTGACACCTGTGAACCTAGCACCTCCAGCAGCAGTGCTGTCAGCACTCCTAGATAACCTGGGAACAACAGTGCATGTGGGGCACAGGGCAGCAGTACCCAAGCTCACAGAGATCCAGTGGGGGAACATGAGACCTGGGTGACCCTGGAAGCAATAGAAGTGTTTGCAGCCTGGTGACCCTAGTGGTGACACCTGTGACTGCAGCAACATCATAAACAGCAAGGCACCAGCAACCTCAGAGGGACAAGCAACACAAGGAGGGCACTGATGATGCCTCTGGCAGAGGCAGTGGAGGGTGAAAAGTACAGGCTGTCAAATACAACCAGAGCAGCTCAGAATCAAAGTAATGAAAGCCTTACTCAGATAATAAAGGTATTTACTACCGTAAATGCACTGGCAGAGGATCAACTCATCAAGTACCACAAAGAACTACAGTAACATGGTAGAACAGAAAGAAAATGACAACTCTCCAGAAACCAAACTTGAAGTCACAGCAGGTTACAATCTAATTGACAGAGAATTCAAAATAGGTGTCATGAAGAAACTCAATGAGTTACAAGAAAACTCAGAAAGACAGTAAAATGAGCTCAAGAATAAAATTAATGAACAGAAGGAGTACTTCATCAAAGAGATTGAAACTGTAAAATAACCTAACAGAAATTCTGAAGATGAAGAACACAATTAATGAGATTAAAAATAAAGTAGAAAGCATTGGAAATAGAGCAGACCAGATAGAAGAGAGAATTAGTGAACTCAAATGTAGAAATCTATAAATGATTCAGGTGGAAGAGGAAACAGAATTAAGATTTAAAAACAATGAAGAGACTTTAAGAGAAATATCCAACTCAACTAGGAAAAGCAAGATAACAATAATCAGTATTCAAGAAGGAGAAGAGAAAGAGAAAGAAGCAGAGAGCTTATTCGAAGAAATAATAGTTGAGAACGTCCCAATCCTGGGGAAGGAAATGGATATACAAATACATGAAGCTAATAGAACTCCTAATTATCTCAATGCAAAAAGACCTTCTCCAAGGCACGTTATATTAAAACTGTCAAAAGTCAATGACAAAGAAAGAATATTAAGGGCAGTCAGAGAGAAGAAAATAACTTACAAAGGAACCCCCATCAGGCTATCAGTGGATTTCTCAGCAGAAGCTCTACAGTCTAGGAGAGAGTGGAATGATGTATTCAAAATATTGAAAGACAAAACTATCAGCCAAGAATACTCTATCCAGCAAAGTTACCCTTTAGATAGGAAGGAGAAATAAAGTCTTTTCCAGACAAACAAAAACTGAAGGAGTTCATTGCCACTAGACTTGCCTTACAAGAAATGTTGAAAGGAGCCCTCCTACCTGAAACAAAAAAGCAAAGGTTTACAAAGCTTTGAGCAACATGAGGAACAGACAGACAGAATCAGAAAATTGCAACTCTATATCAGAATAGGTTAGTAAACACTTAATTATAACATAAAGGTTAAAGGGAAAGAAAGCATAAAAAATAACTATAACTACTTCAATTTGGTAACAAACTCACAACACAAAAAAGAATAATTTGTACCCACAAAAACATAGAAGGGGAAAAAGAAAAGGACAGAACCTGCACAGGCTAATGGAGATAAGATGCTATCAGGAGAAAAAGAACTATCACATCTATGAGATCTTTTATAAGAACCTCATGGTAACCACAAAACAAAAAATCAGTGCAGAGTCACAAAATATAAATAAAGGGGAAACTGGGAAAAACAACACAGAAAACCACCAAACTGAAATGGCAGACAGAATTACAAGGAAAAAGAAACAATAGAAATATAGAACAACCAGAAAACAAATGATAAACTGGCAGTATTAAGCCCTCATATATCAATAATCACTCTAAATGTAAATGAATTGAAATCACCAATCAAAAGACACAGGGTGGCTGGTTGAATTAAAAAGACCCAACAGTGTGCTGCCTCCAGGAAACCCATCTCATCTCTGAAGAAAATCATAGGCTCAGAGTGAAGGGATGGAAGATGATACTCCAAGCAAATGGCAACCAAAAGAAAGCAGATGTAGCTATACTTATATCAGACAAAATAGACTTCAATACAGGAGGATAACAAGAGACAAAGATGGACATTGTATCATGATAAAAGGGACATTCCACCAAGAAGACATAACACTTATTAATATTCATGCACCTAATCTAGAAGCACCAAAGTATATAAAGAAACTATTAGCAGATCTGAAGTAAGAAGTTGACAGCAACATAATCATAGTAGGGGACTTTAACATTGCACTGACATCAATGGATAGATCATCCAGACAGAAAGTCAATAAGGAAATATTGGCCTTAAATGAAACACTAGACCGGATGGACTTGATAGATATATATAGCTATTCCATCTAAAAGCAGCAGAATACACATTCTTCTCAAGTACACATGGAACATTCTCAAAGATAGACCATATATTGGGAAACAAAACAAGCCTCAATGAATTTAGGAAGATTAAAATTATATCAAGCATCTTTTCTGACTACATTGCTAGAAATCTAAACTAGAAATCAACTACAAGAATAAAGCTGGAAAAGTAACAAATATGTGGAGACTAAACAATGTGCTACTGAACAACTATTGGATCAATGAAGAAATCAAAGGAGAAATCAAAAAATACCTGGACACAAATGAAAATAAAAACACAACATACCAAAACTTATGGGATGCAGCAAAAGTGGTACTAAGAGGGAAGTATATAGTAATACAAGCCTACCTCAAGAAATAAGAAAAATCTCAAATAGACAATCTAGCATTCTACCTAAAAAAACTAGAAAAAGAAGAACAAATGAAGCCCAAAGTCAGTAGAAGGCAGGAAATAACCAAAATCTGAGCAGAGTTAAAAGAAATAGAGACTAAAAAGACAATAGAAAGGATCAATGAAACTAAGAGCTGATTCTTTGAAAAGATAAACCAAATTGACAAACACTTAGGTAGACTCACTGAGAAAAAAAGGGGGAAGACTCAAATAAATAAAATCAGAAATGAAAGAGGAGGAATTGCAACAGATACCACAGAAATGCAAAGGATTGTGAGAGAATACTGTGAAAAGCTATACACCAACAAATTGGATAAACTAGAAATGTATAAGTTCTTCGAATCATACAACCTCCAAAACAGAATGAAGAAGAAATAATCTGAACAGACCAATCACAAGTAAAGAGATTGAAACATTAATCAAAAACCTCCCAAAAAACAAAAATCCAAGACTAATTGGCTTCCCTGGTGAATTCTACCAAACATTCAAAGAAGATTTAATATTTATCCTTCTCAAACTCTTCCAAAAATTGAAGAGGATGGGACAATTTCTAACTCATTTTACAAGGCCAACATTAACTTGATACCAAAACCAGACAAAGACAACACACAAAAGGAAAATTACAAAGCAATATTGCTGATGAACATAGATGCAAAAACCCTCAACGAAATATTAGCAAATCAAATACAACAATACCTTAAAAGGATCATAGACCATGATCGAGTGGGATTTATTCCAGGGAAGCAAAGATAGTTCAAGATCTGTAAGTCAATCAATGTGATACACCACATTAACAAAATGAAGAATTAAAATCACATGATCACCTCAATAGATGCAAAGAAAGCATTTGACAAGATTTAACATCCATTTATGACAAAAAAATTTCAATAAAATGGGTACAGAAGGAAAGTACCTCAACATGACAAACCCACTCAACATCATACTCAATGGTGAAAAACTGAAAGCTATTTCTCTAAGAACAGGAACTAGACAAGGATGTGCACTTTTATTCAGCATAATATTGGAAATCTTAGCCAGAACAATTAAGCAAGAAAAAGAAATAAAAAGAATCCAAATTGGAAAGGAAGAAGTAAAATTGTCAGTATTTGTGGATTACATGATTCTCTATATATAAAACACTAAAGAATCCACCAAATAGCTATTAAAGATAATTAACAAATACATTAAAGTTGCAGGGTACAAAATCAACATACAAAAATCAATTGCATTCCTACACACTAACAATGAACTAGCAGAAAGAGAAATCAAGAATACAATCCCATTTACAATTGCAACAACAACAAAAAAGAATAAAATACCCAGCAATAAATTTAACCAAGGAGGTGAAAGACCTATACAATGAACACTATAAGACATTATTGTAAGTAATTGAAGAAATGGAAAGATATTCTGTGCTCATGGGTTAGAAGAACAAACATAGTTAAAATGTCCATGTTACCTAAAGCAATCTACAGATTCAGTGCAATCCCAACCAGAATCCCAATGACATTTTTCACAGAAATAGAACAAAGAATCCTAAAATTTATATGGAACAACAAAAGATGAATAGCAACAGATAGCCAACACAGTCCTGAGAAGAAAGAACAAAGCCAGAGGCATCACAATCCCTGATTTCAAAAATACTACAAGGCTGTGGTAATCAAAACAGCATGGTACTGGCAGAAAAACAGACACACAGATCAATGGAACAGAATTGAGAGCTCAGAAATAAATCCACATCTATGGACAGATAATTTTCAAAAAAGGAGCCAAGAGCATACAATGGAGAAAGAAAAGTCTCTTCAATAAATGGTGCTGGGAAAAGTGGACAGCCATGTGCAAAAAAATGGAAGTAGACCATTATCTTACACCACACACAAAAATTAACTCAAAATGGATTAAAGACTTGAATGTAAGACCTGAAACCATAACACTCCTAGAAGACAACATAGGCAGTATGCTCTTTGACACTGGTCTTAGTGGTATCTTTTTTTAATACCGTTTCTACTCAGGCAAGGGAAACAAAAGAAAAAAATAAACAAATGGGACTACATCACATTCAAAACCTTCTGCATGGCAAAGGAAACCCTCAACTAAACGAAAAGACACCACACCAACTGGGAGAAAATATTTGCAAATCACATATCCCATAAGGGGCTAATATCCAAAATATATAAAGAACTCATATAACTCAACAACAAAAAAATGAAGAACTCAATCTAAAAATGGGTAGAGAATCTGAACAGATATTTTTAAAAAGAAGATATACAGATGGCCAGCAGGCACATGAAAAGATGTTCAACATCACTAATTATTAGGGAAATGCAAATCAAAACTACAACGAGATATCACCTCACACCAGTCAGAATGGCTATTATTAAAGACATTAAATAATAACTGTTGGAGAGGATGTGGAGAAAAAGGAACGTTCATACACTGCTGTTGGGAATGAAAACTGGTGAAGCCACTATGGAAAACAGAATGGAGATTCCTCAAAAAATTAAAAATAGAACTACCATATGATCCAGCTCTTCCACTTCTTAGTATTTATCCAAAGAACATGAAAACACTAATTCGAAAAGATATACGCACCCCTGTGTTCATTGCAGCAATATTCACAATAGACAAGACGTGGAAGCAACCTAAGTGTCCATCAATGAATGAATGGATAAAGAAGATGTGGTGTGTGTGTATATATATATATATATATATATATATATATATATATATATACACACAATGGAATACTACTCAGCCATTAAAAAAAGGACAAAATTGTGTCATTTGTGACACATAGTGACAACATAGATGGACTTTGAAGGTATTATGCTAAATGAAATAAGTCAGACAGGGAAACACAATTACCCTATGACTTCAACCATATGTGGAAGATAAACAAGCACACAGATATGGAAAACAGACTGGTAGTTACCAGAGGGGGAAAGGGTGGGGAGAGGGCGAAAGGGGTATAGGGGCACATATGTATGGTGATGGGTGGAAACTAGACTTTTGGTGGTGAACACGATGTAGTCTACACAGAAGCTGAAATCTGATGTACACCTCAGATTTACATAATGTTGCCAACCAATGTGAACTCAATTAAAAAAAAATCAAAATTGCGCTCAAATCCACCTATTGTTCACTATATCCATTTTCTACCTCATATCTTTTCTTCCTATAGTAGCCAGAGTGATGTTCTTAAAAGATGAACTATCCCATATAGGATTTTTGAGCTTGGTTGCCCCTCTGCTCAAAACCCTTCAGAATCTTTCTGTTGCTATGGAGGTAAAATCCACTTTCCTTCCTCTCCCCGGTTCCTCCAGCATGGATTACAAGGGTCAGCATAATCTGCCAGCCTTATCACCTCTTTCTTCTCTGCTCCTCTTTCACTGAGCTCTTTCCCATCTGGGTGTTACATAGCTGCTCAAATCCCTATTAATTCTGAGGCTGCCCAACTCCTGCTTGTTCTTCAGGCCCCGGTGTAGTGGTCACCTCCTCAGAGAGGCTTTCTCTGACTGCCACCTCTATTAGGACTCCCAGGTCTACTTCTAGGGTGAGTAACTACCTTTGTTTGCCCAGAACTGAGAGGTTTCTTGGAAAGCGAGACTTTCAGTGATAAAACCAAGACAGCCCTAGGAAAACTGGGAAGATTGATCAAGTTATCTCCTCCTCAGCTGCAAATTTTACTTTTTCTTTATAGCATCTACATAATTTATAATTGTATATGTAGTTGTGTGATAGTTTTAAAGTGCCTACCATCCTTATTAGATTATAACTCCATAAGGAAGGTAGTATCTATTTTTCCAATCTTTTTGTTTCCGGTGCCTAGCACTACACTTAGCACAAAGTACCTGCCCAGTAATTATTGCTTTTGAAAGAGACACATGTTTTATTGGCTACTTCTGCTACGAAGGGAAGTGGAGAATGCTGACATGTGAGTTATAAAACAACCTGTCTTCTTTCGTCTCACCTTATAAAACATATGTCATTTCATCAGAACATTTTGGAAATAATCCTTTCTTCCCATGGGTCCTTAGACATTGATATTGTGTTTGAGTTGGCTATAGCCCACCAATTCCATTTATGTGTGTGGTCCCAGACTTTTGATGTCACCTAAGAGAGGCTGCAGCTAAAGAAACACCTGTGTCACAAACCTAGTAAGTTGATACACAAAGACCCTTTTATAACAATTAATAGTAACTAATATGGAGTGCTTAGATATATGCTGAGCTCTGGGTTAAGCACTGTATATATAATCTCTTTTAAAAATGTAAGTCTTATGAGACAAATACTTTTATTATCTTAATTTCACTGATGAGGGACACAGAGAGAATACGCATTATACCCAAAGTCACATGTATGTTAAGTGGTTGAGTCAAGATTCTAACTTAGATCTGTCTGACTCAAAAAAGTCCAGCATTTTATCTGTTCCTTTGACAGAAAAAGAGAGGATTGATCCTTATCAATAGGGATTTACTTACCTGAATTAGGGTAATTGACCATCTGATCCAGGCAATCTGCCTTTTGGAAATTAACTGAACTGTACCTGTTCAATTATAGAACTGAGTTTTATAAATATGTACATATATTATACATAGTGCATATGATAATTGTGTCTTGCTAGTACATAGCTAACATTTATCTGATGCTTATTGTGAGCCAGAGTCTAAGTTAAGTACTGGAGAGATGTTAACTCATTTAATGAGCACAATGTATGAGGTGGATAGTGATATTTTCCACTTTTTATAGGTGACGGAATTGAGGTGCAAAAAGAAATGAAAAATTTTCCTGAGGTCATACCGTTTACAAGTGATGAAGCCAGTATTGGAATCCAAGACCATTTGATTTCTAAAATTTATTTTTCATCTATGTCTTTTTTCTCAAAGCCCCAAAGTGACCAGGGATTAAAAGTTTTTAGCAATGTTTTTCAGTTATCTTTTGCTTATTTCTACATTACTCAGCACAGTTGGATATGAGCATATATGGAAGGTTCTCTCTCATGAGAACTTAGATAATTGGAAATGTACTCAGTAAGTAGAGGGCACCTCAGGGTATTCATTTTTACACTACAACCGCCCTTGATAGGATCTTAGTGGAACCCCGCAATGTTTCTCTTCCTCTGGAGAAAAACAATAGAACCTTCCCTCTTCCAAATCTGACAGACCTCTTCCAAATCTTGACTAGCCTGGGAGAGAGAGGTCAGCACCTCAAGTTGATATGAGAGCCTTCAGGATAATGACCATGTTTTTTGTATGCCACAGATGTGTGTAGTGTATATTGGCTAATTAGTTTTAGTGGATTGATTGAAATATGCAATCCCCTCAATCCTATGTTGCGACCTGAGACCAGACTTTGGCTGTGTCCTCTTCTTACCACTTATTAATTTGTACAACTTCCTCCAGCTCTCAGATAGACTGATTTACATCGCTTGCGGCTGTGCATTGTGGATTAGGAAACTTTAGATAGACTTGGAGAAACAATGTTTTTTCTTGAAAAAGTAGAAAAGTAATTTGTGTATTATATTTTCAGTTATTTCATATACCTTTATTGGATCAAGAACAGAAACTTTTGGATTTAAAAAATTATGCAAATGTAGCAGCTCATCTTGCAAATGAACTATAATTCATTTTGCATAAATTATAGATTTGATCTAATAACACATTTAAATTTAGACTGCCCCCTTTTCAGTATTTTATCATTCATTTTTTTCTCTCTGATGAACTTCGCTTTTGCTAGAGCCAAGTTAACATGTCTAGAAAATGGACGTGAACCAAAAGAATTTACCCAGTGTTTACAGATGCACTCAAAATCCCAGAAAGAAATGGGACTTTTTTTTAACAGATGGAAGGTGTGATCAAATATGCATGAAAGGTAGAGGCATAGAAAGAGACAACAATGGTAGAAAATGAAAAGAAAATATGGGCTCAGATGCATCTTCCCTGAAGCCAAGGTTTCTTGCGAAAAGAGTGCTCTGCAATCGCAAATTTGGGGAATAAAACTCTCCCCGCCAAGCAGTTACTCTTAGTGATTGGCAAGAGATTGAATAAGGTTCTTCACAACAGTGTCAAATGTCTTCAGTTTCACTCAACTGTCACACACTCTACTCCCACAACAGTAATTGGCTCCGGTTGGCTTGACAAAGATGCTCTTGTGATTGAATTAAGCCTGAAATAAATTTCTTCTTCTTCCTGGTCCTGGGGAAGGCAAACAATAGTGAGACATATATATAGATAGTCAAAGTAAGCCATTCAGAAAGAGGAATTAGTTTTCTCATCTTCTGATGTGAAACATTCAGACAATACTTCTGGTAATATGCTTATTACTCTCAAGGGAAAAAAATTGGCTACACTCTTCGATGGGGAAATTGCACATTTTGCTCAGAAGAGAGTACACGTTTAAGCAACAAATGAAAGCACTTCTTGGAGTAGAAATTTCATTTGGCTGTGAGTTGGCAAAATCACTTCCAGTTTTGACAGAAGTCACAATTAGTGACTTTTCATCTGGGTCTAATTGGAAATAGTTAACATTGAAAAGGAGGAGTCACACATTGAAATGAAGTGGGCTTTCCTTGGGATTGTCCTTCATCTCCACAGAAAATTTGGAAATAACAAGGAAATCAAAGTCATTGTAGTTTGAATTGGATATTGATATCCTTGCTGTATTGGGATCTATTGTGAGAAGGATTACTCATTCATATAGGCTAAGAACCTAATTAAAGAGCTAATGTATGATGATTGGCAGTTGAGATAGAAGTCGGAGCAAGATTTTGATTTCTAGAGAGATTTTGGTGAGAAGTCTTACTGTGAATATCACCTGGGAAACACAAATGTATTTGCTTCAACATGTTTTCTCTGAGGGACTGAAAGCAATTGCTCCTGTCTGAAATAAAAATATTGATATTTGGAAAATTTACTATAAATCTATTTCTTTGTTTCTTGTATATTAAAAACTAGTATTTTAAATTATATATTAATGTGTGTATTGGTTTCCTAGGGCTGCATAATAAAGTAACAAAGACTGGGTGGCTTAAAATAACAAATATTTATTTTCTCACATTTCTGGAGGCTAAAAGTTCGAAATCAGCAGGGTTGGTTCCTTCTGAGAGCTGTAAGAGAATCTTTTCCACTCCTCTCCTAGGTTCTGGTGGATTGCTGGTCATCTTTGGCTGGTGGATGCATCACTCCTTTGTCTTCACATGGTGTTCTCTTTGTGTTTCTGCCTCTTCCTATTGTCTTCCTTCTATGCATGTTTGTCTCTGTGCCCAAATTTCCCCTCTTGATAAGGACACCAGTCATATTGAATTAGAGCCCACCCTATTGACCTCATTTTACCTTGATTATTTCTGTAATGACACTCTTTCCAATATTAGGTCACATTCTGAGGTACTAGGGCTTAGGATTTCGACATACCTTTTTTTTTAGGGGACACAATTCAACCCATAACAATGCATTATCAATAAAGCTCATTTTTTAAGGAAATGTGATTCCTAATATTTTATACAGCTGGAAAAGTTGGTTTGCAAATCTTATGCACTGAAACAATACAAGATCTCTACCTAGTGGGAACTTTTTGAAACTATAGGTCCATGAAACCTGCTCAAGTTGCTACAGGTATCTGAGATGCTGATCACTTTGTAGACAGTGAAACAATAACATTTCATCAAAGGTGACTTTTCATAAAGAGAGGGAAGCTGTAGAAATTCCATCCATAGAGAAGGGAAAGTAGGCTGCTTCTCTTATTTGTCTAAATTCAAAGGCAGCAGGAAAGGGGCTCCTTGCTCCCCAGTGCTGTTCCCTGGATCACATTATTTTAGCCCCACTATCAAACAACTGTCTAACACAAGACAGCTTTTGAAGTTCATACTCAAAGTATCTTTCCAATAGTTTGCTAGCCTCTATGGTTCATGCCCATGAACTGTAATAATAACTACCAATGGTTCATAGTATTTCTTTCTACTCCTATCCTGTTTCTACTATTATAACTAGTTTTACTGGAACTAACTACCTATGCACAGTTCACTGATTCTATTCACGCTGCCCTACTTACACACCCACACACCCCTATATACACTTATAGACATATAACTGCCCATTCATGTATATCAACAGTCAGTATTCAGCAAGAGTTATTCCTTCTTCATCCCAGATGATGCTGTGATGGTAGACTGGAGATATCCTTGGAAAGTTCTGGTGCACTAGCGCACATTATTTCTTTTATTCAGTCAGTGCTGTGAAGCCAAAAAAGGTTTTTGAGCAAGTAATTAATTGAAATTTATAAATATTAAACAGGAAACAAGACACTAGAAGGGTGGGAAGAAGGAAAAACTCAAAGCAGTAGAAGAATTAGGAGGTTATTGAAACATCCAAAAGAGAAGTAAAAAGTACTTGGGCAAAAGTAATATTAGGGAAAATGCAAAGCAGAACAGAATAGACTGTAACATCTTTCAAGGTAAAAAAAAAAAAAAACAAAGCAGAATACCTGCAGGTTAATTGGATGTGTAAGGCAAAGGGTGAGGAGGAGTCAACACTGGCTCCGAGTTATATGTTGGGGCAATAACATGCACAAACATATCAAGAGAAGTATCTGGTTTGGGGAGCAGAAGAAGAGACAGCACATTATGTTTTGACTCCTGGACTTTCAGGGACCGAGAGGTCCATGTTCAAACTGTAGATATATATTTGGGAGACAGTTATGCAAAGAAAAAGCTATGAAAATGAAAAGGCACACATGAATATAAGCAGAGAAAGCATTTCAAAGACAGAACCCTGAAGAATACATACATGTTCAAGACAGGAAGAAAACAAATAACCAAAGAGTTTGAAAAAAAGGTTCTTAGAAAGGAGGAGGAATCATATAAGAAAATCTAATGTGGAGAGTTTCATGGAAAGCTAGTCAAACATTTTTAAATGTTCCAGGGACTGAGATCAGGGACTGTTTCAGATATTTACAGCATCCAGCAGAGCTTGCAAAAAATAGATATTCAATACATGCTACTGAATTAAATCATTGGAAGAAAGAATTTAATGAAACTCTTTGAATCTAAAAAGTATGTGGAATGTACATCTGTACTATCCTGCCATCCAGTATTAGATTTTTAAAAAATTCCTATCTTCTAGTTCTCCCTCAAATGCCACAATAATAGACTATTACATTGTTGGTAACCTCCAGTCCTTATGATTACAGTACAAAGTAGGGACTGCAATGCCTGTTCACACCAAAGGAATTGGAGCTTAGAAATAGTCAGTGAGTGGTGGAACTAGGATTCCACTGGGTGCACTTGACACCAGCACCTGTCTTCTTTCTTTATGTTGTGTTAAGTAACTCTGGAGCCAAACAAAACCAATTTGCTCCAGTAATCATCCTTGAATATTTGAAGACACATTAGTCTTCTATTTTTCAAGCCAATTATTTCTGGTTATTTAAAATGTCCTCTGAAAATCATAGTGTAAAGAATTGTCACTGTTATTGTCACCCTCTTCCATAAGTAATTTTTGGAAAAATTAAGTAAAGATTGTGAAAATAATTTGATTGAATAATAATAAAAGGTAACACATATATGGTTTACTGTATGCATGGCACTCTTCTAAATTCTTTATGTGTGTTAATTCATTTCATTCTTACAACACTCTAATGAGATAAATATTATTATTATCTCCATTTTGATGAAATTGGCACAGACAGGTTAAATCATTTGCCCAAGATCAAATAGGTCAACTAGTAAGATTATCTATCTATCTATCTACCTATCTATCTATCAATCATCTACGTATCTACCTACCTACCTATGTATGTATGTATCTGTCTGTCTGTTTATCTATCTATCTGAACTTATTACAAGGAATTGACTTACACAATTGTGGGGGCTGGTTTAGCAAAACAAATCCAAAGTCTGTAGGACAGGTGGTCAGGAAGGGCAGACCCTGAGCAGGCTGGAAACCCACGGGCACAATTTGAGATTTATTGTCCACTGGCAGGAGTCTCAATTCAGGAAAGGCTTAAGCCCTCTTTTAAAGATCTTCCAAGTAAGTCTGGCCTGCCCAGATTATCCAGGATAATTTCTCTTTTAATTAAATTAAAGTCAACTGATTAGGGACTTTAATCATATCTACAAAATCTCATCACAGCCACGCCTAGATTAGTGTTGAGTTGCATACCAAGTCATGCTACAAAATGGCTGCTACTCTCTTCTTTCCTCCAACTTTTTTGAGAGAATGTCCCTTGCAGCCCAGCCTAACCAGGAACATATTAGAAAGGGAATTCTGGGGACTGTGGTTCAGCTTAGGCAAGTGCACATATCAAAAGCCATGACAGGCAGGCAAGGTTATAGGCATGATGTCTATATTTTGCCACATTTTGTTGCCTGGTCACGTTATTTGCAGGATGATTCAAAATATGGCTGATAAAACAAAAACATAAATTAAGAATAACAAGACGAAAGCATAGAGGAGATTAGGAGTATTGTATTAATATTTGACATATTGTTACATATGAGTAAAATACATGGATATATTAGATATAATTAACGATAATTACTCAGATATTTTGTACTATAATAAAAATAACTATTCCTACCTTGCTTAAATTTTGTAAGCCATTTAAATAGAAGATATTGACCATGGTTTTTCTGCAGTAGAGATCAAATTCATATTAACTGAAAATAAAATGGCAATTAATTAGTATGTTCTCTGAAACATTTAATTTGGTTGGTAAAATTTGGGGGTGACAGACATAATAAATGTATTTTGGAAGGGGAAAATAACATAAAATTATGATAATTTTAATAAATACCATTTATTGTGGGTCTCCTATGTACCAGGAACTTACATTCATTATCATTAACCTTCCTACAACCCTGAAATGTCACTCAGCTGGAAAGCAGCTGATCTAGGATTCCACTCAGTTCTGGCCTATTCTTTAGTCTGCATGCTTTTAACCACACTCTGATGCCTCTAAAAGTTACTTTTGGACATCCGTTTCACCTATCTATTGGTAATGTGCTTCCCCCTGCCCCTTCTCTTAACACTCACTCTCAGGATGAACCTAACGCTGTCTTACAACATGGTTGACATTTTATGCCTTTTTACTAACTGTGGAAATTAAGGATTTCTTTTTCTTGGTCTAGGCCTCTTGGTCATTGGCAAATGAACAGGCAGAGAAGGCAGTTCAAGGGCAAAGTCTTCCTTCCAAACACCTCTGAATCCATTCTAAGTAAGCAGCTACCTATTGTGTCCACCCCTAAGTTAGCCCCACTCTTCTCTTGGGGATTTGATTTTGATACTAAAGTAATTTGCTCATCTACTCTCTTAAACTGTTTTAGAGATATTTTGAAATTCTCAACTGGCTGATGATTTATAAAAATTCTAATTCCCACTTTCCTAACAACCAAGTTATAACAATATTTTCACATATAAATATGACTCCAAGTGCATTAAAAAAACAACTACCCTCATTAGTTGAAAAATAGCTTTAGAAGGCTATATACTATACTTAATTCAGTTTTACCAATGCCTGTATTGAGAAAATTTGGTCTTCTAGACCATTTTACTTTCTTTTTAAAGGAAAATGACAGGAATTTAATCAGCCTTTATATAGGTAGACTTTGGAAAGGAAATAAAATAGGTATATGATTTGACTTGGAGTACAAGAGAAGACAAAAATGAAAAAATTAAAACCCTGACGTTAGAGTTGGAAATCTGTAGCCAGTTACTAGGTGTCACAAAATTTATCACAGTATGAGGGTGACATACAATTGTAGGGGCCAAAAGGAGAAGAAACCCAGTGAGTCATCTGCTAGCATCATCCCAGGCACCTACAGGAGCACCAGGTCTATTGTGCATATTTGGAAGCTATTAAAATTAATCAAGGAAACCTCAACTAAAATTGGAGTCAGGAAGACCTGTAGAGGGAGCTCTCACACTCTACCACTCATTGTCAATTACCCCAAGCAGGAAGAGGTGTTCCTTGCATCTTCAACAGGAAGGTGTCTCTACTTTACTTCTCTGGCAGGAGGAAAGAAGATTTTCTTCTTGGCCAGCAGCAAGCCCAGCCAATGAAAAATACCACAGCGCAGCCAACGAGAAGCTACTGTCACTCCAAACTCTTACTTTCGTCCAATGAACTTTCACTTTTCCTTTGCTAATAAATTTCTTGCCTCACCCTCTCTTTTATAAAAGCCTTCTATTTTGTAAAACTCCTCAGAGTATCTCTCTGCTTTCTAGAAGAGATGCTGCCCAATTCATGAATTGTTTGGTAAAGCCATTTAGATCTTCAGACTTACTCAGCTGAATTTTGTTTTTTTAACAAAGCCCACATATTCCATACTTTAATTTAAAACACTCTAAGCAATCGGCAGCTGGGTTTTATCTTATTATTTATAATTTATGAATATTATTATGCCCTTGAAATAATCAAAATTTCCAAGACCCAGTTTCCTTTCCCCTGCTTTGTCACCCACTCTACTGTTCTTGGTCATTCAATTCCCTTTGTCATTCTTTGGTTCCTTGTTTGCAAGAGTGGGGACATTATATTTGTCACTTCCTTCTCTCAGACCCCTGGAAAGATTAATGGGGTGGTAAGTTTAAAGTCTATTGGACTCCTTGAAAACAAGATGGTACACATGCACATATTTCATCCTTATTTATCTCCACTTTGAGGGAAAATGAAGTAAAATGAACACAGCTGGTGCTTGGGTTAGCGTGGGACTCAGGGACTGAAACTGTCGTTTGGGAAAAGAATTCCTCTTACTTTGGAACAGGTTTTCTTTTCAAGGACCTTGAAAATGAAATCCTGAACATTTTCCTTTCCTAAGTGATTCTCTGTATGTGGCGATTGTCCCTGAAGTTAATTGTCATCTCATAATTTCTTTGTAGCATGTAAAGTTTATGTTTTTCTTGGTAACTAATAGAAACTTTCTTATGGAAAATAGAAGACTCTAAAAAATAAACAGTGGCAAGATAAAGTATGCAAGATAGTATTTGTATAAAAAATGGGAAAAGAAGTAGCTTCTATTATTACATTCTTTCAAGGAATAAAGTTCAGATGTTAAAGTCTAGACTTAGAAATTGTAGACATATCTAACAATATCAAAACAATTAACTCTATTTCTCAAAGAAGAGACTAGGAGATATTCCTACATGGATTATTGCTGTGAGGAGAAACTTTGGCTACACAAGGGGGCACCTGAAACCTGTCACCTTCAATTCCGAGTGCAGGGGATACCTATGGCAAACTAAAAAGAGCTAACGTTTTATTGAATGTTTACTATTTTCCTCACATACGTTATCTTGCTTAATCTTTACAATAATTCCATTATTTTTCTCATTTCCAAAATTATGTTAAATAACTTGCCTGAGTTCACACAGCTAGGAAGTAGAAGAGCCTGGGTTGAAAGTTATCTGGCATAAATCTGTGCCTATCATTGTTATATTCTACTGTTTCTGAGAAGAAATTCAAAAGCTGATCCCATATTCAGTGAGTGTGATTTTGTTATGTGGACACGTGACTAATTCTTCCACTAGGCTGCAGGCTCTTTTGAGGGCTCTGAATGTGTCTTTTGATCTTTGTGGGGAACCTAGTTGTGAGCCCAATGTCTGTGCATAGGAAAAATGTCGTAAATAGATGTCTGTAAAGGGGATATTACTATTTCCTTGATGTAGATAAGAAAACTGAGGTGTTAAGACATTAAGCAATGTGTCTGCAATCCTAGAGCTCGTAAAGAGCAAAGCCAGGATTGTAGCCCAGGACTTCTAATGCTGGTCCATGGCTCTTCCCATGATACTGCGGTTTCCTCTACTCTTTTCCCCTTTCTATTCCCAAGTTTCTAATTTTAGAAGGTTCTTGATGACATCTTAAGTTCTGCAGGAGAGTTGGGGAACATTCTATGTACACTGAACCAAGACGTACTTTTAGACTTCCAAAGACAGTGGTAAGTAGAGATTTATTGAGTTTCTACAAGGTACCAGGCATATTACTAACTGCATTACTAATCTCATCTAATTTAATCTTCTTAACTATTCCATGAGGTAGTAGTGACTATGGTCCCATTTTATGGATAAGGAAACTGAGGCTGAGAGAGGTTAAATTCCTTGTCTAAGGTCATACAACCATTTAAACCCAAGTCAGCCTGACTCTATAGTCCAATTCATTTAACTACACCGAAAAGGATGATATAGTACAGTGTCTCTGAAAGCTTTATTTTAATCTAATTATACAATGAATGACTGAGACTACTTCTATTTTCCTTACTTAAGAGAACTAGGTTTTATTAAGTCCTTTTGTAATTGTAAACTTCATTGTCAAAATAATATTTTCATTGAGATATTTGAATGTGATCACTGCTCATTAATGAACAGAAAAACATTAGAAGCCTGTAACAGGAACAATGGACCTTCAGAGAGGGCTATAATTCTGTCTGCATTCTTTTGCCTTCTGCCAGGCTGCTTAGCACGTTCACCCTTGGAGGACCTGCCAGCTCTATCGTAAGTCCCGGCCTTCTCATCAGCATCAGATAATCACTGGTTTCACGTTTCCACTCACCTGGTCTTCCTCTTGCAAGTCATTGACATTCTTCCTTTCAGTGAGAGCCAGTAAGTCTAGTCCCTTTCTGCCCTTTGCTTCATCTCCCTTTTCTTTTTATCTGTAGATACTTAATACCCACACTTAAAGAGAAACCAGCCATCAGGATGCAAGCAGACGCCACCCCTGCTTCTGCCACTGCTGGTCAAAAGCTTAGGCCAGTGACAGCTGGGCTAGAATGACTTTCCTGGCACATCTGGGATAGAAGCATTTGGGGGCACAGGGGTGATGGTGACAAATTAAAATGACTGCCAGAGCAGAGTGGAATAGCAGCTGGTACGTGGAAGGTGTCATTAATGTTCTAAAGAGGATCTAAACTCATGCCTGGAAAATGTAATTTATAAGATGAAAATTACAACCTGAGAATTTATTTTTATGGTTGTCTTGCTTCAGAATAAAGAGATGAGATGCCACATATCTGCCAGATAGTGAAAAACTTTAGAAATTTTGAACATTTGCTTCCTTGATTTTGGATGTGGACCATGGTGTATTACATACATGTGTGTATCTGGGGTGTCTTAAAGAATCGTTCTCGCCTTCTGAAATGAATGCTCAAAGCTTCATGTGTCAGATTCCAAGATCCCCACATATTCACCACTGTTGGGACGTGGGGTGGAGATGAAAGAATACTTCTAGCTCCTGCATCCCCTAACTAACACAGCACTCAGTGTGCTTATTGAGCCTTGAAAAGATCATACTACCCCCAGAGACTGGCCAGGAATACCTTGCCAGGTTGCTGGATCCCCTGGCTGGGGAGCTAGATTTGGGGCTTCTCACAGGAAATATGGTGGTACTTTTCTACTTGTTTAAACTGGAAGGCTCTGGGATAGGGGAAGAATACTAATTTATCTTACTTGTATCCAGTGCTATATTTGGTCCAGCACCATGCCCAAATTGAACTGAGGTCTCTTGTGTGGTTAGAGATCTTTCAAATCCTTTCTAGTCAGAATGACGTTGTTTCTATTGAAACTAAGCACCATTTTCTTGCCAAATCAATATAAACTGGGGCTGAGTCTTCTCCTTCCGCCCCAAACCTGTGTATTAAGGAGATTTTCTTTTCTTGGCTGTTCTTGGGCAGAGGCTGATTCTATTCACTAGTACTATACTCAGGCAAAAAATTTCATGCTAACCTGGTCAGGCTCACACATATACACAGCTATTCTAAATTCCTGGTACCAGCAGCCCTTCTCCAGAGAGCCAGTTTGCCAGAGGAAGACTGGATCCAGACAGGTGTTGGTGTCCAATTGCCTCATAAACCCAGAACATTTAATATAAGGTTAGGAGGGCCAATTCCAGAGTCGGACTGGCTGGTTTCAAACCCTTCCCTGGAGCTAGCTGTTTGACTTCGTCAAGTTACTTAAACTCTCTGAGCCCAGTTTGAAAACAGAGATACTAATTTTTATCCCATAGACTGGTGATGGAGAGTATTAAGCTTTGGTGGTGGGTCCCATAAATATGTAGTACTCTCAACCCTGCCCTGGAAGCCACGGCTCCACCCTGCCAGGCGGACATTGTCTGCATAGCTGTTAATTTTGCCACTGGCAGCATTAGTAGACTGAATTGAGCACATAAGAGGAAACTGGGGTCAGCATATGTTATTAACCAGAAGGACTTGTCAGGGGCTCATGTAAAACCCTAGCTATCCCTTCTCAACCAACCCAACATCCCATTCCTGGGAATATTTGGGAGGGATTTTAGTTGCAAGGAGGATATAATGCAAATGGGGATGAAGCCAAATAAATACTGTATTTTAGCTATGATTAATGTTAGCTATTCTCCTCTATACCCCCAGGGCTGTTGTGGCCTATGAAACACCTGTTACATATTTATATCTCTCAGCCTATCCTCAGGCATTTTATGTACAGCCGTTGTTTTGGCCGTAGAGCTCATACAAGATGGAAAGAAGGGATAATTAAGTCAAACCATATAATTTCCAAAAATTAACAATAGGCTTTTCTATTTTGTATTCCTGTCTCTCCTCATAGCATTTTTACTTTCACAGGTGTGACTGGTTCATCTTGAAATTTAAGTAGAATGAAGAACAGACAAACTGAAATAGAAAAATAAATCTAGGTTATCCAAACTGAAATTGTATTTCGGGTCATCTGTGAAATGTCTTTGACCTGTTTGTTTCCACAGCTGTAAAATGGAAAAATTACAACCAATTCCATAATTTTATGAACAAAGCTTTTTTAAATTAAAGTCACGCCCATCTTAATTTCCAGCTTTTAGCACGAAGTTGGTACAAAACAGGCAGTTTAAATGCTCTGTTTTATGAGTAAAATAATATTATATGTGGTATATAATTCTTTGTTTACACAAGAAATTCTATTGTGGAGCAGAAAGAACACTGAATTGGGCATCAGGAAACCTAGATTCTAGTCCCAGAATGACCTTGTATTAATTGGGTGACTTTCCTTCTTGGAACTTATGTTCCGTATTTGCCACTTGAAGGAGCTGATGCTCTCTGGTTCCTCTTTCCATAGTTAACGCATTAATGATTTTATTTAATCAATAATGTAGCAGGATTATAGTATCAACAGTTCTCCCCTGAGATCTAGTAGAGGTCAAGTGGTTCAGGGGGTGCAGCTGGAAGGAAGAAGAGGAGGAGGAGGGAGGGGAAGATGTGGGAGAAGAAGAGAAGGATATGAAGAGGGAGAAGGAAAAGGAAAATTCCTTTAGATGTCATGGTGCAGTACCAGCTCCACGTGAAATTCTGATGTTAAGTATAGTTTGTCTTTGTACCTTTCACCATTCTTCATTCATTCCGTTCCCAGCTCCCATGCTTCTCCCTCCAGATGTTTGGATGAACAATGTCTAACTGATGTTCTAATCTTCTCACCCTCCCACGGTCTGCCCTACCCCAAAAGGCTCCATAATCCCAAATCTCCTCTCTTCTCTCTCCCAATCCAACTACATACACATCTGAACTCAGCTGCAAGTTGGGAGAGGCATAATTAACGCTCAAATGAGAATGATTTAATCTTCAGCGCTCCTTCAGATACTCAGTTATATATTTTGAAAAGAGAGTGCCTGCAACTAGCATGTTAGGCAGAGAACAAAGTGAAGGGCAAATCTGAGAGGATGGGAGCAGAGTTACATGGCTACCACCACAGCCATTCAGGTCTCCTGGGATTCTGCTCCCCACAGCCATTCTCCGGAAGCCTCTCCTCCTGCCTTCCTCGGCCTCTTCCCATCCTTTTCATTTGAACACATAGACTCTAGGAAGCCAGCTCTTATCACAATAGCTCCCCTGGGGCACCATGAATCCTTCATGAACTAAATCAGGGTATAAATAAGCAAACATAATCAAACAAATGAATAAATAACCAACAGCTTCCTTGGTGATGACATTAGGAACTACGACTATGGGAGTGGAAAGAGCAGAGCGTGTGACTTCTGTCTAAGTTGATGAATGCTTGGATCCCTACAGCATTAAAATGAGAGAAAGGAGGACAACCAATGTTTACCTGAAATGAGGAATAACTCAAGTGGTTTCCTGGACCATCTGCTTTCTCCCAAAAGCCTATTTATTTCCAGCCAGGTATTAAACTTTAGAGTGAGAAACTGGGAACCAGTTCCTGGTTCATTTTACAGCCTTCCCTGCTCTTTCCAAACCCATCTCAGTAGATGTGGCTCAGGCCAGAGGTTCTGTTATAGCTGCAACCATAATAAGGCATGGACCCCGACTCCCTGACTACATCTGACTGAATTACAGTGGGGATCAGTCCTCCCTGACCTCTCCCAACCAATGAAGAAGGCAGTAGCAGAGTAGGGCAGGAGTCTAAGGATTTATTGGGATACTTGGCTATGACCATAAGGCTTGGCCCCTAAATATTGATTACACTGGGGAGTATTGGTGCTTCCCTAATCACGCAGTTGAAAGTCAAGAACACAAGGGCTATATCTTCCCTCCAGAGCCCGAACACCCCTGTGTACTGCTCCAGAATACAATGGGCCATGGGAGACACCTACATCCTCTTGTCTCCATGACTGTCTCCAGGGGTGTTGTTCTAGAAGACGTGGTGTGTGTGCTGCCTGGTCATTTTCCCTTGTATACACAAGAGGATACAAAACAAGTAATTCATCATCTAGTTTACTGTTTCTTGGACTTTTTTATATTCCTGAGAAAAATGGACAGTTATGGAAAATCTCCCATACAATTCCCAGAGACCTCTGGATGGGCTGAAGATGGGTCCAATGAACCCTAGGTCAAGAACCCTGATAGAGTGAGCCATCATTGCTCAGGACAGGCAATGCTAGAGATATCAGATATCTGATAGAGGTGTGCATGGTGTTGGAGCACGCACAATCTAGAGGCTTCTAAATCATAAACATTCTATGTCTACTTTCTCTTCCCAGATACCCTGCCTAAAATAGAACCTCTCTCTTGCCCTATGATTCTCTATTGTTTCACTATTTCTTCTTCAAAAACACTACCACCAGATAAAAAGGATCTCCAAAAAGTTGGGAAGCATGGGCTATACTCGTTTTTAAAAGTATGTTAGTTATTTTTTCAAATAATATGCTCAATATGATTTCCTTTAAATTTTAATCACCTTTCAGGTGATGTACCTCTAAATTTAAAACAATGGTCTATTTGCTCATCTAAAAAAGTACAATGAAGTATTTTCCTTATATTTCTGGACTTTTTGGGCAGTGAGTACTTTTAGTATGTTGCTTGGTAATCCTGAGAACATCTACGTCAGAGGACGGAGATGAAAAAGCACATTGGAATGGATGCATGTTTATTTGATCTCATCATTAACATTAGTTATTACCTCCACAATTATGATTGGAATATGTAATCTCAAGTCCCATTAAGTCTTATTCTTCTATTCCCAGCAGGCTCTTGTATCAACTAATTAACACAAAGGTCATTGTTCTCATTTTTAGAATACCAACAGATTGTAAAAACACAACACTGATTATGCTGCTAGGCTGGGAAAGACACGGCATGAACAGAATCTTCTGCTCCATGAGAAGCAAGAGTGGGCCCTTTCTAATCAAGTCTCTGTGTGGATAGAATTGACGAGGATCAAGAGGAAAGTTCCAATCAGATTATCTCTAGATAGGGAGCATTGTTGTGAGTTCACTTACAGCTGCCTGTGGAATCCCCAAGATCCTTTCGAAGTTGGTGGCCCAGCATTTCGTCTCGGGTGAGAGATGATTTGGTCAGCAGATATTGATCAGTTACCTACTGTTAGCAGAGTGCTGGTGGTGTAACACAGTTGATGGGAAAGGACTCCTACTCTTTCAGAGGTTAAATGTGTAAGTGCAGACAACAAGCTACTTAACTGTTATAAAAGGTGGAAGGTGATACATGCCAGGAAAAGGTACAGGTTGATTTCTATTGCACAACAGACTACTTCTGTCCACATCCTGTTTTGTTCATCCTATCTTCCATATTATCCAGAGTGCAAACCTCTTTCTTGCCCTCTCCTCCTATGCCTTTCATATCTGTCTGGCTCAGTCATTCTTCCTCGCTGATCTAATCCTCTTTCTTTGCACCATACTTCTTGAATGTTCTCTATCCCCTCACTTCAATATCTCTGGCTCCTCACCACAGGCCCCACCATGAGAATCGCCCTCCTGATTGTTAAGCAGTTATTAAGTTTGAGTTGTAGGAATAGCTATTTACATGCTTTCCTCCTTCACAAGTTTACCAATCCCTGAGTGCACTGTCTAAATTGTCTTACTCATCTTTGTGGTCCCAGAACCCAGCACGGGTCATGGGGCCTTCTGTGTGGCAAATGCACAGGAGATGTTTGTTGGGCTGATTAGGGTGCTTTTCAGATCACTATACCACCATTTTGACTTGCAAAGTCAGTCTCACCTGTTGGCTCCACACGTACTTTACTCACCAGCTCCCCATGAAACATCTCCTACATTTGTTTTCTCCTTTCCTTTCCCTCTCCCACTCCCAACACTTCAGTTTAGCTCCTTTTTATGTCTCTCCTGGACTAATGTACAAAGGTTCTGTGAGTAGCAATCCTGTTTCCTGTTTCTATTCTCATATATATATTAAACAGAAACTTCCCAAATCTTAGCACTGATTTTGTCATTTCCCTGGTCAAAAACCTTCAGTGCTTTCAGCCAATTGTGTAAAACCAAACCTCTTAGCCTAATGTCCCCCATGCCCTGGGGCCGAGCTGTATGTCCAGACTTGTCCATATCGTACTACACTCTCTTGTCATAGTCATCCTGGACTATTGTGTATTTTCATTTTCTGTATTTGAAAATTTTAGCAGTTTAATGTGTGCCTTATTATTTCCTTTTTTGCACCTGAAATATGGACTCATCTTTATTTGTTGATAACTTATCCATTCTGGAAGATCTTGTGATCACTATGAGATCCCACAGCCTCTGTGAGGCCTGCTTTGATGTCTTTCAACCAGATGTAACTCTCTCTCACCAACTCCATTGCTTTTTGATTGTGCCACTTTTCTGGTTCCTTTTGTTATATATCTTTTTACTACTTTTTTATTTATTACATTAAATGTTACATTGTTATATATAATAATTACATACACAATGTATTTAATATATAATCTTTTATATGTACAAATATATACAGATATATATATATATATATATATATTTGTGGTTCTTTTTGTTACATATATTTAATTACTAAACTATAAATCTTTTAGACTAGAGACCATGCCTTATTGATTTTTGTTTCTTGCATTATATGCTTCAAATAAGTTTCTTGAATTTATATAAAAATTTTAAAGAGCAATTTAACTATTTTCTTACAAAATCCACAGTAACTTTGGGCCAGCTTTGTGACATTTAATAGGAGAAAACTTAAACCAGATCTTCATGACTAAAAGTTTAGTATCATAAATTGTTTGTTGTAAGAACTTCCTAAATTTAAATGAAAAGTAATCTTTATCTATACATTTTAAGTGATACTCATGGATATAGAATACTATTTTAATGAGTTTATCCCCTACTAATTAATATCTTGGAGCAATGAAGAGTTTTGGAATATTTTTGGCATACTCAAAATTTTCTCAGATGTATTAATCCATACAGCACCTCCATTGTTGAAAGATGAGATGTGATATTTGTATTTACAGAGCACATAAAAGCCAGGCCAGGACTTTTCTTTCTAGTTTTTTTTTTTTTTTTAACTTGTTCTCTTTCAAGTTTTAGTGAAAAACTAGCTGCATTCTGACCTAAGTAAAAACATGCACTGTATAAGTCTTTGTTGTGTATGATTATTGTTTTTTAGGGTAATTTTTTCCCCCCTGTGGAGGATTTGCCCTGAGCTAATATCTGTCACCAATCTTTCTCTATTTTGAATGTGGGTTGCTGCCACAGCATGCCCACTGAGAAGTGGTGTAGGTCCACACCCGGAAACTGAACCCGGGTTGCTGAAGCAGAGTGTGCTGAACTTAACCATGAGGCCACAGGGGTGGCACCCTAGCATAATTTTTGTAATTGCTTTTTTGGGATAATTCAAATTAAAGAATTTTTTATTCCCCAGACTGATTTGTTATAAGTAAGAATTTTGCAGTCCAAAATGAATCAAAGGACAAGAAGAGTCAAGATCGTAGGGTTGGAGGACTTTTATGTCATAACAGATTTCATATATGTGTGTGAATATATCTATATATCTATATATCTGTATATGTTTGTTGTGAGTGCTGTCTGGTTGATTCCGACTCCTAGTGACCCTGTGTACAGCACAGTGGAACCCTGCCCAGTCTTTTTGCACCATCCTCTCACCTTCCAGCACTATATGAGACAATTCTCCACTGCTATTCATAAGGTTTTCATGGCTAATTCTTTCAGAATTGGGTGGCCAGGTCCTTCGTCCTAGCCCATCCTAGTCTGGAAGCTCCGCTGAAACCTGTCCACCATGGGTGACTCTGCTGGAGTTTGAAACACCAGCAAATGCTGTGAGCTTTCAGCATCACAGCAACATGCAGCCACCAAAGTATGACAACCAACAGATGGGTGGGGTGGTTCTCTGACAGGGAAAGGAACCCGGGCAGTGATGGTGAGAGGACTGAATTTTAACAACTGGACCACCAGGGCTGGCATGTGTTTGTGTGTGTATATATATATATATATATATATATATATATATATATATCCCAAATTAATTTTTTCACCAATATTTATTATATAAAATTGTACTAAGAAAACTTTTTGGTTTCTATATATTAACTTCTTTGCTCATTTCAGGTAGTGTCTTTGGAAAATAAAATCAAACCAAAATAAATTACAAACAAGTAACTCTAGTAGTTGATCTATTATTGTTCTCTTAAATTCCTAATATGTCTGGATCTGATCCAAAGCAAACAAGGCATCATTTCACAGAGAATATGCTGAGATGTGCCTTTGAAAACTCTGAAGTCCTAATGCTTTCACTCTTACCCTTACATGGAAAATTCTGGCAATTATTGAGAGTCCCATAGGTACTAGAACAAGAAGTAGTTCTGCTTCTTCCTCCATGACTCTTTCTCAAACCTTAAAATATAAATCAGGGTGTAATTAGCTCCTGTCATAGGAGCAGTGACTCAAGCATGCCCTCAATATTTAAAAAGGCCCAAGAAAAGGAGATGGTACAACTCACCCAGGTAGTTATATTCTTTAAAATTAATTTAAGTGTTTTAGAAAGTTTTATTTTCTTTTGATTGAGGGACCAGAATTTAACGTTAGTATACTTGGTGCTTTGGTCTCTCCTCTATTGGAAAGCAAAGGCCTTTTCTTTCTTCTCATTGCTTAGCACATACTCATTTTGTCTGTCAGGGCCTTCTGCCTTATTTTGACCACAAAACAAACAAGCAAGCAAGCCAACAAATGAACACATAAGCTCCAACACCTGTAAATGGAGGATCATTATGATTTACAAGGAACAATCTTCTATACCCTTTACCGAAATTTTAAAATATGACTATCATGTAAATGTGCCAATATCTCATCATCAGACTACATGTTACCAGACTGAAAATCTGAACTAAAATGCAACTATAGAACAAGATCAAAATTGATATTAAGCACAAATAGTCTTTACATATTTGTCACATTTGGTCACATGTTCAAGAATATTCTTTTCTGCACAACTAAGTTTAGTAGAGTAGCCTTGATGTTTAACTGCTCTTTGTTCAAATACTGTTACTGGAAAATGATAGCAGTAATGATTTATTGAGATATCTAAAATTCTGGAATATTTTTGATCAATGAGTATTTTAATTGGTGATATATTTAGAGATCTTGCCATGTATATCCTCCTGGATGTGTTTCTACAGACTCTGAGTTAGGAAATGACTTGAGCCTGGAGGTAAGTGTTCAGGCTTAGCTCTGCCCTTAGTGGCCGTGTGATTGCAGGTCTTACTTTCCTTATCTGCATCTATGAACATCTATCTGTCAATCCATTAATTCTGTTTTTCCTAGGAATGCACATGGAAAACAGCTCCACCAGAGATGTGGCCCTCTTATATTTCTGATGTCATTCTCTCCTCCTAACTTTATCAATGAACATATCATACCTTTTACGTGCTGCTTAGAAGGGACTTTCCAGACCCCACTTAGAGGTGAAGCTCCATTTGCATGATCTTAGAAAGGCTGAGAACCATGATATTGACCTGATGATCTTTCCTGAGTATGGATTCACAGTTGGTGACAGATACCTGTCCTCAGGCACAGTTCCACTTGGACAGACTTAACAAACAGAGGTGTGAATAGACTTGGGACCAGCTCTGAGCAGTTCTACATTGCATGATTGCTAGAAGATTGGAGCAAATCAGTGACCAAACAGCCCCGCCAGCCAGAATTCAGGTATATATGTAGGTTCTAGTATAAGGCAACATTTTTCAAAGTCTGTGACATTGGAAATGTTTATGATGTGACTTTGAATTACTGTGATACATTCCCCCATACGTAATCACTTATGTGGGATTTTATTTATTTAAATTTGATTTTTACTACATTTTGGCTACCAGGCTTATAAGTGATGGGAGTTTGTATTTACCGACTACTAACCAGCTGCATAGTGTCTCCAATTAATAGAAGTGTGACTCTTGGAAAACCAGACTGGGTCTCATGCACTCTTTGCTATTTTGCTTCTTTAAAATCTCTAGACTACAAGGGAAAGTTTTAAAACTTATACAAACTGTCTCACATTTTCTTGCGACAATTCACAAATTAGCATCCTTTCCAATTTTTACATCATAAAGATATACTGATAAACAAAACAAACACTCCCGAAAACAAATTGTGCTCCCTCTGACTAGAAAACTATGATCACCTCCTTCTATAAACAGTAGTTCTTTATTTTCCATCTGACCTTCAGCTGCCTCTCAGGCCATTTTACTGTTTCCAGCCCTCTCTCTCAATTTCAGCTTATCCTTAGGTGCTAATTAAAATGGCAGGTGTTAAATTGATCATTAGCACGTTTCAGCTACTGCTCTGAGCACAGAAGTCCCTCAAGTGATTCTTTGTTTCTCCCAATATAATCCTTCTTTCTCTAGACATTTTCTCTGCTTCTTCTCCCTAGTAGTTCTAACTGCTTCTTAAAGATGAAGCAGATAACCTACCATGTCTGCCCCAGCTGTTCCTCATTTATTTCTCAGGCTCGTTCCCTCCAAGTAAATGATACAACTAGAATTTTTTTCTTTTAGCAATGGGCCAGCATCTTATTTATTTTACATATTTTGGAAAAATGAAACAAACCTTTGTTAGATTTTATACACTCCTCATTCAAACTTCATGGCATCCAAGTAGACAGCGTACACATGGAAACACTTCATTTTTAAACATTTTATTTATATATTTTTCATTGTGGTGAAAACACTTAACTTGAGATCTATCCTCTTACCAAATTTTTAAGTGCACACTACAGTACTGTTAACTTTAGGCACTATGTTGTACAGCAGATGTCTAGATTTGTCTTGCATAGCTAAAACTTTATACTCTTGAATAGCAACCCCTACTTCTCCCTCCCCCCAGGCTCTGGCAACTGCCATTCTACTCTCTGCTTCTATGAGGTTGGTTGGCTATTTTATTTTACTTTTACTTATTTATTTCTTTTGGTGAGAAAGACTGGCCCTGAGATAACATCTGTTGCCAATCTTTCTCGTTTTGCTTGAGGAAGACTGTCCCTGAGCTAACATCGGTGCCAATCTTCCTCCATTTTGTATGTGGGTCACTGCCACAGCATGGCCTGATGAGCGGTGTGCAGGTCTGCACCCTGGACCCAAACCTGCGAACCCTGGGCCGCCGAAGTGGAGTGTGGAAACCCAACCACTACACCACTGGGCCCGCCCTGAGTTTGGTTGTTTTAGATACCTCATGCAAGTGGAATCATGTAGTATTTCTCCTTCTGTGACTGGCTTATCTCACAGTATAACGCCCTCCAGGTTCTCCACATTGTTGCAAATGGCAGAATTTCCTTCTTTTTTTAAGGCTGAATAGTATTGTGTTGTGCATATACCACATTTTCTTTATCCGTTCATTTGTTGGGGACACTTAGGTTGTTTCCACATCTTGGCTATTGTGAATAATGCTGCAGCAAACATGAGGGTGCAGATATCTCTTTGAGATCCCCATCTCAAATCTTTTGGATATATACTCAGGAGTGGAATTGCTGCATCATATGGTAGTTCTACTTTTAGTTTTTTGAGGAACTCTGTACTGTTTTCTTTCTGCACCGCTCCCCCCACCCCCCCGCCCCAACACCCAATGCTGCTGCACCATTCCCCACCTGCACTGTGTTAGGAGAAGTTGGAGAGAGGACATCACTGTTTCTGGGCCAGGCAAAGCCAGTGTCATTAGGGCTTGTCTGGTCCTTGGGGGAGTCAGGTGATTGGAGAGGATGCTGAAAGTGCTCTTCTTGCATCTGAGTAAGCAGACTGCTAAAGTATTGGATGTTTAGCAATTCCTGAACTTTGAATGACAAAGTAATTTTACCACGTTTAAATGGTATTTCTGGTTTGGACTAGACCTCTTAATTTCTCTTAGGGCAGTATTTCTCAAACTTCTCTGCATATCAGAATCACTTGGGGGTTTTCCAAAAATACTGATGCCTATGTTCCATCTGTAGAGACTGTGAGTTAGACTGGGGTGTGGCCTGGGGTTTTGAATTCTTAAAGGTCCATCCCTCGGAGAATCTAATATGAAGCAAATGTTGAGAATCATTGTTTTACCTCAGTTTAACCTGCCACTTATGTAGAGCAGGAACAAAAAGCAAGAATAAAACTTTAGCCACTACTGCCCAAGAGAATTTCGCATTGCTGGAGCTAAAGGAGAGAATTCAGCCTCAGACTCTGCCTTTTAGATACAATGATTCTGATCTCTATTTAAATAGATGCAGTTGTTGGCTGGGTCTGGCCAATCAGTTTAGGGACCCCTCCTCCTGAGCGGAGGAGCTAGGAAGGGCCCCAAAGTTCTCCTGCAACAGCCCCCCTCCCCCAAGTAGGAGCAAGTGCAAGATCCCCTAGGGACCAAGGTAGAAACTTGGGAAAAAAATAGGGACAGAAATAGCACTACCACTTCATTCACTGAATTTATTCATTAATCAATCATATGTATGAAGCCCTATACATTTGAGTCCCATGGATTAAATAGTTCCATAAGCTATTTGCAGAGTGAAATCATGCTAAGTGTGTTCCTAAAAGATGGGTTCTTGGGATTTTATTTCTGGACAGACAAGGTAAATGGGATTACGTGGAAATAAGCAAGAAGTTTAGGCAATCCTTTTGCGGGGGGTGGGGGCAGGGGGAAATCCTTTCGTCTGTATCAAACCAGTTAGATTTAGATAGCAATTTCATTGTTAATTAATGTATCCACTTATTTAAAAAACACTAATTGAGCATGCCGTCATGATGAGATAGAAAAATAGGGGTCTTGTCCTTGAAGCATTTGCTGTCTTGCAAGTTGAGCAAATGATGTGGGAAGAAGCTGCAGATGCTATGAAAGAACATGTGCTGGGGACACAAAGGAGAAAGTGGTCACATTTATAATAATAACTGTCATATATTGAATGCTTGTTATTATCTCATGAAGCCAGTATTCTTTTTATTCATATTTTCCAGAAGAGGAAATTGAGGTACAGAGTGTGTGGATCTTAATGAGTGCCACACAGCTTATTAGAATTGTGAATAAACCAAGGCTAGTGGGCCCCAGGGCTGAGTTTATATTATCAGGCTCTAGTGCTCGGTGATGTGTATGTATGCAAGTCTTCATGATGAGATGGTGTTTTTTCCTAGATAACATGGTGACAAGTGCAGTTCAGGATGAGAAAGCTGTATGAGAAAGGCAAAAGAGAATTAAAGAACCTTTTTGGGTTTCGGTATGTAAGCACTTATATATGAATTAAGTGGAGAGGTCCAGGTGGGTGGGAAAGCACAGAAAGAAAACATAGTCATGATGGGAAGCAGTATATAATGGGACTGAAATAGAATTTTAATCTATAAGAAATGCAGATACCCTTAATGAATCTAAGTAGGGCAGAGTTTCATCCATTTTTTGTCTTAGAAACATACAGGGATGAACTGCAGGGAGTTAAAATGGCATCAGAGAAATCAATGAGCAGATTCATGAATTAAGGCACTTTGGAGAGAAGAGGTACTGAATTAAGGTAGGAATTAAGGAGAGAAAGAAGTGAAGATGGATAGAATAACTTAATGAATTAGAATTTGTGACTCAGACTACTTGTGACAAATCAGATATGGGGGTAGGGGAAAGATAGCAGTCTAGGATTATTGAATGAATGGTGGTGATAGGTACCTATCCATACATTCAATTATGCAACAAATATTTATCAAGTTCTCATGTGGCAAATTTGTACAAAGTGTTGGGATATGGCACTGAACAGCCCAGGCATAATCCCTGTCTTTAAGAGCTTACATCCAGGAGAAGGGAAACAGCATAAAATGAAATAAACAAATAACGGTTACAGTGGCAAGTGCAATTAAAAAAATAAACAGACTGATAAGAAAGTACAAGGAATGTTATTTTAGTTGGAAGGGCAGGGGTCTATTTAGTTGGGAGGGCAGGAAGATCTATTGGGCAGGAAACATTTGAGCTTAAAACTAACTGATGAGAAGAACTTGGCTGGGTGAAGAGCCAGAGGAAGAGGGATTGAGACAAAGAAAACAGTAAGGAGAAAAGACTTGAGGTAGGACAGATGCCTTGGTTCAGAAATAGAGTTTATTTGAGGATGTTTAAAATGTAGAAGGAAAAGAGAAGCTAGGATGTGATGAATCTAGGGATATATACAGTGTCCAGATTATATAGTCAAAAGTAAGGAGTTTGGATTTTATTCCAATGACAATGAGAAAACTTTGGAGGATTTTAAACTGGGTAGTGACATGATCCAATGTAAGGGAACAGAGAGAGAAAGCCAATCTTGAAGAGAAGATGAGATGCTAGTTCTGGTTATGTTCAGTTTGATTAGCCAGTTATGCATTCAGGAAGAGACGCTTAATAGATGGGCCTGGGATGAGGGAGAGTGGCCTGGGCCAAGGCATCAGATTTGGGAGTGATCAATATATATGCCATAAGACTGTGGGTGGAATGAGAACAGAACCAATAATGAGTCCTAGAGGATAGCTAAATGGATAAACCAATTATGGTATCTTCATATAATGAAAATTACTCAGCAATAAAAAGAATTGAGCTATTCATATACACAACAATGTTCATGAATTTCAAAATGATTATGATGAGTTTAAGGAGCCCGACAAAAAAGAGTTCATATTATGTGATTCCAATAATAGGAAATGCAAACTAATCTATCATTACAGAAAGAGATCAGTGGTTGCCTGAGCATGTAGAAGAGAGGAAAAGGGGAAGGAAGGGAAGGAGAAGGGTTACGAAGGGACATGAGAAAACTTTGGGGGGTAATGGGCATGTTCATGATTTTGATTATGGTTAAGATTTTAAGGGTGTATACATATGTCAAAGCTTATCAAATTATATACTTTACACAAGTGCAGCTTATTGTATGTCAATACAATACCTCAATAAATCCATTATTTTTAAGCATCCAGAATACAGAAGAAAAAGAACGATGGAGCCAAAAGAGATATGATATTTAGGTATATAACTAAGATTTTAATATAGAAACAGAGAACATGGAACAGAAAATATATTCAAATACATTTTACGGAAAAAATAATTTCCTGAATTACAAAACATGCAAAGCTTTTAACCAAAAAGTCTTGCTATTAACTATACAAAATTTATAAAAACCACATGATATTGAAGGAAATGTTAGTTGTAATATGCAAAAAGGGTGAATACAATATATGTTCATAATTTATTTTGTAGGATCTGGGTAACATATATGGATTTTTCTTCTACTAACTATATTTATAGTTAATACAATATAATGATTTATATAATTCTACTTTATATCTATTATTTAAATTCACATTTTTGCATTTATTTCTAATTACATAAACAGGAAAGAATAAAAAGAACTATGTGGAAGCCAAACATCTGAGACAATGCATGTGCCAAGACCTGGCAGGATTGGTCAGCACCAAAGGCTGCATATAGTACCTGAGCTAAAGAGAAGAGCTGACTGTGCAGTTCCCATCTCTCATCACTTAGCTCATAAAAGCTCATAAAAAAAATAGCTACAAAAATAAGATGGTATTTTAGAAATATATAAATCATGAAGAAAGAGAATAAACACACAATGTGGAAGTTTTAACATAAGTTCATGTTTCAGTAATATGTTTTGAAATTATTGTATTTTTGTAAGTTTGGATCCTTATTAAGACACTGAAGTGATCAAAAAGATCAGCCATAAAATCTATTGAATTTAAATGTATTAATGGAAATTAATTAATCGTATTTGTAATCAGTGTTAAATGCTCAGAAAAAGTAACTTTCAACATTTAGTGTATTAGATATATGAGTTTAATAAATTGAACATAAAAAATGTATAATAATTATGTGTTCCTCAGAATACACAAAAGACCTTCAAGAATCTATTCAGCTCCTCTCACCAAAAAAGAACCCCTAAAACAACCTCCCTCACTTAGTTATTATAAAGAAAGGCAGGAAGAAAGAGAGTCAAGATCATAAAAGCTTGAAGTGTATCCTCCTCAGTCCAGGATCAACTGTCCCCAAGTTTTCACCAGGGTGGTGGACAACAGAAAGCAACAAGGAAACTACAAAGAGGCAGACACAGGAGAGCTGGTTGCTCCATCTCTCACCAGCTGTTCTTCCAAGGAGTTAGCAAGGAGAGGAAGGTGGAGGGTGTTCCCTATATCGACAAATACATATCAGTTGTATTTAGCCAAATAACATCTAGCATATTTTGCACTCATCCTCTTGCCAACTTCAGGGAAAGCTCCTTAATTTTTCCTTTAAATAAAGTACCATCTACATAAGCTATGATCATTATCTAAAACAACTATAAATCTTTAAAAAATGGTTTTTACTAAAAAATGGGAAAAGGGAAAAGGATGCAAAGAGTTCATAGAACCATTTTGATTACAAAAGAAGAACTTGAATTTTATTACTTACATACTGCACAAGTTGGGAGGGATGAAAGGAATTATGTGGAATCATGTAATGGTAAGAGGAACCTAAAATTAGGTAGGAACCTAGAGACTAAGAGAAAAAGTTCAAGGGACCTCTACTGAGATCCATAAGAAGGTAGGATGTGAATAGAATAAGTGGGCTGAAAGAATAAAGGATTGTCTTTTGAAAATGGGATATTGGAGCTCAAGAGTTCAACAATGCAGCAAATCTGGGGATAAATTTGTCCAAAGAGTGATCATGAAAGTAGGTTGCTAAAAAAAAAGATAACGCTAATGATTGTATTAACATTGTTCAGGGCACTATTCTAAGTTATTCACATACATTTACTCATTTAATCCTTCCAACAACTCTATAAGGTAGATTTTATTTTCTCCCTATAGGTTAGAAAACAGAGTGGTTAAGAAGCTTGTTAAAGGTCATACGGCTATTAAGTAGTAGCTCTTGGATGTGAGCCCATCTAGTTTAGCTCCCAAGTTCAGCTCTTAATCACTACCCCACACAGCCTCTTTTATAATGGGTAAGTATAACATTGGAACTCAGGATAATAATATAGTTACCATTTATTGAGCACCTACCTATACCATGACAAATTTTATATATACACATATATAATCTCTAATCCTCACAATATCCTGCTGAGACTCAAAAAGGGAAAACAAAACAGCAAACAAAAACTACACATCTAGTTAAGTAGCAGAGTTGGCATTGAAAATCTGATCTGTCTGTTCTCCTATATTCCCCATAGAAATTCACCAAAGGCAGATCTTTTACAATACAAAGTCTTCTGGAAAGAATGATTGGTGCTTAATATTAGTATCCATCTCTTTAATCAGTAGAACTTTTAAAAATTGAAGTAAGGAACACCTATTGATAATTTGGAGTGGAAATGTAGGAATGGTTGAATAGGAGAATGTTTCAGAACGAGAAGAAACATGAACACACATACATCAATAGGAAGACAGAAGAAATAAAAAAAATTCAGAAAGGTTAGTGGTTGGACAACAAAGGTAGATTTTGCAAACTTGGCTGTTTGCTAGAATTTGTGAAAATCAGTTTCCGAATTGATGATATTCTTCCTGAGGGTATCAGGACAGTTTGGAAGGATGGAAACCTCAACTTTCTCCAAATCAACTTAGTCCCCTAGTCTAGGCAAATTTCTTTAGTCCAGCACAATATTGTCACCTCCAGTTCTATCCCATCTTTTGGGAAGAAGCCATGAAGAAGAAATTTTTAAAAATGAGAAGTTGGATGCATCTTTAAACTGCTTCATTCATCCTTTCTCTTTGATGTTAATGGTCGTAGAATCTTTGCCTTCTTTGAGAGTTGATGTTTTGCTCTACTAAGCAAGAACTTATTTTATGACTTGTTATAATAATATTATTATGTATTGTATATAATTATTATTATAAGCAAGCACTTATTTTATTGGGCTGGGTATCAAGGGAAATGTAAAGACTCTGCCCTTGAAGCAATTACAGACTATGTTGAGGGGAAGCAGGATGTGTGCATGAAACATCCAGGGAGAAATTCATAGACACACAAAGCAATGCATAGCCTAGAGGCTGCAAACCCCTGACCAACTTTTCCAATTATAAAATCAATTTCCTTATACTGAATAGCACTTTTTGTGAATTCTTTTTTTTTTTTTTGAGGATACAAAAAAAAATCTAATCTTTGAAAATCTCCAGCTAAGCTTACAATTTTTGCACTTAAATGGTAATCTCATATTGCAGCTATACCGACAATGATGCTTTCCAGCATTTCAAAGTAAATGATCTCTTTCTGGCTCCAATCTACCTTCCCAGGCTAGCCTTCATTCTTCTGCTACAGAAACCAAATCTGGTCTACTTTTTGCAACTGAAATTTCCAGCCTTTTGGGTGGTATCTCAAATACCCTCCAGCCTCATCTCTTATCAAATCCTACCCTTCGTTGCCCAAATGTCACACACCCCCATTAACCCTTCTCTGCTCATACCATATGAAAATGATCACTTCTCTAAACATCAGTCATTCCCTTATTCAAACAACATTTATTAAATATGTCACACACATATTTAGATAAGCACAAACTAACAAAGGGACTCTCAGAATTGTTGTTATCCTTAGGGCTTGATGTAAGATAAAGCAGAAAATGGATGAAAATAAGGGTGGAAAGGTAGAAAGAAACAATCTCCTAAAGAGTCTTGTATTCTTTGCTAAGGAATTTAGATTTTTACCCTGTATGATACAACTGTAAGATTTTATATTTTCCAAGGGACTATACTGTCTTATCCTGAAATCACTGGGGTATATACCATACTTCCCTTCTTGACTATAAAGTCCTTAAGTACAGGGACTGTGTCTCATTCATCATTAGATGCCCTACATTACTTTCAAAGCAGACGGAGGTCAGGCATTTTGTCAAATGGAGCACTGTATCATATGTTGAAATCCATACAGACAACAGAGCTCTCCCTTGAGAATCTCACTGAAGCTTAGGAGAGCTAATAGGATCAATTGGTTAAGTAAACAATTTGAACTAATATATCCAAATGTTTTCATATGATTCTATGTGAATTTTGCTTAATGTCAAACTGAGCAAGTCCGGAAAATAACGATTGTTGAAGTTCCCTTAGCAATGTGAACTCGCCCACATTGCACGTGTATAGGGTTTTCAACAGTAATTCGTGTACTAAAAAGAGCTTTTGATATGATAGAGTATATTCACCCTAATGTTGCTATGAGAACTTGCCTTTTATATTTTCATAGATGTAATTTTTTCATTGAAACATTTTAAGTATTATTACAATATCCATTGCATATGGGGAGGGTGTGTCTGAGTTGTCATATAAGACAGAACGTCACTTAGTCTCACAGTCACATTATCTGGAAGAGGAATAGAAGGATTGATATTTTCCTTGTGTTCGGAACGTAAGGAGTTAGGGAGAGATTGTTATAAGAAAGTGAAAATCCCTGTCCCCATCTGTGCCTGGGACGTGTGGTCTAAACCTGAAAGAGTGAGTTTGGGGGATCTCCAGTCCTGATGGAAGGAAGACTGGAGAAGAAAATGACTGAAGAACACTCTGTGCTCCTGTTTGCACAGCGGGAGACACTTGGGCTGGGTCAACCATTCCCCATGCACTTTGAATATCAATCTATTAAACGGGCTCATAATTATGGAGCAGTCCTTTAACTAAACACTTCCGCTTGGGAGGAGAGGAAAGGTGAATTCTGGCAGTGACCTGAGGATCCAGTCCTACAATTAAATGTTCTAGTCTGTGATTTCCTCTAGATATAAGGGTTTGGCTTCCGACTACTTCCACAGGGTATATCTGCATTTTTCAAGATGAACCATTCTTAAAAAGGGTGTAAAAATTTAAAAAGCCACCAGGATAATAATTCCACACCTTTTTTATAACTGCTTACTGTGTTCAATACAATGAAGTTCAAGTTTAAAATAAATGCTGCACCTGAAGCCAATTAGAAGAGAGACATTATTTTCTTGCTGTTTGAGTCCAATTTTTAAAAACCACAAAGGGGTTATTTAGATGGCAATAAATGCGTTGTAAAGTTTTTTTTCCCTGACTACAGAGAAATCTGTTGTGTTAGAAGTTAGACTAGCAAAACAATTGAGATGCTGACAAAGTAGCTGGGAAAATAAGGGTTGTTAGGAGCAGAATATCTAAATCAATATTATGCTTTAGTCTAATTAATATGTACTTTGCTATTGCCAGGTAGGATTTATTAGTACAAAAGCATAATAATTCTATCACTCAAGCTTGTTAATAAAGTTAAATTAAGGGCAGGTGAGCCTTGATAGTTGCATGCATGTTTCTATGTATTTGCTAAGTCCTCAAAAAGTCAACAGTATGATGACATTAAATATTTAAAAAAGTAAAGCCACTGTGATGAGATACTAAAACAATGCTGTCCTTGAAAGCTGACTGGCAAAAGTGGAGTTTATTTTCTAGTATCAGTGTGAATTACAATGAGGGCATTGCTAGCACTGAACTGGGAATAACCTGGCCAAACCTTGGAAATGGACCATCTTTGCTTGCTAGATTGTAAGAGGACCCCAGCCTGGCCAGTGAGGGTGAACAGGGCCAGGCTCAGACACTGGAGAGTCATAACAAAGAAACACATCTCCTCCCAAGCGGGAGTGTTTAATTAAAGGAGGAGAACCTGTGGAAATCCAGGAAGTGTGTATGAGATGCCAACTAGGTGAGCTTGGGCTAGTCTGATTACTGGTCTAGAGACTAGACCTTTTTGGAAGGCTGATGGGTCATGTCCAACAGAAATGGGACACATTTGTTTAAAATACAGTTGTAAATTTGGACAATTACTGCTCCCGTTAGTTTTTCTTGTTGTTATCTTTTTAATACACATCAAACAGTACTGTGTCACTTAGGTTGGAACTGTCCTAGTTTGGGTGCTATTTTTTAAAACTGTGCTTATCTGGTTAGGGCACCAAGGTAATGATTCAGTGTCCAGGTCAGGCCCAGCCAGTTAATATGAGTCTCTATAGCTGAAACTATAAGGAGTTCTTTTCACCTTAGGTTTCATAGACATATATTAAAAGAAGACAATCCATGTTATGTAATATTTATTTGTTCATATTTACATATCCTAACTTCTATGAACCTTGAGCTTTTTCCACCTAATTTAAAATAATATCCAGAGGTAACTTCAGTGTAACTAGGTGTCCCTGGTCAGGAAGCTAGGACAATAGCTAGACCCTTGGAGGTCAATGAGAGCATGGGACCTTTCATATTTCAGATTCCCTATTCACAGCTTCAGGAGCTCCATGCTGATGAAACAGAGATGAGTAACCCCATTTCCAGGACCACTGCTCTTTCTGATTCTAATGAAACTTATACAAATCATCACAATACTGAAAATGGGGTGGTACCCTGCTGCACAACTCCTGTGAGAATAGGTTTGTTTACTCATCCCATAGTAAGGCCAAAAAAGAAAAAAAACTGAAACTCCAGGCTTGTAGCAAGGAAAGAGGTTTACTACTTTCAAGAAAAGAGAGCCAGATAAGGAGATGGAAGTTAGAACTCAGATCCACCTCCTTGAAAGGAAAAAGGTAGGGGTTTTTATCTGGGGTTTTAGGTAGGGGAGGGGGAGCATGTTGCCTTGCTGGTTGGCACCTTCCCACCAGCCTTTGTTTGGCCTTGAAGACAATTTCTTTTCCCTTGACTGTCTGGACTTCTCGGGTAAGTTTTCATCTTCAGCCTGTATCTGGCCTTGTGAGGCTGAATCTTGATGTCTGGACCTTGACTTCCTGGGAAAGGCAGCTCCCTCATATTCTAAGGAGGGGCAGAAAGACCTGGTTAGTATTAACAACAGTTGATTATGCTGAATATGCACAGCTGCAGTTAGCAGAGCTTATCTCAAAGTTTTTGTTCTCTTCCTCTAGCCCAGGGAAGATTTTTTAAACTCTTCGTGCTCGGTTTCAGGTTTTCTTCTGAAGGTAGTGAGATTTATTTTTAAAGTCTGATGTTTGTGAATTTGGACTTATCAACAGGAGGGTTCATTGAAAAGAAAAAAAAAACCTACTCTGTGTTCCAATCAAGCCCAGATGTGGCTGACTCTTCCTACTACAAAAGCCCTTTCCTCTAAGGTCACAGTAGCTGTCTGATTGGAAATACTGATAATCTTTTCTATGTGGGCAAGCTTTTGATGTTTGTGGATATCAGTTTAATACCCAGTCTATGCCCTTCCCCAACTCCACTCTCTAGAAGAGTACTGGTTTGCTGCTTGGAACCATTAATGAGATATTGATCGGCATAATTAATTAGCAAGCATAGAAACTTAATTGCATTTTAACTAGTTAATCAATGGCAATGCTCACTTGATATGTGTATCTTACTCTGGATGTGAATATATATGTATATGAGCATGTATATATACGTATAACTATATGCTCATAATTGAATATTTTCTGTCCCTAAAAAATGCATCGAACTGTACTCAAGATATAAATAATGCCATTTACTTTATTCAAATTGTTATTCGATAAAAGTACCTGATGGATAATAAGATTTTATCAAGCAGTATACTCTGAAATCTTGCTAGAATCATAAGCATTGAATCACAGGTTGACATCTGCAAACATGAGATGGTTAAACTACAGGCTCTAGAAAATGGGCACAGTATTTTCATGTATATCCTTGTTCTTATATCCTTTCCTTTGTCACATTCAACTTGTCCTTTCCATTTTTTGCTTAGCTTGTCTTGTTTTTCAGTATTTTCTTTGCTCAGTGTTGGCCCTCGGTAGAAATGTGAATTGAACTCTTCAGCTCCCATTTTCCTCCATTCTTACCTTAAATGAGTGCATCTGGATGGCCCGCATTCTTAGGCTGCCTTGGCTCTGGGGATCCACTCAAGTTTTGTGTCCTCCAGCACAGGCCTATGACCGAGACACTCACTGACCTTTTAAAAGTCACCCAGTCTAATTCCCATGCTAATTCACCCATCCTCTTCCCAAAAGCATCCCAATTCTAGCAATCTGTGCTTCTATGGCCTTGAGAACCTCTTTAACAGAAGCCTATAGAGCATGCTCTCAGTAAAAGAAGTGAACCAAATGGTGAGAAGTGTAAGTGTAGGCAGAAATTTATGTGCCTTATAAATGCACATAACTGGCTATATTTTCCAAATGAGTACCTCCCAGATTCTCTTTCTTCTTATCCTTACAAAAATTGCTGTCCTTGTTTAAAGGATATTCAGAAAAAATAAATATGAGCTCTTCAAAAAAATAACAATTTTTCATTAGTGGCTATAGAGTCCATGTTGAATTCCATATTTCACAAATGTCCTGGGACATCAGAAACTTCCATGTGCTGAATGAAAAGAGGAATGAAGGAGCTAGTTACATATGCTAGCTACAGCTATTTACATTATGTGGTTGATGAGAAACAATGCCACACAACTTTGTATCTTGTGAAACTTTAGGCTGTTGTGCAGAGCATATCAGCACAATTCCTGTTGAAGTGCCATATATCCATGAGTTTTGACATGATTTTTAGCCAGGCAAAGGAAAACCAGTGATGTGGAGTGACATCATGATCTCTGTGAGCTCCAAACCAAGTAATATCGGGCTGTCCTTGGACATGCTTACCATGACATGCTTTCCTGCCAACAGTATTGCCATTTGAATATCTAATTCGTGGTTATAGTTTTTAAGAGAAAATTCCAATATCTATCAGAGGTACTTGAAATTAATAATTATGGTATATTCATATTTCATCCTAAGCACCATATTAGCTGAAATTTATACAGCAATAAAATATACAGTGGAATTTCCATGGAAATATTATTATGGTATTAAAACAATGATATTTCCTTACACTAAAAAAATTAATTGACTCTAGTGATATTTTAGAACCGTCACTGTTTGTTGGTGGCAGGGTATTTTAATCACAGTTCCAGAAATTTTATTACCTTTTGTTTAGAAACTAGTATATAGCTGTGTTTTCAGTCTGTGGACTATATCAGTTGCTTATCTTTTAAGAGCATAATTGCTGATTTAAGAAAACCAGTGAAAATATGGAAATGTTAGGAATGTTGCAGAACCAGGCAACAGATATTGGGCATGTGAAGCAATAACTTAAGAAATAAGGAGAGTCAAGCTGCTCTTTGAGTGTTAAATTGCTAAGATCCATTCTCGGGAATGTGACTAGCCATCTCTAGAATAGACCAAAGGCTCTGTATAAATACTTGACTGAAAAGATTGGGAACCTAAAATTTTGATCAAGATGATAAGGGGGAACAATCTTAGGGAAGAAAAACCAGATTGTGACTTCAATTTGTTAAGGAGAAAACTAATTATGTCACTTTAGCATTCAGAGAAAGACTATGTGACCAGAAAAGGGGTGGCCAATATAGATGATAAAAAATGGAACCTAGCTAAAGACACAAACCGTCCCAGCTCAGGGTAGTTGGAACCTTTTTATGAAGTCGATCATTCAGGCTACATTAATTTACAGATGTACAGCATTCAAATAATACAACTAAATCCTCTCCTTCTCTTTCTACTTATACTTTTATTTTCCTTGTAGCTTGGAAAGGCTCCAAACTGGCAAAACAAAAATTCTTTTGTTCATTTACTCATCTGCTTACACATTCATACAACAAATATTTATTGTTAAATCTTTCCATATCCTTTTCTGATTGCAGGGAAAGAATCCGTACCTCCACTTACCAGAATCTCTTCCCAAATTTTTGGTTTAGGTTCTGCCAGTGAGATAGACTCTCATGAGATTTAGAAAGTGGTAGAAAAGGAGAAGTCATTATTCTCCAGCAGCAGTTGCCAAGAGCCTTGAGGGTGCACAGCAGAAGTCAAGTTCACAGAAACTTCCAAGTGAGCTGGTGAAGATCATCACTTTGGTGCTGCAGACAGCTGGCATTGGTGGCAGTAGCTTTACTGAGTTTTGCTCCCTTAGCTCTTCCAATAGTGTGTAAGCTTCAAATTTTTGCATCAGCATACTTTTTCATTGGAATTATTAGAGCAGCTTCTGATTTCTTTCCCCAATCCTGATATAAGTGTGGGCTGAATATTTTTTTTGCCATGTAAATGTATTATTTGCATTATCAACAGAGAAAAATTATATTAGTCTAGGTGAAAATTGCACATGAGCAGGGTGATTTTTTTCCCCTGAAATACTCTCACTAATAATTGCCATGAAAACAAAGCTATATGTCAGATAGAAACTGCTGAAAGTCTTTTTATTTTTCTTTCTTTCTTTCTTTTCTTTCTCTCTCTCTCTTTCCTGTTTGTGACTTTTACAAACTCCAGTTGATTCAAAATTTATCCATGGTGTTAAAGGCTAGGATAAATAAGGATATAATGAATTTAAAATAGCGTTTATTTTACCTTGACCTGTGCACTTTCTGTTCCAAAAGAAGCAAGGAGATTCCCTTGTGCATGTTGTTTATGTAATTCTCTGCCACAAGTTGCAGAGAGGTTCCTAGTATTCCAGAAAGTAGTTTAATGTCCTCTCATAAGAGTCTAGAATTCCCTATCTAGTATATACTTATCTTTCAATTTTAAGCTGCCAGTAAATGTTTTTTCACCAGGTTCCAGGGTTTGCCCACCTAGTTTGGAGGTTTTATTGTTGTTTGTTCATTTGGGGGACAAGTTTGAAACTCCAATCATTTTTTTTTTTCCCCATGGGAGGAAGGCAACACAATCAGGCATCATTATTACTCCAGATTCATTTCCCACATTTAGAGAAACCATGGTTAGGATTAATGATGATCACTTAGGAAAAGAGGTTGAAATAGACAAGATCTGAAGAGGATGTGATAATCAGAGTGTGCAGATGGGTGGAAATTCTATGGGAGAAAACGCCCCATTAGCAGCTCAGCAATTAAAGTCATTTCTTTTAAAAGCAGATGTGCTGTATTCTTTATGGAATATGGCGTATGTTTGAAAGGACATGTAGCGAAAAGCAATTGGGGATAGCTATCATTTTATACGTTTATAGGGCAATGAAATGATTAACTGGAAAATAGATTTTGGATTTTTCTTTTTGTTGAGAGAAGGCCTTAACCTCCATTCTCTTTTTGCAGTGCTCTTATATTTCTTGGCTCTCTCACTAAGATTAAAATAAACTCTGCCATGAAAGCCCTTTTCTCACCTGAGCATAGAAAGAATGTTAAGAGCATGACCTTGCTGAAGTGGTTGACCACATTATAATGAAGGGGATCACAGGTCAGGAAAAGTCTTGCTCATAATCGAAAACTCTCTTCAACTTTTTAGTTCCAAACTCTTTGAAAATGCTAACTCAAATGTGAGACTCACAGCACCTCCAAAATGTGTTGTCCTGGGGTGAATCAAGAAATTTCCCTGCTGTCTGTCATGACATCTTCCAAACCAACCACTTGTCATGTATGTTGCCATCATTCATTATGGATCGTCATTATTGTTTCTCTTCGGATGACTAAACACGGCGCCATTACTCATGGGCTCCACATCCAGGTGACTTCTATTCCAATTTAATGATACTGTTGGTCTGGATTTTAAACAGCCTTGTTTGTAATTTTCAAAGTTGATCAGTCTGAGGAAGAAAACCATTACTGATGTGCAGATTTTGTACTGCATTTTGCTTTGCATTATTCATTTTCATTATTCACATCATGATGCATTCCTTGGCAGGGAGCAGAGAATTTTGGAAAAGTACATTCCCAGTGCCTTGGGTGTCATTTAAAACAAAGTGACTTTCCTATAGTTTGATTTCATTAGGGCTCATCTAATTTCTGTCAGGTTTGGAGCCTGTTGACTTACGTGGATTTGCATACCTAATAGTAAATCTAAAATAAAGAAACTTTCCAAGCAAATCTCAAAAGATAAGAAACTAATCTAGAGGCCATAGTGTGTTGAGGGCAAACTCTCAACTGTGATATCAGTTCCTTTCACTGATGAGAAATGAGTGATACCTGGAGCCCTCGATTGCTTTATCTCAGATTTAGAATGGCCAAGTGAAGGTCCTATGTGGAAGATTGTTCCATTGCGAGTAGCTTTGCCTTCCTTGTGGGTATGGGGTAATTCTTAGTCAACCAATTTCCGAGGCACAAATGGTCAAGCTTTTTGTTTTGCATTTCTTAAGACTAATCCCCAACTTTTCATTTTTGTTAAAATATCTTAGTTGCTGATACATTTGTATGATAGAAATGCTACAGGTACCTTTTCTGAATCAGTCTAATTAAGGTTCAGAAGAATCAATGCTGCACCTTTTTTCTACAGCCGACTTTCTATCTTGATGATTATTTCAAGATTGCTGTGGCTTTGAATCATCCAACTTTCTGTAGCTCCCTTTGATTTTTCAGCTTCAGTGCAGAAAAGATCAATTTCCCCTCTGTAAGGGCTCATGTTTCCCTCGAGGTTACCTTAAAACACCTTTGGCTTTCACTTTAATCATGGCATATTTGCCTCTGTTACAGAATTACTTTTTCTCTCTTTCTGTGAATGTTTATCATCTCTCAAATTATCGCAGAAATTCTGCCTAGCTTGTCATTTCACCTGTTTGCCAAAAGGAATATATCTATATTCTCAATGGAAGGTGCTACATGGTAGCATGTTTTGCACAGAAATTCAGATTTAAGATGAGAGAATATAAGCATTTCATTGAAAATAATCATCCTTCCACATGAAGTGTATACACCTATGGGAGGTGATTTCATCCACTTAACAAAATCATTTCCGGCGTGTATTATGAACTTGGCATTGTGTTAGGTGCTGAGAAGCAAAGACGATGAAGACACTAGTTCTGCCATCAAGAGCTGTGGTGAAGGGAGAAAGGTACCTGAATGGAACCAGAATGCAGTGTAATATTTCTGTAGTAACAGTGTGTGTACCAAGTATCTTAAGGATAGAAAAAAGGCTGCTCTTTCCTGACATTCCTTTAATGGGGTGGGCAGTGGTGGTTGGAGACTTTAACATTTCCATTAAATAAGGCTGAAAAAGTGAACGTCCAAGATCACACAGATACAATGACTTTATTCAAACCAAGGGATAGATGACTTATATACAGTCTATTTGCTTTTAATGACTGTGAGGCATGTGGACACCTCATTTTTAAAATGACATTCCGCTTATAAAGTTCATCTGCTTAAACAAATTGATATTCTCATCTCTAAAGACTAATTGGGAAGGAACATTAATTGCATGTAACTTTGAAGACAAAAAAAGGTGGGCTATGAAAAGTGTGGAAGATCCAAGAAAATGAGAGTCAAAGAGGCATTTTATTGTTTGTCGTGTAAAGAGTATTGACATCACTTCTTTTTTCTAAACAACAGCAATAAAGGAACAGTGTCTACATTAGAGCCTTTTCTGACAGTAGGTTTACATGGGGCAGTTGAGAAAGAAGGAAAAGAGAGAAGCTGAAAAATCTAAATAGAACGTTATCTACTTTACAATTTGCCTAAGTCCAATCTTGTTTTATAAATATAAATGACTTTGACTTCGTCCATTGTTGGTTGAGTGAAAAATGGCTTGTGTAATGTGATCCCATTTAAATGAAACTGTGGGAATAGTATAAATGTGTATACAGTTCATAATATTTTATTCATACATGTGATATAAAATATACATATCATATAAATACATGAAGAGATGCCTAGAGGGTAATTCTCCAAAACATAACAGTGATTATTTTGTGTGTTGGGATTTGAGAGGTTTTACTTTCTTTATCACACTGTTTTGTTTTTCTTTAGTTTTTAAAAATTCATTCAACAAATGCAACACTATACACCAGGCATTGTGCTATGCTCTTAATATATGAAATAAAATGAGTGAATTTAATTTTTCCCTCATGAGCATATATCATTTTTAATAAATGAGAATAAAAATAGTTATAAATAGCTGGAAAGACTGAGCAATAATAGTTTTTAAACTCAGAGTGATTCAATATAATCTAGGAATATTTTACAAAGAAATATTTGAGAGGTGTAAATCTATCAGATGTATGAGTACCTTCCCATATTGCCCAGAGCTGGAACCCCTAAGAAACTAGGGTGAGTCTTTTAGCATCATGATAAGCTCCTTCTCAAAGAATATTTAACCAATTTGTTTAGGTTACGTATTTTTTCTGTGACTAAACTATATTTCTATCTGCTTAGAGGTGAATTTTTGTTTCTTTTTTCATTTTGCACTTTAGTTGGAAATGGGAGGTAGACGGCCTTGATAAAGACATGGGCTGGAGAAAGTTTGTAGAGATGACAAATTTTACAAAGCAATTTGTAAGATTAATTTAAGTGATATAAAACACCAGGAGAAGTCTGATTTACATTGTTACAAGAGGGCAGATAAGGAAAGATTAAATTAAAAGACAGACCACGAGAAATGAGTCTGAAAGTGAATTATATATTAGAATTATTTCCCCAGGGAAGACATGTAAACCTCAGTGCTAAGACATATACAAAGTAGATGCTTTCTTTATGAGGCAAATTCTTTGAGAAATACTTTAAAACAAAATGCTTGTAGTTACATTCTCTGGCAAAGTATGAGTGTGTGTGTGTGTGTGTGTGTGTGTGTGTGTATACATTTTAAAGGAATCAAAATTTATATCCTAAAATCACATGTTAAAATTCAAAGAGTTTTTTTTTAAGTTCTGGAATTACCAACTTTGTTTAACTCAAATGTTTTGGAGTTCATCTTTGTTTCATTAAATGATAACAATGTGTGAATAAAGGGGAAAAAAAGCACAGGATGATAAGCAGTGATAAGGACATTTGAGCTCAGAATCTAGGAAAGCAGTTATTTAGCAAATGCTTCAGACTGAATAATTTTTCTGCAAAGTGTTTCCTATAGTGAGCACCCTGTAATCATCTAAAGCCATCACTTATTGGGGATCAAGAGGACCAAGGTTTTGGTTAGAAAATGTCCTGGTCCTCTAATGAACTCAATATTTAATTAAATTTTTATTTAAAAATAAATTATATTGTTCGATTTATGAATAAAATAAACACACATGTAGATTCTATGGATGAGAATAATGCTCCAGAAGCTTATAAACATGCATATACAAACACAAGAGTAGTTTGGATGTAGAGGGCTAGCATATAGGTTAAAGTTAGTTATGAATAGCTTCTTGGAAGAGACATAATTTAAGCAAATTTCCAAAGTTCTGGCACTACAGGAATGTACTTTCCCCCTTATATTGAATGGGAAGCATAAGTGTAAAATTTACACTGAACAATCAGGACTCATAGGATACAATCAGAATACAAATGTATTTTTCCCCTATTGACTTTTAAAACTCACCCTGGGGGACTGTTTCATTTCCTCCTTACATAAAAATTTGGAGTAGTTCCATGACTTTTGGGGCCTCTTAGAAAACCAGAGTCCTCTGGTCATGTCGGTTGCCAAAAACAAACACCCCCCCCCCAGTCTCAATTTAGTAATTAAAATATGCAGTCCAGAGTGATAATTGAAACTCGGAACTTTTGCAAGTTCAAGTTTCTCCCTGCCCTGAGCTAGGGCTTCCTTCGGGTTGAACTCCTGCAAGTGAGAAAGAGGGGCTGGTAAGCTTCGTCTCTAAGTCCTTGCATTCCTGCCTACTGCTTCTGACTCTGGTTGCCCAGCCTTTGGCTGCCTTTGGCTCCTTCTTGGTTGCAGCCTGGCAAGGACAGAGTTTACTTGACTGAAACCCCTGAATCTGGCATTGAATGTCTTTGGCTATGGCTGATATTTAAACTGAACCTTGTCTTTGTTGGTGGGCTCCTTCAGACTTCTCTCTTGGTGTCTCTGACTTCACTAGTTTGATATGGGAGAGCTGTGCCTTTGGCTGGCGTCAGAAGACCTTCACTCTTAATATTATGACTCTTTTTGCTGAGGTCTCTTTGCCCTGAAGAAAGCACTCCTGGAGAATATTATGTAAAACGACCCTGAGCTGACATCCCTCCTGCAGATTACACATCTGATCAACACACACCTGCCACCCTAGAGACACAGTTATTTCCCAGAGTCCTCCGCTCAGGTACCACATAGCTCTTCAGCCAGCATCTCACCCATAAGGCGGACATCCCTCCACTGCACCCTCAAAAGCCAGGCACCACATATCCCCTTCTCCACTGATTTCCTTGAAGGTTCCCTCACAATGTATGAGGTGAGAGAATAGTCCCCCTAGGGTGTGAATGTAAAACCTTTACAACTCTCCCACAGCATACCTCTCCTTAATTTCCACCTTCCCATACTCTTCTGCTTTAGTTCTTAAGTAGCCTTAAGGAGGCTGTAAGGGTCCATGATCAGAAAATTATAATTTTTGATTAGTGCTTTTGAATGTCCTGTTAAAGTGGTGTAGTGTAAAACATTATCACCAGCTATTGTCTTAAATTCTTCAGCTAAAACTGTCAGAAAGTTCTGTACTTTAATATCCTGTTATGAATATATTTGTATATATTGTGTTATGGGTGCATATGTGTAGGCATAAATGTATGCATGTACATGTGTGTATATGCCTCCTCTTTCTCATGCATACACAGATACAGCACAATTTGTGTTTGTATCCATGTGTTCTCTTATCATACAGCCATTTATGGAGGTTTTCTCCATGTAAACCCTGTTAGTCACTGGGGATAGAAAATGAGTAAGACCATCTTTTCTGTACAGGGGATCTCAGTCTGGTCAGGGTGATAAACATAAAAGCAGATAAATACACTGTAAAGTGAGAAATGCTACTCTCAAGCTCTGCCAGGTACTTGAAGGACAAAGAGGATTAGCTATGATGGATGGAAGATATGTCCAAATAAGCACCATTGAACCAGGGATGAGTCAGGGTAAGGATCTTCAAGTTAATGGACAGTAATTAGAAATCAATCCTATAAATAGCAGAGCATTCCTGGAGTTTCTAAAGAAAACGTGGTGTCAAGTCACTTTTGCGTCATTATATTGATCCAACATTTGGTTTTCCTGCTTCTTGTCTATCCTTCTTCTACCCACTTTAAGTGTGCAATACACTCTGAAAATGTGTCGCTTGCCAAATCTTACCACAGAGGAGCTTGACTTTAAGAAACCAGCTTAATGAGACAGCTGTATATGTTAATCAAGAATAATATTGTTCTCGAGAATACAGACTTTTTAGTAAAATTGTATTGTAGAGACAGCTTATTTCAAGTCTTCACATAAAAACGTTTTGTTTTTCATCAAAATTCAGTAAAAAGGGACTCTGAATTGTGTGTCTTATGGCTGTGCAGACGAAAATTTGCAGACTCCAAGAAATTTAGTCTTGAAAAATCAGTGTAATTGTAAGGAAAATGCTTATATGTTGAGAATCCACTCAGAAACTGAGCAAAATTCAGGGTCAAATAATTCTCTTGAGTAAATAAAACAGCGAATTTTTTTTTAAAAAAGGAAAGATTGTTGTTCAGTTTCAATATGTCAAAGAAAGTGAGTCAAATTGTTTTCTCTGATACTTAGAAACACCGTTTTCCATGAGTTTAAAATAGAAATATTTTCCATGGGCTGTACTACTTTAAAACATATTATATTTATTTATTATAAATGCCACTAACTCCTTAAATAGTTTTTATGTGTGTATCTGTTAAATAATATTACCACTTTAATATTTGGTATTTTTTTCATTAAGGATATTATCCTATGGTGTACTTTTTATCTGGAAGGCAATTATCAATGGTTCATATGGAAATGACATAAATTTGCAGGCTATGTTTTCTTATTTACTTTAGGTTTAAGAGTAAATTTAATATGATTATTGTCCTAACTTGAACTAGTCTGGTTGTCTGGGGACTTGCTGGATAACTCACAGGATTTTTCCAGATATTTTAAGGTTGACTGCAAATTAAAAACATATTTGTTTATATATCCTAAAAGTTCCTTTTAACAGGAGTTCCAAGAGAACAGTTTTAGTAAACTTGAAATATGTGAAAGTTAAAGACAAAATATGAAACCTGAGAAAGATGGTGCTTACAGACCCCAAACAAGCTGGCTCTGCCTATTAACTTCTAGCAGTATCCTTATAGCTTCTTTAGAATGTTATACATCCATGGTTAAACATTAATATACACAGCAACCTGAAACTGAAGTTTATCAGGTTTTAACCCATAACTCAAAAAATGTTACAGCATATGAAATTTCTTTTCTTGGCAAAATAACAAATATAGCAGGAAACAGATTCCTACGACACTCTATTGTCTGCTCATGCTGACATTTCAGAGTTCTCTAGCAAGATTCTTAAGGTAACACACACTGAAGTGCAATCCTCTGGTAAGATGACAGCATCGGTGTTCGCTAAAGTGACATAGTCTGATGACATTCAGCACATTTCTAGATGGCAGTACAGAAATCCACCTGGTCCCTACATGGAACAAGCCATGGCTAAAACAATGGGACAAAGCGAGCCTCATCACATGTCTAGTAGAGGCTTATAATTTAGCTTTTGCAAAGGAAAGGTCAGGAAAAAAATGAAGATGGTGAGACTCTCAAATTATCCATCTACCTATTATTCAGTCACTGCTAAGTACCTAGAAGTTTCTTTTCAATTACTTTTTTTTCAGGCTTCCTTTTTATCCTCTCAAACTCACCTTTGCCTTTCAGTTTTGAATCATCTACTAAAGAACTAAATGTGAGTTTTTATGAAACTACTCTCTTCTGATACTTCTCCTACCTCTGATCATTTTTCCTAGTTTTTTTCTCTTCCTTTGCATATCATTTAAATGTTCTTGTCTTTCAACATTCTTTCCTTGGTTCTTTTCTCTCCCAAGTCTGTATATTTTCCCATGTTGACCTTGTTTATCCTCACAACTGCAACTGCTGTCTCTATGCTGTGGATATTCAAATATATGACTCCATCGTGACTATCTCTTCTGAACACCAGTCCTGTTTATCCAACTGCCTACTAGACATCTCCATTTGGATGGCTCACAGGTGCTTCATGTGAACAAGTGTTAACATGAACACTATACTTGCTCCCACTGTGTATTATCATTCTCCTTTAAAAGAGAACAAACCCTCCATTGGTCTAGATACCACCAGTTGTGTGAATAAAGAGGAGACCCACTGAATTTTAGGTACTTTTGTCAATATTCCCCTCTCTCTCACCATTGACATCCTCACAAGCAAAGTTTGATTTTAGGATTTCAGACATCTATACTAATGATTCCTTGAATACACTGGCTTCCAGATGCTTGACATTTTCCTCCAAAGATCTTGTCCTCTGTTCTGAGACTCTACTCCATTCTCCACTCCCATGATCAGCCTACACCTTACCCATCTTTAATGAGTACCTCTTATACTTTTAACTTTCTTTCTTAACTCCCCCAACTCCAATGATTTCTCAAAGCCCTTAGGACCTTTCCACAAACATTGATCCTACCCGACTTTATACTGTTCCTCATCCCTCTCATATTTTCAGTTCCCTGCTTATCCAATTTATGTCATATGGTTAGTCATTACAATCACATCTCATTTATACCTCCAACTTCTCCTTACTGCCCTCTCACTGTGGGCTGACAAACACAACCCAATTAAATATGGCCTCTCATCTACTCTGCACCTGAACTTGAGCAGGTGGCCATGGTGAGAGAAAAATCACACAACTGTAGTGACAAATCTTTAAATCCATGACGATTAACTTCAAGTAGGCCCCTGGCATTACTTAAATATTCTCCTCCATTTCTCCATGATATCTACTCTCCCAGTCTTATAGATCAATAGTATGCTCCTTTTCTCCTCTTTCTAATGTCTACCACATCTTCCTCATTCTAATCCTTAGCTGATAACTTAGCTTCATATTTCATAGAGAAAATAGACGTTACCAGACAAAAATTTCTACCTCTCTTTCAAACAAGTCTGGAAAGTTACCTGCATTTATAACAGAGTACTCAATCTTTCTTGGTTCTCTTCTCACCTCACTCCTCAACCAACTGCCTCCTCCTACTTCTAGACGTTGATGTGTCTCAATCCTAGTATCTCACTACTTTGGTGATGTCACCTAGTCTCATATGTTTAAATACCATCTACATGCTGACCAATCACAAATATTGATTTCCAGCCCAACCTCTCTCCTTGATTCCAGACTCAAGTATCCATCAGCCTACTCAGCATTTCCACTTAGATGTTGTGGAGGTTGTTAGGGTTGTTCATAAATACTCTCTAATTTTTGCTACCTAGTAAAATTGCATTTCTCTGAACCCTCCTCCCCTATGTAGTTAGCCATATGCATATTTTTCCCTAATGAAATGTGAGCAGGAAGTGTTTTAGGTCATTTACATGAGAAGCCTTAAGAGCCAGAGCATAGTAGCCATCTTCCCTTTTCTGTCTCACTAGCTATCAGGGCAAATACATGTCTACATACTGCCTGCATTAGATTGGCTCTCTGAGTGACTCAAATGGGCAGAGTCTGCTGTTGACCCTTGTTGGACTTGAAGCAAGAGGAAGAAATAAATCCATTTTACTAAGCCAATGATATTTTGGGATTGTTTGTTCTTCAACTTAACCTAACCTATCCTGACTGATAATATTTCTGCTATACACCTCAAAGTTAACATATTCTAAACAAACTCTTGCCTTTTCTCTCTAAACCTGACCTGCCTATAGTTTTCCCCATATCAGGAAATGGTATCACCAATCCTCCATTCTCTACGTCAAAAACATCCTCTTTTTCTCTCATAACTTGCATTCAATCCATCAGAACATCCTGTTAGCTCTACCTTCAAAGTGTTGCCAGATTTAAACTACCTCCACCAGCACCTCCACCACAACTACTCTGGTCTAAGCCTGATTTTTGCAATAGGCCATTTCTCCATTCATACCATTACAGTCAATTTTCCATATGGCATCAAGAGTGACCTTTTAAAAAATACATCACATTAGGTTATTCCTCTGCCCCAAACTTATAGATGGCTCTTTAATGCACGCAAAGTAAAATTTAAAGTCCTTATTCAGCTGACAAGATGCATATAATCTGACTCACTTATTCTCTGATCTCATTTCTACTTACCACTCACTGCTTCAGCCCCTCTTCTCTTTCTATCACTTAAACACACCAAGTCAGCTACTCATCAACTTTTTGCTTGCTTTTTCACTTGTTTACATACCAATTACCATAAACTTAAGTTAAATTAATACTATTCTGAATCTTGTCATAATAAGTTGTTTCTGGCTAAGACTGATTACTAAGAAAAACAAGGAGCATTCTATATTATTCAGAGATGTGTGGTTTACTCCTTCTGCCATCTGTTGACTTGTGACCTTGATACTGCAAATAATTATTATGGGAAACTACATTAGTTAAAATGTTTCTTTTAGAACACGAGTTTGTTTAGTTAAAGTTATAAATCAATTGTAGGATTTAAAATATGTCCACAAATTCTTAGGTACTCCTCCTTTCAATAGGTGGAACCTAATTATCCTCCCTTGAGTGTGGGCTGTACTTAGTGACCTACATCTAGTGAATAAGCTGTGGCAGAAATGGCAGTGTGGTTTTCAAGACCAGATCATGAAAGCTATTGTAACCTTTCCATTGTGCTGTGTCTCTCTCTTGAGTCATTTACTTTGGGGGAAGTCAATTGCTATGTCATGAGAACAATTAAGCAGCCCTATGGAGAGGTCTACCTGGTAGGGAACTGAGGCCTTCTGTCAATAGCCAGCAAAGAAATGAGGCCTCCAACCACAGTGAGGGAGCATTCTGGGGAAGCAGATCCTCCAGCCCCAGTCAAGCCTTCAGATGACTGCAGTCTTGGCTACCATCTTGACTGCAACTTCACATGAGACCCTGAGCCAGAAACACTGACTCCCAGATTCCTTACTTTCAGAAATTGTGTGACATAACAAATGGTTATTGTTTTAATCTGCTAAGTTTTGAGGTAATTCATAATGCAAAAAATAGGTAAATAATATACCATATTATTTTTTCCATAGGGATTTAATTTTAACAAAATATAACCAATGTGAAAACTTACCTCCTTACTATGATCTTACTGATTTTGTTGTAATAAATTCAAATGGTAAAAGCAATTGTATAAATTAACTTAAATTTAAGTACATATATAAAGTCATTCTTTGCAAAATTACTTTATAAGTAAAACAGCTGACTAGAAAATTAATTATAAAATGACTTGCACAATCCTTTTCTTAGAGGTGAAAATAAGAGGGAAGGTCAGGAAGTGAAAATGAGCATCATGTTTGTTGAATAGGGTGGATGTCAACCTCTTTAAGGTAGAAGTTAGAAAATGGTGACAAAGTCAAATAGTCTGCCTCCACACAATCAACCACTTTTGGAATTTATAAAAAACTACCTCTAAGTTTAATTAAGTTTGAATATTTGTTGACCAATTACTATTTGCCAGGACCTGGGCTAAAGATTCAAAGGTAAGCAAGACTCGGCCCACTTCCCAGAAGATTCTAGTGGGGGAGTGAGAGAATCAGGGGATAACCACATCATATGGGGTCAAATTGGAGGCACCTTTAGAGCACCTGCAGGCTTCTTCTGGACCATTGCAATTGACCATGCAATTAAGTGTTAGGATAGAAGCTATATTGAAAAAGCAACTTGAAATATTCTTACCATAGTGAAAAAAAAAGGAATGTAGATTAAACATCCTACCATTAAACCTAGAGGAAATGATTCTTGTGGTTTCAGGATTATCAAGAGGTTCCCCCATCCTTTAAATGTCAAGAATAACTTTCCCTTTCAACTCTTGGTGTTTCCTTCTCCCATTCATGAAACAGCTGAGGATGTGGTAGAAGAGAAACCTTCAGTAAGTTGTTTTATTGGCCTGGAGGAAAGATCTCACCTTGGTAACATATCAGATTTATAAGCAGAGCTGTCAGATCAGGTTTATAAGCATACCTGCTGGTCATGCTGTTGTAAGACCACCTGAGACCCTTCAAGAAAAGGAAGTTTGGGACCATCTCCTAACAACACCAGGCAGAATCATTTAATACCAAATATTTATTTTCTTTGCCTAACATTCAACTTTATAATGTCAGGAGAGAAGGAAAAGAGCAGTGAAACAAAGAGGATGGAGAGGAAAGAGAGACAGTAAAGGGAGAATGGGAAGAAGGTTGCAGATGCTTGAGCTAGAGTATATAGAGGCACTTGGGAAACATTTGAAAGCTAGTTCCTTAGGTAAATAACTTTTGCTCTTTCAGCCTCAACCAGAGTAATTGGTGAGACTCTTGCCTTGCCCAAGACAATTTTGTCTCCAGAGCACTTCTTGCGGGGCTCAGGAATTGTTTTCTTCATAGCTATGAGCTGATAATTTCACATCATTCCTGTTTCCACCACATGACTCTCCCAACCTGCCAGTTTGCCTTCCCCTTTGGGACTGCTAATGCTGCAGACAGTGAGAAGCTGATGCTCACTGTGTCCCCAGTGCAGAGCACTGCCCCTTTTTGTGGCCACTGTCCCTGTGGCCTGGGCACTAGATCTGAGGCTGTACCACATAGGACATAGGACTCGGTGGGCGCTCTGTGGCAGGTCCTTCATTACACTGCGCGCAGTCCGCTGCATGGAGGCCGACATGGGCTCTGGGTGCTCACCTCCTCTTGGCATTGTTCTGGTATGGTAGCGGGACCTGTCTACTGCAGCCTAAGCTGGCTGTTCTCAAACTGGAGCACGCATCAGAATTTCCCGCAAGGTTTGTTAAAGCTCAGACTCCTGGTCCGCACCTTCAGAGTTTCTCATTTGGTAGGTCTGTGGTAGGCTCCGGAATTTGCATTTCTAATCAGTGCCCAGGAGATGATGATACTGTCAGCCCAAATCTTTAAATATAGCATTTCTCACTTTGAGAATCACTGACCTAATCCAGAGTGATGAGCTTGTCATTCTCTTTGCTTCAGCTTAAAGACATTGTGGCTTTCTTCTGTTTCCTTCTATGGGGGAGTGGGGAGAATTGTTATGTGGCAGTTGCAGCTCTCCAAGGCAACCAAGGTTGGCAACAGAAAAAATGGTAAGTGGCCAGGATTAGGGATATATTGGAGGTAGTGTCCATAGAGTTTACTGGGGAATTGAATGAGGGGTAGAAGGAAAAAGAGAAATTGTTAATAATTCCTAGAGGTTGGGCCTGAGCAATGGTGAATGATTAAACGAGGAGGTAAGTTAGAGAGCAGATTGGGGGGAAGGGGATTCACAGTGGGGAGTAGAGGTTGGAAATTAGTTCTGTTTTGATACTTAATTTGAGATGTCCCTGCAACACCAGAGTGTCCAGCAGGTGGTGAATATGTGAACCTTCAACTCAGGCAAGAGATACAAATTCTAAGGCCAAAAGAAGTCAAATGATATTAATGCCATGGGTCCGAGAGAGATGTACAGACAAGGAAAAATGAAGGATGAAGAAACAGTCCTGAAGCACTCCAAGCACTGGGTCTTTTGGCTTCATTGTCTCATGCAAACCCTGAAAGTGCTATTTTGGATGAAAATAGAGAATATTGTAATTGAGCAGGGTAAGGATCTAATCTATATTCAGAAGTACAAAAGGCTATAGTCTTAGCCAGTGTACTGCACTGGGGAGTGTCATTAACATGATGGCCAAGTACTAAATTTAAAGTCTTTTTTAGATCATCAAATAGAAAATACATTTTAAAAGGGTAATTGGAAACATGGACTAATGATCTAAGCAGTGAATACAACATATTGTAATGTATTTTTACTTGATCTTTGATAAGTCTAAGCAGTAATAAGGATTATGTCAGTTATATCTTAAAAGATTTATCTTAAGACTTTGATAAACACCAAGTCCATGATTGCAGTTATCTTAAAATAACTCACTCAATTAATTTTAAGTGTGTGTACAAGGGGCACAGTATAGAAATGGGATCAGTCTGTATGAATGATGGATAGCTTTTGGCATGCTAATAAGAGCTATAAAGTAGGAATGGAGGATGTCAGCATGCACACTCACCATCACACAGCTGCCACTTGCAAAGTGGAAAGAAAAATAATACCAGGCCAGCATGAGCAAAGCCAAGCCAGAATTTCAGAATTGCCAAAAGCCTAGAAAATCCTCAGAGAAGAAAGGAAGAAAGAAATGAACCAAGAACTATATATTTGAGGGCAGCATTCTGTGAAAAAGGCTGAATGCCTTAAAAGATTTATTTAAAATACCTAAAAATTAGAAATAAAATATTGTTATAAAATACATAGCTTAACTATTGAAGGTGTCTGTTTGTCTCAGACAAAATTCAGACTCTGGACATGTTCCATTATCATATAGCTCGTTCTAGCCAAAATTGTTCACAAAAAGCAGGGAAAGGTAGATTTCTACAGCAATCACATTTTATTACCGAATATATTCACCGTCTCTCCCTTAGGCAAGATTGGGAGAGAGGGAAATTTTCTGTCACTTGTGCATTTATTGCAGACAGAAGTCCTGGTTCCAACCCCTGCTCCTCCTGACCATCTGTGTAAACTTGGACAAGATAGTTAACCAAGTGTCAGTTTCCACATATGAAAAGGGTTAATAGTAATACCATCTTATCAGCTTGTTAAGAGGATGAAAGGAGCTAGTTCATGTGACCTGCTCTGCACCATGACTAGCACATAGTAACCACTCAACAAATGATGGCTATTGTTATTAGTCATAGATCTCGCTTTCTAGCATGTATGATCAAGTGGAAAGAAAATTAAAATCCACCTCTAATGCAAAGCAGAATAATGTAAAAGTCAGATGAGTGTAAACAATGATGTAGGAATTCAGAAAAGAATTCAGAAAAGGAAGCAATCCCATTCATAGTGGCACATGGGACAGGATCTTATGGAGAATGGTGTAAAGAGAATGGAGAAGTGAGCAGAAGGGGACAGAAGGGGAAAGAATGAATTCGTCTCTGTCTGCCATTGTAGTCAGCCAAGAGTAGTGATTTGACTCAGCCACTGAGCCCAATCACTGCTAGAAGTTGGGAGTCTACCGTTTCCAGCATTCAAAATCCTGCCACAGGACTAGAGAGAGAAAGTAATTCACCTGTGGTTTGATCTGAGAAAGCTTTTGGAAGGTTTGCTAGTTGGCATCATAACCGTGTTCTATAAAATCTGTTTCTTAAGATAGGAAGCAGAGCTCTGTAAAAGTGTTCTTGGGAGCACCAATTCTAACGATCATTGTGGAGATTCCTCTTTTGCAAATGCCTTCACACATTTTTGGACTATCCTAATTGATAACATATCTTTAATCACTGAGAGAAGATTGATTTTTTTTCTTAACTGACATCCACATGAACCAAATATTGATTATATCAGCCATTATAATATTTTTGGTTAAAAACTAAGTAGTTCTCTAATGAAATGTAACATTAAAAAAAACTTGTACATTATCTATCAAGCCATTATGTTCATTTGGACTGTGCATATTTTGGCATGTTAATTAACCCACCTATTAACATTACTTTATAGTCTTATTTTTATATATGTCTATGTTGAGAAATTGACAGACATGACATAATAATTGGAGAACAAATATATCTAGAGGATGCATCCTATGATTATTACTACAGGGAACAGCTTTGGATTCAGAAACATTTTTGCCAAAAGATTCCCTACTTGCTTCAAAGAGATCATGAACAAATTTATCACCACCAATTTGATCTAGCATCCACGTTTTTCAGGTACCTTCTCGTTTTCCCTATTTTAGCCATTTTCAGCTAGCTCTTTGATGACTATACACTTGACAGCTCCCACAACTCACCAACATATCTGTCTCTGAGCCAGCCTTGACATATTGACACAATACCACAAGTAACATATTTGATTTAAAATTTAAGTCTTCAATACAAGGAAAGATGTAACACTACAGTCACATTTAATTCCTTCAACAACCAACAAATCTATTAGGGTATATTAAAATCACTGGAGGTTAAAATGAAAACAAATGGAATCAATTGTAAAGACAAACAAGGATACCTTTGTCTAGTTCCAATTACTGAATGTTTCTTTCACTTCTTCTAATCTAGATCAGTGAGTCTAAGACTTATAGCGTGTAAGTATCACTATATATTATAGGTGATTTAAAGGATTTCCTAGGAGTAAATTTGGAATAGATTTTAGTTTGGCCTTAGCTCTGATTTCAGAGCCAGTGCCTCCCTCCTTAACCTCCATCCCCCTCCAAATACACACACACAAAGATTTACCTCCATCTTGACTTCAGATTTTCATATTGATGTGCCTTAGAAGTGGGTCACATTCCTGGATCATTCCCCAAAAGCTCACATCCCGTTGCACCTTGGTGTGTCATTACAAAACTGATACCTTCTTGCTCTGATAACAGCCATTCATTTTCTAGTATGGTAGGGGAAAGCTGAGGAGTTGGGCTGAACAAATAGACATATGTGGAGTTCATTTCATTTGCAGATTAATTATTATTTTAATAAAAATAGGTGATAAGTATAACTCACAGTTAAAAAATAAGTTCAGATTTTGAAGACACATTAGTAGTGGCAGCTTAACTTTTACTGACTTTTTCTTTTCTTTCTTTCAGGAAATTCTGATTTTTTTAATTTATATTTTTTGTTGAGGAAGATTGGCTCTGAGCTAACATCTATTGCCAATCTTCCTCTTATATTTTATTTCTTTGTGTTCTAGCACTCAGCATCTTACAGCTTCACTTATAAATTAAGCATGCAATAGATGGTATAGACTTATATGTTAATATTTTTTATGTAGGGAGAAAGATTTAAAAAACCTATTGTACACTAAGACTTCTTTTTTAAATTGCAAATTAAATTATTAGTTTATCCTTCTGAAGTCAGTGACAAACTTTATGAGGAAGGTACATAAATAGACATATAGCAAGTTGCCATTAGTCAGAGAAACACAACAGAGCTGGAATCAAAACAGGCATTTCTCAGCGAAGGCAATGTAGGTAGCTGCCTACATGGTGTAATTTGATGGTGAGATTTTTCTTCCCTAAAATATCTCTACTGAAATGTTATCACTTCTTTTGGTTGACAAGTTAATCTTAGAAAACGTAAATATGCTAGAAGGGTTATGCCAGTAAGGAAGCTAACAGACCTTAATAAAAGCAGAATCATAGAAATGTAATACCTTATAGTTAGAAGGTTTTTTCACGTCATTTAGTTCAGTTCCTTACCCAATTCTTAAAGCCCATCCTTGTTTCTTCTGACCGGTGGTGGTCCAGGCAAAATGCTACCAGTGAGTCCCTCTCCTGAGAGAGCCGACCACTCCACTGATGGCCATCTCTTTTTTTTTTTCAGCTTTATTGAGATATAATCAATATATAACATTGTGTAAGTATAAGATATACAACGTGATGATTTGATACATGCATGTATTGCAAAATGATTATGGTGATATATTTTTCTTTACTTGGGAAGGATGACTAGATTTGTCATCAAGTCAGAAACCTGGGAGTCATTTTGACCCCCCTCTCTCCTTTACCTATCACATCAAATGAGTGACCAGGTCCTGTTGATTCTGGTGGCCATCTCGTGGTGAGAAGACTTTTTCTTGCTCTGAGGCATAATGATGAAGTGCAAATGCTGGGGTTTTGGAGTTGGAGAGACATGGTTACTAGTCTCGGGTCTGTCCCTTTCTGCATGTGTAAACTTGGCATGTGTGGCAAATTTTTAGGGCTTTAAATCATTCATCCAGAAAAAAGACGTAAAATGCCTACCTCATAAAGTTGTTGGGGCTGATTGAAATAAGTTATGTAATTATCCTTTGTAACACCTGGTAAGGAGTCAAAACTTAAGCACTATTTCCTGCTTTTTACGTATCCAAAGTGTCCCTCATGGTAACTTCTACTGATTACATTTATTTTATTTTATTTTATTTATTGAGGTAACATTGATTTATAACATTATATAAACTTCAGTTGTACATCATTATACTTCTATTTCTGCATAGATTACATCATCTTCACCACCCAAAGACTAATTACAGTCCATCACCAAACACATGTGCCTATTCATCCCTTTAGCCCTCCTCCCTCCTCCCTTCCCCTCTTGTAACCACCAATCCAATCTCTGTCTCTGTGTTTGTTTGTTGTTATTTTTATCTTCTACTTATGAGTGACATCATATGGTATTAGATCTTTTCCCTCTGACTTATGTCGCTCAGCATAATACCTTCATTGTCCATCCATGTTGTCATAAATGGCTGGATTTAGTTGTTTTTATGGCTGAGTAGTATTCCATTGTGTATATATACCACATCTTCTTTATCCATTCATCCGTTGATGGGCACATAAGTTGCTTCCAAGTCTTGGCTATTGTAAATAATGCTGCAATGAACACAGAGGTACAAGTACTTTTACCCATTTGTGTTTTCATGTTCTTTGGATAAACACCCAGCAGTGGAATAGCTGGATCATATGGTAGTTCTATTCTTAATTTTTTGAGGAATCTCCATACTGTTGTCCATAGTGGCTGCACCAGTTTGCACTCCCACCAGCAGTGTATAAGAGTTCCCTTCTCTCCACGTTCTCTCCAACAATTGTTGTCTGTCTTGTTAATTATAGCCATTCTGATGGGAGTGAGGTGATATCTCATTGTAGTTTTGATTTGCATTTCCCTGATAGTTAATGATGTTGAACATCTTTTCATGTGCTTGTTGGCCATCTGTATATATTCTTTGGAGAAATGTCTGTTCAGATCTTTTGCCCATTTTTTAATTGGCTTGTTAGTTTTTTTGTTGTTGAGATGTATGAGTTCTTTATATATTTTTGATATTAACCCCTTATCAAATATATGGTTTGCAAATATCTTCCCCCAATTGTTAGCTTGTCTTTTTGTTTGGTTGATGGTTTCCTTTGCTGTGCAGAAGGTTTTAAGTTTGATATAGTCCCATTTGTTTATTTTTTTCTATTGTTTCCCTTTCCTGGTCAGACATGGTACTTGAAAATACGTTGCTAAGACTGATGGCGAAAAGTGTACTGCCTATGTTTTCTTCTAGAAGTTTCATGGTTCAGGTCTTACATTCAAGTCTTTAATCCATTTTGAGTTAATTTTTGTGTATGGTGTAAGATAATGGCCTATTTTCATTCTTTTGCATGTGGCTATCAAGTTTTCCCAACACCATTTACTGAAGAGACTTTCCTTTCTCCATTGTATGTTCTTGGCTGCCTTGTAGAAAATTAGCTATCCATAGATGTGTGGGTTTATTTCTGGGCTCTCAGTTCTGTTCTGTTGATCTGTGTGTCTGTTTTTGTGCCAGTACCATGCTGTTTTGGTTACTATAGCTTTGTAGTATATTTTCATATCAAGGAGTGTGATACCTCCAGCTTCGTTCTTTTTTCTCTGGATTCCTTTGGCTATTTGGGGTCTTTTGTTGTTCCATATAAATTTTAGGATTCTTGTTTTCTATTTCTATGAAAAATGTCACTGGAACTTTGATAGAGTTTGCATTGAATCTATAGATTGCTTTAGGAAGTATGGACATTTTAACTAGGTTAATTCTTCCAATCCAAGAGCACAGAATGGCTTTCCATTTCTTTGTGTCTTTTTCAGTTTCTTTCAACAATGTTTTATAGTTTTCGGTGTGCAGATCTTTGACCTCTTTGGTTAAGTTTATTCCCAAGTACTTTATTTCTTTTGTTGCAATTGTAAATGGGATCGTATTCTTAATTTCTCTTTCTGCTACTTCGTTGTTAGTGTACAGAAACGCAACTGATTTTTGTGTGTTGATTTTGTATCCTGCAACTTGACCATATTTGTTTATTATTTCTAAAAGTTTTTTAGTGGATCCTTTAGGGTTTTCTATGTATAAAGTCATGTCACCTGCAAATAGTGACAGTTTCACTTTTTCATTTCCAAGTTGGATCCCTTTTATTTCTTTTTCTTGCCTGCTTGCTTTAGCGAGAACTTCCAATACTATGTTAAATAGGAGTGGTGAAAGTGGGCATCCTTGTCTGATTCCTGTTCTTGAAGTGATAGCTTTCAGTTTTTCACCATTGAGAATGATATTAGCTGTGAGTTTGTCATATATGGCCTTTATTATGTTGAGGTACTTTCCTTCTATACCCATTTTATTCAGAGTTTTTATCATAAATGGATGCTGTATCTTGTCAAATGCTTTCTCTGCATCTATTGAGATGATCATGTGATTTTTATTCTTCATTTTGTTAATGTGGTGTATCACATTGATTTGTGGATGTTGAACCAACCCTTTATCCCTGGAATAAATCCCACTTTATCATGGTGTATGATCTTTTTAATGTATTGTTGTATTCAGTTTGCTAGTATTTTGTTGAGGATTTTTGCATTGATATTCATCAGTGATATTGCCCTGTAATTTTCCTTTTTTGTATTGTCCTTGTCTGGTTTTGGTATCAGGGTAATGTTGGCTTCGTAGAATGAATCAGGAAGCTTCCCCTCCTTTTCAATTTTTTGGAAGAGTTTGAGAAGGATAGGTATTAAGTCTTCTTTGAATGTTTGGTATAATTCACCAGGGAAGCTGTCTGGTCCTGGACTTTTATTTTTGGGCAGGTTTTTGATTACTGTTTTGATCTCCTTACTGGTGATTGGTCTATTCAAATTCTCTATTTCTTCTTTTTTTAAAAAACATTTTATTTTATTTTATTTTTTTATTGGAGTAACATTGGTTTATACTCTATTTCTTCTTGATTCAGTTTTGGAAGGTTGTATGATTCTAAGAATTTATCCATTTCTTCTAGATTGTCCAATTTGTTGGCATATAGCTTTTCATAGTATTCTCTTATAATCTTTTATATTTCTGAGGTGTCCATTGTAATTTATCCTCTTTCATTTCTGATTTTATTTATTTGAGCCTTCTCTCTTTTTTTCTTCATGCATCTAGCTAAAGGTTTGTCCATTTTGTTTATCTTTTCAAAGAAATGGCTCTTGGTTTTGTTGATTTTTTCTATTGTTTCTATTTCTTTTATTTCTACTCTGATTTTTATCATTTCTCTCCTTCTACTCTTTTTGGGGTTTATTTGTTCTTCTTTTTCCAGTTTCTTTAGGTGTGGTTAGATTGTTTATTTGAGATTTTTCTTGTTTGTTGAGGTAGGCCTGTATTGCTATAAACTTCCCTCTTAGAACCACTCTTCCTGGCATGTCATATTTTCATTTTCATTTGTCTCCAGGCATTTTTTACAATCCAACAATAGGAAATAACCCTTGTAAATATCTATGCACCCAACATTGGAGCACCTAAATATGTAAAACAATTATCAACAGACATCGAAGGAGAAATAGACACTAACACAATAATAGTAGGGGACTTGAACACTCCACTTACACCAACGGATAGATCATCCAAACAGAAGATCAATAAGGAAACATTGGCCTTAAACAACACACTAGACCAGACGGGCTTAGTAGATACATTCAGAACATTCCATCCGAAAACCAAAGAATACACATTCTTTTCAAATGCACATGGAATATTCTCCAGGATTGATCACATATTAGGCCACAAAACAAGTCTCCATAAATTTAAGAAGATTGAAATAATACCAAGCATCTTTTCTGACCACAATGGTGTGAAATTAACTATAGAAATTAACTATAGGAAGAAAATCAGAAAAGCCACAAACATGTGGAGATTAAACAAAATGCTACTGAACAATGATTGAGTCAATGAAGAAACCAAAGAGAAATAAAAAATATTGATTACCTTTAGTTCTGTCTTCTGGATCCACAAATAATAGGTTGTTCCCTCTTTCCTTTCTCTCTCCTTTTCTTCTTCTCTTCTTCCTTTTTTCCCCACTTTTCCTTACTTCCTATATTTAACAAGGAGATTGCTAATCTCTTTCTCTAATATACCAGTGTTATAACTATGTGAAAAAAAATAATGTGGTTATTTTGATGTAACTTGTTCCTCCTAAACTAATATTAATACCCCTAATTATCAATATATTTTTTTCTTAATAACACAACCCATCTGGTTGGTCACTGATAACCTATTCCAGACTTTTGCTTGGTGTTGAAATGAGCTGTTTTCCCTTAAATTTCCTTTAATCCTTTTCGAAATAGGGATAGCACTTGCTCATATTCTTACACTTCACATGATTACTTTCATATTGCCATTAGATACGGTTTGAAATGTAATTGGCCTATTGATACAAGTTCATCTAAAATATCTAGATAGTCTTGCCTTTCAACTGCTCTGTTACTCACTCTATTTTATTTGGTTTAGCATTTCCAGTTTGAAGATATTTCTCTTTGATAGAGAAAAGTAGAATTGTTTTGTCTTCCTTTTATCATGTTAGCATTAGACCATCTGTTCCAAACACTGAAGCTATTCTTTTTTTATTCTTCTTGTCTAAAACATAGTTAAAATAAAGCCCTTCTAGTTCTCTGTCATTCCCTTCAAGACTTAGTTCATTCTGGGTTTTAACATTCCTCAGACTGAGCTCAGAGTATCATAATACTCCTGTGTATTTGTTCTTGGGTGTGGACTTCTCTTTTCATCTTTTGTAAGTGTGCGTTAAAAACCAATCCACTTAACAGAATGCCCTCTGTGCCACTCTGGCTTTGTCTTTTTCTTCATTTGTATCTGCATACTCAGAATTTAATATTTTACAATTAAATTTTAATTTTCTCTTGAGAATTGTAGAGTCTTCTTTGGATCTAAACATAGGATCATGTCTTTCTCTGATAGGCACCAAATTGTTTGAATTAACTCCTAAGTTATACATCTGTATGGTCATTTTGTATAAGTCTGTTTCTCATACTGGACTCATACTCCATGAGGGCAGGAACCATGGCTCTTTTTCTTCATAGTTTTCTTAGCAACTCACACAGGGTCTAAAACATAGAAGGCACTCAGTGAGAATTTGTTGAACACAATTATTTAATAAATATTAGCTTTGAGTGTTTGCTTGCCCTCAGCAATGCACAGAGCTCAGAGGCTTGAGTCTTCTGTACACTGATGAAGGGCTGACAGCACAACACAGTGGATTGTTTTCCTTGTTATTAATCAGAAAAATGTTCAACAAGCTGGCACCAGAATGGTTTTCTTTCTCTCATTTTTTCTCTGCTAAAATTTTCACAAACTTCTTCTCTCAGACCAGGGTTAAAGAGTACCCCCGTTTCACTTACATATTCATTTTTTCAACCATGAATCGTTTATTTCCAACCAACCCCAAAGCAGCAACCCAAAAAGCACATTCTAAGCTCACAGTCATTGTCTGACCCATTTGTCTTGACCAGTTGGATTCAGTCAAGGTCCAGTCAGATAGATCCCCAACCCAGCTCCCTGGACATTGTGCAGAATGATCCAGATGTCACTGACACACAAAGATGAATTTGCAGTGGGCTGGGCAGGAGAGAAGAGCTGGAGTTGCCATTGACTTGGAGAGACCACTTAAGTTTCTCTTGTTATTTCTTTCTTCTTATTTTAAACCAGGAATGTTTTTAAAACTAAAGGGCAGGGGAAAGGAAGAAAAATATTGCTGAATATAATTTAAAAGTATTTCAATAGATTTTGAATAACCTTATCCATGTGGAAGAAATTGGCATTTAAGGCAGTAGAATTTGAAATGGAGTAAAAATAAAGCTGCTAACACTTGGACTACAATAAACAGTATTTGGAGTGTAGTGTTGAACTTAGAACTATACAGTAGTCCACTGTATCCATGGTTTCGCTTTCCACGATTTCAGTTACCCGCGGTCAACCGTTGTCCAGAAGCAGATGATCCTCTTCTGATATATTGTCAGAAAGTCAACAGTAGCTTAATGCTACATCACAATGCCTACATCATTCACCTCACTTCCTCTCATCATGTAGGTATTTTATGATCTTGCATCATCACAAGAAGAAGAAGGGTGAGTACAGTACAATAAGATATTTTGAGAGAGACCACATTAACATAACTGTTGTGAGACTATTATTACAATTGTTCTATTTTTTACTAGTTATTGTTGTTAACCTCTTACTGTGCCTAATTTATAAATTAAACTTTATCATAGGTGTGTTTGTATAGGAAAAAACACAGTGTATATAGGGTTCGGTCCTATCCATGGTTTCAAGCATCCACTGGGGGTCTTGGAACATCTCCCACAGATAAGGGGGAACTACTGTATTCAGGGATTGTCAAAACTTGGCAGGCTGAGCTGAAGCTTCCCTCCAAGAACATTATGTTAAATAACAAAAAATATATATTTGAGCTCCAAAGAAAAGATACCCCCGGGAACCAGGGTGAGAGGGAACTGGTGCCTCTGTGGTGTGGAGTTCCTGACCTGGACTGAAGGTCCGGAGGCCCACACAGGGACTGGGTTTGGGCTCTGCTATCCAGTGAAGGCTACTCCCTATGTTACACTCTCCTTATCTCTAAACCTTCAGTAAATTGTCTTAAGAAGCCACAAACTGATTTTTCCTCCACTATAAGGAATAGAGAGAGCAGGGCTCTGTCCCTGAGGCGAGAGTGGGGCTTTGAACCTGTCTCCAGTGAAGGACAGTGCAGCACTGGGGTCAGCCAAGCTATGATCACCTGAGGGGACTGAAGATGGAGGCACGACCACAGAGCGGGAAACTCACAGAGCACCATGGTGTAGGGGGTGGGGCAGATTTTTGCAGGGAGGGCAGATTCTCCTCCTTTGACCACTTAGAGCTCATGCCATAATAACATCAGTACAGAAGAAAGACATTTCTTAATTTTGAAGAAATTACAAGGGATACTTTTGATATAGGGTCATATAACTTAAAATGGGAAGAGCCTTAGCATCTTTCCACTTTATAGACTGTGGAACTGAGTACCACAAAGGTTCCTACATGTTATGGAAAAGCTGATGCTATGAGCTAGGATTCCAGCTTCTCCTCCACCATTTTCTTTGAGGCTGAATAATGGCAGGATCATATAGGGATTCGGCATGGCCTACGAAGCTAAGAGATAGTGCTCTGGAGCCAGCTAGCCGTAGTTTGAATCCAGGCCCTGCCCTTTCCTAAAAGAGTGACCTGGGCAAATTACTTAACTCCCTTTGCCTCAATTTCCTTCTCTGTAAAAAGGGGATAGTTATAATACTAAACTCATATGGATGTTGCGAAAGTTAAGTGAATTGATATGTACTTTGATGCCAATATGATTAAGCATTCAGGAAATCCTAGATATTATTATGGTTCGTGATTTGTCTCCAGCCTACCATTCCTGCCTCCTCTCTCCTGCACTCCCCTCCCTCCATAACCCAGTGTTTTGCCATGTTGCCCTTCTTGCTGTCTCCAGAAAACCCAGCTTTTTCACGCCCACATGCTATTCTCTCTGCCTGAAATGACTTTCAGCTTCCTCGCACATCTCAGTTCTGAGATAAAATCTACCTTTTACTTCAAAACCTTCCTCTAACCTTCTCTCTCATCCTCACTCCCTCAGTTAGATAGTCTGTCCTGTCTCCTCCCAGCTGTACTTTATAAATGCTCCATCTAGCACTTTCTATATCAGATTATGATTATGACGTTCTGTCCCTGGTTTTCCATAAAACTGCGACTTCCATGAGGGGGGCCAGATAGTTTAATCATCCTTTTAGTGTCAATACCTTGTTCTTAATAGTCTCTCAAAAGTTGCTCATTTCAAAATACTAAATATAGGACTACCCAGGTCACCCTTTCTAAATTAAAATACCCAACACACACCATACACACATGTATGCACACACACACACAAGCACTGCCCCATCCTTGCCTGACTTTTCTGCTCAGCACCTATCACCATTTAACATACTATATATTCTGTTTATTCAACGTATTTATTGTGGTGACGTGTAAAATAGTTAGAATTCTACATGGCAAATACGCGCCTAGTAAATGTTGCTCGTTGTTGTTAGTTATTAACGTCATGATTAGTTGCTCTGCGATTCTGAGTGGTGATAGTGTTATTTGTATTTACTATCCTTATTATTATCACCCAGCTCCGGTCATTCTAAATAAAAGAGGGGCTGGCCCAGTGGCCTAGTGGTTAAGTTCACCTGCTCTGCTTCAGCAGCCTGGGGTTTGCAGGTTTGCATCCCAGGTGTGGACCTACACACCACTCACCAGCCATGCTGTGGAGGCATCCCACATACGAAACAGAGGAATATTGCCACAGATGTTAGCTCAGGGACAATCTTCATCAAGCAAAAAGAGGAAGATTGACAACGGATGTTAGCTCAGGGCCAATCTTCCTCCCCAAAAATAAATAAATAAAAGTAAATGGTAAAAGAGAGCAACCCCTTCGTTGCACTTTATTAAATTCTGTTCTATGGACACACAATTGGTATATGTTTGTAAACATAGTTAAGCCATAATTTTTTACATATAGATTTCTTACTTTCGAGTGGATGATTTGGAAGAATGCTAGACCAGCAACCAGAAGGCCCAGATTTTACCAGCTATGTGACCTGGGGTGAACTCCTTCATCTGTCTTTAAAAGAAGTGGTTGGGAAAATCAAGGGAACCTTATGTGTACTGACTCCACTCTTCTTTTCCAATGGCAGCATCGCTGTTCCTGTCAAGGTTGATTGTGGCGCCTGAGTCCTTGTCACACTCTTTCAGGGCAGCAGGTTTCTCCCACTCAGAATTAGCATGCAAGGTGTGACCTACCGGTCATCCTGGGATGACCCCCAATCCCTTCCTGTTTCATCATTCACTATTCTACAATGAAGAACACAGCAAAGAATTATGTCCTTGTTTCTACGGGATCCCCAAGCTTCTACTCACAACTTCTCATTGGACTCTCCTAAAATATTTTTTTAGCACAATCCTCTCTCTAAAACTGCCTACACGGCATTTTCTAGCCAGTCTGCCGCAGGACTAAGGATAAAGGCCACATCTGTCTCCACCTCAGGGATATTACTCCCTCGAGGAATACATAAGTTCTTTGTTCTTGTTTTTATAAATACCAGTTCCCTCTGAGGCTGTAGTGTGGTCAAGACAGTTTTCCTTGTAGAAAAGAAATGCTTCGGTTCCATCTTTCTCTAGAAAGTTGGGGAAGATATTGGTTTCTTTCATCAAACCTGTGTCATAGAGGAGTTGTGATGATTAATGAGCTAAAGTCTATGAAGTGCTATCCTCTGCCTAGAGGAAAAGAGGAGATAAAAAGAATGACTCACCCAAACCCCTTCATTTTAAATAAACCTTCTCTGACCTGCTCATTAGAGCTCATTTCCAGCACTGAGATTCTTGAAATCCTGTATGAACAACTTGCAATTTACTGGAGGTTTTATTTTCATATCTGAGAATAGGGAATAGTGAGTTTTCTCTCTAGTTCTTATTTTTAATTTCAAATTTGTGCTCCTTACAAGATTTCTTATTGTTTAGTGCAGATGGGGGATGGTGGGAGAAAATGAATGTTCTGAGAGATATAGCATGGCCAGCCCACAAGCCAGGAAGCACTAGCTGCCATTACCAACAATAAAACAATAAGCACACATTTTAATTTTTGTTAATCATAGAAGAACTATATTGACCCAAAAGTCTTGAAAAATACAGGGAGCGAAGCTTTTCTTGAAGAAACTTTGGGCAGCGTTGTGGAAATCTCTCCTTGGGTCATAAGCTATTCTACTGAATTCAATGAATTCTCACTCTTCCCTCAAATTAAATTTTGTGGGCACATCTGTTACATAATGTATTGATTACACATGACTGCTAAAATTGTTTACAGAGAGCTTTTCACATCTGTTGGAATGGCTGTCTCACAGAGAAACTGTGTGGAGAATTAGTTACAGTTTGTCAGTGCTATAGCAGCACTAACTCATCGGTGTGATCATCATGGCTCTGAGGGTTGCCAGTTGGTTCTCTGATGGGAAAACTTTCCAGAGAAAGTTCTGGCCCAAGAGGGAATCCAACCTAAGAATGTCTCTTTCCCATACGACTTAACTCAACTGAGTCACATGCAGCTCCTGGGTCCCTCTTCTACCCTATTTCCCCTTCCCAATGTGAAAAATTACATACACAATCATTGGACTTTCAAAAGGCATTGTGATACTTGTAATGGAAGATTCAAACATTCCTGGAGGAAAAGCTATCTTTACCATAGTTATCCTTAGCCATAGTATTATCCTTAGCCATGATATTAATTATATTACAAATGTACTTAATACACATAAACATATATATACCATCCATTATATATAATAATTACATCATATTCATATGTATGTGTATATATCTATTGATCTATCAATAGATGAATTGATACTATCCACTTTTGTATAAACTCTAAAAATGTCCCTGAAATAATCATCTGATATAAGAAAAGTTGATAAACTATACTTAATTCCTTATGAAAAGGGAAAAGTAACATAGTAAATTTAATTCATATCTGAATGTTTACTTTGCACATGGTATTTCTGTTATAACATGAATGATTTAAAAATTAGAATAAGTTCACATATTTAATGGTTTCCAAAAAAAGGAGGAGAAAGAACACACGTGCATAACTATCAATGTTGAGGATAACATAACTGCAACCAGAGAAGAACAAAGCCTCCAGAGTGTGCAGGAAGACAGAGGTTGCTTTAGTTTGAAAAGGAAAATGGAAAGTTTCATAGAAGAGGTACCATTGAGCTGGATCTTGGCTAAGGGGGGAAATTTGATGGTGGAAATGTCACTCTCAGCAGAGTGAACAGCAAGCGTAAAGGTAGGGAGACAGGAAAACTTCTATGTATTGAAAACTTGTTTGGGTGGAATATAAGGAGCAAACAAAGAAGGAGTGTGAGATAATGTAGGAATACTATTTTTTTAACCTACTGTAGGCTTTTTTACTGGTAAAATGGGTATAAAAATAATTGTACCTACTTCGTGAAACTGTATAAGTTGATGCACGTGAATTTCTTGCTGCCAAACACATAGGAAGCACTTGAGAAATGGTAGTAACTGCTTCTGTATTGTTAAGTTTTTGTAAATGTTCCACAGGACTTGAAAGAAAGTATACTTTCTGTTTATATGGAATTGTGGTCAATTTATATCAATTAGCTCAATTTTATTATATTTTTCAGATCTTCGGTATGCTTAGTTGATCAGTTGCGGTCTAGTGAAGGAGCTGGCAAATTACAGACAGTGGGCAAACCCACCTGCAGCCTGTTTTTGTAAATACAGTGTGATTGGAACACAGCCACACCTGTGTGTTTATAGAATGTCTCTGGCATGGTGGCATATTTGCAACAGAAACTGTGGCCTTCAAAGCCTAAACTATTTACTATCTGGCCCATTAGAAAAAAAGTTTGCTGACCCCTGATCTAGAGAGAGGCAAAATTAAGTTTCTTGTTACTATTTTGTTTCTGAATTTCTTCTCATACTTACAGCAATTTTTAGTACTTTTATTTTGGTTCTGTTATCTTATGCTTAAATATTCGTTGTGGCATTTAATTTTTATCATTTTAAAGTGCCACTATTTGTCTGATTTATTTATATTTTGCAATTAAATTTGTCTGATATCTATATTGTCAACTCCTGACTTCTCTGTTTGCATCTCTCAAGTTGTCTTTATCCTTTTAGAGCTACTTTCCTGTGATTGCATCTCTTTATCTCTACTTAACGTGATACAAGGTGAATTTATCCATTTGCTTATATTGTTATAATTCCTGTGATTAATCCTAATACCACTGTTTTATTTTATATTTTTCTTTGTACCTATCTTTTGCTCTATGTAATGTGTCCGTGTGTGTCTGTGTATAATAGAGAGAGAGAAATGAAAGTGAATAAGAGAGAAAGAGAGTTAGGATCCGACTGCAGACAACAGAAACTACTCTATGTAGTTTAAGCAAAAGAGGATTTACTACCAGTATGTCAATGGTTTGTGAAATTGTTGGAAAGTCTGGAAGAGCAAGCTCTGGGCAGAGTTCCTTTCTCCTAGGATTGCACTGCTAAGCCACGATTGTGTTTGAAAAACCTGAGGTTATGTCTACAGGAAACTATTGGAACAGAAAGATGTGACCATGCAGTTTGTCACAATTAGGAAAACCGCCATTTCCATGTGGCTAGTGCTTTTTGCTGGGCCACACTGCTTCCACTGTAATCTCTATCAAAAAATGAATGCTTTGTACTCTACCTCTCTCTTTCTCATTTCTGTGTTCAAATCTCAGTGAATATATATGTCTGGTAGATCCTAAAACGCATCTGGAACCCTAGCACATGGAAACGAGAAATGTAGAGTTTAGGTGTCTATTCTCTGCAATTTAGAGAGGCATTTAAAAATATATAAATATTGAGCAAGTCAATCCACCATATCCATCTCTTGGTATTCTTCCCTGCTTTAAATAGTATGCGTAGCTTGGAATAACAGATGAGTTTAAATAGTACACATACATTTCTATTTCTTAATTTATCAATATTAATTGGGATCTATTGCCTCTCAAATATGAAGATATGAAGCATCCAACTTGCTCTGTTTTCTCTGAAATACGAAAGATGAAGCAATAAGCTCACTTCCACTTCCATGTTTTTCCCCATTTTTCTCATACTTTATATTAGTTATAATACTATTTTTTAAATGGTCAAGGTTTAAAGCATTTACATTTTGTCCTATAACTGTAATTCACCCAGTGACTTGCATTAGTTCTACACTTTTATAGATTTAATTATACTGATAATCTTTTCACACTATGGCAGTTCCCTTTCTGACTTCTTTAACTTGATGCATTTCATACTTGGCTGTATTTAACTAAAGATATGTCTCTTTGTAGCATATTAGTAAAAATTTGAAATATGTATATAGAATGCAATATATGTATATAGTGCATAACAGGTGCTCAATAAAAGCCCATTCCCGTTGTTGTTTTTTTTATTAATAAAGAAAAATTAATTGAAAGGACAAAACAGAACATAAATAAGATAATGGTAGAACACAATTCATGGCATATGATAAATAATGAATAAATTTTGAGCCCTGTTTTTTTCTTAGCATCAAGAATACTAGATTTGAGTCTTTCCTATGATATGAAACTGCATTATGTTATGAAACTAGATAACTTGTCCAAGGTCACAGAGTCATTGGTTTTCTGATATATGACTCAAGAAATTTTGAAGAGTCATCTGTCACCTTGGGCGAGTTATCTAGTTTAATGGGCCCCAGTTCAGCCATCTATGAATGGAAACAGTGGTGTTCATAATCCCTTCAGCCTCTTACTACTCTATATTGTATTTTCATGACTCTTGGTGGATTACCTGTAACCCTTTTTAGAATCTAAGCTTGCCTTCTTCCAGGTGCTCTGAAAGCTCCTTGACATATTTTCTGTGCTGTCAGTTGATGTGTGTGACAGGGAATTCTAATTCTAATATTAATCTAAGAAGGCTGCCATTAAAAAGAAATTCATGTCATGTTTATCAAAATCAAGGAGTAGTGATCTTTTGCTTATCTATAGTTGTAGAATGGCCATGTCATTGTAGATATTTTGCAATACATAAAATAAAAATATCACTGTATTTGTAGTCAAGCTCCAAGTAGTATTTTTGGGAACTCTTGAGATATTTTGGATATTTACTTGAAAAAAAAGTCATTGAAATATATATATATATATATTGGAATATATATATATTGGAATAAATTATTTTCTGATGGCTCCCAACAGGCTGAAAGGCTCATTAAAATGAGGAATATTGTTGAAACTAAAATAAAACAAGAAATAATGCAAAACCTCATGACCTCATGCATGACTATGGGTTATTTTATAATGATTGTGCAGTGGTTACAGGCTTCTAAAGCTGTGGTCTGGAACATTCAATTGCAAACTCATAACTGGATATCATGATATTGATTTTCTGAAATATGATCCAAGAAAATTTAAAACCCTTAAGAACTAACACAGCAATGATTTTTTAAAACACTCATATCGCTGAAATTGGAGACGATAGGGGAACATACCAGTGAAAATAAAATATTAACATTTCGTGGAAAGACGTTTTTTGAGTCTGCAAAGTGGAATAGAAATTTGATTAAGAGGTAACTTCACAGTGACCAATCATAACCAAGATTATTATGGAAAAGTTAATAATTGTGTCTGCATAGTCTCATCTTGTGTATGTTTAGTGTCTGGAATTCGTGTTAGTTCAAGTAACTATTAATAAAAATCTAGCTGCCACCCAGGTAGCTCTGACTTTGGAATCCCACAAAAGAAAGTGCTAACAGGAACTCATTTGCAAAATTTGAAAACAAGTCCTGTATTTCTTGCAGAACAGTGGGTTTTGTGAATTGTTTTAGCACAAAAGACACCACCATACACAATCATAGTAACCAGCTCAGAAAAGCTAGATCCCTGGACAACAGTTAAACCTCAAAGAATGTTGGGTTCTTTTTTTTTTTTTTTAAAAAAAAAAAGCATCTGTAGCACCTGCATGACATTGAATTTGGGAGGAAAACTCCAAATTATTTGTGCGTATGTTGGTATATAGCACAAGCTCTTCCACCCATCAGCTATGTGACATTGGGAAAGTCATTTTGTCTCCTTGAGCTACCTATAGAAGTCCTTTTGAGGTTTATATGAAAAAATTCATGGGAAAAAATAAAAATCTACATTATTGAATAATTGCATTTTGAAAAGAGTGGCATCAAGAATTATTTAAGTCCATACCAATTAATTAGAAAAAAGTTTTTAAAGCAACATTTAAATCCAATGCAATGCCTTAAAATATGAGCATTAACAATTCTCATCACTGTTTTCTTAACTATAGTTAACTTAATTATCAGCAATAAATTATCAACATAGCAACTTATTAACAGTGAAACTTCATCCCTTCCACAGGAGCATTGTGCTAGGATATACTTTGGTTACTTATCAGTAGTATTTTAATTAAAATGCAATGTGTAACGCTGGAGGAAACTGCAAGGTGAAACTGTATTAGATTTTCTCCATCAAACCCAGAAAAGGGTATTTAAGACATATTCAGTTTTTATCCCTACCTCAACATCCTAGAGATTATGAGAAAAAGTGCAGCATAACCTTGAAAACTATTTAATAATCATATCTTGAATATCTACTGTTTGTAAGACACTATGCTCTGGTCCTGTAGCAGTGGTTCTCAAATATGATGTGCATCAGAATCATCTGGAGAACTTATTAAAGCACACATTGCTGGACCCCACTCCGAGTTTCTGGTTCAATAGATCTGGGATAGGGGTCAAGAGTCTGCATTTCTAACCAGTTCTCAGGTGATGCTAAGGCTGCAGATCTGGGGACTGCGAGTTGAGAACAACTACTTAAATAAAGAGACCTGGAGGACAAAAGGATCCAGACCTGTGTTCTTAGTTATGCTCTGGTAATACACAGCAGTATGTCTGAGGTAAGTTATATAACCTCCGAAAGATTCAGTTTGCTCATCAGGGTTAGGAATGCCATTTCTGCTCCAGGTGGACCAGAGAGAGCACTGTCTCCTCAGCCAGTGCAGGGTGGACACAGGCAATGCTTACTTCTCTGACTCGTCTCAGGCTGACCGACTGCCCACTGAGCCACTCCTTATTCGTTCTGTCAGTGCCTTCGGCCAGGGATCAGCCTGCTATGACACACTCTGAAGCTGACATATCTCTTAAATGACTGCATTCCTCTGTTCTTATCCATCACGTGGTGATTTTTTTAGAGTGACCTTAATTTTATATGTTTCCAAGTTCTTGAGGGTACACCTGTCTGTTATCCTAATATGCTTCTCAGAACTTTTTCTTTTTTTATAAATAAATATATCACATTGTTTACAAGAAAAGACTAATTCCTAATTAAAGTCTACCTTCCTGAGACAATAAAATGAGAAAAGCTCTGTATGAATACTTATAAACTGCCGTGTAATGGCAGATAACAGATTCAAGAAAGGTATTTATGTTATTTATGTGGTAGAACAAAAATCAAACGGATATTGCTTATGTCAAAGAGCTAATCTGGAACAACAACAATGACAAAAACCCAAAGAATGAAAAGAAAGAAAAAGAAACAGGTAGGCCCAGGGTTTGGAGCTAACAGTGGCCCTGAAGTTTAATGTAAGCTACATTAAGGGGTTATGTCCCATTTGGATGGACATAGCCCATGGATTTATAGCCCTTGGAGAATACAAGATTGCAAAGAGGATGATTGATATTATATAGATGTACCTGCACCTCTCGGTAATCTAACAACAGACAGTACTATTTTAGTAAATCTGTCTTTGGTTTAAATACTTCTTTTAATGACAACTATGACTCTGGTGACTACATTATGTATGTCACAACTGCAGCTCCTCAGCTTACATTTTCAGTGGTGGTTAAAAATTCAAATGTGCAAGTGTGATTGTTGGTTGGTAAGCTGGTGTTGGCTCCTCATCTTTCTCTTTTCTCCCTGACATCCGAATTCCCTTATTGCCAACCAAAATTTCTGCAGGAAGGTTGCTCTTAACCTGAATCAAAGAAATTAAAAATGATCCCAGAGAAATAAAAAGATTGAGAAGTAAAAAAGTAATCTTCCCATTACTCAATAACCACTTGCAAAGGGGAAGACATCCCATTCGCTTCTGATGGTTCTAGTTTTACAGGCTTGGATTAGAAGAGTGGAACTATGATTAGGGAAATACAGAAATTATAAAGCTAAACTACATGAAAGGGGCAAATCTTGGTGATTTTTCAAGTATGGAGGAGACTGGTGGGTCACATTTCTCTCTCTCTCTTTTCTCTCATCCTGTTGGGGTGCTAAGAGCTGGAGATGGCTGTGGCTTATGATTGACAAATATTTTTACTCCTAAAGGGCTAAGGGAGCAGGATGACCTGGGAGAAATTTTGGACTAATATTTACAGGGAAGGAGAACAGATTTGAGAGTCTAATTAGTCTTATCCAAGTCTTATCCAGCCTAGTTCACTAAGGGAGAAAAGCTAAAAGGGATTCAGGGGAAAATATTCCTGCATCTTGCTGGAGGGGCCCTTCTGTGCATCCTTCAGGAATTCAAGAAAATTCTTAAATTTATAGATGCAATTATATAATTCCTGGGTTTTGTTTCAAAGTGACCCAGTGGAGAGTGGGAGGGATATATGTGTTTGGATATAAACGAAACAAGATTTGCCATGCGTTGTTTATTCTGGAAACTGGGGAAGAGGTTCATTTTACTACTCTCTACTTATAAATTCTGTGCTCAAATTTCAATAATAATATGCCTAAAATAGAAAAAGAGAAAATTATTAAGTGATTTGATGACTTATAGATCCAATGGAAGAAAAAAATACAACAGTTAGTATGAAATAAATTTCATCCAAATAAGTATTAAAAGCATTTCCTTTAGGAAAGTTTCAAAACATTATATAAACTCAGTATTCATTCAGATTACAATGTTGTCATTTTATGATACCAACAACAGCTTCTTCCATTATGGGAATAACTAGTAGTTTTTATCTGATACTAACTTTTCAGTCATTATACCATTATTTTAAGTCAATAAGACACTGAAGTTATAAGTACAGGCTATGAGATGTGAAAATCAAATCTAAAAATATAGCTTGTCATTTAGATGTTTCTAAACATTCCATTATTTGACAAAATATGTATACATCTATCTAGATTTCTATCGAACTGTTTTTAATCCATAAACTGTTTGAAAATGTGAAGAAACAACTGTAGAAGATTTCCAGTATAAATGACTATAGATTGTTTGTTGCATCTGCAAAGACAAGTGAAGAATTGACAATTAAACACAGAATTTGAGAAATTGGGCTATTCAGATAAATTACCTAGATTGGATCTTCATGTTAACTGAATTCCCTGGATAAAACCAGCTCTCCACTTCCTTTTACCTTGGTAAACACTGTCTCCCTTAATTTCGTGTGATAGAGATCAAGTGAGCCTTTTCTAGCACTGAGCTTCAGTTTAAAATAAGCACTAATTTCAGATGAAAGTGTAAAGTAATTTGGGAACATTTCTTCTGCTGCTTTAAATGTGTGCAGACTGATTACATAATGACAAAAGCAGTCAGGTGGCTTAATTGGATGCAAGAGTGCTCACTGGGGCAGAACTGGGAGTCTGTTCATGTCTATAATACATTTTTGCATTTTGCACAATATCCATACATCCTCCTGAAGTGAATTCATCATGATTCTTTTGTAGGGCTTATTAGTTCTAAAATTTGCCCTCCATATTAATATTATATGAACCAAATATGTATACCTCACCCTTGCGGGCGACCCAAATTCAGGAGACATAGAAATCAGAAGAAACACTCCAATCTGACCTCATTCTGTTCTAGCCAAAAAATTCTCCCACCTCAGGACCTTTGCATTTGCAATTCTCAGTCACACATTTGACTCCTAATTATCAGGTCTAAGCTCAGTAATACCTTCTCAGAGTGGTCTTTTTGGACCATTCAGTCTAAAGTAGCCCCTTTCACTCATTCCTTCCCCAATGACTTACCCTGTGTCATTTTCTTCAATGCATTTATCACTAGTCAAAATTGTCTTGTTTAATTATTTCTGTTAATTTTCTCTCTTCCTTCACTAGAATATAAGCTCCTTGAGGACACTGACTTTGTTTTTCTACCACAGTATTTAGAACACTGCCTGGCATATGGTTGGTGCTCAAAAAGATATTAGTTGAATGAATAAACGATAAAATTAATGAATGAATCAATAAAGCTTATGTGGGATTTTTGTTTCTCTATTATGATTATTATGAAGTGATAATATTCATATTATTGACAAAGTCAAATATTTACAAGGAATTGGTCATCAATAAAAATGGTCACACTTTCATTAGGACGAGTTACTGAATAAAGCCCTTGATTAAATCAATTAATGAAACAAGGATAAAGTTGTATAATTTATCACATATAGGTGAACTATTTACTATCACAACAAATGCTCAAGTGCTCGGTAATACACAGAGAACTCAGAATTTCATTTGGCAGTTTTAGAATCTACGTTGTTGAGCACGTAGTTCTGCATTTGCCCCAGAGAGCAGCCCAGCAAGGTGGAGTGTCGGGAGAGGGCTGGAATGAGAACCTGTCACAGTAAACGTGGAAAGACAGCATCCTCAAACTTAACAATGGATTATTGGTAAGGAACGAGAAAACAAAGACTCCTAGGCTCAAATGCAGTGGATTCAAAAGGTGAGATTGCCCTTGGCAATGCAGAAGGTTAAACACTGCTAGAGAAAACCATAGGCTGCATTTATGGGGTCTACTCTAATTTCATATTATCCATGTGCACTAGCTCTAAGATAGGTTGATCTCTCTTTATAGGGAGCCCTACTGGATGCTTCAGAGATCCCTAAACACTGGAGGTCTGTGACCTGCAGTTTCATTGACAAAGATGAGTTTGTCTCCTTTAGCCATGCTTACCAATTCTCCCCCAAACATCCTTCACTGCTCCTCTAGATTTTTGGCTCCATACAAATATCCTCTTGTCAGTGGCTCTACCCAGATGCTTTCTCTGACAGTGTTATTCCTGTCAGGAATTCTCTGCTTGTCTCCTCCACTACCCATTCTTCATATGTTAATTCATGTATCAACTCTTTCATGAATATTTGTTGATGTGGCCACCTAAGAAAAAAAAGAGAGAGAGAGGGAAAGAAATCTTTCCAAGTCGTGGAAAGTTTCTTAATCTGGAAAAAGAGCGAAAAAGCTCTCTGGTATCTCTTCTTATAAGGACACTAATCCTGTTGGATCAGGGCCCCTTATGACCTCATTTAACCTTAATTATTTCCGTAAGGACCCCATCTCCAAATATCATCAACATTGGGAGTTAGGGCTTTAACACATGATTGTTAGGGGGTCACAAAATCCAGTTCGTAATAGACATGGTGTATTATTGGTGGTATTGGAATCTACTCACTAATGTTTTAATATGAATTTTTGTAATACTTATAGCTAATATCAGTCTACAATTTCCTTTGTTGTCTGCTATGTCTATCACATTATGTATCAATATTGTTCTTGCTTCATAAAATGAATTTGAATGTTTTTGATCAAAGTCAAGAATGTGTCTTCTCCACACTACATACTGCTGTAATATACAATACTGTTCAATACTCGCAGTAGGTGTTTAACAAATATATATAATCATGAAAAGCAATATGGACCCTAATAGATATTTGACACTTCATAATAATCTTCCAGCAGCATGTTATAATGCAGTACTCCTTACTGAGAATAAAAATGTTTTAAGCAAACATGTCTTTGTATATAACTTTTAATAGAATAGTAGCTATATAGTTTTGCTATACTCTGCAAATAACTCTAAACAACATACTTGAGAGTAGCTATTGTCAAGAAGTATGAATAAGAAATGATAATTTGACATTTAAAAGAGTGAAAGTTTTACACCATTAGCCACAAAAGCAGAAAAATGTGAGAATAAAAAAATATCTGTCAAAGGAAATATTTTTGAACTAGTTGGAGTTCAAGGACAAATACATCTTCCATCTAAAAGAAGTTGGCTGTTTTTTGTACGTCCTTGTCAAAGATTGACTTTTGCCTATGTTCCCTCAGTAAATGAGTGGCAGTTTGGCTATTTATAGGGTAGGATTCCAGAGATCCATTAAACCTTTCAAAATATCATTATGGCAAGATCAGACATTTTTATGGGAGGTAATCATTTCTTCAGGTAGATCTTTTAGTGGATTTTCACACTCTATATTAGCCTCATTACCGGACATGAAAACAAGGTGGAAGCATCACCATTAGAGGATCAAGTGAACACCAGCATGACAGTTATGTGAGTCACTGATCTGCTGTCAGCAGTGAGCAGTCTATCAGTGGGAAGGTGACCTTGAGATAAACTTCACTTTATCCGTAATGTTTCATTCATTATAGTCTCCTTACAGTGGAAGGTATAAAATGGAGATCCCTTCACTGAAAACCTCATAAATAATTTCATAAAATATTATTTTTGAAAAAAATTTCACTTGAAAACAATGAAGCATTTATTTTAATAAAAGGGAAGAATTTAGTCAGACTCTGTTAATTTAAGTTTGATTTGTCTATTTTCATGGTTTTCTTGCCTGCTATATTTAGACAGTAACCAGGCGAAAATAATATGCCATTACATTTCAAATTTTCAGACACATTTTAATGCCAAGAAGATAAGATTTGAAAACTGATTTAGATTAACCAAGTCTGACTGTACCAAAAGTGACAAATTATGTGGAGCAAGCTTTTTAAAAATGTTTCTTTCAACGTATTAGATCTCTTGCCCTGAATTATTATACCTTTTGGGCCAAGAAAAGGAAAGCTTTCTGTATTATTATTTATTATTTAAATGATATAGTTTTCTACAGCTGTCATATATAGCTATAGAGTCATAGATGTGTGTATGACAGTAGTGAGGACACAGGAACACGTGTTATAGTTTAGCCATACACACAAAAGTGCTTTAATAACCATTTCACATGTCCAGCATGAACATGAGCATAATCAATTATCTGGGTAATGCATAAATAAATTAAATACGTATTTCAAGAATGTCATCTATTTGCCTACAGAATGTGGGAGACACTCAAGAAGAAAATATTATACCTCTCCTTTTGTCTGAAATATTTTATAATTGAGGCGAGATGTTTGGGATATGTTTTTCTTAGATTTATTTTTTTTATATTTACAATTCTTGACTTTGTTTTGCATTTGTGGGCTCAGCCTGAGGCTAATCACAGTCTGGTGGTTGCTATGGATTATTAGGCTTTGTCTGTAGTGCACTGATTTTATTGAGCTGAGCTGTTTCATTCTGTCTAGTTTTCATATTGAGGCTAAGATCCGTGTATTATAGATATATTATTTAGGTGACAGTTTTTTGATCCATTGACCTTTACATAATAAACAGTAATTGAGTAGATTGAAATGAATATGATTCTTTGCTTTTTTTTTTAAAGGAGCTTATCTGCTCAAATATGCAAATATGTTGGAACCCTTATGTACTGCTATTTCTAGGGGCCAAGTGGTGAAAACGTTTTGGGTGAGATAGTGTTGGTATTCTAACAGTAAAATCTTGGCAATTCATTATTTCTAAAATTGAACTCATTTCTTTGCCCCTGCCCCCCAAGTAGAATATCATTTACTCTCTATCTCAATTCATGAGTTCACCAATTACCTGGTCCCCCAAGTTAGAAATCTTCTTGTCATCCTTGACAGCTCCTCCTTCCTCAAACTTTATTCTCACCAATTTCTGTCAATTCTACTTATGCAGTATCTCCCAAATTGTTCAACTCCATTCTTCCCTCAGTTTTAAAGATATATTCACCTGCAGGTTTCATGTGCAATTCCTGGCCCTTCATTTGTCACGCCATGAAAAAACATCATAAGGCAAGGGTGGGAAGATGTCATTAGCATGGGAACAACATTGACTCTGCTGTAATTAATTAAAATGAAATGTTTACTAAAAATATATCTTAAAATTAATCATTGCACATCATTGGATGTTGGCAGAATAGTTGAGAAATAAGATGCTCTAAAATATTCTGCACTCTATTTCCAGTTTTGAAAATAATTTGATCATGTCAGTCTCTCTTATACAAACTTTACGAGTTCTGCATTGCCTGTAGGATAAGGTCCAAACTCCTTGACAAGCCTTACAAATCTCACCAAGACAATTCTTTGCATATTGTATAATACCTACCTGTCTATCCATTTATCTCCTATGAGATATATATATATATATATCCATTTATGCCCTGTGAGATATATATATACACATACATCATGTACATACACACACATGCATACATACATATACATACATTGTAGGATATATATATATATGACATATATATACATGTCAAAGGTTATCAGTGTATTTCAGTTGGTTTCAGTGACTATGAACTAGTAATCATCAGAGGTCAGCATGGAGCTGACTGCTGTCCATTTTAGTTAAATCAACCTGTCTCTGAGAAAGAGGTCAAAATTGTTCCACATCCATTTTGGCTCTGTTTCAATTGCATTGTAGGAAGATATCTAACCACAAGGTAATTTATGAAACATTTTACTTTCAGTCTCAATCTATTATGGTCCTTGTAAATCCTAGTTTTACCTGATAGCTTTTATATTTCACTAATTTTAACAAAATGAGAAAAAATGTGGAGACGTCATCACGAAATAACGGAGTCAAGTTAAAGACTGGGGCAGGAGGGATGCAAGAGACATTATAGCAACATTATCATTGAAATCCAAGGCACCCTGGCACTAGACCAAACTTGTTATTTTTTATTTTCTTCCTGAATTCTCTTTCCTAACAAGGAATATTTCCAATTCTAATAAAATGTTTCTTTTTAATAAACCAATATATTAAAAAATTTAATGGAAAATCAGACCTAAAGTTAATGCAACAATTCAGATTAAAGAACATTTATTGTTTACAAAACACTGTTCTAGGTGTTAATGATTATAAATTTCCAACTACTCACAGTTGAAAAGATATATACATAAATATCTCCGAACAGAACATAAAGAGGATGACTCATCCTCTTCCTATACTCTGAATTTTAGTGAATGGCACCTTTAACCACCTGGGAACCCAAGTTATAAACCTGGAAGATTATTTTATCCCTTTCCTCCTATTTTCTACTTAAAAACAGTCACCAACTCCAGTGAACTGTATTTTCCACTATTCATCCCTGCTATTCTCCAGTATTCTCTACCTACCTACCTACCCACATTCATACATAAGTAAATTCCTATTCCTTCATTCTCCATATTTAACCCAGAATCATGTTTCATTGATTCCATCTCCAAAGTAATGAATCTTAAATGTCTCACCACTATGGCAATGATCAGCTCTACAAAACACCAGAGTAGATGTTTTAAAAAGTATATTGAATCACGTACACCTCCAGCTTAAATGCAAACTTTTCACCACTACCTGTAAGCATCTGCGTGATCTGACCTCTTCCATTACTCATCCAGTTAGCACATATTTATTGAGAACTTACTGTATGCCAGGCTAGATGCTGGATATACAATAGTAAGATACACATACTTTCTTTCAACAATCTTATATTCTAGTGGAGGGTCTAGAAATAAGTATGTTAGTAAACAAATAATTGTTATAATATATTTTGATGAATTCCATAAAAGAAACAAATTTAATTCTAAACCGTAATGGGATGAGGGACCCTTAATTTGAGACAGGATAGCCAGACAAGCTGATGAGGAGTCACTCAAGATGAAAAGGCATAGATTGAGATAGATCCAGCCACAGGAAGAATGAGGACAAAGTGTTTCAAACAGAGAGATCTGTGTGTGCAAAATTCCTGAAGTGAGGACCAGAAAGAGGGTCTTCCATCACCAAAGTGATGTAAGGGGAGAGGGTCAGGAAAGTGGTAGAGATGTAGGTAAGGGCCTGTATTCATTTTCTATTGCTGCATAACATATCACCACAAAATGAGTGTCTTAAAACAACATACATTTATTCTCTAATTCACATTTTCCACGAGTCTGGGCCTAGCTTAACTGGGTCCTCGGCTCAGGGTCTTAGTCTTATAAGGCTGCACTCATGATGTTGGTCAGTGTATCCATTCTGGACCTCAGTTCATGTGGTTGTTGGCGGATTTCAGTTCCTTGTGCTTGTACGACTGAGGTCCCCATTTTCTTGCTTCCAGGGGCCACTTTCAGCTCCTAGATGTCACCCAAAGTTCCTTGCCATATGGCCTTCACATAGGCCCTCTCATAACATGGCACCTGACTTCTTCAAGGCCAGCAAGAGCATCTCTCACTCCAGTCTGCTATGATGGAGTCTTATATAATGTAATGTAATTATGAAGTAACTGTCCTATTATCTTTGCCAGGTTCTATTGGTTAGAAGCAAGTCACAGTTTCCACCGCACTCAAAGGGAGAGGATTATGTATGACTCATGGCAACCACCTTAGTGTGTTTCTGCCACAGGGTTCAATCATGCAAGTTATGGTAAGCAATTTAGATTTATTCTAAGTGAAATAGGACTTTGTGGAAGGGAAGGAATGTCTCAAGGAATTATGTTCCAGGGAATTATGACAAAAGGAGGAGTCAATGCTGTTTAGTGGCTCAGAGAAGATTTCTTGGAGAAGGTGGCCTGAGGGTAACAGACTGATGGGTAAACAGAGAGAGAGATGACATCAAAGGAAGATAACATCTGTACAAGGACTGCAGGTAGACAAGAGCAGAGTCTGATTGGGCTAGAGCAAGTAGCACACACATATGGAATGTTCTGGATGCACAGGTTCAAAAGTAAATAGAAACAGATAGATTTGAATGTAGTGGGTGACTCTGGATGGTCTTAAAAGGGATCTAAATTATCAGACATGCTAATTTTGAAGATAAACCTGGCACTGACAATAGTGAGAATGAATTGGATGAAGAATTTGGAACAAGCAAGGAGACCACTACTTCCGGTGAATTTTCAAAAAACATTCTTAATACATTGTGAAATCTTTGAACTGCATAACAAGCAAGTGTCAGAGCAATTTTCTTTCTCTCTCTTTTTTTTTTTTGGTGAGGAAGACTAGCCCTGAGCTAACACCCATTGACAATCCTCCTCTTTTTTGCTGAGGAAGATAGGCCCTGGGTTAACATCCGTTCCCATCTTCCTCTACTTTATGTGGGACACCGCCACAGCATGGCTGACAAGCAGTGCATCGGTCCATGCCTGGGATCTGCACCTGCGAACCCTGGGCTGCCAGAAGCCGAGCATGCGAACTTAACCACTATGCCACCGGGCTGGCCCCTTTCTTCCTTTCTTTTTTAACTGCTTTATTGTGGTATCATTGACATACAAAAAAACTGTAGACATTTAATGTATACAATTTGGTCTGTTTGGAGAAAAGTAATCACCCATGAAACCATTATCACTATCAATGCCATAAACTTATCCATCACCTCCAAAAGATTCCACCCACCATCCCTCCTTTTTTTGAAGAAATTTATTTAAAAAGAGCTGCATTCTAGTCAGTAACTGGAATAAAACTTTCCTTAGTTTGCTTGCAAGGATTCTCTTGAAGGACTATGGTTTTAAGGACATCTCAGAAGAACTAGATGCTCTACTTTTAATTGTCACTTTCCAGTTTTAGGTAAAAAGAATTGGGTGAGGAACTAGGGCTTGCAATCTGTGTATCTGCTAGGTAGAAGATTTTGAATTGCATTGGGATTGGAAGCCTGGCTGCCTTGCTTGTCTTTGCATCCCCAGTCCCTAACACATACTAGATGCTTAATTTATTTTAAATGGACAAATAAACAAATAAATAGTCACATCAAATATTATTATTATTCCAGCCACCAGACCACTACCTCTTTCCCTATTCTCTCTCCTCTGCCTTTCTTTTCCTTCCTAATGTCCAAATTCGTCATTAAGATTCAGGGCATATTCTAGTCTCAAAATCTCAAAGCATTAATTTTTATCTTGTTTTGTGTTAGAGTGAGATTATGTAGATTGCCTTAGCCACAGACTCTATGTAATATGTGAGATCACTCACAATATGGAAGGCAAGCTGGTGCCAATCGCTTGAGAACTAATGATGATTATGCTTGGATTTGCAGTGTCTGTGAAACTAAATTGAGATGATTCTTCATCTCGAGACTTCTGTTTAATGCCAAACTGATCACTGAATTCTGGGTTATGGAAGAATATCCCCTAGGACATTACTTCTGAGCTAATAAGTGATTATTGTGAGGTGAGATAGTGAAGGAGAAACCAGTGTTTACTAGTGCATGATTAAAGGTATGTTTGATATTTTATTCAATACAAATATTTAAAAATTCTGTCTAGAATTTCCTCAATAAATAGCATATTAGCATTTAGAATTGTTTAGAATATTTATATGCACTCCTAATTCATATTCATTAATATTAAAGAAGAATGAGGCTATTTATTTATTTATTTATTTTTATTTTATTTTTTTGTGGGGAAGACCAGCCCTGAGCTAACATCTGTTGCCAATCCTCCCCGTTTTGCTGAGGAAAACTGGCCCTGGGCTAACATCCGTGCCCATCTTCCTCCACTTTATATGGGACGCCGCCACGGCATGGCTGACAGGCAGTGCGTCGGCAGGCGCCCGGGATCCGAACCTGCGAACCCCAGGCTGCCAAGCGCGGACTAAACCGCTGCGCCACCGGGCGGCCCTGAGGCTATTTATTTTTTTCACTTAATGGAATTCTGGCAAATAAGATGTTTCTCTTCCCTTGGCTCTGTGCTTGATATCTACAAATCACTAATAAATATTTGTTAAATAATTTTAATCTTAAAAACTCAAACAAGAGGCCAGCCTGGTGGCATCGTGGTTAGGTTCGCCTGCTCTCCTTCAGCGGCCCGGCTTTCACAGGTTTGGATCCCGGGTGCAGACGTACGCACCGCTCATCAAGCCATGCACTGGCGGCTTCCCACATACAAAACAGAGGAAGAGGGGAACAGATGTTAGCTCAGGGACAATCTTCCTCACCAAAAAACCCACAAAAAAACAAAAACACTCAAACAAAGCTATATTTGCCTGTCACTGTGGATTGAGTAAATTACTTAGAATAAATAATATAGACTTTACATCAACTGCTTCACTCTAGGTAATTTTAATGTTTAAATAAATATTTAAATACATAAATAAATATGTAATGTTCAGTATATGCTTTGATAAATTATTTCCTTTGTAAAAAAAAAGTTAAGATTATTTGTGAGAAAGATTATTTAAATACGCTTCAGTTAAAATATGGCACATTTGCGATTTGAAAACCCTTGGGAATTTTCTAATGTGGTGTAGTGTGCTAGAGAGCTTGCCACTGGAAGTAACGTTTACAGACTGGGTAAACTACAGAAAAGTGGGAGCAAACCCACAGGCTGCCCTTGCCGCATGGCAGAACTTTAGCAGTCTCTGAATATGAGAGTGTGTGAAGTCCGTTCCACTGAAAATGACCCACTGTGCATAAATTTTTATGATGATAGGTTGTAATTGTTTTTATTAAAAATAATAATTTTCCATCACAAAAATAAGGCATTCTGATTATGAATAATTTGAACAATTCAGAAAAAATATACTAAAAGAAAAATTCATCTATAGTCTCACCATCCACGAATAAACACTTGCAACATTGTTACCTTTCTTTTCAGCATTTTTATGCGCCATTTTTTACCTAGCTGCGTTTATATATTATATGCATAAGTTTACAGTAATTTAAGGGGGAAGGTATACATTTGAAAAGCATGGGCAGGATAAAGAAGAAAACATTCAGAATTCTAAGAATGGACAGACCCTCTTAACACTTTAATGTGTTTTCTAATTTTCTTTTTTTCCTATACGTATTGACATCATCTTTTATATTCTGATTGTGAAGAATAGTTATCAGAGAAATGTTTTTGATGGAAGACGATATACGTTGGAACTTGTTGAGAGAGGATATTTCTGTGATTAGGTTAACTTATTAGTTTTCTTGATGAACAAAGGCTAGTAATCAAATTACTCAACGTAAGATCGAAAAATATGAAAAACAATTTCTCAAGTTCCTTAGAAATGAAAATGATAATTCTTTACACAATTCTGATTTTGTGAAGAAAATTCCCTTAGTGTGCCATCCATTTTAATGAAAGAAATATTACATAGAGTTTAAGATCAAATCCAGGCTTTGCCACTTGGAAGCTGAGTGACCTTGAACAAGTTATTTACTCTCTCTATGCTTCATATTCACATTGATATAGTGAGGAGAGATGAATTAATATGTGTGAACTGCCTGGAAGAATTCCTATCACTTGGTAAGTGCTATATACAGGTTAGTCATGACCAGTACATTCTGCAAAAGAACAGTATCTTCTTTACTGTTTAAAGGGGTTGTATGTGACAACAGACATTGCATGAATTATGCATACGATGTATACAAAGGAAAACACTTTGTTGGGGACTAGCAAAGGACTAAAAATAGAAAAGACACAGATTAACCAAGTTTCAACACTAGGCTACAATTAATTAATCTAAACTTGATGTTATAGATCAAACATAATTAAGGAAAGACTTTAGTGTAATGATTAAAATTGTGAGCTTAAATTCAAGCAAGACATAAATAAGCTGTAGCAATCTTGGGGAAAATGTTTAATTCCTCTAAACCTCAGTGTACTCACTGTAAATAGGGAGAGAGAATAGTGTTTATGTCAGAGGTAATTGTAAAGATGAGATAATTCACATCAAATATTGGGCACAAAATGAGCACCCAATAAATGTTAACTGCTATTATTCTTAATAGTAATAATAATAAAAATTCTTAATAATTCTAAAACTTCCTGTATCTTTGAGTTTTTAAATTGGTCTCACCTCTAAGTCATCCGGAGTAGGTATTAAATCTTTGGTTTCTAACAAAAGTTTATGATGATTTTTTTTAGTTTTTATGGACTTGAGAATTCATTTCTGTTGCTTTTACTAATGGAAGACGATTTGAATGAACAAGTATTTCATCTACGCCAACTCTTTTTCTCAAAAGATTATAGCTGTCTTCACTCTCCCCTTATGATAGAGGGGAAATCTGAGGTTTTATTTTTGTAACAACCTGTTTGTCTGCCTATAGTTTGTAGGATTTTTTTTTAATGAGTTTTTTGCCCTAGTAAGGCATAATTTTTTTTTTACTTATTTCACCTGGAACATTATGGTCGTGTTTTAGAGCTCCTTAAATTTTTCTAATTTTTAGAGCTCCTTAAATTTTTCTATACGTATTTTTTACGTATTTTTTCTTCAACTATGTCTTTTAATATTTCTCCTATTCCAAATGTTCCTGTTCCTTACTCTTGTCAACCCTCCCCAGAAGCATGACCTTTTCCAGCTTTTTCCTTTGTCTGCTCTTTTTATTTGCTTTTAGTAACAGCTTTTAAAGTTATTCCTCTGATTTATGTATTTAGTTTTCCTTGATGCCATTACAAATTTAAATCTAATATTATATTATTAGTTTCCCTTTTGACGCTTCCTTATCTTACTCTTCTCCCTTTAAAATCCATACTTTCATTTCAGCTTGTTATTTCCATATAATTTTCTATTTATATTTCATTGGAGTCATAGTGTCTTCTTGCTTCCTACTATAGATGTCAAACTCTATAGCTTTTTATCTTCTAAATAACATGGTTATTAACTTAAACCTTTTTAAAATGAATAATGTAGTCACATTGATTCTGATTCTAAAGGATGGGTTTTCTTTTCCTTTTTTACTGCAGGAATTTTTTTACAGGCTTTATTTTATTCTCTCTGTCTCTCTCCATATCTTTAAATAAGTAGAATTCTATCTAGATTTGGTATTGTCGATAGAAACCACAGATTGTTTTTGGTTCCACTCTCTATTTACTTAAACGATGGTCACATTAAATCATAAGGTAAACTGATGTGCACGGTTCCAAGTCAGTTCCCACTGTGAAGCAGTTTTGTTTGGGCGTGTGTGTCTTTCCCCAGAGTGGAGATCTGCTATACGTACAGCAGAGCTTCTCTTGTCCTCATGGTCTGATTCTCTGTCACTGTGAATATATGGTGCATGTCGAAAAGTTTAATCTGAAGCTCTCTTGCCTTCTTGCCTCTACTTTCACCAACAGCACTTGACTTCACAGAGGTATATCTACAGGATTCATTGCCTGAATGCAATTACTGATGGGAGATACAAATAGGGGGATTCAAAATGCTGGAAGCTCAAAAACAGCAATAATAGTAGAAGCACAGCTGACCAGTATTTTGATTAGCATGGGTCTTGAGTGAATGAAGAATGCAGGATCTATTTACTTTTACGTGGATAGTGTATTATGTTTCTGGAAGTGTAAAATGGACTATTCACTGTTTGAACATGTCATTCGATTTAAATTGATCTTGTTGTCAGTATAAATTCCTTCCATGTTTTGATGATACATTGCATGAAAATCCTACCTGACAGTGACATTTGTGTATGTGTGTGTGCATGTATGTTCGTGTTGGTGGTATTATTGTCATTGTCTGCATAAATGTATTTTCAATACAGACTGGGAGAATCTGTTGGGGAGTGACCATCAGGTACCACTTAAAACCAGAAATAGGCTTTCATTTCAAGCCTAGTAAATGGATATGTGATCTGGGACTGCCACAGAAAGCCCTGCTCACCATAACCTTTGTTTACGTGATGTGTGTGAATGGAATGTCTTAACACAATGCTTCCTTCATTTATCGTCTCATCCAATTCAACTTAACAGGTATATTTTTGTACTTTGTCTTGTTTTGGAGATACCTTGCCTTATGAAGCATATTTACTTATTATTTATGAATATTTTGTTTCAATAGCAGCCATGTAGAAGAAAGGACCATATCATATAGCACGAAGAGAGAATAAAAGAAGTTCTTGCAAGAAACCATGTTTAGTCTTCTTTGAAATGATTTCAGTATCTACTGTTCTTGCCTTAGCTTTCCATATGTGGAAATATCTAGGTAGTATGGAACAAGAAAGAGTAGTTTTCCAGTTTTTTTTGGCTGGTATTTAACTTAATTGGATTCCTGCTGAAAAGATGAGCATAATTTCTAAATACCTGCTACAGCTATTCTGTACTCTTTTTCTCTGCCTCCTTTTCCTTTTTCTCTTTCTACTGTTCATCCCATCAACCCAATTTGCCCTATTTCTCTTTCCTATGGGAAAAAAGGTGAAGAAGAAGAAAAAGGAGGAGAAGGAGTAGAATTAGAATTGAATTTTTTTTTGCTTTGTTTTCTTGCTTCCACCTCAAATCCTGAAATGATAGTGATAAACTATGGGATTGTCCTTTCAGATCCTACAGATGAGTAAGTCATGGTGTGAAGAAGCCTCTGTACTATAGAATGAAAAATCCTATGATAAATTTGAATAGGAAATAAATTAAAATATACAATTTTGAAAATTTATTTTAGATTCAAAGGGGGCACAATTTGCTTTGCATTATTTGATATGTGTAAAGAAATTCATTTTTGTGAATCCTCAATGACCTTTTGTAGATCTCTATACAAACCTTTACTATTGCCTCATTACTGTATTTTTTTATTTCAGAAGTATATCTTGCCTTTTCTTATACTGAGGCATTAGTTCATGGGGACTCTTTTAAGCCTAATTATTAGTGATCCATATGAATAAGTTTGACCGACAGAAATTGTATTTCTGTTTCCTGCTTGTCAGTAGTAGTTGACTGAGGCCATATCATGTGTAGATGCTAATTACGCAGAGATACTTTGCAAAGGTGTATCAGACATGGGTCTTGTGTATAAGCTGAGTAATGTATAATGAGAATATTGGGAATAGGATATTTTTCAAATGTAAACAGCTCTAGCTTAGTCAACAATATAAACCATATTACTTGGTGGGTAACACCATATGCATTTTTCTTTTATCTATGGCCACTATATAAAATTTGAAAAGTAAGAGGGACAAGAAAGAGGCTACCAGGATTGGATTACACCAGGGAGATTAGATATTTTATTAGAGATGTTTCACCCAAACAACTGTTTTTCAAACACTTCCTTTGTGCTAGACATTGCACCAGAACCAGGGTATACAGAAGTTATCAAAACAAGCAATCTTTCAAGGGAGACATATATACAACAAATAACCCCACCAAATATACTACATTAGTATTGGTGTGAATACTATAAAGCAAAATACAGGATATTGAGACAGAGTATATCAGAGAGAACTGATCTAGTTGGATTAGGAAATCCCATCCTTAAAGCAGTAGCGTTTAAGGTGAGAAGTGAAGAAAGAGATGGGATTTAGAGTTAGCATATTAATGAGGAGGTATGGCAGAGAGTGTGGGAAGGCCCAGAGGTGGGAGAGATGACCAATATATTTGAATGAAGTGCTAGATAGGAATGTGGTGAAAAATGAGAGAAAAATCTCTGATAGAATCCAGATGATACTGAGTCTTTCAGGTTACGTGAAGGCTTCTGAACTTCAAACCTCAGAGCAACGGAACTCCACTGCAGGTAAAAGGACCATTCAGGAGTTGAAAGCAAGGTATGGATAGAATCATAAACATGCTCAGAGCAGTTAGAAATTTCTTGCAGTAATTTAACCAAGAGATGAGGGAGACTTGGACTTCAGTGGTGGCAACCAGGTAAGAAGGAAGAACACAGATTAAAAATCTGATATCAGCAAGATGCAAGACTTTGTCTTGTTTTATAACTGTTACATTGGTAGATATAAATGTGGAATTGTTGAATGGTGGAGGTCAGGAATCCTGGTTGTCATATGATCCTGCTTCCTCATTTACACATAAAAATCGAGTTTCTCAAGTCACATGAGAGTTTGGGGATAGAATCGGGAATAAAATCTAGATTGTGCTTATTTTATAATTTTAAAAGCATTCTAATATTTATATTTTAGCCTTATGAAGCACTGAGGTAGACATGAGTATTTTCTGATGCACTATTGCAGAGAAGTCAGGATTTTAATATTCTGGTTGTATTTTCATAGTGACAGGCTGCCTCAAATCAGAGATGGAATGTTAGGACTTAGAATAAATCTTAGGCTTCATGGGAATCAAGACGTCAGTATTAAAATGCTCATCTCCTTCCACTCATGCTTCAATTATCTCAAACAGGTGGAATTTAAGGACTGTAGGAGTATAAATTGACTAAATCTTCTCCTAACACAGCTGCCAGAGAGATGGCTGGAGGATATTAGAGATCAGTTTTGAGACTCACCTTCTTCACCCTCGTTTTAAAATTTAATTAGCCAGCATATCTGCCGAATTGATGTGATGACATGCAAGAGTTTGGGGCCCACTTGACTCTGGCTTGTGGAAAGGGTCTCTGGGGATAAGCAGTGTCAGAAATAGTTGCAATTGACTCTAACTTCTCTCTTACCTCCAGAAACAAGCCTCACTAAACAGAAATAGAATTTATGAAATATGTTGAATAATGGTGAGTGTATGTAAAACTACCACGTGCCAGGGAAGACTTTTTAATTAAAGTAGTACAAGTGACTGAATTTGTGGAGCTAAAATTTAAGCAATGTCTATGTGCAGTCTGCCAACATCAGCACCCTGCTTGGGCTTCTTGCCTATTGGTCTTTGACCTAGGATAGCAGCCTAAAAGTTACGTCATCACTCAATTTGAAAAATCCAATTGACCTATCCATTTAGGTAGGCTGAGTCCTGCCTTAGAATTAACCATGGATCTCCTTTCTAAATGAGTTTTGGCTGGGGTAGCACCTTTAACTTGCATTTTTCACACCACATTTAAGTTTTCTTGGGCAAAATGATTCAGAATATATGCATGACAAATTTTTAAAAGGCTAAACATTGCCACAGACCTGTGGCACTCAAGTTTCTAAGGGAAAAAACAGAAATTAGAGACTCACACTTCACATGTCTTCCCCATCCGCTCTCTATGTTGTAACTTGTCAGGCTTTCTGGTGTGAGTGCGTCCTAGCTCCACCTTGCATCGTCAGTATCATCCGTAGTGGCCATCATCAGGCTCAACATCACTGACAGCACGCATATTTGTGGAACAGCATGCGGGCTGTTGCATTGTCCAGCAGGGGCTGTATTACCGACCTTCTGGTTATCAAGATCCATTATTACTTGATTAACAGTGGTGACGTGGGCTGGTGAGTTCAAAATGACTGGCAGGACACAATCCATACAGCAAGAAGGCAAGTCCATGAACATTCTACCTTTTCCACTGGTTCATACTGAAACTTTTATGGCAGCCAATGGTGAATATGCTATTAATCACATTTCACACTTTCAGGGAGATCTGCAATTGTTTTCAATTTTTGTTTTCTCTTTGGTGAAGAGGTTAGATTAGCTGTAATTATCATACCTCCATTTCTTTTCTTGATTGTTTTGATTTCAGAGACTGAAGCCAGATGAAAAGGTAGAACTAGATTGACTGCTTAGGCTGGGATAACAGGTCCTATAATGTATTATTTGGCAGAGATGCTTAGGTGTCCTGAGTAATCAATCCATTTATGCAATACCAGAAAAAAAACTCCTGGAATAAAATTTATAGGGGGCTTAAATCCACAGGGAATAAGTGTGACCAACTTCACCTTTTCTTCCATGTCTAACAATCTAGTTAACTGTAGTTCCAGCATGGCCACACAGTGGATTTCCTAAGGTTGGGCCAGGCACAAGAACTTATAAACGTGGTGCTAGCAATTTTCCTGACTCTGACACCTGAGGGCAGCTAGGAGAAGTAACTTCCCATTTCCCCAGTACCTCACATCCCCCTTCATTGAGGAAGATGAAGGAAGGACTGGATATAATCATAGTATTCTTGGAAAGGTTGGGATTAGGGTTTGGGTTTGACTATGAACATATGGCCATTCTATTCTTCAAACATTTATGGGTTTTGTGTATATGTTAGTTATTTTCCCCCAACTTTTATAGATCATGTAAATCTAGGATGGCTAGGAAATAGATTCATTATAGAACAAGAGGGAAGCACTACATGCAGGATATTATAGGATAAAGAATGGTGGAGCATAGAGACCTGAGTGTCCACTAACCAACACTGGGACCCAGGACAAATCCCTTTACCTCCCGATACCTCAGTCTCTCCATCCGCTAACTGTCTTGACTGGGCAATAGCCATAGCTGTTAATGCCTTAAAAATATATTTCTGTGCTTGTGGCTTTGTTTTTCAAACAGCTTTCTTTCATGGAGATATTCATGATGGTTTTCAAGGGCTTCCATAATGGTGTTTATTTAAAAAGTGGCTTTGACAAAAATATAAAGGAAAAAACAACATAGTAGTAGATGCTGTGATGTGCCACCCAGAACCTCCTTCAGGAATGAAAGACATATTATTCCAGCTGCTGAGTGTTATTATCCTTCTTCAGAATTGCCCCAGTTGAGAAGAGCCACCTTGCCCAAAGTCACGCCCCCTTGACATGGAGATATAAAGGCTCTGCCTTCTCACCCAAATTCTTAAAAACCATGAAGGGTCATCCTTGATTCAAAGATCAAGGTTGGCTAGGGCCTTCCTTGTGACTGCATCATACCCGAACATCTTCCTCTGCCAGATTCTGCTTCCTTCCCTTCCCTTTCCTTCTGCAGATGCTGATCTTAGGAGCGTTCCCTCATAATTCTCCTCCATGCTAATCTCCATCTTACAGTCGGCTTCTCTGATGGCCCCACATGCAGCAGACAGTGAATGACACCGCCCCTTTATTATTGGGTCTTGCGTTACATGTCAAAGGTTCTAGGACAATGTTCTCTCCGATTTCCAATAATAAAATTTCTCTGTGCTGGGGGAGTAGTTTTCTGATGTTGCATTTTATGATCTCTTTCTCTTATGCAGAATAACCTAAATAAAATAGCTTGTGTACACTTTGCAGATTCATTAAATGCATTGACTATTCAAGGAAATTGAACTTGTTACTTCTAGCTTCCTTGGATAAATATATTTTAAAAAATTCAATGTTTGTAAATAATTTGAGTTCACTGAAGGAGTTTGACAGGTTATTTAACAGGACATTGAATGTTGTGGCGAGACGGCAGTATTTCAATTGCTTGATGTTTTAGCCCTCCTTATGAAGTTTCTTTATTCATGGAAACAGCATAATTTTAAGTACATTGTATTTTATCTTAAAAAAGAGCATCATTAAATAGAAAATCTTGCAATTGCACTATTTTTGGTTCCAAAAGAAGAGCTGAAATCAAGACATGAAAGAAGGATAGTGATAGACATTTTTGAATAAATTTAGCTTGTACTATTCAACATTAAATGAAAAGTATACAAACAAGAACTGCAAAAGAATGGGCTCTAAACAGAAGGGATGTTTTCTCATTGACAGTTTCTGGGGAATAATTTCAGGGTAGTTTTAACTCAATGGTATCTCAATATAAGAAAAGGAAAAAATGGACCATTGAGACAGTCATTGTGGAAAATATCAGACAAATATTTCCATCAATAATGTTTACTTATTTTAATTTTTATATAATGAAAGAATACAAACTGAGGATTAATTTTTTAAACTAGGGGTAGTTTTCTTTCAATGAGGACACTAATATTAAGGCAGCTTCTCTTCACCCCGCCCCAACCTTTGATTGCTGGAGGTCTTATATGATCTGGTACCGGGTCTATTTATCTCAGTGGGCTAGAGAACAGGATAATTGTCCTAGTTAGGGATTGGTGAGTTGTAGGGTACCACGAGGAACAAGCAGGAAGAAATGAGACCAACTTTATGGGCACATACGTTATTTTGTTGCACTGAAATTTTGCATAGAAAGTATGTTGTCCTGGGTCACATTCCTAGGCTTCAGGAACATACGAAAATTTGTCGACTTGAGAGTTTTACCACTTTAAAACTCAGTGAGGAAAGAAATCATCCGAACGTAAACAGGAAAGGATAATGCAAACTAACATGTATTGCCTATCTGTATCTAGAACAGTTCTAGATGCTTTTATTTCAATCTCCATAGAACCCATGAGAACCTTGAACTGTTGAGCACATTTTATGGAGAAGTCAGTAATTTAGCCAACATCACACAGTTAAGGAGTCAGGATTCAAAGCAAGGTCAGTGAGGCTCCAAACAGATTCTTTCCATTACCCTAGCAGAAATAATCATGTGTCTTTGTGTGCTACCCAGGGCTCTTTAGGCCCCTCCTCCCCACCTCCTCCTTTGTCCTCCTCCTCCTTCTTTTTGTATGGTTGATTTGTTTGTTTATTTATTTAATGAGTGCTTGGGATCTTAGCTATAAATTACAAAGACGTTTGAGGTAAGAGAAATGTAAAAGTTAATTGCTATCTAATGTTGAAATAATAATATGAAAAATTTAGCTTCACTTCACCTGAGCTCTCTTCTCTTCTTCAAATAGAAAATAATCAAGCTACAGAGGACTTTTCAAATCACAACCGGCAAAGGACTTTTTAAATTGCAACGGATTCCTCACATAGGCTTACTGTGTTTGTGAAAAACAAATCTATCTCTAATAAATTCATTTACCACATTTCTGGGATGAATTGTGTAGTTTTAAAGAGACTGGAAAATATTTTTAACAATTCAAAAATAAATCAGATGCATCTAGGTCAGTGGTTGTCAACTGGGGAAACTTTGTCCCCTATGGGACATTTCGCAATATCTGGAGTTTTGGGTATCACAACTGGAGAAGGTGCTATTGGCATCCAATGAATGGAATCCAGGGATGTTGGTAAACTTCCTACAATGCACAGGACAGCTCCCCCACAAAAATTTTCCAGCCCCAAATGTCAGTAGTGGCACTATTGAGAAACCCTGTCTAGGTGATGTGCAAATCTTAAAAACTGGGACCAATCTTTCTCTTGACAGATGTCACAGAGTCAAAAGTCATAGGACATTTTCCTGCCTTAAACATTTGTATCTTTATTTAAAAATTTGATATTTTATTCATCATGGAGTTTTGCATTTATATTTACTTTAAAAAATATTTCATCAAAGTATTGTTCATTTGACTATTGAGTTTTCTGACCTCCCCTTGAATTTTGTGCCAAGGGCGTATGTCCAACCCACCCCACCCTAATCCTGGCTCTGTTAAAGCTGTAAAAAGGAAGCATAATATAGCATGGTGGTGAAGAGTGAGGCTCTAGGATCTAAACGTTTGGACCTACATCATAGCTTTACCACTTTCAAACTCAATCTCCTTGGCACATTACTTCCTTCTTCATTAGTAAAATGGAGAAAGTAGTACCTCTGTCACATGGTTGGTTCAAGGGGTACATTTATCAGTTAGCAAAGAACTTGGCATAGAATCAACCCATCACCAACACTGGCTATTAGAACGCAGCAATGAACTGGGTGCATTTTCTGTTGTCATGAGGATGGGTGAAGGAGAATGACTCATTGTCTGTTGGTTGGTCAAAATTTTTAAGGAGTGATACCATCCAGCCCATCCTTTTTTCTCTGCCTATTCCTAAGCTAAAGGCCACACATAAGCCCTCTCTTTTTGGTGGTTTTGCCTTCATGTGGCTGCAGAGACAGTAGCTTCTAGTTGTCTAGAATGAGAATTGCTCTCCCCTTCTACTACAATTGCAGAACTTCGAATATTAACAGAACTTTAAAACCAAAAGCTAAGTTACTAACTTGAAATATAAAACAGAAAATGAAAAAGATTAATGTTCTAAAAAGCTGTTTCGAAGGGCCTGGTGGTGTAGTGGTTGAGTTTATGTGCTCTGCTTAGGTGGCCCAGGATTTGTGGGTTCAGATCCTGGGTGTGGACCCACACACCGCTCATCAGCCATGCTGTGGTGTCATCCCACATACAAAATAGAGGAAGATAGGCACAGATGTTAGCTTAGGGACCATCTTCTTCAGCAAAAAAGAGGAAGATTGGCAACAGATGTTAGCTCAGGTCCAATCTTCCTCACCAAAAAAAAAAAAAAATACCAAACAAAAAACTATTTCTAAATTAAGCAAGTCTGGTATACCTATAAATCTTGCTTACAATACAGTCCTGGTCATTGCCATCCAGCAATAAACAAACAAACAAAGAAAAAGAGACATCTCCAGATTTGCTTCTAGCTAGCTGTGGCCATGTGATAAGTAGTGCTGACCAGGGTGGAAACACATGGAAGTGTGTGAAATTTTAGGAAGGCTGTTTACAGATTTAAATTATTTGGGAAGTAGGTATTTTTTGCTCTGTCTTTTGTCTTATGTCTGGCCTGAAGTGCCAAAGTGATGGCTGGAGCTCCAGCAGTCATTTTGAAACATGAGAACACCTTGGAGATAACAAACATATGTTAGAATACTGAAGTAGAAAAATAGGCATCAGGATCCCTGACAACAGCATGGAGCTGCCACATTAGCCCTAACCTGCCCACCTCTGGACCTCTTTCAAATAAGAGAGAAAAATAATCTCCTATTTCCCTTGAGCCTTAATATTTATTTCTGTTACAGCCAAATCTAACCGTAACTGATAAAGTTGCCTCTCTGTGTCATTTCGGAACCTCTGAGAGCTAACCAGCTTTTCCCCACCACACCCACTGTAACCAGGATTTGTATCTATATCAGACTTGCTTAATTTAGAAACAGCTTCTTAAGACCTTAATTTCCACTATATTTTCCTTATATTTCCCTTATATTTCAAGTTATTGACTTGGCTTTCAGCTTTAGTGTTCCGTAGCTCAAATTTTGCTGCTTGTATGTGCAGATAAGCTGCCCACGGTTTTGTTGACTCACTTCCATTGAGGAGTGTTTGCTTAACAATGAAGCATATTTGGTTTTTCACATGTAGTTTCTCTGACCATAAGCTGGAAAGTTGGATGCCCTTGCTTTTGCAAGCTGCTTGGTAACTGTTATTCTGACCTTATTTGATTGAGGCTATTTTTGATTAGAAGAAACGCATATTTGTGCTTCGAAGCTTAAGTTGTGTAGCTTATTCTCAGCTACAGATGCTGGAGAAAATCACTGAAAATTCCCAACAGGAGAGAGTGAAGACGTTTTAATACAAATACCAAGGAAATCAAATGGGTAAAATCAGTGTCAATCAGGTGACAGAAAAGTCTTCTGCTTGGGGGCTTCATGCTTATCAGGTGTGAGTCTGCACTGTACGATCCCTCAGAGGTAGAGAGGAGAACAAAAGCAAATGAATGAATGAATACATAAATACATAAATGAATGAATAAATAAAATACATAGTTTTTTCTTTCTCTTCTCCTTTCCTGGTTTCTTCCTGATGCTTAAAAAAGTCTGATGGTAGAATATTATTTGAGGAAGTTGTCAAATTCTACCTAGCTTTTCTTTTTTTAATTTTAATTTTAATTATTATTATTTTCTGCTTGAGGAAGATTGTCCCTGAGCTAACATCTGCGCTCATCTTCCTCTATTTTGTGTGTGGGACACTGCCACAGCATGGCTTGATGAGCAGTGTGTAGGTCTGCACCTGGGATCTGAACCTGTGAACCCTGGGCCACTGGTTAAGCACATGAAGTTAACCACTACACCAGCCCCATAATTATTCTTTTTAAAATGTACATTATGTCTCCCTAAACATCTGTTATTGTAGCAGATACTGTAGTGCCTCATCTCTATTCCCATAAGCCATAGAACTTTCTCTGACCCCCAGATACTGCTCTGCCCTCAAGTAGGCAAGGCCAGAAATGCCAATGAACTAACATCCCTCTGGGAGGAGCCCTCAAGCAGTGACTGATGGAAGTTGTTGGTGCATTAATACCCCAGTTCCTTCTCCCATTGAGTGGGATAACTCTGAGATGCATCTTTACACCTGCTCCCAGAGTTCCCCAGTGTGAGTAAGCTTAATAACCATACTTGTGCTGGTTTGGTAGTATACAATTTTAATGAAAGACAATCATTTGTTACTATATAAGTCTAGCATTATCTAATTTCAGGCAATGTACTTACAGTCACTAGCATGATTGGAAAGAAGCTCAAGTGAATCTAACTGATTACTTTAATCCTGTACCTCCGCAAGGATCTGTCACATACATTACCTGCCCTCCAGGTGCTTGTCAGGAAGAAAAGCCTGACATGCTTAAGTGAGAGGAACAATATTTGTGGAAATTCCTGAGAAGTATGCATTTATTCAATATTGCACAAATGTTCACATGACTACTGGGTGTCACATGCTTTGCTAGGAGCTGGGGATACAGTGTTGTTTTGTTTTCATGAAGCTTATAGCCTAGAATGAGATGAAAGGCTTAGTTATACAGTAGTCCCCCCTTATCCATGGGGGATACTTTCCAAGATCCCCAGTGGATGCTTGAAACCATGGATAGTACCGAACCCTATGTATACTATGTTTTTTCCTATACGTACGTGTTTGAAGTGTGACAGCAAAACTAGCATGAATTTCTTTTTCCTTCTTCACAATTTCATGGATGTAGATCTTAGCAACCTCAGCATACAATTTTCATTTCTTTCCTTATTAAGTCAAGATCTTTCACTTTTTCAATTAAAGGAAGCGCTTTATGCCTTCTCTTTGGCATATCTGAATTGCCAGCATCACTACTCTTGCACGCAGAGGCCATTATTAGGTAAAATAAGGGTTACTTGAACAGAAGCACTGTGATATCACCACAGTTGATCTGATAACTGAGACAGCTATTAAGTGACTAATGGGTGACTAGGGTATACAGAGAAGCTATGCTGGACAAAGGGATGATTCAAGTCCCGGGCAGGAGGGAGCAGGATGGCGTGAGAATTAATCATGCTACTCAGAATGGCGTGCAGTTTAAAACTCGTGAGTAGCTTATTTCTGGAATTTTCCATTTAATATTTTTGGACCAAGGTTGACCGTGGGTAACTGAAACTGCAGAAAGCAAAACTGCAGATAAAGGGGGGACTACTGTAATATGCGTTAAGTTCTAAGAAGAAAAAGCGCCACAAAAAGTGTACTTATTGCCTGTTTCCCTTTGCAATAAAACCCACCTCTGAATTCAGCCAGACCCTCAGAGAGAATTCTATGTGGCCTGCTATATACTGTCTCTGGGTGAAATGGTTTTTACTGAACTGTGCTTTGTTGTAATGCCATCAGCTTACGTAAGGGTATGTTATATAGAAGCAGTACAATTACCCATATCACTGTGTTTATCTGAAGGATGGTGAGGCGGTTGTTTGTTAAATAAATCTCATGGTATCTCTTAATAAGGACACAGAGTAATTTCTCTCCTGTCTCATTATAAGGAATATCTGTGCTTGTCTTAATCAACTGGTTTACTTTTAACTTATGGATACTGTGATTCTGTTTTTCTTTTCCTACTACCTGCCAGAAAGCACTGGACACAGATCAATGTCCTGGCCCATCCCCCACAAGTGGATAGCATTTCACTGCCTGTGTTATTTGTGGCGATCACTCTGGAATTCATTTTATTTGTCTGCCCTTATTTTTCCCTTATCATGTTTCTCTAACTTTTTAATAAAAACTTGCCTTTCTAGATTGCTTGTGTCTTTTTAGCCTGCCTCAAATCATTCCAGAGTAAGACTGTGTATAAATAAATCATCTAAAATATAAAATGATTAGAATATCACAAAGCAAAATTTACGCAATTTCATCAATTTAAACCGACGTTATTTAGATAGTTTATTTATTTCACTTGTAGCTCTTTACCTCAGGCAGTGATTAGAAAACCCATACCTTAAGTAATAAACACATTATTGTTAAATTTGAATAATTTCGAATTTATTTCAAGTAAAAAAAGAAACACTTTTACATGGTGTGGATAGGAAGGAATTAAGCAAAAATAATAAAGATTTATATTTTTACGCTGAATAGACTAATTTCTTATGTCCTTTATGTATCAACCTCCTATTTATAAAATTTTCAGGGGAACTTTTTTTTAGAACTCAAGGAAAGTTTTTTGATGGAAATGCTCAGAGCTTAATATTTGTAGCTGCAGTACATCTGCATTTACGTTGAGGAAAATAAAAGTGATCTAGCAAATGAGACACGATGTAGAGGATAACCCGGAGTTGCCAGGTGTTAGATGTATCAAAACAGAGGGATATCTCAAACTTTTACAGTCACTATGTAAAGTCCTGAGATTGAACAGCCTTGAGAATTTTGGGTTTATAAAATGATCACCCCCTTTTGTGGAAAGATGGTCACTCACAGCTTTATGTCCTTTGTTTGAAGACCATTTATGACTGTAAAAATTTTTTGTTATTCAGCCTTTGATCTGTCAATCTGAGATTGTCTAATACTCTGTGTGGTTCAAATTAGCCAGATTTGTTCAATAGGTTGTTGGTTCTTTTTTTTTTTAGCTTGGTTCTTATCTAATTAAATTCTCAAAAGGGCGTAAATGGCAGAACTGATTGACCCATTTGCTTCCCCAGAAAGAAAAAGAGCAGAGGGTTATTCTTTGAAAATATAAAAAGGCTACAGACAGTATCAAAGGCTTCAGGCACTTTACTGTTCCTAAATATTTTATTTTATTTGATGTTTCATGTGTACATGATTTCCGTGTAAAAGTGTATCAGAATTATTTATACCAATCTTCTTCATTATTCTTCCTTTTTTCCTATCAGAGACTTTTTAAATAAGACCCCTGTTGAGACCTGAATTTTATTAACTCCTTTAAAATGCCATCCTGGTTCTGGGTTTTATGACTTTGGGCTCCCTCACTTCTCTCAGGATATAAGAAGAAATAAACTTGTACTTAAAAATAACTACAGCAATAGAAATCGTTTGCCTTTATATACAACCCTCCTATACCACAACAATTCAAATTGATTGATACTAAAATATTGATGGTAGTTGATATTAAATTAATAACTCAAACAAGCTGGGATAGGAGCAATGGACTACTAACTGATAACTTGTTGACTGTGAAAGTGTTTAATTCAGGTTGGAAAATGGAAGTTCCTGGGAATTGAATTTCTTGGTGGGCCTTTTTGGTAACAGGCAAGTCTGGCCTTTTATTTTGTGTTCTGAATAATGAGGGATTTTATTCTCCAGGGCTGTCATTCCAGTACTTTCCACAGGCAAGTAATTGAATTTCCAAAAGCCTAGTACTGGCAGAGCCAAGCTCAACATCCTCTGCTGGCTTCCATTCTATGGCTTTTTTCTGCTGAATAAGGCCCACTGAGAATGACTAGATTGTAGTTTATTATGTTGCCCTGATTATGAATCAGTGCAATTTACAAATGTTTTGCATTTGAAACCTGGAGTTGTTTTAGGCTCATTTGCTGACATATGTGAATTTGCTAGAAAGGGCCAGGATCAAGTGACATCCACCATCTGTGGAGGGTATTATGTCTAGAGCTAAGAACTGGAAACGTGAAAGAGGTTCGCAAAGTGAATTGAACCTACTTGAGCCCAAAGCAAAAGCCAACATTTACCCCTGCAAAATATGGCCAAAATCATTCAGTTTAGAATTATATCTACTCTTGCATTTAAAAGATTATTGCAATGCATATGCTAATGTCAACTTTTAAATCATGAGGACTATTAAGAACAAAGTTAGGCTTTCAGGAGAGATTTCCATATAAGACAAATTATTCAAAATTGTGAATTCATCAAAAAAAAATCAGCTTGTTTTTTGTTCCCAAAATAACTCCTCTTTATTATCATATATAAAACTTTAAGTTCAAATCTCATATTTCCATCAAAACCTATCCTCAAACATAATCTTCTCTTATACTCCTTGTGAATGTAAGTCAAGGCCTGTAACTTTCCCAAGGTTAAATTTTGTTTTCCATTTTAGAATTAAAGGATTGGTCTGTTTGCAGGGCGTCTTTTTGTTGGTTTTTTTTTGGTTGCGAAGATTGGCCCTGAGCTAACATCTGTTGCCAATCTTCTTCTTTTTGCTCGAGGAGGATTGTCTCTGAGCTAACATCTGTGCCATTCTTCCTTTCTTTTGTCTGTGGGACACTGCCACAGCATGGTTTGATGAACAGTGTGTGGGTCTGCACCCAGGATCCAAACCCATGAACCCTGAGCCGCCAAAGCAGAGTGCACGAACTTAACCACTATGCCACTGGGCCGGCCCCCCCTTTGCAGGGTATTTTAATAGGGTGTGGAAGGTGTGATGGAAGTTGTGAGGCAGAGAAGGACAGGATTATTTGAAATCATATCTCACAGTGGTTATAATCCATTATCTATATATCAAGTCATTCCAGTTTTTTGGCAACTGATTTAAAGGTTATTTTTTGTTGCCAAAGCTAGGGGGGTACTACATTATATGGTGGCGAGTCTCATAGTAGTATATAAACACCAATAGCATATAAAAGGAGTATAGGTGAAATGCAGGACATTCATAATAATCACAAGCAGCATTTCAAATCATAAGTCTCAATTATTATCTCCTATTCTTAGTGTAGAAATGACTTGTCTATTATTTACTTATTTATTTAGCAAATAAATAAGTGTCTAGGGGCCAGCCCTGTGGCGTAGCAGTTAAGTTCGCGTGCTCAGCTTTGGCGGCCTGGGGTTCACAGGTTCGGATCCTGGGCGTGGACCGACGCACCGCTCATCAAGCCATGCTGAGGTGGCATGCCACATAGACTAACTAGAAGAATGCACAACTATGACATACAGCTATCTACTGGGGCTTTGGGGAGAACAAAAGCAAAAAAGGAGGAAGATTGGCAACAGATGTGAGCGCAGGGCCAGTCTTCCTCAAAAAAAATTTTTTTTTTGAATGTCTATCATATACCAGGCACTGCTACCAAACTTGGGTCTAAAAAAATGAGTAATCAATAAAACAGACAAAGCCCTGATTGTAATGACGTCTACATTCTAATGGGGAAAACAGAAAATAAACAAATAAATCTACATGTCAGGTGGCAGTAAATGTCACAAAGAAAATCAACCAGAGAAAGGGGATATAAAATGATTTAGATTGCATACTAGGTGATCAGGAAAGGACTTTCTGAGGAGATAGCATTTGACCAGGACTTGAAGTAGGGAACAATTAATACAAACAAACTGGGCAGAGCAGAACAGCCAGTGCAAAGGCCCTGAGGCAGGAGTGTACTAAGTGTATTTGGAGAATAATAAAGACACCAGTGTGGTTGTTATCCACTGGTAAGAAAGGATATCACATAGGTAACACTGGGCCTTATGGGCCAAAGTAAGACTTTTTTTGTGTGGTAAGAAACACATAACAACATTTACCATCTTAACCATAAGATGGTACAGATGTACAGTTTAAAGTCCAGTTTGGTAGTATTAAGTGTATTTACATTCTTGTGAAAAATATCTTCAGAACTTTTTCATCTTGCAAATCTGAAACTCTAGACCCATTGAACAACTCCCTTTCTTACCTCCCCCTCAGCCCCTGGTAACCACCATTCTACTTTTCATTTCTATGAATTTGACCATTCCAGTGTCTCATATAAGAGGAATCAGGTAGTATTTGTCTATTCATGGCTGACTTATTTAACTTAACGTAGTGTCCTCAAGGTTCATCCATGCTGTAGCATACAATAGAATTTCCTTCCTTTGCAAGGATGAATAATATTCCATTTTGTGTATGTACCACATTTTGTTTATCCATTCATCTGTCTATGGACATAAAATCTTAGAATTACTCTGGACTCTTCTTTTTGTATCACACCTTACATCCATCTATATTTTTTAGGCATTTCAAAACATTTTATTGCATAAATATTACTCTCTTTGGCAATTTCCCTTTTCCACACAGAACTTTACTGTCTTTTTCTCTCTCATTCGTCTAACCTTGCTTCTATCACTGTTGTTGCCGTGGTGTCTTCATTATACTCAGCTCCATTACTGGCATTCATGAGAGCTAAAATAAATTATTATTGTACAATTATTTCTTTTGTACCTTTTTCATACGACCAGCATCTAGCACAGAATAGATATTAGAAAGAGTATGTGTGTGTGTTTAAAATTGGTTGAATGACTGCTGAGAATCTGCCTCTTTTGCTTTTATAATTTTCTCTAATTTATAGCTAGCTCTGTGAATAATGGGATAAATTCTTTTCCTCTCATAAAAACTCAGTAATGTAAAGAGAGAAAAAGTGCTTTTTAGGGCAATACCCTTATCACTGCGAATACCAATTAATATGCAAATAAGCAACACAGAACAGAATATCATGATTTTATAAATAAAATAATATACGAGCATACCTATAAGTGGCGAAGCATTGTGCTGATGTATTAAATAACATCATTGATAGTAATAGATGCATTTATGGTATTTGAAAACGAAAAGATAAATTTTAAGGCAGGATTAAAAAATCTCATGAATGAGATGATATTGAAACATGTACTTAATTTTCGAGGGGTAGAATTGGGAGGGAGAGCATTCTAGGTGGAGGAACAGCTTAAGCAAAGACGGGAAGGCAGGAGATTAAAGACAGACATGCAGAATCGATACCCAGTGAAATAGCTTGATGTAAAGCATGAGTATTCTAAGAGTTCTGTAGGGGAGTAATGGAATAGAAGCCAGAAAGGAAAATACGGTTAATGCTGTGTGGTATACCAGGCTGGGGGGTTATATCTGATTCAGTAGACAGGCAGTAGAAATATGTGGAAGGATTTTGAGATGAGCAATGCAATGAAACTTTCATCTAGGAAGGATGATCTGTTAACAGTGGAAGATTTGAGGGAGGAAATGCCTCCTGGCTGTGAAACCAGGCATGTCGTTATCCCAGCAGAAGGTGACAAAATGCAAAAACTGGCGAGCAGCAGTGAGGATGAACAGTGAAGAGAGGATGAATGGGAAACATATTTGAGAGAGATACTTAACCACATCGTGCGGCTGGGTGACTCTGAGGAATTAGGGAGAGAAAGGTATGCTAGAGGAAAATTCTAGGGGCTGGAGAGCATGACCGAGACACACCATGACTTAAGAGGAATAGGGAAGAAGGAACAAGTTTAGGAGGAAGTATGATGAATTTGATTTTGAACTTTAACTTATGAGGCTGCATGAGTCATGAAGAACAAAGAAAAACTACGGGAAATCATGATGGTGGGTTGAAAAGGATGTGACTGTAACTTCTGTTCGGGTAAGGGTGGGGTTTAGGTATAGTCAGTAACGGTTGTAGAAAATATAAAATGATAATAAATTATTAAGCATCTGCTCAGTGTCAGGAATTAGGCTAAACTCTTCTATGCAATTGAAAAAAACGTATTCTTCATAATAGTTCCATGAGGTAGTCACTATTAGCCTGATTTTCTTGAAGAACAAACAGTTATTAAATAACTTGCCCAAGGACACATAGCTGATAAGTAGCAAAACCAAGGTTAGGAGCCTGCTTCATCTGACTTCAGAGGCCACTTGCATTAGTGGCAAACCTCCTGCTTTTCCCTTAACACTGTGTCTTTCTATCCTCGTCTGTTTTTGATAATGCAGTTTTTGAAATTTTATTTATGATGAGGAGAAACAACTTGGGATACACGTAGCTCTAAACACCCAGAACTAATAAAATTACATTGATCTGTAGCACATCAGAATCACAAGGCAAAGCACTATCTGAAGTAATTCCACGTACTTTTGCCAATTTAGCAGTCATCAGATCTAGGGAGTCCTGTGTTCCAACCGTATCTAGAAGACTATGCTTTCACTGCCATGCTTCCAATTATATTTTGAAGATCGTTTTCATTACCATCCCAGGAAGTAGGCTGTGTAACCTTGTTTCCGCCCCCCTCCCCCATTATTCTAACTGGAATAAATCTGGCTTTATTTAAAGAGAAACAACTAACAACCAGCCCAAGTATTTCTTACCAGAATATTTTACCTTTGTTTTGGGGCATGAAAATGGTGGTTGCTAAGAGATCTAGAGAAGTGAAAGGCAAAATGAGACAAAGTAGACTGAAATAATGTTTGCCTGCTTACGCAGAACAACATGCAGTTACTTTGCTTTCTCCTCCCTCTTCCCCCTTTTTAATGAACTGGTGATGTTTGTTAAACTTCCAAATGAATATAAATATCACCACTGTGCTACTGACCTATTTATATCCCCTAGATATTTCTAACTGAATGGTGACATTCAAAACATATTAAAATTTAAATGTTTCCAACACCAGCAAGAAGATATTTTCTCTTGCTTTCTTTTTTAAAAGCTGTCACTTGGAAAGAGTACTTTGGTGTTACTCCAAACTTTTGGAATTCTTTTCTTTGGAAACCTCCTTTCAGGATGTCTGATGAAGGCAGCTTATGGAACTGATCAAAAACCTGATTCTACTTTGGAGATTGGAGCGTGTTGGGTGTACTAATTACTGAGTTACACCTGCAAGCATTTACAGCATCTAGTAACCTTGGCTTAGTAAGATAATAAATATTCACTAGTACGTATTTTGAGAAACAGTTGTAAAGGGCTCCTTTTGAATGCATAGTCTCTTTAAGGTCTCACATGGAAGACTAATGGGGACCTCCGAGGGCTTTGACTGTTGCTCAATATCACGGCATCATTCAGTTTGAATATTTTAGATGCAAACAGACAAGCGATTAGATCAAATAGTTGCTTTTATCAGATTCAAAGCATTGGGAAATCAAGCTCTTTGTCCAAGATACCACTGAATCAAGCTTTTCTTCAAACCAAGAGAGGAGTTATCATTTCACGTTTTTTGTCAGAGGTTGACATATGAGAAATATTTTTTTTGGCCCTTTAAAACTAAAAGCAGTATTTAGGGTTTGCAACCCAAATATTCCCTACCCAGTTTCTTGCAGTGTATTAACCTTATGATATGGGCATCATGGAGCTGATCACACTGATATAGAAAATTCTTCATTGTCGCTTCTGAAGACAATTTCACATACTGCAAATTTATGAAGAAACATTGCCCATTGCTGACTGGCCAAATTAATTATTCTGTATTGACTGAAAGCAAAAGAGATTGATTACTTGCATGGTTGTTTTAAAGGTATCTTACAAATTGGCAGAATTTAAGATGAGATGAGAATTAAGTTCCAAAAGCACCAAGAACTCCAAAAGAGAAATGTATTCATAAGCAAACATTGAGATATCAAACTCTTCAGAGCAAGAAAAAGATCAATGGCCTATGTTGGTCCTTCAGGGGACATACAGAGTGGAAGAGACAGATGCTGACCATCAAGAAATGAACATAATGGTGGATACTTTCATTGGGAACAGACTGGAAAGTGATAGAGATCATAGATAGGAATCTATGAACACATATGCAGAATTTTCTAATAACAATTCCCAATAGCCCGGTAAAAAATATTCAAATACCACAAATTTTAGGTATACATTTTTTGTACGGAAAGAGCATGGGTTTAGGGATTACAGAAACCTGGGTTGAATCCTGACATCACCATCTATGCTGACCCAGCAGAATATATTCAGTTTTTTAGTCTCATGAGAAAGAGCATCATAAGTTGAGATCATGCCTATTAGGAGGATTAAATAAGACATATCGTCACAGTATATAATCCAGTAAGACTGAAATGTGTGTGGTTGTCGTATACATGCTATTTTCATCTCCATGGCCTCATTCTTCCCATCTCTTCTGCCTGCATGCATGTGAACAGGAAAAAGCCCATGGAGAGGGAGTGATTGAGTGCTCAGAAACCAGAGGGATAACCCTATTTCAGGGTCTCTGGAGAGGCAGGTTGGTATGAGATCTAGAACAGGGTGGGAGAGGCACTGCAGGATCAGGACAGGTTTCAACACGGGAGCCACACTCATCTGGATTCACCTGCCTGCTCTGTCATTTATTAGCTATGTGACCCTGGACAAGTTTCTTTACTTCTTGTAGTGTTGATTTTATTTTGAGAAATTGGGATAATAAGAGACTAATTAAATGCTTGTTTATAAAGCACTTAGCACAATCTGGCACCTAATGCTTACTTAATTCCTATTGGTCATCGTCATCATCATCATCATCACCATTACTGTCATTTATTATTTTCTTCTATGTAAAGTAACTTCAATAGGAAATGATGTTTCTGGATGCAAATAAAAGGGCTGATTTCTGATGGCTTTTATTTTAACCGTGAGGCAGGAGGCAATGTCATCCACTTTGCTTCGGAGGCAGAGACCAGGGGAAAAGGTGGAAGCGTTGACCCTTTTCAAAGCAGAGAGACTGAAAATCGTTTACAAAGACAAAAGCAGTATGAGTGATTTTTGATTTTGTTTACTAATGTCCTCTCCTGAAAATAATGCTTGATGAATGTTTCTCAGCTGTTGAGTTACTTTTAAAAAATTTGCCTATTTGATAGAATCAACTGTTTCTTTTGCTACTGCAATTTGCTCACACATAGAAAAATTAACTCATGAATTAGTATTAGCGACTACCCTGAAAAATAGAAAAACTTCACAACTGCCATTACTAAAGATACTTTTTATTCACCGCCAGTGTCTAAATTCTCAAACGTTCCTGTTTTTAAATCTCTATGCATCACTCTAGGTGTTTACACTTTTTAAAAAATGACTATTTTCATGAGACTCCCATGTAGGACTTCTGAACTAACACTAGGTTTTCAGAAAGACAAGTTTTAAGAATCAAAATAACAAACAAAACTTCTGCTTAATGCAAAGTTAATGTTATTACAGTTTAATCATACTCTCTCCACACCTGCTTCCTGTGTTTCCACAATAGTGTTTCTTCAAGGATTTAGGATCTCTGTATTTGTTTTTACTCTGATCTTTGTCAATGGTTTTGGTAATTGGTTAAGGTGAGATAGTTGGAAAATGACCTGTGAAAAACTGTAAAAGACACTTTAACCCATAATTTAGCTGAACATTTAACTATTTCAGCTATATCATAGGATAAACAGATTTGAGGGCTGACAGAAAGTCTGTTGTAAGAATGTTTTGATCCCTGCCTCCTTCCCACCCTTGCAGCTACGGATGCCCAGGCCAAGACAAGAAGGACCAGGGACAGCATTGTGTTTGCCATCACTCATCACGTGATGTAGAGTTTACTGAAACATCACCGAGGCAAGCATCCATATTTAGACAGCCCTGAGGACAGTTGGAGTGTAAGTTCCTTGAGGACCACAACTGGGTAACCTTCACTGGATCTCTAGTTTCTAACACATTACATGGCCCAGCACACAGAGGCACACAGCACATACTGGTGAATGAGTGATTTATGAGAAATTTAGATGTTTCTTATATCTACCTCTTCCCTACATACATCTTATTAGCAGACCTAATTAAAATTTGAACAATTTTGAGCTTCTGTCTTCATTGCAAAGGCGCATCTGGGCTCATCAATCTCACCCTCTTCACCAAACAACTCGAGTCACACAGCATATGGTTAGTAATTTATCACTTAAAAAAAAAATAAAACTCGGCTAGGGAGTAATTGCAGTCCAGAAAATCTCATTAGTAAAGTACAGCAAGTCCAATCCTCCCACTTACTTTTCAACACTGCAAAAGAACAAATACATGCCCACATTCAAGAATTGATAGTATTTACATGATCTGACTATAACGATGCACTATTTATTACAGCGTGGCTTTGGAATAATTCAGTTTACAGATCTATGCAAATTATTCAGAATAAGACTAAACTTCTCAGTGCTGTTTTCAAATTAAAAAAAAAGAAATTGTGAGTGCCAAAGGTAAGAGGTCTTTTTTAACATATTCACAGTGACAATAATTCTGCCATGTCTAATGTTTGAATACATCACTGTTTCATGGAGTCTCGACCTTTATGCCTATTTGAGAAATCTATTTGGGGGCAATAACCTTAAATGTTGAATGATTTAATATTTTTTTTATATTTTACTTAAGGACATCTGACAATGCAGTATCAGTTTTCCTGCCTAACCTGTGGAATGGAATATCTCCGCGTCTACTCAAGTGTGTATTTTGAATGTGTCCGACAGAACATCGTTTAGTCTACCAGAAGTCATCTGTGGTGGTGGTAGCGAAAATACCAGAGAGCAGAGCAGAGGGTGCCTGAGGCCTGTGAGAAGCAGTAGAGTCACAGGTAATAGGAGTGTTCGAGGGTCAGACTGACCCCTTTTGAATCCTAACTTAGCTAACTCTACAACTTAATCTAAGTTTCCGTTTCCATCCACCACTGGGGATGGCAGGTTCCTCAGAGGGTTCTTATGGGATCCATTGACCTGATGCCTGAAAAGCACTTATGCAGAGCCAGACACATCTTGAAAGCACAATAAATCTCTCCTCCTATTACTCTGCCCCATAATTTCTGTTTGAGCAAGGGTGAGTAATGTTAACCCTCTGGCAACATTTTCTCATCTATAAAAAAGGATATTAATCATACCCGTCTGTATAGCTGTGAAGATCCAGTGGTACAGGAGAAAACTTTGTGTAAACCATAGCCAATAGTTAGTAGTTCTTCTTATTATTATTAATTGAATGCCCAGAAATCAAGTGTTAACAGCCATTCTCTCACCTTAACATTTGTTCATTCCACATATGTCACCCTTGAAGTGTATGTGAGAGAGGTTCTTTCCAATGTTATATTTCAATAAGTGAATTAATGATAATATAGTAGTCACTGAACATAATTTTGTGTTATATTATCATATATGCACTTATTAGTTGAAACACTGAGTTTCTACTCTGATATAAGCACAGTTCTAGATGCTGGGGATGTGGCAATGAATAATACAGATGGATTTCCTACTCTCATGGAGTTAATCTGAAGAGAGAGAGGAAAAAAATTAATATGTCAAGTGATGAATAGCTGCGACCAAAAATAGGGGAAGGGGCCTAGAAAGTGACAGGGGTGTGGTCAGAGAAGGCTTCTTCTTCTGAGAAGGTGGCAGTTGGCCAGAGATCTGAAGGAAAAGAGAAGGAAGTCACGCAGAGGAAAGAGCAGTGCAAAGTTCCTCAGGTGGGTGACTGCTTGTGTGTTAAATAGACAACAAAGGAGTCAGTGTGGCTGGAGACAGGTGAGTGAGGGGGAGAATGGTGGAGATGAGGATAAAGAAAAACATGGAAGGTCTTGCAGGCAGAGGAAGTCTTTCTCTTACACTCTGAGTGAGATGGCAGCCCTTGGAAGGTTTGAGTAGAGGACTAATGATCTAACTTACACTTGAAAAGACTCACTGTTTTAGTCCATTCTGGCTGCTATAAAAAAATACCATAGACTGGGGAGTTTATAAACAAATGGAAATTTGTTTCTCATGGTTCTGGAGACTGGGAAATACAAGATCAAGGCGCCAGCAGATTCAGTGTCTGGTGGTGAAGGTTGGAGTCCTGGTTCATAGATGAATGTCTCTTGGCTGTGACCTCAGATGGGAGAAAAGGGAAAGGGGACTCTCTGGGAGCTCTTTTATAAGGATACTAATTTCACTCGTGAGGACAATGCCCTCGTGACCTGATCACTTCCCAAAGGCCGCACCTCCAAATACCATTACACTGAGCATTAGGCTTCAACATATGAATGTGTGGGGATACAAACTTTCAGTCTATGGGACTCACTTTGGGTGCTATGTAGAGAAAAGATTTCAAGTGGAGCAGGAGTGGATGGAGGGAGAATTGATAGGAGGTGATTACAATAGTCTAGGTGAGGAAGCATGGTGAGTTAGATTAGAGGATAGCAATGGAGAAGATGAGACAGTTACAATTCTGGAAATATGTTGAAGATGGAGCTGAGGGGATATACTGATGGTTTGGAGGTGGGTGGGAAAAAAAGAAGAATGATGTCAAGAATGACGCTAAGACTTTTGGCCACAACAACTGAGAATGGAGAATGGAGACGCCATTAATTAAAGTGGGAACTACTTGGGGAGGAGAGATTTGGGGATAAAAGAATTCAGCTTTGGACATGTCAAATTTGAGTTACTTGTTATAAATTCAAATGGAGATGACAAGTAATGAATAAAATAACCAAGTTTAGAGTTCACGGGAGAGGTCCAACCTGCAGATATAAACTTTGGGGTCATCAGCATATACGTGGTGTTTAAAACCATGACACTAGAAGAGATCACTGAGGGAGTCAGAGAGAAATCCAAAGGGGAGCCCCTGGGACACTCCCATATTTATAGGATGAGAGTAAAGAAGTTGCTAAGGAAAAAAAAATGTTTCCCTTTCCCCTTTTAATGGATACTGACTGCTGATCAACCAGTGTTTTTCCGAAAGGAGGTTCTTGCACCATCTGCCTCAGAAATATCTGAGGTGCTTATTAGTAACATCAGTTCCCGGTCCCACTGCACACTGACTGAATCAGAAACTCTGGGAATGGGGCCTCAGCATCTGTGTTTTATTAAGTTTCCCAGGTGAGTCGTGTGCCCACGAAAGTTTGAGAATTAGTGCTTCCAAAAAGTTTTTTCTCATAGCACGTGTAGAAGATGACAATATTTGTACAGCATATTTGCACAGCAGTGGCCTGGAACCCTGGCTGCCTGGGCCTCCAAAAGCCTGAGGGATCAATATGCTGGTGTACCTATAACCAGTTTGTGTCAGAGGAGAGCTGTGGCACACCATTGAGCAGCTCTGCTTCAGTCTCTTACACATATAATTAACTTTTTACAAAACTATGTTTATGTTTATATGTTTATATTCTAATAAATATGGGAGTTATTGAGATGACTTAGAGATTAACTGATATCTTATTTAAGATATCTATTTCAGCCACAGAGGCAAATATTATAAAAATATGCATAAGTTGGGGCCGGCCCTGTGGCCTAGTGGTTAAGTTTGGCATGCTTCACTTTGGCAGCCCAGGTGCAGTTCCCAGGCATGGACCTACACCACTCATCAGCAGCCATGCTGTGTCAGTGACCCACATGCAAAATAGAGGAACATTGGGACAGATGTTAGTTCAGGGAAAATCTTCCTCAAGAAAAGAAAAAAATGCATAGGTATAAAATATGAATAATTTAACATCTAAAGGAATTCTCATAACCTAGAAATTCATGGCCCTGAATTTTAAGAAAAGTTAAAAAGCTTCTTTAATTTCCAGATTACTAATGAGTTCTCTTTCTTGTTTTTCTCACACAGGCTTTTCAGGACTGAAGGTTTTGTTTAACAGCTGTTTTTTTATGTATTTAAGTTTAAGGTAATGTTAAGGTAACAGTTCCTAAAATCTGTTCAACAAAATGTTAACGGCTCCATGGTTAATTTGGGACCAGTTATATCTCCTTGGTTGTTAACAATTCATATAGTATTATGCAGAAAAGGATTTAAGATGTTAAAAGTAGACAAACAAAACCCAAAACTGTTTGTTATTGCATACCCCAATATATCCCAGATGTATTTGACCAAAATAACTTTTTTTCTGAGGAATTATTTAATGTCTCAAAGGTCAGTTACTGTTCCTCAGTACCCAACGTTACATTAAACCTGGTCTAGAAAATGGTTACAACATGACAGGTAAGCAACTCCCTGGTAGTTTAGTAATCTGTGTACTAGATAACTAACCAGAAAGAGGTCATGATGAGTGAGATGATTAGTCTAAAGAGACTCTATAGAGCAGATGAATCTTGGCAATAAGGAAGGATGAGTTGGTAGGAAGGAAATTACAGAGCAGGAGGGAGCAGAGAATTAGATGAGATAAATTTGTATGTAGGGTCTGGGAATTACAGTGAAAGGAAGAATTTTTTGAAAAAAGCAAGTACTTTTGATATCAAAACTCAAGTTTAGGAATTAAGATATGTGTATCTCTGAAAAGTATTGGGAAAGATTTTTTCATCAGGTTGATATTAGTTACTGACATTAGAGGTGAGAAACCAGCGAGGTGGTTATTCCAGGAGAACAATGTAGCTATTACTGCATAATAAACCGACCTAAAGCTCAGTGGTTTCAAACAAAGCCATTTAATCAGATCATGATTCGGCGGGGGGGTGGGGTGGGGTGGGGTGGTTTGGAGTTTGGGCCAGGTGCAGCTGAGTGATTCCACAGGTTTGGCTAGACTCATTGTGGGTCTGTGTTTGGTTGCTGGTCAACTAGATGGCTCTGCTTCTGAGTTTTCATCAACTGTCCTCTCTCATGGGCCACATCTCTTTCATCAGCTGGAAGGATGCCCCAGCTCTCTCATCTGACAGAAGGCTAGCCTGAGCTTGGTCATGTAGTTCACAGGGTATCATCAGCAGTGGGAGAGGAGGGTCTCTTGAAGTGTAGGCTACAAATTTGCATAACATCACTGCCACCCAATACTATCAGTCAAAGAAAGCACAAGGCAGCCCAGATATAAGGGATGCAGAAGTAGACTCCACCTCTCGACGGGGGAAGCTGAAAACTTGTGTTCTTTTTTGCAACCTATCATGGCAGGTAACATGGGCTGCATTGTGGAGACATCTCATGAAATAGGGAGGAAAATAGGAAACCAAGAGTCTGCTGGAAGGGATGCAGGCAGAAAGGGGAGTAAAATAATATGATGTCATATAGACTGGCAGGATTTGGTATGGTTATCCTATAGCTTTCTCTCAAATCCAGCCTTTGTAGACTGAGAAGTAATGATCAATACTCCGGCAAATTTACCAAGGCTTTCTTTAAACTATATTTCCTTAAGCTTTATCTCCCTAAACCTACCTCTAGAATGATTTGGAATCATATTGTTGATGCAAATAACCAATAACCAAGCTATAGATAAGTAGGATAGAGTGATATTTATTTATTTTATTTTATTTTATTTTTGGTGAGGAAGACTGGCCCTGAGCTAACATCTGTGCCCATCTTCCTCTATTTTGTATGTGGGATGCCGCCACAGCATGGCTTGAGGAGCGGTGCATAGGTCCACACCTGGGATCCGGGCCTGCAAACCCTGGGCTGCTAAAGCAGAGCATGCAAACTTAACTACCACACCACCGGGCCAGCCCCATAGAGTGATACTTATTGAGCTAAGGACTAGTCCTGGAGCTCTCTCTTCCACAGGGAAGAAACCACTCCAGGGAAGCATGGTTTACAGCCTGGTTATATACCATTTCAGAACAAAGAACATACATCAAGCATGACAGGAATACAATTTTTTTCCCCAAATTCACAGGAGATGTTTTGCTGCAGTTTAGCTCATACACAGCAGGTCAACTTGACCTTAGTTCTCTGGGAAGAAAAGCTTATCTTCAAAGAAGTACTGGTATCGGCATCAGAGAGAAGGAGACATTACATCCCTATTTTTTTTGGTGAGGAAGACTAGCCCTGAGCTAACATCCATTGCCAATCCTCCTCTTTTTGCTGAGGAAGATTGGCCGTGGGCTAACATCCATGCCCATTTTCCTCTACTTTGTATGTGGGATGCCTGTCTCAGCACGGCTTGATAAGCAGTGCATAGGTTCGCACCTGGGATCCGAACCTGCGAACTCTGGGCTGCCAAGGTGGAGCATGTGAACAGAACCACTATGCCATCGGGCTGGCCCCTTAAATGTTTTTAATTTAAAGTTAACAGTGTTCTAGCAGTTGGTCTAGTAGTTTAAGATTCGGCTGTCACTGCCACGGCCCAGGTTTGTTTCCTAGTCAGGGAACCACACCACCCATCCGTTGGTTGTCATACTGTGGCGGCTGAGTGTTGCTGTGATGTTGAAAGCTATGCCACTAGTATTTCAAATATCAGCAGGGTCACCCATGGTGGACAGGTTTCAGTGGAGCTTCCAGACTAAAGTTGTCTGGGAAGAAGGACCTGGCCACCCACTTCTGAAAAAATTGGCCAGGAAAACTCTATGGATAGCAGCAGATCATTGTCCCATATTAGCACCAGAAGGTGAGAGGATGGTGCAAAAAGACCAGGCAGGGTTCCATCCGCTGTACACAGGGGCACTAGGAGTCGGAAGGGACTCAATAGCACTAACAACAACAAGAAGATATTCTACAGCTAAAACTCCAGATACTTTCAACAAATCCTGGGAAGTGGGGGAAAATGGAGAAGATGAGTGTAAGCTAACTTAAAATCTTATATAATTTTCAGAGGAAATTTATAGATACAGATTTTCCCTTTTAAAATATCCCTTTTAACAGGTAATGTGTGTACAACATAGAAAATTAAAAATTCCAAAGATTATGTGGTGAAAAGTACCACTCTCCTTCCAGTTCCCCAGTTCACTAATTCCCCTCACTGGATGAACCACAGTTACTGATTTCTTGTGTATTCCTACAGAATTCTATATACCTTCTTTGTTTCCGTCTTCATCTTCCTTTTTTACTTAAGAGGTAGCCTACTACATCTACTGCTCTGCACCTTGCTTTTCCCTAGTTAACAAGTTATTCACAAGTTATCTTATAAATCAGTCCATGTGAAATCAGACTGTCAGTGAACACCAAGTTACCTGAATTTTTTTGAACTGCTACCTTTATCTTCAATTATATGTCAAAATGGAATCAGTCCTTTACTGAAAGACAGTTGTACTTTCCAAAATCTTGTATTTATAAACCATGCTAAAATGAATGTTCACATTTAATGACACATTTAAATAAATTACACATTAAAAATATGTCATTTCTTACACTTGCCAGTATATCTGTGGAAAGAATCCTAGGACTAGAGTTGCTGGTGTTAAAAAAGAGTGTATGCATTTGTCATTTTGAAAAATATTGCCAAATTGCTATCATTCGAGACCTTATGCTATATACAATTTTAAGATTATTTTGTTATAGTCAAATTTACAGAATCTTTCCCTTTACGGCTTCTGAGCTTTGTGTCATACTTAGGATTTTTTTCTCCAATTCAAGATTGCTAATCTCTCATTTCTTGTTTTATTATGTAACTTATTTACTTTTATTATATATCGTTTAATTTGTTAGTTGAATTGTTTAATCTACCTAACATTCACTTATTTATTTATTTATTTTTGCTGAGGAAGAAAGGTCAATAAGGCAAGTCTGAGTATGGAGTTGCCACTGAAAGAAGAAGAAAGAAGAGGAATGAACCTAGAGAAAAAAATAAGGAAAGCAGTATCCAAGACAAAGAAGGTTATAAGTATCCATCTACGTGACATCATATAGACACCTACACATGCATACACATATAATGGAGAGGGGCAACGACAGAAACCATGACACTTGTGGGAAGGGAAAGGCAGGGATTTATGGATAATATAAAATCTATAGAATCCCACAGGGATAGCGATTCAGATGAGATTTACACTTGGTGTTGGGGTCTGTGGTGGCCACAGTCTAAAGCATCTCCCTTCCCTACTCAGGTTATGAAGCAAAATTTCTCTTTTATTACTAAGAGAGGTGAGATTAGAAGACATGGTTTCAGGGCAGTTAAGAAAGAGGGTTTGCTAGTCCTGAGCTCCAGAAGTTTTTAGATTTAACCACCTAGTCCAGGCAGCACAAGACTGTGGAAGCTTCCCTGGAGAAGAACCTCTTCTCTCAGGGGTAGCAGAACTAATACTCACCGCAGGCATCTTACTTCCAAGAGTAATAAGGATAGAACAGGCAGAGCTCGTCCAGATATTTCCAAACAGAAACTTTGCTCCCTGTAACTCAAGGAGAAGCAGAGTGAGTAAAGGGGCAGTGAGAGGCAAAAAGGGTATCCAAAATCCTCCTCTAAGAAATGAGGAGGAGGAAAAGGTGTCTCCTCTAGCATTAGACTTCTAGGCCTAATGAATGATGAGAGAAATGATCCCTGAAATAGAACAAGAAGACATCAGTTACAGCATGCTAAAATTAAATGTCTGATCATTTGGGTAAAGACATGAGGAGCAATCAGGTGGAAACTGTTGGGAACTGCATAATGAGCCAAGATTTTGGTGTTAAGGGAATGGGAAAGTGCTCACTAAGAATTTTTAGGAATAGGTAAAAACACAAAGTTTAATGTCAATGACCACAAAGAAAAAAAAGCATGATAACACTTCTGTTATATAGATGTATCCAAAAGGAACTCTATAATGACTATGTTAATAATACAGCTTTAGAGATTAAAATTGTGGCCTGATTGTGGACAGTTTTCACTCAGACACACACACACACACACACACACACACACAGGCACTCACATACACTGTGATTTTACTGACCTAACCTAACACCCCACAAGGTAATCATTAACTGTTATCCTCAGTGCCCACAAAGTTCTGGTTATTCTGGAAGCTTAATAAGCTTCAAATATGTAACTGCCTGCTTGTAACAGTATTTGAATGGTTGACTCCGGAAGTTAAATGAAAAGAAAACAATGGCAACCACTTAGTGACAGAATTCTGGAGCTGGAAATGCAGACAGTGGTCTCCAGGAGCACCATTTTCTGCCTTTCTAGCTGGGCTGCCTATGCAAATTCTGTGACTTTCTTGAGCCTCTGTTTATACAGTTCAAAAATGTATAAATCTATATTAAAACACATGGCCCATCACTGGCTGAACCCACCATATGCCCCTCCTCTCCATCTGAACCCTGTATTCACCGTACAGTTTAATAACAGAAGTTTTTTTTTTTTTATGAGGAAGACCAGCCCTGAGCTAACATCCGTTACCAATCCTCCTCTTTTTACTGAGGAAGACTGGCCCTGGGCTAACATCCGTGCCCATCTTCCTCTACTTTATATGGGACGCCGCCACGGCATGGCTGACTGGCACTGTGTCCGCGGGCGTCCGGGATCCGAACCGGCGAACCCCGGGCTGCCAAGCGCGAACCAAGCCACTGCGCCACCGGGCCGGCCCCATAACAGAAGTATTTTTAATCTTAAGAATTTCCAAATAATGACAGAAGCAGTAACAAGTGCTACCTGATTTCATTGCTCTCATTTGTACCACCCACCAGTTAATTTTGTAAATAAGTTTGAATAATGCTGAACTGAAGGATCAGTTGGCTTAACTACAACCTTAGATTAAGTAAATTGCTTCATTCTATTCTAAACTTTGGAATTCATGTCTTTATTAAAGTATAAATCTGCAAAAACTATATAAGGAAGTTAATTTGTAGTGATATCATATGACACATCTATTACCATATCATAAGTCAATAGATTTGTACTCGTGTAAATTGTAAGGCAAATATACTTTTCAAATGTCTGTCTTAAAGATGCTTGTATATGTCGTGTTAGAAATATTAGATGGAGTATGTGAGTTCTCTGTTGCTCATTTCTGGAGGTCAGCAGTTCTCAAAGTGGGGTGCCCAGACCTGCAACATCAGCATCACCTGGAAACTTGGAAGGGCAAAATCGACCCCCACCCCAGAACTGCTGAGTTAGAAACTCTGGGGATTGGGACTCAGATATTTGTAGTATAATAAGTTCTCCAGGTGATTCTGGTGCATGCCCAAGTTTGAGAACCACAGCTTTATGTGACTCAATGCTATTCTAAAATTCTCTCCCTCAATAAGGGAAGCTGAAATTGGGTCACAAAAACCCAGCTAATGCATCCCAGAGATTCATAATGACATGGCAGTAGTAAATTATAGTGTAATATTGAATGTCTCTTTTGGGTAAATAAATATTTTGATGGGAACTTTGCCCTTTTCTTGGTCTGGAAAAGATAGGTTTAGGACTGAAGTGCATATATAATTCAGAATGAAAGGATGCCTACACAGTTACTACTTTAGAGCAAGACTAAAAGGTATAGTCGTATCTGTTGGAACTTAATACAATTTTTACGTATTTTTATATATTATTCTTTACGTATTATTCTCTCATTCCCCCAAAATAAATTAGTACTTTTTAGAGGAATAGTTTCAGGATTATCCTGCCTTGGGTGTTAGGACAGCCAAAGGAGCAAGGATGGGATGTCACAAAAAAAGCAGCTTTAAGCTTTGTTCAAAGTGTGTTTCCTTAGGATAATCACCAAGTAGTTCTCTCCGTGTTGAGGAAAAAACACCTGGGTTATTAGGTCCACAAAGATTCTGCCAATTTATATAGCTTCCTGGGAATAGACTCAGCACCTTCTGTGGAACTAATCTAATAGTGTTCATAGGACTGTGTCCTGTTGCCCTTCTTCTTCTTTTAATGGCTACACAGTACTTCCTTATACCATGTATAAAAATTTAGTCAATTCCCCATTGTTCCGATTATCTGGGATATTATGAATATTGCTTTGTTAAGCCCTCTTATACTTAGATCATTGTTTGATGATTTTTTTCCCTCAAGATATATTTCTTTCAATAGCATCTCTGTGCCAAAAAGCATGTATATTTTTAAAGCTTTTGATACATATTGCTATATTGCCCCCTAGACACCTGCTACTAATTAATAATTCAATTTTTAGGGTGTACCTTTTATTTACATGCACGCTAACACTAGATAGTAATACTATTTTTCTTCTTTGTCAGTCTAATTATTGTATTATATATATACATGTATATACACATATTGTATATTTTTAAATGAAATTTTAAAAATTACTAGTGAGGTTAGACATTTAAAACATTTTTTTAACTAGCCAATTGTATTTCCTCTTTTTTGTTTGTTTTATTTGCCCATCTTTCTATTGGATATTTATCTATCTTATTTAGAGAGTCATATGTATTTTCTTCCAGTACTTTTCTTTTTTCATTTAAGTTTATAATACATCTGGAATTTGTTTTAATGTAGTATAAGTTAAGAGTCTCTTTTCTCCCAAGGAACTCCCTATCCCATGATAATATAAAGTACGAAAATTTTTTGGCTGTCAAAGGAGAACTTTTCAATACTAAAGATTATTTGAAAATTTTAGAAAAAGCCTGTCATCTAATCTATTATTTCTCTACAAATGGTTTAATAGCATTTTGTCATTATGTTTCTTCCATGAATTGACTGGCAATCGACTGGTTATTGTGAGGCAGAAGAACAAATGGTTTACTGATTCTGACCTTTCTTCGAGATAACCAGTTCCTTCTCAGATTTTTATCTGGGTTTAAGAAAATTGCAGTGATTTTTTCTTCTGATGACGATGCCAGTAAGCTATTCGTTTCCAAGCATATTCTGGAAATTTGCAGCTCAGAACACAAAAAGCTTCATTCCTTTGGTCCCTCTCTATTACTCTTTGCTGTAAGGTGATACCAGGTAAAGTCCCTCACTAAGGCGAATTGCTGATTTTCTTTAGTGTGTGTCTCCTTTCAGAGGAAACTGAACCACGTCTTTTCCTCCACGGAGGTCTTAGGTAAAGACAGCATCTCTGTGCTTCACAGACGCACGTATTTCATTTAGCTTTCAAAGAGCATTGAGCTGATCTTTTCTTATCAAACTTGAGCATTCCTCAGGGTGCCCTTCTGTAATCACAGAGCGGTGTGTTGGCTACACTACAGAGACTCTGGCCTGGTGGACTCTGAATAGAATTGCCCAACAGAGACTCAGTTTTAATTCTTACTATGCCGTTCATTAGCTTTCAGTTCTTGCAAAAGCCCCTTAATCTTACAGTATTTCAAGTTTTGCATCTGCAGCAAGTGATAATAATGCTGATGTATTCTGCCAGGAGGTTGTTAGGATTAACTAATTAATGGTCACAAAGAGCCTTTTAAATAGAATGTTCCAAATGTCTTTCCTGGTATAAAGTAAAATCATTTTGCTTGTCTTTTTATCTGCCCTTTGTTGTCATACTGTCTTCTATTGTCTACTTTCAGAGTGCTTAGGCCCATGTACTTTTCAGTTCAATTCCTTCCAGATTTTCTCTTCTCTCTTTTTTTCAATTGAGGTAACATTGGTTTATAACATATAAATTTCAGGTGTACATCATTATATTTCAGCTTCTGTATAGACTACATCATGTTCACCACCAAAAGTCTAGTTTCCATTCATAACCCCAAAGATTTTTAATTACAATTAAAACTGCTTTAGTTCCCAATTATGGGTAAGGGATCCTGCTTTTATAGCTCAGAGCCTGGGGGACATGAGTCATAAAGTCCTCCTGATTCATGGTCACTGGAATGTTTAAAACGTCCAAAACAAAAGGCCCAGTATATATAGCATAAGGAAATTTCAAGAGGTCAGTATTCAAATTACCAGAAACCTCAGTTCCCTGGAGAGCATTTTCCTGACAATTCCTCTTTCATGAAACAAAGAGATCATACATTTGATTTTAAAAATATACACACAAATTCAAGGATGTGTCATACTCTGCTCAATCTTCTGTAGAGATGTGTCTATAGACTAGAGGACCACATAATTTATTATCCAAACCAGGACACTTTTTAGAGTGAAAGAAGGTGCTATTAGAGCTTCAGCCAGAAGATCAGGCTTATAACAGAACCATCCTAGACTAACCAGAATGTATGGTCATCCTGTCCATACATCTACAAAACGATAATCATTGGCATTCAATTTGAAGATACTGATTGACTCAGGCAAGATTTTTGGTTTCTCTCTTGTTGACAAAAATTGAAACACAAAGAGGTTTTCTGTTTAAGCCTGTGCTGATTAATTAATTTAATTAGAAATTTCTGTTTGCTAATCATTCTGGAAACATTGAATCCTCATAATTCAGAGAGGCATCAGGGCAGTCATTAAATAAAGCAATTGTCTGTTTTCAGGGTATCAACTTTATGCCTTCTGTTTTGTAGTAGCCCCATCTCATGCACGCCCATTCCAGAATCCTGCCCTCCAGGGAGTTGTGGTGGAAGGGAGTTTGGGCTGGTAGGGAGCCTACCAGAACTTCAAAGCTTTTTGACCTTGTCCAGGACTGTATTATCTTAGCAAAGAACCGCTCACTGCAAAAAGACTCATGCTAGAAAGTAGGGGCTCCCCACTCAGACACTATGGCTCTAACCAATCACAGCTCAGAGATCAAGAGAAAAGAAATAGGCCTTTTCTTCTGATTTTAGTGTGGGGAAAAATCACTTAATTTTTTGCCTGCAATAGAGATTCTTCGGCCCTACCCTCAGAGATGCTGATGCAGTTGGCTTGACAAGGGACTCAGGATCTGCATTTCTCAAAACATCCTAGGTTATTCTGAAGCAAGTGGCCATGGACGTCTTTTCTAAGAAAGTTGAGTCCAAATTTTAAACACCTAAGTTTGAGCCATAACTTATCCATGTTCCATATATATGGTTTTACCTGTATTTATACTGAAGCAATTTGGACAATAATGACTGCTCCTTGAGAGGCTTAAAAAAATCTAACATTCCCTACGAAATGAAAAAGAGCAAATAGGAGAATCTACCTTTCTCATGAAGAAATTTTTTAAAATGGTTAGTCACTTAAAATTGGAAGCCTAATTTAAGACTCTTTCCCCAAAAGTATACTTCTTAAAATGCCTCAGGTTATCCTGAAGCAAGTGGCCACTGGTCCTCACAAACACTGAGAAATGCTACTACCGCAAGCTAAAGATCAACTTAGTTGACCATAACAAGGCTTTTTATTTCGTGACTATAATTTTGTAGATTTATGAAATGTATCCCACACATTTAGGGTATTGTTATTATTTTTTATCCAACAAACCATAAGCAAACGTCTTGGAATGTCTTACAATTTAATGGAAAATGGACCAAGTGCACAAAACATGTATGGTCATGCAAATTACATTTTATTATTTAGGAAGTGTTTGAATATCTACATGTGTTTCTGGACTTATTCCATCTTCCCCATCAGATTGTAAAGCATTCCAAGATATGTCATTATATTGGCTAGTAATTATAATAATAATAATAGCCAACAGTTATATGCTGGGTATGTGCTAAGTGATATAAAGTCATTTAGTAAGAGCTTATTCATTCTTATTAATTATCTCACAACTATTTATTTGCCTTCTATGAAATGACACATAGGCAAGATGCTGGTGATGGTAATGAAGACAGTAAATGACAAAAGGGCTTTAACTTCAAACCTGGATATTGACATTTAAAAGACAACTTACTGAGAGTTGTAAATTGATCAAATAGATGTGCTGATATAGATTGGAAAGAAACATGCCATAACTCAAGGACTATTTTCATAGGTTCATTTTTCTGGCTGAATCCTCATAAAATGCAGTTACAAGAGAAGAGACATGTGGTAGATGTTTTGATATGGATAAGGAATAAAGGTTTCAAGAAATTTTTTTTCCCCAATAAGGAAAATTCCTGGAGCTCCCTCTATGTTCAATTATTGGAATTCTCTGAAGACCCAGTGTGAAAGCCATTACAAATTCCTGTAAGAAGCCAACAATAAAAGCATATTTTGCAATGCTAAAAAAATACCAGAAAATAGCTGCAAAGATAAATATATATTATCTCTAACTTTCACAATCCCTGAGTTAAATTTTGTTTAAAATGAAACAACCATATCTGTAGGAAAGTTTCATGATGAAATCTTAATTCAAATTAGAGAGTCAGCTATTTACTAGTTATGAGCTATCACAACTTAGTTACTGAACTAAGCCCCACTTGCTTCATCTACAATAAGAATAAAATAATACTGATTTCACAGGATTGTTCTGCATATTAAAGAGGTAATATATTTAAAGTATTTAGTACTGTGAGTGGTACATAGTAAAAGTACTCAAGAAATATTAATATTATTTTACTCTAAGTCAAATTAGATTTAATTCATTATTTCTCAATTCTATTTTCTGTAATATGAGTACAATATTTTATGGTATAATATAATGGGTCATGATGATTTTATGGATATTTAGATCTCATAAGATGTCTGTTATCTTGAGATTTTCTGTACAAAAGTTATATCACTAAGACATTTTTCAAAATATAAGCAAAAGACCACAGAACTAGTTCCTTAAAAATCACAATTCTAACTGTGCCTGTTACCACAGGTTTGATGACATAGCTCACTTCTTTTATGCTGATCTGGGGTGCATATTCAGCATACTTTTCCTCAGATTCTGTGCTTTATAGGAGTATAATTGAGAGGCCTTCAATTACAGAGAAAAGAACTGATGAATTGTTAAACCATTTCCCTTGTGGGAATAATGTCTCTGACTCAATACAAATACACATCATGTTTAGAGAACAAGCTTGACAACTGTTTCTGAGTTTCATTATGCAGAACTTCCGATATCCCCCCACCTACCAGCCCATCCACCCACCCTTGCATTGTTTCCTTTATTACCTTGTCATTTTATTACATATTATAAGACCTCTGAAAAATACTTTGGGGAACTCCAGGAAAACATTAAGTGTTTACAGTAGATTAGACCATGCTTTTCAAAGACACAAATTTTGGTGTGTGGGAAATTTAGGTTGTGGGACTGATATTAAAGCTACGTCTGCTCCCTGAGGCAACTCCAAATCTGAGCAACTCACCTGAGCCCACCAAAGCAGCCCCTCACATTTCTTGGATGGCTCCTGAGGTCCATGTTGACCAATCAGGAGCAAACTGATTGCCCCCCGGTGTAGCCTGTAGGAACTATAGCCAGAGACTATGCAGGCACTTACCTTGGATTTTCCATCATGGAAATGGTTGATTCTTCCTCATTGTTTGGCCACATATAAACTGAAACATCAAGATTTTTCTATTTCCTACCAAAAATCTCTAAAGGAAGGGATATATTTACTCACCCTCTATTTAGGTAAAAATACTTGCTAATGATAAAACTTCATCATTGCCATCATTAGAATAACCAGAACACAGATTGCAATACTTTCAGTTTTATCCTTACTGATTGATTTGGAAAGAAAACACATTTGTGGGGGAAGAAAATTTTCCCTTCTTCCCTTCTAGGTTCTTTGGCTGGCCTAATCATTAAATTGACATAAGACAGATTAACAGAAAGAAATAACTTAATTACGTACATACGGGAGCCCCGCAAAGACATGAGACTCAAAGGCAGTCAGGCAATTGAGGCTTATATACCACCACACTGCGCCAAGGAAAAGGGGTAGGGATCTGAGGCTTCAAATGGGAGGGAGACAATTCATAGGAAGATGAGAAATGCAAATGTTTGGTAAACAAATGTTTTCTATGTCATGCAGATAAGTCTTTCTGATATAAATGTTATCTCTGGTAATAGCTCTCTTCCTGGTACAGACTCCCTGTCTAAATTCTTTTAGGTGATTAAGGGAAAGGTAAAAAGCTTTTCCTGAGTCTGCTGGGTCTTAATTGCCTTCAGCTCAAAACAATCCACATGCCAAAGTGGCACATTTTGAGGTGGCAGATTCTGTCCCCCCTCACATTGATTCTGTTATCAAACAGGCAGAAGAATAAAAGGAGTGGTTACAAATATCTTTGCTTGTTTTCACCCTTTGTGAGCACATACAAACTCAAAATTCCTCATTTTCTGCTTTATTCCAATGACGGGGCAGTCATACTTCAGTAAATCACAGCCAGTTCTTAGGATGGGAAAAGTAGTGTCCAAAAGGTTTTTTTGATTGTTTTGATAGCTGACGTTCTTGACACATTTGAGTTCACACAATTGTACCAGGAGCAGAATGTGTGTGTGTGTGTGTGTGTGTGTGTGTGTGTGTGTTACAGCTACGTATCTGTAAGTAGGGGTGATACTCGCTCAGCACAAGGTTGACATAAGGGAAGCCATATTGTAGAAAAGAAAACATATTGTCACTTTGAATGACCTCTGATTAACTAACCCAGCTAGATATGCAACCTCCAGGAGATACACATGCTCTGTAGATTTTATTGTCCCTCCCAGCTGGGAAAAGTTGATAACGTTGTTCTTTTGCGTTCCTTAGGAATGTGATGACCCCTGGGCAGACAGTCTATGCTGACAGCCATCACCTATGGTAACAGGAAGATCAGGGTTTGGGGCGTTGCTCTGGTCTCTGATGCATGCCCAGTAAAGCAAAAGATTATCAGGAACTCAGACCAGATGTCTGCCCCACCTGAAGAGAGACCAGATGTCTCCCCAACCTGGAGACCAGCCCCCTGTATAACCGGCCTGTAGTCTTTGTTTCGTAAGATAGTTCTTTCGGACATTAGTCAGTCATCTTCCCCCTTGCCAGCAAGTTGCAGTAAAACCCTTTCTCTCCTACCACCTTGTCTCTTGACTATTGGCATGTCTTGTGGTGGGCAGACAACCCTTTCTTGGGGGGGCACAGGGGTAGCTCTTATTTAGTTTAGCACAGAGTGATTTTCCTGTACACATGAAGAAATAGTATAGTCATTATCCTCAGAGCTAACCTTTTCAAATATGTATGAATGGCATACATTCCCTTGTTTTGTTGTTTTATTTTCAATCTAAGGTTTTTTTTTCTTCTTTTTTGGTAAGAAAGATTAGCCCTGAGCTAACATCTGTTGCAAATCCTCCTCTTTTTGCTGAGGAAGATTGGCCCTGGGCTAACATCCATGCCCATCGTCCTCTACTTTATATGTGGGATGCATGCCACAGCATGGCTTGATAAGATGTGTGTAGGTCTGTGCCTGGGATCTGAATCTGCAAACCCCGGGCTGCCCCAGCAGAATGCCTAAACTTAACCACTAAGCCACTGGGATGACCCCTCAATCCAATATTTTTGAAACCATTTTCACTGGCATCTCTCCCCACCCCTCAAATCTCATACACGACCTAAGATTGAAGTTTCAGATCAGACAAATAAACAAAATTAGATGGAATACTTAGGAAACTCCCTTCCTTTTCTTTCTTCCTTCCTCTGTCTTTTCTTTCCTTTTTGGCATTTTAAAGGAATTCTTGATTGCAATTTTTATCATCCTCAGGTCAAGTTAAAAAGCCTAGCCAGTCTCCAGACAGGTTACCACGGTCTCATATTACCACTGCTCCACTGCATGCAGCTTTCTATTTCTCTGTAAGACTGTTTTACTGACATCTCAGTACATACGATGGAGAATTTACCACTATAAAGATGTTATCCTTTGATTTACCTTTTCAAACTATGAAGTTGGCATGATGTTTTGAAATAATACCCAGTATTGGTAACTGTAAGTTGAAAAATAGCATTCTCACAAATGATTAAACTGTATACTGTGTATCATTAGGGAAAGCAATATGGCAATAATCTCAAAAGCATTAGAAATATACACAAATTATGATCCAGTAACCGCATTTCTAGGAATCTATGCCGATAAAATAATCAAGCATATACAAAAATGTTTTTGAGCAATGGTGCCTGCTATTCATAATGTTAGAATATGAGAAATTTCTTGAGTATCCAATGATTCCAGAATTAATCAATAAATTAATCATAACTGAAATATTATGGCAGCATTAAAATCATCTTTATTTTCAAAGGAAAAGTATGTTTTGTTTGTATTCCAAAAAGATTTTAAAAATATGCCTAGGAAATAATTTCGAAATGAGAAAAGAAGGTTTTAAAAGTGTGAATCTTGTATGATTATAATTTAAAAAACATAGCATATGAAAATAATAGAATACAGTGAAATTTTGATGTTCAATTATTAGAGGTTTTAATTCCTCATTAGACTCTTCTGTATTGTCTACAATGAGCATGTGTAATTGCTCCAATTTGGAAAAAAGTTCATTTTTAAAATATCAAATCATTTCCCATCTGTTCCACTGCTCCTAATACACTAATTCTTACTGCTGTTAATTTTGCTACTATCTCCCAAATATATCTTCTCTACACTATACATGCTTAAGCTTTCCAAATGCTTCCATTAAATGTTTTACATTGTCCTTGATTAATAAAGTCAAACTACTGCAAAATATGAAATATTTGCATAGATTGATTCAGTGAAAAAGATGAGCTCATTTATATTGCCAGGAAGAGTAAACAATAGAGAATGTGATTCAAGAAATTGAGAATCTTAAATGAATGTGAACCTTATTAAACAAAATGTTAGCAATATTAGTATTTAAGGAGTCACTGAAAATTAGTGAGATTTTATTATTGGCCTGTCTGTTTGTACTACAGCTCTCTGCTGGAAAGACTCATAAGAATCTTCTAATGTCATGGTCTATACATTGTGTCTTATTAAGAGCAATTTGTTATTTATTTGATGAGGTTTGGCTCAAATTTTACAAATTACACTATTACTCTTTTCTTAATGTTGTCAATCTACTGTGTGGAAGTGCATCATATCAACCTAATTTCAAAAGGTGTTCTTTTGCATATAACATTAAGTTTAATGTTCTAAACATACTTTAATTTCAGATAATTTTCACCATCATTATATATTACAATCATATACAACTGTTAATGACATATTGGCATGATGTTATAACTTTCAAAATATAACAAATGTTTCAGTTATCTTTCTCAAAAATCAAATTAAAAAATCAGGCATAGCCTTCTTAAAAAGTGACATTTAAACTGGGTCCTAATAGAGTCCCAAGTAAGATGACTAGCATGGGCAGAGGGGAAAAAAGGCAAGCAGGAAAAGTGTCCTGAATATGCAAATATCTAAGGCAAAAGAGAAAAGTCATTGAAAATTGCTCAGTAAAGCTGAAACTTACAGTGAAAGGAGATTTATTTAATTCAACAAATGGTTGTGAATCATCTATCAGTGCTATGCATGTGATTGATACTGGGGATTTATTGATGAACTAGAGAAGGAGTGAGGCTGGGGGATGGACATCAAAAATGTTACATAGTGTAAATGTGCTGAGTGTTACCAGGGAGGGCACTTCCACCTAATCTGAAAGAACAAACCCAGACTGGAAAGAGAGGAAAGACTTCCGGAGGAAGAGACATTGAGCCTGGACCTGGAAGATGAAGCCATCCCAGCCAGCTAGGCAGAGTCGAAGCAGGGGCTCCAGGCAGACATCAGGATGTAGGAGATCTAGGCAGGAGAGCATTTAGCAGAGTTAGGAAATTTAACAAAGTCCACTGTGACTGAGCCTGGAGAGCTTGGAGGAGAAGGGGCGGGGTGATGGATAAGAAGTGGGCGGGGTTAAACTTGCAGGGCATTGCCATTCAAGGACTGTGATCTTTATTCTAAGAGCAATGGAAAGCCTTTACCTCCCAAAACAGAGGAGTGATAAAATCAGACGTGCGTTTAAAAAGGTCACTATTAGAAGCATTGTAGAAACATATTGTATTGAGTGAAGGGAGCAACGAATAAAGAGAGACTAGTCAGGCGGCTAACACAGAACGTCAAAAAGTAATTTGGGCGGCAGTCTAGTAAAAGGAATGGAAAGAAGTGGACCAAGGCATTTTTCTCCAGACATCCTCTCCTAATGACTGAGATTGTCTAGATGGGCAGCCAACCTGCTTTCCATGAAATATAAACTCCATAGTCCCCTTGGGCAATGAGCCAGTCATCATTATGCCTTTTTAAGATTCGTTTAATGATATCTATTTATTTTATTGTTACCAAGTTTAAATGGGATAAATTATTTGAAAGTGCTTTGGAAATGATGATCATTTTTATTATGCCCATGAAACAGTGAAATACCAAAACCCTAAACAGATATCCATCCACCAATATTTATTCACTAAACACTTCCTTCGTGCTTGAAACTGTGCTGGGCATTATGGAAAAAATAGAAGAAATTTATGGATGTATTGGTACACGATTTAAAGAAGTTCTTAAATGCAAATAAAATTAAGAGAACACTGAAAAAAATGAGGTGGACCCAGACCTCAAGCTCTAAATATAAATCCTGTTTCTCTGTTTTAAATCTGTGAGAACTGTGCTAAGTTAACCTTGAAATGCAATTCATCTTCTCTTGATTTGTTATTTAGAAGTGTTGATTGCCCTAGGGAAAGAATTATCATCTTGTGAGTGAACTTGGGAAGTTTCTGGTGGAGATTTTCCCAGCAGTTGGAACCCAGCTGATTACTATATCTGCCCAGTGTCACAGCCAGACTCACTGTTTATGTTTCATTATAATCCAATTAGGTAAACACAACCTTGAAGGTTTACAGATAACAGACTTTCCAAACATTTTAATTTCTCTTTTATTTTTCTTCCTGTAATGGAAGGTTCTGCTCAAAGGAAAAAACGAACAAATAGATTATATTCTCGGTGAAATCATTTTAATCTCATCTAAACTGTCTCTGGTTCCTTTCTTATTTCCACCACAGTCTTCCCCATCTAGACCAGGTTGTTAGTGAAGTGCTTTCACTTGCCCTTTATGAAAACACCATTCGTGTTATCACGTAGTCTATTGCTTTGCAGTTAGGTCTATGTTCCAGTGAATATAAAGGGCATAGTTCCCTGAAGCAAATACATTTCAGGGATAAAACTATAGTAAATTTTTCATTCCTCAGCTTATGGAATGTTAGACAATTTGTGAATATAGTTGATTACACTCATCTTTATTTGACTTAAATTTTATTTTGAATTACTAAGAGATATAGTTCAGTAACAGTAGAAAAGGTATTATGGGTATTTATTTTTGTAATTATAAAAATGTTTTATATGCAGAGAAGATATCAGAAGATATGGATTTTAGTTCTTGTTCTTAGAAAAGTCCAAAACATCTCAAAATACTAATTTCCTTTGCTTTGCAATAGGGATAATAATATCAATAGAATAAGGTGGTTCTGAGGATCAAATAGGATAGCTTCTGAGAAGATAGTACTTTGCAAAGTATAAAGCACACATAAATTTGGCATTGACTGGCAGCTCTTGCCTAGATATCCAAGTTTAATTAAAGATTTTAAAACATAATAAAACTGAAAAATATTATTAAATAAAATTCATGCTTCATTCAGTCAAAAATTTCACATTTGAAATTTAAAAAAACAAATCCATTAATTTTACAAAATAATACACAATTTATTTGATTTTAAAGTTAATTTTATTTTAAAGTTAATCTATTTTTAAACATTTTTATTTCTAGAAATTAAGATTTTTCTCTGAACTTGAGTAGATTACAATATGCTGATTTATACATTCAATTAATTATTCATCCAATAAACATTTATTGAACAACGAATATATACCCAGACACTATGACAAGTGCTGCGAATAAAAACAAAAATTAAGATACATTTTTTTACAGAAGGAATTCCCAGTATAGTAGGGGAAACTAGCAACTATAATATACAATAGTACACATTAGCACACGAAATGTGCAAACCAGCAATTATGATTCACAGTACTAGGTGTTATTTTAAAAGCATTTAAATGATACAGTGACTAAACAAAGGCAAAAAGAGGATCTCTTATGTGAGAGAAAGATTATAGGAGATGTCACAGAGATTTCCTTTAAACTGAATGTTATGAGCTGAATTTGTCCTCCCAAAATTCGTATGTTGAAGTCCTAACCCCTGGTACCTTAGAATGTGACCTTGTGTGGAGATAGGTCCTTTGCAGAGGGACTTAAGTTAAAATGGAGTCATTAGGTGGGCTCTCATCCAATATGACTGGTGTCCTTACGTTATCGCACTGTGGGTCCAGGTTGCTCAATGTCACGTTGTAAAAGAATTTATAGAACAGCAAGGATGGGTACAAAGAGTAAGAAGTTTATTGGAAAGATACGCTCCATAGACAGAGCGGGCACGCTCCAAGGGAGGAGCTGCCACAGCAAGAATGAGTAAAGAGTGAGGAGTTGACTAGAAAGATACACTCCATAGGCAGAGCGGGCGCACTCCAAGGGAGGAGCTGCACTGAGCGGTTCTGCCATCCCATCTTTTATATTCCTGTTTTGGGTAGGGGGTCCTTCTGCATAGGGCAGAAATAAAAGTGAAGGCAACCATGAGTCAGAGCAGCAGCAGCCAGGGGAAGAGCAGCGGGGCCACAGCTTCCATAAATCAAGCAGTTCAGTCCCCCTACAGACAGTCAAAGAGGTTCAGGAAACTTGCGGTTACCTAGGCTATCTTAAGCTATAATGCAGAACTATGTCTCAGCAATGTCCCCTCCGTGCAACCCTCCTGTTCCCTTGCGGTGACAGATCCCTATGCTAACCTGCCTGTCTCACTTATACAAAGGGAAATTTGGGCACAGACATGCACACAGGGAGAATGCCGTGTGAAGATGAGGACAGAAATCTGGGTGATGCTTCTGCAAGCCACAGACCACCAAAGATTGCCAGAAAACCATCAGAAGTGAGGGCAGAGGCATGGAACAGATTCTTCCTCACGGTCTCAGACAGAACCAACTCTGCTGACACCTTAATCTGGGACTTCTAGTCTCCAGAAGTATGAGACAAGTTTCTGTTGTTTAAGCCACTTGGTTTGTGGTACTTTGCTATGGCAGCCCAAGCAAACTAATACACTGAGTCGTAAAAAAAAAAAAAAAGAATAAGAATTCATCAGTACAACAAAGGAAGGCAGTATAGGGAGGGTGTTCAAGACTGAAGACAGAGTCTGTGCAAAAACAGAGTGAAATGAAGAAGAAGGGCCCAATGAGAAAACTGCAAGTAGTTCAGTTTGTCAGAACATGGGAAGTGAGGGAAATCCCAGTGGGAGAAAACCTTGGAAAGATGGTCAGAAGTCATTCTGGAAAAGCAGTGGGGCCACGCCATGGGGTTTGGATTTTATTCTAAAGGCAATTGCAAACCACTGAAGGCTTTTAAACACAGGGAACATATGATGAGATGCACGTTTTAGAAATACCACTTTTTTAGTTCTGTGAAGGACTGTTTGAAGGGATGAAACTAGAGAGCCGGGGGTCAGCCAGGAATTTACCGTGATAGTATCATGAGAAATGATGGTTATTCAACTAGGGCAATGGAGTGAGATAAAGGGGTAGATTCAGGAAATAGTTAGAGATGAGAAAAATTCAGTGACCAGCTGGTTAGTTGAGAGACAGAGAATGAATTGTGATTATTGCAGTAGGAATGGAGACGGGATGGAGAATATTTCCAAAGGACAGCTGAAAGACATTCTTTCCCCTGGGGTAGCAAGGGAAACATACATGACCTCAACAAAATTATGACTTGCCCTTGGCTACTGATTTGGTTACTTTGGGGTTATTTGGGAGGGCGTTTTGTTGTATTGTGATACTGGAAGCACTTGGTGGGCTCTGTTACCTCTTCAAGTGCCACAAATTATATACCAGCAACTCCATGAACCATTATATTTTATTGTACATATCCCAGACAGATGCGTAGTCACTCTGATGGCAAACAAATGTTTCTGCATAAAAAACTTTTATAAACTGGGATGTATTTTTAGTGTAAAAGATAAAATTCCTCTGGCAGCTAAATGGCAAGAGGTTTTTGCTATAAAACATAAATGTTTGTTTTTTCTCATAAAGAAAAGGGAATACAAATCTTCCAGTCACACTAATGGAAAACAACTTTATCATCGACTACTCATTCAATGTATTTTTTCTTAAGTTTCAAAATGTGTCATTTGAATGTTAAAAAGAAAAAAAGGAGCCATACGGCTATTTTAGAAAGAAATTAAGAACTTTCCATTGTAGAAAATTACAAGGTACCCAAAGGGTGCTTTTGATGTTTTTCTCTCCTTTGCTACCGAGGACAATAGTTTGACAAAGCAAGTGTCCTCTTTCTCCATTAAAATCAATCAGCCCCTACAGCTTGCATTTCCACTAAGTGATTTGTCTAGACTCTGGTTATTTCATAGAGGAGCTGTAAGGAAATCCTTCCTTTACATCTTCTTTCTTGTAAAAATCCCTTCTCTAAAGCACTCCATGCTGCTTCCCTAAGTTGCCCCTGCTCAGTGTTAACCTGTGTTCTGTCCTTGCTTAGCCTTCACAGAGCTTTTGTTCTCTGTTCAAGAGACACCTGCTTATTGCTAGCCCCTCACTTTGCATGTCTTTTCCTTCACCAAGATTCTCCCTCAAGGGGCCAGCCCCAGTGGCCTAGTGGTTAAATTCAGTGTAGTCCGTTTTGGCAGCCCAGGATCAGTTCCCGGGCACAGACCTACATGGCTCTGTTAGCGGCCATGCTATGTTGGTGGCCCACATACTGAAAAATAGAGGAAGATTGGCATGGATGTTAGCTCAGGGTGAATCTTCTTCAGCAAAAAAAAAAAAAAAAGTTCTCCCTCAAGCTGCTTTCTGCAGTGGGTTCTAGCTTTTCTTGGATGTCACCCCCCCAGGCATCAATGCTTGGGCTTAATGCCCCCAACATTCTGTGCTCCATAACACCCTAAGAATGACCCTTCCATTTCACTTCACTCTACTGAAATTATCTCAATAGAGCCTCCATCCGTGGAATATGAAATCCTGGAGAGCAGGTTTCTCTATAGAACCTGATACAAACTGTCCCTTGTATCACAGCATCAGCCGCTCTAGCCAGTTTTTAAGGTAAGCCTGCAGGTGACAAACCTTTTTAGTTTTCCTTCCTCTGAGAATGTCTTTATTACCCCTTCACTCTTGGAGGAGAGTTTTCTATCACTGGATATAGAATTCATGGTGGACAGTTCTTTATTTTCAGCACTTGAAAAATATTTTGTCATTTCCTTTTGGTCACAATGGACTCAGGTAATGTGTCATTTTTTTGGCTCATTTCAAGATCTTTTCTTTCTCTTTCGTTTCAGAAGTATGATTATGGTGTGTTTTGGTGAGTATTTCTTCAACTTTGTGAATCTGTAGATTTGTGTTTTTTGCCAAATTTGAGAAGCTTTTAGCCTTTATTCCTTCAAATACTCTTTCATCTCCTCAATCCTCTCACTGGGACTCCAAAGATAAGAAGGTTGGATCTTTTGTTATTGTGTCACAGGTCTCTGAGGCTCTGTTTATTTATTTATTTTTTTTCAGTCTATATTCTCTGTCATTCAGATTGGATGAATTCTATTTTTCTGTCCTCAAAGTCAGAGTCTATCCTCTATCATCTCCACTTTACTATTGAGCTCATTCACTGACTTTTAATAATTTTACCTATTGCATTTTTCAATTCTATAATTTCCATTGGTTTTTAATTCTAACTTCTGTTTCTTTCCTAAGATTTTCTATGTTTCTCTCTTATTTCAAGAGAATTCATAATTATTTGTTAAAGCATTTTTATGATGGCTGCTTTAAAATTCTTGTGAGGTAATTCCAATATCTTATTCATTTCGGTGTTAGTATCAGATGATTGTCTTTTCTCATTCAGGTTGTGATTTCCCTGGTTCTAGGTATGATGATTATTTTTTTACTGTATCTTGAACATTTTGGCTAGGAGACTCTGGGCCTTATTTAAATTATTTTCTTTTAACAGGAGGGTATCCTGTTTAGGTTTGGCATGCAAGTCCTGGTCTACTTTTTGATTCCAAATACAATCTAATTTTCAGAGACTGTGTGGTGCTATGTTGGTCTGGTTGGTTTATCTCATGCTACTGGGGCTCTGACTGTCCCTTTTGATGCTACTTGAAGGATCTGAAAGAGCTTACCAAAACCAGGCTTCCCTGTCCCTCTAGATGGGTGAAGGGATTCTTAGATCCATGGACCAGAGTGCTTCCTGGGCTGGGAACTTGTAATGGTGGGTTCCACTCTGACCGTGAGGGGCCTGATCCCCTACGTTGGTGCTCCCCAGCTGCATGGTGTCTTCAGGTTGGAGAGGAGAATCTCAGGCCTGGTAGGAGAGATGAGCACATCCTGGGCTGGGCGCTTATTGTGGTGGGACCCATCTTGCAGTGTCCCCTGAATGCACAGTGTTTCTGGGTTGGAGAGAGAAGCCATAGAACCAGAGGGAAAGGAGAGTGCTTCCCCTAGCTGCTTATTAACAGCAGGACTCTTCATTAATCCCTCTTGTTGGTTCTGCTGGGTTTGCCCAGTGTTGTCAGAGGTACTCCCATTTGATCTGCAGTAGGAAAGAGCTTCTCTGGGATGCCCTTTGTTGCTAGACTGGGAATCAAGAGACACTGGGCCTTGGTCACCTTCTTCTGGTGTCTGTGGGCTTGTAAGACACCCTCCTACTGTGCTGTTCCTTTAGCCCTGGGGTCTCTAATCAGTTCAGCTTCTACTTCCAATTTTCAAAGTTCTCCTTTGGTTGCCTCTTGGTTTATTTCTAGAGTTTATAGTCGTACTTATTGTGGAGGAGCAGGGAGAGACAAGTCTTCACCATCTTGTCATGACAAAAAGTACCATTATGTGCACATTCAAATCCAGACTTTGATGACAAAGTTTGGTCGGCCCTGGCACATATACTACCTGCTCTAGACTATGTGCAGAACTGTTCCACAGTTACATAAGTAAGGCTGGGCATAGAGAGTGGGTAATTGAGCTTCCTAAATGTTAGATATGGCCCTTACACATTCAGATGTTATCATCTGCAACCATGTCCATCTGGATAAAGATTCATAGGATCTGGAAGTTTTCACTAGGACCTGGGAAAATGTTGCTGTTTCATGGCAGTGCCTTTTGACTGTATTGCATTTCTTCCAATTCCTTTAGATCAGGCTACTTTATTTGTTTTCTCTATATAATTATTCAAAGCCAAAAAACGTATCAAATGAAGAATTCTTGAAGGTCTTAGAGACCATTCAACATCATTTTGTAGATGAGAAACATTGAAGTCCAAAGAGTTTTATCAACTTTCTCCCAGAAATAGAGCCAAACAGTGGGGAAGCAGAATTAGATCTCAGATTTATCACTTCTACTTAGTGCTTTTAAAATTTCACTATGGAAATAAAAAATAATAATGATTTAATACATTTTTTCAATAGTAAATATATTATTGTAACTCCCTCACATTTTTTTTCTGTATACATTTAATTTGCCTGCATTTTTGATTCTCTTGTGCCCTATAAAAACCACACCTATTCTTTCATTTATGAGCCAAGCATGAAGAATAAGAGAAAAATCTTAAAGGATGTTAGTATCTACTCATTTAGAAGGCTTTTAAAAAGTGTATCATATATTCTAGTCATTGAGAAGTTGTGAAAACATAAAGGTAAAGAAGAGATGATTTCTTAGTTTCCACCCCTCACCCCAAGTAGTTGCCAGTCTAATGAGAGACATGGATGTGTAAACTCACTATACTGTAAGACATTGTGAAGTAATTGGTTAAAAGGGATATAAGCAAAGTGTTGTCAAAGGGAATTGGAAAGAGTGTTAAAATCTGACTAAGCAGACTAGAGAAGACAATCTGAGAGATGTCCTAAAGTTTGAATAAGAGTTAAATAACTGAAGTAGAGCAAAGGCATCCCAGACTGAGAAAATGGGGTGAAGAGGAACATGGAAGCAAGAAAACCTCATCCCAGCTGTTTTCTAAGTGTCAGAACATGGCGCTTCACTCTGGTTCCAAACCCGGTAGGTCTAAAACTGAGCTGATCATTTTCTTAGCAACAATCCTTAAATGTGTTTCTTCCTCTTTTCCTTTCATAATATTCTCAGACTCTTGGTGTAGAAACTTTGCAACCTGTCTGAATGCAACTCACACTTCTATCTTGCTTCTCATCCAGGTGATCACCAAAACCTGGAGGTCACCACCTCCCTATGAAGCGTCTCCCTGATACCACCTTTCCTTTCTCTTTTTCCAGTTCTAGTCTAGGCCCTCGTTACTGTTTAGACAAATAGTGTATGTATGGCTCAAATAGTTTTTCTAACTCAAATCTTTCACTTTTTCAATATCTTCTTCTTACTTAAACAAGACTTATTTTTGGAAAACAGATGCGATGATGTCATTTTCCTCATAAAAACCATTGTTAATTTATTCAACAATTGTTTAATTACTACTATATTCCAGGCACTGTGTATTAATTGTCTGCTGAATAAAATCTAACACCTTGGCCAGCCTATGTCATCTGACTCTAGAAACCCTAGCTATGCCCTGGATTCCATCTCTTCTGCCTCCCCCTGGACTTTGTTCCCTTAGTTCCCCCTTCCTGTAATTTCCAAGGATTTCTACTTACAAACACAGTCATATTTTCTCATCCAAAAATAACTTCTACACATACACAGAGTTCCTAAGTTTTGTCACTGCCTACCTCCTTGAAAAATTAGTCTTCTTGTTTCTATTTTCTCCATACAAGGCCAAGTTTTTCAAACCCCTTAGCCCAGTGTAGGTTTTTCTGAAGTGATTTGACATAATCAGAATTGCATTTTATAGAATATATAGCTGTACTATGAGGAACAGATTGAATAGATGTAGAAGGGAAGCAAAGTATCTCTTCAGATAGCTACTGCAATTAACAAGTCACATCTCCAGGCCAAAGATGATGGTGGCATGGATTTACATGGTAGTTGTGGGGATGGAGAGAATGGATGGATTCAAAAGATTTGAGAAGACACATTCCAACAAAATTGGTAACTGCCTGGATATTAGAAAAAGAGAAAAGAACAGTCAGAGATGACCTCTAGTAGTCTGACACGAGTAACTCATTGCAAAGTTGTTTCAATTACTAAGTTACAAAACACTGGGGAATGAACAGGTTCAACTTTAGATATTACATATTAAGTTGAGGTGCATATGAAACACCTCAAGGGAGATGTTGAGTAATGCAATATGTGTATGTGGATCTCAAACTTGTGGTTGATTGTAACTAGGACCACAAATGACAGCTCCCCATCCATGCCCTTTGGTAGTACCCACCCATACTGACTTTAGGCTGACATTGATTTGGCCAATGGGACATTAGCAAGCATGATGCCAGCAGAGGTTTGAAGAACACACGTACAATGAAGCTGGCCCTCTTGCTACTCTCGGGAATTTTGTGATTGACCACCATCTGAGGAAGCCGGGCTAACCTGCTAGATGATGAACCACTGTTCCAATCCTCCCCTTTGCCCTCATCAACAAACTGTCACATGTGAGAATGAAGCAATCCTAGGTCACTGAGTCCCACCAACTTTCCTGCTGACAATAGACACAAGCCCAGGAGAATCAGCTGAACTGACTCAGATACAAACAACCACCAGAAGGCCTACAGAATCCTAAGCTGAATAAATGGAAATATAAGTCAGTATATTTTGTGGCGATTTGTTATGCAGCAAAAGTTAACTGACACAATCTGCTGAGGACATAATAATAGTAGTAGCTAAGATATAAAGAGCTCATTCTGTTTTAGCATGGCACTAAATACTTTACATAGATAAACTAAACAATAAAAGTATAACTTTTACATAAATATAAGTTTAATGATGTTAAAATAGAAAAATGAAGAGTTATTTGACTTATAAAGTTTAAAGATGTTAATATTTAAAGAAGAGTCAAGAATTTGCTCAAAGCTACTCAGCTCTTACCTGGCAGAACTGGAAGAAATCTGAGGACATCTATGCTGCCAACTTTCTAAGTCTACAAATGATTGAATCCCAGATTTGTATAGTTTTGAGTTTACTGGGTGCTCTGAAACTGTTGGTCGATGGTAAAATGTTACTTTAGTTCACATCATTTTAGGCTTTTGGTTATTTGTATTAAATTTTTCCCAGTGTCTGTCAAGGTATATTTTCTACCTTGGTCTTCTTCAAAATGCTAATTCTGCGCTTTATGCATGCTTCATGGTCAGCAGGAAAAATTTATAGCCTTCAGATAAAATTATAGGTGTTTAATGTTCCACAAATGGCAATAATTTACCATGTCATTTGACTTTTTTTTCCTGAAACATCATATTCATAGAATTTTAAGTTACCAAATCAACAGGTTCTTCTAGTAAGGAGAACTATTTCATAACCATCTTTTAAAAGATATTTTTTAAAGCAAAATACGTAAAACCCAAACTTGTGAAATGAAGGCAATAATGGTTGTGCAATGCTATGCCTTTAACTGCATAATACCGTGTTTGTCATTCTTGGCCATTACTTCTTTTGCTGCATTTCTGATCTAAAGTCTATGTGGATGCTCTAATTAGAGTGTGTTTTAAGCTGAGATAATTAAAAGATGGACTAACAAATAGCTTGTCACGGTGCCAATCTATATGGTAGCTAAGACATCGCTAGAAATTTAATGACACAGAAAGTGTGTTAGTTTCCCATTGCTGCTGTAACATATTACAAAAATTTAGTGCTTGCAACAACACAAATTTATTATCTTACGGTTCTGGAGGTTAGACATCTAATATGGGTCTCACTAGGTGTCTTAGTCAGCTTGGGCTGCCATAACAAAATACCACAGACTTGTGGCTTAAACAACAGAAATTTATTTTTTCACAACTCTGTAGGCTGGAAAGCCCAAGGTGAAGGTTCTGGCCAATTTGATTTCTGGTGAGAGCTCTCTTCTTGACTTATAGTCCACCACCTTCTCTCTGTGTCTTCACACAACAGAAAGAGAACGCGAGCTCTGGTATCGCTTCTGCTTCTGCTTCAGCTGCTGCTGCTTCTTCTTCAAGGTCAGTAGCCTTATGACCTCATTTAACCTTTATCACCTCCCCCACAGACCCCATCTCCAAATACAGTAGCAGTGAGGGTTAGAACTTCAACACATGTATTTAGGGGGGACACAAACAATCTATAGCACAAAGCTAAAATCAAGGTGTCAGCAGAACTCCATTCCTTTCTGCAGCCTCTAGAGGAGAATATATTTCCTTGCTTTTTCTAGCTTCTGGAGGCTGCCCACATTTGTTGGCTTATGGCTCCCTTCCTTCTTGAAAGCCAGTGTATTAGTTTCTTGGGGCTGGCATAACAAAGTGCCACAAAATAGGTGGTTTAAAATAACAGAAGTTTATGGTCTTACAGTTCTGGAGGCTAGAAATCTGAAATCAAGGTCGTGGCAGGGTTGATTCCTTCTGAGGGCTGTGAGACAGAATCACTTCCATGCCTCTCTCCTGGCTTCTGACAATTTGTTGGCAATTTTTGACGTTTCCTGGTTTGCATGTGTATCATTCTGATCCTCCACCTTCCTGTGGTGTTCTCCCTGTGTCTCTTCATGTAGCCTCTCTCTGCATGTCTCTGTCCAAATTTCCTCCTTCATAAAGATACCAGTCATACTGCATTAGGGCCCACCCTAGTCACCTCATTTTAACTTGATTGCCTTTTTAAAGACCCTGTCTCCAAAGGTCATATTCTGAGGTACTGGGGGTTAGGAGGTCAACATATTTTGGGGGGGGGAACACTATTCCATGCATAGCAGTCAACAATTGCCAGTAAAGTCTATCTCACATTGTATCACATCATTCTTACCTCCTCTTCCGCCTCCGTCTTCCACTTTTAAGGACCCTTGTGATTACATTGGGCCCACATAGATAATCCAGTATAATCTCACTACTTTAAGATCAGTTTATTAGCAGCCTTAATTCTCTCTGCTATCTAGATTCACGTTTGCCATGTAACATAACATATTCACAGATTTCAGGAATTAGGACGTGGACATCTTTGGAGGGCCATTATTCTGTCTGCCACAGGGAGAAATTGTTATTTACTAAAACTCTCAGAAAGGAGTCCTGTATGTGGCTTGAAGGAAGAGTAAGAAAATCCACTTTTGTCTGGGGACATGTAGGTTGTGTGACTCTCCAGGCGGCATGGTTACTAAACTGCCTTCCAAGAAGGGTTCTTGAGTTTTTGAAAGAGCTAAGCTAAAGTGCTGTGAATAGAGGAGCAGTTGAGTATTTCTGCCAGCTTTCTTGCACAGAGCCTCCTCCAATCCCGCATAAACCATCAACTTCTCATCTAAATAAATGCTCAACAGATATTAAGATTAGGTTTCACAGTTATTTTGCTATTTTCTGCATAGGTGTGCCCTAAAATGATAAAAGTTCAGTTTCAAGGAAAAAGTTTTGGTTATAGAATACAGTTCTAGAAGAATCGCACACCAAACATCTCCTGTACCCTCACCCCATCCCTGAAAATACACACACACACACACACACACACACACAGACACACACACACACACACAGTTCATTGCTGCTCCACTGGTGAAATAAAAGAAAAAGAGAATAGGGCTTTTTATATTGTGGTCACTTAAAAGCTATTCCTTTTCCTGAACCAGGTGAATATTTACAATTCTGGTATGGTTTTCTCCATATTCAAACCTATTCTCATTTTCACTGAACATGTGGATTTTGCTGCATGGTTTTCCCATAATCTATACAGTTAATATTTATTTTATATCACCATAAATTTACTGAAACCTCTTACATTCAATATGTAAATCTATTCAGGAAAACATATATGTCAATTTTCTGGACTCAAAGACTGAATTGAGTGTTCCATTTGGTGAAAGAAGAGGAATTATTTAAAAACATTCTGAATTCTTTCCAAAAATTTCCAGAATCACAGTCAATTGCTACAGAGGTTGGGATTTTCTTTGGAACTGTAAAACAGAGGGAAGGGATACAACAGAGAGAAAGAGAAAGTAACTGAAAAACTGTCAAGAGGAAAGAATGGAAGAGTGGTGGAAATAAAAGAAGATAAGAAATCTTCGAAGGCTGAAAAGTTAAGAGAGATTATGAATCAGGGAAAGGGATAGAATCCTAATGAAATAGAGATAAGACTCTGGACAGAGGTATAGAAAAGGAACAAAGGAAGTAAGTAATTACAGAGTGGGAGTTCTAGATATAAAAATTGGGAGGAAATGGAGAAGAATGAAAACATGAGCAAGGAGAGAGAGGAGAAAGCATAACCTGGAGGCAAAGATAGTCTTTATTTTTCTATTCCATTTCCTCCAATTTAGAAAAAAGAGAATGTATAATTAGCCCACGATAAAAAGTGAAGAGACAATGGCAGCCAGAGGACCGGAAGTTTCTCAGGCCACATGGAGGACACAGCACTCTGACTTTGAATGTTGGCTGGGATTCATTCTTGCTGACGTGAATCCAGGAATGACGAATCTCTGGGTGCTCTGCAACAGCCCTAGATTCATTAATCACCCATAGACTCTGCACATGGGAGTTTTATAAATGATTCTCCAGGCATAGTAATTACGGGCTGTGGGAGAAGAAAAGTGGGACTTGGGCCTGCAGGGTATTTTGTGGCAATTTTTGTCTGTGAGGTTGTTCTACGTCTGGAGTACCATCCCTATGGAGGCGCTGCTGTGTATCTGTCACAAGTTGGCAAGGTTGTTGGATCCTTAAGTGAGTTCCAAAGGTTTCACTACATCATTTTCAGAGAATTCTGGGAGAAATCACAAATTAACATTTCAACCCTGTATAAAGATTTAATGATGTGTGTGTTTAGGATTCAGGCCAGAAAAAAAGATGAAATAAAATAAAAACTTCAGCTCTGAATGTGTGACTATCCAACCAAATGCCCCAGAGTCTTCCATCTAAATTTGATTTTATTCTGACTCCAGAAAGATGCACTGGACGTGTGCAAATATATAGTTGAGTGGTAATCTGCATTACAATTACAGAATCTCCTTGCTTTCTTAGAAGCAAGGTATGTGTGTGTGTGTGTGTGTGTGTGTGTGAGTTTGGTAAAGATACTACCTAGATTCAGGGTAGTTTTCTAAGTTAAGTTTTATTTACTTACCACTAGCAAAGAAAGTCTCATGTTGCAAGGTACATGTATTTCCAAGGTTCTAGCTTTTTCAAATAAAGATCTTGTCATTAAAATGTATAAATAAAGAACTACTTTGCTATTCTAGATACCAAAATTAGTGTAAAATAAACAGAAAGTGAGAAATTGCTGTTCCAAGCTCTCCAGGATCATCTATCATGAAACCTTCTTAGCACAAGTAAAGACAAATGAAACTGGTGAACAATGGACAGTCTTACCAAATGAGTCAAGTTGCATGTTCATGTTACACAAATATTGTCATTTCTGTTGTCATTAATAGCAGTTGGTTGGATGTTTAGGTCTCTTCAGGAGCAACAAGAAGTATGAAAGCCAAAGAACTCAACACTTTACAGCAATGTGAATTCAGTTTTACCACCAGGCACCATTCTCACAACTGTGAGTCAAAGCTTTGCATTATCTGGATCTAAGCCAGCAGACGAATGCAGCCTGAACCCCACAGCTGGGAGTCTCTACAGAAATCTTTCTTTAAATGTTGGGTCATGGGGGAGAAAGTGCTGAGAAAACAAAGGTGGTGAGAGAGGGAGAGGAGAGAAGGGGCCTGAAATGAGAGCGAGAAGACCCAGAGTCATATTGCATGTTATTTGCATGGTTGTGAGTCTGAAGAAAAGAAATAATAAAACCCTCCATCACTTGTCTGGCTTAATTCCAGTTTTAAAAATAATTACATGTAATATGGTTCTTATTAGATTACAAACAAACTGCTTTTGACAACTACCTCAAGAAATCTCTTTAAGTGCTTTCTTTTTTCATAATCGAATGTCTTACGCATTACAAAAGTGATACTGCAAACAGACACTTCTTCATTGAAATGAATAGTAAAAACTGAAAGTGTGGAAGAGCTCCCAGTGCTACGCTCATTCATTATTTATTTATTTGATGAATCTGAAACCCTGCAGCGAGAATAGCAAAAGATAAAACTGGGCTCTGGAATTCAGAATATTTTCAGAGACCTAGAAACATTTTACACAATTTTAAGGGTGAGCATAATTTTCTTTAGTGTGATTTTTAAAAATTAATAGACTTTACTTTTTGGAGCAGTTTTAGTTTTACTGAGCAAAAGAACAGTTTTCATATACCCTCCTCCCTCAGTTTCCCCTATTGTTAACATCTTCAAGTGGTGGTTACATTTGTTACAACCGATGAGCCAGTATCAATACATTATTAACTAGAGTCCATAGTTTACAGTAGAATTCACTCTTTGTGTTGTGTTATTTTTATTACAAAAATATATAGCAAGAGTGGAGCCCTGATATTCCCAGAGCCTCTGGTTTGTGAGAAGGATGGAACTACAGTAATGCCATTGCCATGTGGCTAAAAGAGAGTGGCTCATGCGATAGAGGACTTGAAGGAGGCGGGAGGAGAGAAGAGACAGAGAGAAGGAACGGAGGGCTAGTGACACCATTAAGCTCATCGTGGAATCCACTGGAGGCTGCTGCCAGTTTGTTACTTAGTATCTAGACGTATGAGGCCCAGAACCGGCAGTGTGCCATGCACTAAATATAATCCAACCCAGTACTTGTATCTTTTTATTCCCAGCTTTATTCAGATATAATTGACATATAACATTGTGTAAGTTTAAGGTGCTCAATGTGATGATTTGATATTCATTTATATTGCAAAATGATTACCACAATAAGGTTAGTTAACATATCCATCAGTACTTGTATCTTGATCACACACCCCTTGTAGAGATTTTCCAACTATTTTTGATTTGAGGAAAGCTATGTGGGAGAAAAATCTCTATTTGGTGAGTATTTTCAAAATTTCGAATGAAGTGATATAGAGAGTATGCAATGAAAAAGCCCTGCACTTAAAACTGAGCTCTTCAGCAAAAATTTTTTAGTTATTTTGAAGAATACATAGTTTGTTTTTAGTAAATCTATTTAGCTATTAAAAACTTTGATGTCCAAATACACTGCACCCTTTCTATACGCACTATCTTTTTTTTTTTTTTTTTTTGCTGAAGAAGACTCACCCTGAGCTAATATCTGTGCCAGTCTTCCTCTATTTTGTATGTGGGTCACTCCCACTGCATGGTCACCAATGAGTGGTATAGGTTTGCACCTGGGAACTGAACCCAGGCCACCGAAGTGTTGCATGCTGAACTTAACCACTAGGCCACAGGGCCAGCCCCTATATGTAACACCTTTTAATAGACCAATAATTACTATTAGTATCTAACTTTTATTGAGCACTGTAAGTGCAGTGGATAATGGGTGGAGGATAGGAATAAGCCCTCTGTGTTACTCCTTTCATTTTGTGGCAAAATTGAAAGATACTTCTTTAGTTCTGTTCATTATTATAGCTTGAATTGTGCCCTCCCCCCCCCCAAAAAAATGTTGTAATCCTAATCACCAGTACTTCAGAATGTGACATTATTTGGAAATAGGGTCTTTACAGAGGTAATCAAATTAAAATCAGGTCATTAGGGTGGGCACTAATCCAATACGACTGATGTCCTTATAAAAGGGGGAAATTTAGACACAGGAAGAGACATTGCATACAGGGAAGATAATGTGAACGACACAGGTAGAAGAGGGCCATCTACGGCCAAGGAGAGAGGCCTAGAACAGATCCTTCCTTCGCAGTCCTCAGAAGGAATCAATCCTGCTGACATCTTGATTTTGGACTTCTAGCCTCCAGAACTGTGAAAAAGTAAATTTCTGTTGTTTAAGCCACCCAGTTTGTGTTACTTTGTTATGGCAGCCCTAGGAAACTTATACAATTATATTTGTTTGTTTTTCAAATTTTTTTTTGTTTTTTGCCATATGTAGAATTCTCATTTTAAACTTTAAATTTTTTAGACTGGTAAATAAGATATCCCATGATTTGGACTTTTTGAAAATTGTGACAGTAATTCCCATCCAAAGTACAATTTATAAAGCACATGTTGCCATATGTACGTGAGATATTTAATTTTATTCTAGAAGTATTAAAAAGGGATTTTGAGTAGCAACTTGATGTAGAAGACACATATGTGGGGAAATATCACAAAGGACCAATGTACAAACTGTGATTCAAGTGTATTTTTTTTTCTCTTGATTCTCCTAAAATAGTAACTGGCCCAAACCTCTGAGCCTTGGCCTCCATAGTTTCTGTTTTCTTCCATTTGGGGAGCCATATATCTATGTATTTTATGCATATTCTTGCTCCTGCCTTGGGTGATAGGATAACAATCATTTGCACCAAAAGTAATGCAGTCTTACTATCCTACTGCAATAGAGTTTTCAAAAACAGGTAAATCTATTGGGCAAATGGTGACAAAAAAGGAAGAACGCATTCTTATCCTTGTAAAGACCACAGTGGTCATTTTTTGGCACTCTTCATTATCTGGATGAACAAAACTTAATTACCAATTCCAATCAGCAAGTCAGTCTGGGGACACATTTATGGCCGATCAGGAGGCAGCCCCACTCACCATTAAGTGCCAGACAGACAGCCTTGGATTGGGTTCTTTTGTTGTAAGGAGGACACTTGTGAATCCCAACCATAAACATTCTCTAGCTCAAGCCCATTTCTTCCTTTCTCTGAGGTGTTGAAATTTGGAGTTTAACCAAGTCATAGTTCCAATTTTTAAGAGGACCCAAAGTTGTTTGCTAAATAATGTTTTGGCTTTGCCTGCTGGTTGATATTTTTTTATAAATTACCTTTGTTTTCCCAGAGAGAACTTTTCACCTCAATAATACAATATGAACTATGGCATCTTTTTAACTGTTTTATGAGACACAAGTTTCTCCTTTCAATATACTAAACAAAATATCTAAAATTTAGGCATTTACTATCAATGTACACACATAATATTTACTATTCTACTCTGATTAAATTCCCAGGTGAAAAAATTTTTATTCAAAAGGTAAAGTCTAGTGCAGTGGTTCTTAAACCTGACTCCAAGTTAAATAAAGCCAGTGGAGTTTGTAAAAATGTAGATGCTGGGCCCATCAAGCCTTCGTAGATCAGACTCTCAGAGAGTGGATTAGGTTACGTATCTTTAATAATCCCACAAATGAGTCTTGTGCAGTCAGCATGGCACTGCTTCAGGCAACCACAGACTGGATGCAATAAATTTTGTCGTCAATAGAAACCTAAAATACACTTAATAATAACTTCTGATGTCAGCATTGAAATTTTTATGATTTCAAAATTTCTTAGAGAGTAGAAAGATATTCCATGCACAGGAATTGGAAGAATAAACTTAGTTAAAGTGTCCCTACTACCTAAAGCAATCTAAAGATTCAGTGCAATCCCAATCAGAATCCAAATGGCATTCTTCACAGAAATAGAACAGAGAATCCTAAAATTCATATGGGGCAACAAAAGACCTCAAATAGCTAACAATCCTGAGAAAAAAGAACAAAGCTGGAGGCATCACAATCCCTGATTTTGAAATATACTACAAAGTTATAGCAATCAAAACAGCACAGTACTGGTTCAAAAACAGACACACAGATCAATGGAACAGAGTTGAAAGTCCAGAAATACAACCACACATCTATGGACAGCTGATGTTCAACAAAGGAACTAAGAACATACAATGGAGAAAGGAAAGTCTCTTCAATAAATGGTGTTGGGAAAACTGGACAGCCACATGCAAAACAATGAAAGTAGACCATTATCTTATACCATACATAAAAATTAACTCAAAATGGATTAAAGATTTGAATGTAAGACCTGACACCATAAAACTCCTAAAAGAATATATAGGCAGTACACTCTGACATCAATCTTAGAAGGATCTTTTTGAATACCATGTCTACTCAGGCAACGGAAACAAAAGAAAAAATAAACAAATGGGACTTCCTCAGACTAAAGAGCTTCTGCAAGGCAAAAGAAACCAGGAACAAAATGAAAAGACAACCCACCAACTGGGAGAAAATATTTGCAACTCATATATCTGACAAGGAGTTAATCTCCAAAATACATAAAGAACTCACACAACTCAGCAACAAAAAAACAGCCTGATCAAAAAATGGGCAGAAGATCTGAATAACCATTTTTCCAAAGAAGATATACAGATGGCCAATAGACACATGAAAAGATGTTCAACATCACTAATCATCAGGGAAATGCAAATCAAAACTACACTAAGCTGTCATCTGACACCCATTAGAGTGGCTATAATCACCAAGACAAAAAACAACAAATGCTGGAGAGGATGCAGAGAAAGGGGAACCCTCATTCACTGCTGGTGGGAATGCAAACTGGTGCAGCCTCTATGGAAAATAGTATGGCAATTTCTCAAAAAAATTACAAATAGAAACACCATATGACCCAGCTATCCCACTACTGATTATTTTCCCAAAGAAATTGAAATCAACAATTCAAAGAGACTTAGGCACCCCTGTGTTCATTGCATTATTCACTATAGCCAAGAACTGGAAGCAACCCAAGTGCCCACTGACTGATGAATGGGTAAAGAAGATGTGGTATATATGTACAATGGAATACTATGCAGCCATAAAAAAGGCAAAATTGTCCCATTTGCAATAACATGGATGGACCTTGAGGGTAATATGTTGAGTGAAATAAGCCAGACAGAGAAAGACAACACTATTTGGTTTCACTCATGTGTAGAAGATAAACAAACACATGGACAAAGAGAACAGATTAGTGGTTACCAGAGGGGAAAGGGATTTAGAGGTGGGCATAAAGGGTAAAGGGGCACATATATGTGGTGAATGACAAATAATGTACAAGTGAAATTTCACAATGTTATGAACTATTATGACCTCATTGAAAAAAATTTCTTAGAAATGATGAATCTCCAAAAAACAACTTAATTTAGTGAACATAGGTGGGCTTCAGAGTCAAAAAAAAACCTTGACAGAGTAACTTAACTTCTCTAAATTTCCTTGTCCTTTAAGTGGGGATTATAATAATCATCTTGCAAGAAGAGTGGAGATGACGTGTATTAGATGCCAGCTCAGTGCCAGGCACATGCTAAACACTTCATAGAGAGAATTTGTTGTAGAAGAGGTGTGAACCAATCCTCAGGGGAAGAGAAACCATTAGATTTTCCTGTTTCTCCCTGTATTCATTAGAAGCAGCAGAAAATTAGGTACCTAAACTTTATTGTTTTCTTTTAACCCTCTCAAATTTTTCCTTTTTTATGGCTGCATAGTATTCCATTGTACATATATACCACATCTTCTTTACCCATTCATCAGTCAGTGGGCACTTGGGTTGCTTCCAGTTCTTGGCTATAGTGAATAATGCTGCAATGAACACAGGGGTGCCTAAGTCTCTTTGAATTGTTGATTTCAATTTCTTTGGAAAAATAATCAGTAGTGGGATAGCTGGGTCATATGGTGTTTCTATTTGTAATTTTTTGAGAAATTGCCATACTATTGAGGTAATGATGGTTTATAACATTATATAAATTTCATGTGTATGTCATTATATATTGACTTCTGTATAGATTACATTGTGTTCACCACCAAAAGTCTAGTTTACATTTGTCAACATACAAATGTCTCCCTTTACCCCCTTTTCCCTCCCACCTACCCCCTTCCCCTCTGGTAATCACCAATCTGTTTCCTCTATCTATATTTCTGTTTGTTTTTAATCTTCCACATATGAGTGAAATCATATGGTATTTATCTTTCTCCATTTGACTTATTCTGCTTAAATGCTCTCAAGGTCCATCCAATACCCTCAAGGTCCATCTAAGCTTTCCCAAGCTGCAAGATCTCATCTTTTTTTAATGCTGAGTAGTATTCCATTGTATGTATATACCACATCTTCTTATCCATTCATCTGTCAATGGGCCTTTCTGTTGTTTCCAAGTCTTGGCTATTGTGAATAATGCTGTAATGAACATAGGGGCGCATATATCTTTTCAAATTAGTGTTTTCATGTTCTTTGGATGAGTACCCAGAATTGGAATAGCTGGATCATGTGGTATTTTTATTCTAACTTTTGAGGAATCTGCATAGTGTTCCCATAGTGGCTGCACCAATTTACATACCCACTGGTGGTGTCTGAGGGTTCCCTTTTCTCCACATCCCCTCCTACCCTTGTTATTTCTTATCTTTTTAATGATAGTCATTCTGATAGGTGTGAGGTGATATCTTGTAGTTTTGATTTGCATTTCCCTAATAATTAGTGATGTTGAACATCTTTTCATGTACCTGTTGGCCATCTGTATCTTTTTTTTTGGAAAAATGTCTGCTCAAATTTTTTAATAATGGTCTTTTATTGTCGTTTTTGAGTTGTATGAGTTCTTTATATATTCTGGATATTAACCTCTTATTGGATATATGATTTGCAAATATCTTCTTGCAATTGGTAGGTTGCCTTTTTGTTTTGTTGATGGTTTTCTTTGCTGTGCAGAAGCTTTTTAGTTTGATGTGGTCCCATCTATTTATTTTTTCTTATGTTTCCCTTGCTTGAGTAGACATATTCAAAAAGATATTGCTAAGACCAATGTCAAAAAGCATATTGCCTATGTTTCTTCTGGTAGTTTTGTCATTTCAGGTCTTACATTCAAGTCTTTAAACCATTTTGTGTTCATTTTGTGTATGGTGTAAGATAGTGGTCCAGTTTCATTCTTTTGCATGTTGCTGTCCAGTTTTCCCAACACCATTTATTAAAGAGACTTTCCTTTCTACATTGTAGGTTTTCAGCTCTTTTGTTGAAAATTAGCTGTCCATAAATGTATGGGCTTATTTCTAGGCTCTTGATTATGTTTCATTGATCTGTGTGTCTGTTTTTCTGCCAGTACCATGCTGTTTTGGTTACTATATCTTTGTAGTATATTTTGAAATCAGGGAATGTGATACCTTCAGGATTGTTCTTTTTTTCCAGAATTGCTTTGGTTATTCAGGGTCTTTTGTTGTTTCACATAAATTTTAGGATTCTTTGTTTTATTTCTGTGAAAAATGTCATTGGGATTTTGATAGGGATTATTTGAATCTGTAGATTACTTTAGGTAGTAAGAGCATTTTAACTATATTAATTCTTCCAATTCATGAGCATGGAATATGTTTCCATTTTTTTGTGTCTGTTTTGTTTTCCTTCAACAATGTCTTAAATTTTTTGGTGTACAGGCCTTTCATCTCCTTAGCTAAATTGGTGCCTGGGTAATTTGTTGTTTTTGCAATTGTAAATGGGATTGTATTCTTGATTTCTCTTTCTGCCAGTTCATTGTTAATGTATAGAAACACAACTGATTTTTGTAAGTTGATTTTGTACCCTCAACTTTACTATATTTGTTTATTATTTCTAATAGATTTTTGATGGATTCTATGGGGTTATCTATACATAAAATCACGTCATCCACAAATAGTGACAGTTTTACTTTCTTTCCAATTTGGATACCCTTTATTTCTTTTTCTTTCATAATTGCTCTGGCTAGAACTTCAAATGCTATGTTGAATAAGAGTGGAAACAGGAGCTATGGGTTTGTCATATATGGTTTTTATTATATTGAGGTATTTTCCTTCTATAACCATTATATTGAGGGTTTTTTCATAAATGGATGCTGAATCTTGTAAAATGCTTTCTCTGCATCTATTGAGATGATCATGTGATTTTTATTCTTCACTTTGTTAATGTAGTGTATCCCATGGATTGATTTGTGGGTGTTGAACCATCCTTGCTTCCCTGGAATAAATCCCACTTGATTGTGGTGTATGAGCTTTTTAAAGTATTGCTATCTTAGATTCACTAATATTTTGTTGATGAGTTTTGCATTTACGTTCATTGATGATATTGGCCTGTAATTTTCTTTCTTTGTGTTGTTCTTGTCTGGTTTTGGTATCCTGGTCATGTTGGCTTTGTAAAATGAGTTAGGAAGTGTTCCCTCCTCTTAAATTTTTTGGAAGATTTTGAGAAGGATAGATATTCAGTCTTCTTTGGATGTTTGGTAGAATTCACCAGAGAAGCAAACTGGCCCTGGACTTTCATTTTTTGGGAGGTTTTTGATTACTGTTTCAACCTCCTTACTAGTGATTGGTCCGTTCAGAGTCTCTGTTTCTTCTTGATTCAGTTTTGGGAGGTTGTACAATTCTGAGATTTTATCCATTCCTTCTAGATTATTCAGTTTGTTGGTGTATAGCTTTTCATAGTATTCTCTTATAATCCTTTGTATTTCTGTGGGGTCCATTGTAATTTCTCTTCTTTCATTTCTGATTTTATTTATTTGAGCCTTCTCTCTTTTCTTCTTGGTGAATCTAGCTAAAGTTTTGTCCATTTTTGTTTATCTTTTCAAAAACCAGGTCTTAGTTTCATTGATCCTTTCTATTGTTTTTAGTCTCTATTTCATTTGTTTCCACTCTGATTTTTATTATTTCCTTCCTTCTACTGACTTTGGGTTTCATTTGTTCTTATATTCTAGTTCTTTTATGTTTAATGTTGATTGTTTATTTGAGACTTTTGTTTTTTGAGTTAGGCCTGTATTGCTATAAACTTCCCTCTTAGTAATGATTTTGCTACGTTCCATAGATTTTGGTAGGTTGTGTTTTCATTTTAATTTGTCTCCAAGTTTTTTTTATTTCTCCTTTGATTTTTTTTCATTGATCCAATTGTTGTTCAGTAGCATGTTTTTAGTCTCCACATATTTGTGATTTTTCCAGCTTTTTTCTTGTAGTTGATTTCTAGCTTCATACCATTGTGGTCAGAGAAGATGATTGATATGATTTCAATCTTCTTAAATTTATTGAGGTTTATATTGTTTCCCAATATATGATATCTTTGGGAATGTTCAGTGTGCACTTAAGAAGAATGTGTATTCTGCTTTTGCATGGAATTTTCTATATATATCTATTAAGTCCATCTGGTCTAATGTTTCATTTAAGCCCAATGTTTCCTTGTTGACATTCTCTCTAGATGATCTACTCATTGATGTAAGTGGGGTGTGAAAGTCCCCTACTATTATTGTGTTGCTGTCAATTTCTCCCTTTAGGTCTGTTAATAATTGTTTTATATACTTTGGTGCTCCTATTCTAGGTCCATATATATTAATAAATGTTATGTCTTCTTAATGGATTGCCCCCTTTATCATTATACAATGTCTGTCTTTGTCTCCTATTATCTTTCTTTGCTTGAAGTCTACTTTGTCTGATATAAGTATGGCTACACTTGCTTTTTTTTGTTTGCCATTTGCTTGGAGTATCGCCTTCCATTCCTTCACTTTGAGCCTATGTTTGTCTTCATAGCTGTGATGGGTCTCCTGGAGGCAGCATATTGTTGAATTTTGTATTTTAATCCATCTAGCCACTCTGTGTCTTTTGATTGGTGAATTCAATCCATTTATGTTTAGAGTGATTATTGACATATGAGGACATAATGCTGCCATTTATCTTTTGTTTTCTGATTGTTTTGTATTTCTATTGTTTCTTTTCCCTTGTATTTCTGTCTGCCATTTCAGTTTGGTGGTTTTCCATGATGTGTTTCTCAGTTTCCTCTTTTTTTATATTTTATGACTGCTTTGAATTTTTGGGTTTTTTTGTGGTTACCATGAGGTTTATAAACTTTATTGTTTTCTATCTCTACAGAAACATTTTCATAGAATCATCATATAATAAAATGCTCTTGATTTTTACTAAGGAGTATGAAGAAGAAAGCATATGATTACTTCTGCACCTTTAGCTAAATCACTGAAAACATTGTGTATTGACCCTACATAAAACTTTACCCACTGGAGTTGAATACTAGGAAGTATATCTCTTTTCTAACTTCTAGTATTCTTTCAATTAGATAATGATCGCTATAGCTGCCACTTCCAAGAAGATAAATTCTGACCTAAATTTGGTGTTTAACTACAGTAACTGTTCTTAGATTGGTTACTTAATGTAACTATTTGCATTAGGTTTCTTTCTTTGCCCTTACTCCCCAACCTTTATTATTTTTTCCATATCATTCTTTTCTAGTGTTTTTTCTTTTATTTTAAAGTTATCTCAAATAATGTAGGAAGTTTATAGGTTTAAACAAATCAACCAATCAACTGAATTTCTTAGTCAGTTACTGCAGCAATAATGCTACATAACAAACCTCCCCAAATCTCAATGTCTTACAATACAAACATTTCATCTATCAAAGCAAAAATTGCACCTGGCAAAGTTAAACATGGAAGAGAGACTTTGCAATAGGGGAAAGAGATGAGAACTCAGTCTGAACTCAACTCCACTGAAACAAAAGGCTGAGGAGTTTTTCAAGCTGGGTATGTGTGTGTGTGTGGGGGGGGGGATTGTGGGCCATCTCTGTTTGCTAATTGGACTTACCCAAAGAAAAAACAAACTTTCTTCATGATGAGAGATAGTTTTACAACTTGAAGTAAGGTACTAGCCATAGTTAGGCTCCTACCATCCACAGAAACTGAAAGATAGAGGTGCTATCTTCCTTGATGATTCCATTTCAAAGAGTTTGTTCCAGGTTGTTGAGAAAGACATTCATGAACTGTAAAACTGGCAAGAGGCTTTTGAAAAGATTTCTATCTCAAAGGGGCAGAGCAAGGATTTACAAGTATAAGTTTTCTAAAGTAAATGCTCTGAGGAAAGAGAGGTCAGGGCCTAGAGACAGGAAGAATTCTGTCTGAAGTTTAGTCAAGCTCAGGGGAAAGCTAAGGACCTCTTGGTCCATTCTCACACTCACGAGTCTGTGGTTGGCTGTGGTTCTGCAGATTAAAGCTGGACTGACTTGAGAAGCTCTGTTTCAGCTTACAAATTAGCTAGATTTGGCTCCAGGTGTGGCTTGCAGGTTGTTCCACCTGGGGTATATTTTTCTCACAGCACACCTCCAAAGAGCAAGAACCAAGCCATACTATATAATTACACTTAAATCCACTGATTGCATAACATCTGCCAATACCCATTGACCAAAGCCAATCCTAATATCAAAGGGGTAGAGAAGGGGAATATGAAAGGGGAAGGGTGTGACTATTTCCTGAACAATAATCCAAACTGTCACAGCAACCAACTGGCCAGCAAAATCATTAAGTGGAGAAGCAGGATTCTAATCAAAAATTGTTTTTTCAGAGTAGAAAGCTTCCAGGACTTTTTAAAATATTGCTTATATAGGCCAACTTCTTTCCCATTCTCACTCCCATCCCAAGATACAGATAGGAAAAACAGACAAAAATACAAACAGGAAGATATTATGGAAGAAAAGAAAATGGAGAGGAAGACCTCCAGGGTTTTAAATTCTCTGATGCACCACTTCAAACTCATGATGGCATGGTAGAAAAAGATCGTATAAAATAACTGAATGATCAGACACATATACATGAACTTTAGCAAGCCAGAGTTTAAGAAGTTCAGGGACAAGAAAAAGAAGGACCCTGATGAGAGAAAACATGGATCATCATCTGGGGAAAAATGTAGATATGAAAGCAGAAAGCAGGTAATCATAACACAGTTTAATAACAGAAGACTAGAGCTGACGCTCTATGATGTTAATCAAAGGAAGGTAGGAGAAAGATTTTTGACAAGCTCGGTCTTAGAGCAAGTATAAACGTTAAAAAAATTACTGAAGTTGCAGAAAGAAGGATGGATATAAATTAGTGGTTCTCAAACTTTTTATCTCAGAAATCATTTATTCTTCTAAAAATTATTGAAAACTCTAAAGAGCTTTTGTTTATATGCATTGTAGCTACTGATACTTATATGAGAAAGTAAACTGAAAAATTTTAAATGTTTACTTATTAATTTATTTAAAAATAAAAATAACAAACCATCATATATCAACATAAGTAACATACTGTTAGGAAAAATAACTATATTTTCCAAAATAACTAACTTTAATGAGAGAAGGAGAGTTGTGTTACAGTTTTAAAAATCTCTATGCTTGTTGTGTTCTCATATCTACTTCTGCATTTGATTCTTGCGATGTGTTGTTTTGAAGTATTTCAAGAAAATTGGCCCTCACACAGATATATAGATGGAAAAGAGGGGAGTATTTTAATAGCTTTTTCAGAAAATTGTGGATATGTTTTCTTGATACCATAACAAAACTTGATAAGTGGTAGTATCTTAAAGGTTACTTGCAACATGGAATCTGAAACAATATCAATGAACTTTACATACTCTGTTGTATCGAATTTAATTAATCACTCTTGCACTTTGAATGGATCTTTTGTACTTGGATGATTTTGCGATGTTATGCATCAGTCATTCAAAAAAAGTGTGACATAGTCGTCACATTTGTTAATATTACCACCAATCTCACTAGAAAACTCTTTAAGTATTGGGAAGCATTCGAGTTCGTGGTCGTAAGATGAAAGTTTCCCAAACTTTAATTTTTTTCCATGAAACCCTATATTTTATTATTGGCAACACATTCTAAGTTGTTTTACTCAAATAACATGCTCACTTTTTTCATTTTGGGGAAAACGTATTCTAAATACCGAAGTCAATAAACTTAGTTTTTCAGTTGCCCCCTTTCATGTAAAAATGGTGTTTATGAAAAAAGTGGCTGATCCCACTGCAACTCAAACAAGTGCATTTTCCCTCAAGACAACCATGGTTCTTGAGTATACAACTGTATCACTCTATGCATACTTTTCATTTCATCAGATAGATTGTTGAAATGTGTGTACACAAGGGTTAAGATTTAATTAAATTAATAGTTTTTACTGCTTCATCAAGGACATTCTTAAGTGAAGTAGGCTTTCTCTTTCTTATCTTCTTACTGCGACTGCATAATGTTGAAGAATGCAATGACTACTAGCACAGTTGGGTACTTCCTTGATTCATACCAAGATACCAAAAGTTTTGTCCATCACTGCTTTGTATCATTAGTATAAAAGTCAACATAATTCATTGTTAGTGCTGTCCAGTCGATTCCAACTCCTAGTGCCCCTGTGTATAGCAGAGGTGAACCCTGCCCGGTCTTTTTGCGCCATCCTCTCACCTTCCAGTGCTGTATCAGACAACACTCTGCTGCTGTTCATAGGGTTTTCATGGCCAATTTTTTGGAAGTGGGTGGCCAGGTCCTTACTCCCAATCTGTCTTAGTCTGGCAGCTCTGCTGAAATCTGTCCACCACGGGTGACCCTGCTGGTATTCGAAATACTGGTGGCATAGCACTGAGCATCACAGCAACATGCAGCCACCACAATGTGACAACCAGTAGATGGATGGTGTGGTTCCCTGATGGGGAAACAAACCTGGGCTGTGGTGATGAGACTGCAGAATCTTAACCACTAGATACCAGGACTTGCTGTCAACACAGTAAAAAGGGAAAACCTCTGAACATTATTAAGGAACCAGACATGACCTCATAGATCCCCTAAAAAAGTCTCTTGGCAACCCCCAAATGGCCTCAGACCACACTTTGAGAATTGCTTATGAAAAGATAAAATCACAACCTGTAGTTTTTAATTTACTTGTTTCTTTGAGTATTCTCCTTTCTTCCTTAGAATGTAAACTCTAGAAAAGCAGCTGCTGTGTCTGTTTTTTTCTCTCCTGTATCTTAGCACTTCGTACTAGAGACTGATTAACTGAATCTAAAGAAATGATATAGATATAAGTATACATATAGATATAGATAAATATTTTAATACTAAAAACCAGGTGAAATAATTTTTTTCAGAATGCCTCCATTTGTATGGCATAAACCTATACTAATAATTCTCACAACAAATAAGTCTATGTCTAAAGTTTCATGTTTTATATATTTTAACAATCAATAATAATTTAAAAAATTTGGATCAAACATGTTAGAGGAAAGATTACAGTTTTCCTATCCTTTCCATATGAGATTATAAAATTACTGCCATTGAAGAAACAAAGCATCTGCAGCCAAAATATATAGGGAAAAAGGGTTTTAGAGGTGTTAGGCAGTTACTTTATGAAAATATTTTCTGAATTTTGCGATATTTTTCAGATTTTAAAAATTGTATTTTATCTTCTTATTCTAAACAAATATTATTTTTCATGCCTAATTTGGTATTCTTGTTCTTAAAGAAACCTCACTGCTACTAACAATTGTCTAAGCTTCAAGGCCTCAAAACCTGGAGTGGAACTTCTGCCTAAAGTAGTACTTCATACACAGCAAGTCTTCACTAAGTATTGATTGATTGACTGGAACTATTCAAGTAGTGTAGTAAAACCTACATCCCTAATTGAGCTTCAGAATTTTTTATTTGGAACAAATAGTCAAAGTAGAGACAAATTATATAATGATGATGGATGGCAAAAAGAAAGATATACTCCATTTATTTCAAGAACGATCTTTATACTGAAAATGGTAGAGTGAATATTGAAAAGTGATGACTCACACTCAAGATAGGTGGTAAAATGTACAGAGCAAAGAGTTAATCTACACATATTACAGTTGCAATGCTCCCCTCTCTCTCTCTCCCTTTCTCCCTCCCCCCCCAAGATCTGAATGATCTAATCTAATTTCTCCTGAAGTTACCAACAATTCATAATGCTTACAGTCCAAGTTCCCCAAGTGGGGACAATTCCCCACTGATTAACTTTGCTCTCTTCAGTTTTACAAACTGAAGCCCTATTTATTCCATTACAACAAAGTATTTACTTCTGAGGTCATATCTTAGGAAACAAAGAGAAAGAATTTAAGTGGAAATGACTGACAAGGGGAGACACGAAATTATTTCACATGAAAAAGACTAGAGTAACCCGGGCTTTGATTTAAGGAGAACATATTCAGAAGCTATGGAAAGGGGCATGTCAACAAGGACTACAGAAGATAACATTAAACTGTAGAGATAAATTCAGGAAGATCAAGACCCAAATGAAATGTGGCCTACCCCCAACCCCCACACACCAAAGAGAATGTGTGATATTCATCTTCATATAATCAGTATGGAGATCTGGAGAGAGATAGACCCATTTATCCAGTAAAGGAAAGGTTCTAGTGGCAAATGAGGGACTAATTCATGTATTTAAAGGTCTGCAGTGTAAAAGAAGAACTAGATTTATGTATGCCAGAGGTTAGGTTTTGGGCTATGGTGAAGAAGCTATAGAAAAACACAGAAGAAGGCATTTTTTTCATATTTATCCCTTTTTGGATTTGATTTTTTGACTTCAAAGTTAACATTAAAGGCATTAAGAAGAAATTTTAAAAGTCCTAAATTATGCAAAATTTTGATATTTGTCCTAGTTGTCTTTTTTATATTTAATTTAAAATTTAAAAAATTACATTTATAACCCTATACTAGCTGTGTTGTATGGAGAGAGTGGAAGAGTTTCAACAACTGGATGGGAGGTTGGACTAATTTATGTTAAGATTCTTATCAAACCTTAGAGTCTGGGATTCTTTTAAATATGTTATAGACTTTATTTGCTGCATTGCTAAATATTACTATGAATGTTTTAAGACAAATAACCAATGAACATAGAGGTGCAACTTTTTACAACTTTAGTTATTAAAAAATTTTGTTCTAATTATATATACAACCACTCCCCCATATACACACTTTCATATACTCGGTCAATAGTTGCCATAGATGCTGAAATTACCAGTGGGCCAATGCTCTAGGAAAATAAACTAGTGGACATTTTTAGTTGAGTTTCTATAGAATATTTCTGAGAAGTCCAATTTTTAAAGATGCAGGAGAAGCGCTGTTACATAAGAAGAAAATCTTTCGGCATTACCACTTTCTGTGTTTGACAGGTTTCAAAGTCTGTTATCTAAGTAAATAGATTCAAGCCTCTCAAGAGAAGATGTTGTCTTAGAAGAAATTCTCTACTTGTCTCATGGTAATGTCCGTAACACAATTCCTCCCACTGCCACACCTTTTTCCTTTTCTCTCTTAGCCTATTAACTTAATTTCTAACTCACCATTATAGCCACTATGTTTATGAGCCATTACTAAAAATGTTTTTAACTTTATAATATTCTCTCTATTTTTCACTTAAATATCCCCTTTCTAAAGGAATAACTTTTAGGTATACTTGAGAGAAGAAAGTTAACCATGAACATGCGCCTCCCTTCCCTTCCTCCAGTCCCACAAAATGATTCAGGGGCGTATGTAGACTACAGCAGAAAGTGGACACTACAGCAGAAAACGGACAAATTCAGCTCTACAAACAAAACTGTGCTAAAAAATTTATCAGCTAAATGCTGGCTCCATGACACTTGGGGAAAGAATGGAGTTGATTTCAGTTTTGTCATTGACTTGTTCCATCCTGTAGACTGGCCTTTTGAGGAATTATTTAGAAGCGAACTCAATTGTACAAACCAAAGAGGCTTTCCGTGACTACTGCAGCTATTTGTTCTTACATTCTCTTCCTATTGACCTTGCCGTCTCTGCACTTGTTAAATTCTTCTCCCTATAATTAATTTATTTTGAAACCCGGTATTACTTTTCTCAGCCTCTGCAAGAATGCTTAGTAGCTTCAGTGTGTCCTCCAGACCAAAATCAAAAATTTCAAGAAATCCTCATTTCACTTGTTACCAGGAGGAAATTTTATAATGGCAGATTTGAGTTCATAATTATATACATGGTGTGTTGAGTGCTTTTAACTTAGAAATCATTTACCTAAATATAGACTAAGATTTTGAAAAAAAAAAAAAAAAAGGATAACATTCCACACAATTAGAACAGTAAGTGTGCAAGAATGCCTGCCTGGCAAGAAAGCAAATGAACTTTTAGAGACTCTGATTAAAGTGTTTTTGCAGCTCAGAAAAGAGGGAAAAGAAAACATTTTTTAAGGCAGTCCTTACATAAAGTTCCATCTTTTCCTAATTTAGAGATTGCATTTTTATTTTCCTAATTACTAGCCACAAGGTTGCTTCTGACTTTAAGATATTATACAGGAGTTAGAACTGATCTAGAGCCAAAAATCCACATTCAAATCCTACTTCTTCCATGGGGCCTTGACCAAATCATCTAGCCACTCCAAGTCTACTTCTCAACTGAAATGTATGGGGACTGTACTAGGTGCTGTGTAAGGGTCTCTTCCTGCTCTATGGTTATTATGATTTCGAGAGGTAGCATCTTCTATAGACTAAATTGTACAAAAGTGGGTTGACAATAATCATTAAATAAAGAAGAAATTGAAGAGAATTAAAGTAAGGACAGAGGAAACGAGAATAAAATAATCTGATTGTAAAGTTAGAAAGGATTTTATAGAATCATGAGTTATTGCTCTAAAATCCTTGGCAGGAAATAAAAAGAGCTTTATGACTATTATGGCTTTTCCTCCTAGGTGCTCCTGTAACACCCTTTACTTATCTCCATCATCCAATTTATCACATTCTGTATTTTAATTTGGTTTACTTATTCATCTCATCTCCATGTGTAAGCTTCCAGGGGTGGGGGGGGCAAATGATGTGTGATGTTCTTCATTGATTTCCTAACAGTTAGACCTGTGCTTGACACACAGCAAGTACTCTGTAAATATTTGTTGAATGAAAGAAGTAACTTTCTTCTTTTCTGTATTGATACCCTTTAAACTCCCTTTTTGATTTTGCAACAGGCATCACTAAACTGAGTACATCATTTCATTTATAGAGTCAGAGCAAGAGTGAGCAAACTTCAGCCTGTAAGCCAAATTTGACCCACCATCTATTTTTTGTAAATAAGGTTTTATTGAAATACAGTCACATTCATTTGCTTACCTGTCACCCATGGCTGCTTTTGCCTTACAACAGCAAAGTTGATTAGTTGTGCCAAAGTCTGGGTAGTCTGAAAAGTCAAAAATATTTCATCTCTGGCCTTTTATAGAAAAGGGTTGCTGACCCCTGGTCTGGAGTTATAAGCAAATTATGACTAATTAAAATAAGATGACTTAAATCAGCACTCAAAGCCTAATACAGCACTATTATCCTTTGAACTTTTAGTTTTGTAAAGATCACAATATTATGAAGGAATCTTACTGCAGTTAATAAACAGGTTCTTTTTTCATCATTTACAAGTCAAAACTTTAGCCTTCTTTTTTCTCTTTATATAGTCATGGAAATTTTATGTTAAAAAAGCACATTGCAGTAATCTGGCCTCTGAAAGTCCATATCTCACACACAAGTGATGCTTTTTTTATCATTTAAAGAAATTTGTTCTCCTTCCTGGCTTTAGTGAATTGGCTGCCTGATATGTGGCTTGCACACTAGGATGCCCAACAAGTTTTTCATTATCAGCAGCATCCCACTAAGTTTCTTACTATTTCTTCCACAATTATGTTATATTTCATGATTAATAAAGAAAGCTAAACAAAGAATAACAGAGAAAATTGGCATAGCAAATGGGCTAAGACACAGAGAAGAAATAATGAGATATTTTCGTGCTTGGAAATCCCTAAACAGGTGACAGGAACAACAAACAACAATAGAATTAAGAAACTTTCCACATTCTGGGAACATGGTAAAGGCAGCCCAAATTTTGTCCCCACAGTTTTCTTTCTTGATTAAATGATTTAGACAGTCACACTTAGGAAAGCGAAAAAAGACAATCTCTTAAATACAAATAGAAGATGAGTCAAGGACACTCAGAGTCCCTGGATGTTGTCCAGTATACCAGGCCAAAGCGTGGTGCCTGGGCTGGCTCTTTTGCTTGGTGCTCCTTACATAAAATGTAACTCATATGTAATAACATAATAGATGCTGTGAACTAATTAAGAAAGCAAGAGTAAACATGTGGAAGTAAATGTTTACAAAACAAAAAAGCATAGCCCTCTGCTTAAGTTTCAGGGAAAAAATAAAATACACAAAAGTTTGTTTTGAAAAATTTTCATAGTTGAAAGAGAACTGTGAAATGTCTCTCTGAGTAAATGTACATTTATGCACATCTCAGTAGGCCTACTGCTGAAACACACAATGGATATCATTTTAAGCTATAATTTGTGATTTCTTCATAAGCATTTGAAACAACTAAATCATTTTTTAAAAAGAAGGGGAGCAGTCTTAATGTAACAAGTACATAAAACTATTAAGTTTATTCACACCAGGAAATTTCATATCATTTTGGGGGTATCAGGCATTTGAGAAAAATTTCTAGGAGAATCCTTAGTGTTAAAGATCTAGTTGAAAACAACTTTACTGACTAAAAAATCTATTCTTAAAGGAGAGTCTCATATTTCTGACCTTTTTTTCTTTTTAATGAGTGACTTACATGCTTTTCTTCTACAAAGATTCAGTGAGTTTTCTTTGTAAATAAAAATGTAAGGGGGGCCGCCCGGTGGCGCAGCGGTTTAGTCCGCGCTTGGCAGCCCGGGGTTCGCGAGTTCGGATCCCGGGCGCCCGCCGACGCACTGCCTGTCAGCCATTCCGTGGCGGCGTCCCATATAAAGTGGAGGAAGATGGGCACGATGTTAGCTCAGGGCCAGTATTCCTCAGCAAAAAGGGGAGGATTGGCAACAGATGTTAGCTCAGGGCTGGTCTTCCCCACAAAAAAAAAAAAAAAAAAAAAGTAAGGAAGATATGTAAAAAATATTTATGTGTATCCAGTTTTGTGTTAGCTATTAAAAATATTTGTGAGAACATTGTCCATTATATCTCCCAGATCTCTCTCTATAATTTCCAATGAGAGATATTTTCTCTGAGTTCGGGATAAAGATATATTTGTATTCACTGTTGTCTTATAAAGTTTGAGTGACTTTTTATTTTTCTCTCTTCCCTATGTCTCCTGGAAAACTCAAGGCTAAATTTTATGGTCAAATGTAATAGCTGTGTTTTTCCTCCTGCTTGTCATGTTATCTTTTATCTTTGTTCCAGACTTGATTTCTTCCTTGTCCTCCTCTCCAACTCCAATTTTTTTAAGTTAATTTTATTTTCAAGGTTTTATAAGATGCTTAAATCCTTTTTTTTATATTAAGGAAGTCAACGAGTGCTGAACTCAGGCAAGCATCAATCTAATACCTTATGTGTGTTGTTTGTAGAATAGATTACTGATTTCCACTCTGTGACACCCTTCTTATGAGCCAAATGGATTCCAGCTCATCCTTCAAGGCTGAGCTCAAGTGTCTTTCCCAGTGTGCCCCCTTCTCTCATCCAGAAGGCAGAGTCAATCACTTTGCACTAGCACTGCACTTGCCTCTGTGGATTCACTCGTCACACAGCGTCTCTGTGTTTGCTTCTCTCTATTCACAGATTATCAGGCTCTTTTGAGCAACGGTTGCACTTTTCTCATGTTTCTAAGCCCAATACCTAGTCTCAATGCCCGGCTCATAGCCCAATACCAGGCAAACAGTAGATATTATCCTTTGCATGTAGATGAGACAAATGAATTAACGAATTTGAAAATTATGAAAAAATACAATACTTTGGAAGTGTTTATGCAGATGGTGATTACTTTGATTGGCAAACTTCCATTGTGTTCAATCTAAGTAACAAACACTACTATGCTATTGGGGGGTGGTGAGAGGGAGACAATAATACCTACTAGTACTATAAAACTCCAATTTGTGATATATTCAAGGAGTTAACTATTCTGAGAAGGGTAAAATTAATAGGGGTGTGAGTAATTGGATAATTTTTAATACTTGGAATGATCTTAACAATATGCATTGATTTCTTCATTCTGGATAGGGTGGCAGAACAGATTAAGCAACAATATGAAGACATAACAAAGAAGATGGCTTATCTGGGGAATGGTGAGAAGACCTGTTTGAAAGATTTGAAGGATGGGTAATGATTAAAGATTAGTGGACAATATGGTTAAAGAAGTAGTTGTGTGGGAGGATCGAAAGTAGGAGTCTGATTATTGGAAAGTCTTCAGATTATTTGATATGTGTAAGAAATTATTGTTCACTTTTGAACAAGAGGGTAACAATGAATAGTAGATTAATTTGGCAACAGTACAAGTAATAAATTAGAGCAGTGTAAACCAGAAGCAGGGAGATTATATAGTAGTAGAAATCCAGATATGGGAAGGGGAAGGCCTAGATTAGAATGCCTATAGTATTAATAAAGGCAAAAGTTTCTACCTGGAAAATGTTTCAAGGCAAGAATCGTGAGCCTTATTAGATGACATGGTGTGGGTGAATAATGAGCAACAATTTCTTAATCAGAAGTAAAAATCTCACCATATATATATATTGAAAATTAATAAAATTTAATATATGCTAAACTAGTGTTGATCTTTAAAATCATAAATCAGTAGGGAGAATATAATTCCCATGTAATGGGATGTATGATGATATATGATATATAAGGATACTAGACATTGATTTTTTCCTGTAATAGTTCAGCATGGAGGATAATTTATATTCAACGTTATTTTGATGTTGATTATTTGTAAAGCTGTAGTTTACAGTCTTTGCGAATGATTATAACAGAATTATTAATCTATGAATAACTGCCACCCAGGAAGGGGTTTCTGTTAGGTTGGTAGGACTGATGTAACAAAATCCCACAGAAATTTATTTTCTCACAATTCTGGAGGCTGGAAATCCAAGATCAAGGTGTTGGCAGGTCTAATTTCTCCTGAGGCCTCTCTCCTTGGCTTGCAGATGACTGCCTCCTTGTTGTGTCTTCATGTGGCCTCTTCTCTGTGCACACACACTCCTGGTATCTCTCCCTCTTTTTATAAGGAAACCAGTCCTATTGGATTAGGGCCTCACAGGAACAGTTTCGTTTTAATTTAGTCACTTTAAAGCCCTTATCTCCAGATAAGGTTACATTTTAACAGTTAAGACTTCAACATATGAATTTTGGGAGAACACAGTTCATCCCATAACAGTCTGCCTTCTGGACCTCCAAAATTCATGTCCTTCTCACATGCGAAATACATTCACGCCATCCCAATAGCCCAAAAGTCTTAACCCATTTCTGCATCAACTCTAAGTCTACATTTCAACTAAATATCATCTAAATCAAGTGTGGGTGAGACTCTAGGTATGATTTATCCTGAGGCAACATTCCTCTCCAGCTGTGAACCTGTGAAATCAGATAAGTTATCTGCTTTCAAAACACAATGGTGGGACAGGCATAGGATAGACATTCCCATTCCAAAGGGAGAACTCGAATAGAAGAAAGAGGTCACAAGTTCAGGCAAGTCCAAAACCTAGCAAGGCAAATTCCACAAGATATTGAAGCTTGAGAACAATCCTCTTAGGCTCAATGCTCTGTCCTCTGGGCCAACTGGGGTGATGGACCCACCTTCTGGGCCAATTGGGGTGGCAGCATCGCTCCCTCGGCCCTGAGCAGCGGTCCCAACTCCTTGGCTCTGGGTAGAAGCAGCCTGGCCTTCTGCGAGCAAGGCGGTAACCCCAAACTCTGAAACCTCAGAGGAGACAGCCTTGCCCTCAGACCTGTGGTGGGAGTGGCAGCCCTGCCAATCTCTGAATCACCTTTGGGTTCATTCTTCCCTTTTTTGGAAGGATAATGCATGTCTATAGTTGGATAGCTTTGGTGTCCTGTCCCGTAGAATCCCAGATGTCCAACAGCCTTCCTTCTCTTTGTCCCATTTCTGTCCTCTTCAGCCCAAGCTGGCAGTGTTCCTGTTGGTATCAACTCTCTCCATTCGTGGCTTCTGCTGAGGCCACTGCTCAGATCCCAGTCATACCCATAATCTCTTTATGGAGTGATTGTCCAGCCATGCCTTTAAGTGTTCTATCTAGAACAAATTTTCCCATTTTCTGCAATATGGTCAGGCTGAGAATGTTCAAAATCTTCGAGTTCTGGTTCCTTTTTGCTTAACAATTCCTTCTTCAATTTCTCTCTCTTGTCTCACATTCTGCTATAAGCAGCAAGGAGAAATCAGGCTGCACCTTCAACATGTTGCTTAAAAGTCTCTTCAGCTAAACATCCAACGTCATCATTCACAAGCTCTACCTTCTACAAAACACCGGAACACAATTCAGCCAAAGCCCTCTGACACTGTATAATAAGGATCACCTTTTCTCCAGTTTCCAATAACAGGTTCCTGATTTCTGTCTGAGACCTGACCAGAATCACCGTTAACATCCGTGTTTCTGTCCACAGTCTCTTCAAGGCAGTCTAGGCTTTTTCTAACATGCACCTCAAAATTCTTCCAGCCTCTACCCATTACCCACTTTCACGTTTAGGTACTTGTTACAGCAGCGCTCCACTTCTCAGTACTGTAGTTTCCTAGGGCTGCTAGAACAAAACACCACATTCTGGGAGGCTAAACAACAGGAATTTATTTTCTCACAGATCTGGAGGCTGGAGATCCGAGATCAAGATGTTGACAGGTTTGGTTTCTCCCGAGGCCTCTCTCCTTGACTTGCAGGTGGCCACCTTTTGTGTCCTCATGTGGGCTTTCCTCCGTGTGCCCATGGCCCTGGTGTCTCTTTCTTTCTTATAAGGACTTATAAGGTCCTAATGGATTAGGGCCCAACACTAATGGCCTCCTTTTAACTTAATCACCTCTTTAAAGATGTTATCTACAAATATGACTACATTCTGAGGTACTGGGGATTGAAACTTCAACATATGAATTTTGGGGAAACAGAATTCATCCCATAACAGGAGCTATAGCAGATATTTTCAACACAATAGTCTATATTTTATTTCTTCTTTGATGATCTCAATACTTATTAAGTGCTTCTCTATATGACATAAAATTGTGTTCAGAAACCCAGAGAATCTCAAAAAATATGCTTATGTCCCCCATCTAATTTGTTCTTTTTCCCCCTCTGTGGTACCTAATTTGGGTCTATTGAGTTTACAAATTTTTGACCTTAAAATTGATGCATATTTTAGCCTTTCTTTTTATACTAACTAAAATAAATGTGGTCACACATTAATTCGTTTTTTAAGATTATAACCATACTTCCTCAAACTTTTTAATTTTATAAGATCATTTTTGATTAAAAACTTTTACAAAGACAGACCACCCACTTTCATGGGTGAACTTGGGCCTGTTGCTTTATATTTCTGTACTTTAGTTTTCTGCTCAATGAGGTAGAATAAAAATTTTTACCTCTTAGGATTGCTATGAACTAAGATACAATGTGTGAATGTATATGCACAGAATTTGGCTCCCTTCTCACTTTATGCCCCAACCCACTCTCATTAAACCGAAGAACAAGAACAGCGACTGTTCTCAGAAGATCAAAATCCCGTGGTTCAAGATCCCTGTTGGGAGCATCGATCATTGCGCTGTGTTATAACAGTGATTCCTCATCCCTTTTGACGTTTTCAGGGCTGTTTGTTGCTGAATTAAGTGTCCTAGGTTTTTCACGTCTCATATGTGTTTTTAATTTTTCTCATATTGCTTCCACCACATTAGTTTACCAGCTGTCCCATTTTATCAAAGTCAATGAAATTCCTTCTATCAGCCTCCCCACTTTAATTTGCTGTTTTGAATAACCTGTGAGCTGGAAAATCAGATGGTCAAGCCTATTGGAATTTGGGGAGATGTAGGGGAGTAGTAGTTTTCAAGCCCCAACTCTGACTCAGTGCCATGCTGTGTGGTTTACCTAATTATATCACCTAATCCTTATAACAACCCAGTGGGGAGGTACCATTATTGCTTTCATTTTGTGTATGAGGAAACTGAGGCTGCAGGAATTTGTTCAAGGACAAATATGGAGAAAGGAGTAGAGTCAGCACCTGAAATCAGATCTTCTAACTCCAGGTTCAATAATTTACATCATATGCCCTGAAGTGAAATATTCCTGTAATGGATTCCTAAGGGTCCCAAGTGTGTTACACCACATTGATTTAGTTATGATTCTGTCTTATTGCACATTTTTCAAAACTCATAGGTACTTTTATGATATTTAATTAAACACCATAGCACTTTAGTTCTCTGCCAATTTGTATATGATAAAATTTAATCATGAGGCAAAATGATTACTCAAGGAAATCTTGTTCAATAACAATAATAATAAAGCAGCTGATGTTTATTGAGTGATTACTATGTGTCAGTCTCTATCCTATGTTCTTTACATTTACTTTACATGGATTATCACATTTAATCTTCATAATCACTCTGTGAGGTAAATACTATTATTACACCTATTTTGTAGGTGAGAAAACTGAGGTTTCAAGTACTTAAGTTCTTTGCCACCCAGCCACTAACCAAGAGAGCTGGGATTCAAATCCAGGCAGCTGAGACCTGTAGGAGACCTGAAAACAGAGATGGTGCCTTTAGCACCCAACAATGAAAAGACATAAGAAAGTTCCAAATGTGTTACTAAATATTCATTAATGGTTCACATTGATTAGCAGAAAATATCTTGCCTTGATGGAGTTCAGTCTCAAGAAACCAGGAATAATGATATAAAGCTGTGTGTAGAACTAGAGGACTGGGAAATAGAATCTACAAGTTTGTTTTTAGATTAACACATGCATTCTCCCTTGAGACTGTTGAATATTAACATTTGTGAATTTCATTAGTGAGTGACCTAAATGTACAGCTTTCGATTGTTAACTCCAGAAGTGTTGGTCAGACCTAAATTTTTTTCCCTGTGTTTTCCTTGTGGAAGAAGGCTCCTGGGGCTCAGTTCATTTTCTGCACTCTGTGGTTGCTTCCTTCATTAATGCTACCTTTTGTTTTGGTGGGAGGCTTTCCTACATGTTCATAGATACTCGTTTTCTTCCTGTCTGCTTTCAAGATCATGCCATCTTCAAGATCATCTTTGACACCGGGTTCACAGTCATCTTCTCTTTCCTACTTTCTGCCTACATCCTTGAGGACTCAAATTCTCAATTGAAGATGAATAACCTAATCCACAAAGTTTCTTGATCTTTTCAATTTTGGCTATCCTTCACTAACATAAGCCTGGATCTTGTTAATTAAGGAAGTGAAACTTCCTTAATTCCAAATCTGTAACCATAGCTTACTACCTTTACAACTTTATTACTACCTTATCCCCACTATATGGCTTATCTATCTCAAAAAATCCAGCTCCTTAGCCTCTTTTATTTCCGAAGCCATTACCAATCCCCAGTCATTCCTTTTCACCTCATACTCCCAACTCTTTCCTCCCTCTATTCCTTTTTCACCCAACTAGACCACACAATCCAACTTTTCCATTCTTTAAATACCTCTGTCTCACCACCTTATATTACTTACCTTCTGGTCCTATCACTTAAACATGTTCTACAAGGTCCCTACTCTGGATTAATACCAACATCCACCTTCTCCTTTCCCATATCTTGACTGCTAACAGAGAAAAGCTGAAAGCAACATGACTAAGTACAACTGCTAATTTATCATCTTCATCCTCAGCCTTTGGTAAATAACTTCTCCCACTCTTCCCAGTAGCTATTTTCTGAACTTTATTACTCCCTTCAAACCTCCAACTCTACCTTTGCCCTATTCACTTTCAGTAGTCACACTGTTATCTTTTCCAAGAAAAAAAAGGAAGTTACCATGTCTCAATAACTCATCCATCTTAATTTCCTTCCCTAATGTCTCAGAGAAAGAGATATCCACACTCATAAACAGAGCCAGTTCTTCCACTTATGTTGGAGATTCACATCCTATCTCTATGAGAATCTTACTCCATCAATAATTTAATCTGTCAGCTACATCTTCAACCTCTTCATAACTGAAGGCCATTGTCCACACAGCAGCTGTGGACTCCCATCGAGCATCAAAGTCTCCATCAGTGTTTTCCTCCAGATGAATTGCTTGTCATTGTTAACAGTCCTGAACCAAGTCTTCTAAACTGTCCAAAACCTCAAGATGCCAAAACACATATGTGTGTTTACATTTGTTCATGCACACACATGCATTTGTGTGTTTGTGTGTGTGTACGAAAGAGAGAGAATGGGGAGAGAGATTGGGGGCACATGTAAGTTTTCTGCTTATTCTTTTTCTTTTAAACTCAAGGCCTATTTTGAACTAGTGACCAGATCCTTGAGTCCAGAGATATCATTTACATCAGAAGTATATAAAATAGTAAAATTGCCCTTAGTAAATGAGTACTAAATGTATAGAACATTAAACAGATAAATTGACCCAATGATTTTGCCACCAATTATACATATAAAAACTGAATGAGTCTTTTAAATGATATGCTATGATATTCTAAATAAAAGTGTACCATTCCTCAAAATATCTTTTCATGTTTTGTTTTGATCATAAAATGCATCTCCAAATTAGATTCACGAAATTCTACTAATTGTATTATAAAATATCAGTGGGATGAAAGGCTAATAGGATTTACCATATTGAACTCACTATAACCTTGTCCACCAGAAAAAGAAGTTGGCATTTTCTTTCACAGCCATAGGCATGGTGATTCTCAGCAGAAATTCCATATGGAGAACCTTGAGTAATTAATCATTAATAAAATCATAAAGGGCAATGCTTTAGGATGGAAAACATGTGAGAAAATAAATGTTAGTCTTAGGCAACCCCAAGGAACACCAATTCCTTTCCTATTTCCACTGGCTTAAGAACAAGGCAGGGCCAGGAGGGAATTTTTGTTTGGCTTCTTTCATGTGAAATTGAGCATAAAATATGATTGCTGTGGACATCATAAAAAAGAAGAGAAAGAGATATTAAATGGCACAAATGTTCTTATTTTTAGATCAATAATGCAAGGGAGTTTGGAGAGACAAAATAAAATAAGCAAAGTATGCTGGTGTGTATGTGGAGTGCGGGAGATGGTGAAAGGGAATGGCGCTTCATTTGGTAAGAATACTCTAGAATCATATGGGAGGTAGCTTTTAAGCCTTGAGGTCCCAAAGGGGCTACAGCTTGAGAAGCAACAAGCAAGATTGGATGTTCCACTGTATATGCAGTATAAAGAAAAATATGGCCTAGCCCATGAGTAAGTTGTGAGCTGATTCAGTTCTGTCACTTGCCAAACAATTCCCTTCATCTACCAGCTTTCCACCTGAAATCCCAAATGCATTCTCCATTTCTCTAGGAAATCTGAAAATCACTTCTGTTGAGGAAGGAGAGGAAAGGAGAGGAAGAAGTAGCTGTTAGTCTTAGAGAGTTTATAAGGCATGGACAAGGGCATCTGCTCATGGGACAGGGACAGAGACCCTGTAGAAATTAAGGCCTATTGAGGACCATGCCTACCCCACCATCTTACCAGAGGCACCCCTAGACCAGGGAGAAGCTGATGGGCACACACAACCAGGTCAAGGAGCGGACGGGCAGGAGGACAATTTACCAGTATAGGAAAGTATGTCCCTGGCTATTTCATCAAATGACATGAGCAAATGCCATAACCTCTCCTCTCTTGAATCTTTAAACAAGAAATGCTGTACCCCCTTCCCACCAAATGAAATTGGGAGAATGATTGATAACATGCTTTTCGTGCTTACAACTCAATTCTGAGGAAGTTCCCATAAAAATAGAATTTATGATTATTACAATTCTGGCTGCCCAGGTTTCTTAATAAAGTTCAGAAGCTTTGCTAGGAGCACTTGGGTAAGGTAGTTATGAAAAGTGTCATGAATACTTCAGACTGCCCACTGAGCCGGCTTTGGAAAATATTTTTATTTCCCTCTGTACTTTATTCATTTTCCTGACACTAAAATGAACTTTGAAAATGACAGCATCTGTCATCCACCCATCAAAGGACTGGTCCTCAGACCGTCTGTGAGACTTTTTGCTACAATGAGATTTTGTTTGAAAACTTCTACCTAAATGTAAAAAAAAAAATCCCCTGAAAAGATTAAAAACCATAGTGAGGGACATCCTAGTGGCTAAAATTAGATTTGTTCCTATTAGAAAGGGCCAGGGTCCACAATGGGAAAATGTGGAGGCACTTTTGTTGAAAACATCCTAACCTTTTTCATCATCGCTCAATTCCTATGGAGCAACAGGCATAATGTGCCCTCCTTTCAATTATGCTTTCTTGTCTTCCGTGCTATCTTAATTTAATGGTTGGTAAGATTATTAAAAACAAAAACTATCTAGCTGAGGGTCCCTTTTTTAAGTATATCCTTTTAATGAGATTTTAAAATGAAAGATATAATCCTTGGTGATAATTTATGTCAGTGTTGTTTTTTTTCTATCATAGCTAGAAATAAAAGTGTGGCAGCTTCTCTGAGCCATTCTCTCTTGAATAACTGAAAACATGAAGAAAATAACTTCAGTGCTTTCTCACCTTCCCAAGGTTTAGGAAGCTGCAAAATCAGGAAAACTGAGATTTTAGAATTAAACCACTTGTGTATAAGAAAAGGATCACTTTCATTTAGTGAGAACCTCCAGTCAGGGCTGAAGAAACCCAGTTTCTGACCTTACCTCAATTTCTCTGTAGCTTCAAAATAAACACATGTGAATAAAATCACAGAAACAGCATCATATGAAAACAAGGCTGGTAAAATTAGCACAATAGCCTTTAATGAAAGGCTTTCCAGCTTTGTTCTTAAAGATGTGTTGGTCTTATTTTTTCCAGCTTTATTAAGGTATGATTGACAAATAAAAATTGTTTATACTTAAGGTGTACAAAGTAATGTTTTGATATACATATACATTGTGAAATGATTATCAAGATCAAGGTAATTAACATATCCATCACATCACACAGCTACCTTTTTCTTGTGTGTGTGTGAACACCTGAGATCTACTCTCAGCAAATTTCAAGTAACTATAGTCACTATGTTATACATTGGGTCTCCAAACCGTATCAAGTTATAACTGAAAGTTTGTACCCTTTGACCAATATTTCCCCATTTCCCCCAAGTATGGTAGTGTTTGATGGAGAATAATTTTCATCGTATTAGAGTGAGAAGAAGAAAAATAAACATATCAGTGGCATATCTCTGAAAACAGAGAATATCTCCAGGGAAGCAATCAATTGCAGCCCTGCTGCAGGAGGAAAGCCAGTGGCATTTATTTCAGCGAGGCATTTTTATAAAGACAGAGAAATTCAGTTTGTGAATCATGGCAGCCTCTCCTGAATAATAAAAATATTCTGTGAAGCTGTGAGTTATCCAAACAACATTGCTAATCAAACACCCATTCCATTTTCAAGTTCTAAATTGGGAATTTTAATAAGGTTCAACCACCTGAATTGCTTTTCTTAGCAGTGTTCTCTTTTTTGGAGCCTAGGAATTATGATTGCTACCATAGTCTCTTTACAGTAATAAAATCAGCCTTGGTTTGATGATTCCTATGGTAATGATATCACTTAGTTTAATTTTAGTTTTATTCCGATTATTTCATAGATCATGACGTGGAAAATGTTTAACAAAATAAATTAGGTTGTTTTGTTTTTTTAATGGTGGACTCTTTTCCCTGTCTCCTTCTGCTCTCTAAATAAAAATGAAAACAAGAAACAGAAGCCACACACTAATAAAATTGGAGACATTGGTAATCAGAACTACATGTTATGTAGAAAGACTGCCAAATGTAGTGAAGGTCAAATAGAGATGAGGGAAGATGCTGAGAAAACATGCCTGAAGCTAGAATTTTAAGCAATGGGGCAGAATAGAGTTCTTCAAAGCAGGTTTTATGAATTTAACCAAGTGATCAGAGTTAATGTCAACAATAATGGCAAAAATTGACGTCATGGGCCTCTTGAGAAAGGCACAACATCACTTATTCCTGCTCTTCCCTATTAAAAAGCACAGCCTGAAATGAAGTATGAGCAAACAATCATAAAATCTAAATTGAGGGTGTTAAAAACATCCAGCAGAAATGAAATGAACCCTCACCCAAAGCTTGGGCACAGCGTTGAGACTGATGATGCCACACTCACACACCAAGATGAAATGGAAAGGTGTATTGCTCACATCATAAAGCTTTCTGGGTAAAGAGGACTGGATCCCAAAAACATCCAAAAGTAGTTTGAAAGAGTGGAACAAGAGACTGGGTTGGGGTTTTTAGGTGACAAGCTAGTGGGGCCAAGGCAGGTGGTTCCTACCTGCACATGGGTAGGAACTTGCGTGATTTGGCACTACCTGGGTTTTCTTATCAGCTTGCCCAGATGTGAGGGCTAAAGGGAAGAGGCAGTGAGAGAATGAAAAGTTGTCAGCAAACACCAAAAAATAGAGTAAGACTATGACAAAGGGGCAATTTGCAAAAGAATTGGCCTATGCCCTTCTAAAATGTCAATATAAAGATGTAGAGTCTTATAGAGCTGTTCTATATTAAAAATATTAAAGACAGATGACAATTAAATTCAATGTGTGATCTTGGATTGGAACCTGGATCACAAAATAATGCTCTAAAATACATTATTGGGACAATTAGTGAATTTTGATTATGAATGATATAGTTATTTTGTATCAAAGTTAAATTTCCTGAATTCAATAATTATACTGTGTTTATCTCAAGGAAGGTTTTTGTTCTTAGGATATGCACAAAGTATTTATGAGTGAAGAATAATGAAGTCTGCAACTGGTTAGGTAAATAATATTTACATACGTACATTATAGGTGTATGTATACAGGTGTACTTATAATGTACACAGAAAGAGAGTGTAAATGTATCAAATGTTATCAAATCGTGAATCTAGGTAAAGAGTATACATAAGTTTAGCTTCTTGCAAATTTTCTGTAGCTTCAAATTTTTCCAAAATAAAAAGATAAAATAAAGAAGGTGGTGTGAAATCTCTTTATTGGAAAGAAAGGAATAGGATTTATGGACTGACAGATGGAAATTCTTTGGGCATTTTGTGCCCCTAAAGAGAACAGGGAAGGATCAGATGAATAAGGACAGACCCAGGCGACTATCTTTGCAGGGTGAGGAGATAGACTAAGTTCAGAGCTACTACTTTTTGTTGAATGTGGAGAAGACAAAAACACTTCACACACTCCCACACAGCTGGGACATACCAAAGAACTTCACTCCATATTAGGAAGAAAATCTACTAACCCAAGGAACTTCCTTGCCCAATCTGAACACAAACTTCTGCCAACAGCAAGTTCACTTCATTCAATCAACACAAAGAAACCAGCACATTATCCATGCTAAGACCCAATAACCAGTGTTTTGAGGAGTCTCAGTACTGTGGGGTGCAAATTTGAGCAGTTTTTATTTTTCTTCAATCACTACCTTCAGCCATGCTATGTCAAATTCCCTTTCCAGTTCCTAAATGACAACTTGGGAGATTCCATCCCTAAATTTTCAGTCATTTTTGGTTATTAACACTTTAGTGAATATTTAGCAAATATTAACATTTGAATCAGACACTCAACTCAAAACTCTCCTTCCTTTCCACCCTGAGCTGGAGAGACCTGAAATGAGGAGGGTAGGGACAAAGGATACTCCTTCAGTCCTCCTCTCCCTCTCTCTTCTAGATCCAACTACTCCAGCACTGGGAGTAGACAGGAGGGAAAAAGGGAAAATGCACTTTTCCTTTATTTATTGGGCCACAGACATAATCCTCATTTCTTCGTTGTGAGTCTTTGCTGGCTAAAGTGGCTATGAGAATTATTTTTTGTCTCAGGAGTCTAAATGCTAGCTCACCCATAAGGGGCTATACATGAGGCTCATATCTGATTTTGACTCAACTTCTACCACCTCCTTTCCATAATAGGGTGTATTTAGCAGGATCTTGATGCTAGGATCCCCTCAACTTGAAGACAGCTGCCTTGGAGGGATGATATTAGCCAAACAGCTCAAACCCAGCTACCTCCCAAAGTGTCCTGGATACCCTGGATTTTTTTGCCTTCTTGCCACATCTAGTAGAGAGACAGAGCAGGTTGCTCTCCCAGTAATCCCTCTATCATCTTCCTCTGCAGCCTAAGCAAAAGGCCAACTAGGAAATGGAACGTCAAACTCCCCTAACATGGGATTCTCTTCTAGCATTTCCCTAAAACTTGGCTTTGAATTGGGTTAGGAAAAAGCTTCCTACCACCAAAATAAGCTGGAGACCCTCTAGGATGATTTTTCTTTTTAACTCTATTTCTTCCTACCTCTGCTCACAGAGAGAATGACACATAAACTATGGATAACTAAAAGTGAGGAAAAAGGGGGCAAAGGATGTGGATGATAGTTTAACTATAGTGCCTTCCTCATTGTGAAGAAACAGGGGACAAAAGAAAGAATTTCAACTTGTTAATCAAAAATAGAGATGTATCAGTGATGTCAGTAATGTGGTGGAGTGAGCTGTTCCCTTTGAACTACAACTAAATGGACACTCATTGACCAAAAGAGGACATCCACCCAGCACAGCAGGATGCCTGAAAGACCCACACAGCTCCACACCTGAAGGTGGATGGACTGGGCCTCCAGGAAATAGTGGAGATAGGTGAGCACTCTCCAACCCTTCCTGGAAGCCCTGTGTGTGCACAAACTCATCACTGGCTGGGAGTGCCCATAGTGCTGCTGTGGTTCTGCAAGTGGGAACACACTTTGGTGCAATTTTGAGAAGAGGTGGAGGCAGCCCTGAGCCCACCTGTGAATGCTTTCCCAGGTGGTGGGAAAGCCCACTGTGCTGCTGCATTCCCAAAGAGTGGCCCAGGCTTGCACCCCATGAAGAAGCCCTGCCCACCAAACATAGTGGCTGGTGTGACCATAAGAAGAGGCATTGGCAGATCTACACACATGCACACACTTTCTTGGCTGGCGGGAGCACCCATAGTACTGCTGTGGCCCCACAAGTGGGAACACGCCTCAGCAGGACTGTAAGGAGAAGTGACGGCAGCCCAGAACCCACCTGTGAATACTTTCCTGGCCAGTGGGACCACCCACTATACCCTCACAACTTCCAGCATACTGAGTGGGATTGGAAAAACAACTTCTGCTGCCCCTCAGTGGTAGCAGGTGGAATCTGCAACCTGATACTACCACAGATGCCCCAGGAAAGGATTAGTTCATCAAACTCCATGAGAAACTACAGCAACAATTCCAAACAGAAGGAAAATCACAAGTCTCCAGAATCCAACCCTGAAGTCACAGAAATTTACAATCTAAATGACACAGAATTCAAAATAGCTGCCATAAAGAAACTCAATGAGTTACAAGAAAACTCAGAAAGACAGTTCACTAAGCTCAGGAATAAAATTAATGAGAAGAAGGAATACTTCACCAAAGAGATTGGAACTATAAAAGAATACTAAGCAGAAATTCTGGATATGAAGAACACAATTAATGAGCTAAAAAATAATCTAGAATCATTAAAAAATAGAGCTGACATTATGGAGGAAAGAAATAGTGATTTACAGGATAGAAATATAGAAATGCTTGAGGTGGAGGAGGAGAGAGAGCTAAGATTTTAAAAAATGAAGGAATTCTTTGAGAAATATCTGACTCAGGAAAAGCAAGATAAGGTGGGAGAAAGGAGCAGAGAGCTGTTCACAGAAATAATAGCTGAGAACTTCCCAAACCTGGGAAAGGAACCGGTCTTACAAATATGTGAAGCCAATAGAACTCCTAACTACATCAACATTAAAATACCTCCAAGGCATATAACAATAAAACTGGCAAAAGTCAATGATAAAGAAAAAATATTAAGGGGAGCAAGGCAGAAGAAAATAACCTACAAAGGAACTCCTAACAGGTTTTCAGTGGATTTCTTGACAGAAACCTTACAGGCTAGGCGAGAATGGAGATGTATTCAAAATACTGAAAGACAAAAACTTTCAGCCAAGAATACTCTATCCAGTGAAGGTATCCTTCAGATACAATGGAGAAATAAAAGCTCTCCCAGATAAACAAAAGTTGAGGGATTTCATCACCCTATACCTCCCCTACAAGAAAGGATCAAGGATGCCACCATATCTGAAGCAAAAAGGCAAAGGTCTACAAAGCTTTGAGCAAGGAGATAGACAGACAAAATCAGAAAACTGCAACTCTCTTTCAGAACAGGGTAACAAACACTTAAGGGTAGCAAATACTTAATTATAACTAAAAAGAAAAGGGGAGGAAAGCATCAAAAGTAACTATAAACTTAGTCACAAACTCACAACACAAAACAGGATAATTTGTGACACCAATAACTCAGAAGGGGAAGAGGAAAGGGATGGAAACTGCTTAGACTAATGGAGATAAGAGGCTATCAGAAAATGGACTATCACATCTATGAGATCTTTTATACAAACATCATGGTAACCACTAAACAAAAAATCAGAGCAGAGCCACAATTCATAAAAAAAGAGAAAATTGAGAAAACCATCACAGAAAACCACCAAAATGAAATGGCAGTCAGAAATACAAAGGAAGAGAAACAGTGGAAATATAGAACAACTGGAAAACAAGAGATAAAATGGCAATATTAAGCCCTCACATATCAATAATCACTCCAAATGTAAATGGATTGAATTCTCCAATCAAAAGACACAGAGTAGCTGGATGGATTAAAAAGCAAGACCCAATAATACGCTGTCTCCATGAAACACATCTCAGCTCTAAAGACAAACATAGACTCAGAGTAAAGGGAAGGAAAATGATACTCTAAGCAAATGGCAAGCAAAAGAAAGCAGGTGTTTCCATACTTATATCAGACAAAGCAGATTTCAAGATAAAAGAGACAATGAGAGACAAAGAGGGCCAGTATATAATGGTAAAAGGGACTTTTCATCAAGAGGACATAACAATTATGAACATATATGCACTAACACAGGAGCACCAAAGTATATAAAGCAACTATTAACAGACCTAAGGGGAGAAATTAACAGCAATACAATAATAGCATGGAACCTCAACACCTGACTTACATCAATGGGTAGATCATCCAGACAGAAAGTCAACAAGGAAATAGTGGATTTAAATGAAACACTTGATCAGATGGATTTAATAGATATATATAGGGCATTCCATCCAAAACCAGCAGAATACACATTCTTCTCAAGTGCATGGAATATTCTCAAAGATAAACCAAATATTGGGAAACAAAACAAGCCTCAATAAATTTAAGAAGATTGAAATCATATCAACCATCTTTTCTGACCACAGTGGTATGAAACTAGAAATCAACTACAAGAAGAAAGCTGGAAAAGTCACAAATATGTGGAGACTAAACAACATGCTACTTAACAACCATTGGATCAATGAATAAATCAAAGGAGAAATTAAAAATTACCTGGAGACAAATAAAAATGAAAATACAACATACCAACTCTTGTGGCATGCAACAAAAGCAGTTATAATGGGGAAATTCCTAGCAATACAGGCCCACCTCAACAAACAAGAAAAATCTCAAATAAGTAATCTTTAACTACACCTAACAGAACTAGAGAAAGAAGAAAAACCAAACCCCAAAGTCAGCAGAAGGAGGGAAATAATAAAAATTAGAGCAGAAATAAATGAAATAGAGATAAAAAAATACATTAGAAAGGATCAATGAAACTAAGAGCTGCTTCTTTGATCAGATAAGCAAAATTGACAAACCCTTAGCCAGACTCACAGATAAATAAAATTAGAAATGAAAGAGGAGAAATCACAGTGGATACCACAGAAAGACAAAGGATTATAAGAGAATACTATGAAAAACTGTATGCCCACAAATTTGATAATCTAGAAGAAATGGATAAATTCTTAAACTCACATACCTGAATCAAGAAGAAATAGAGAATCTGAATAGACCAATCACAAGTAAAGAGATTGAAACAATAGTCAAAAAACAAAAGTCCACAACCAGATGGCTTGTCCAGAAAATTCTACCAAACATTCAAAGATTTAATACCTATCATTCTCAAACTATTCTGAAATATTGAAGAAGATGGAATGCTTCCTAACTCATTCTATGAGGCCAACATTACCCCAACACCAAATCCAGGCAAAGGCAACACAAAGAAGGAAAATTACAGGCCAATACCACTGATGAGCATAGATGCAAAAATCCTCAACAAAATATTGGCAAACCAAATATAGCAATCCATTAAAAGAATCATACCCCATAATCTAGTGAGAGTTACACCATGGACACAGGGATGGTTCAACATCCACAAATCAATCAATGTAATATACCACGTTAACAAAATGAGGAATAAAAATCACATATCATCTCAATAGATGCAGAGAAAGCATTTGACAAGATCCAACATCCATTTATGAAAAAAAGCTCTGAATAAAATGCGTATAGAAGGAAAGTACCTTAACATGATAAAGGCCATATAACAAACCCACAGCCAACAGTGAAAAACTAAAAGCCATCCCTCTGAGAATAGGAACAAGACAAGGGTGCCCACTCTCACCACTCCACTTCAACATAGTACTGGAGGTTTTGGCCAGAGCAATTAGATAAGAAAAAGAAATAAAAGGAATTCAATTTGGAAAGGAAGAAATGAAACTCTCACTGTTTACAGATGACATAATTCTATGTACAAAAATCCTAAAGAATCCATCAGAAAACTATTAGAAATAATCAACAACTACAGCAAAGTTGCAGGGTACAAAAGCAACTTAAAAACTCAGTTGCATTTCTATATATTAATAATGAATTAGCAGAATGAGAAGTCGAGAATACAATCCCATGTACAATTGTAACAAAAAGGATAAAAATCTAGGAATAAATTTAACCAAAGGTGAAAGATCTATACACTGAAAACTATAAGATATTATTGAAAGGAATTGAACAAGATATAAAGAAATGGAAAGATATTCCATGGTCTTGGATTGGAAGAATAAACACAGTTAAAATGGCTGCATTACCTAAAGCAATCTACAGATTCAATGCAATCCCAAACAGAATGCCAACGATATTCTTCATGGAAATAGAACAAAGATTCAAAGTTTATAGGGAACAACAAAAGACCTTGAATAGTCAAACCAATCCTGAGAAAAAAGAACAAAGCTGGAGGCATCACAATCCCAGACTTCAAAATATACTACAAAACTATAGTAATCAAAACAGCATGGTGCTGGCACAAAAACAGACACACAGATCCATGGAACAGAATTGAGATTCCGGAAGTAAAACCACACATCTATGGTCAGTTAATCTTTGACAAAGGAGCCAAGAACATACAATGGAGAAAAGAAAGTCTCTTCAATAAATGGTGTTGGGAAAACTGGACAGCCACATGCAAAAGAATGAAAGTAGAGTGTTATCTTACACCATGAACAAAAATTAACTCAAAATGGATTAAAGACTTGAATGTAAGACTGAAATCGTAAAACTCCTAGAAGAAAATATAGGCAGTCCACTCTTTGACATTGGTCTCATAATACAAAAATAATATTAAATAGTGGAAGGAGAAACAAGAGGAGAAGGCAATGAAAAGGTACTTATTTTGCCGATGTTCATACTGGCTACAGAAATAGAAGTTTAAACACATAAAGTTATAGATATAAAATATCCAAAGTATAATAAAATATAAACACTCCAAATTATAAGCAGGAACATAACAAGTAAAGGAAACCATATCATGTAATAAAACATAAAAAACAAAGAAGCACTAAAAACAGAAAACTTAACATAATACATGAAGACTAACTGAAACAAAGCAAGTATATCATATCATTAGTGTAAATTGGCTAAACTTTCCCTTTTGAATAATAAAGCCTAAACCAAATATTTTTTGTTTACAACAGATCTCCAGCTTCCAAATCAAAAGAAATTCAGAAAAGTTGAAAATAAAAAAGTGACCAAAAATGAAAACGCAAACAAACCAGACAAATATAGGCACAAATAAAACAAGAATTAAGACCTTAACATCAGACAAGATTGACAAAGTCATTTTATTATGATAAAGGGTACAGTCTATAATGAAACTAAAAAATTATAAAACGTTTTTCCAAATAATATTAACATAAAAACAGATTCAGTCATAATTATAGGAATACAACATAAAAGGGTTAGTGATATTAAAATGTAATTCACCTCTCTTGACCCATAAAAGTACCTAAAGAGTAAGAATAAGAGTACCTAAAGGGTAAGAGACATAAATAGAAACAAATATACTTTGATAATTATGTACTTAACTCTATATCCAAAAAACAGTAGAACATCTTCTCAAGTACCCATGGAACATTTATGAAAATTGACCCTATATTGGTCAACAAAGAAAACCTCATTAAATTCCAATACTCTGTGATCATAAAGCAGAAAAAAACCTCGCAAAATTGAATGTGAATATAAGGAATAGCTAGAAAATAACTATAATAAAAATGTCCCATATCAAAAGATTTGGGCACCAATCAAAGCAATGTTCAAAGAAAAATAGAGAAATCCATAGTCTTAAATACACACATTAATTCTCTAGAAAGAATGAAAATCCATCGATTAATTGTTGAACTAAAGAAGTCAGAAAATGATGTAGGGAAGTATAAAAAAAAGTCTAAGAAGAATAGAAGGAAAATTAACAACAAGCTGAAATTGATCAATTATCAAGCAGAAAGATGGCAAAACCACTAAATAAATCAAAAACGTGGATAGTAAGAGAAAATACAATAAGATGAATAAGGATTTACCAAAATTACTCTGAAAAAGGGTGAGAGAGCATACAAAATAAATAAGAAATGAGTATGGGAAAATAACCACATCTGGAGAGAACATTAAAATATTCCTGTGAAATCACTTTGTTAACTCTACACAAATAAACTTGAAAATATATATGAAATAGAAGATTTTACAAGAAATTATAACTTTTTGAACTTGACAAAGATGATCTAGAAAATCTGAAAGAACAACACTATGAGAATAAGAAGACTGCCAAAGAGTCTCCGCAAGATGATGGGCATGCTGTGTAAACTGTTCTGTTTTAATGCTATTTAAACTGTTCTGGAGCATATAATAAGAAGAAAAACATCCTAATTAATATTTAATAACATGAGCATAAAGTAATATTAAAACCTGAGAATGACAGTCCCCCAAAGAAAATTATAGACAAATCTCAATTATAAACTAACAGAATTTAGCAACAAGTAGCAACAGGCATCAGTTAATTGAAAGAAGTTACATCAGGACCAGACGTGGTTTATGAAATAAATGCAAGGTCATTTTAATACTAGGAAATTTATTGATATAATTCACTATGTTTTTATCATGTAAAGGAGAAAAATCATTTCTTTATATGTCACTAAGACATCTAGGAAAATTCAACGTTCAATCTTAGAAACTAACAAACCAACCTCAGTAAAATAGGACTAGCTTGGTACATACCACACACACATGGTCTCTCTCTCTCTCTCTTTCTCTCTCTCTCAGTCCTCCCGTAGGGAGACACTGGAAGCCTCTAGAGAGCCTTAGACATGTGCTCCAAGAAGGGGATGTAAAGGCACAAAGAAATGAATAGTGGAAAAATGATTTGTGTGTGTATATCACTTCAAGCCAAATAATACAGGATAGATCAGTATCATCATGTCATATCACTAGTTGACTATGAATTCCACTATGGAAATGAGTTAACGTCTGTCTGTACTTCAGTATTGAAAAGGTAGGGTTTGTATAAGGTAACACTTAATTAGATGAGGTGCTTGATGGGAACATCTACATCATTTAGAAGAAGGTTATGAGATAAATACAAAAGGTTACTAAAGCTCACTCTCTTCTAATGCTCATGGAAGGAAACGATATAGCATAAAATTGCTTTACACATCTGTCAAAAGCAAACTACAATGATTATATTCTATTTCATGCTGTTTTGAACATTGAGGTTATTTTTTTTTAATTCTAGAATCATGATCTTATTGTTGTGACAGCATGATACCAAGTTCCACTTTAATGTAATGGAAAAAATAAAGAGTATTTTAAATAAATTATCAAAAAAGGACATTTCATTCAAGTAATAAAATGAATTGGACAAAGATGAAAAGAACAAGATACAAAATAATAAAAATATTATGGACGATGCCCACATGCTGGTATTATATATGCACACACTGTCAGTATGTGAGAATTCTTAGCATTATATGTTCCATTAGAGAGATTTCTTCTCTAAGTAGCACATAAAGCATATTAACATTGTGATCAGAGATCAACAGTTCAATATAACTGAATACACTATTGGAAATAGTTTGTGTAACTATTTATACTGTTAGAAATATTAAATCTATATAAAATATTGTTCCTCCTTTAAAATTTCTGTAGCACTAATTAATCCTCTCCTAGGAAAATCTCTGCTCCTAACTTATTTTCATCTAGAGTTAGTACACATAAAGCTCTGGAAAATTAGTATAAAGTGGAAATAAACAAATGTGCTGAATTGTTAGAGATGCAGATTTGGAGCCATATACAGAGTGCCGAGGTTGGAAAGGAAGCCTTCACAGAATATATAATGATAGAGCTTCATTTTCAAAGGGGAGTCAATCCTCTTTCAATAGTTGTCATCCATGCATCAGTCAGAGGGAAACAGAAGAGTATTCTAGGCAAAGTGAGAAGAAGCATAGAGGTGTGAAATGGGCTGGCTTGTCAGGGGTGCTGCAAGCATTTCTGTATGACTAGAATAAAGGGTCCAAGAAATATGCAGTAAAAGACAAGACTAAGGAGTAGATAAGAATAAGAGAATCTTTAGTGCCATACCAAGAATTGTGAACTTTATTCAGAGTAAAATTTGTAATAAAAGATCTTTAACAAGAGAAGATGTAATATTGGGCTTTAGAAGGCCACTTTGGTGATAGTATGAAGGGTAGATAGGAGAGGTATGAGACTGGAGGAAAAATAGCCTGTCAGTAAATTGTTCCAAGAAGTGATGAACACCTGAACTAAGGGAGTAGGAGTAAAGACGCAAAGAAAGACGCGGGTATACGTGATACTGTGGACATGGAATCTATAAAACTTGGCAATTGGTAGACTATTAGGAGAGTATTCTAGGATACAGATGAATAATCTACATTTCAGTCTTTGGTGATTGGGCGGATGCTGATCTTTTCATTGGGATCAGGAATGCAAGTAAGTAGATTCTGGGGGAACATGGTGAGTTCATGTTAGATAAGGAATAAGAGGATGTGGGACATCCAGTAAGGAAGTTGGAGCTCAGTAAGCGATCAGGCTGAGACATCCATGTCTTTGGGGTTTTTTCAGCACATGGGTAGGAGTCACACAGAATTTATTCATAAATTCTTTGATAAATGATAAATGCTGGCAAACTATTATTACTCTGGATTCACAGAGGACCAAGGTTGCACTTGTCTCAATGAAAACTCTTTACTGTATCTACAAGACCCTGATTAATCTGCCTCCTGCCTGTGTCTCCAACTTTATTTCTCCCAACTTTTCTTTTCTCACTCTGCTCCGGCCACACCGGTGTTCTTTCAGCTTTTCAAGCAATGTTTTTGGTTACAAAAATCCATCCATTTCTTCTGCCTGGAATTCCCCATCTCCCCAACCTCCCATCACCAACCAACCAACCAACAAACAAACTTAACCCTTTCTCATCCTCTAGGTCAGACACCTTACTTGACATTACAATCTGATACAAGTTCCTCCAACCTGTTACTTCAATTTCCTTAATTATTTCTTTTGCAATCTATGTTAACTTATCTTTATTTGCCTTTAAAATCTGTCTCCCTCCTACTAGACCTGACAATAAGCTCCATGGAGGCAGGAGCCTTCTCTGTCTTGTATACTGGTTTATCTCGAAGCACGAGAGCAGTGCTGGCACATGGAAAGAATTCAGTAAATATTGCTGAATAAAGGAATGAAGAAACAATCACGAATCCAATAATTATAAAGGGAAAAAGAGTCCTTATGGATCATGAAATTTTTTTGGCTTCATTTAGATGTCTCTTTACCAATATCTAAACTCCTCATTGACAGATTTCCACTTTTCTCCATGAATATAGGCCCAACATGTAGCCATGAGTGAGACTGGGGAAAAGGCACATACTTTCCTAGATTCAGAATTTGGATTTTACAACCTTGAACAAACTGCATAACTTCTCTAAGCCTCTACTCCCACCTCATCAAGTAGGGCAAGTAATATTTGTCTTATGGGTTTGTGGTACAGATTAGATGAGAAAAAGATTCAATTCCCATTCCAGAGCCTTACTTTATAGTAAGCACTCAAAAATAGGGACAGTTTTCATGCTGCTCACATACCTGAAGGAAATACACCTGTCAGAACAGGTGACAATGACTGTTTTATTTTTAATTTTAACTATAAAAAATTCCAATGTAGACAAAATATATTATAATCACATGTACTGGTGAAACTTCAACAAAAGTATCAGCTCATGGTCAAGGTTATTTCATCTATAGCCCACCTACTTCATCTCTTTTAGATTATTTGAAGCAAATCTCATATATCAGATCATTTTACCCATGTTTCTAAATATATGTATAAAAGACATTTTATATTTTTTAAACATATTCACAATATCATTTCATACTTAAAAATAGCAATAATTTCTCAATATAATCAAATATCCAGTCAATATGGTCAGTATTCAAATGTTTCCTACTGTGATACACATACATTGCCGTTTGCTACTGGGTGTAGAGCAGGCTTTCTTGAGAGGAACAGTGGCCTTCAATTAAGGCACAAATCATCTTGATGCATCTCACAGGGAAAGAACCTGGGCTTTAAGTAAACAACAGCCTCACAGTTCACCTACCCTCTGACCTCCTGTGGCGGTTCCTCATTCGCTGGTTCCTCTTGCTGGTCAGAGAGCATGGAAACCCTATTGACACAATCAATACAAGTAAACCACCCAGAGTAGAATGCAAAGGTCAGAGGGGTTGGAAAGTGGATCTGGAGTGGTCAGTAATATCAGCATATCAGTGATCCATGCAATCCTTCTAGAATTTACACACACACATTATCCCTTTCGCTAAATTATTACTCATTCATAACACTGTTCTGAATCTGTATGTTAACATAATGAAGTGCATAACATCGCATGAATTAAACTGGGTCATAGGAGTATTTGGGAAGAAAGACCATGGAATAGAGTTTAAAAAGTTCGAAAATAAACCATTTGCAATTTCAGCTTCATCACCTCATTAAGATGTGATTACTTGCTACAATAGACCACATGAACTGGCTTCCCCAGACCACCCATGTCTTTTTTCTCACTTTCTTTTCTCTACTATAAAGTCTGGAAACCCTAAATACTTGCTTATCCAGACTCTCTTCCAGCTAAGCATGGCCATACGACACAATTTTAGTCAGTGAGATGGAAGCAGCAGTCACTGGGTAAGGACTTTGAGAGACTTTTTAAATGGAGAGACAATTCTAGCAAGATATTCTTTACCTTTTTCTCTTTCCTCCTTCTTCTTGCTGGCAGACAGACGCAATGCCTGAGGGACAGCAAACATATTGCAAGCACCCACTGAGGCTAGTGGAGCAGGAAGAACAGAGGAGCCTGTGTTCTGAATGACATCCTTGAGCAGTTTCGCCACACCTAAGCTGCCACATCTTATTCTGAGGGCATAAAGCCCTTATCCACTTAAGCTGGTGGTAGATCTACATTCTGTCACTTGAAGTAAAAGTCCTTCCTGGTTGATATGCTTGCTGATTTTCTTACTTTTAACAAGAACTGTCTATCAGAAAGTAAGGCTGTTGACAGGAAACCAGGGGACATTCGGATGCCTCCTGGATTTTTTCATTCCTCTGAGATTCTGTTGGTTGTTCATTCTAGTCATCCATAATGCAATACCATAGGTGTTATGAAGGAATATGGTTTATTTACTCTGGATTCATTCACTGAAATAAAGTTTGGGCTTGGAACCAGATGCCTCTGCCTCTTACAGCAACTTCAACTATAGTTATAATGATTAAAATAGGTATCTGAATTTTCTCCCAAAGGCTGGAGAGCCAGTGCCTCAAAGAGAATGCATTGGGACAATGCCATATCATCTAGGGAAGTAGCGTTTCATATATGAAAGCAAAAAAAAAATCACCTTCTGAGATAAGTTTTCATATGTCTTTTTTGCCATCCACTTTATGCCCTTATGACTTCTCTCAGTAATATTAAAGTTGCACTTCAGTAATCTAAGATGCCTCATGGCCCGATGGATGGCAATTCTAGTTCTTTCTAATTTAGTGCCTCACGCCAAGCATCATCTACCATCTAATTAAAGATGGTTCTTAAAGAAGCGGAATGCATTTTGTGCTTAACATATTTTAAAAAAAGAACAACAAAAAGATGTGTTTTAGAGTTGCTCAATTCTCAAGACTGAAAATTTTGTATCATTTTCACTTTTATTTAAATTACTGTTCTCATCAATTTTCACACATCGCTAACTCCTTTTTGTTGTTAGTGTTGTCAAGTTGATTCTGACTCCTAGAGACCCTTTGTACAACAGAGCGGAACCCTGCCCTGTCTTTTTGCACCATCCTCTCACCTTCTGGAGCTCCATCAGATAATGTTCAACTGCTATTCACAGGGTTTTCATGGCCAGGTCTTTCTTCCTAGTCTCTCTTAGTCTGGAAGCTCCACCGAAACCTATCCACCATGGGTGACCCTGCTTGTATTTAAAATACGTGGGGCATAACTTTTAGCATCACAGCAACATGCAGCCACCACAGTGTGACAACTGGCAGACAGATGATGCCGCTCCCTATGGAAAAACGAACATGGGGCCTCGGCGGTGAGAGCGTTGAATCTTAACCAGTAGACCACCAGGGCTGGCTGTAACTTTTTTTTACCTATCACTGTTTCCTTAAAAATAAAATGGCATAGAGGAAAATCAGTAAATACAGAGTCAAAATTCTTGATTTCTAGACCTATCTCTTCAACGATCACCTTGGCCTCAGTATGTCTGGCCCTGACAGGGGATCTCCAGGAATGCTACTTCAGAGAGGCAAGGGGCAGCAGTCTGGCTGAGAAGCAGGGATTGAAAATTTATTGGTGCAATACTTTATGGTGTGCTTGTGTTGGAGATTGGAGGAAGTGCTAAAGCCCTCCTTATTCCACTTTGCACACCATTGACCCTCTGCATCTTCATTTCCTCATCTGTAAATTGCAGAGGCTGACTGAAATATAAGCATTTTAAAATTTTAATTCTATCTTTGGATTTTTATTATCTTATTTCCTAACTTTCATCACATTCCCACTGCTTGTGTACTTTTGATTCCAACTTTTATTTTCCTGGCAAAGCCACTATCCAGCGTTCCCTTACCCATATAATCTGTACCATGTCATTGCTATGCCAAAGTCATCATGTGTTCCCCAAAGCTTATTTTATCTCATGAGGTTACTCTAGGCCAATTACACATATTTTCTTTTTCATAATGTTTGATGAGTTCCAGAGAAGTTTGTCACATAAATATATTGTGCGATGGCTCTGATGTATGAAGATTGCCTGATTTTCAAGAATAAAAACCATGTTGAAACTTGCACATCACTAAGTAACAAAAATGACCATTTCTTTAGCCTTTTTTGTGTACCCAGGACTGTTCCCAGGTGATTTTACACATATTATCTAATACAATGTTTCTATTACAAGTATTCCTAGTTAGTGGATATTATTCCCTTTTTTATAGGTGAGAAATCTAGGGCTTAGCTGGGTTGAATATCTCACCTCAGGTTATATGCATAGTGAACGGAATCATTCTGATTCAAGCCCAGATCTCTTTGACTCCAAAACCCATCTCTTCCAACCACAGGATTCTGTTGCCCACTAGGCTATAACACTTTTTAATAAATGTAACAGCTCAGCTTACTTTTTTTTCCTTGCTGTATCAAAACTCCAAGCAGACACAGCTTTAACTATTTACTCACATACTTTATTACTAAACTATCAGAAAGTATACCATTTTTAAGATCAATTCTTCACTCCACAGTCAAATAAAATATTTCAAGAGACCAAGAGGCAAGACCAACGTCTGTCCAGGTTCCCACTTCAACTTTGTGCTGTGGTGTGGAGCTCATGGCCCAGGCCCAGTGCTGACTTTAGCAGTGGTCACAGAGGCCTTGAAAGGGAAGGCACTTTTATTACTAGAAAGCCGATACAGAAAGACTATAATCTGCATACTTTCTACAAGTGATTTAAGGTGATTTCAAATAAAAAAGAACAGATACAATAAATCTCAAAAGAGATATGATAAAACCCAAAGCTAATTTTTAAAATAAAAATAATAAGATAGGTTCCACATACCAGAAGGGAAATAGGAACAAGAAGAGAAAAATTGTGGCAGAAAATATTTAGAAAGAGAAATTGCTGCAAGTGAGAGTAAAGCTGAGTTCAGCCCTCTCTGGAAGCCCAGCTGGATAAGGAGATGTGATGGGCTGCAGTAGCACCTCTCAAACTTGAATGTGCATGTGGATCAGCTGGAGATGTCATTCAAATGCAGAATCTGATGCAGTAGGACTAAGGTGGGGCCAGAAACTGCATGTTTAACAAGTTCCTGGGTGACAGACTACACTTTAAGTAGAAAAGAGCTACATTCATAGTCCAATAACCCAAAACTTAACGTGACAAAAGAAATCTTTATTTTTTTAATCTCTGAACGTTATGGGTTGAATCGCCACCCCCCCACCCCACCCCCACATTCATGTGTTGAATTCCTAAACCCAAGTACCTCAGAATGTGACCTTATTGGAAATAAGGTCATTGCAGATGTAATGAATTAAGATTAGGTCATTAGGGTGGGTCCTAATCCAATATGACTAGTGTCCTTATAAAAAGGGGAAATTTGGACACAGAGATAGGCACACAGGGAGAACACTATGTGAAGATGAAGGCAAAGATCGAAGCGATGCTTCTACAAGCCAAGGAATGCCAAAGATTGCCAGCAAACCACCATAAGCTAAGGGGGAACATGGAACGGATTCTCTCCTACAGCCGTCAGAAGGAACCAACATTGCTGACATCTTGATCTTGGACTTCTAGCATCCAGACAATAGATTTCTGTAGTTTAAGCCACCCAGTTTGTGGTATTTGTTACAGCAGTCCTAGAAAACTAATATTGAAAGAAAACATGTCTCTGCAGAAGGAATAATGCACCACATGTCATTCTTGACTGTAGTTTAATGAGAGGTTCCTAAAGTGTCTCTTAGCTCTGAATGTTTCTCCCCTCCTCCCCAGACCTAGCTTTCTTTTGCTGTCATTGGCAAGATTTAGCTTTTGTGAGCCAGTGTCTGGGATATCCAGTCATCTGGGCACCAGGAAAGATCAATGAATGGGATTCGGTTCTTTCCAGCTTGAATAGACCTACTCTTGGGACTTTCTGGGCCTCAAGAGGAAAATGTAGCTGAAAAAAAATAACTTGTCTCCCCACAGTTACTTTCCCCCAGTGATTTCAAACTATAAATAGCTCACCAATTTTGTCATCCTCTAGATATGTATATGGATAGCTATTTAACAAATCCTAAGAGCTCTGTTTTACTTCCTACCTTTTTCCCCCTCCTCTGATGAAAGAAGCAGACTGGAGAACTCACTCTTCTATAGCTGTCACTGTCATTTTAATACCCTTGTAGTTTCTTTGCCACTCTTATTCAGTTACTTAGTCTGATGTCTGGCTATGCCCCATGGAGCTGAAGCCCTGTCCATCATCAGGCCTACTGTAATACATAGCTAGTGTATATTATTGTAACATGTAGCTAGTGTATGTTATTGTAATATATAGTCAGCATACTCATTTCTCCTTTAGATAGATGACACATATGATTTACCACCCTCTCAGAGACAGACACTAAGACTAACAGGAGACCTATCTTAATCTGGGTGATTATTTGAAAATAGATGAAATATAATAGAACACCACATGAGTGATTGTTACTGTAAAGTACCCAGTAGCTTGTGTCAATGCAAAAAATTGCACTAGACAATGTTAAACATCAAGGAAGATTTTATTCAAGGCTATTGCAATAGAGGAGAGAGACCAGAACTCAGTATGAGCTCAACTCCACTGAAACAAAGGGCTGGAGAGTTTTTAAATGCTGGGATGGGGGGGATCACAGGACACCTGTGTTTAGTAATTGTCTTTGCCCAGAGGAAAATTCAACTTTCTCGTATCTTCATGACAGGAGTTAATTTTACAACTTGCAGCAAGGCACCCTCAGAAGTTAGGCTCCTACCTTCCCACAGAAAATGGGAAATGGGGCCACTATATTCCTTGATGATTACATTCCAAAGGGATAATCCCATGTACTCTGGAAAGGCAGTTCAGGGTTGTAAAACCAGGAAGAAGCTTTTTAAAAGACTTACATCTCAAATAGAGAAATAATTTACAAGTTTTCTGACACAAATGCTCTAAGGAAAGGGAAATCAGGGACCTAGAGGCAAGAAGCAGCTTGTCTAAAGTTTAGGCAAGCTGAGGGAAATGTTGATGCTGTCTTAGTCACCTGGTAGGCATGTGGGTAGATGTTTAACAGCAGAGGTTTGTAATTATAAAGTTTGCAATCACTAGGAGGCATTAGAGACCACAAATGTAGCTAGTGCTGTGTTCTTGAAATCAAGTCCAGATGTGCTTATTTCAAATGTCCCATCACCATTCTGGGCCTCAGAATCCTGTTGTAGAAAATGAATGCTTGAACTAATTTTCTGCACAACTTGGAGTTCTAACTTTGCCTCTCCCCAGTGCAGTCAATTCTTTAGACCTAACATGAATGCATGTTCAAGGGTCAAAATTCTAGGCACCCTAGAATCAACTGTTGGCTTTTTGCTACAATGCATCTAGTAACAGTTCTCCTTGATGCAATTAATCAGGTAATTGACAAACCACCCATGTGCATCAGCAATTCTCAAATTGGATTGATCATCAAAGTCATTTGAGGATTTTTAAAAATACAAATTCCCAGACCCTGCCCCTGAATATCTTGATTTCATAAATCTGAGGTGGCTCCAGAGAACTCGAATTTCTCCTGTAAAACATCCAAATTTACAAATAATCAGATATGTTTGGGAACTAGGAGTTGAAGTTAACATTGTGGTGACAGCATGTCATGAGATAATTGTGAGACATGATGTAGATTATGTTCCCATCTATTCTACTTTCTAAAGTGATTTTTTAATCTTTAATTGAATAAATTGATTCAACTAAGTGGATAAAAGCAAAAAACACTTTATGAAAAATTTCTTATCCACTATTTCAAATTACTCTTACTGGCTTTTTGTTTCACGACTTAATATTTCCAAAATAGAATTTACCAAATAAACAAGAAAATTGATCTATTGAGTTTATCAATTCACTAACATCTTTTTAAGCATGAAGAACAAATGACTTTGACCCACCTTTCCAAGCCACACAACCTAAGCCCTTTCGTTTATGAACAAACGAAAGGGTGGCAGCTATAGAGAAAGGCAACATTTCCAACTCCTCCCCACAGCCTGAATTCCATTACCATGAGACCTTGAAACCACATCTGTTTTTCCTTATGAAATTCAAACAATTGCCTAACCTCTTGGCTCTTAAGTTAAATGTTCAAGGGCTCACATAACAACACTTTGTTGTATATAATGAATCTATTAAATTTAAACTGTTTTGCTAAAAGAGGAAAAGGGGGGAAATAAACGGCTATCTGGTTAGGATCTGCAGAAGGTTGCATTTTTTTCCATGTCTCCCAGAGGTTTGTTCTATCTGTCACCCATCGCTTTGTTTGAGTTCCTGCAGGCAACAAAATCATGGAGAAGTCCTGTGGATAGAAATACAGTGTCTGGAGCCTACCATGACTTCCTGTTTGGCTGGAGCTGAGCTAGTCCATGGACAGGCGGAAAGCAGCTGTGTAAGAATCTGTGTTTAGAATAGGGTCGCTTGATAGACACAAAGGCAACTCGCAGGGCCCTGCAGCACATCTCTATTGAAATATTGCACGATCTGCAAATTTGTTTGTCCAAGACTCAATTCTAGAAGTTTAATAGGGCTGTGTAAACAACAGAGAGGGGAGAGAGAAGGTGAGAAGATTCAGAAAAAAAAATCCGCGCTTTATAGTTTGCTCAGATGTAACTAATTTTGTGCCAGAATGATTTAATTTATCTTGCTTTAATTTGGCATGTATGTGTGCCTGTGAATGTGTATGTGTGTGTAGACACAGTGTAAGTCTATGCAACCAAGGTGAAGGGGAGAGTTTAAGAATTTAAAGAATGGAAAAAAAACAACCACTTAAAACTGAGAAACCCACATATCTGAAGCATGATGCTTTTTAAATTAGTTACATGAGAATAAATATTGATTAGTTTCATCTTACGGATACTTCCTTTACATTTGTAAACATATGGAATTGAATGCTAATATACAGGGGAAAATGCAGAGTCAAGATAGTTTAAAATAACATTAGGTAAGACCTCAGAGAACACATTTGAGGGACAGTAATGACTTCATTTCAAAGGTCAGAAAACTTAAGAAATTTAAGGTTTATAAGCCTATATGTTCTTAGCCAATACATACTGAACATTGCTATATGTCAGAGAATATTCTAAGTGCTTTATGTGGATTAACTAATTTAACTGTCATTGCATTGCATCAGAATGGGATTATTATACCCATTTTATGGGTGAGGAAATCAAGCCTCAGAGTGATTAACACCTTGAACAAAGTCAAAAGCTTGTCAATGACAGAGCTGAGATTCACTCTTCGGGCTTTAACCTCTCTCTGTCCCTAACCTGATTCTAGAGTCTGAATTATATAAATTCAGCACTTCATTTGTATGTGTGTGTGTGTGTGTCTGTGTGTGTGTGTGTGTGTGTGAGAAGATTAGCCCTGAGCTAACATCCATTGCCAATCCTCCTCTTTTTGCTGAGGAAGACTGGCCCTGGGCTAACATCCGTGCCCATCCTCCTCTACATTATATGGGACACCACCACAGCATGGTTTGACAAGCAGTGCATTGTTCTGCACCTGGGATCCAAACCTGTGAACACCGGGCTGCCAGCAGCAAAGGGCATGAACTTGATGGCTACCCCACCGGGCCGGCCCCCAGCACTTCATTTTAAGTGTTTAAATCTAACCAGGCCACCTGAAAGGCGAAAACGTGCTTGTTGTTACTTCACGCTTATAGCAAACCAATACTGATTTGACCTGCGTTCTGTCCATCCTGTATGTATTAATATTGGCGGAAATGGTGGTGATTAAAAAAACTCACATAGTTTTGCATGGCAAAAGTTTTCTATGAAAAATTGTTGGGGAATGGATTTAATTACTTAGCAAGCGAATGATTCAGATGGGGGCTATCTAAATCATTGCATTCTAGATTAAAATGCAAAGTGACATGCTTAGCATGCCCAAAATTTCAAAAAGAAGGAAAAATTTTTCGAGTAGATAGACATTTCAGTCAGTTAATTGAGTTGGCTGGCTTTTTTTCAGGGAATTTCCTTGCTGATTTACTATTTGTGCTGGTGTGATATAAACACAGCAATATGAAGCTAGAAGGGTCCTTATCAATCAATGAACCCCACTCACCACAAAACCCCCCTCTATGATTCATAATCTAATCTCCCCGTTAAACCGTGAGGAAACACGAGACTCAGCTCATTTAAGTGAATTAAGGTTAGAAAAGGATTAGGCCTCAGACTTCCCCATTCTTAGCCCGCGGTTATTATTTTAATAAAAGAGTTCCCTCACAGTGGCCTCTGCTTTACAGAGTTAGTGTCTTATACAATCAGGTACCAAACGGCACCAAAATGTGAAAGGCAAAATAATCTGCATAGCAAGAAAGATAGCAAGGTAGAATCTAAAGGGCATCCTATGTGGTGCTACTTAGTGTGAATCTTGGGTTCTCTATAATTTTATAACAGTCCCCCCTCCTGCCAAGCAGTGTGCACACCCCTGCATGCGCACAAACACACAAATCACAAAACTCATCTCTATCCCATATTCAACTTGTTTGTGGTTCCCAATCCCCTTATGTAATCCCCATTGCTTCCTCCACAGGCACAGTGGTGGCATTTCCAGGATGCTTTGAGTCTATATTTTCTTTTCAAGGAAAGAACAAAATCCTGGTCATGAGAAACAGGTGCTAGCAAGGTGAGGCTAGTAAGCAGACCATTCCACAAGACCCACCATATGAAATGCTGGGATTGACCAGATGCACAGTCAACAGAAGCCACGTCCCTGGAGCCGTGCAAATAGAGAGGATGGGCTCCAGTACACAGCAGCTCAGAACCTCTCAAAAATTCTGAATCCCTCATTCCTTCCCTCCAAACTCCATCCTGCGGAAGCTATTAACAATTTGCTAAAAACTTAATTTTATTCAAGACTTAAGCAATAAAAGTGATTTAACAAAGAAATATAAGCCCTTACGCCCAAGTCCCTATCATTGTTAGATTCTCCTTCAAGTTGATGGCTTTGATCATTTGTGATAGAGAACTACCCAGGTGGGAGTGAAGGCTTAAATGGAGCTTGGTGTCATGTAGCTGTTCTTTGTAGTCAAAGATGCTGCTGATGCTGGCACTGTTTCCTGCACTTTGTTTCTTACCGTTAGCTGTATTTACACATGACCTGTTTTTTAGCAGAACTTGAATGTAATTTCCAGCACTGTTTGCATTAACTTGTTACTTCGGGAATTAATGACAACTGGAGTAAACGTTAGTCTCTAGAGAAAGGCATTTTAAGGCAATCACAGTTTCTAAGGCTATATTTTCCCTAGAGTCTGTGTCACAGTAAGGATGTCATTTATGACATCATTTGTATGCACAGGAAAGCTCATTGGCACTGTTAAGGCTTTAAGATATTATTAGCTGCCTTCCTGTTCCCTAATTACTCAGCTTCTTCTTTGGGAGCCAAGTCCACCATAAAGTCATTGAGGCTATTAATTTCACTCTGTCTTCAGCTACCATGCAGGCAAGGTGCTGTCTGTCCCAAGGTATTATTTCTATCCTGCATGTATTCACTTTCTCTCCAGTTGTCGTTTGGGTGTCAGTATTTTTACACAGAATACTATAGACGCTTTAGTGATTTTCCTACTTCTGACCATTTCTGAAAGTCTGTGGTTGCAAATTGTTCATCAAGAGGCTCATTTAGAATGCCCGAGATGGATTTCCCATACTTTCCCGCTCATCCTAAAACTGACATAACTGGGAAGTATGCCACAGGGGATGGAGGAAGACTGGGCATGGAAGCCAGCCAGGACTGCCCAGTCTCAGCAGTATTGCTCCCTAGACCTGTGGCCTTGACAATCATACTGCACCCATCTGAGATTTAGTTCCTCCACCTATTAAGCCTGTGTATCAAACACCAACCTCATAGGATAGTTGTGAGGACAAAATTGAACAACATATGTGAAAGTGCCTAGCACAACAAAAGTGTTTAATAATTGTTGCTAAATAAACAATGGTAGATAAAAATTAATAATTCCTTCATAGTTTACAGCCCACATTTGCATACATTATATTGATCCTGTGTATCATTTGAAGTAGTAGGTATTATGATTTCAATGGTATGGTGAGTGAATCCAGTCTGGAAAGAGTTAAAGGATTTGCTTAAATTTATAAGCATTCAAAACTCTGACTTTCATTTCTAAGCTCTTTTGAGGTCTGACTCAAGTAAGCAGCTAATAATTATTGATTGAATAGCCACATGTTTTCTTTCTTTTTTTAAAAGTATTCATTCTGGAAAATTTCAAGCAAACACAAAAGCAGATCGAATAACATAATGAATCCCCATTTTGTCTGCATCTTGGTTATTTCAGGTGGGTGGGTAAACACAGTCCTTGTTACTGCAGATTTAAAGCAGAAGTCTCTGGTCTGTTATTGAAAGATTTTTGAATCAAACTTTGTGATAATAAGGGGATATTTCACTGGTGATCTAGATCAACGAAGAGAATTTTATTTTGTTTTTATTTTAAACCATGGGAACAAAAAGAGGAACAGCAAGGATGAGATTGTAAAGCTGAGTAGAGTGCTAGAATTTTCCCTTCCTATTTTGATAAGGTTGTGATTGTTTTCCTTGTGTATTGTATGTTTCAGATTAATGATGGCATTTAAGCATAGTGTGAAGGGCTTGACAGATGTGATAAAACTGAATATAGCTACTGATTACTTGGAAACAGACACCACCAATGGGACTGAAGACTTAGAAAGGTGGCTAACCTCAAGCCACAACAAAGAGGTTCTGGGGACTCTAATAGGGGGACTCCATGCCTCATTACCAAACGAATGATGAAATGACATTCAAAATCACAACTGTGTTCTCCTCTACAGCCCTAACATTTGCTGCTGTTTTTCTCCACAGGGGAAAAATATGTAAATGTTACAAATTAATGGTTATATAAATTGTGAACCCTATCAATGATTTTGTTTGTTCTCTGGCAGTACAAAATAGACAAATTTTCATCAAGATACAAAATAAAATTACAAAAAACACTAAAAAGTGATGAACAATAACACAGCTTTCAATGATATTTTAATTGCACCATCATATCCACATAAACCTTATCATCTTATTTATTTATTCATTTCAACATTATACATCTTAGAAACACTTTGCGTTTGCTTTTATTTTTCCATTAATATTTAGACATTTTGTCTAGCATGTTTGTAACTGTGATGTATTTTCTAGGCAGCTATAATTTATTTGGAAACAAAACCAGAACCTTCTAATAAAAACAAAATTCCTAGAAAATTAGAACACACAAAAAAATTAACATACCTTTGAGGCTATTGCTTTTGGAGTCAAAATGGATTTTGTGACAGAACTGTTGGAGATAAACGATCTTGGAAAAAACATATTGAAGGAAACCTGAAATTCAGAGTTGAAAATATTTATTTGTTGGGAAACAGTGTTTACTATTAAAGGAGTATCACGAGTCTATTTCATTTGTGAAGAAAATCATTTTTTTCAGTTGTTGGAAATCAGAAAGGTAAGAAAGAGATGTTTTATTTATGAGCTCAGATTGACTTGAACAATTCTGTAGGCAGAAAAATAATAACGTCCAACGTGACACAGAATGTGTGAATGCATTATTTCCATTAACTCAACAGAACGTCATGCAACAAACCCTGGAGTAATAGTGGTATGACTGTCAATTAACGTAAAATGCTATCATAGAGGGTCAAAGATTTTCTTAATTAAAGAAAGCATTTTGACTTTCACTATATTATAAATATGACTGAGACCAATCTAAAAAGAGTTATAAAAATTTATCTACAGGGGCCGCCGGGTGGCGCAGCGGTTTAGTTCACGCTTAGCAGCCCAAGGTTCGCCGGTTCGGATCCCGGGCGCCCGCCGACGCACTGCCTGTCAGCCATGCTGTGGTGGCGTCCCATATAAAGTGGAGGAAGATGGGCACGGATGTTAGCCCAGGGCCAGTCTTCCTCGGCAAAAAGGGGAGGATTGGCAACGGATGTTCGCTCAGGGCTGGTCTTCCTCACACACACAAAAAAATTATCTACAGCAAATCAGAGTTGATTTTAACATAACTGAGCAGGCAGAAATATAGTAGTGCTGATGACATGGGTGGAATGTTTAATAGTTTCCCCAAAGTTTAGGAAGAGAGAGGGAAGACTTTTATATATGTATTGTCATGATCACAATTTGGAGTTAATTTGGATGAAGTCTGTCAGCAAGTGGAACTCCAAAATTCTGCGAATATTGATAATTCTTTGAAGAACAGTATTCAGACATCTGCAAAAAGATTGGCAATATTTCAATACATTATAAGCCAAACAAATATATAATATTGAGAAAACTACGGTTTATAAAAAAATAGATTAGACTGTATGTTAACAGATACTGGAGCCTTGTCTAAGAAATTTCAGATAATGTTGAAATATTAGAATTGGTATCAAAAGAATATTTCAGATACACAGGTGGTTAGTGAACTAAATGGTTTGTTGAATTTGGTTTCCAAATTGGAAATTATTACTTTAAAAAAATTTAGCACATGTTAAGTACAAGTGTTAGGAAAATTCTTTTTGACAAACTTCAAAATAAAACTACACATTTTTCTTTAAAACTGAAATTGTTCTGTACTGTTTATCATCTTAGAAAAATGGTAAATATTTCAAAACAATTTGTTACAGGACAGAGAAGAAATTATACTCTCTGACTTCCCTTTCTAAATCTAAATTGTTTGAGATTTGAAAGAAACTTCAGAAGAAAGATTTCTAAAATATTTCACAACATTTTTTCTTACTTCATCAGAATATTTTACAACTTATATTCAGATTTCTGGATGCTTTAAGTGAAATGACAATGTAGTTTAGGCAATAATGAGATGTGTATAAAAATTTTATAGACATGCAAATAAGATCCTTTATCTTTGACTTTTACAGAAATTATACAAAGTTTAGATTCATGATAGAACATGATCAATAATGTTCTTTGCTTCTGAGAGCTAGTGCATGTTATGTCGTCTTGAGCAATGTCTCCATCAGCACAAAATGTTCATTTTCTACTTTGTGTGACAGAAAAATGCCATTCCCTCCTACCAGGGTGGAAGAGAGAGTCAGTGGTCTGAATTGAAGATTATCAAGTAGAAATTGGTAACCAATTTATCTAGCCTGAAAGGCTCTCTGTTCTTAGAGAAAAAAAATGCAACATCAGTTTAAAGAGGGATAATACAGTATTTTTCAAAACTCAGCCATAAAAATGTTGCACTGCATTTATTTCATATTTTGCTCTATTTAAATTTCCAACTTTTAATTATAAGTTTAAAAGCTTCAGCTCTGTTTTTGGTTTTATGCAATGATGGCTCTTTTAGGAACTATGTACCAGAATTAACATGCTATTTTATGAAAACAATACTTTATTATTCAAGATAATCAATTTGAAAAATGTTAACATGAAATTGTTCACAAAGCTACTTGCTTATTAGTGGTCATTCATGGAGAAATATTTCCCTACCTGTCTATATAATTTGCAATCCCAATTACCATTTCAATAATACTAGGCCTTTGGTCCAACAATAAAAATTTTGGCAGCACAAGCATTTTCAACTTCTATGTGCCATTTGCCCTGTTATGGACTGAACTGTGTTCCCTGGAAATTCATATGTTGAAGCCCTAACCCCAAGTGGGACTCTATTTGGAGACAGCACCTTTACAGACTTAATTAAGATTAATTGAGGTGATAAGGGTAGGACGCTAATCCAATAGGACTGGTGTCTTTATAAGAGGACAAAGAGACACGAGGGATGTGAGCTCATGGAGAAAAGGCCTTATAAGGACACAGCAAGAGGGCAGCCATCTGCAAGCTCAGGAGAGATGCCTCAGGAGAAACCAAACCTGCCAACACCTTGATCTTGGACTTCCAGCCTCCAGAACTGTGAGAAAATAAATATCTGTTGCTTAAGCCTCCCAGTCTGTGCCATTTAGTTATATGGTAGCCCTAGCAGACTCATACATGTTCCAACAAGTGCTGCCTCATTTTCTGTTAATTGGACTTCTATTTATCATATGTCTGATTTATCTAAGTATGTGTGGGGATAAATCTTTCTTATCCATTATAATAGATATTCCCTAGTGTGAATTGAGAATGCATAGACCACACAAAGCGGGATATCCCTAAACTTAATAATTATACCTTTTGTCTCAATCTGAGTAAATTACAATGGTTTTAAAATTAATCTTCTTCAATCACCAATCTCATTTCCTTAACCAGGTGCTACAGAATCAAAGTCTGTTTACCAGGCCTACATTTTCCCAATATGTGGATGAATTTACAAGACATCTTTGATATCTCGTGCATAAAAATTACCAAAAATGACCCTGAGTCTTGTTCCATCTTATATCTCTGGCACGGTGTACACTTCAAGCAATTTCCCTTGGTATTCTCATTTGGGATTTATTATTTGGTAGCTAACTAGACGGGTCTTCACATTTCTCTCTAATATGCTCATGTAGTTTCATTTCACAGCACAAAGGTATAAATAAGGGAAAGAACTTTATTTAATATCTAGTACAAGGAAGGAAACTGCAGAAATAGCTTCCTCCCGCTACCACTGATACCCCTCAATCCCATTCCCCCAGGTTTGGTCTCAAAGAAGGCTACCCTTATGTGAATGGCATTTCCCCTCTTAGGATGGAGGTTGTCAATAATGGACTTTTTATTAAATGTTCCTTTTGTATCATGACTTGGCTAGGCCTCACTCTCCAATAAGATCTTGTTCTAGAGCAGGGGTTGACAAACTGCCCTGTGGACCATATCTGGTCTGCTGCCTGCTTTTGTAAATAAAGTTTTATTGGAACACAGCCATGGTCATTCTTTTACGTTTGGGGTATGCCTGTTTTCTCAGTACAACAGCAGAGCTGAGTAATTGCAATAGAGACTTGGGCTCACAAAGCCTAAAACATGCGCTATATGGTCCTTAAAATAAAAGTTTGCAGACCTCTGTTCTATGGGAAGGATGGGAACTAGGAAGGAGTTGGAAGAATAGGATTGGTTCTCAGGGCATCATTCAAAGGAAGGGACTAGAAAACATCTGTAAATGTCTATAGAACATACTAGACTGAGTAGGCTGGGCCTGCTTCCAGTTGGCCTTTCCACCCCAGGAGTCCCATATTACTGGTAGAGGTCTATTTCCTCTGAACACCCAGTCTGCAGAGAAGGGGTTTAATTTTTATTGACTTAAAGACTTTGTCTCATTAGAAAGTAAGAGATCATGAACAACTTGACATGAAAACAATCTGAGCACTTTTTGAAAGTACTTTTTAACTCAAACCTGAGTCTAAGCACAGATAATATGAGTATGTGGACCTAAGTATGTATGATTATTTCCTCCTTCATGAAATTAGAGGATTACAAACAATACACTTCACAAAATTCACCTTACTTAGACTAACACTTTCTCACTTTCCAAGGGACCGAATCTCAAACAAAATTTTAAAAGGCTTCTTAGAAACCTACTGAATTAACTGACTGTACAAGAGCTGTTAGAATGCAAGGAAGGAAGCCAAGACTTTTGGGTATTAGAGAAATTAAGACACATGTGAATGAACTTAAGTTGTATGAATTTTTGTCTTTTTACCTGCAATTCCTGCCTCCTTTCATGCCTGAAGCATTAATTTTGCTCTCATTTTTCTTTTTTCATAGCATGTGTCACCTTTTAAAAGATATATAACCTACATCAATTTTAGCTTTATTGTTTATCGTTTATTTTCTGCTCCTCTGCTAGAATGTAAATGTCACATGGGCGAGGGAACTTGTCTGTTTACCTTACCTGTCACTTGTCTGATATACATTCACTCCATAAAACAATATCAGGCTCACAGTAGGTGCTCAAGAAATAATTTTTCAATTACTGAAAGCATCCATGATGCAAACAGTTCAAAGATGATTTTCTATTGTTCCACAGAGTTGGTTGGTTTTATGTAATAAATACATTAAAGCCACCAAATTTCAAAGTCCAGCTAATCTAACTCCTTCAGATTTCCTTAGTCCTGCCTAATCATACTAATGTATTCAGAGCACATGTAACTAATATGGCTCATATCTCAGAGAATTTATTCTTCTGGTACTTCTTAACTTGTCCTTTCTTTGGTGAACTTAATTATTTTTAATCCTTTTCCGAGTTCACTAAAAAGAAAACTCTAAACAATGCTCATCCATGAATATTTTCCTATATTTATATTCTGTTACATCTGAGAAATCAAAAAAAATCATTCACGTGTGTATTTGTTTGTATGTATGTGTGCATGTTTTACAATGTACTCTCTGACCAAAGTTCTTTATTGGAAGAAGTACTAAGTATTAAATGTTTTATATTAAGTATATGAACACTATATCATTCTGTTTTTCTGGTAAGATCAGGCTGTCTTTTTCAGCCATTTTGGAGACTGGTTCAGGAAACACCAGTGGTAGCTTTGAATTACTCTATTATCTCATCCTGTTTTGATCCAATTGACTTAGACCTTTAATATCAGTGTCTAATGCCTCCTTTCTCCTAAGAAGACTTTAGACTATACCTTCAAAATTGTCTCAGTCATGTTTGGATATCCACAGGGTCCTGGAGCACATGTGTTTAAGAACAAATCCACTGCTGTTCTCTGACTCTGACCCACTAGTTAAGATGCCTTATTACTGCTCTATGTGTCTTCCTGGGGAAGCTTATTACCATGGCTTCCTCTGCATCCCCAAGCTGTGCCATGATGTGTGGGGAGGAAGCGGGTGGATGGCACTCCTTAAACACAAAGTGATATGTTACTATCTGGGCCCCCAAGGTTCACCACTTGGGGCCACATTCTCTAGAAACTTTCATGAACACAGTTGTTTAAAACCAACTTATGTCAGATTGCGAATATGGGGTAGCAGCAAGTCTCAGTGAGTCACCTCCATCTTTCCTACCTATCTTTTGTACTCTTTTCATGTACCCAAATTGCTAAATAAAATATATCTTATTCCTCAGGAAAGAAATAAAAGCCCTGATGTAAATCATTTGGGTCACCATTTTGTAGCAGCTGCAAAAACAGTCATTTACCCTGAGCTTAGTTAGGACACCTGAAACTCCAGGATGGGCACCCCTGCCTTCTCTATAGCCACCTCATATGAAGAAGGAGTTTAGTTTGGATGCAGAGGGCAATTTACAGAGGATGGAGGGATGTCTTAGTTCGTTCAGGCTGCTGTAACAGAATACCACAGACTGGGTGGTTTAAACAAACAATTATGTCTCACAGTTCTGGAGGCTGGAAGTCCAAGATCGAGGTGGCTGCAGATCCGGTGTCTGGTGAGAGTACTCTTCCCGGCTTGCAGACAGCAGCTTCTCATGTATCCTCACATGGTGGAGAGCGGATAGAGGAGATGCAAGCTCTCTCGTGTCTCTTCCTACAAGAGCGCTAATCACACTCATGAGAGCTCCACTTTTACGACCTACTTACCCTCCAAAGGCTCCTCCTCCTAATACCATCATAGTGGGGGTTAGGATTTCAGCATATCAATTTTAGGGAGACACAAACATAAAGTCCACAGTAAAAGGTGTCAACCTAGCAATCATAAGACAGAGGCAGAGCCAAAATGTTGGTTTTTAAACCATTTTTTCTTCCTTCAGTTCTTTAATTTTCAGTAGATATTAAAAGTTGTGAATATGCCAAGCAATGATACCTTTTAGCAAAAGTTACTGAGTTAGTCATGGGTATGCAACTATAGGAAGGCAAGGTGATACTAACCAGAACTAGAAGTAACAAAAACCTAAGACTAAATCATGGCATTAATTTATTCAATACACACTCACTTGAGTGCTTAATATGTGCCCAGGTGCCAGATCTGTCCTTGCCCTCACAGATCTTTTTAGAGAGGAAACTATGTGTCAAGTATTTATTACCAGCTGGCCACTGTACTAGTGGCTTGCACAGATAATACACACAACAATAGTCCTGAACACCAAGAAATACTTATTTGGCCACCTGTTACTTGAGAGACACTGTACTAGACCTTCAGGGGTACAAAAAATGAATTAGCCGTGGTCATTGCCCATGAAGATGATATAACATAAAATAGGAGGACAGTAGTTACTAATAAGGCTGAATGGCTATCATGTTTCTTGACTAGCCCCAAGAGTAGTGAATAGGCCTTTAAAAACAAAATAAAAATGAAATGAAAGGCGAAGTGATTCTATATACTTAAAAACTTTCTCAATTTTTTTTTCCTGTGAGTGTTTTTGAAGCAAAATCCGAAGCCACAGAGAAAGGCAGGAAATGTCAGGTTGATATGTGACAGTCTGAAAAAGCCCTCGATGTTTCTTTCACAATCAGTCAGTGAAAACATGAAAAAGCATAAGAATGTCTTCTAAGGCAGCAATAATTTAACTGAAATTGATCACTTAAGGAAGACAAAGTATGACTGAGCCCAAATGTGGCTGTCCACTTGAGATGAACTATCTCCAAAATCCACAAAGGCAAAGGATGATATTGAATTGAAATATATACAATCCACAGTCACATGAATCTTCAGTCGATCCAGAGACAAAGAACAGACAATTTTACAGTTCTCTGAATTTTACAGTTCTCTAAATTATTTAAATATCAACTTGGAAAGGAAGTAAAGGACTAGCAATGCTTCATTACTGCAAAAACAGAATTATTTAAGAAAAAAAATTTTAAAGGGGTCGCATAATTAATATTAGCCATTAAAAACACTCAGTTAAGGGGAGTGACGTCAGCATCATAGCGGAGTGAGATTCCCTCTTTGAATCTCTGCCCCCTACGACACAACGAAAACATCATTCACATTCCAACAGAGCTCAATCAAACACTACGAAGGACTTCTGAGAAACCCCTGCTGCCATACATCGGACGGTGGAGGCGCGGGAAGCCCAGGAGGACGGGAGGAGAGGTAGGAGGTTGTACTCCCCCTCCCCAATCGATCGGCAAAAACAGCGCGGTTCGCGGACAGAGGGGGGAGGGGCGGCCCACAGCGGGGAAAACTAGCGCCATCCAGGTGCTCTCACAGACTGTCACCAGATCCCCACTGGGAAGCGACGACAGACTGCTTAGGGGGTGTAGCAAACACCCTAAGAGAGCCAGAAAGGAAACCCCCGGGTCAAGCAGGAGAAAGAGAGGACCCCTCCCCACACACACCCGGCGGTTCAGCATAATCCCTCCGGGGGCTGCAGCCGCCTCAGAGCAAACCGCTCACGATCTCCATCTAGTGGCAGCAGGGGGAAACTGCAGGACTAACTTTAATCATGAGGGGTAAAAATAAAGCCATCCCCGTCGGATCCTTGCGAAAATATGTCAGGCCTACAGACCAAAAGGAAAATGACAAACACCCAGAAACCAACCCTGAAGGCACAGAATTTGATAACCTGAATGAGAGAGAATTCAAAATAGCTATCATAAACAAGCTCAACAAAATACAAGAGAACACACAGAAACAAATCAACGAATTCAGGGATTATGTCACAAAAGAGATTGAAACCCTAAAGAAAAACCAATCAGAATTATTGGAGATGAAAAACAAAATCAACGAGATAGTGGAAAAAATGGAGTCTTTAAAGAGCAGAACTGACAATATGGAGGAACGAATTAGCACTATTGAGGATAGCCACGCAGAAATGCTCCTGGTAGAGGAGGAGAGAGAGCTAAGACTAAAAAGAAATGAAGAAATTCTTTGAGAAATATCAGACTCAATGAGAAAAAGCAACATAAGGATAATAGGTATTCCAGAAGGAGAAGAAACAGAAAAAGGAGCAGAGAGTTTGTTCAAAGAAATAATAGCTGAGAACTTCCCCAACCTAGGGAACGAGAGGGAAATAACAGTGAATGAAATCAATAGATCACCTAAATATATAAACAGGAATAAAAAATCATCTCGCCACATAGTAGCAAACTTGAAGAATACCCGTGACAAGGACATAATATTGAAGGCAGCTAAACAAAAAAACAAAATAACATACAAAGGAAACCCCATCAGGCTCTCAGCTGATTTCTCGACAGAAACTCTACAGGCTAGGAGAGACTGGAATGATATATTCAAAATCATGAAAGACAAAAACCTTCAGCCGAGAAAACTTTATCCAGCAAAAATATCCTTCAAATACGATGGAGAAATAATAACTCTCCCTGATAAACAAAAGCTAAGAGAGTTCGTCACCACAAGACCCCCACTACAAGAAATGCTCAAGAAGGCCCTTAGGCCTGAAAAAAAACAAATGAGAAAGGGGATACAAAGATTTCAACAAGGAGACTAAATCGGAACAAAATACAGTTGGAAAACATCAAAAATTAATTCAAGCTCATCACTGGAAACATACATTCATGACACAATCTGGAATAAAGAGACAACAAATAAGGAGGGGAAGAGGTAAGGGATTGAACTGACCCAGCCTCAGGAAAAAGGAGGCATCTGAAAATGTACTTTCTTATCCAGGAGATCGCTTATATAAACCGCACGGTAACCACTAAACAAACAACCAGAAGAGAACCACACATGACAAATAAAGAGAAAACCAAGAGAATGAGCATGCAGAAATACCAAATTGAATTTGCAGTCCGAAACACAAGGGACAAGAAACAAAGGAAATGCAAAAGAACCAGAAGATGAACAATAAAATAGCAACATTAAACCCTCATATATCAATAATCACTCTAAATGTAAATGGATTGAATTCTCCAATCAAAAGACACAGAGTGGCAGGATGGATTAAAAACCAAGATCCAACAATCTGCTGCCTCCAGGAAACACATCTCAGCTCTAAAGACAAACACAGACTCAAAATAAAAGGATGGAAAACAGTACTCCAAGCTAATGGCAAACAAAAGAAAGCAGGAGTAGCCATACTTATATCAGACAAAGTAGACTTCAAGATAAAAAAGGTAATGAGAGACAAAGAAGGGCAATATATAATGATAAAAGGGACACTTCACCAAGAAGACATAACACTTATAAATATCTATGCACCCAACACAGGAGCACCAAAGTACATAAAACAACTGCTAAAAAACCTTAAAGGAGATATTAACAATAACACAATAATAGTAGGGGATCTTAACACCCCCCTTACATCAATGGATAGATCATCCAGACAAAAAGTCAATAAGGAAATAATGGACTTAAACGAAAAACTAGACGCAATGGACTTAATAGATATATACAGAGCACTCCACCCAAAAAAAGCAGAGTACACATTCTTCTCAAGTGCACATGGAACATTCTCAAGGATAGACCATATATTAGGAAACAAGGCAAACCTCTATAAATTTAAGAAGATTGAAATCATTACAAGCATCTTTTCTGATCATAATGCTGTGAAACTAGAAATCAACTGCAAGGAAAAAACTAGGAAAGGGACAAAGATGTGGAGACTAAACAACATGCTACTGAACAACCAATGGGTCGTTGATGAAATTAAAGGAGAAATCAAAAGCTATCTCGAGACAAATGAAAAGGAAAATACACCATACCAACTCATATGGGATGCAGCAAAAGCAGTCCTAAGAGGGAAATTCATAGCAATACAAGCTCACCTTAACAAACAAGAAAAAGCCCAAATAAATAACCTTAAATTGCACCTAACAGAGTTGGAAAAAGAACAGACAAGGCCCCGAATCAGCAGAAGGAGGGAAATAATAAAAATCAGAGCAGAAATAAATGAAATTGAAACCAAAAAAACAGTAGAAAGGATCAATGAAACAAAGAGCTGGTTCTTTGAGAAGATAAATAAAATTGACAAACCCTTAGCCAGACTCACTAAGAAAAAAAGGGAGAAGACTCAAATAAATAAAATTAGAAATGAAAGAGGAGAAATTACAACAGACACCACAGAAATACAAGGGATTATTAGGGAATACTATGAAAAACTTTACGCCAACAAATTGGACAACCTAGAGGAAATGGACAAATTCTTGGACGCGTACAACCTCCCAAAACTGAATCAAGAAGAAATAGAGAATCTGAACAGACCAATCACAAGTAAAGAGATTGAAACAGTAATCAAAAACCTCCCAAAAAATAAAAGCCCAGGACCAGATGGCTTCCCTGGAGAATTTTATCAAACGTTCAAAGAAGATTTAGCACCTATCCTTCTCAAACTATTCCAAAAAATAGAGGAAGATGGAATACTTCCCAACACATTCTATGAGGCCAACATCATCCTGATACCAAAGCCAGAAAAGGACAATACAAGGAAGGAAAACTACAGGCCAATATCGCTGATGAACATAGATGCAAAAATCCTCAACAAAATATTGGCAAACCGAATACAGCAATACATCAAAAAGATCATACACCACGACCAAGTGGGATTTATACCAGGGACACAGGGATGGTTCAACATCCGCAAATCAATCAACGTGATACACCACATTAACAAAATGAAGAATAAAAACCACATGATCATCTCAATTGATGCAGAGAAGGCATTTGACAAGATCCAGCATCCATTTATGATAAAAACTCTCAACAAAATGGGCATAGAAGGAAAGTACCTCAACATAATAAGGGCCATATATGACAAACCTACAGCAAACATCCTACTCAATGGGGAAAAACTGAAAGCCATTCCTTTGAGGACAGGAACAAGACAAGGGTGCCCACTCTCACCGCTCTTATTCAACATAGTACTGGAAGTTCTGGCCAGAGCAATTAGGCAAGAAAAAGGAATACAAGGACTCCAAATAGGCAATGAAGAAGTGAAACTCTCACTATTTGCAGATGACATGATCCTATACATAGAAAACCCCAAAAATTCCATCAGAAAGCTACTAGAAACAATCAACAACTACAGTAAAGTGGCAGGGTATAAAATCAACTTACAAAAATCAATTGCATTTCTATACACTAACGATGAAAAAACAGAAAGAGAACTCAAAAAGACAATCCCATTTACAATTGCAACAAAGAGAATAAAATATCTGGGAATAAATTTAACCAAGGAGGTCAAAGACCTATACCATGAAAACTATAAGACACTATTGAAAGAAATCGAGGAGGACATAAAGAAATGGAAAAATATTCCATGCACATGAATTGGAAGAATAAATATAGTTAAAATGTCCATTCTACCTAAAGCAATCTACAGATTCAATGCAATCCCAATCAGAATCCCAATGTCATTCTTCATGGTAATAGAACAAAAACTACTGAAATTCGTATGGGGCAACAAAAGAGCCCGAATAGCTAAAGCAATTCTGAAAAAAAAGAACAAAGCTGGAGGCATCACAATCCCTGATTTCAAAATATACTATAAAGCTACAGTAATCAAAACAGCATGGTACTGGTACAAGAATAGACACACAGATCAATGGAACAGAATTGAAAGCCCAGAAATAAAACCACACACCTATGGACAGCTAATCTTCGACAAAGGAGCAAAGAACATACAATGGAGAGAGGGAAGTCTCTTCAATAAATGGTGCTGGGAAAATTGGACAGCAACATGCAAAAGAATGAAAGCAGACCATCTCCTATCGCCATATACAAAAATCAATTCAAAATGGATCAAAGACCTGAAAGTGAGACCTGAAACTATAAAACTCCTGGAAGAAAATATAGGCAGTACACTAATTGCGATTGGACATAAAGGGATCCTTTCAGATTCCATGTCTACCCGGACAAGGGAAACAAAAGAAAAAATAAACAAGTGGGACCTCATCAGACTAAAGAGCTTCTACAAGGCAAATGAAACCAGGATCAAAATGAATAAACAACCCACCAGCTGGGAGAAAATATTTGCAAATCGTTTGTCTGACAAGGGATTAATCTCAGTAATATACAAAGATCTCATACAACTGAGCAACAAAAAAACAAACAACCCGATCAGAAAATGGGCAGAGGAGATGAACAGACATTTTTCCAAGGAAGAGATACAGATGGCCAATAGACACATGAAAAGATGTTCAACATCACTAATCATCAGGGAAATGCAAATCAAAACTACACTGAGATATCACCTTACACCGGTTAGAATGGCTATAATCACAAAGACAAATAACAACAAATGCTGGAGAGGTTGTGGAGAAACGGGGACCCTCATTCACTGCTGGTGGGAATGCAAACTGGTGCAGCCTCTATGGAAAACAGTATGGAGAGTCCTCAAAAAATTAAAAATAGAAATACCATATGATCCAGCAATACCACTCTTGGGCATCTACCCAATGGACATGAAATCAACCATCACAAGAGGCGTATGCACCCTTATGTTCATTGCAGCATTATTCACTATAGCCAAGAAGTGGAAGCAACCCAAGTGTCCCTCAACTGAAGATTGGTTAAAGAAGATGTGGTATATACATACAATGGAATACTACTCAGCCATAAGAAAAGACACAATTGTCCCATTTGCAACAACATGGAAGGACCTAGAGGGTATTATGTTAAGTGAAATAAGCCAGAGAGAGAAGGACAGACACTGCATGAACTCACTCATATATGGAATGTAAGTGAACACACGGACAGAGAGAACTGATTGGTGGTTACCAAGGGGAAGGGGGGTGGGGGGGGCACAAGGGGTGAAGGGTTACATCCACAAGGTGATGGACAAACAAAAATGTACAACTAAAACCCCACAGTGTTATAAACTAAGACATCAATTAAAAAAAAAAAACACTCAGTTAAAATGTCACTGTGACTTAATTAATGAAAGTGATATGAAAAGGGCATGAAATTAATATAAAGAACTATATTTGTGAAGGTGGCATTATTCTCATTATGATTAGTATTGTTTATTTTGTCGTAAACACAACCAATTCAAAAATGCCTTGAAAATGTAAGCTAAGGCAATTTTTAAGATTGAAAAAAGTACAGAATTATGCAATATGATTTTAAAAAATAAAATCCACTGAATATAAATTATCTTTTAGACCACAGAGAAGAGTCAGTATTGGTAGGTTAATGAAGAAAGTCTTAGTGATGTTAGTAAACACTGACACCTAATCACTTTAGATTGACTCTTCTCAAGGCATAAGCATAACTGATGTTTTCTTCCACATTCTCAGATATGTCACAAAAAGAAGCTCTGATGGGCAGAGTGAGCTTTAAGTCAAGAAATGAGATAAATATGCTCAAGACTGTTACCAATGTTCCTAAATCAAGTAATATTTCTGTGAAAAATATGTAGATTGTTCAACTGGTGAAAACTCAAACATAAAAAGATAGCACAAGATGCATAAGCTAAAATCACCTAACCAAGATGGAAAGGCATGATTCATATCATTCAAGTCTATTTTCATAATGAGTATTTGCAATTCTAAAGCAAAGTCAGCTTTCAGATTGCTTTGTCAAAATTGCAGAGCCACCTCCACAGTGTACTGGGGACTAATTACATAGAGCTCTTCGCAAAGCTATCAGAGGTTCCATCTGGTCCTATGAAAGGTCCTCTTGTCCTTGTGTTCTGTCCCCACCATATGAAGCAATGGGTTGGTAGAGGACTGGTCAAGGCGGGTAGAAAGTTTCCTCTGAGTTCCATTTGGGAGAAGCAGCAGCAATACTCACAAACTTTAAGAAATAAATACGGCAGAGTAGATAGACAAGTGGTAGTGTATACCCAGTCCATTATCAAACTATGAGAGGAAAATACATCTTCAATGAAAAGGTTAAACAACAAATGTTTATGACTCCTATGAACAAACTATGTGCTAGCCACTTCATATACAGTATTTCATTTAATTTAAACTAAATTTGTAAGTTTCGTCTCCTCTTAACTCTACTTTAAATAATCCCAATTCTTTTAAATTCCACCATGGTGAATGTCTGATTCATGGTCAGATATTATACCATTCAATGTTATCTAAAAGGACTAAAAAGATCTTATGACTTGTCTACAAGGATGGATTAGACAACTCCCAACTATCTCTTTGGACAGCTAATGGGGTTTTAATATCCTATGAAAACAAGTTGTACCCTTTTAACAAAGGGAACCTTAAAGACTAAAAATCAATCAGAATCCCAGAACAGCCTCAGTGACATGGAAAGCCCTCAGAATCACAATGACATCTCCCTGATTAGCTGTCAGAACATCACAAAGTGTCATTTGAGCATATTTTCTCCTTTTAAAAAGAATGATGTTGAAACATAGCATCATTACAAAGGGTTTAATGAAATTACTTTTTCTGAAATTTTATATCATGAAAATGTTAGAATTTCTTTCACCTCACTAAAAGAAAAAATCAGTACTCTTTTTTAAGCTTTCTCTTCTTTTCCTTGCTAAGGTATGTTTAGGAAATACACAGGAGGGGGGAGAGGGAGAGGGGAAGAGGGGGAGGAGGAAGAGGAGGAGGGGGAGACAGAGAAGGCAAAGGAGGAGGAGGAGAAGAGAAAGAACAATGCTGTCTGGCTTCATCCCCTGTCTGAAGAAGCACAGGAACAATTGGTCAAAGGGAATAAGTATTAGCTGGCATTTCCTCACATATCTTCCAACAAAGTTCCCCATGACATATGGACAACAGGAAATAAGATATGACTGAAAAATGCTGCACAGTCAAGATTTGTATATACAACATTTGTATATACAACATTTCTTAATAGAACAGAATATCAATTTAGAGCTCACAATGAAAGAAGGTTTTGAAACCTGCTTTTTGTTAATAAAGAATGTATAAATATCTATTAACTCCTCAGGATGTTTGACTTTATGGATGGGAAGAGTGTCAGTTTCAATCCATAACGCAGGCATCAGTGTGGTCAGCTGCCAGCCTGGGATTAGTCATGACTGGTGGCAGCAGTGGGGAAAGACATCCTAGAGAAAATTAGAAATAAATCCTGGTTTGAAACTGGGTTTTAAACATTTGGGAAATGAAGAAAGAAATCACAGTTAAAATTGAAGATGTGCTCGTAGAGAGGCAAAGTTTGCTTGTGGAGTTCATTAAACCTTCCTTGCTGTGCCACAAAAATGAAATCGGGCTGATCAAAATGTACAATAGCTTTTGCTCAAGTGCAGCTTAAAGAACCCATTGACCTGTTAAGAAAAATGTATTAAGATCATTTCCTCATCTTCTAATAAACAGCTATGACACATTCTACCAGATTATTTGTATTTCTTGAATATGCATCCATTATCCATGCAAAAAAAATCCTATTGAAAGTCTGTCACTCCTAGAGAAAGACTATGCTCCTTTTTATTGGGAAAAGAAAAATATGTCTAATCCTTCACATTTCACTTTATTGCTTCTTCAGACTATTATTAATCACAATAATGACATAACAATGATTTGGTTTTACTAAATTCATTGTCACCAAATAAAATGTTTAACTTCTGTTTTAATTTTAACAGTCTAATTAAATATGTCTACAGTTATAAGGTATCTCAATTTCTTTTCAGAAATAAGAAACGGTTTAAGCAGTTATTATTATTTTATCATGAAAGTTTAGAGCATTTGACCTTTCCCTACCCACTCAAATTTACTGAAGAAAAATCACTGGTGTTCTACGTATATCTTCCAATAAATTTCAACTTCTAAGTTGACTTTTTCCTATGAAATTTATGTATTTCTGTGTTCATTCTCAGAGCAATAAAATGCTAAAAAATATTCTTGAAAAGAAGTAAGAATATGAAAAGAAGTAGAATCTAGCATAGAGACTCAGTGTGTCTCCTTTAAAGTGTACAGTTTGTTTTTTAAGATTCAATTTGACAATCATTGTTTTTAACTGAAGCATTAAGTCCATTACAGTTAACATAGAAGTGATATATTTTGCTTATATTTACCATATTATTTAATGGGTCTACCTACTTCATCGTCTTATTTTGTTTGTCCCTTTCCCTTTTCTTGCCTTCTGAAATCCTTTTTTATTATTCTATTGTCTCTCCTCCGTTGGTTTGAAAATAATATACTCGTTTTTCTTACTTTAGTGGATACTTTGGAAATTACGATGTGTATATTTAACCTACTAAAATCTACACTCATCCATATCTTTATCCCCCTCCTTCTTCCTCCAAAATATAAAGATATTAGAAAATTTAACTCCATATGGCAATCATAGAAATGTGTTTCTCAGTTCTTCTGCTGTGGGGAGCATAGTTGACTCTCAGCTCCAGCTACTACCTCTCTGGACCCTCCACCAATTTCACGCCAGGCCATGCTTACCCTAGGCTGCTCTCATGTTTTCCCCAGAATGACCGCAGTGAGAGTCATAGTGTCAGCCCCTCCCCTCCAGTGCAGGATTCCTCTGGTGGACAACTTTGGCTTGAGAACTTCCCATTGGCCTGGATGAAATATTCTTAGCTCTATACTGCAGTCTGATCCTCTTCCTACCCAATGCTCCTTCTTCCTCCTCCCTTCTCACATATGGGAGACCAGTATTGTGGTCTGATTGTTCTCCCCACCTTCTCAGCTCTCTTCTCTTTATCCTTCAGGGTGTTTAATCAACCCCTTGCACATTTAATTCTATTTGATATATACTCCTTGAGGTCCTAAACTAACACAATTCATTTATCTACTTCCTGACTTATATGATGTCCTTGGAGATTTTATTTCTCTCTTTTTATTCCAAGACATAATTATTATTTTTTTATACAACCAAAGTTCATCGAGACAAAACCAATATTTATAGCTTTGTTTGACTTTTATTCCTTCTTGCATCTCAGGCCTTTGATCTGGAATAATTTTTCTTCAAAAGGCATTCCTTGAGATTCATTAGGCTTCTCCAATCTTTGGCATTAATCATCTTCCTGAAACTGACTATATGTAAATTAAACCCTATATATTTTAACTTTATTTGTATTTCTATCACTTTGCTTCACTGTGTGACATTCTGGGTAGTTTCTTCTGACGAACCTTCCAGCTCATGAATTTTCTTTTTAGATATTTCAAAATGGCTGATATATTTAACCATTTTGTTTTTACTATTAGGCATATTTTTCACTTCTAGAATTTCGATTTTTTAAAAAGTCTTCTATCACTTTTTGTTATAAATACACGTTCCTTGCTTGCTTTTAGTTTTTGAATGTAGTGAGAATATTTGTTTTATCTTTTTTTGATACTTCCAATATTTGATGTCTTTTGGGTCTATTTCTGTTTCTGTTGTTTCTGCTGCTTCTCACATATAGTGCTTTGCTTCCTTGTAAGTTCACAGCTTGAAGGTTTTTTTGGGAAAAATGAGAGATGTGGATTTAGGCTATGTATCCATGGGAGGAATTTCTAGTGATTACAACTTCCCAGTGACGATGTTCTGCACCCTGCACCCCAGTCAGTTCTGCTCCGGGTCAGGGAGCCTTTCCTTTATGTCCCAAAGACCTCCAAAACCTAAATTCAAGTTCACGAGGTTTGGCAACCCACCCTCAGTGCAAAAGCAGTCACAAAACCCTGCTTCTCTGCTTGCATTCCCCGTTTCATTTAGATTTTAGCTTAATAATTCCTTACTCTGTTGTCAGTTCTTCAATACCTTAAAAAATATTTTAAAAGTATATTTCATCAAGCATTTGTATTGTTTTCAGGGGGGCACTTTGTCCAAATTAGCTAGCTCATCATATGATTGGAAAGAGAATTTCTCATGCCAAGATTATAAAAGTAATATGGGAATGACTAATTTTAGAATAATACACATTAAAGTTTTCATAGGGATTCTACATTAATTTTTTAAGTGCCTTAAAATGTTTGGTATAGACCACATCAAGATTATTAAAAAAAAGATATGTTATTTTTAGTTGTCCTACCAAACAAATCACAATACTCAAGTTTAGGAACACCCAATTGATTATGTAGACATTGAAAATATAGTAATTCCTATACCATTGCTTGCATCAGACAGAGCTATAATCTAAATCGAGGGGGTGGGGTGTCCTTCATATAGTAGCAGATAATCCAATTTTTTAAATCAGCACAATAGAGTAATGAAAATATCCCAGATGCTGACAAACTCAAAATTTAGGTTCCAGATCCACCATACAATATGCTTAGGTAAGCACATCTTTAAGTAAAACATAACATATTAATGTGACCGCCCCACAACAATAGTTAGTAGATAATGCATAAGTTTACTATATCCAGATCCCAGTGTGGAAGAAACAACGTATGTCAGTATGAGTTGAGCAAACAAATGTTCATTGGATAAATTATGCTTATCAGACAGTAAATGAGGTAGCAATGAGCCTTGCTCTGCCTTGGGATATTCATAATTATTATTTGGCATGTGATTGGCCCCTTCATCCAGAAAATGAATCTTAATAGAACAAACTACCTATCAATTTAGTAAGGAAAATGTAATTTGTTGAGAAGAGGGAAAATAGCAGAGGGTTCTCTATAGAAAGTGTAAGAAAGACTATTTGTTTAATCTGATTGTAGACCTATTTATTTAAACTTTACAACCCATTGTACATTGCCTTGAAGAGAATTAAGGAAACATGGCTCCATCTCTACTTTCTAAGTTTTTTTCCTGCCAGTCTTATTTCTCCTCTTAATCAAGAGTTTATCTTCATAAACATTTTGTTCTATTGAGATCCTGGCCTCTACCTATACAGAGTTTCTTGTTCTTTTATTTATCTAATCATTTATCCATTCAATAAATATTTCTTGAACAAGTACTATGTGTGTCTAGCAATGTCTAGGCCCTAGAGACCCAGTGATTGAGAAGACAGACCCAAACCTTGTTTGACAGGTTTACTTTCTAATGTGAGGAAAGAGAAAGTGAACATGGGAGGTAGTAAATAAGCAAGATAATTTCAGAGAATGCAAAATGTGTATAAAGAAAATAAAAGAAAGCCGTGATTGAGAGAGCCATGGAGGTAGGAGACAGGGAGATGGCTTGGGGATTTAGCTGTAGGAATTATTCAAAGTCAATCTATAGAAGTAACATTTGAGCTGAGATTGCAGTGATGTGCAGGAAACAACCATGCAAGGATTAACTTAGATATTAAATGGAAATCACTTGCCCCAGGAACTGGCACACGGAGCCTAAAGTCGTACCTTCTCTTCTTTCTAGCCCGATGCCCTATGTCTCTGTTCTCTTAGTTCAAAGGTGAAAATAACAGCGAAGGAAAACAACAGTAAGAGGAAACTGGGGAAAAGAGGAAAAATTATTTTACAGATGCAAGCGCCAACATAAATGTTAAACTCTTATAGGAGAGCACAGATATGGAAAAGGGATCTGGGAAAGGTTTAGAGGAGAGATCCAAACATTTGTGTTTTCAAAAGTCCTATGTAGAGAAGTAGAGGAACTAGAATTGTTAACCCTGTAAACAGAACGCTGAAGTATGCTGTCAGGCAGTTATGCCATTAGACACAGTATGATGGCCAGGGGTTCCCTTTATCTCAAGGATACTTACGTTTGCGATGGTGCATGAGGGATAGGCATGGGGACGAATGTCCCAAATAGAGTCTGTACTTTTACAAACAAAAATACTTCAGTGTCTTTTTAAAATTTTTACCAGATTCCTTTCCACCTGAAAACTTTCAGCCATCTATTTTAACATGTATTTTAACGCATGAGTTAGAGTCCAAGTTATGAAGTTCTCTGTGACCTCTCTGAAGTCAAGCACAGAGGCTTTCTGTGGGAGCACAGTTGTGAAATGGTGCTTTCAGATTCATTTTTAAAGGGTTTGCGTAGCACTCAGGAATGAGCTAAACAGAGCCAGCTTCAAATGTGAGTTACATCAATTTCTATCTTTGTGACTTTGGGCAAATTACTTAACCTCTCTGGGCTTCATTTTGTCATCTGAAAATGTGACTAATAATAATACTTATCTTGAAGGGTTTTCTGGAGGTGAAATAAAAGAATACATATAAAAGCACCTGCTTGTGGGGTATACCATCACCAGATAGGATGTAAATTAAACTTCTGGGAGAGACAAGATCGTGAGAGAGGCTATCACATTTAATCTGCTCAAATACTTTCATTAAAACAGAGCATCTAGGATAGCAAAAGAAGATATCTAGGGACGAAATTTTCAACAAATTTCGATGAAAAAGTGCCCCCAGTCCCAGAGTACAAATTGGTGAGGGCAAATTCCCCGAAGGAGTTTAGCATCCACCAGAGGAGGAAAAACAGATTGTTGTTTTTAATCTCAAGAGCTCTGGAATCCACAAGCAGCCAAGAAGCACTCTAAAAGAGGAGGAGCAGCTGTGAGTGAGCTCTCAGCAAGTGGATCAGAAAACAAACTGAGAAACAGGAAAGTATAAAAGCTTGGAAAGAATAATATTAATCAAAACCCAAAAAGTTTGGAAATGAGACTATTAAACAAAAAGAGAATCATAAGGAGTGTTGACAAAGCTCGGGAAAGACAGGTGGAGGAATAAAAGGAGGAAAAGAAAATTGCATTCAGCAGAATTGCAAAACCAACCAAACAAACAAAAAACCACCTTAGAAATATTCAGAGTTTTATTTCCTTCTAGTGGGAAATCTGGAGGTAAGGCTGGTAAGGCACCTCTATCATATAATCTGAAATGTAGGCTCTTTTTATTTTTCTGCTCCACTAGCCTTGGTGAGGGATTGTCACGTGCAATCAAGATTATTCAGTCTTATGGTTACTGATGCTTCAGCTCTTGTGTCTTTATTTCAGGCTGAACAGAGCAAATGAAGTGACAACAAGGTCCATGCTAACTGAATCTTCCTCATCATAAAAGTTTTCCCTGAAGACCAAGCCAACTTTTACCTGCTTCTCATTGACCAGATCTTGGTTATTTAACCAAGGGGCTCTGGGAACGTCATTTTCTTTACAGAGCACGTTGCTGTCCTCCCCCCAAAAGTTGTGTTAGTAAAGAAGTGGCGAAGGAACAAGCAACTAGCAATGTGCTCAATTCTCAGTAAATGTCAACTCCCCTCTCAGGTGAGACTTACAGGTCAATGCATGGCAGAGCAGCAGGTAGCAAATCCAGAAATCCATTTAGTTTTTGGACTTGTGCTGGAAACCTCAAGTATATCACAAATTTTCCAGCTTGGTAAAGTAGCTGTTGAGCAGAGTGGGCAAATGAATGTGCAGTTGAATTTACACTTGGATGCTGAATTGGGTCGGGTTTGTTCTACGGTCCCTGTCTATGTTCGTTTTATCACATCCTTAGCCTCCTCAGTCAATTCTCATTATTCACAGATTCCATATTTGCGAATCTGCTTAAATGCTAACATTTATTTGCAACCCCAAAATCAATACTCGTTGTGCTTTCATCGTCATTCACAGACATGTGCAGAGCAGTGAAAAATTTTAGTTGCCCGACTTGCATGTTCTCACCTGATTTTGAACAAGACTACGCTTGGCCTTCTCATTTCAGCTCTCTTACTACAAACAAGTGTTCTTTTCGCGGTCTATTCACTGACAGTTTTTTCTCATTTTTGTTTGCAGTTTTGCTGTTTAAAAGGCTTCAAGTATAAAGCTGAAGTGCTGTCTAGCGTTCCTAAGTGGGAAAAGGCTGTGGTGCGCCTTATAGAGAAAATCCGTGTGTTAGATCAGCTTTGTTCAGGCATAACTTGTAGTGCTGTTGGCTGTGAATCCAATGTTAACATCAACAACATAAATTAAATAAAGTGTCTTTAAACAGAAACACACATCAAACAAGGTTATAGACTGCTCACTTGATGAAAATGTTGTTACCAGAAGCTTGCAGGCACCTAATCCTGTATGTCCCCGAGATGGTCCAGTATTCACCAGTTCAGTGTCTGTGGTGACTGTATAGAACATTATCTACCATGAATAATAATAATAGACTGCATATCCCTACCTCTCCATGCTATAACTTTGTACGGCTGACACCCAGAGAAATTTTCTTCAGTCAGTAGACTGGGCAGCAAAGGATTACACGAAACAACCATGCAATGTACTACATAAATGAAAGGAACTGTGGGGGCGCAAGATGCCCTAAATTCACAGCATGCCCTTGAGAAGCTTGTAGTTTACTGAGAGAGGCAAACATATACAGTATAATGCAAAGGAGACTGTGCTAAAGACTATATTTGAAGGCAATAAACGTCCGCCTGTTTAGCAACTGGCAAAAGTGGGGCTGTTACATTTTCTCTTATTTCTCCTCTAAAAAATCAAATTTAAAAGATGTTATTAGACGCCTTTAATAAAAGTTAGTTTTTCGATGAGGTTCACATTGTCCACATTTATCCTTACAAGTAACAATGGGGTTCATTGTTTAGGAAACATAACTCAAGTGATATATTTTGGTTCTTGGAATACTTCTGCAGGTGTATTTCAACAAAAGTAAGACCTTTCCTTTCACTAAGCTAAATTTTGGTTCTGATATTGTCTTTGATTTGTTCAAAATCTCAGTATTATACCTTTATAGCATTTCTACCTCTTCAATACCTTCCTTTTACAGTAATTTAATTCTTATGTATGACTTCCATTTGTCCCTACTTCTTTCTCAGCCTTTCTCAGTAGATCTCCTCCAACACTAGAAGCCCGTGTCACTTCATGATATGAATCTAGTTATTCCAGTTATCCTCCAATCATTTCAGACGTAGTTGCCCTTGGCAACTTAATCTTTTACGTAACCAGCAAAATGTCATAAGACGTCCGTGACTATGTGTCATAGTGAAGCACCTTAAATATACTCTGCAAAGAATGTTTGGAATGAATGTTAATTTTTTTGCTCTTCAGTTTTAGCTGAACAACTGAATTAAAATGTTTTTCCACATTTCTTCAGAGATATTTTGAATTTAAATGAATCATTCTACTTCTTATAATTTTCACATTATAATTGAAAAAAATCTTCAAGCAAGAGATGATCCACTATTGCTGTATTTCCCAAATTAATTGGACTGGAATAAAAAATTGTCTCCCAAAGAGTAACTTTTGTTTTCTGAGACTTGTTCTTATTGATGTCTTCTAACCGCATGAATGTCTAACTAGAGAGGGCATTTATCCGCCATTAATAGTGTTTTATATTTTACCTAGAGCATAGTCACCACTAAATAGGAATGACATCAGTGTCATGAGAATGTAAATTGTGACCAAATTAAATGCCTTATTTTGTCTTAACTGTTAGAGACATGAACCATATGGCCTCCATTCAAATGTCTGGATTGATAAAATAGGAGACTACTCTTTCCTTAGACTGTGATTGACACTTAGACATATGAAAGAGTTCTCAGAGCTTACAGCAGAAACACAAGGACAAAAGAGTCTAACATGGAGTTTTCCCTTAACTAACAAGCACGGGTATTGAAGGGTGAAAGTGGACTGACGTCCTTCCAATTGAATCATAACAATTGGATCTCTGTTTTTGAAAGAGCACAATAATGCCTCAGTTGTTAAGCATTATCTGAAGCACATATTTCTTCCATCTCTCTCTCTTCTTCAGTGTCCAAGTTTGTAGCCACTGTCGCCTCTTCTATGGGCTAGTTCACATAACTGAATTCTCTAAATTCTGCACTTAAATTTTTTCTACAAAAGATAAAAATACACTCTACTTTTCACCACTTTTTTGAGCGGAACATAGGGGCTATTATGGGCTTTTATGAATGTGAGGATTGTGTAATGACAAAAGGCAAAGATACCTCTGGCCTTCAACACACTAATGATGTGTTTAGTGCATCTGTCCCTCTTCTGCAGAGTTGAGACTGGGAGACTTAGACTGTGCAGAGGAATTGGAGGCCCATTACGTAGAACTCACAGAAAATTCATCTTGATATCGAGGACTCTGAATAGCTATTAATTAGCCCAACTGTTTGAAAAGCACTTTTCTAGGCACTCACACGTGAAGAGTAGAGGGCAGGGAAGGTAAGTGACAAAGAAGAAAAAGACATTTTCCCTGTTCTTATAAAAACTGAAAATATAGTAGGAGAATCAAATATGTACAAAGTTGTGGAAAAGGTTAGGAAAAAGAAGAAATGTCAAAATAAGGTTTAAATATAGAATTGTGGGAGGAGATGTAGGTTTTAAATCCTATCCCAGTGGTACTCAGGGCAAAGGGTAGGGAAAGATGGAGGAGACATCAGTCAGGCAGTGAGTCAGGTGTGTGTTTCCTCCATCTCTGTTTCATCTTCAGATTCCAGTTTCTGGTCACTGCTGCCTCTTCTAATGCCTCCTCTCCTCTCTGATTCTGTTTTCTTTTATTTCCACTTGTCTAATTAGTCTCCTTTGACTAATTTCTTTTCTTTTTCCTTGTAGATCTGCTTTCACAATGAGAATCTTAAATTTTCAGAGCCCTTGAAGGCCAATAGAAGAGCTTCTTTCTTTCCACCATATGGCAGCAGGCATTATCTTAAGCACATTGAGTAATTGTTTCACCTCCATTCATACCCCAAATTTTTATTTGTTTTCCCATATCTGACAGAAAATTTCTAGTTTTAGCATTCTTTAAGTGTTTGACTTTGCAGGGGGCTATCTTGCTGTATTACTATTGTCTTTGTATTTTTAAAGAAGGAAAGAAAGAAAGAAAGGAAGGAAGGAAGGAAGAAGGAAAGAAAGAAAAGAGAGAAAGAAAGAAGGAAGGAAAGAAAGAGAGAAAGAAAGAAAAAAAGAAGGAAGGGAGGAAGGAAAGAAGGAAGGAAAGAAAGGTGTATCTTAAACTTGCGAGAAAAGTTTGTTGTACTGTAAACTTGAGAGAAAAGTTAGTTCACAGTTAAATCTTAGCAGTTTTTACTTATTAAAAAATTTACCTTTTCTGAAGAACAAGGTTATAGATGTCTTTTTCAATTTTTTTTTTTTTTTTGGTGATGAAGATTGTACCTGAACTAACATCTGTTGTCAATCTGCCTCTTTTTGCTTGAGGAAGATGGTCCCTGAGCTAACATCTGTGCCAATCATCCTCTACTTTGCATATGGGATGCCACCACAGCATGGCTTGATGAGCTGTGTGTAGGTTTGTGCCCAGAATCCAAACCCACAAACCCTGGGCCACCAAAGCAGAGCATGCGAATTTACCACTATGCCACCCAGCTGGCCCCTCAAATATTTTAATAACAATGTAATGAAGGAAAAAAAATCACACATGATGCCACTATTAAAAACCAAGCACGTTTTTACTTCAGTCTTTTTTTGGTGTGATTTTCTGTGATTAGCTATGCACTGCATTTTGGTATGATTGGAATTAAACTACCAACATTTTGTGTTTTGCCCTTTTAAGCCTCTTTATTTAGGTACATACAATAAGCTTACAATAAACTACAGGTTAAAGATGTACAATTTGAAATGTTTGGACAGATAGATACATTGGCAAACCATCACCACAATCAAGATAATGAACATATATATTACCTCCCCAAATTCCTCATGCCCCTTTGTGATCCCTCCTGCCTAATTCTCCTATCCTCTCCCATCACCAGGCCACAATTGATTTGCTTTCTGTCACTATAGCTTATACTGCATTTTCTAGAACTTGGCATAAATAAAATGATGCAATATGTGTTCCTTTTTAGGGGTGGTGGGTCTGGCTTCTTTTGCTCAGACATCCTGGTAAGTACATGGTATTATTTTATTGTGGTTTTCATTTGAATTTTCCTAGTGGCCAAAGATATTGAGCATGTGCTTCTATTGTCATTGACACATTTTCTTGGGTGAAGTGTCTACGCAATTTGTCCATTTTGTAATTGGGTTGTTTGTTTTCTTATTATTGAGTTTTAAAGTTCTTTTTATATTTTGGATACAAGTCCTTTTACAGACATATGATTTGCAAATATCTTCTCCAAATATGTAGTTTATCTTTTCATTCTCTGAATGAAGTCTTAAAAAGAGCAGAAGTTCTTAATTTTGATGAAGTCCAATTCAGCAGATTTTTTCATTTATAGATTGTGCTTTTGGTGTTGTATCTAAGAAATCTTTGTCTAAGTCAAGGTCATAAATTCTCTCCACTATTTTCTTCTAGAAGTTTTATAATGTTAGATTTTTGGTCTGTGATCCATTTGGTGTTAATTTTAGTATATGGTACAAGATATGGATTGAATTTCTTCTTATTTTTTTGTGTATGGTTATAAAGTTGTTATAGGACCATTTGTTGAAAAATTATCCTATCCCCCAATGAATTTCCTTTGCACCCTTGCTCAAAATCAGTTGTCCATAAATATGTGGTTCTATTTCTCGATTCTCTATTCTATTTGATTGATCTATTTCTCTGTTTGACACCGCTACCACGTAATATATATACAGAAGAAGATTATTGATATTGTTAGGTTTAAATCTATAATCTTACTATTTGTTCTTTTTGTAATAAAAACAAATCCCATATGTTCTTTTTTGTTTTTGTTTTTGTTTTTTTTGCCTTCCTTTGGGTGAACTGAGTATATTTAATAATTCCATTTTATTCCCTTTGTTGGCTTAATAGCTATAAATCTTTTGGATGTTATTTTAGTGGTTAATTACTTTATTGTTTATAGCATACATTTAATTTGTTACTGTCTACCTTCTAGTTCATTATACCACTTCATATATAGTATAAGAACCTTACAAAAGTATACTTCCATTTCTTGCCTCCAAGACTACATGATGTTATTATCAGACATTGTATTCCTATGTGTTATACACTCCATAATACAGTAATAGTTTTGATTTAAACAATTAAAATTTGTAAAGATTTAAATAATAAGAAAAAATTTTAATTGTTGCCATAGTAGTTACCATTTTTGCTTCTCTTACTCTTTTGTGTAGATTCATATTTCCATCTGGTATAATTTTTCTTCTCTGTGAATGACTTTCTTTAGCATTTCTTGTAGCACATTTTTTATGGTGATGAATTCTTTCAGCTTTTGTAAGTTTGAGTAAGTATTTTGCCTTTGTTTCTGAAAGATAGTTTTGCTGGTTGTGGAATTCTAGGTTACAGGGATTTTTTATACAGTTAAAGATGTTACCTCTCTCTCTCTATTCCCAAATAGAAATTTGTTGTCCCTATGTTTTTTTCCCACTATGTACTGTTTATTTTCTTTCACTGTTTTTCAAGTTTTTTCTCTTTATCACTGGTCTTAAGCAATTTGATAATGATGTACCGTGGTTTAGTTTTCTTCATCTTTCTTGTCCTTGCGGTTCATAGAGGTTCTTGGATCTATGTATTTACAGCTTTAATTGAATTTGGAAAAATATTCAGTCTTTATTTCTTTATTTTCTCCTCCTGGCCTTTCTCTTCTCCTTTCAGGACTCCAGTTGCATGCATATTTAACTGCTTGAATTTGCACATTTCACTGATTCTCTGGTCACACTTCTTTTTTTCAGTTTTTTCTCTCTGTGTTTCGTTTGGATAGCTTCTATTGTTAACACTTATAACCTCATTAATATTTTCTTCTGCAATATCTACTCTGTCGTTCATCCTAGTCAGTCAATTTTTCAAGTCAGACATTGTAGTCTTCATTTCTAGAAGTTCAACTTGGATCTAAAAATGTATATCTTTCATGTTTCTATGTAACAATTCAATCTTTGTTCTAGCTTCTTGAACACATGGAATATAGTCATAATAACTTAATATCTTTGCTAATTCTATCATATATGTCATTTCTGGGTCAGTTTCAATTGGTTAATTTCTTTTCTCAATATGAGTTTCATTTTTTGTTTATTTGAATGCCCAGTAACTTCTGATTAGATACAAGACATTGTGATTTACTCTCATTGAGTGTTGAATTTTTTTCTATTCCTATCAATATTTGTGAGCTTTGTTCTGGGGCATCATCAAGTTACTTGGACACAGTTTCATCTGTTCACTTCTTCCTTTTAAGCTTTGTTATGTAGACCAGTATTGAATTTAGTCTAAGGTTTATTTTTTCCCACTACTAATGTGAGACACCCTTGGTACTATAACTGATGATCCATGAGTTCTAAATTGTTCAACTTTTGCTGAGAACAGATATTAATCCCTGCCCTGTCCAGTCTGAGTATTATTTTTTCTAACCCTTTCAGGTATTTCTTTTCTCCAGCTACTAGAAGTTTTCTCGCATGCATGAGCTAATCAGGACTCAACTGAGGGACCATCTGTAAGTCTCAGAGTTGACCCTGTGCTCTTTTCTCCTTTATGGTACTATGTTCTGTGAACTCTGTCAGCCTTGGATTCCTGAAACTCCCAGCTTGGTTTCATCAACTCAGAGAAACCTCCAGGTTCAGCCTGGGTTTCACCTCCCCAAGCCACAGCCTGGAAACTTTCTCTAGGCAGTATGTTGGGAAAATCATAGGGCTCATCTCATTTGTTTTCCATCTCTCAAAGATCATCATTTTTCATTGCCTGCTATTCTGTATCTTGAGTGTCATTGTTTCGTGTACTTTGTTAGGTGTTTTAGTTGTTACAGGCAGGAAGGTAATTCAAGACCATGTTACTCCATCTTGACCAAAAGTGAAAATTTCAGTGGTTTTTTTAAACTACACATTATAGAATAAGCTTTTGCCTGTGTCATTAAAAACTGCTCAAAAACATACTTTAAATGGATTTATAATATTTTACTGTATGGATGCAGCATAGTTTAAAAAAATTTCTATTTTGAATAATGTTTCCATGGACTTTTTTTTACTATAATTTAATTGGCATGGGATTATTTATCTAGAATATATTCATAGAAATGAATAACTGAGTCCAAAGGATGGAACATTGCATTAGTTTTCTAGAGCTGCCTTAGCAAAATACCACAGACTATGTGGCTTAAATAACAGATTCTATTGTTTCACAGTTCTAGAGGCTAGAAGTCTAAAATCAAGGCATAAGCAAGCTTGATTCTTTCTGAGGGATGTGAGGAAAAATCTTTTCCTGCCTCTCTCCTAGCTTCTGGTGGTTTGAGGTCAATCTTTGGCATTTCTTGGATGACCTCTGCCTTCATCTTCATATGGCATCCTCGCTATGTGCATGTCTGTGTCCAAATCTTCCCTTTTATAAGGACATCAGTCATATTAGCTTAGGGGGCCACCCTCCTCTATATGATCTCATCTTAACTAATTACCTCTGCAATGACCCTATTTTCAAATAAATTCACATTCTGAGGTACTGGGAATTAGAATGTCAACATATGAATTTTGGTGGGACACAATTCAGCCCATAATAAACAAATTTAAACTCCACTATGTATATATACTTCCAAATTGATTCTAGAAGGATCATAACAACAAACAAATTATATATTTAATATGCTTTGCACAGAATTTAAAGAATTTGCAAAAAAATTTTAAAGAATTGAGAAAAGCAATTTGTTTTTCACTATATTAAAGTATTGTGAGTCAATAGCTTATCACTATATATACTCATTATTCTATAAGTATTTTATAAGTTTTAAAATATATTAGAGCATTTGCCTTTCCCTTCTCTGAACTCTTTAGTTTCCCTCTGGTCCTGCTCTGGATTAGATATATGTTTTCCTTTTCAATTGCCTATTGACCTTTCTTTCTAAGTGAACCTTTCTTTAGCTTATTTAATTTGTCTCTATTTTCCAACCTGCTTTTACAGGTAATTGTTTAAAAAGTGTGTGTGCCTTTTCTAAAAGGAAATTAAGTCTATCAGCAAATGTAGTATGTGTGCCTTTTCTAAACTGAGAGGAACTCTATCAGCAAATTTTATTTTCAAGAGTATTTGTCCTAATGTTTCCAAAATATTAGCGAATAAGGGAAGTTCAATTGATTCAAATAACTGCATATTCACTGAATATTCCCACTCACATTTCTGTAGGTGTACCAGGATCCAGGTATAACCTGCACTGGAATATAGAAATATCTGCATTTGCACAATTTTCTGATGAGGCGAGCCACCGAGAATTGATTCACATAAAGATTCGTAACTGGATACGAATGAAAGTGTCAGTCCTGGCACTGGAGGCGGGAAGATAAGGAATGGAGATGACAGAATGGTGACTTTCTCAGACATGGTCTTTCCAGCTCCTCTTTTACTCCAGCCCCTACAATAATTGTCAGTGAATTAATGCTAACATCATCCTATTTCTGAGGCTGAGGAAAATTGGGTTACAAAGATAACCAGAAATAGTTCGGATTATTCATTCAACGATATTTAATAATTTACTCTATGCCCAGTCCTGTGCTAGGTATTAAATATATAGTGGTGAAAAGGGGCCTGGATTTCCCTGAATCTTAAAATCTAGTTGAGAGACAAGCATTAGCAAAAAAACATTAAATATGCTACTAATTATTAATGAAAATAATAATGGTATATAGGAAAACAGAAGTAACTTAAGTCAGATTGGGAGACATGGTACGGGTTATCTCAAGAAGTGAACTTTAAGCTAGTACCTGAGGAATGAGTGGGCTTTTGCCGGGAACAAGCGGAAGGAAGGGTAATTCAGGTAGAAGAAAGGAAGAGATGAAGACACTGATGCAAGTGCTTGATGCATTCAAATAATTAAAGGACAACACGGCTGAAATATAATGATCAAGAGTGATGAGATTAGATTGGAGAGGAAGGCAGGGGTACGATAATATAGGACATTGTTAGGGCATGTTTACAATTTGGGGTTTTATTCTAAATACAACAGGTAATAATTTTAAAAGTATATAGAATAAGTGTGGGGCATGGTTAACTTACTTGTTGTAAGAGGAATGGATCGTAAAGGACAAAAGAGGAAGCAGATAAGATGAGACAGTTGTGGCAGTTGATGTGCGGCAAAGTATACAGATTTCAGATATATTTTTGAGGAAGCAGTGGAACCAGTGGGAAAAAGAGGAACCATTTTTTGTTTGATGTGGCAAGTGAAGAGAGGCAAAGGGAGATCTCAAAGATCTTCCACTTCTCTGGCTCAAGTTACTAAATAGGTAGTTTGATGCCAATTACTTGTACTAGGAGGACAAGAGTAAGGTTAAGTTTGACTCACAGATTGAGAGTTTAGTTTTAGATACATTAGGACTTTAAGTTGCGGCCTGATATACATGAGATTTCAATGAGAAGTTGACTATAAAAGTCTAGAGATCACAAGGGTGACCTGAGGTGGGAGCACAAATTTGAGAGTCACCACCATATAAATGTTATTAACACCAAATAAATAGATAAGACCACTTAGTGAGAAAGTCTGGAATGAAAACTGAAGACAGGCCAAGAATTCTAACATTTAGCAATGGCTTAGAGCAGGAAGCAACAGGTAATGAAACGGGGGAGGAGAACTTCAGAGGTCAGAAGGCAAGAGTCTTCTGAAAGTGTGGTGTCTGGAAGATAAGAAAGGGGAGATTTAATATGCTCATGGCTAAGAGGTCTATTGCATTTTGGCTCTGTAGAGGCTTCTGTGGCTTTAGCAAGAAAATAAGGGCAGAATCCCAAATGGCGTGAGTTAAAGAGGGAAAGGTAGGTAGGAAGGTAGAAACAGTACAGCAAATGATGCTTATGAGATTTTTAGTTGTACAGAGAAACAGAAAAACAGGGTAGAAAGGAATGTGAAATCAAGGAAAGTTTTGTTTTTTTCTTTCTAAAAAGATGTGAATTATTGGACTTGGTTTGTAAGCTGTTGGGAAGATCCTGCAGATGAAATAGATTGATTGTGTAGATAAAGAGGGCATGCCCAAAGAATAAAAATCAGGAAATAAGAGGTATTGGCATTTGACAGGAGTAGGGCTTTCTCTTTGAGGTAAAGAGGGGGAGAAGACTAAGATGGTCCAGTTAGATGGAAACTTGTTAAACGAAGAAGAGATTGGTATGGAAAAGAATGAAGGCCAAAGATTTTCTAACTCTTTTTAGCAAATGTGATATGATCTCTCTAATTATAAAATATTTAAAAATAAACTATACTTTAGATAATTTATATATATAAATGTATATTATATTTTCAAAAAAAATAAACAACAAATACAGTTAAATATACAGCAAATTGGGCAATGGAATTTTTCCCTTTATACTTTGTCTTACAAAGCAGTTGGTAGGTCTTGTCTTACAACACCTAAATGACAATCCTGCCTTAAATTTTAAGGACAGAAATAAAAGCCCAACTTACCTGAATGTCTGAGAGTACATTTGATGAAATATGCTGCTAGAAACCATCATAAGTTGAAGGGTGTCTGGGTCTAATATGAAGCCAGCTTTATTCCATCTGTAGGAATCTGGTAATATATGTAATAAAATGTAAAAGTCCCAATAAAGGATGTTATTTTCCACTGTTTTTCTCGCCACATTCTTACATTTGCAGAGGATTTTTGTTCGGTCTTCTCTGTTTAGTAAAGTACATTGACAAGGAGCTATTACATAATATTTGTTTATCATGACAAGCCAGAAAAAAATAACTTCTTCCTATATTGTTTATTTTAGTGATCTATTCTCTCCTTTTCCTTATCATCCTTAGATTCTGACTGAAAAACTCTAAAATCCAGTTTTAGTTCCATCAAGAACCAAATGACTTATTAGGATTAGATGTTGTGATGGGTGATTTCCCTTCCTTCCTTCCTTCCAACCCTCCTTCCTTCTTCCTTCGCTCCTCTCCTTTCTTTATTCTTCATTTCTTTTTTTTGACCTGTCTGCCAGCCTGCTTGAAGATTTGAAGATGTTTATTCCAAAATATCATTCAGAAAACTCACATTATTGCACTATTGGCAACCCAAAAAGTGAGCCACGAATATCTTCCAAGGTCACTTTTAATTCTCTGACTCAACATCATTGTAAAATGATCGATATTCTCATAAATAAGTTTGGAACCATGAAAAAGAGAAAACCTGTCAGCACTTGTGTATATAATCCAATTAACAAGGCAACAATGTTACCTTCCAGTTGAATGTACTGTCTAGCATTTGTTCAGAATGTCCATACACTAGCCTTCTTTTGGAGTTGCACTTGGAAAGCCACCCAGAGTAGAAACCCTAATTATAGATCCAATGGCAGAGGTAATGTCGGGAAATGCCAGGATACTTTTCAGGACAAGAGACAAATAAGGCTTGTTCTATGTTTAATTGTTTGGGATTTGAGAGAAACTTAAAAAATAAGTAATCTTTGAATTGTGAAAAAGAAAACCAATATTTTTTCCAACTTGTTGAATCAAAATGTAATCAGTAAGAACCAACTAACACCAAAAGGAATTTCAAAAAGTTAGCTGATATTTTCCCCTATTTTTTTTTTTTTTTTTTTTGTGAGGAAGACCAGCCCTGAGCTAACATCTGTTGCTAAACCCTGCTCTTTTTGCTGAGGAAGACTGGCCCTGGGCTAACATCGTGCCCATCTTCCTCTACTTTATATGGGACGCCGCCACGGCGGGGCTGACAGGCAGTGCGTCGGCGGGCGCCTGGGATCCGAACTCGCGAACCCCGGGCTGCCAAGCGTGGACTAAACCGCTGCACCACCCAGCGGCCCCCCATTTTCCCCTATTTTAAACATACTCATTAAACTGTATACTCCCATGCAAATGGCAATTATATTCTTCCATTACGTTACCGGTATTCTTAAACATCTTCAGAAGTGGTGATCATACAATCTCCTTTTCTTTGTTGCTCCAGAGACTCCCATTTAGGATATTTCCCTACTTATAGTTAGCAAAGCATTATGTGTTACAACTTAAATTAACTCCTCTTGTTCTGACTTTAATGTGGATTCTCTTCCTCAAAAATTATGGCCCATTTTACTGAATCTCATCACAGCAAGTTCAAAACCAAGTCAAATTACAATAGTTAACATATTTCTATAGAGGTGCAGAGAAAATTTTTTAATACTTTCCTCAGCTTTTATAAGAAATGGACCTTAACTGAATTTTCAAAAACTGTCAACATTGGTAAGGAGGAAATTATTACAACCTGATATGTATTTTATGATTTCTCTCAAATAAAATAATCTCAGACTTTAATATTATTCTTGTCAATGAATGACTTGGCATTAGGATTAAATAAAGGGATAAATCATGCTTTGGGGGAAGCTCAGGCTTCAGGAAGGTAGGAATTCTTGAACTAGACTTTAAAGAATGAGAAAAATTCAGAAGGCAGATATTCTGATTGCCCTTCTCAGCTGAGGGAACCATGATGATGTAGGGTCATTGTGAATGTCTCTTAAAAATCCATGATTGGGCCAACCCCAGTGGTCTAGTGGTTAAGTTCGGTGCACTCCGCTTCAGTGGCCCAGGTTCGGTTCCTGAGCACAGACCTACACCACATGTCTGTCAATGGCCATGCTGTGGTGGTGGCTCACGTGTGAAAAAAAAAAGAATGGAAGATTGGCAGCTGATGTTAGCTCAGGATGAAGCTTCCTCAGCGAGAAAAAAAATCCATTATTTTGTTTTGCTTTTGTTTCTGAATTATTATTTTCTCTTTGTTCTCCTGTCCTTATTATATTTTCCTTATTTTCAAGGTCAACCTTCCTGCTTTCTCACTTCTATTTATCATGGTGTCTGAAATCAAGGAAATAATTTAGAAGGTTGTTGCAGTAGGTTTCAGGATTTTGCAGTTTGGGAATATCACGTTGCTATGAGAGTATGCATGGTGTAAAGCAAGTATTTGCCACTAAAAGCAACTCATGTCATAATTTCACTAAAAAAAGAAAAAGAAAAGACCAAAGGAAATATAGAACTTTTGGAAATTTTGCCATGAAGGCAGGAAGACTTGCATTAAGCATTTTACCAAACGTCTTCACATACCTTATCTCAAATATCATCTTTCTGCTAAGACGGAATTTTCATCAGGAGAGATAAATAGTAGTAAATAGAATGTGTGAGCAAGGAAGAAAATAATGTTTATAGAAAAATAATTATGTACATATAATTAATTTTTATATGTATATAATTACATATGTAATAAAATATAATGGCTATATACACACACACACAAAGGACTAAATATGGTGTGTATACACATATGTAGATATTTAAAATGATACCGTAAACAATTATTATCATAATTTCCCTTTTCAGAACACAAATAAATTGCTTCATTTTGTAAGTTAAACACAAAACCAGAATTTTCTTTCTCACTCTAAGCAGAAGCCAAATGTAAGCCCACAGCCTATTATGATAGGATTGTCAACAAACTGACTTTTGACCATTTATGTCATGTTGTAAATGAAACGGCTGCTTGACTGACTCTCTGAGAGGGAAACCAGCTGTGTCATGGTTGGTTACTCCTTGCATTTTAATTATTACTTGCTATCCGTAAGAGAGGATTAAAATTGTTATAAATGTTTGCTAATGAACTAAAACATATGGAAAACGTTTTATTCTTGGAAGCATTGTTGACAGAGTGTGTCAACACTCAGAGGAAAAAAAGTCCCTTATGTCAATGCCCTTAGGCTATTGTCTATTAAAACCTTAATTAATAATGTGGACTTGATCTGTATTAGCACTAAAAAAAGATACTTTGAGTTTAAATCACAAGATTGTTTTTTTTCATTTCCAACATGTTTTGATGTTTACAGTGTAAAGACTCCTGGTTCACAATATCTCAGAAGAAAACACTCAATTTGTTTCAAACGTTTCATTGAGGACGTAAAATTGGGCTTTTGTGCAAAGGGAGCAACTACCTTGAAATTTTAAGAACCTGATATGTATATTAAAGGCAGTGATGAATTATATTATGGATGTTTTTGCATTGCAGAAACTGAGGAGAAGCCGAGATTTATTTTTATTTCATTTATCAGGACTATCACATAGCAATTTGATAGTTCCAAACAGTTAGCCATTAGGTACTTTTGAAAGATATTTTTTCTTTTTCAAACTGTGAAATGACTTGAAGACTATTTTTATTAAGAAAACACCCTGGGTGTGAAAGGAGCTGAATAAAGTTCAAGAAATCTGAATATAGTTCCTAGCCTCTCCCTGACTTTGCTGTGGATCATATGGAAAAGCCTTTCCATCTGCATTTAGATATGATTCCTCAGTGAAAAGCCAGATACACCCTGTCCTAGTTTGGAGAAATGATTTGGATCTTTAGGTCTGACTTAATTTATGTGGAATGAATAAGCCCTTTCCTGAGCAGAAATATCATTCAAGTTAAATCCTCAATGTATTATGTTTATATTTTTATTTTTATTAATCGTATAGAAGGGCCTTTATATTTGAATTACTGTCAGGCTTCTTTGTAAGCCTTCTTTAATTTGAAATGGCCCTAAGTTTTCCTCCCATTTTTTGTGTAATCTATGTGACATCAAATGTGGATATGTATATGTGGATATCTAAAGGCTAAATTAGCTGGAACAAAATGGTGTTTTGTTTATTTTTGCTTTGTTTCGTTGAACAATAGAAAATTTAGACCCAATGGATATTAATAATGATATAATTCACTTTCTTCTATTGCAAATGAAAAAATACATTCACAGGTTTGATGACTTATCTGAGGAGATGCATAAAGATGGTGAGCAGCTGACATACATATGACAACATATTCTAATGGGTTTTCCACTATCCTACTGCTTTATACTCCTGAAAGAGTTCTCTGCTGATGATGATCCAATCAAATTATTTTGACTGGATGATCCAACATGATCCAGTCAAATTATTTTACTGAAGCTTTCAAACCCTGTGACAGTTCTGATACATGAATATTTGGACACATCTTTCTACAAAGTTTAGTCTCATGATAAGACAATGGCCACCTGAAGTCAGCCTAGAGGCAGCTGAAACAGTGGCTCTCATTATAATTCTCAGAATGTTACCTCATAAAGCCACTGGTTCAGATAAGAGTCTATAAATAACTAGAATACAATGTCACGACTTTGAGGAGTGAGACATTCACTTACATCACAGACAGCTCTTGTCACAAAGAATAAAACCTAAACCTGCAGACATGTGAAGGGTGGACTCTGATGCAGACCAAACTTTAAATCACCATTGATGAATTAGATGTTTAATTCCATGAGATTTTAGTAAATTGGCTCAACACTATGTATTATCATTGAACAGGCATGGCCAAGTTCTAGCAAAATATAGCAAGTATCCAGAGAAATATTAAAAAACAAAGCAAGTCATTCTGGATGACTTTTTTTCAAAAGTAATTCTTAACATCTAACCACCCCCTCAGAGAGTTAAAAATAATAATATTAAGTTATGCTCTTCAGTATCTGATTGTGTGTAATGATTTTATCATGTTGTAGCATTCTACCTTCCAATTCATCAGTTTATGAAAAGCTATGTTTATAGAAACAATGTTGTTATACCATTCCTTTCTTGTGAGATTTGGCCACTTAATTTTCATTTAATACCTTACACTTTTCTCTACTCTAAATTATGACCAATCATACTTATATCTATTTGTTAAATAAGCAAATTTCTCTGCTTCTAACTTGAGTTTGAAAATCCTGTTCATGTCTCTTTTTCTGGAATAAGTGAGGAAATAATTCATACAAACTACTGTGATTTCCCTTATTACTCTATATTCACCACTGAAATCAGCAGAATTTCAATAATTAATAATGAATTATTTCTACTTAACATATAAGTTATGGGTATGTAATTGGAGTTCTATACACAGCATTCATATAAATTTTAAAAATCTCTTTTAAATGGCTTATGTAAATGTAAACCTTAAGCTAATTTTACATCATTCATTTAAGACGTGAAACTGTAGAACTCCTAGAAGAAAACAGGGGAAAACTCCTTGACATTGGTCTTGGCAACAAGTTTTTGGAATTGACAACAAAAGCAAAAAATAAACAAGTGAGACTATATCAACTAAAAAGTTTCTGCACAGGAAAGGAAACAATCAACAAGATGAAAAGGCAACATGTAGAATGGGAGAAAATATTTGCAAACCATATATCAGATGAGTTAATATCCAAAATATATAAGGAAATCATACAACTCACAGAGAAAAAAACAAATAATTCTATTGAAAAATTGGCAAAGGACCTGAATAGACATTTTTCCTAAGAAGACATGCAAATGGCCAACAGGTATGTGAAAAAATGCTTAACACTAATCATAGGGAAAATGCAAATCAAAACCACAATGAAATATCACCTGACACTTTTTGGGTTGGCTATTATCAAAAAGTTAAAAGATAAATTGAACTCACGGTAACAGAGAGTAGAGTGATGGTTACCAGAAGCTGGGGAGTGGGGGAAATGGGGAAATATTGATCAAAGGCTACAAACTTTCAGTTACAAAGTGAATAAGTTCTGGAAACTTAATGTACAGCTTGGTGACTCTAGATAATACTAATATATTGTATACACGAAATTTACTAAGATCCAAGTGTTCTCATCGCAAAATAAAAAGGTAACTATAGGAGGAGATGGTTATGTTAATTAGTTTGATTGTGGTATCATTTTACTATGTATGTAGATATCAAAATACCACATTCTACACCTTAAATACATACAATTTTCATTTGTCAAAAATAAAAAAATAAAAAAGCAGGCTTTAAAAGTTCAAATGTCAGATCTATGAATTATTAGCAAGCATTGAGCAATATGTTTAAACCCTCAGAGTCTCTATTTTCTCATCTGTAAAATGAGGATAACATCTACCTCATAGGAATTTAAGTGTGGTATGTGGTTTCTAAAGGGACTCTTGGTATTCACCCCCTTATATAATCCCTTCCTCTTGAGTGTGGGTAGACCTAACAATTGACTTGTTACAAATATAGCAAGTGCAAGAGGATATCACTTCTGATATTAAACCACGAAAGACTGTGAGTTCCATCTTGCTTTTTCTCTCTCGCTCTCTCACTTCTTCAGAGGGAAGCCAGCTACCATGTTGTAGGCCGTCCTACGGAGAGGCTCATGTGGCAAGAAGCTGATGGAAGCCTCTAGTCAACAGCCAATAAAGAACTGAGACTAGTCCAATCACCCATGAGAAAGAAGGTCCAACCACATGAGTGTATTTGGAGGCTTGAGATTGCAGCTCCATCTGACACCTTGATTGCCTCCTTGTGAAAGACCCTAAGCCACATGGCCCAGCTAAGCCAGGCCCAGATTCCTTACCCACACAAACTAGGGAATAATAAATGTTTTGAGCCATTAAGTTTAGGGTTATTTGTTACACAGAAATAGATATTTAATACAATAAAATTACCCAAAGAGCTGTTGAAATACAGGTCTGGGGCTTAGGAGAAACCAGTGAAATTACAAGACATTGAGAAATAGATTTTGCCTTAAATTTGGTGCCTTTATATGGTCATTGAATAGAAAAGAGGGTAAGACAAATCCTTTAATATTACCAATATTTAAGGAAAATAAGATCCATCAGAGGAAGAAAAATCCATGGGGGAGACCAAAAGGAACAGTTAGAAAGTTGAGTCTGAGAACTAGGAGAGAGTGCATCATGGAGGCCAAGTGAGGAGAGAATTTCAAGAAGGAAGTGGTCATAATACCGAAGTTAATTAACAGTGGGGCAGAAGGAAGAGGAGTAATATTTGTTAAAAACTCATTATGACATATGCGCTTGCAGGTGTTTTGCAAGTACCAACTTATTTTGGTCCTCATAATATTAGAACATTGTTATTCTTATTTTACAGATAAGAAAGATACTCAAAAGAGGGAAGTATCTTGTCCAAAGTTACACAGTGTGTGGAATCATCAGGATTCAAATGCGGATCTAACTCTAATCCCTTGCTTTGTCCACTAGGATATAATGACAGACTGACTTGTATAGGAAAGCTTATAAATCTGTCTTTTATAGCAAACCTACTTAGACTGATTCAAAACCTCTGTGAGGTGGTTAGGAAGTTCCTCTCCAACCATTGGATGGTGCTCAGGCTTTACCACTTGATGTTTCTGAAGGAATCACATTCTCCCAGGACTCTGTACATGCTGGAGGGGCTCCTCTGCCCTCCTGCCTTTGTGACTTGTTCCAGATACCAGTTGATCATTACCTCCTCCAACAAGATTAACCTCCTCTCTTAAGTGGAGTTAGTGACTTGAAGCTCAGATGCATACCTTCATATTAGCACTTACTATGTTCTATTTTAATTGTTGATTTATATCTCTATCTCCTCCATCATAGGTTGTGTTTACAATTTGCCATAATTTCTATAAGCTTGATTTATAATATACAATAAATATTTGTCAGATGTAGAGTGAATCAATAAATGAATGAAAGGAGACTGGCTAAATTCTAAAGACTGGTTAAGATGAGAAAGGTAAAGGAATGACAAGCAGAAGCAAGAGCACGTATGAAAGTCTGAAAGCATACAAGAGCAGGGAGTATTCAGAAGAGAAAATATTTCCACATGGAAATTTAATGCTCACTTCATCAGACAAATACTAAATTCAGAACCATATGGTTATGGGATTCACTAGGAAGTGACATAAAAAAGAGATGGGAAAGCTAAGGATTGTAACAGACACTGTTGGTTGCTGTTCTAACAGAACCCTGAGTTCAGAAGTTCACCTGTATTTAGTCATGTGCTTCAGGGACTGCTTATCCCCAGGCTTGGGAAGGAAGAGGTAGGGGTTCCTGTTGTCCTAAGGCAATCCAGATGGGTACATCTCTCTTGCCCAGGTTGGTGGAGATATGAGTATGGGATGCAACATACTCAGCCATGTTCTTATGATTGAGAGAAACTTCACTCATTTGTATTAATCAATCACTACCCTCTAACTGGAATAATCTCAGGCTATTACTATTACCACATAGTAACAATCATTGTTTATTAAGCATGGTCTGTGCCAAGCACTGTAATAAGTGCTTTATGTACCTCATATGTTAAAGAACCCTACGAGCAATGTCTTTGCTGGGGTAAGGTTCAGGACTAATTTAATTCTAGACAACTTATTTCAATTTTCATTAGCTAATCCATTTTGTTCAATAGAATCAAGCACTCTTTGACCCCAGTGAGAAGAAAAGGAAAAGACCTATTTATTACATGTAGTGGATTAAAAATGAGAGACGAAGTATTAAACAGCCCCCTTTTCTGTCTCTACCCTGGTCACAAGAGAGAAGATTCTTTATGACCAAATATTCTTCCCCTGGTAAATGGAGTATTGATTTAATGACCTACCATGGCAAAGGTTTGACTGTTGCAGGACCTCCATTTTAGTCACATGTTAATGCTTATGGGTAAACCATCCAGGTGGAGGTGCATCTCAGAGCGTGATCTAAATATGCAACATGTGGCTTAGAACAGATCCTCTTCCTGACCAGGGTCCAGAGTCTTCTCCTTCCAGCTCCTGCCCACAGCAAGGCTAGTCTCTCAAAGGTCCCGCTCCCTGAAGGTTATTTCATCTGAAATGAGGGATTCATCATGCATTGGCTTAACTACAATCTAACCACCAGTACCTCCTTGCAATTTTCAACCCTACCAAGATTGTTCCCACATACTCTCCATGTTCTCTCTGGCCAGATGGCTCTTCCCCAAGATAATCACATGACTCATTTCTTTCAATTTACTTAAATTTTACACTCTCAGAGTAACCTGATGTCTCTCTATCAATTAGCAGTACTGTCACTCTATCACCTTAGCTGAATTATTTTTCATAGTAGCACTTGTTGCTATGTGGCATTACATTATTTTTCCCTGGATCACCCCAATGACAATGGAAATTCCCTGAGGGCCAGACTTTGTTGTTTTGTTCCTTATTTCTTCAGTGCCCAGAAGGGTGCCTGGCACAAAGTTGGCACTCAGTAAATATTGTTGAATAAGCAAATAAATCTTATTTATTATACAGATAAAATTTATTAAACTTAAAAAATTAGATTTTTAACTGATCAGTGTATATTTTAAACCACTGGATCTTGAATATTAGCATGTTCTGCATTTTCTTTCTCAAGTGTGTCTATGTTGGTGGAGGGGAGCATGTTCTTAAATCTATTAGGCCGATTGCAGAAATCAGAAAGTTGAGATTCACATCCTTCTTCAAGGTCCATGTAGCACTTCTCCCACTACTCCATGTGCTAGGCTGTCTCTGGCACTTCCAAGGTTTAAATGAAGGAAAAGAAGAGAGTTGCAGCACAAGAAACCTCTTACTTAACTCAAGCATTGACCTGGCATTGGTACTTTCTGGGCTTGGTTGATGTTTAAGACTAACTCAGTTTCTCAGGGAATGGTTGTGGTTTCTTCAGACAGCTCTCCTTCATTACTGAAGATCTCTCGCTGCAGATACTTTACTGCGACAAAGTCTTCCCTGGAAGGTGACTTACAAATCTCTGCCATCTCAGCTCCAAGTTTCCTTGGTCTTCTCCTCACAGAATGTTATCTAAATTGGAATCCTATCATCTGTCTGGGCAGCTCTCTTGAACTCTTTTTTTAATCACTCTTGCTTACCCTTCAGAATAACTAGACAGGTACAGTCTCTTAATTTTTCAGCTTTGTCAGGCATAGGACCAGTGTTTTTGCTGCACAGACTGAGTAACACAAGTAAGGCTATTTGAGTGTTCTCCCTGAAGCCCTGTCCAAATCCACACTGGGGGAAACGTGAAATATCTTATAGATTTCTGAAAATTCCTGGAGTCTTACTTTCCATATCCCCTTCTCCAAGCCACGTTGTCATTGCATCTGTCCTTGAACTGCACTCCAATTGACTCTAAGTTGTGCCAAGAGAATCCACTCATACCAAAGCTTTAGTGAACCATGAAGACTCTACTCAAAATTTTGTAGGGGTGGCAGAGGTGCTATTGAAATCACACTGCTGACAGTAACTAACTCAAATCACATCATGCACACAAACCTTTCTCTATCATGCAAAGCAATTCAGGTTTCTCTGACTCCTGCTCCTTAATTTGCCTACACAAGATCAAAATTTCTCAGCACAACAAAGGCCATTTCCATAAAAAGGATCCATCCTCAAAAGAGAGCAGCCATGCTTATAAGTATCAAAGTTTCTTTCTTGCATAAGTGCATATGTATGTGTGTGTGTATGTATATTTACATTGACAAAAAGCAGCACATGATGGATTTCCTTGCATTTTAATTTAAATAATATCAAAAATGCAAAAAAGTGAAAAGTTACTCACAAAGGTCATCATTACTTTAAATATTACTTGTGTGCATGCTCACACACACGAAATAAGAAGTAAAGTCTACCTTAGCTCCCACTATATCTTAGATATGGCCATTTTAGCAATTTGGTATGTTGCCAAGTTTTTCCAGGCTAATGCAGACATTTGTGTGTATGCATATAAATGCATTTTTATACAATTATAATCACATGAAACACATTGATCTGCACGTTGTTTTTTCCATTAACAATATATCACCAACATCTTTCTGTGCAATACATACACCTGTTGTTTTTGTGGCTACAGAATATTCCCTTTCATGAAAGCAGCATCATTGATTTAGGCTATGCTTGCCACACCTCCTCACTCCCCACAACAGTCTTTCCAGTCTTTGATAGCATCTAATCTGTGATGAGCACATCTTTTTCAAAATATTTTAACTGTGTTGTCTTTATTTTTTCCACATGAATTAGAATTGTTTTTGAAAGGTCAAAGAAAAACAAATGTCCCACTGAAATAAGCGTTATAGGAAATGTAGATATTAACTGAAGGGTGAACGAGCATGTCAAAATACTGTCTTTCCATCCAGGAACGTGACAGCCTTCTGCGTTCATTCATATTCAGGTTGTTTGTTTGATTGACTTTATGTCCCCAATAAAGTTTTGTAATTTTTATCTTAAATGTCAGACATGACCAATAATAAATGGATGCTAATATGGGTCCCAGGAAATTTTGCAATTGAGCCATAACCTAATTTCTAGATGAAAAATGTAAAAAGCTTCCTTTGTGTTCCTACCTCTTGAAAAATTTCAGTTCTTAACATTTTAATAGCTTCAAAGGGGTGCCAACGTTTTTCATTGCCAGTATTTCATTCAATAATGGAAATAATCTAAATTGTAAGAATGTATCTTCTTCCCCTGGGAGGCTCAATAAAGCTATTAAAATTTTGAATGAAATGCGTCATCTAATATATGTGTAGTTTTTTCCTGAATTGATTCCATGCAACAAAGTTTGCTTGTCAGTGTTAAACATCCTAAACATTTCTTTTAAATTGAGTCTTCTTACTGAAGCACCAGGAGGTGTCAGTCAGGGCAATGATAAAAATTGATCCTGTTTTTAAAAAGCTTATCTGTGTTTTCTATTGTTGTTTACAGTAAATGCTTATTTGGAGGAAGAAGGTGGCCATTCATCTCCTCACTTTGTGACAGGATTTCTTTTCCATTGGGACTTTTCTGGCCTCTGGATTGCTGCTATGAGAAATTTCTCTGAAATGATCATGACTGGAGCAGAAAAAGGGAAATACAAACCTAAATTAAGATTTTCTCCTTGTTTCCTCCCGCTCGGAAAGTCCAGATAATATAGATAATTATGCCAGGTAATTATCTGAAATAAATATCTAGGTAATTATTTCAGATCATTTTTATCACAATGTTTTGTGTTCATATGGAATGTTTATTTCCAATACTCCTAGGAAGACATTTTGTTATGGAACGGCTAGAATTGTGCCAGTGTTCATGCTCCTCGTCAACCATTAATACGGGATAGAAGGTTATGAAAGAAATTTAACTTCTATTTGAAATTCTAAGTGTGTACACCACACACAGATGCTCAGAATCCTACTGGGTAATCTTAGCATTTAAATCATATTTTGGTAGGAAAACAAAAACCACTCTACTTGTTTTAACAAGAAGGGATTTAAGAGAGGGAATTGGATACTTAGAACACTGATCATAAGGCTCGGAGAGTAAAGGTCAGGGCGTGCCACTGCTGGCTTTTAGGAAATTAGAGTGTGGAGATTCAGGAAAGTGTCACTGAAGCTGTCAGTTGCCTACAGCACCGAAGCCGGTCACTCACAGGAGCTCACCCAGAGGATACTGCAAACCTTATGTCTACAGTCTGCCAAATATCTCACCTGTTGCTGCCAGAACCAAAAGTGACTTCATTCTGTCGTTCAAATCTCTCCTGACTGATTCTTTTGTTGAAATTAAACATAAATCCTGCAGCAAAGGCGTCTGGGAAATGTAGTCTTCAGGCTTCAAACCAAGAGATATAGGGAGGATCTTAAAAAAGTGGGGATGGTACTCAATATCAACAGACCATGTCTCACCCAAATGTCCATCAGCATGATTCGTAAGATTGTAGTTTCCCATTGGAGACCTATAATACATATATATGCTTACTTCAGTTTGGTCCACACTCTATGATTTTCAACTTGATCTAAACCCATCTGGATGCCCTTATTCCCTACTTACAAAATCCTAAATTAATGCTTCCTCAACAGGCAGCCCCTGTTGGCATTACCCTCTTAGACTTAGAAAACGGTATAAAAATCCCTTTCGGAACTGACCCAGCAGAGCTAATTTATATCCTTTCTGCTTTCATTTTCTTCTACTACGGCAGTGGGAGAATGAGTTATAAAACTTGGCTAGCACTTCCCCTAGCAACAAACCAAATTAATACAGCCTCATTTCTCTTGGGTCACATTTTTATTCAAGATTAATGTGTTTTCAAGTCTGGGTAGGTGGTTTTGGCTAACTGAAACTCTTGTCGGTTTTATTGAATCATTCACAGAATTGATTTGAATCTTGTAGAGAGTGCTTTCTATCTTTAAAGGCTTAATTTGATTATTTGCAGATGGACTTCATGCCGTTTTCAAAATATATTATCCATCGCCATTTCAATGAAATGGAAATTTGTATAATTCTGGATAGATTCCAGCAACATCATTCTGAGTAACTATGAGAATCAAGATCCAAAAACTTTAGGCAGCAAATTTCCATTTATACAGCCTAATTTTCAGCTCCAGGCTCCTATAAAATGACTTCATATGAATTCTAAATATTTGTTAATATCAAAATCTCCACTACAATAAAAAAACTTTGTCCCCAAATTATTTTTCTCTTCTCTTTATAGGAAAGAGGTAGCAGACAATTTAGGCAAATTGCTGGCATGGAAAATCTAGAAATGCTGACATAAATTAAAAAGAAAAAAGTCACATGTTAATGTTACTCTGTTTTGAATAATCTAAAGAAAATTTCCACTTGAATCATCAGTTGTACAGTTTTTAATTGTCTAGAATAGTAATTTCCTGAATTTGGTTGATATATAAGAATACAGTCTGTCTCTATCAGAACTTTGTGGTCACAATTATGGTTTCATTAAAAACTATATTATAGAAGACATTAGTAATATCAAAAATCATTTATGATATAGCTATACATAAATTAGATTTCAAAAGAGGATATTCTGATCCCATTTTTATTAAAAAGGTAGAAGGATGAATTGTATCCTTAGAAAACTACTAGTTATCTCTGGCCAGTGATAATGTGATTAATTCTAATATTTCTATGTGTTCTCTGCATTTTCCTACATAACTTTTGTTATTAAACATACTTATTTTCAAATAAAAGAACCAGTCCTCATCTGTAAGTTTTCCCCAGAAGATCAAATAATCCTCTCCCCTTAAATTTACATATTACAATTGATTTTTGACAAAAGCACAAAGACATTCTGTGGAAAGGGATCATCTTTCTACCAAATTATGCTGTAACAATTATGTATACACACACACAAAAAACGATTTTGAATACTTTACACTCTATACAAAAATTAACTCAAAGTGGATTTTAGATGTGAAATCTGAAATTATAAAACTTCCAGAAGACAACATTAGGAAAAAATTGTTTGTGACCTTGGTTAGGCAAAGATTTCTTTGATGTGATTGCAAAAGTATAATCCATTAAACAAAAACAAATTTCTAAGTTGGACTTCATCAAAATTTAAAAATTCTGCTTGTTGAAAGAAATCAAAAGCCAAGTCACAGACTGGGAGGTCATGTTTGCAAATCATATATCTGATAACAAACATAAAAAAAACAAAGAACTCTTAAAACTCTAACAGAAAACAACAAAGAAAAAATTGGGCAAAATATTGAACAGAAACTTAACTAAAAAAGACATATGGATAACAATTAAGCACATGAAAAGATATTTAACATTATTAGTCATTAGGAAAATGCAAACTAAAATTATAATAGTATGCAACTACACTTCTATTAGAATAATTAAAATTATAAAGTCTTACCATAGCAAGTGTTGGCGAGGATAAGGAAAAACCTGGAACTGTCTAGGAATATAAAATGACACAAAGACTTTGGAAAACAGTTGGGCAGTTTCTTAAAATGTTAAACATAAACTTATCATATAACTCAGCCATTTCACCTGCTAGGTATTTATTGAAGAGAAGTGAAAGCATATATCCATTAAATATTTGTACATAAATATTTATAGAAGCTTTATTTATAATAGCCCAAAACTGTAAACAACACAAATGCCCATCAACAGGTGAATAGATAAATTGTAGTATATCCAATGCTGTGTATAAAATGGATTACTAAGCAATAAAATGGAACAAACTATTGACACATGCAACAACATGAATGAATCTCAAAATAATTATGCTGAGATAACGAAGCCAAACAAGAAGAGTGCATACTGGGAAATTCTATTGCAAAATGCAAAGTAATCTGTAGCAGCAGAAAGCAAATAACAACAGTCTTGGGATAGGTGAGCCGGGAGAGTCAAGAAAGAGGGATTACCAAAGGCATAAGCAACTTTTCTGGGGGAAGGTGGGTATGTTTATTATCTTGATTTAGTGACAGTTTACAGATATGGATATCTATATTGTATATCTATCAAAACGTATCAAATTGTATACTTTACATATGTGTATTTTATTATATGTCAATTATACCTGAATACACTTTTATATATATATATTGCTATCCAAAAAAAAGGCATATATGCTGATTAGTTATCTTTTGCTATATAATAAATTTCTCCAAATCTTAATGTCTTAAAAAATAAATATTTATTACTGCACACAGTTTCTGGGAATCACAAATTTGGGAATGGCTTAGCTGAAAGGTTCTCTCTTGGGGTTCCTCATGAGGTTAAAATCAGGATGGCAGACCAGGCTATAGTCATCTGAAGGCGAGGCTGTGCCTGGAGGATACTCCTCCAAGATGGCTCACTTACATGGCTGTTGGCAGGTGACTTCAGTTCCTCTCCACGTGGACCTTACCGTAAAGCCGCTGTTGTGTCCTCCAGAGAAAACGATCCAAGCAAGAGCAAAAAGGGAGCTATGATGCCTCTTAAGACATAGTCTTATAGGCGACATATCATCACTTCTGACATAGTCTCTTGGTTACTCAGACTAACCGTGTTACACTGTGGGAGACAATTACACAAGGGCGTGAATCTCAGGAAGTCGGGATCATTGGGGGCCATCTTGAAGCCTGGCCATGACATATGCTCATTGTAGACTATGGCAATATTTAAATTTGGAAGTGAAAGCTCTTTGTATTCCCACAGCCAAAGTGAACATTTTCTGCTTATATGTATGTCACAACAGATATCATGCCTACACTTGCATATTATTTTCTCCACTGAATACATTATGGACACCCTTCCTTATGAGTGTGAACTGGTTCACATTGATCTGTCTCATCCTTTTTTAAAATAATAATTTTATTGAGATATAATTAACATAAAACAAACTGTACGTATATAAAGCAAAAAAAAAAACTTCTTGTGCTTATTTAAAAATTAATAAATTGACCCATAGAAATAATTAAACTTCTGCACCTTGTCAATTAGCCCCTTCTGTCTAATAAATTGGTATATGACAGGAAGCATTTGAATCTAAGAGATAAAAAGGATTAGGTCTACTTTAGATTTACCATTTTCCTTCTAATCATGTTAGACCTTCTTAGGTTCCTTTGTCTTGATGGGAGGTTTCTGAGATTATGTGTTTGGGGCATTCGAGATAGGCAGGATATGAAATGTCATTACAACTTCAAGGCAAGATGAAAGAGCGGGAAGAATCTTGAGTCTCTTATATCCCTTCCCACAATGCAAGCAGCTGGCAATGAGATATATTAATAGTAACCATTCCACTAATAGTATTTATTTAGCCTTTATGATATTTAAGGAAAATCATAAAAATTATGTTTTTAACAAAAGATATTATGCATATTATTATGAGTATAAGACAAGAAAAAATATTTAACCTCAGTATTATTTCTTGCATAGTCTTCATGATGAATTAAAAATTCATTTTAACCTCTTTTAAAAAATATTCTGAAGGGGGGCCGCCCGGTGGCGCAGCGGTTTAGTCCGCGCTTGGCAGCCCGGGGTTCGCAGGTTCGGATCCCAGGCGCCCGCCGATGCACTGCCTGTCAGCCACGCCGTGGTGGCGTCCCATACAAAGTAGAGGAAGATGGGCACGTTGTTAGCCCAGGGCCAGTCTTCCTCAGCAAAAAGAGGAGGATTGGCGACGGATGTTAGCTCAGGGCTGGTCTTCCTCAAAAAAAAAGTTCTTAAGATTTAAATATATTTAACATTTCTAAATTTAATATTTATGGTTCTATGAAAAATCTTTCACTTCTTTACAATTAAATTTATTATAACAAAATGTTGCTTTTAGAAATACTCTTTTGGATATTTTAAATTGTTTAAAAATACACAGCTTCATCAAAACACTGTTCAGACCAATATGGAGAATTATAGAGAAATGGACAGTCAGCTCCACAAGAGAAGGCTTACCACAATACCACTAGAGTCTACACACTTGCAGGTACCCAGGAAACAGGGATTCAAAGAACAAAGGTTAAGAGATCTGGACATCTCATTTTTCAATATATAAGTGTGTCAAATCAACACGATGTATATCTTAAACTTACACAGTGTTATATGTCAATTATATCTCAATGAATCTAAGGAATAAAAGAAAGAAAATAAAGAGGAAAAAGAAAAAGAATGGGAAAAAAAGATAGAGCTAGCCATCAAGCATAGCTTCACAGCAAACCAGCTCTGTGTTAACTTAGGCAAATCACTTGACATTTCATCCTTCATTTCCTTGTTTGTAAAATGGAGTGTTTCTGATGGATCCTATTAATTGGAACTTTTAATTGTAATAGAAATTCAAATTAAACTAGCCTAACCAAAAAAACTGAAAAATGCGGTTGGAGGGTGCAGAATTTACTGACATAAGAGTTCTTGCTTCTTTACATATTGGAGGCTTCTAGTGCCTAGATGTCCATCTTCTTTATCTGGGACTGGCTGAAAAATCCTAAAAATACCACTGCTTCTATCACGTGTCTGTCCACAAATAGTCACTGTGGCCAGGGGCATGTAGCCTTCAGCGAGGCAAGGCCTGTATCATGTTTCTACCCCTTAATGCTGGTTGGGCGTAGGAGTGGAGGAGAGTCATCGCTCCATCCAAATCCCATGAAATGGTTCTTAGGAAAAGAGATTTTCTTACCAAAAAGGAGAAAGGGATGCCAGACATAAAAACTGCCTATATCCATGGCATCATGGAATAAATAGCCTTCCATATTTTAAAGATGATTGAACACCTGATCGTGTTTTCAGGACTTAACACCTGCTAAATAATCCTTATTAAGTAACCCTTTTCTGTTAGGACTGCATATCTTAAATGTGAAGGTCAGTCACATCGAAATACCATGGGTGGCTATTAATCATTTTATGGCATGATATTTTCTAACTAAAAACAAAAAGGTTTTGAGATACCTATACCCTTTTAGAGAAGCTTAAGGAAAGTTGCTTTGCAGTATAATTCCTCTTATCCCAGACACAATCCCCAAGACTGCCTTCTCAACTGGACTTGATTAAATCTGTGCTTTTCCTGTTTCTTTGTTTAGCTCACACTAACCACACCAGCACACTTGGGGCTGCTTCCAACCAGTGTCTCCAGCAATAACACTCTTGTCTACACAGCCTGTTCTCCAAATTATGACCTTAGAAAAGAGGAAATTCAGCCCAGGAGACCAATGTTTATGTTTCCATAAGACCAAAGTTAGGCAGCAATCATTTTTGAATTACCATGGTATCTGCTTTGGTTAATTTAGAATAAAGTTGTATATTTTTAAAGACTGTATGTCTTGATCATGTAAGGGCTAAACATTGTAAATGAGGTTTATAAACTGTGGTTGAAGTACACACCTAGTTAAAAAAAAAAGCGTAGCCAGAAAAGCAGAAAAGATGAGAGAATTCTGAAAGCTTCAGACAGATCATGTTTTACTGAGAGAAAAATCATCCCTGGAACCCAATCTAAAAATCATTTTGGAAAGACTTTTGTCAGGCCTGTTGAGGCTGGAGATGAAAAACTTGGAGTGGCTTAATCACTGTCTTGAAGTGTATGAAGGGTTTCCATAAAATTGAAACTTACTACTTTTTCCCTTTCCATGGTGAATTGAATGAAATAAAATCGCATTAAATTAAGTCAGAGGCTATTTAGGTTGGACATAATGAAGAACTTCTTGGCTATCAGAATTGTAACACAGCAGCATTTCCCCAAGGGAAGGCTGGGAATTCTTTGTTCTTCATGGTCATCAAAAAAAGGATAGCGTGCTTGTCCCAGTTCTCTCAGCTGAAATGGTTGTTATCTGCTCCACAAGTAATTGGTGTCACTTCTATTGTATTATCACTCTCACTTTTGTCTTATTCATTCGTCTTTGGCAAGAGAGACCCTGCTTTAGCTCTGACCACAAGATTTCTAAACCACTGTCAAGGAGAGATTGTAAAGAAACTGAATGGAGCTTGGAGCAATACATGTGACGTAACTTAATGCTTAATAACTCTGAATCTGAGGCTTGTGGTGAAGCCAGACAGTTGTATAATTTGGGGAACACACGGCTGCAACATGTCCTTCTGTGTAGAGTGAAAGTAACAGCAGGACAGAAAATGAGGCTATGGGGGAAGGAAACATGCCCCTCCTTTTTCTGAGACTGGGGCCAGTGTTGCCTGGATAACTAGGCATTGACATGGCAGGGTCCTCCTGATGTTAGAGATGGGATGGGAGAAAGCAGGTTCGTCAAAGAGGGAAGCAGCCCAGCTGACCCTGCCCAACCCTGGTTGTAAACTTTCCTTTCTGTTTTAAGGCACTCCACTTGAAGTTCAAGTCTGGGCGTAAGCACAAACACAGCTGAAGCCTCCAACATTGTTCTCTGTGCTATCCTGAAACGGGCTGAGAATGAGACTAATGGAATAAAAGTGCTCAACACACATGGACAGAGAGAGCAGAGGTTGACATAATGTGATGAAAACTAACAATAAATCTTTGAAGATGAAAAGCAGATCAGGGAACAGGGAGTGAGCTAACAGGGTGGAGAAAGCTGAAACCCAATATCTTAAGAGGTGGATACTGACAAGAAACGAGATGATTCACTCCTGGGGACCAGGAATGCTAAAGGTTGTAGGCAGAAGGTGCGATGGAAAGTGGGGTAAGGCATGAGAGACTGAAAACAGGATTGGCTGGGGCCGGCCTGGTGGATTGTTAAGATCACATGTTCCGCTTCAGCAGCCCGGGGTTGACAGGTTCAGATCCCGGGTGCGGACCTACACACTGTTTATAAAGCCATGCTGTGGCGGTGTCCCACATAAAGTAGAGGAAGATGGGCACAGATGTTAGCCCAGGGCCAGTCTTCCTCAGCAAAAAGAGGAGGATTGGAAACAGATGTTAGCTCAGGGCTAATTTTCCTCACCAAAAAAAAAAAAAAACCCCCACAGGATTGGCTGACACTTGATATATGGAACAGAGGGACTGGCCCCATTCAACCAAAGCAACAGCCCTTCCTATACCCACGCCAGAAATGAGAGGTTTATTCCCTGTAGAAATTGTACCAGAAAGTTCTTGGCTCAGGGACACCAGGCACAGATGAAGGCAGGAGTGAGTTACAACACAAATGCAAAAGAGTGAGTCCCCTTCACCATCCAGACCTGGCTGATGATCTGCCCATCAAGGCAGAAGATTGAGAACCTAGAGAAAAAAAGAAAACTACAAATTTGGGGATCCCTCAATATTATAGTTGGCCTGACAGACACACAACTTTATTGCTCACTTTTAAGTCAGTCAGAAATCAGCAGATATTTGTGGAAACCTTCTAACTCTGAGAAGACTAAAACTCACAAAAAGACACCACCATTCACACACAGTGAAAAGTAACAATATCTCAAAGTAAAAGATACAATGCAGGAAGCAGAAAAAACTTTAAAAATTAAAATTGTTATCTTATAAAAATTGAAAATATTAAATTCATGAAATAAACTCGATGCCATTTTTAAAAGAATAGTTCAACAATATGGGAAAATTATATATAATAGATGGAAGTTTAAAAATTTCAAAAGATTGAGAAGGTAAGGTTAAGGAATCCACATAATAAGATAAAAAAGACATAGAGATAAACAATAGGAAAGAACAAAAATCAGCTATCCTGAATGTTGATCAAATTTGCTAATCCAGGGGGCCGGCCTGGTGGTGCAGTGGTTTAGTTTGTCCTTTGGCAACCCGGGGGTTTGGATCCCAGGCGCCCACCGATGCACTGCGTGTCAACCATGCCATGGCGGCGTCCCATATAAGGAGAGGAAGATGGGCACGGATGTTAGCCCAGGGCCAGTCTTCCTCAGCAAAAAGAGGAGGATTGGCAACAGATGTTAGCTCAGGGCTGGTCTTCCTCACACACACACACACAAATTTGCTAATCCAGAGTGGTACCATTTTCAGTATCCTGCCTTTTTTAGCTGCCTTGGTCTTGGGGAATTCTGGTGTAATGGGAAAGGAAAACAAATGTAAACCAAACTGGCAGCATCTTGAGATCACTCAGTCACATGTGAGATAAGCTGCTCAAAAGCTATTTTTTGGCCTAAGATACCTACAGTCCTCAAGTAGCACTTCTATAAGCACAGCATCACATGGCTTCCCTCACACGCAGTCGCTTCTAAAATAAACGCGATCACATTCAGGGAACAGTTTCCAAAGAATTGGGATACACTTAGCTTGCCACTGAAATTATTCATGCTTTGCCTTCCACCCTTTGAACTCTTGGAATTTATGATTCTCATTATCCTTGATTAAGGAGCTAAACTTCATAGCCATCCTAGCACTTAGATATTTCTCCCTATGCACAAACAGAATTATGTAGATACTACACACATACCAGGAAAAAGATGAAAAGTGTTCTAAGGCAAGGGGAGTAGAAGTTACTCACTAGATGACTCTGTTTAATAGGTAAGGAAATTGTGGGTGGAAAGCTGTAACATTACTGTTTATGGAGTAGTTATACTTTTCTTATTTTTTAATGACAAGCCCAGAGGAATAACATCTCCTCAGCAAAGAGTTCAGAACACCTCTCTGAGGAGCAGGCATATTCCTGTACTCCAAATCCAGTGTTTTTCTGAAGAGAGCTAGACGTACACGCTTCCAAATGTCGACCATTTAACTCCTTTCTTATATTAATCATTTTCCCTCTGTTGATACATTCTTCTTTTAAATGCATTATTCATTATTATAGATTAACTACAGTCAAGCAAATCTTAATTAAGACAATATAACTCACAGAGGCTACCTCTATTTCCCTTATTTCCAAATTGTTGAAGAAGCCATCTACATATATAAAAGGAAATTTGATTTAGTATATATAATATACGTGCTACATATAAAATATACTATATATATGATATATGTTATATATGCTAAATTACTCTTTAATTAGAAATACTATGTTTTCTCTAAAGAGGTTTTTATTAAATTTATCTTTTCATCACTCAAAAAATTGCAAAATAAAAAATAACAATTTAATATGAAAATTTTAAGGTAAAGGCATTTAAAAAGTTTTAATCCTAAAAAAGTTTTAATTTTTAATTGTGGGAGGAAGGAAAGCCATCCAAGAATGTTTGTATATTGGAACAGTAGTGGGAGTCTTTTATTTTTCTTTTCTTAAATTGTAATATTCAGTCTGTACTGATTTAGTCATGGCATTAGACTTGTACAAGACTTTATTTTAATGAACTGAACATGGCCTCCATAGTTAGGTAAAATTATTTTAAATTTTGAGGCTCATACTATAAACAAGATTTATTTAGTCTCAGCATGCACATCTTAAAAGTCCGAGCCTAACTTCATGCTGTTAAACTCTGCAATACACTTTCTTTGCTTGAGAGAAACGAGAAAATTTCATAACTCGTTTTTTTTCCCCCATTCATTTCTATGCCTTATTTAACAACTCCTTTGAAAATCAGAAACTTGGCATTGTTCTTTGTATTTCTGAAAAGAATTCTCCCTCCCACAATTGTTCTTTGGTTAGAAATGCTGATTATGATTTCTCTAAAGCGTTTTATTAAATGTATCTTTTCATAGCTTTTAAAAGATTCCAAAATAAAAATAACATGATTTGATACAATAATTAAAAAATAAGGGCATTAAAACATTTTACTTGTGGGACAGAAGAAGGCCATTTTTTTTTAGATTGTTAGACATTTACCAGGCATGTTATTGTTTTCTCCTTGGAGGCCATCGATCACAGACAAGCCAGATTTCCCCCGAACCTCTGCCTACCAACCACTCATCTGCCTGGTTTCTTGTTTACTTAGTCCACTGTGCAGACTGAAATAATCCCTTCTGCTTAAAGAGCAGGACAAGTTTTATCATCAACTAAAAACCCAGAACTATCTTCTCTAGGACTCTGCCCAGTTTTGTAAGAGCTTAACCATTGAGGCCCCAGGACGTTAAGTCCATTAGCCAACTTATAGCCTATAGTTCTGTTTCAAAAGGATCGTTTTGATCTTTTGACAGGAAATGTTAACATTTTGAAATATATGTAGTACACACATCTATATGGTTGCACTCACATGAAACTAGAAATAACCTAAATGTCCAGCAATAGAGAACTGCTTATATAAAGTGTGTTATGTTTTTATGTAATGAGCCATTATCAGCCACTAAAACAATGCCAAGGATGAATATTAAACAACAGGGAAAGATATTTAGAATATGGAGTTAAATTTTAAAATAATGCAAGTGCTAAAACTATGCAAAACAGTCCCAAGTGACATGAATGTGTATGCATAGTTGTGTGTGACAGAAAGAAATAATAAAGATTAAGCACTAAAAAAATTTAAGTGATGAAGGAAAATTTTCTATTCTTCTTCCTGTATGACATGTTTTCTAATGTTTTGCAATGTGTATGTATTACTTTGTAATAAGATTGAAAAACAGTTCATAACAAAGAGATCCTGTATATCTTCATTGGAAGTTAGCTATTTGTTTGTTTTGCCTTAAAATAAAAATGGAGAGTTTTCTGTCTGGAGAGTTTGATGAAGACCTGCCTAAAAATAGCAGGAGTGGGAGGCAGACTCTTGCAGATCCTGAAGGGACTGTTTCAACCCACACAGATCCCATCTTGCTCTGAATTTCCAAGCTTAGAAGAGTTCAACCACACCCACTGGCAAGCATTCAGTCTGGTGTTCTTTCCATTTGTCTGTTACAATTGCCATCTCGCTTTCAGTTGGGGGAACCACTAACCTGAATTATATCCAATTAGAAAAATGGAAAATGAAACTAAAAAGAAGAGCTCCACTGCTATAAATTGGCTCAGCTATTCTCCAGTGGTAGCACAACCTCATCCCTGACAAAAGCCACAAAATCTTTCCTCCCTCATGCCAGCTCTCTTCCCCTAGGCCCTACTAAGCTTTATAATACCACATGTGACAGTGTTGGGATTCAAGTGTGATCTTTCAAAACTTCACCAGTGTCCAAGTTCAAACCTCCAAGGCTTCCTAGTGCCACCCTCTGCTCATGTCAGAATCACCTCAATGACAAACCAGTGCCCCTTACTACATGCGTTTATATCATTGAGCTCAGGTGTTTGTAACCTCTTTTGAGGATGCATCTGATGCACCTTAGTATTCCCAATTCCCAATGATGCTTTGCTGAGTATTTCACTTCTCAGAGATGTTCAGTAATTCTGTGTTAGAGAGAAGATAGATAGACAGACATGAATGATGGATACTGATTCAGTATACTCTAGGCTAAAAAGAAGAGAATATTATTTATTTGTATTTAAGTATTTGAAGTTGCCCCCAAAATGATATTCCTTTCTCAAACACATCTTGGGACCCACTGAATGAAGCAAGGAAATGGAGGTAAAGACATGTTGGAGGACCTGGATGTCCACAAAAGACTTAATAATGCAGTCCAGAGCTAGGCAGACTTACCACAGGCCCAGCAAGACAGCCACACTGAAGGGAAATCCAAAGGGTTCAAAGAACCAGTTCTACTTGGAGAGGACTTTATGCTGAATTCTTCTAAATCAACGATTCTCAAACTTCATTTTGCTTAAGAATCACCTGGAGAGCTTCTTTGAAAATCAAATTGGTTGAGGACTTTATGCTGAATTCTTCTAAATCAACGATTCTCAAACTTCATTTTGCTTAAGAATCACCTGGAGAGCTTCTTTGAAAATCAAATTGGTTGAGTGTTTCTGATTCAGTGGTCTGGATAGAGCCAGCTATCTGTACATTTTGAGATATGGCTCTACATTCTATCAGAGAACAGAATTGCTATAATAAGGTATCAAACACTGCAGCTGAACAAATGGTATTCTCTTTCTTCATGTGGTTGGGTTGCTGCCTCTAAGAGCAAAAGCATACACAGAATTCAATAAGCAATTTGTAAAAATAAACTAATTATTACTAGTTGGCAGAGATGAATATGTAGCCAGTCAGTCAAGTTCATACTGCCTCTCAAGGGGCTTTATTATGCCAAGTAGCAGACCATACTACTTGGCTGGAAAAAGACAGCATCTGCATCAGAACATCCTGGAGGCATAGATATGTGCTTTGGCTTGAGAAACACTGAATCACATCAGATACTTTTCTATTATGTGGCCATGGTAAGAATACTGTAAGTCATGTGAATCTGACTGGGCTTTTTTTCTGTAGAGAATTGATTTTTCAACCTGAAAGATTAGCCATCTTATTTAGGAAACATTGGTTACATAAAAGTAAAGTCTTAATTTCTTCAAGTTTGCTAAATAGAAAGGTTGATTTTTAAAACCACTTCTTCCATTTCCGCTATACACATGGAAATACCATGGAAAAGAGCTGAGTGATGACATGGACTAAGCTGAAGGTCACTGATAAATGGCTGTGAAGAATTTTCCCAGACTCAGCTCCCAGGGGACACATTTGCTGCTGGTGATGACGTAATTTTAATGTTATTGCCACCCCCAGTACTTCCAGCTCCTTCTCTCTCCCTACCTGCCAATGAGAAAGAGTTACTGGAATATAAAAACTGATAATCAAAACGAAAACTGTTCTTTATTAAAAGCAAAATGTTTTAAATGAAAGAGAAAGTCTTGTTATCGTAAGAAGCATATATTTTAGCAGCCAAAAGCAGGAAACTAACATTTATTGCGCCGAATTCCTACCTTGCGCCAGACATGGTTATGATCCATTGAAGAAAATGAGCAGGTAAATACCCCAGGTATTCACCGGGACACTCAATTATACTGATTATAACAGTGTAGCAATTCGCTGACTCTTTTTTGCATAGACATTAGTCATGCCATAGTGACTAACCTTTAAATTAGCTGGAAAATGTTTTTCTTCATAATTGTTCCCATTAAAGATAAAATGCTGGCTAATTTCAATAGCAGGAAAGAGCAATTAGAAAATTAAAGAATCTTTCTCTTCACACTTCCATTGCAAAAACTTTATGTTAGTTTAAGTAATGTTTAATGCTTTGATCAGAGCTATTCACAGATGGCTCTATTCTATGAAAGACAAGTGTACATCTAAAATGCCAACACATTTGTGAAATCCAATTCCAAGTTGCATTAATTAATGTCTATTAATAAGGTATAAATTTTCAGTAAAATACTTATTTGATTTGTACAAAAATGATTACTAATTTAGTCCTTGTCAAGGCTCTATGGTTATGGTATCAGAAACTCATTCCAACTAGAAGAGGTAAAAATGAGAAGTTTTTTGGGAGCTAACAGGGTTGCAATTCCATACCGGTCCCTGTACGACTGGTTTTCTCTGCTACTAGGTATGCTTGGGCAGCACCCTGCAGCTCCGGCCCCCAACACGCCCACTCAGTTCTAACATCGACCTCAAGTTGCAACATTTCTGCATCATCGGTTCATTTTGATAAGAAAGAGAAGCCTGTAAGTCTACCTTGAGTCAACTGTCTGCTGTATAGTCCAATCAGAAACCTGATTTAGCAAGGCTATAGTTTCCCTGGAAAGAGAACTGGACACAGTGGTAGAGACTCAAACAGTCACCAGAGTTGTCACTAACTGCTACCCGTCACCATGTGCCACTATTCAGCCTCATTGATTCACCATAATCTCACCTGCAGAATCAACAAGTTAGAACAGATCATTTCTAAAAGTCCCTGTAAATCAATGTCATAAGCACTCTCAACAATCATTTATCTTAAGAGAAGTCTTCTAGGCCAATGATAAAGATCATTATATCTGCATGTTACAAGATTTCAATGAAGGTGTACTCAGTTGTTAGCTAGAAAAAAAAAAAATCTGAGGAAAAACTGAAGGGTAATCATAATCATAATGAATTATTTTATTATAACAAAATATTTAATTATTTTCCTATTGAAGGAAAAATAATATTAGCTAGCCTCTGTCACACTCTAACAATAGCCAGGCACCATACTGAACATTTTAAATGCATTAACAAATTTAATTTTCATATTTTTATAAGTTTGGTGTCATTACCCTCATTTAGAGATAAAGAAATTGTAAAATAGGGTTAAATAACCCACTTATAGTCAAACAGCCCTGAAGTAGCACATTTGAGAACCAATTCTGATTATGAAAGTTTTGTCACATGATACTTATCTGCTGGACTTTCATTTGACATGAGTTTGCTTCTATCCAGTGTTTGTGTGGGATTCTGGATGAGAAAGATGCATATTTGATTCCAAACTGATTCTCTTATTCTGCTACAATTATTCTTACCATCTACCACCCACTCGTGGATGACTTTTGATGTTATCCATTGAGATGACCCATCACTACCATCTCATGGCATACCGAGAAGAAGAAAGTGAAAAGGAAATGTAAAGGTACGCTGAGATGCTTTTGGTTTGTGAGACACCAAGGGACAGGTGACAACCTTCAAAAGAGTCACCCAATGCATTTTACATCTTGCCTCCCTATCATCTTATTCCACGCCCCTTTATAAAGCTGCAGATACCAGCATATTAAATGCCTACATACTAATGAGGCATTTTAATTCAGACTGATCCCAAGAGACCCTGTCTAGCCAAGCAAAGGAAAAATAGCACTGATTCTTGATAATCCTCCAACTAGGTAAGCAGTACTTGAATTAATGAGAGTTGACATGATACTCATTGGATTTATTTTTTAATTATTACTAATAAGGAGAGGGGCAAATTCTCAATTCACTATCCCAAGTATTCATAGAACACCAACTACTGTTATATAATGCACATTATATTCATATATCTAATACCCTCTTATATAGTGTCATGAATTTAAAAAATTCTATCTGGTTGAATATATCTTATAAGATTAAGATCACACATAAGTATGAGTCCCTAGGGAAGCAGACATTAAGACTGAAGAGGACAGGAAATAGACTTAAGGAACGCAAGACGGCAAGATAGATCACCATCTTCCTATACTTCACTGTTTTTTTTGCTATCAGTAAAGTCTTTGTCATTGTCCCGAACCAGAAAATGTACTAGGTCCCTGGGAATCCAGTTGTAGGAACAAATAGAAATGGCTGCTTCCTTCATGGAACTTGGATGCCATATTCTTCACTTCCAGTTCCTTGGAGATTGATTTGAAACATGCAGCTCATCTTCAGAGATGTGCCTCCTTTGCCTTTGTCTCTCTTGTACCTTCTGTGACTGATTTTTTTTTATCCAGAAACTATTGAAGCTGCTCAAGGCTCATTTTCATGAGAAAATATAGAAAAGGGGAAGAGAAGGGTAAAAAAAAAAAAAAAGGAAAAGAGAGAAAGCAAAGCATTCCTATCCATTCCCGGAACTCTCCCCTCTGGATTTAGAAAAGTTTATTTTGCACTTTCTGTGATGGGAGTGAGATTAGCCTGAGTTATCCTAGGAGTTACGTCCAGATGTAGGGAGAGGGAGCTGTCAGCTTTTCACCACATGTAAGTGTCCACTGTGGGTGCTTCCTTTATCTAGGAAGCAGTATACATGTTTGTTTCCTTCATGTCTAGTTTGCAGAGTAAGTCTTCATTCCTGCAAGAGAATTTTAAGTTGCTCTTCCTGAATGCAACAATAACTGATGGATACAAACCACAGTAGGGAATTTTAGGCATCTATTGTCTGTTTGTTCATCACTGCATCCCTAGTGCCTAAAAGAGTGCATAGTACATAGAAAGTACTCCATAATCTCTATTAAAGGAATGAATGAATGGATCCAGGATTCATTTATACATAACTGCTGAGGCATCACTTACTAATCTCCCACTGTCTGGGTTTTATCAAATATCTTGGGATTATCAAATATCCTGTCAATGTTCACATTTTCTAACTTCCTTATAAATGCTGTGCAATTTTGTTTACAATTTGGTTTGTTTGAATCAAATTCCAAATAAGGTCTATATATTAAAATTGGCTGATACTTATCTTAAATCTCTTTTAGTATATACAGGTTCTCCTCCCACTCCATTCTAATACTTTTTAATAGAGAAAAATGGATCATTTGTTTTGTAAGATTTTTCAACCCTCTGGATTTTGCTAATTACATTCTGCTGGGATCACATTAAATTTTAAGTTTCAATTATTTTTAGAAAATAATTTCCTGAGTCAGATGTCTATATATATGAAATTTTAAAATTATTTTCCCCAAATCTATGTTCTTTGGAACCATCCTAGTGAAACATTTCTTAAGAAAGTATTTTAGAAACTATTTTGTAGCTCAATTTAATATTTTCATATGGCTAAAATATTTAACATTTCCACTAGAACTTTTCTTCTCTTTTGAACACACATGGGAGACAGCACTATTTGTGTGACATGGCTTCATTCCATACCCAAAATATTCTTGCTACTCTGCCTTTGCATTTTAACACAGCATTTGAAAGACAGACTTTGGGTCATGAATTAAAGTGCAATTTGAAATGTGATAAGTTCTTCCATTTACTCACAATATATTGCCTTCCCAAATGATCCCCTTTATTGCTCCTGCCCTAAAAATACAAGTCTTAGCTTTGCCATTTTCCTTTGAGTATATCCTGACCAAATCCTTGTGGCTCCCCATCTGAAAGTACTCATGACTTTAACTAGAGTCGAGTCTGTGTATTTAAAGGCAAAATTTAATCATATATTTATAGAATATTTTTATCCACACCTCAAAATTATTGCTCTGTTGCAGGAAATGTTCCTAAGGAAAACACAAATAGAGTCTGCCAAAACTTGGCTTTTGTGTGTGCATAAGTTAACCATGGTAGGTAGAGAGATACCAAAATTCTTTATTCAGCAAGAGACCAATCTGTGTGGATGAAACACATTCTGAGCACGAAAATCTGATTTCAATTGTTGGTTGCATCCACCTGCTTTCCTTTAGCAGCACTTTGGTACTTTTGGACTCTAGATTTTATAAAAGTTTTGGCTAGTTAAAGGTGAATTAACCCACACTATGTACTTTATTTAAATTTAAAGATAATGTGTGGTTCTCATGTTAACTTTAATATCTTCTAAGTAAGGTTAGTAAAGTCCCCCTTCAGGATTTTCTTCACATCATCTTTCTCTGCTTCATCTAATGTATCTCCTCCATACTCTAAGCCAGGGCAGGGGCCACACCGTTTTGCCACATCTTATAATAGAATTACCCTTTCTTTGTATCAAAACTCACACCCTAATTGCAGAAAAGTCTCAGGTACATTGCAATTTCTCAGGCCTGCAAGAGTCATCTTTAACAGTTTTCTGTTGTTTCTGCTGCTTCAGTTTATGTCTCCCACTTTGCAGATCGATGCTGCTCTCCTCCTGTGCACACATTATCAAATATGCCTTTTGTAGCTGCCTGGACTGTCCTAGGAGAGGAGAAGCTGGGGGCAAGGAATACGAGCAGAAGGAGATGCCAATCATGTTCGATTTTTGTAGGCAGAGGATAATTTCCTGGCTAAGCTCTACTTCAAGGTGTATTGGCATTCTTAAGGCAAAAGAAGCAAAAACTCGACAATAATTTAGGAGTGTGGTACAGGTATTATGTTAGCCTGTTCAGAAGCCATTTTCAGACTAAACAGCTCATTAATTAGCTGTGTTCGGTACGAAGTCAGCCCCACCTACAAAACCTTTACAGAACCCACTATCAACTTTGTATTGGTAACTAAATGGTCAGCAGGAAAGCAGCCTCTAAAACAACAGCAAAAGCTGGCAACTGTCAACTACCATTTGGGGAGAGTTAGGCTAATGTAAGAATGGTACGTTTTAGTAGGAGCTGGATCAAAGGGTCAGGAGCAGATGACCAACTTAAACGTTCTCATATTTCATCCAAGTTAATAGCAAGACATCCACGTGGAAATGGCAGTGTTGTTTGATCTTAGGATAGGCTACTTGAGAATCCCAACTCTACTCTTCAAAATTCTGGAAGTTCTCAATTTAATCCAAATGGAGAAAAATAAAACCAACAGCCTGTTAATTGGTTTGTGTTTTCTATTCACAAGGTAGGGGGTGACATTTATCCAACATTCATCCAACATTCTCCTCTTTATATACCTGAACGCACCGTGGCAGCTCTTCTGAGCTGTCTCAGTGCCTAAGGTTAAGCCTTTTGTTGTATTTTATGACCAATAAAGCATTATAACAAGAAAGAGACAGCAGAATTGTCTCATCATTCTGAACTCAAGAAGGAAACCACTCATTTTCCAATTCTTGTTGCCCACTAAGCCAATGTATCTTGTTCACTTTGACTTTATTTGTCCACTTCCATCTAGGAGAAATTCCTCTTGCTAGCCTACTGTCTATATAATATTTTTGATCTGTATTGTCATGGAGTTAGATTATTGGATTACAAAGAAATCAGAAATCTGAAGAACATTACTGTTAGCCCAGTGCAATGCACTAACAAGTCCTTGCAAAACACACTGGATCATGAGAAGTAGCCAACGGGCTTTGTAATCCATGCCTCATTGGATAATACAGAGACTATGGATACTCTTGACTCAGGGGCATTTGGCAGTTTACTTCTGACTAACTTTATATATTTTTCAGGAGTGAAAAACAAAGAAATAACAGACAGGTGGTATATAAAGAAATAAATGGTGTTCAACAAAAAGATGGCTGAAAGATGATGATCACAATCCCAAGGAACACCAAAATGTGGATTCAATGAACCCAAAACAAAATACAAATATATCCCACGGGATTGAAACAACAGCCTGCAGTCATTATGTTTATCTTTGCCTTGAAAGTTCAAATATTTGTGTTTCTCTGAGACTACAGTTGCTGAGCCTCTTTCATTTAAAACAAAAACTGGCAGCCATTGATGCTATCAAAAATTGACATTACTCTCATACGACCCTCAAAGATAAGAGTCACAGATTATTACAGCTGGAGGGTATTTGGGGGTCATTGAGTCAAACTCCCCATATTACAGTCACTTCTCTAGGGAGAATAAACCGCTTGCCTGGCTATTCAGGAAGAGAGGCAGATCTCACAAACAGAAATCCAGATTTCCAGGCTAGTGCTCTCAAGGGGTCATTATTGAACATTCTTTTTTTAAATCCCTCAAACATATGGCAAAAAAGAAAAAGTCGGAGCCTCACTGGAAAGAACAGAACACTAAAGGAAAGCTGAAAAATGTATACGTAGTGATGACCAAGGTCCAACGAAGTGCATCTATGCCTCACATTTGATGTCTAGACAGACTGATCCCAGGACTGGACATGCTGTAATATGCCTAGCTGAAACAAGCTCCTGTGTATACAGTGCCTCTAGCAAATACTTCACAGCAAGCTGTATCCTGCCCTGTGCACTAGTTTCCTATCTCTACATAATACATTATGAAGTCACACGTGTTTGTTTTTCTTCATAAAAATGTCATTTCTTCAACAAACATGTTTGAGTAAAAGAAAATACTTTAATGTCCTTAAAATGTAGGATAGAGAGGGGCCGCCTGGTGGCGCAGTGGTTTCGTCCACGCTTGGCAGCCAGGGGGTTCGCGAGTTCGGATCCCGGGCGCCCGCCGACGCACTGCCTGTCAGCCATGCCGTGGTGGCGTCCCATATAAAGTGGAGGAAGATGGGCACGGATGTTAGCCCAGGGCCAGTCTTCCTCAGCAAAAAGGGGAGGATTGGCAACAGATGTTAGCTCAGGGCTGGTCTTCCCCACAAAAAAAAAAAAAAAAGTAGGATAGAGAAGGACAAACTCAGTCTTACTCTACCTTATGTCTTTAGTAAGGCATGAGCATAAGCAGCAACTTGAAGACCTACGCAAAGGCACTGAAAGAAAAAAAGGACAGAATTTCCAACCATTCCTTTCCAAAATCCTCCTCCCCCAACCCACCTTCGCATACAAAAATTGGCCCAGTTCATCCAGGGTCTTCACAGTATATTTTAAATATGCTTACTTGCTCCATCTCCATCACTACTCTCATCCTCCAAACAACACCATCTCTTTCTGAGATCACCATTTAGCTTCCTAATTGATCTTCTTGCTTTTCCTCTTATCTTCTTACCATCTATTCATCACATAACAGTCACATTCCTCTCTTTTAAACACAAATTGAACCTGTTCTTTCCTGGTTAAAGCCTTCTAAAGGCTTCTCAGCACACTCAGAATAGAATTCAAACCCCTTAACCTAATTGGGAGAGGAGGTTGCAATACTCCAAACAGAGCTGGAAGAAGAGCTAATTGATGAGAAGAGGAGAACGTATCACTCATCTCCTTTGGTCTTGAGGCCTACCTTGGACAACATGAAGTCTGTGAGCCTGGAAAATACACCCCATCTTGTAAGAAATATTACCTAGAATCATAAAAATATGTTTATTTCCCCTTTGTTATTCCACAGTCTTTCTTCAATTCTTGGGTAAGCACTGCAGATTCAGCTCTCAGATACAAATGGAAAGACTATTTTTTACACTTGATTTTGGAAGACTAAAAGAAAAAGTTATCCACCCCCAAGTCCAGTGTAATGAGAGGAGTGGTGATTTGCAAGAAACTCCACCTCAAAAAAAAAAAACCAAATTGTATATCCAAGGCAGAATCGGAATTATGTGTTCTAACCACCGTTCATGATTTCAGCGCAAATACTAAGAGCTTAGTAAAGAGGGAACTAAAGAGGGAAGCATTTTCTTATCTGAGTAAATACTGAAATCACTGACTTAAGTTAAAAGCATGGAAACAGCTTCAACTGGAGAGCCAGAACAAAAGAGAATAATCAGAGATCTTCGTGGGTCAGCTTAGACTGGAGGCAAGTCTAATGCAATTCAGCTCATTGGACAATCCCTTCCAGTTGAACTATGAGTCCTTAGGGGGAACTCAGGAAAACAGTTCAGGCTGTTTCACCTTTCTTCCCATCATGTGACTTCAGAATATGAGACCAAATATCCCCAGACAAGCTACTGAAAACCCTATGATCCATATTTTCACAGTTCCCTTAGGTCAACCCATGGGAAGGTAGACCCTCATCTTGGTGATCCTTCCTCTCCTTAACTGTTCTTATGCATGAGAATAACCAGCAGCTCTTGGAAACTACACATCCCCCAGCACCCCCGCCGCCCCCCCCCCCCCACTGAGATTATGATTCAAAACTCCCTGGACCAATCTGATGTGCACTCCCAGCTAAGAACCACAACCCAGCAAAAATGGAGGAAGAATGCAAGACTAACCATCTTAGCTGGTAAAGCTACTTCCATCCTTCAGCCTCTGCTGCCCCCTGGTGGTAACTACTAAACGTACCTAACCCCTATCTAGAGTCAGAGTTCTCCAATAAAATCAAGAAATACTTACTGAGAACCAAATGTATCAAAAGTATTGTGTAGGGAGCTGTGACAATGCCATATGATATGTCTCTTCGTTCATATTTTAGCATTCAAGAAAAATACTCATCCTCCTTGAAAGACACCTCCAAAGACCTAACCATTATATATATATATATATATATCAAACTGCCATGAAATTTTTGATTATGAATGCAGAGTAAGCAAAATGAACCTGTTCTAATACCAGAAGTTTAAAACAAAAGCTATACATATAATCAATATAAATATAGTTAAAGTAACATGATTCATTTTATTTTCTTACAAATAATAGTATTTCCCTCTTTTGAAACCACATACTATTTAATTGCTTAAATTCTTTAAGTAAAAGTCTGTTTTGGTACTTCTAATCAACCAAGAATAAATATTCTAGGGTTTGAAACTGAACTAAAAAGGATGAAATCTAAGCCCTCTTTCAAGTGTCTAATCTTTTCATCAACCATTTTTTGTTTTTCATCAAAATGTTCACAAAAAATGAATTATAAGTGAATTGCAAAGTTTATTTTTCTAAGCATCCCAGAAAAATGCCTCTAAATTTCTAGTCTTTGCTCCTGAAATCTGAAGACCATGGCATATTTTTCAACTTATCTAATATTTCTTTTCTTTTGACTGAGAGTTTGCTACAGAATCATTTTTGTCATCCTGTGTTTCATTTAAAGAAACATTTACTAATAAGATCATTTTCACTGTGTGGGTGGACATCTGTTCCCCATTCAATTTCTGGAAGCCAGGCAGAATTCTGAGCAACTCACAATTATTTGACAGTTCTCCATCTTTGCTTCCACCGGTAGGAACAGCCTTCTTAAATGTGCAACCTTTTCCAATGAATTAATAATATCTTTAATTTATGTTCTTGTCTAATCTAATGTTCCCAAACTGGGATAATTTCTAGCCCAAGACTTCCCCACAGCTGTAGGACAAGGTGTTCTATACATTATTTTTTATGTGGCTGCATATCATTATAAACATAGAAACATTTCAATGTATCTAAATCTATCTTCCTTTGATGCTCGTAAATTGAATATGCACTCAAGGCCATGTGGGAGTTTTTTTCACTGCAATAAACTGTAGTGAAATCTGAGAGGTTATGATGTATAACCTTGGGCTGTAAGGGGGGTATTTTTGACACATGGATGTCTCTAGGATGCTGGGAAATTAAATTTATTTTATTGCCTCCCTTGAAAGTTCTAAAAGTTTTGGAGAATTTAAAAACTGTCCTACATACTTCTTAGAAATCTGAAGATGTGTATCTGCTAAGAATTAAAATGTCTGGAGCTGATACAACTTATAGAGCCACTAAGCATAAATTACTTAGAGTTGGAAGCAAATAAATAAAACTGGCACTAACATAGACAAACCAAAAGCAGCCAAGTTTCTGGCTGTTTTGAGGTCAGTGCAAGTTAAGGATCAAGTTCCCCCAGGCACCAAATGGATTAACTGTTGTTTTTCTTTTCTGACTCTCAGTGTAAGAATATTTTCAGGACTGGAGTTTTCTTTATTTAACGAATGAACTTATAGCTCCTTCTGCCTAAAGTGCTCTACCCTCTTACAATCTCCCCTGACCCACCTATGAGCCCTGCCTCTGCCACCCACTTGATAAATCCTTCATCCTTTCTGAGACTCAGCTGGGACACACCCCATCTGTGAAATGCTCACTAATCTAAACCCAATTATTAGTGACTGAATTTTGCATAACTCAATCAGACTGGACTAGATGATGATAGCTGTTCCCTTTTCTATCATCTCAATTAGACTAATGAGCAACTTCGTGGCACAGACTTTGTTTCATTTTTAAATCCCCAGCACCAAGAATTGTGCCTCACACATAATCAGAGGTAAAAAATTATTGGTTGAATGAATGCGGATAGCACACCATAAAGAGAGTCAATTTCCTCTACATATTAAATTAAATATCACCTCTATGAAGTTTGGGCAGTGTTACAATAAGGAAATATGTCTCTTGTTTACTTTTACCAGTTTAATTCTGGGAATAATTCTGCTTATGCACGTATTTGCCTTTGTTGTCAAATACTAGCTGAAACAATTTTCGTTATCTGTGGTTGATACACAGAACATAACTTCTGGTAGCAAAGCAAATTAAACAGAGTTAAGTAGGTTTCCTCTTCTTAATTTGTAACACATTTATCCCCAATTAATAGTTTCTGACCTATTGTTTTTACTAAACTTAATGCTCAGAACTTATCTCCTTAAATGTGGTGCTTTATTTACACTAAGTGTGCAAACATTTATTAAGGATTTAAGATGAAGGTAATAAAGAATAGCTTGGATAAATTAGTTCATTGCTACCTCATCTACAGCAAATTTTGCCTTACTCTACTGATTCTTAGAGAATAGTCCTCAGTACTAAATCTTATAAATTTTGATTGATGGCTCTTCTGTAATATTATCTACCAGCCAAAATTCCTGTGAGACAAAGTGCTGGAATCTAACAGTCAAGTCTTGCTTGTCTGCCTAGAGGTTCACATTTATCAGAGGGAGCAAGGACATAAAGTAGATTAACACAAACTCCACTACAACACGGGTTTTAAAATCTGACAATTCTACACACATAATGCTAATTCTCATCTTCCTTGCCACGTCTGGACATTCAAGAGACCTGAAGCAAGATCAGGTGAAGAAAACACAATAGGGGAAGAGAGAGGGGCTCATAGAATATTTGTCAGAGGGCCATTCAATTTTTACCAGTAGAAAAACACTTCCTTTCCCTAACAGTAGTTATTAGATGGGACCACTGTTTCACACGTCAGTAGATCTCAGGTTGACTCTGTTCAAACTCTTGTAGCTAACGCAAATGGGACCGGCCATTATCTGTGCTGCACAAGCTGAATTGGATCCTGTCTCCTGGGTTTGGGGGATTTGGAACAGTACAACACAGGGGACTAAGGATCTCTCACGCTGAATTATATTAAAGGCTATACCTCAGAGAAGGTCCATTTTCCGTTTTAGGATATTTGGATTGTTTTCATTTCTTGCCTTTATGAACAGGGTGAGTGTATCAGTTTGCTAGGGCTGCCATAACAAACACCTCAGACTGGGTAGCTTAAATAACAGAAATTCATTTTCTCACAGTTCAGGAGGCTGTGAGCCCAAGATCAAGCTGTCGGCAGATTTGGTTTCTCTTGAGCCCTCTCTCCTTGGCTTGCAGATGGTCACCTCACTGTGTCCTCACACGGTCTTTTCTCCATGTGCACACATTCCTGGTGTCTCTCCTGGGTCCTAATCTCCTCTTCTCACAAGGACACCAGTTATATGGGATTAGAGGCCACCCAAATAGCCTCATTTTAACTTAATTACCTCTTCAAGGTCCTATCTCTAAACATAGTCGCATTCTGAGGTACCGGGGCCAGGAGGTAGGGCTTCAAAATATGAATTGCTGAGGGAACACAATTCAGTCCATAACAGTAAGTATGTACATTTGTGTTCATGCTCAAAATATTTTTGAATATTTTGCATGTTTTTGCACTTGCCTCCTAGTTCACGTGAGAAATATTTCTTTGGATATATACCTAGAGTGAATTGCTGGATTGTCGGGTATTCTCTTGCTCCTCATCCTTATGAACACTTGAAATTGTCAGAATTCCCAACATTTCCCAATCAATACAAATTCTTTATATATTCTAGATACTTTATATATTCTGGATTCTTTATATATACTTTATATATTCAGAATATATAGCTTATATATTCTGGATAATTAATCAGTGATATACTTTGCATATATATGTTGCATGTATATATACACAAATATCTTCTCCCAGTTTTGTTACCTATGTTTCATTTCCATGATGTCTTAACAAATAGGTGTTATTTTCAATAAAAAATGATTTCTCAGTATTTTCCTTTATGTTACTTCTTCCCTGTATTATTGCTATTGGAGTCTTAGTTTAAAAATTCTTCCCCACTCCAAAATCTTAAAATATTCACCCAAATATTTTCTGCAAATGCTTTAATGTTTTGTATTTCATATTTGGGTCTTTAATCCATCCAGAATTTATTTTAGTACACAGTACCAGGTAGGAATCCAATTTTGCTTTTTTCCTTAGGGATAAACAAATGACCTGGCTTCATTTACTGTTTAGTCTCTTCTTTTCCCAGTGGTTTACCATATCATGTGTCATATATAATTTCAATATATTCATGGACTGTTTCTGGTCTCTCTATTAGGGTCAGTTGGACAAGTTTGCCTCTTCCTGGGGCAATATGATAGCTCTATAATGAGTCTTGAAATATGCAAGGGGATGTTCCCACATCATTCTTCTTTTTCAGGAAACTCCTGACTATTTTTTGACTTTTTCCATTCTAAAGAAATTTTAGAATTTACTTGTCAAGATTCAAAAATAAAATCTGTTGGGATTTTGATTGCAATTTCCCTGAGCCAATAGAATTAATCTGTGGAGAATGAACATCTTTATGATATTGGATTTTCCTTTATATGAACATGGAATACTTCTTTATTAAACCACCTTTAATAGTAAATAGTTGTGGGGGTTTTTACACCAAATAAATACATATATAAAAAATCTCGTTTCTTTTACATTTTTAAAAGATTTATTCTTGGTTACTCTATACTTTAATATTAATATAACTACACATTTTTTATTTGTTGGTTTTATATTTTCCCAACATTTGCATATATATTTTTCCAACCGTTTGTTTTCAAATTTCTATGTCCTTGTGTTTCATATGGTTAAATTTGATTTATTTTATCCAAACTGTAAATCTCTGACTTTTAACTGAAAAATTTATTCTCCTTGCATTTAATGTGATTACTAATATATCAGAACTGATTTCTACCTTATTTCACTGTGCTTTCTAATTGATGCATTTTTGTATGCCTCTTGCATCTTTTTAATATATTCTACGATTAATTTTTTGTTTGCTTCTTTGTTTTTCTTTTATTTTTCTATACAATTCATAATTTATGACACCTACTCTAATTTTTTAACTGGTTACCATTACAATTTTACTATGGGCACAAAACTGTAAATCAGTTTCTTTACCTTTTCCTGACAAATTAAAAGAATTTGAACAATTTAGCTCTGATCAGTCTCTCCCAGTAATAATTTTATCCTCTAATTTTGCTTTTGTTTTCAAAATTGACACATTGTTATTATTATATCATGAAGACAGTGTTTGTTTGACTGCAACTACATGTGTCCATGTTTGTATAATCTGCTCTCATATTGAATCATGACTGACCAGTGTGACTAATAGAATACAGCATAAGCATTGGGGTGTGACTGCAAAGGCTAGATCATAATGACATTTGAACTTCTACCTTGGTGTCTTGCATCACTTGTTCTGGGAGAATCTAGCCAGCATGCTGTGAGGATACCCAAGAGCTATTATGGAGCGTTGGTACCAGCACAAACTTGCGAGCCATGTGAGTGAGCCACATTGGAAGTGTATCCTTTAGCTACATTATGCCTTTATGACTGCAACCCCAGCTAACATATGAGGGCAACATCGTGAGAAATCTCAGATCAGAACAACCTACTCAAGTCACTCCCAAATTCCTGATTTGCAGAATCTGCAAGAGATAAATAATGGTTATTGTTGTTTTAAGCCACCATGGTTTGGGCTAATTTGTTACTCAGCATTAAATAGCTAGTGCATCATACTTACCAGTTTCTTTTCTCACAATTCTTTTTTGCATTTTCTTTATGGGATTATTTTCCTTCTTGAAGAAAAACCTTTAGACATTCCTTTAGTGAAGTTGATTAGTGGTAAATGCACCCAGATGTTCTTTATGTGAAAATATATTTATTTCTACTCTTTTTGGCAGGGGGGGCAAAGACAAGTTGGATAGATATTCAATTCTAGTTGACAGCTATTTTCTATGAGCACTTAGAAAATTTTATTCTGCTACCATCTGGCTTTCAATTTTAAGAAGTCTGCTGACAGTCAAAGTGTTGCTCTTCTCTCTGGCTACTTTTTCCCCCAGGCTTTCTACAGATTTACTAAGTCTATGTTTCTTTATTAATTATCCTGCTTTGAATACGTGGTGCTCTCTGCCTTTTAATCCATACTTTTCATCAGCTCTGGCAAATTTTCAGCCAATACTTCTTTGAATATTGCACCTTCTTATTCTATTTCCCCTTCTGGGACAGTGATTTGATATATTGTTAGACCGTTCCATTAAATATTCCATGCCAATTATTATCACATTCATACTTTCTTTTTGTTTTTCTATGTTGCAGGGTAGATAATTTCCTTACATCTATATTCCAGTTTACTTATTCTTTCCTCAGTTATGTTTATGTGTTGTTTAATCCATCCACTGAGTTTTTCATTTCAATTATTAATATTTCCTTATAAAAGTTCTGTTAAGTTTGTTTCACATATGTTGGTTATTTTGGTTTCAAAGGTTAAGTTGAAGTGTTTTCATCTCTGTTTTCAGGAGGAGCAAAATTATTTCTTAATTTAATGTTTGGTATGAGTCACTAATGGAGGCATCTGGACTAGCCTACAATTTTATTTGGGAAAATTTTTAAATCATATACACATTTAACAAGTATAGAATTATAAAGATTTTCTATTTTTATGTACATTTTTGTAAGTTGTATAATTCTGAGAATATTTCTATTTTATTGGATACCTTAGATTATTTCTTACCAACTTCTTATTATGCTTTTCTAACCTATTTAATGTTTCCCTTTTAATTTCTTTTTTTTTTTTCTGGGGACAATTCACCCTGAGCTTACATCTGTTGCCAGTCTTCCTCTTTCTTTTTTTTTTCCCTCTCCAAAGCCCCAGTGCATAGTTGTATGCTCTACTGACAAACAAGTGGTGTGGTTCCATGACTGGGAACTGAAACCAGGCTGCTGAAGTGGTGAGAATGCCAAACTTTAACCGCTAGGCCATCAGGGCTAGCTCCTTTTTAATTTCTCATATTGATTATTTGTGTTTTTCTCTTTTCATTGTTATTCAATCTCACCAAAGATTTATCAATTTTATTAATCTTTTTATACTTCTTTATTAGGCTATACCATGTAGATTTGTGTACATATACTCTATGATTTTCACACAATGATAAGATTGCCTAGTGATGCATTTCTTAGAACATATCCCCATCATTAAGCAATGCACGACTGTATTTGCATGGTATATTTTTTCCCACTTTTTTTGGCTTCATGCTTCGCCTGGGTCTTGGTCCAGGAATTCTTAGCTGAGTTTTTAGTTCTCTCATTCCTATAAGCTGATACACATGCATACTTCCACACACTCACACACACCCCTGCAGCTTTTCTTCTTATCCTCTCTAGGAGAGTTGATCCAATCACCTAGGAATTACCAGAAAAAAAGCTATAGATTATTTCATAGTCCCTTTTCCTTTTTCCTTGATCATTTTTGTATGTACTTTTTTCTTAAACATTTCATAAATAGGTACTTTATATTTTTTATCTAATAATTCCAATATATAAAGTATGTGGATCCAAATATTTTTGTTGGCTTTGTTGACTCTCAGATATGGTGAATTGTTTTCTTGAATTTTACATAATTTTTATACCTACATTCATATTTAGCTGAACTTACTCCATGGATTCCTGAAAAAATAAAATCAAAATGCTTTCTTCCAAAAAGAATTTACACTTATTTCTCCCTAAAGCTACTTGAGTCCCCTTTAAGGATTCCAGTTTATATTAGGAGTGTCAGAATTACCTCCACTCCCTGACATTGGTCCCTAATATCTAATTTCCTGATTCCCTGTTGGTTTGGGTATTTGACTACAGAGCAACTGCAGCTTTTATGTGTGTTTGTTCCACACTGCTCATTCTTCTAATTTCTAACTTTCTCAACAGCCTGGAAATGTGTATAATAAACATACATTTATTATAATTTATGCACAATTTGCTTGTATCATGTAGGTCGGTTTTTCAGAATCTATAATCTGCCATCCCACTTAGAACCTAACCCCTCCTCCATCCACAGCTCCTTACTCCTTCTGCATTATGCATACATATTTCAGGGGAAATGCTCATTAAAATGATTTATTCCACAAAGTCCCCAAGAATTTTATTCCAAGAAGTCACCAGAAATTTCCTCTTACTAACTTTGAAAACACTTACAAGTCCACTTGTACTATTTCATGCAAAGACCTCAGATTCTTCCCACTCGCATCAGATACACCACCAACAGATTGTCCAGCTTAGATTGGGAGAGACTGGATGAGTGGAAGGATCATCATTAAAATGTGGTGAAGGTTCCATTTTGGAGGAGTACAACAAAAAGGGCAGTTCAGGGAAGCTCAAAGTGCAGAGTCTATTTTATATTATTAGCCTGCCTCTTGCAGGAGGATGAATTGTTTAAAAATTCTGAATGAATTGGTAAGATTTTAGGTTTATCTTCAAAGGCAAATTACCATAACCATCTGCTTTGAAATCTGTATAAACACTGGAAGCATGGTTTGTGCTAATATATCCTAGGTTCCAAATTCTCCCAGTGAAGGGTGACTGCTTATGCATCTTGCTTCCTTGAATGTATAGAATGTACAGAATGCAGCTTTGACTTTTGGTAAGAAGCTCCGCAGTTTTCAGGAAAAAAAAAAAAAGCTAGTTAAGATGACTTTTGCAAAAGAGTTCTTCTCATTAGTAACCAGCCTCACTGCAATGCTTATTTATGTCTGTCTTCTGAGTGGCTGGAACAGAATTCCAACCTAATACCATTTCTGCTTTCAAAAGACACTATCTTCTAGACCTCATTTTGCATGAGGATAGAGAAACACAGATAAATGTCTTATCAGGCGAAAAAGTAATTTCATGTTCTTGCAGCTCTTTTCTCTGTCTATTCAAATGCTAGATGCCCTTTCATCTTCCACAAATGATTTTCTCTTAATCCGCAAGAAACTAGTTCTATTCTTTCTAACAACATCATTATAGTTTGAGTGAATTATCACAGAACAATTAAGAGCTGTTCTCATGTGACGCACTTATCTTTGGCTGTTTGTTTCAAAATTTGGTTCAGCTGTGCCCTCCACTCTTTCCTCATTTTGTTGAATGCCTTTGTCAGCGTGGAGGAGACAAAATAATACAGAAGGAGGCAGGGCAGAAGTCGCTGTATTATAAGACATTATTGCCTTTGGAAACAATGTTCTCCATTATAGTTCCATGAGCTAATAGCAATGCATTATTTTGTTAAGAGGCAGTTGTTAACTATCACTGCAGCAAAACATCCTATAATATTAACTAAGCTATTACTCTGACTTGGATAAATGAAGAAAAAAATTTTTCATAAAATCTTATTTTGTCATGCATTACGTTTTCAAGCTTTCCTTTAAAAGTCTTGTTTTACAAGAGACAACCTACAAACAATAGGGTAGCAACTTTAGAGTCAGACGGTCCTGAGATTGAATCCTTACTCTTTTGTTTACAAAATGGTATGACTTTAGATAATATAATTTCTCTTATTCATAATTTCTGCATCTACAGAAGGGAAATTCTTGGAGTTTATTAGTAATATAAGTAATGTGGCTAACTCAGGGCTTCACACAAGGAGAGGCATTATTATTGAACAATCTTAACCTACATTTAGTTTTTTGCCCCAGAATTCCGCTAATCCATGGCAATAAACAAATAAAATCTTCCACTATGTTGGATGCTTGTTGTTTCATAGGGTTACCTGATATTAGAAGAGTAAAATTTCTCTTTTCATCTTTTCTTAACAGAAGCCTAGAGCAGTGTAGCTGTATATAGAGCATTTTCTAAAATCCTTTGAGAAAACTCTTTGCCCACTCAGACGTTCTCTGATGTTTACGACATGGCATGAAGCATAGCTGATATCCTTTCTCGACATCTTTTAGTTGCATACAATGGAGATAACACTAAAAGATAGATGTGAAGTCAGCTATCTAAGCACAGAGAACAAAGTCACATTTTTACATTACTGAGCAGAGCCCTAACCTGGCTTTGTCGCCACTGCTAAGCAACATAACACAAAAATCTCCCGTTCACTGGAGTAAAATAGTCATAGCAAATTCTGTATATTAATTTATTAACACATTTAATAAACACCTGCTATGTGTCAGAAACTAAATTAAACACTGAAGACACAAAGTTAGATGTGGTCCCTTTGCTTAAGCACTCAGAGATTCGCGGAGGAGACACACACATTAAGAGAGAGAGATTTCCAGTCTGGACAAGAAGGTGTAGATATGTTTTGCCCAGCTTCTCTTCACAAAGTACAACTATAAACCCTGGAAATAAAGCAAGAGGCAATGGAAGGAGAACTCTGAACAGTGGAAAGAGGAAGGCAAACTGTTAGTGATCCCAAGACTGAAGGGAAAACACAGTGGCAGGGGTCTTACAACCCTCCACCCAACAGAAAAAGGCTACCCAGCCCACATGCTGGATCTCCCATCAGGCGATAGAAGGCAGTCCGAATGGGCTCATTCCTTCCCCAGATCAAATAGGAGTCCTGTCAATAACACTAGGCAAGCAAAGCAACATGGGTATGGAGGAGAGATCAAGACCCACACTGAAAATCAGCAGACCAGGGAAAGGATCTTGTTCCTCAAAGGGCCTCAGACTCTCCTCTAACACATAGAGAAACTGGGTGGCCAGGTGACACCAGCAATGGGGAGCCACAACAAACAGCCTGGCTGGAAAGCTTCTTTGTCCCTATAGATTTGAGACCCCCCTCCCTCATCAAGAGACTGGGTGGGTGGGCAGCAGTGGCAAAAGGGATCCAGCTACAATAAGAGTCTCCCCCCAAAGCACTATCTGTCCCCTGGGGAGAGGGGGAGACTCTAACTGCTTAGAGGCACAAGGCAGCCCAGTTTGGAGGACTCCTTCCTCCTCCTCAGGCAGCACTGGGGGGGTCCAGTGGCATCAGACAAACCAGGCAGAAAAAAAAAATAGCACTATAAATGCTCTAAAAATTAAATTGTCCAAAAGAAAATAACAACTGTGGGAGAGACTGTAGAGAAATTAGAGCCCTCATACATTGCTGATGTATGTAAATGTAAATGTAAAATTCTAAATGAAATGTAAAATGGTGCAGCCACTGTGGAAAACTGTTTGGTGGTTCCTCAAAAAGTTAAACATAGAATTTCCACATTAGATATAGAATTACCCAGCAATTCCACTCCTACGTATACACCCAAAAGAAGTGAAGATTCCACTCCTACATATACACTTAAAAGAATTGAAGTCAGGCCTTCAAACAAAAACTTGTATACAGATGTTCATAGCAGCACTATTCACAATAGCCAAACGGTGGCAACAATCCAAATGTCCATCAATTGAATATCCGTCAGTGGATAAACCAAATATGGTATATCCATACAATGGAAAATTATTCACCTGTAAAAAGGAATAAAGTACTCATACATGCTACAGTGTGGCTGAACCTTGAAAACGTTATGCTAAGTGAATGAAGCTAGTCATAAAAGACCACATGTTATAAGAATCCATTTATGTGAAATGTTTAAAACAGGCAAATCTATAGATGCAAATGTAGATTAATGTTTGCCCAGGGCTAAGGGATGGAGACAAGGAGATGATTCCTAAGGGGTACAGGGTTTCTCATTGTTGTGATGAAAATGTTCTAAACTTGAGTGTGGTGTTGGTTGTACATTATCAGCGATATATTAAAAACCATGGAAATGTATACTTTAAAAAGAAAGTTGATTATCATTGGAACCACAGCCCACAAAAGTAAGCCGGGAGCTGTGTGCTAAACCTAAGCAGGTGTCTGACTGCTAAAATAAAAGATTTAAATAGGACCCAGAGTCTCCTAACATAATTGTCAAAATGTTGATACAATTAAAAGTAACCCATCATACCGAGAAAAGGCAGTCAACTGATGCCAACACCAAGATGAATCAGATAGCGGAATTATCTGACAAGGATTTGAAAGCAGCCTTCATGAAAATGCTTCAACAAGAAATTACAAATTCTCTGGAAACCAGTGAAAAATAGAAAATCTTAGCAAAGAGAGCCAATCTGTTACAAAGATATTTAAGAAAATAGCAACTGATCTTAACTCAGGGAAGTGAAGCAAGGAGAAGAGCGAGATTCTAACTTTTCACCCTAGAATTTTCTGTATGCTTCTAATTAGTTCCAGTGAGCATGGTTTTTTAAATAATAAATTTAAAATTCAAACTTCATAAAATTAGCTAAATTCCATTTTGAAAAGTGAGAGAAACAGCTTCCCCATGCCCTAGTATTAAAATTTCTTCCTTTTCTGATAAGTAGCAATATATCTTTTAATGATTTTACATTGAAAGCATGAAAAATAAGTTAGTGGCTTTCCTTATAAAAAGGTTTATGAGCCACAATTTCAAAAAAAGTAAAAAAGTGCATCACTTTCTGGGAGCAATTTAGTTTTCCTATTAAACTGACTGAGTTGAATTCTGACAGTGCCCATGGACTGTGCTGAATTACTGTGTTCAGTGTTTGGGAGTTGGAGGGTTAAATATTTTTATATTTTTATTTTTAAAGAGCTCTTGACTACATTTTTGTTTTTCTAACTTATCGGAAAAACTGAATATTATGATTAGATGTTGAATTTTTTGTCCTCTGCATATGTATTGTTATTTAAGTAACAAGCAGAAGTTATGGCAGCCAACAAATTTTTTGGAGCTGTCACCACGTACAAGGCTGTATGTACACGTGTTATTGCTAAATTCGGCTTTCAGAAATTATCATGTTTTTTAAAACTACCACTACTTGGGAAAAATTATTATGTAGTTAATAACGTGGAGCTCCAAATAGAAAACACGGCTGGTAATGATCAGTGTTTACCCCGCTCTCCTCCCGGAGGAGACTGGATGCTGAACTCTACACTTTTGATGTGAACAAGTGGAATCAGCTGAAATACCGGGTACCAGCGCCCGTGGAGAATAAAAAGATAACAGAAAGGACACTCTCCATGGGTTTTGTTTTCTCATTGGTATTTTTCACCCTCAGACCTTCCAAAGTTCTGACCAAACATGGTGTCATACTGTGATTTATAATAAGAAATATTATTTGGCTTTCTACCCAGTTCTTAGCACAGAGCTCCTAAGACTTTGGAATTTCCTAAATGATGAGAGCAATCGAGGTGTCTTTTGTTATGTTAATGAAGTGATTTTGGAAAGCCCCTAACTCGCTAAGGAAGGGAGCTGGCCGCCCTCGGAGTCAACCATGTGATTAGAGGGTTGGAACTTTCAGTCCCACCCACTGACTTCTGGGGAGGGGAGAGGGGCTGGAGATGGAGTTCAATCACCAATGGCCAATGGTTTAATCAACCACGCCTATGGGATGAAGCTTCCGTAAAAACCCAAAAGGACAAGGTTCAGAGAGCTTCTGGGTTGGTGGAGATGTGGAAAGAGTGGCACAACTGGAGAGGGCATGAAAGCTCCGAGTTCCTTCCCACATACCTTGCCCTATGCATCTCTTCCATCTGGCTGTTCCTGGGTTATATCCTTTTATAATAAACGGGTAATCTAGTAAGTAAAATGTTTCCCTGAGTTCCATGAGCTGCTCCAGCAAATTAATTGAACCCAAAGAGGAGGTTGTGGGAACCTCTGAACTATAGCTGGATGGTCAGAAGTACAGGTGACAACTTGTATTGCCACTGGCCTCTGAAGTTGGGGCAGCCTTGTAGTACTGAACCCTTAACTTGTGGGATCTGATGCTATCTCTGGGTAGACAGTGTCAGAATTGAGTTGAATTGTACGACACTCAGCTGCTGTGGGAGAGTTGCTTGTTGGTGTGGGAAAAAAAACCCACACATCAGAATTGGATGCAGAGTTATGCATGGTAATCAGAAGAGTCACTCACCTAATTAGTTGTGCCTGTAGTTACACTGTTTGGAGCCAAGCTTCCATGTTCGACAATTAGAAAACATAGGAAAGCAACGTTTCCCTCTTCTTACTTTACCAGAAAGCAACAGAAAAAATAATAATACTATGAAATCTATTTTTCTGCCAGAGGGAAGTGCAGAAAGCAAAGGACTAAGAGAAAAGTATGATGCACACAATGCCAAAATAAATGGGGCTGTTCATTGCCAGCGTGCTGTCACTCTTGTCAGAGGAATCCATCCTTCCTTTACTGTAGCAGCAAGAACCTCTGCTTGTGCCCAAGACATCCTAGCTGTGACATGCACATGCACATTTCAATATTCCTGTCAGAGCAACCTATAAATATAAAAATTAACCCCAAAAGGGATTTGTCACCATCAGTGAGCATAAATATTTCAATTTCCGGATCCATCATTCACCAGGAAGACACATGATGTCTTAGAACAAACAAGTTATCCTAGAATAACTGTATCAGTCTAAAGTGACAGAGGTAAGAAGAGTTGCCATTTTGGGGAAAAATAGAAATCTGTAAAAAACAATTCTTGATTAGATTTATGAAAATGATTCAAACAATACAGAAGTGTTTCAGGTGATATTGTATCCTTGCCGTCTCCCTCCCACTCAATTGTTATTCCCCAGATTTAACCATATTAACAGTTTCATGTCTACATGTCCAGAAAAATATATGTATACATTATATGTAAATGACCCTTCTATTTACACAAATATTTGTTTTACAATTTTCTTTTCTTATTAATAAATATAATGATCAACTTTTCATTTAAATAACTGTCTACCCATTTCTAATCACAGTTGCAAAATAGTACCATGTGTGGATATTATTAATACTTTTCCTATTGATGAACATTTATGTTGTTTCTGAATTTGGGCACCAATGAACATTTTTACATTTAAGTAAAACTTTAGATAAATTCCTGTGAGTGGTATTCTAGATCACAAGAAATCTTGATATTTTCATTGTCTTTCAACACAATTTGAGAATACTTGTTTATTCTAGCCCAAACTGGCTATTATAAAACATTTTAGTGTTTCCAATAAGATAGGAAAAATGGTGTCTCATTGTGACTTAAATTTGCATATATAGTTATGAGTGAAATTTAGCATCTTACCATATGGCTGGCTATTCACTATTTGCAATTTTTTTTTCTGTGAAGTGTTGCTTCAAGTCTTTACTAATTTTTCTATTGTGAGAACTGTTTGTGTAATAAGAAAATATGATGTTTGTCTGGTACAGATTTTAAATTTTGCATATATTTCCCACAGCTGTCATTTTTCTTGTGATGTGAAATTTTTTTGCAATACGAAAATTATACATTTTTATGTGGTCCAATTTATGACTTTTGGGGTTAGAGAAAGTTTTTTTTCATTCAAAAGTTTTTTAAAAATAAAGTTATTTCTTCTGGTGCTTTTGGAATTTCTCTTTTTATATTTAAATGCTTAAATATCTGGTATTTATTTTAGAATAAAGCTTCTAGCAGGAATTCAGCTTTACTTTTTCAAAAGACCTAGTCAAATGGTTAAACAGAACTTTCTGAATAATCTATCAGATCTTCAATCATTTTAAATATCCTTTTTACCAATATCTTGATTATACTTGAGTCTATTTCTGATTTTCTTTGTTTCCTTAATCTGTTTATGCACTAGTACCAAATTATTTTAATGTAGCTTTATAATACTTTTTAAACCAATAAAAATGACTCCCTACTAATTACTTTCCTGTATCAGAATATTCCAAGATATTTTCACATGCTGATTATTTTATAAGAATTTCAGCCAAGTTTAAGAAAAAAATCTGTCATTTTAACTAAGATATAGATGAGTTTATTGTTTAATTTTGGGAAAACTGTTAATAGGAATTCTGCTTTTCTACCCAAAAATTGGATATGGTTTTCCATTTATTTAGGGTTTACCTCATGTCCTTTAGTGAAATACTAAAATTCTCTTCATATAGTCTCTGAATATCTTTAATTTGGGTTTATTCTTATTTTACCTCTGTTATTTGATGGTGATATTTTCTTCCCAAAGTGCTGATAAGAGAAAAATGGGGAAGATATGATCTGTGAACTCGAGAAGTTCAGAGTCTAGTTAGGAGCTTACAAACATAAAAAATACAATACTATTGAGAAAATAAACATATTATCAAAATGATGTGGGAGTTCAGAGGAAACAGTGGCTATCTCAGCAAAATACGTTTCCTAGTAAAATGTAATATTTGATCTAGGTGTTAAAGAGTAAGTGGACTCTCTAGGGCAGTAGAAGATAAAAGAACCTTGCAAGTAGGAGGAAGGGAAATGCAAAGACGGGGCAGTGAAAGGAGAGAGCATGAGATGCTCCTGCTGGAATTTCAGCATGGCTAGAGTGTGGAGATGCATAAAAGGAGGTTAGAATTTAGCTCCCAGGGAAATAGTCTGGGCTACATGCTCCTAGGGAAATAGTCTGGCTACATGTGCATAGTAAAGGGTTTTACTTTGCAAGTTAAGGAACTTGGAATAGACTAAATGCATTTTTTATTGCATGATAACTTGGGTAGCTGTGAAGAAGTTTATCTAAAATGAGGACAGACAAGTGGCAGGAATGCTAGCAAAGGGAAGAAAGGTCAGGTTTGGTTATAGAATCTGAGGTCCTGGTAGCAAATCCCAGTGGTAGTATAGCTCCTATCATAAAGAAAATTCTCATTAAATATAGAATTAATTAATGAAAAGATAAATGAAAAAGCAAGGGTTTTTTGAAGTCAGGTATTTCCAGAAGTGGACAATGTGCAATAGTTTAATCTCAAGGTTGAAACTACTCATTGTACAAAACCACCAGATTTCCTAGAAGTGTAGTGTTTTGCTTAATAAGCATGACAACATTAAGGAACCAGAATCCGGAACATAACTAGTTCTGTTCTGAAACACAGCAGTAATTAAGTAAATGAATTAATGTTTCAAAGCACTTGGGACAGTGCTTTGCATAAACTAAGTGCTATATAACTGATATGGCTGTATATTAAGTAAATACTGAGGGCTTAGATGCAAGGGCCCTGGTTAAAAATTGTAAAGTAGCCAATATTTAAATCAGACCTAAGTTCCCTTTTTCTGAACTACTTACCTCTCTCTGTCCCCTGCATTTGCCTCATGTCTTCTTTCTATGTTTCAAACATCTCCATTAATCTGCCTTTTTTTCCCAACCATCTCACAAGAGAATATACTTATTGTAGGCGTGTGTGCAGGAACAGAGGAAGGAGGAAGCTCTGTGCAGCTGGACCACCATGAGAAAGAAGGACGATGGCCAGAGCTGGGCCAGGCTCAGTTCGTACCATTTGTGTCGGCCACTTTTAAGTAGTTTGAATTTTGTCTTAAAAGCAATGGGAAGCCAGTAAAAGAATTTAACAAGAGAATTATGGGCCCAGATTGTCTTTTTTAAATGATCCTTCCAGTTCACAGTGGAGAATAGATTTAAGGAATCAAGAGCAAATGTGGGTGACAATTCCTGTAGTCAAAGTAAAAGATGATAGTGATTTAGATGACAGCAGTGTCTGCGAAAATGGAGATCAACAAGAGGAGGAATTGGGCATCCACTCACATGGAGAACTGAAGGGAGGGCAACATCAAGGATGATGACTAGGTTTTGTGCCATGAGCAACTGGGTGGCTTTTCCCAGGGCAGAAAACTTTAGAGGAAGTTCAGGGTTTGGGGGGAAAGAACATGAGCTCAGTTGATTATATGGGTCTGGAGGTCAGTAAAGTCTGTGCTAGAGAAATATGCTTGGGAGTTGTACCGGGCACCTCTCATGCATCCCTTTACATGCTTTCAGCCCCATCTCTTACTCCAGCCGAAGCTGCTACACCTACCACTGGGATCACCGCTCACTGAAGTTTCAGCCAGATTTTCACAGATCTAATCTGATAATGCCTCTCCTAGCCCTTCATCATGTATCTCCTGTTTGCTGTCTGAGGCTTATATATGTGCACCCCAGAATGTGAAAGAGTTAACTCCTATAAGAGCCCCCTTGATCAATGGGGAATAGAAGCTGATGAATAAATACTTCTTCCCCCCCGCCCCCGAGTGGACACATCTGAGCTGCATTTATTAAATCTGCTCAGAAGATCTTGGAAGGATCAGCACGAGATACTGCAGAAGTGGTCAACTTGATAATGCACCTTTCTCGCGGCTTTTCCTCCTTCCCTGTCTCACTTCCCCCGTGTGTCACTGCCGCTGCCTGGGATAACTTTCCAAATAAACTACTTGCATGGAAGCCTTTGCCTCACTCGGATTTTGGAGGAACCTAGGATAGATAGGAGTTATCAGTGAGTAAGTGGTAACTGAAGTGCCAAAAGTGGATCAGATCACAGAAAGAAAGAGAAAAGAGTAAGCAACCTTCAAAAATCCAGTATTTATTGATTGGATAGCTCCAAGAAAGAAAACTATGAAAGAGAGTCCAGAGGGCCAGAAGAAACAGAGAGAGAGGGGTCAAAGAAGCCAGAAGAAGGGAATATTGAAGGAGGGAATGGCCAGTTTTGTCAAATGATTCTAAGTTCAAGAAAAATGAAGACCAAAAGTATACAGTAGATTTGGCATTGTGAGGGTCAATGATGCTCAGAGCTGGGATCAGCCTTTTCTTGTAACAGAACACATGGAACCGCAATCAAAGACATTCTCAGACCGAAAGTCTAGGTATTGATAAGCTGGATAAGTGGATAAGCAAGGGGGCTTTAAATACCCCTGGAATCACACCACGTTGGGGGCTCTCTATTTGTGCGGTCAATTGTCTATGACAGCTTTTGTCACAACAGTTCCACCTGTGGGATACTTAAGAAGCTGGACTGATGAGCCTGCTCCTGATTTAGACGTTTCCCAACGTCTAAATGCACCGACATCTGTACATGTACCAACATCTGTACCAAATTAACAATAGTTTTTAACTCAGTTGTCATCTTTGATCTTGTGCACATATCATTGAGTTGTCATCTGCAAGGGATTAACCTGAAATTGAATCTGCAATGCTCTCTTTAAGGTAATGCTCGTATACCTCTTGTCACTAAAAAAAGCATTTTGTGGGAATTTATCTGGTATTTAAACCACTGCCCATTTTATGTGGGTTGTTGATACCAAACACTTTCTACGGGAGCAAAGAAATCAAATTTGCTAGACTTTGTCCATCCACGTGCTTTATAGCTAGGGTCATTTAAAATTCTAGTCTGACACCACCACAAAAATGCCAACTTTTCTTTCCTAACAAGGTTCTTCCTGAATACCAACTCTAACTGTTCATAGTAATCTTTCCCTGACTCCTGCACACAGCTGGCAAAGTACTTGGACGAAAGGCTCATAGAAATGCAGACACTCTTTGAAATATAAGATTTCTCAGTGTCCAAACTGAGAGGAAGAGCTCCCTCCTGTAGTCTAAGACTATGCTTATAACTTTTGATAAAATATAATGTTAACAAAGAAAGATAAAGCTTGGAGAAAGAAAAATTGTTTTTATATTTCGCATGAAAACGTCAATAATGTTCAATTCTTGAATTTAAGTGCTTTAGTCCACGCTAATGTGCCTATCAAGATACACGAACGTACTTAATACAAATAGCTAACACTGCCTGCCAGGCATGGTTTCAATACTTCACATATACTGAGTCTAAATCTTTTAACAACTGCATAAAGTAGGTATCATTATCTCTATTTCATAAGTGGGGAAACTGAGATATAGAAAGTTTAAGTAACTTGCTCAGGTTAACAGAGCTGAAAAGTGGCAGAGGCAGGATCCAATGCCAATAACCCTGCCTCAAGTCTGTGTTCCCAAACTCTTAGAGTGAGAGTACTCTAAAAGTGTAATTAAGCAAACAGACCACTTAATTCCTCCTTTACCGATGTGAGCTTTCATGTCCAGGCTTTTCATATTCATCCATCAACAAAGTTAACAGTTGAAAGTAAGAGACATTCAGAAACCAATCTAAAGTAGCCCATCATTGAAAACACAGAACTGAAGACCCGATGTGACATTGACTGATGTTTAATTACAGCTGATATCAAATCTACATGGCACCGCCAATCAATAGACTAGAAAAGTCAAACTTTGTAACCTGAAATGCACTCTTTCCTCGTGCATTCTTCGTTGCATTCAAAATCCTCTAGCGAAAGGCAGAATCTACACAGAGGAGAAATCAAACAAAGAAGAGAAATTACCAGTCCGAGAGAGTCCTGTTTGTTTCTGCCGTTTCAGCAGGGCTGCCAAAACAGCGCTGTCTGGAGACTGACTGCTCCCAGCCACCCATGCTCCCGGGGGCTGCAGCCCAGGCCAGCAGCTAAAGGCTCTCCATTGCATTTGCTTTTCCTTCTTGCAATAACGTTAATTTGAGACGGCTACTGAAAAGTTGTCCAAAATTCAAAAGCACTTTCTAACAATTAAAATTTGTCCATACTGAAGTTTAAAAAAGGAGGAAAAAACTTTTTTCACACTCAAAAATGGGCATATAATACAAAGATTTAACACCACTAAACCAGTTGCATCTCATTTCAGGAAAAAATATTCATATTGAATATCTCCACTTATTTTCCTGTACTTTATAAGGCCAGAGATTTCCAAAATAAAATATTATATTCTTCTGTGCCTTCAAAATCTGTTTCTAAGAAAATATGTCTAAGGCATATTTTTCTTTGATGATGCTGCAATCCTCAAAGTAGTTTATACAAAGAACACTAATCTTGAGATGTAGACATAAATTCAAATTCCAGCTAAACATGTATGCCAACGTTCCATTTTAGACAACATTTTGAGCTGCAGTATCCTTACATACAAAATAAAATTAACAGCATTTTCTTTATGAAGGTAGTTAAGACCACATATGTGAAAATGCTGGCATAATGACTGGCACATTGAGAGGCTTAAAAATAGTGATTATATCTCAAACTCAGTCCTTCACACATCAATTCACCAGTTTCAATAAATTATTTTGCCATTAAAGAAATGCTTGTTCAGTGACTCTCATGGGTCACCAAACAACTGTGGAAGATTCTCAAGAATAATTGAAATTGATGGGTCTTGAGATACCAAAGTGCCACACTTCCACCAGGCAGCAGTGAAGAGAATTATCTGTTTAAGATGCTCTCCTAGGCATGCAATGTTGGTTTAAGGGTCACAGAGGGACATGAGAAGTTCATTGCAGGATATTCTTCTTCTTCTGAAAGTTCTAGACTTTGGGAGCATTGATTCTTGCCTCTAAATATCCTGTGTGCCTGTTGGCATCTTATAGAGCAGACCTGATCCTGTGAGAGAAACTGGATAAACAGGTATAACCTCCTTAGGTCATTCAGGGCAGCTCCCCTAGGGAACCTGACCCTCGTGGTTCAGGACTGGGTGGCAACCCACCGTCTCTGAGCATGCAGGATGCATTCTTTCAGAATGTGCAGAACTTACAAATGTTAAGATGGTTCTGTATTCCTTAGGGCATATGGAAAAATAGTCCTGGGAATTCGGGCCATTCTGAGTTTGTCATTTTAATTCCACTGGGTTGAGACTTTGGTATAGAGATGATAAGAGATACAGTTAGTTCATCAAAACAAAACTATGTACAAAATGAACAGTTCTCCATTTTCAACAGGTTTCTGGAGTAGTACAGTCTGAAAATCACATTTTATATTTCAGCCAAAAAAAAAAAAAATACACAGCAAACAGAAAGCTTGTGTATGACTATCTCCTATCAGAAACTTTTCTGTGTGGCTCGGTAATCTCAGCTGGCATGAGAGGAAGGTCAAGTCTTCTAAAGTTTCACACTAGAAAGGGAGTTGATTTCGTCAGATATGGAGACTATTTCCTGGGCCTGAGTTGTTTCTCCGGAACATCTATTTAACATTCAGCATGTGTGTGCGTCAAAACATAAGTATTAACAGCTTGCCTGTGTCACCTTGATGGCCTTGAAATGAAGTTAAGAATAGAGCAAGGTTAAAGCAAAGAAGAGGCGTACTACGATTTCTGAGCTGAGCTATGTGAAATAGCTGGTTCTGTCCCTTAAACAACTTAGAGGAGATCTATGTATAGACAGACTTGTTTGAGTAAGTTTAATTAGTTATCTAGTCAATGCTATTAATAACCTTAACTAGTTTTGATTAGCCACTGTGCTAAGAACTTGACATTTTACCTAATTTAATCTACTCTGCAAACTTTTGAAGTAGTTGCTATCACTGTGCCCATTTTATAAGAAGGTAAAGTAAGGCACAGAGAAGAGGGATAGCTATGTGTGTGGTGTGGAGGTAGACACTAAGTTCTGTGGCCTTGAGAACGTCCGTGAGCCTCCCTATGGACGAGTGCATAATATCTTGTAACGAGCAGTAGCATCAGGATGCAAACACGATTGTTTGCCATCCGACCACAGAGCACAAAATTTTAACCCCTACAGTTCACTGCTGCTCTCCACCTCTGTGTCAAATCCAAATAGCATCATCCTGAGTTTAGAAAACAAAAATTCCAGTCATTAATTCTCCACTTGATTATTGTCTTGTCATCATTTCCTTTTCACCACCAAAGTTTCTTTTTTAAGTAAAAGCAAGCATCGGATTCAAAAACTCTTAGACCTTAGCTAGAGTTTAAATTTATGATTCATGAATTTATGATTCATAATTCTAAGATGCAATGAATGCCACATTTGTTTATTTCTCTATATCAGTTCAGCTCAAACCACCCACTTGCTATGGCAGGTGATGAGTCCAACATTATTCATTGATCATGGTGTCCTGGCTTACTTTGGGCAGTACCAGGACTCCTGTGACAATGTGGCCAAGGAAAATCTTTAGTCATCAGCTCCCAAGGAAGCTGTCATCACTGTCGTGCATCCAAGTTTACAATGTCAATGTTGGATGCTGGTCTCCTGCCATCTGTCACACTGCTAAGCCAGGCAGGCTTCAAGGATGCCCCACTTAGCTGCATCCCACTGACCACGAGAGCTCTCTTCCCTGCTCCCAAGACCAGCACGCTGAGCGGCCAGCCTCCACATGTGCCCACATTGCCATCAACCCACTGAGTCCTGCCGTCTCCAATCTCTTCCTTCTCTCAACACATGTTTATTGAGCATTCAATATGTCCTAGGCACCATGCTAAGGACTCACTATTCTAAGGAATAAAAGTATCAATTAGACCAAAAAAAAAAAAAGGTCCAACTCTGTATTTTAGTGGGTAGACAGACAGTAAAAAAGTACAATAAAATTGTAATGCCGTGATATGATGTATTAAATGCTAAGAAGAAAACTAAAGCAGAGCAAGGAGATAAAGTGAGGTGTGGGAAAAAGACCTTGAGGCTGGGATATCTGTGTAGAGACATGAATGCGGTGAGGAAGCGAGGCTCAAGGCCATCTGCGGCCAGAGGCCTCTGGGAAGAGGAAAGGGCAATTTGCTTGAGGAACGCCAAGGAGGACAATTCACTACTGCTGAGTGAGGAAGGGGGCGTGTGAGAGGAGATGGGGTTGAAGACATGGGATCTCGTGGGGCACTGCAGGCCATGGACGGAAATTTTGATTTTATTCTGAGTGTGATAGTGTATTCGTTTTCTACTTCTGTGTAACATCATGTCACAAACTGAGCAGCTTGAAAAAACTCCAATTCATTATCTCACAGTTTCCAGAGTCAGGAATCCAACACGTTTTTAGCTAGATCCTCTGCTCAGGGTCTCACAACCTGAGGTCAGGGTGTCGGCTGGCTGCCTCCTCATCTGGAGGCTTGATTAGGGAAAAATCCATCCTAAGCTCCTGCAAGTTGTTTGCAGACCACATTTCCTTCAGATGTTTGACTGAAGTCCCCATTTTCTTGCTAGCCTAGGGGATCACTCTTAGCTCCTAGAGGGCCCTCTCAGGTCCTTGCCACGTCTTCTCAATCACACAGCAGTTTGCTTCTTCCAGGCCAGCAGGAGCATCTCTCTCACTTTTACATTTCTCTGCCATCTTTACAGAGCTCACCTGATTAGGTCAGGCCCACCTAGGATCATATCTTTTTTGATTAATTTAAAGTCATTGATTGGGGACTTTGTTACATCTGCAAAACCCCATCATAATCACAAGGTATTCTCAGACTGAAGGGGAGGTTTATACAGGGAATGTACACCAAGGGGTGGGAATATTGGGGACAATCTTAGAATTCTGCCTACCACAGACAGGAAGTCGAAAATTCAGAGCATAGGAGAAACATCTTGTGATTTTTGTTTTCACAAGGTCATTTGTATATGGTAGATCATAGGTGGACACAAGTAGTAACAGGGAGACGAATTAGAACACTACTGCCATGGCCTAAGTAACAGACGGTGAGGAGAGGTGTGATTCAGAATGTATCTGAGGACAGATTCAGTACTATTCATCTTTGGATTGACTGTGGGTGACACACGTGAGTGGACACAAGGCTCTGGCCCTCACAAAATCCAGAGTTCCCAGACTCTTCTCAATCTCTTAAAAATGGTCCATGCTGCAGCCCCACCCTTCTGTCTCTGCTCTCAGGATAAAGAAACTAAATGGATCCTCCAAGACCTTGTAGGATCTGCCCTTCCTATCCTTTGGCCTTCCAGGACCTTGCTCCTTATTGTCCTTACTTAACTCCCGGGATGTGGTCCCTCCCATCACTTCATCTTCACCCATGCTGATTCCTCTGTCTGGAACACCCCTTCCTCACCATTTTGCCAAGGGAACTTCTCCTCTTCCTTTAGGTCCCAGCTCAATCATACTTCCCAGGGGAGCCTTTTCCAGCCTCCCTGATTGTGACCTGTGGAGTTTCCAGAAGAGCACTGTGGCTGCCCCTATCTGGTATATAAGTTTACACTTATTTGTGCAATTCCTTGATTGACATTCCTCTTCTGTACTAGACTCTGCTCTGGGAGAGCAGGAACCATATTTATTTACTCACCAATTTATTCGCCACCAAAAGTACTGTGCCTAGCAAACAATAATCCCTCAGTATCTAGTAAATGAATAAAGTGCCAAACTTGCCCTCTCCAGCAGTCACACCTACTCCCATCATGGGCCCAGACCTTCCAAAACATCACATAGCCAAAGATGTGGCTTTCATGGATGAGAGTGATGACATGGAAGAGAGAGAGAGATGATGCCTTTCTACTCCTCCTGCCCCAGGCCCCACACAGTAATTGAACAAAGCTTATATCTTCTTCCTTGCATAACTCTTACCGTCCTCACCATTTTTCCCCAAACCAAACACTCTCCAGACAATAATGGGAAGGTGTGGAGATCTTTAATTGAAGGGTACACTGCGGGAGAAACAGAGGGTGAGGCTTTGATCTGCCGCATGGAAAGAGGCATTGGAAAGAGGCATTGTCGTATGTGAGCACTGCCCCTCCCCAGATGTCCTCTCCTCCAGTCGTCTTTTCCACACTGTCCTTCTTCTGCACTACCCAGGCTGTGCCATCCCACTCTCCCCCAGGAACTGCACCCTTTTGCACAGACGGAAGAGATTCATATTACCACCACTCCCTCCAAGGGAGGGTGGGGAGGGTGGGGAATAGCTCCAGGCTCATGTGTGGGCAGTGGCGGGGGCTCCAGTTGCAGCCAGTCTTTTGATCAGGGAAAGCTGTGGCTGACTGATGTCTCAGACTCTTAAAAATGAGCTCACATTGTAAGGGGATAACTCATGTTTTCCCTGAAGTGCTCCAGTCCCATTTGGAAACAGAACTCACCCCCTAGTACGTCTTTCATCCTACCCCTTGTGGGACAGGGCATAACCCAGGTGTCTTCACAGTTGAAGAACATTCACATCTTTCCTAATCCTGGCTTATATGGTAAAGGTATAAAAGGCTCTCTCTTAGCTGTCCAGGATGGTTGGGGTCAGTGTCAACTAAAACTTTCCACTTCCATTGCCGCTAAGGTAAAAAGAGGAAGGGAGATAAGGCTAGGGGTTGGTGTTACTTCGTTTACAGTATAATCTATAGTCTTGAGAGTGTAACTTAAATTTCACTTCCTTCTCTCCTATACTACAATAGTCACCATTTGTGGTTATTTCTTAAAATGTGGAAATCATTATAAAATTGGTCCTTTGCTTTCCCCTCTCTCAATAATGCCCATTTCTTTAATTTGTCTTCTTATCTGCTATTTTGAAAGTATATAATTTTCCTATTAGTTCTTGGTAACTTATAGAATACTGGTTCCCTGGAAATACCACTAAAACAAACTGTTGACAAGACAAAGCTGATTTTATTGCTTTCCAAGGTGAGAGAAAGCATTATCTTGTCAGAATCTTAGTGGCTTCTTAGAGGGTAGAGGGCAAAATTGGAATATTTATGAGGTTTGGAAGCATGGTTTAAGGTGGATCTTTCATCGTGGAAGCTTGGCTAGAATTGGGTAGGGACCATGATGTAACGATTTCGGTTTGGCAAATACAGCAAGGTGGAGATTTTGAGGCAAGGGTTTCAAAGAGTAATGAGGAGAAAACAGTAGTTTGAGGGAAAAAAGTAGCTTTTGAAAAGTTGAATGTCCGACGTTCATTTAGATGTCTTTTTTTGGAAGTGGGGGCATTTTCCTGCAAAAAACAATACAGTTATTTGCAACTTTTATCTTCCTGAGCAAAAGTTTCTTGGAATAGTAAAGTCATATTAGTGAAGACAGCTGAACAATACAATTTTCCAAAGATAGATACTAAGTTGTGTGGGCATAGATGGTTTTGGTTCTCAAATGCACCTAAAATTTAAGAATCTTGATTCAATTAGGGTTAAGAATTCCAAAACTGAACTAATGACTTAGGTTTAAAAAGAAATTAAATAAAGTGTGTAAGCCTAATTAGTTTCAGAGCCAGTATTTTCACCTAATCCATCATGTTCTTTTTATTTACATGTTGCCTACTCTGAAGAAATTCCTTTTTTTTTCCCTTTTGCTGAAGAAGATTTGCCCTGAGCTAACGTCTGTCACCAATCTTCCTCTTTTTGCTTGAGGAAGATTCACCCTGAGCTAACATCTGTGCCTATCTTCCTCTATTTTGTATGTGGGTCTCCACCATAGCATGGCCACCAATGAATGGTGTAGGTCTGTGCCGGTGAACTGAACTCAGGCCACTGAAGAGGAGTGTGCTGAACTTAACCACTGGGTCCCGGGGCCGGCCCCTAGAAATGCTTGCTATAGTCATGTCACTGGTGGCTAGAGCGAAATGTCCAGCTCACAGTTGAATTCATCATGATACTTTTATGTATTCTTGTACAACTTATTTTGTAAAATATCATGCTTGGACCATGGAGCATCCTGGTTAATGTAATCATGACGTGCTTATTTATAATAAATATCCTACCCAACTCCAAAAAGTAATTCAAAGTGTCTAAGTTGTTGCCTAACGTCTTGTGGAAAGGGCCTGTGTTTAGTTTATTTTGGGTCACAGAGTCTGGTGCAGCTCCTTGTACATGCTAGGATGGATGAATAAGGACATAATAAAATACTTTAACACTTAAAGGACATTGAAGATAATTTCAATAATTTACTTGCTTAAAAAATGAGTGATGGTCCAGAAGACTGTTCCGGGTGGAACAATATCAAAGAGACTTCATTGCAACATCAGTCATAACAATTACACATTTATAAATCTCCACTATAATTTTTTGGCTACATATAATTTACTTTTAATTTAATAGACTGCACTGGTGACTTAGCACTCACTCAGAAGTAGTTTGCTATGACGTTTGCATATGCCCAGGATTGCTCTAACTTGTATTTGTGAGGTTCATTTTTCCTTCCACTGCTATTCACATCCTTATTATTGCTGAATAATTGAACCACCGACTTAGATTTCCAGAGGATTTCTGAATTATGATGCTTCATTTCAGAATTCTGTCCTCCAGAATGCATCTATCCTTTGTCAAATTAATGAACAAAATAGAACATGAAATTCTGGATGAATCAGTTTTTATAAATACTCTTTCAATAATTGTAGGAAATTACTGTGACTGAATTTCCAGACAAAATAAAGTTGGAAAGAAGGGGAAAACTCTATTTTGGAGAATATGATTTATCAAATCTTGGATTACTTTTTATTATTTCTTTCATGTTAATTTCACTCTCATTTTCTACAGCTCCTCTTTGAAAACTCATAATGCTCTCACATGGATGAAATTTCCTTCTTCTCAAAGTTCTGAGAATAGCAGTCTGTAAATCCATTTTCTCAAATCTTAATTTCTAACTATTACTGCATCTCTTTCCTATTACTTCATTATTATAATCGTCTCTTTCTGATAAATCTGGTTTTCCCTCTCTCTACTCTCTCACCTTTAGAGTTAATTTGTTTTTTTGAGAAAAAGTATAGCAGATACTTTCTTGTGGAACATATTGCTTTTTAAACCTATTAAAAAAAATTTTTGGTAAGTAAAACTTACAGCTTCTTTCTTCAAGAATCATTAGCTCCAGAAATGGTCCTAGAAGTCACCTGGAGAAAGGGTAAGCATAGTTCCTTCAGGATTTGCTCCCCATCATGAATCCATCACTACTACCATCCTATAAGCCAGGGTCATTTTTACATTTTAAAAATGAATTCCACTTCTGCTTCGAAAGATGGAGTAGACATACTTTCCCCTATTCCTCCTGCTAGGTGCAACTAAAAGCCCTGGGAATGTATGTAAAGCCAAGCATAAGGAGACTCTCAAATTTGGAGAAAAGAAACTTTGGAGCCCAAGGAACAACATGGCAGTGAGATCCCAAAGTTTTCTTTTTGCTTCATCTACCCCAGACTGGGTTCCAAAGAAGCCAGAAACCCAGAAACACTCACAGGCAGAGACAAAATCAAAACAAAACAAAGACATCAAGAAGAGCCTGCTGTTCTAGCCAAAGAACCAGGAAACAGCAGCCTAGTAAGACAAAACACTTTTAGACAATAATGCTCTTCTTCAGCCAAATGCCACAGAAAAAACCTGTAGCCCAGTAGGGAAATTAGATTTCCACCCTCAGCAGGTTGTAACAAGATGCCCAAACACTCTGCCTCTTTCCTGCCACTTCACCTGAGTCAGAGAGGCTGAGTGCAAAACTCAGACTTCTACCCCCTTTTAGCAATAATGAGGCAGCAGCATTCTACAACCCCCTGCGAGAGCAGTTTCAGATAAGGCCTGCTAAAACACAAAACTTAAATAAGACACAAAGTCTCATAACATAATGCCCTGAATGTCCAAGTTTCGGTAGAAAATCATTCATCATACCAAGAACCAGGAAAATCTCAACTTGAATGAGAAAAGATAACAGACACTGACACCAAGATGATATAGATATAAGAATTATCTGACAAGAATTTTAAAGTGAGCATCATAAAAATGTTCCAGTGAGGAATTATGAGCACACTTGAGACAGATGGAAAGATAGAAAGTCTCAGGAAGGAAAGAAGAAAATATAAAGAAGAACCAAGTAGACATTTTAGAACTGAAAAATACAGTAACTGAAATAAAAAACTGAATAGATGAACTCAACAGTAAAGAGGAATCAGAGAAAAAAAGTCAGTGAACCTTAAGAGAATATAAATCATCCAGTCTGCAAAATGCAGAGAAAATAGACATAAAAAACTGAACAGAGCCTCAGGGAACTGTGAGACTACAACAAAAAAATCTAACATTTGTGCCATTAGAGTTCTGGAAGAAGCAGAGAAAGAAGGCAGAGATTAAAAAAAAGTACGCAAACTTCCCAAATTTGGCAAAAGACATAAACCTACAGATCGAGAGGCTGAGTAAATCCCAAAGAGTAAAAATCCAAAGAAATCCACACCAAGACAAATCATAGTCATTTCTGAAAACTAAAATAAAAACAGTAAAGATCTTGAAGGTAGGAAGAGGAAAATGATAACTTATCTATAGAGAAAATTGCAATTGGAATGAAAGTGTATTTCTTTTTGGAAACTATGGAGTCCAGAAAGAAGTTGCTTGATATTTTTAAGTGCTGAAAGAAAAGAACTGTTGACACAGAATTCTATATCCAGCAAAACTATCCTTCAGAAATAAAGGGGAAATCAAGCATTCTTGAAGGAAGATACTAAAGAACATGTTACTGGCAGACCTACTATGAAAAAATTACTAAAGGAAGATCTCTAAGCAGAAAAGTTTTGATAAAAGAAGCAATCATGAAACATCAGGAAGGATGGAAGAACAATGGAGAGAGTAAAAATATGGATAAATACAATAGACATTCCATTTCCTCCTGAGTTTTCTCAAATATATTTGACAGTTGGAGCAAAAATTATAACACAATCTGATGTAGTTCTCAATGAATGTGGAGGAAAAATTTAAGACAATTATATTCCACAAATCTAGAAATGTAATAAAATTACATAAAAATAAATATACAAGACATAAGTACATGTAAAACTGGTAAAATCTGAATAAGATTAAAATTATATCAACACTAATTTTCTGTTCACGATATTATACTATTAGCTATGCAAGATGTTACCATTGGAGGAAAATGAGTGAAGGATACATGGCATCTCTCTAGATTATCAATTACAATGGCATATGTATCTACAATTTTCTCAGAATAAACATTGTGGTAAAAAAAATGCATTCCTGAAATGGAAACTAATAACAAGCCCCCATAATTCAAGAAACAAAGGCAGATACCTATGAAAGATAGAAATGTTGGACTGCAAACGCTGCTTAGCTTTATACAGTAACAAGTTGCTGGGATAGACAAAAAAATTAAAAGTGTCATGTAGGAAAGACAGCTGGTAGCAGAGGAAGGATCTCATAAGGTGGTCACAGTTCATTTGGGAATGTGTCTCCCTGGTTCCTGCTTGAATTCTGTGAGATGAATGCTTTCAACTGAATACTAACGGAGTTTAATGGACCTCACTCATTCCTAATGGGGAAAATTGAACTGTAATCCTATAAAGGAACAAAAGTAGGTACTCTAGTTTCAGTTTAGTTCAAACTGAGCTGTAATTTCAATTATGACTGTAGAGTAAACTTAAAGTTTAGTACCTATTTCTGCATTAGGAAATAAGTATACCTCATCCAAGTGAACATAAATTTTTCACAAAGACTGTACACTCAAATCTTATATGAGGAAAGGATATTTCTCCCATTAATTTGACTTTTGGCTCTGCCCTTTATGAAACAACAACCTCTGTATTATTCTTATTAAGAACATCTGTATCTCTCCTGGGATTGACCTGGATTAATAAGAACACAATGCTGTATAAATAACTCCCTCTTTGGCATCCAGGGCAAGCTCAATGGACACTTATTTTTAATTTCACAGAAAGTGGAAGAAGACATATAGAAGAAGATTGTGTCCTATTATATGAACCTCAGACCTCCTTTATTCCTTCATTGCTGAGCCTTGCCTCGGCTTTATCTTATTGTTCCTAAATACTTCTTTTATTCACTCTTTGTAATTGCCATTAATTAGTTACATATGCAATAATTATTTTAATTATACCATGCTTGATTTCATGCTGGACTCTAAGATCCTTGAAGGCAGGGACCATGTCTATCTTGTGTACCCATCTGTTCCCAATGTCTATCACAGGCAAATAGTAGGAACTCAGTAAAGACTTGTTGAATGGATGGATGGATGAATAGAGAGGAAGATGGCAAATGACTTAAGCTCCCTGTGCCTCAGTGTTCCCATATGTAAAATGAGGGTAGTTGTGAAGATTAAATGTGATACTGTTATGCACATAGAGAAATGCAGGGCCCTTCCTTCCTTCCTTCCTTCCTTCCTTCCTTCTTTCTATCCTTCCTTCCTTCCTATGCATCCATCCATCATCCAGGTATATATTTAACCTGCATCATAGAACACGAAAAGATGATCAAGGTCAAGTGAAAGTTGAACGTAACCAGACTCTGCTTATAAAAGAGTCTTACCATAGCTTGTATAAAACTGTAATAACATGCTCACTATACAAAACTTGTAAAATATAAAAAGTATGGAGAGGAAACAAAAAATGCCCATGATAGCAGAACAATTGTTAAAATTCTAGTGGATTTCTTTCAAGCCTTTTTCTAGGGATAAAGATTAAAATATCAAAGGGCAAGACCATTAAAAAGCAAGCTCTAAAATAAGCCCTCAAGTAGATGATTAAAAACGATTAGAGTAGGTAATTAAATTGATCTTATTAAATATTCAGTAGGCACATTATATTTTAAATAGTTTTTTTCTAATTATAAAAGTGATCCTTATTATTATAGGGTATTTGGAAAATACAGAGAAGTAAAAAAGAAGAAAATAAAAAATCTTCCATAATTTCACTGCAACTTTTTTCTGCACTTTCATTTCAACACTTTTTCAGGTGTGTACTGTAAATATTGCATTTTCTAAAGTATATAAAATATTTAATATTTATTATAATCTAAGTATAAATATAATATAATAATTATAAATACACAGTTATTAAACATTTTCTGAAACCATTTTATTTGAAGAATAATCTACTGTTTTAACATACCATAATTAAGATAACTATTTTATGTTGTTGACTATTTGGGTTATATATAATATTTTCACTACTATGAAGTTATAAGGGTAAAGTTTGACTCAGGCTTTTTTTTATCTCTGATTTTTTTCCTTGAAAGAGGCTCTTATACTTTGAATAATGGATCAAAGTGTCTAAACTATTTTCTTTTTACTTTGGCTAATAAAAATATGTGGTTTTCGTAAGTTTAAATATTACATATGTATATAAAATAGAAAGTCTTCCTGTAATTTCACCCTGCAGTTCTCGAAGTTAACCACTTTTAATAATTTGGTGTGTGTCCTTCTAGATTTTATATGAGACTTTGTTTTGATGTTATTTTGTTTCTGATTTCTACTCAATACCAAAATACAAGGAGGAATGCAAGAGAACTTATTGTAACAGTCTTGGAGGGGTAGTGGGATATATTCACTTAAGGAGAAGGATATATCCTATTTTTTGACATATAGCATTTTTATTGACATTAATCAAAATATCTTTTATTTCATCTCTATTTCCACTTTAATTCAAGAGTTATTTTGGAGAGAGAGAGGTTTGTTTGTTATTATTATTTCCAAGTGATTATATTTGGAGGACTCTCTTTTCACTATGATCTGTAGGATTTTTTACTATGAATTTATTGGATTTTCTGGTTCCCTAGTATATGATCAGTTTTTGTGTATAAAAACTGATATACAAAATTTGAAATAATATACATTTGAAAATAATATGCATTTCTTGGGTTTGGAGTCCAATATGTCTATATTAAAACTCCTCTGCATCTTTTATATTTGTTAACTTCAGCCATTAAATTCTGAAAGAGATATATTAAATCTCCTGCTCTGGCTGTGGTTTGGTAGAGTCTAAGAAAATGCATATCTAGATAGATAGATAGATAGATAGGCTCAATGGATATATACCTTGGTAATTATGTCCTGTGTTCATTGAGCACGAGCATCTTCATATGACTTAAACTATCACCTCACACTTTTCTGAACCATCCCTGTGTTTTTCAGCATCATATCTGGCAGAAGACCTGGGTCTGAGTTCTGTCTTCTCTGTCGGCATTAGGACTGCAGGCTTTTGTTTAAACTCTTTGAGCTTTAGTTTTCTCATTTCTGGAACCAAAATAACAATAGTCCTTCTTACCTTAATAGATTGTTATAAGGAGCAAATGAAAATCAATAACATAAAAGTTTTTCAAAAGTAGAGTTTTTTCAAATATGAAATATTTTATTATTATTATTACTTTGTAAGTTTCAGATCTATGGCTGATATTTCTCTCAGACTGAAATTGGCTGGCTTAAAAAGGTAAAACACTAAGTTTCAGGAAATTTTTAAATATTTATTCTTAGGTATGAAGTATTTGAACCTGGACAAAAAATTATTAAAGCCATTTTATATAACTTTTCACTAAAAACTCGCCCATAATGAATGCTAACTCTTTAGCTTTCTTAAGAATTTATTTTATTAAACTGTTTTATTCACCAGAGTATTACGAAAAAAGAGACAAAATGCCACTCGAGTTTAAGAATAAATTCTGCTATTTTTCACAGCTAGCATTGAATGAGAATCCTCTTCAAAGTTCATTTTATCCCCTAAATTAACTTTGGTGTGTTTGTTTTAGAACACTATGCTCTTATATGTGACTCAAGGGGCATATGGTCTCTTTATTGGAAAATAAAGAGCAGATGTGTGGCTTAGATAAGTACACATAAACATGTGAAGGTCAATGGCAGGTGACTCATCGTTTTCACCATATTGTGGAAGGGATATGAATAATTTCCTTAAAGGAAATTTAATCCTTGATACAGTGACATCAAAAAAAACTATTTTATTTACTTTACTAGATAAGCATAAAAGGATCTAACAAAAATACAGGTTTCTTTTTTGAGTTGTCAATAATTCTCTGGAATCCAAATGATGAATTTAAGAAAATGTTCTGAAAGTCAATCCAAGTACTAAACACACATGTCAGCAGAGACACACATTAACTAATAACAGAAACTTCTTAAATATGCCTTCCATTTAATTTCTTGGAATATTCAATTCCTTGTGCATGAGAAGACTGGGGGTAACTTGGCTTAGCAGGGTGTTTTACTCTATTTTGTCTTTAAATATCAATACACTTTATTGGAATCCCTTGAAATTGAAGGAAAGCATCTAGCCTTTAATGGAAAAGAAATGAAACCATTGTTCTTGAAAACTTTCAAAATCTCTTTTTATTATTTTGCCTTTCTTTGCTATAAATTCCCATTTTTATCAATCCAAGAGTTTTCTGGATGACAGAACAAGTCTTAAAACTGAAAGGCTGTCTCATTTTGCCTTCAGAGAGGATCACATTTATGCTTTCCCACCCAAGGCTAAATCTTTTCTAACTCCACATTTATTTCCACAGCTGGTAGGAAACCAATTCAGACCCTACATCCTTGAACCGAAACCCCAGGAACATCTTCTTTATTAGCTCCCCCAGTACCAATTTCCAACTACATTAAAAAATAATATAAAAGTAACAAGAACCATATCTTTAGATTCATCTTTTCACTTGTTAATTAATTTAATAACTCTTAAATATCATATATCTGTTAAGAGCCCTGCTAGGTGCCTGGAAAAATGGAGATAACATTGTTTAAAAGACCTGTTTGCGGGCCCTGGAGGATCTCAGATCGTAGTGCAGGAGAGAGATGTAAACAAACTATTACAAAATGATGTGATAAGGAATGAAATGGATGTATTCCCAGGGATTAAGAGAGCACTATAGAGGAAATGCAGACTTGTATCTACTTTAGTCACCATTATATTCCAGCAGCTGGAACACTGAGACTTGTAGCATTTGGTGAATATATGATGAATTCATGAATGGATGGATGAAAGGGTCAAGGATGGCTTCTTAGAAGGAAAATCAATCCAGTTGTAGAGTGGAGACTACAAAGATATACATGAAAAAGCTATTTCCATGTGGATAGCATGGTACAGAGAAATAAAATAGCATTGGCATATTCAGGGCACAGGCAGGTAGATTGATATGATGGAGAAAAGTGTTTGGTGAAATGACAAAGAATGAGATTGGGAGGTAAACAGAGACAAAACCATGAAAGGCTTTTCGTACATCACTAAGTGTGGTTTTAGTAAGTAATAAAAAATACTACAGGCTTTAAGTAGGAAATTGACATGATCTGATTTGCCAGGTGAGAGAAGGACAAAGCTACAAGGAAGCAAAGTATTTGGAAATAGTGGCAACAGAGTGGTTGAAAATACAGACTCTGGAATCCAGATTGATGAGATACATATTTTTTCTCCTTTTAGAATTCCTTAGGAATTCCAGAAACCTTGAGAAAGTATAGCCTAGTGTCTAAGACCAATCATACTGAAGCCAGACCGCCTAGGCTTGAATCCTGGCTCTGCCACTCACCAGCTGTATGACCTAGGACAAGTTGCTTAGCCACTCTGGGCCTCAGTTTCCTCATCTAAAAATGGGGATGACAATAGTAGTATTTGCATCATAAAGTTGTCTGTTATGAGGATTAAATGATTTAGCCTGTAAAGTGCTTGGAAAAGTGGTGATAGTCTTTATTAATTTGTTAACTTAAATCTTTACATATTGATTCACAACTATTTTGTCTAAAATTATGCATATATGTTTTAATTTTGTTTTCATTTCTGTAAAACTATATATACAAGTTTTTATTATCTGTGAATTAAAAGTCTTGCCTAATTTTTACCCTAAGATGATAAATATCTGATTCTAAGGTGGGTTGTGAGATGAATCAACCTCTTGCAAAAATATAGATGCTCATATTAAATACATCCTCCGTATTGAGCATGTAAAAGATCCAGAGAGAATTTGTGAGAAAGATCTTGCAGAGGGTGTTGTTAGTGCACAACGCTCCACTCAGGAAGAGAAATGGGATGAGTTGTCTCCTTCTCCTCAACTTCCATGGGACCACTTGGAGAGCTGCAACTGTGTCCCCCATAGTCGAGGGATTTCACTAACTTCTTGAGTTTGAATCCTGCCTGAGAATTGCAAAAGGCAGAAGACAGGTGGCCAGCTCCACCAGCAGCAGAAGAGAGAAAAGGGGCTGCTGCACTGAGCTCCAAGAATATGTCAGAACAAAGGAAAGATGACTACCCCCCACGGTCAGGACAGGGACGACAGAAAAGAAAGGGCCACAGTGGAGGCGTGCCAAGGAACAGCCCTCTGCAGAGGGAAACTCAAGGTTCCTAGGGACTGTGGGAGGAAGGAAAATGAGGAGGCAGAAGAGGATTCCTTATCTGCATTAAAGGAATTGCCAGTAAAACATCTCCAGCAATGGGAAGGGGTCTCATCTCTAAGTCAAAAAGGGGGATTGAACCTAGGCCTGACTCAGACCTAGCATGAAGATGGCTTATGAGAGCAAGAACTGTCCCATGCCCTATATCCCCTCACTCCCTACACTCCAACCTCAGAGCCATCAGACTGGGGAAGACAATCAACGCAGGAGGTAGCCCACATCCCCCTCCCTACCCCACTCCAGCAGAAGTTAGAAAGCATTAACTTCTATATATGTGACTGGACATTTTAAGGAATGAAAATGAGACAATTTTGTAGCTTAAAGTGATCTTAGTCTTTGGCTTGTGTTCTGGAAAGTCCTGTAACTGCCCTTTTTTATGCATAGGCAGGGGAAAATCTAGCTCACTGAGTACTAAAAAACCAGCGAGGGAAGGAAATAAATTTGCTCTGTGAATTGCATCCTACAAATTGTACTTGTTCAGGGTGCTGGTTACAATTTTGTGATTCTGTCTTCTGTTTTATCCATTTGCATGTTTCACTCCAGATGAACCAACTTGCTCTATATGCTACTCAGTGATTTTATTTCCAGACCTTTTCTCATGCCTTCTCTCCCAACTGACATGAAAGCACTTGTCACATCCAGGACTTCTAACAAACACCCCATTATTCCAGTGATGCCAACAAATCCTTTGATCAGTGGTTCTTAACCTGCCATCTTGGACGGGTGTCAGAGTCTTTGAATCTCTGAAATTGTCCCCCAATATTTGGACAAATGTGTAGAAGTACTTTTTTTTTCTTCTGGTGACAGAATTTATAGCCTTTGCCAGATTCTCAAAACAGGACTAAAAGAAAAATAAAAACTAAGAAAACCTGTTTTCATTCTTAAAACCTTCCTCTCTTATAGCTGAAATAAATAAGAAATATGCATGTCCCAGTCCACACAAAACTGTGAAAGAGGTGAAGTTTCCTTCTCTGAACTTCCTATCTTTAAGAGCTCAGTTCTTTTCTTTCCTCTTATCTCCTGACTCTCTAGTAATAGAAAGTGTAAGTATCAGGCATGTATTCCTTACATTAATGATGCACCTCCTCCCCAGAAGTTCTCATTTAAGTATCTCAGTCTCAACTAATCAATTTCAAGATGTAGTGAATAGGGGTAAAAGTTTCTTGGTTGTTAGTGGAGATTTCTTAACCCCTGAAATTGCACTGTGTAGACTGTGCCTAAGCCAAACTATAGAATATATTTATGTTTTCAGGTGTTATTATGAATATACATTAAGTTTTTAAATTTATATATATTCTTGATCATTTCCTCAAAAGTCATACGTGGTGTTCAGCACAGAGCAGCTGAGTAAATGCTTGATTATGAGGATGCTGGTTGGTTTCTAGAACTTGAACCTAATGAATGCCAGTGGTTGTCTGATTTCCACTGATGACTGGCTCCTCTGTGGTCTCCCTCTCTTTTGCCTCTTTTGAGGTGTTACTCTGAAACTTTCATTCATTTGCTTCTTTCTTTAGCCTTTCTCTAGAACTTTAACTGTTTTCCAGAGTTAGAGCAGTTATCTTTTCATTGTGAGTCAAAACTACAACAGTTCTCAAGGTGCTTCAAGTTCCAATTTCTGACTATTTTTCCCCACAGGAAAATAAAGGAGATGATTTCTTCTCATTTAATAAACAGCAGCTAAATCTGTTAGCTTAAATTAATAATTTTACATAAAGGCCAATAAATACATATTAATAAGGGGGAAAGTTTCTGAAGGAAACTGAGTAGAAAATTTAAGTGGTTATTTATAAATTTCAGATGTTTTTCTGACTCTCTATGTCCTGCTCATGGAGTGTAAAATTATAGTGCTGAGGTAGTCCACTTTCCAGCAGTGCACAGTCCCTCCTCTCAGGGAGGAAAACATCTCTTCTGCTCCAGTGAAGATTTTTTTCAAATCCACAAATAGACATCTCACACTGACAAGGTATGGGGAAAATGAAGAAAGAAGAGGAACTTAAGGTGAAAGTAGGGAAAAAAGTTCACTTTGAAGTATAAACAAATTGTGAGTCCCCAACTTAAGTTAATTTGCAGAAAGTTTTCTTTGATCTCTTAAAGTCAATGTTTAAAAAAAGATAATTTGTGTAATTGTGGTAATTAGTATCTTATCACTAGTCGGATGATCGAATTGATAGGATTGGTTTGGGGGACTTTCAAGGCTTTCAAGCTGGCTTGATGTTCAGTACAACTTGGTGGATTTAAGAAGTACCTCTACTGAGGTGTGCGGCTGTGTGAGGCCCCACAGACGTGGTTTGGCTCCGTGTTTATTCCTGAACCACTTGCCTTCTTGGTTGATATAGACATTTCACCTGGCTCTTGGGGGCAGCCTTTAGCATAAATCTTGGCTCCTCCCTGCCTGCCCTCTAGGCTGATACTCTTGTTAATACTTTTCCAGACACTTGAACATTTGGCTGTGTTGAGCTTCATTTTCTCTCATAATGATACCTAGTGTTCAACCACATTTATTGAAAAGAGAGGCTCCTCTTTTTTTCCAGAAAGAATATACATGTTTTGCTTTTAGTTTTAATCACACATGATCTTTGCACAAAATTCAATTCTATAGAGAAATATTCTCCTACAATCTCTCTCTTGCAAGAGACAACAATTCCTAATATTTATCGTATATTCTACAAGACTGCATGATTTCTATATTCATGTAATGGGTATGTTTACACACACACACACACACACACATACACACACACATGCAAGACAATATAGCAGAGTGGTTACAAGCATGGACTCTAGAAACAAATTACCCAGATTCAAATCTCATCTCTAAACGTATAAGTAACTCAGCCTCTCTGAGCCTTTCTTTTCCTGTCTGTAATTGAGAAAATAATAACATCTACTTCATAAGATTGATTTTAGTATCAATTTAGAAAAGCACCTAGGAAAATGTCTAATACATGGTAAACAGTGTGTTAATATCAGTCATTATTATACTATAAAACTTTTACCTGTTTTGTCACATCACTAATTCATAGATCCCTTCCCATAATATTATAGAGATTTGCCTTGTCTTTTAAAATACCTATTCTATTCTATCCTATCCTATTCTGTTTATTCTAATAACCCTATTGAATGTCCATATCTAGAATTCAGGTACAGCCTTAAGACCAACACCATATTCTTTTAATTACTGTGCCTTTTTGCTGTGTTTTAATGCCAGATAAGTCAAGTCATATTTATCCATGAATTCACATAACTAATAATTATTGTGCACTTGCTTTTGGTTGAGATGGTTCTTTGCACTGCAGATACACTGGTGAGTAAAGGAAAAAAATTATTTTTAAAAAAGTTTCATATTGTTTTTATTGATTTATCTTTCCACTGGAAATTTAAAAACAATTTACACTGCATGAACTCACTCATATATGGAATATAAGTGAATACACGGACAGAGAGAACTGATTGGTGGTTACCAAGGGGAAGGGGGGTGGGGGGGCACAAGGGGTGAAGGGTTACATCCACAAGGTGACGGACAAACAAAAATGTACAACTAAAACCCCACAGTGTTATAAACTAAGACATCAATAAAAAAATAGAAAAAAAATTTACAATTGTATGCAATACAAATTATATTAAAATTATAGATTACTTTGAAGGAATATTGACATCTTTACACTATCGCTCAGGAACATTTGATATTTCTCCATTCCATCTATACTTTCAAATTTGTTGCGATAAAGTTATCCACCGTGTATCCTTAATTCTTTTCACTCTTCTCCACCTTTCTAATTAAGTAAATTTTCTTTATCATGATGGTTTATATTTGTGTTTAGTTTAGTTTTGCTTTGTTTTGGTCACACTTTTCAGTGGTTCCTCTATTTTCAAGGAGATTGTGACTTTTTTTGCAATACACATTTTTTAATAGGTAGGCATTCAAACATATTACTCCTTTCTTCTGTAATTATTTTCATCATTTTTCTCTTTAGTGATTACTTCCCCAGTCAAGGACTGGGTAAATATTTATTAATATTTTCAGGAGCTCTGTGCCAGGAACCAGGGGCAGAGAACAATATATGTATTTTCTATTATCTCACAGCATCTCAAGCTGCAATATACCTCTGCTATGCTACCTACTGGTATATATGGCCTCTCAATGGTTAAGAGAAAAGTTGATGGTCCTGTGTATTGGGAGGTGGGTGGAGAGAGATGAGATACACAGGTTCTCCTGGTGCTGACCAGATCAGAAAAATTGATCCTGAGCAATTATGGAGTGGCTGTTTGCTTTTCACATCAGTGTTTCTCCTAATCACCATTTCCAATAATTAGCAACAGACTATAAGGTGCCAAAGTCCTTTCCTATCTCAATAGTGACCATTCGTGTGTTTCTTATTGAGAGAGTAAAACAGATAGCATGTTATCTAAGAGTCTCAATATATACCTCTCAAGAATATACTATTAATGCAAGTTCTTCTGGCCCATGGAAGGATAAAGACCTCCCATGAGATCTTCCTTCATCTTTAACTTAAGGTATTATTGCTAGTTTCTGCCTTTATGAGCCTTTCAATAGTACTTAACTGAAGTTTGGAAGAAAGCATACCAAGCCAGTCTATTGCAACACAAACCATTTATTTAGTGACTCGTTCATTCTTTTTGTTTCGTTTATTCATTTGCTTGTTTATTTACAAAAATGCATAAAATGCAGAAAGGAGTGAAATCAATATTTGTTTGCAAAAGGAATAAATGCACAAAAAATTAATAAAATTAAGGGTGAGATGGACAGTAGAATGTATAGTATACAGTTCTGTGCAGTTGCTAAAGGTAAGCTGAAAATTTATCTCTCTGTTCCACCAGCCAAACAAAGAGGGAAATAAAATCAGCTGGAAAGTTCGTGATGTTTCCGAAATACAAATAAACTTTTTATTCAGGATAATCTGTGTTTTTCCCTTATATTGGCGTGCATTTCCTTATCTTGACATGTGAGAAAACACCTTGCCGGTAACCTCTCCCTAGCTACAGGTGGAAGCACTGTACAATGTTAGTCAACAATAGGTTGAAAGAGCCTTGAGTTAAGATAATGAGAATTTTATTCTTATAACTTCCTTCATTTTTTGCTAATAGCATAACATGAAAGAACAGTTCAATAGAAACAATTCTAAAAGGGGCAAAAAAACAGAACAGGTTTTGACATCTCAGATAAGTCGCTTATGTTTACAAGATTTCAGTTTCTCCAGTTAAGTTGATAAGTATTGTATCAACTCTCTTCGGGTGTACTGGTGGCTTCAACACATAAAGAGTAATTAATTGGCTCACGTAACCAGCTGCAGCTGAGGTCTTTCTTCTGTCAAGTTTACCTCAGCCTCTCTCTACATGCCGATTTCAATCTCTGAAAGAACCTTATGCCATACTGTTGAGCCACGGCCATCAGCAGCTCTAGACTTAACACATATCGACTTATTGATCTGCCCACCATGGACACACTTGATATTAAAAATAAAATTCCAAGTAATGACTTTGATTGGCTTGGGTCACATGACCAGCCATTAATAATCACTAAACCAGAAAGTCAGAGTGATGAAAACATTGGATCATTTGGAACTCTGGTCTATGGATGAAAAAAGAAATCAATTCTCCAAAGGGAGGGAAAGGCTTAGTAAAGACATCGCCACTGGAAGAGTCAGGGTGAGTTGTACAGCAAATTTAATCGGTGTCTAATAATAATATCTATTTTGTATGTTATGAGAATTAAATATGGGAATGTGCTGTGCAGATAGTAAAATGATACATAAAATCTCAACCACTGTTTCTTCCAATATGACATTTTTGGAAATAAAAAAATAAAAGGCTCAGAAAAAGATTTCAGAGGAGAGAAGAAGACAGCTTTGCCTGGGAAAAACAAAGCTGCTTTTCTACAGTCCTTGTGACTTGAGAGCAGATCACCAGCTGTTAAAAGTCTGAAAATGAAGAAGCCCCAGGAGTGTCCTCTGGCCCGTCAGGAAGACGATGGCTCAGCGACTCTGCTCTTAGACCAGTAGGCCACTGTCTGCTTTGCAGGCCTCTGAAAGTCTAGGAATACTATGAACATAATACCAATGACAACACATGGTCGACTCTTACTAAGAAATATTTGTGTGCGTACTAGTTGGTATTCTTTGTAATTAAATGTCTTTGAAAATCGTTCCCTAAGTGTTCTAAAAAGAGGTTGGGTCATTACCCTCCTATTTCCATGCAGCAATATTCCCAAAGGTGCTGTGAGAGGGAAAGTATGCCAGTAAAAGTAATTTTCTAAACAATGTTCTGAAGGACATGAAGGCAAGGGCACACTTAACAAAAGTGTGTCACGCCTTATAGTGGAAAAGCTGAAATTTTGGCCTATATTTTCAAGATGGTTTAATAGAAAAAGAGCTATAACCTCACAGAGCGCAGAAGAACACATTGAAATGTCCTTCTCTCCCCTTCTCCAAGAAGAAAGAAAAGCTCCAACCTGATGGAACAATTAAATTTGCAGACTATTTTAAAATTAAGCTTTCATCTTAATTTATCTGCTAATGAGAAGTGGTAAGCATAGGTAACCACGATTTGTATGCAGAAGGTAATTAAAATCTTTGTGTAAATGGTGGACTCATATCACATCTAGTAAATATGCTTGTAAATATTCTGCTATTTATTTCCTTCCTTTTTGCCTTTCTCCCTTGGAACAAATCTGTTTCCAGGTGCCAGACCCACATTTAAGCAAAAACAATTACTCTATATAGTTTGCATGATAGTAGGAGAGCCTCCACCCTGGAGAGATTTGAAGGTGACAGCCATTGCCAGGCCTAGGAGCAAAGTCTCCATTTCAGTTGCCCTTTAGACATTAGTCTTCATTTTTGAATGATTAATGAGATTTTTATTGAAAAGGAAAGGGAGACAGGTGTTTCCAGCTAAGGAAATTCCATATAAAGAAACAGAAAATGAGAGAATTAGTTGAAACCAGGAAGCTGAATAAGGATGGTAATGTCAAAGAGCCCCCTCCTGATGAGAGGTGCCCAGGAATCACCCCTTCTGATGTCCAGCACCCCACAACCATGGGGTGTTCTGGGAGCAATGGTTATCAGTCTGTACCAAAACAGAGCAACCCTTAGTGCAAATAGTGCCTGCTGAAGAACTAACATAATTTGAGCCAAGTTGTTGTGCTTTCCCGTGAGGACAAGCAAAATTCAAGACTGCCCCTTATGTTCAAACCAGACCTCTTCCTCTTGCCTATTAATAATGTGTAATAACCTACACGCTCACAAAACCACATATCAATATTGAAATAAAGAAACTTCTGAATTTCTAGCCTAAAGCGTCTACAGTTGCACCTTTAAAGATTAGATTTCAAAATTTGCTGTTTTCTTTCTTTCTTTTTTTAGTTATCACTATGAAACAGAAATGTTTCCTGAATTGAAGGTACTGTATGTGACTTCATTCCATTAGTCATTTTAACACCTGCCTCATCCGGTGTCAGCATAAGATGCTGCTCCTCTTCCTCATCCTCACTCATCTGCTCCAGAATTTCAGCCAACAATCAAGAACACACCATGCTTCTTGGCAACCCCAAGGCCCAGATGCTGAATAATTTTTGACGGTTAACTCAGTACTAATGGTATTCTCATACAGACACTTTTGAAGCAATCTGTGACAATGGAGTCTGCTCACGGGATGGTTACTTGTCTTACTACGTTCAGATGGTTGCTGCAGAGGTAGCTGTGTGCAGGAGTTATGATCACCCTGACTATTGTGCCTGCATGGTGAGATTCTGACTCAGTCCTTTTATTGCAAACAGGTGATTATTTCTCAAGTCTATGTGCCACGAGCACTCATAATATAAGCAATGTTTTGCTTCTTGGAAGAAATAAAATATTTTCTCCAGAGCTGAAGCTTCTTCAGAACAGCAAGTAGAAAGCAATAATGTTTTTGAGGGATATTTCCTCATTTGTTTATTCTTCTAACAGTTTATGAGGCTACCTTAAACGAGTGAATTAAAATGTTTTATACTTCTATAATACCTTTATTTAAAGGGTTTTAAATTAGGAACATACTGTGTCCTGACAACCTACAGAGGCAGAGTAGTATAAGTAAATGATTACCGCCTCTGAAAGGCAAACTGAGGTAAAGGGAGAATTTGATTAGTGCTACACATTAAATTGGAGGACTCTTCATAATTATTAGAATTAAGACATTTTACCCTCCAACCAAGATGACAAATAGCCTAGTAACTGCTGATAACACAGTGCAGACTCTTTCCCTTAGGTGTTTGGATTCAGCTTCAAAAGTCTCCACAGCACAGCTACCTGGGCACCTAGGCAGCCCTAGCAAGCCACTGGAGCTGGCGTGTAACCTGAAATCTATTTGTTATTCCTGTCCTGTAGTGTTCATGTCCAGAGAGGAGGACAGTGCTAGTTTCAGTTCTTCAGACACTTGGTTATGACTGACCACTAGATGACACATATTTATTAACCCTTGTCCACCATGTTTATTTGTTAATTGACTTGAGGGATCTGAATGTCATTAAATCGTTGGAACTGTCAGATATAACATAAATGATTTATTCCAAATGCTTCTGTGACCAAGACCAAAACAGGTGTATGGACTCTTTTCTTCTGTTGTGACTTAAAACATTCAATAGTTTGAATGGTGAGTCTTAGGAGACTCTTTCTAGTTACTCCTTTCTTTCTCTTTTACAATTGCCAATGTCCTGGAAATGATAGAGCAGATCATTGGAAGAATCCTACACCTACAAGATCATGAATTTGATAGATTCTCTTAGCTACATGGTGCATCAGAATAGCTTCTGCCTCCTTCTTCCATGCTTATCCCAATTTAGCATAATCAACATTTTTAGTGGTGAGTCTGTGAGTGAGTAACTCTGTAGAGCTATTACTTTAAAATCTTGGGCTATAGTATTCTAGTTTAGGGCAGAGTCTCCAGAACCAGACTACCTGGGTCTGAATTCTGCCTGTCACTTAACAGCTATGTAAATTTGGACAAGTTATTTAATCTCTTTTTGTTAAGTGGAGATAATACTAATACACATCTTGTTGGGTTGTTCTGAGAATTAACTATATCAATACGTGTAAACAGCTTCAAAGTGCCTGGCACACAGTAAGCACTACATAAGTGCTAGCTAGTATTAGTCTCCCCCTATAGGCTGCCCTCTTAATTCCAATCATTTTCCCAGGGAAATATTGATCATGAGGAACAGTCACTCACACTCAACAACAATGTAAAAATTGATCAGAATAAACCCATCCCCACTTCCAAAATAATAAAATAACCTACTCAGTAATGGTGGGTGAAGCATTATTTGCAAAAATTGCCTGTCTATGTTCATATTTGATGAAGATAGAATTTTACAACTAGGGATTAAAACAATTACATTTTTTGAAACACATATCTTCATAGGAAATTTTTTGTAAACAATTCTAACTCAAATCTGGTGGTAGAAAAGTTGACATCTTCTTTTTAGGATCATCATGTTTTTGCATACTACTACTACTACTACTATTAATGTAGTAATAATGCAAATTATAATATATTGGGTCATCTTTGCATATGTCACAATAATCATGATTCTTTCAATACAATAGATATTCACCAAAGTTTTTGGAACTAAACTGTTTTCAATTTAAATTTTTCACTGAATAGTTTGTGAAGAAATTATAGTCTGAATATCTGATTTACATAGCCTAGTCTCTTGAGAACACAAATTACTCTATAGTTAAAAGGAAGGTTATAAAAAAAGAGCAATGTCAAGTTAGAGGTGAAAGAAGGTGATCTTTTTGAAATATACATAATACACAACTGAAAGAAGCATTGAGGTTATAATACCTGAATTAAATGCAATGTATACCATCCAGTCAACGTTTAGGAAAACTGGTTCACTTCACAACTAGTTATAATTCTATGGGAGAATTAATGACCCTATTTGATTTCTAAAATAGCCCTTGACCTAAATTCATTTTTTAAACTACACAGTTTGAAAATGTGACATTATGAACAAGGTTAGCATTTAGAACTATTTTCTAAAGGGAAAATAAGCCACAAAGAACAGTGATTTTTTTCCATGTGTACCAATTTTTCAAAATTTAAGGTGTTTATTTAATACTACATCTACCAGCTAAAATGAACTCCATTAGTTTTAGGAAATGTGATGTCAAACTTAAATTATACAAGCACTATCTATTCAGGCCATCTAAGATCAATAAATAAGATAGATAGATAGATAAATAGATAGATAGATAGATAGAGGATAGATGGAAAATTTTAAGACAGATTATAATATAGGGATTAAATTTAGTTTCCATTCCTTGAATTCTTCTAGTTACATAGTTTTCATACATAATTAGAGATATTTACTTTGCCCTAATCAACATATTATTTGGCTTCATGCATCTGAGTCTATTTGGGCAAAAGAAGAGTGTTGGGCTTTAGCTTCCAAGTCCTTTCTAAGTCATGGAAAATGAATATTCATCTATACTACTTTATTAAATTAATCATCAATACGATTATTCCATAATTTTCCTAAATTAAATGCCTTTAAAAGCATATGGCCTTTATTAGAAATAGACATTTTTTTTAAAGGCAGTTTGGTGTGCTTTTTGTTTTTCTTTTTGTGAGGAAGTTTGGCCCTGAGCTAACATCTGTTGCTAATCTTCCTCTTTTTCTTTTTTTCTTCCCAAAGTCTCAGTACATAGTTGTATATCCTAGTTGTAGGTCCTTCTAGTTCTTCTATGTGGGAGGCCTCAGTTCTTGATGAGTGGTGAGTAGGTCCGCGCCCAGGATCTGAACTAGTACACCCCGGGCTGACGAAGCTGAACGTGAGAACTTAACTGCTACACCACTGGGTCGGCCCCCTAGACATGTTTCTATTAGTTATAAAATAATACATGTATTTCCACTGAACAGAAATATATTTTATAAAAGCACAATAAAATTTTAGTTCTAGTTGTGCATTTTAATTTAGAAGATTGTACTTAATGGGTTCATCCAATTTGTGATTTTCTTCCACTAACACACCAAAGAATTTGCATTTATTCATTTTACAGTCAGTATTAGTTCATTGCTTTTCAACCTTGAGTCAGAAAAATAGCCTAGAAGGACAAGAATTATTTTCCAAATGAAAAATGCCTCATTAACTAACTACATCATTAAAAAAAGAACTTATGAAATGAAAAGAGGATTTTTACAAATATGTCATGTATTTTTAAAAGCAAAACACCAAGTTATTTTGAGAATTCTGACAAACCAGAAAGATAAAATCTTTAGTAAACTGCTCATAGAATTTTCATCCATAAAATTAGATTTCGAAGGCTTTGCATTTCCCCCTGTTTAGGTAGAATACAGTGATTCTTTTTACTATAGTCTCAAAGTGAACTAACTGGCAATTCCTTGGTTGTAGCCAAGTGTCATTGTCCTTAACCTCCCTATTTCTCAATAGCCAGGGTTGATTGGGTGCCCTTCTCCCTACAAATATATCCTAAACCAGCAACAATTTCTATGGAACCCAACTTCTCCCAGTTTGACTTGACCTTCTTTAAGGCCTAGCAAATGACACTGCTGCCAAGAGGCAATTATTTTCTGATATCATTGTTGACACGCTGGTCTTTCTTCCCACCTTACACCACCTTTAAATTGTATTGTCACACCATTACAAATTTAAAATATCAAGAGTTCTGTTCATGCTAGCTCAGCATTCTTGAAAACTTCCTCCCTACTCCTAGCTTGTATTTCTTGGGCTCTTAGTATAAAAAGTACCTGCTGCTACATTCCAGGAACTCAGGAAAATTCTCCAACGTTCTCATCCATTTCTATTGAGAAACCCACAAGGCTGGTCTGATGATCCTTGTTTCTATACTATTATCTTGTGCTTGATTCTTTTTATGTCCACCCACGTGTCCTTCAGCCCCCTACTCTCCCTCATCCCTGCTTCCACAAGTACCTGGATTATCATTTCCTAAATTTTGGGGCTGAGGATCAGGCAAGGTAAATCAGGTCATATCTTGAATTTTCCATAGTAAGTTTTAGAGTCAGCTTTCTTGATTCCACTGAATTAATTAATACTTTTGATAGACTTTCCACTTTCTCACTTTTTTTGTTCTTTTCCTCCTCTCCCTTTACCTTATTGTGTTAGTTTCCTAGGGCTTCCATCACAAACTACCACACACTGGGAGGTTTAAAACACCAAAAATTTATTCTTTCACAGTTCTAAAAGCCAGAAGTTCAGGATCAAGGTGTTGACAGGATCATGCTACCTTCAAAGTCTCTAGGGAAGGATCTTTCCTTGCTTCTTCCAGCTTCTGATAGTCCTAGGCATTCCTTGGTTTGCAGATGCATCAGTCCAATCTCTGTCTCCATCCTCATAAGCGTTCCCCCTGTGTGTGTCTTCACACAGCTATCTTCTCTTCATGTCGCTGTCTTCTTATAAAGACACCAGTCATATTGGATTAAGGGCCCCTCCAGTGTGACCTCATCTTAACTAATTACACCTGCAATGACCCTATTTCCAAATAAGGTCCCTTTTTGAGCTCCTGGGGGTTTGGACTTCAACATACCTTTTTGGGGGGACACAATTCAACCCTTAACATTCATTTTAATCTGTTTATGCTTTCAAAAAGAAGTTCTTTACTGTAGGTTTAGTGCACTTTCAGGAGAAAATGAGTCTTATTTGACCCAAAGTCTTACATGACCTCATGATGATTTGATTAAATAATAGCCATGCCGTCTCGAACTCTGTGCCCATAAACTAAAAACTTTTGGCTTTTTATTGAATTCTAGTCTCCTAAACATTTGCTCCTCCCTACTTCCACCTATAACACCAGTCCTCCTAAGATATTGTTAGTTAAACCTAATTGTTAAGGAGAGTTGGATTTTATTTAATTGATGTTGGTGTGTACTCATACAGAACTGGAACACCAACTAGCACACCATAGAGTGATAAGATATTTTTCAAATTTATTTTATCACTACTCTTTACAAAACAATGTTTGAGATAGCCATAATGTAGCATAGAGTCCACGTTTTCAGAGGGAAGACTCTTTTTCTAGTAATGCAAAAAAATTTTGATCTAGCAAATTACTGACTTAAATGCCATTTTTGTATGCTCCTCCTAGTCTAGTTATAAGAACTGTTCTTTAAGTGAGTGATATATAATAGAGTCATGGGAAAGGTAATAGCACTAAAGTGTTCACATTATGAAGAGGAGATAATGTCAAAGATAGGTGATGGAAGAGATGTTTAAGTACATCATAAGTATAAATGCTGCTAATGATGGGTCACCTCCTCAGTGGCATTATTCCAAACTGTATCACCACATTAATCACATGCATGCTATTATCTGGACCCTGATTATTACTAAGAGACTAGTATTTCAAAATAAGATCTTATTATAGTCATTAATGAATCTCCTAGCTAGAGTAGAATTAACTAAATTACCTCAGGGAGGTAAGGCTCTAGTTGAAGAACAGACTTCCAGCTGACTCATCACCTAATTAGGTGAAATTGGGAAGATATTTTACATTTGTTATAAAGATTAGGTATTTACATAAGATAATGTATATAAAACTGGCTAGCACGTTGCCTACCCAAAATAGATGCTCAATAAAAGCTATCACTTTTTACAGCATTTAGCTAAGTGTCAGGCACAGTTCTAAGCACTATTCTAAATATTTCATGTACATTTACTTTTTGTATATCACGTATGTTTACATTCAAAAGTGACCCAACTGAAACTACCACTCTGTGTACCATTTTGAGAAATTTATAATTAAACATTTTAGATATACGTAAATGAAATAATACTAGGGGCCGGCCCAGTGGCACGGCAGTTTAGTTTGTGCTTTGGCAGCCCAGGGTTCGCGGGTTCGGATCCTGGGTGCCGGCCGACACACTGCTTGTCAGCCATGCCTTGGTGGCATCCTATATAAAGTAGAGGAAGACGGGCACGGATGTTAGCCCAGGGCCAGTCTTCCTCAGCAAAAAGAGGAGGAATGACAATGGGATATGAGCTCAGGGCTGGTCTTCCTCACAAAATAAAAAAGGAAATAATACTAAATAGATTATTGTTCCAACTACTGCTTGGAAAGATTTTTACAGCATTCTATATATGCAGTTGTCTCTTGTTTTTAAGATATTTTGGGAAAAGTGATGTTTCTTTAGTAATATTCTATAGATTAGTAGTTCTCAATCTTTAGCATGCATCTGAATCACCTGGAGGGCTTATTAAACTAAAATCCCCACCTTCCGAGTTTCTGATTTAGTAGTTCTAGAGTTGAACTTAAGAATTTGCATTTTTAAGTTCTCATAACACATTCCAGGTGAAGCTGATGGTCTAGTGATGGCAATTGAAGAATCATTGCTCCAGATAGGAGGGCTCCATCAGATAGGAGAATGCAGAGAAAAGGTTTGATGAGATCCAACATCCATTTATGATAAAAGCTTTCAATAAAATGAGTACAGAAGGAAAGTATCTCAACATAATAAAGGCCATGTATGACAAACCCACAGCCAACATCATACTCAACAGTGAAAAATTGAAAGCTATTCCTCTGAGAACAGGAACAAGACAAGGATGACCATTCTCATTACTCGTATTCAACGCAGTTCTGGAAGTTTTAGCCAGAGCAATTAGGCAAGAAAAAGAAATAAAAGGGATCCAAACTGGAAAAGAAGAAGTGAAACTGTCACTATTTGCAGATGACATGATTCTATATATAGAAAACACCAGAGGATCCACCAAAAAACTATTAGAAATAATCAATGAATATAATAAAGTTGCAGGGTACAAAATCAACATACGAAAAGCAGTTGTGTTTCTATACACTAATAACAAACTAGTGGAAAGAGAAATCAAGAACACAATTCCAGTTACAATCACAATGAAAAGAATAAAATACCTAGGAATAAATTTAACTAAGGAGGTGAAAGACCTATACACTTAAAACTATAAGACATTATTGAAAGAAATCAAAGAAGACATAAAGAAATGGAAAGATATTCCATGCTCATGGATTGGAAGAACAAACATAGTTAAAATGTTCATGTCACCTAAAGCAATCTACAGATTCAGTGCAATCCCAATCAGAACCCCAATGACATTCTTCACAGAAACAGAATAAAGAATCCTAAAATTTATATATATCAACAAAAGACCCCAAATAGCCAAAGCAATCCTGAGAAAAAAGAACAAAGTTGAAGATTTCACACTCACTGAATTCAAAATATACTACAAAGCTATACTAATCTAAACAGCATGATACTGGCAGAAAAACAGACACACAGATCAATGGAAAAGAATTGAGAGCCCAGAAAAAACCACACATCTATGGACAGCTAATCTTTGACAAAGGAGCCAAGAACCATACAACGGAGACAGGAAAGTCTCTTCAATAAATGGTGTTGGGAAAACTGGATAGGCACATGCAAAAGAATGAAAGTAGACCATTATCTTATACCAGACATAAAAATTAACTCAAAATGGATTAAAGACTTAAATGTAAGACCTGAAACCATAAAACTCCTAGAAGAAAATATAGGCAGTACACTTTTTGACATTGGTCTTAGCAGTATCTTTTTGAATACCATGTCTACTCAGGCAAGGAAAACAAAAGAAAAAATAAGCAAATGGGACTAGATCAGACTAAAAACTTTCTGCATGGCAAAGGAAACCATGAACAAAATGAAAAGACAATCTACCAACTGGGAGAAAATATTTGCAAATCATATAACTGATAAGGGGTTAATTTCCAAACTATATAAAGAACTCATGTAACTCAACAACAAAAAAATAAACAACCCAATAAATAATATGGGCAGAGGATGTGAACATTTTTCCAAAGAAGATATATAGGCAGCCAACAGGCACATGAAAAGATGTTAAATTTCACTAATTATTAGGGAAATGCAAATCAAAACTACAATGAGATATTACCTCACACCTGTCAGAATGGCTATAATTAACAAGAGAAGAAATAATAAGTGTTGGGCAGGATGTGGAGAGAAGAGAACCCTTATATGCTGCTGGTGGGAATGAAAACTGGTACAGCCACTATGGAAAGCAGTATGGAGATTTCTCAAAAAATTAAAAATAGAAGTACCATATGATCCAGCTATCCCACTAGTGGATGTTTATTCAAAGAACACAAAATCAATAATTCAAACAGATACATGCACTTCTATGTTCATTGCAGCATTATTCACAATAGCCAAGATGTGGAAGCAACCCAAGTGCCCATCAAAGGATGAATGGGTAAAGAAGATGTGGTGTGTGTATATATACATATATATATTTATTTATATATATAGTAATATATACACAGAAATATATATATATGTAAACATATTAAATATTATATATGCTAAATATATATAGTAACTATATATAGAATATATATTATATATATACATATATATATATAGAATACTACTCAGCCATAAAAAAAGACAAAATTGTGCCATTTGTGACAACATGGATGGACCTTGAGGGTATTATGATAAGCAAAATAAGTCAGAGAGAGAAAAACAAATACTGTTGATTTCACTCATATATGGAAGATACACAAACAAATACATAGATAAGGAGAACAGATTAGTGGTTACCAGAGGGTAAGGGGATGGGGGAGGGCGAAAGGGGTAAAGGGGCACATTTACATGGTGATGGATAAAAACCGTTGGTGGTGAACACGACGCAATCTATACAGAAACTGAAATATAGTGATGTACACCTGAAATTTACACAACGTTGTAAGCCAATATAACCTCAATAAAATAATTTAAAAAAAAAAGATCATCGCTATGGGTCAATGATTGTCAAGAGACAAGAAATTCTTTCTTAAGTCTAAACCTGTCTATCTGATTCATGTTCTAAACTTATATTTAAGAATAAATAATACACTTGAACTACTCTTGCCTCCATGCTATTTAATTTCTGTTGAAATATTGAAACTAAAATTGATAGGGGTATTTGGGAAAGCCTGAAACTCAAATGACAACTCCCACTCAAAGTATAGAAGATCTGAACAGAGACCCACTTATGCATAGCCCCATGACATGAATTTTGAGCATCAGAGGAAGCAAGAAGCCCTTTGCAGTCAAGAAGAAACAGTCCTCTTTTGTTCTGGACAGACAATACCTCCATTCAATAACACTATCTTAAAACATGTTAGTATTTTATTTCTAACTGATGTTGTCAGGTACAATTGGATCATCTCAGACTAATCATCTAAATTAAAGCCATATAAATCCCATTGTGTACTTTTAAAATTTGTTCTTGGTAACATATGGATTACTTTCTTGTAAAGAACATATTTTACTGTTCACAAACTTAGACTGCAATTGATTCACCATGAAACACAAAATAAATTTTTCACTGAGGTAGAGTAAAATTTCAAAGCTTTTTCAGAGTTTTTAACATCAAATTTGATAAGAGAGAGGTAAGAGGTGGGACATAGTGTTTGTCTCTGCCAAGTAGTCAAGCATTCAGCTTAGTACCTACCATGAAAGGGTCAGCAGCCACACACCATATGCATGAAGCAAATTTTCTGATCTGGAAATTTGATATTTTTATCTGTAAGGGGGGAATAGGATGAGAAGTCACACACGATATTCCCAAAGTGCAAATAACAAAAAGTTCCTTTCTTTATTGTTCAAAACATATTTCATTTTGTTCCTGAGTGCCTTTCCCTCTGGTGACAAGCTTAAAGGAATGATTTAAACTTTCTAACTAAAAGGAACTCATTCTCTTTTGGATAAATATGGGGCCAGGTCAAAGTATAATCTTCCTCCCAGGCTCTCTCTTCCTCCTCAAGGGGTCTCCCATCCCTGCCTCCTCCCAAGATAGTGCCTGGGTAGAGTAAAGCTAATGTTCTCATGGCATTGGATTATCAGAGGTTCAAATGCTGTCTCCTGAATGAATGACTTGTCCCGTTTGTCTCTGCTTACAGCCTCTAATGCTGACGTGTCCGTGGCTGATATGCATTGTGAATTACTCCCGGGGCAGGGCATACTAATTGCCTCCAAGGACATCAGCCGATTCTCACTGTTGGCCAGTCTTCCCCCGTCCTTCAAGAACATTGCAGATTTCCTACGCGTAGCCCACAACTTTGTTTTGTGGGAACACTTTGCAGCTATCAGCTTAAGTTTATCCTCGCTGATCTCCTATAACCTCCACCGGCTACCGAGGAATTTGTGGCATCCACACACTCCCCTTGAAAGCTGAGATTTACTCAGCCTCTCATTCCACCTAAATGTATCATTCCTGATAGGGACACTACTTACTTCATCTGCAGCTGCTCTGTGTTGGATGTTGAAGAGGGGACTGACTCCCTGAGTGGTAATCTCCTCCCTAAGTTGCATAAAGTCCCCACCTGGAGTTTCTTTCTCCTCAGTGCTCACACCCAAGGCAAGGCCTGAAGGATAAAGGCTAGAGAAGAGGAAGCAGGGCTGTGAGGGCTACTGCTTTCCTTAGGGGCCAGGAAGAAAATTCACCCTCTTCTCATTTCGTCTAAATCTCTGCCTTCTCCACAACCCACAGTTAGAAAGACTCTTTGTTTTTAACTTGAGTGTATCTTGAATTCTTACTGCCTATGGCTTAAAACCTCAGTTAAGATCACCAAGTTTTGATATGTAAAGAAAAGCTTCGAAATTTTAGAAAAGTCTTTCTTCTACCATAGCAAAGCTTTCAGAACTATTGCCTATCTGTGCGTATAAGATCCAATTTTGTCAGTCAAAGGTTAAAATCAACTGTTTATTTTTGCCTTCCTAATTACAATCTATATCTTCCTGAGATAATTGATACCACTGGCTGAAATACACAAGTATGAAAAAAAGCACATTAATATATATTTTTTAATTCCCTGTTGAACTTACAATGTTTTAGTAATTTTTTGTTACAAAACTATGAAGATCTGATAAGGGGTTAATGATCAAAATATATAAAGAACTCATACAACTCAATAGCAAAAAAACAACTAACTAGATTTAAAAATGGGGAGAGGATCTGAATAGACATTTTTCTAAAGAAGACATAGAGATGGCCAACAGGTACGTGAAAAGGTGCTCGACATCACTCATCATCAGGGGAATGTAAATCAAAACCACAATAAGATAGCACCTCACACCTGTTAGAATGGCTATTACCAAAAAGACAAATAACAAGTGTTGGTGAGTATGTGGAGAAAAGGGATCCATTGTGCACTATTGGTAGGAATGCAAATTGGTGCAGCCTCTATGGAAAACACTATAGAGGTTCCTCAAAAATTTAAAAATAGAACTACCATTTGATCAAGCAATTTCACTTCTGGATATTTATCCAAAGGAAACAAAAACAATGATTCAAAAACATATATGTCCATTGAAGCATTATTTACAATAGCCAAGACATTGAAGCAACCTAAGTGCCATTCATCATCAATGGATGAATGGATAAAGATGTGGTATATCTATATAATGGAATATTATTCAGCCATAAAAAGAATGAAATCTTGCCATTTGCAACAACATGGATGGAACTTGAGGGCATTTTGCTAAGTGAAATAAGACAGACAGAGAAAGACAAATACCATGTGATCTCACTTATGTGTGGAATCTAAACAAACAAACAAAAAAACCCCAATGAGGATTAGGTATGCACTCTGGGTAGGATCACCACCATCTAAATGCTACTTTTAGCCCTTTAGTGTAAGAAATATTTAATTGTATTAGTGTACTCAAAGGTATTCAGACCCAATGAATTAATCCTCACAATTTAAACTCATAATAATGTCATTTTGAAACCATAAAACTAATATTATAATTTATAATGTGATCCATATCTTCTTTGTCATCCACCAACTACAATCTTAGAAGGCAGTATCCACAAAGACTAAAACTGCAAGTAAATAACTTTTTAATTTATGTACAACAAAATCTGATATTTTTAACTTTAGATTTATAATTATCTGAACATCTGTACACAATATGTGACTAAGCAATAAAATTCAAATAATGTTGAGTAATAGGTACAACTATATAGGTGTATCTTCAAATGTTATTTTCTATGAATCATGAAGCTTAACCAGGTCTCAGGCATTTTTCTATTTCATTCATACAAATACAAATTACTATCAAGCAATTTGATACTCTCTTTTATACTGTAAATATGGTATTTAATTATGTACGAAATAAACACTTTTAATGCTTGGAGCTAGTCACTGCAATAAAGTAAAGAGGAAAATAGTATTGCAAACTATGCATAACTAGTTAATGGTAGATCTGGGACCTGAATTTAAAATTTCTGACATCACTCTGATATTGTTTATTATCTTCACACTCTTAATTGAATACGTTTATTAAGAAAAGAAAATAAGGCAAGTATCTCTGCTCTTACCACTTCTATTAAACATCGTACTTCAGATCCTAATAATTGCATTAAGGGAGGAAAAAAATAAAAGGCATAAAAATGGAAAGAGAAGAAATAAAACAGTTTTTAGTCACAGATGACGTGATCATCTAAATAGAAAATCCCAAATAATCTGCAAAAAAAAAATTAACTAGAACAAATAAGTGAGTCTAGCAAGGTTGAATGAGATAAAGATCAATATGCAAAAATCAAAGGTTTTCCTTATCCTTCCAATGCACAATTGGAAATTAAAATTTTTAAAAATAGTGCCATTTACAATAGGACCATAAAAAAGAAATTCTTAGGCATAATCTAACAAAATAATTGCAAAATATGAATGCTGAAAATTATAAAAACCAATGGAAAAAATTAATAAAACCATAAAAAATGGTTGTTATATCATGTCCATAGATTGAAATAGCTAATATTAAGATATTAATTTTTCACATTGATATGTAAATTCAACACTATTCCAATCAAAATCTCAAGATGTTCTTTTTATGTATAAATTGTAAGCTGACTCTAAATTTATACAGCCAAAACAATTTTTAAAAGAAGAAAAAATTACAGGATTTCCACTACATGATTTCAGACTAACTATAAAGCTGTAATGATACAGCATAAGCATAAAATGTGGACAGGAAGAGAGTGTAGAGCAGCCAGCCCCGTGGCATAGTGGTTAAGTCCCGTGCGCTCTGCTTTCAGTGGCCTGGGTTTGCGGGTTGAGATCCCAGGTGCAGACATATACCACTTGTCAAGCCATGCTGTGGTGGCGACCCACATACAAAATGGAGGAAGATTGGCACAGGTGTTAGCTCAGGTCTAATCTTCCTCAAGCAAAAAAAAACAAAAAAAAAAGTGGAAGACTGGCAATAAATGTTAACTCAGAGTGAATCTTTCTCACCAAAAAAAAGAAGACGGTCTAGAAATGAACCTACACATATTCACATGTCAACTGATTTCAACAAAGATGCCATAATAAATCTATGAGCAGAGGGTAGTCCTTTTAACAAATGTTATTTTTGCATATGGACATCCACATATAAAAAAATTAGGCTCAACCCATACCTCACACCATAAGCAAAAATCACCTCAAAATGGATCATAGACATGAATGCAAAACTTGAAATTATGCAACTTTTAGAAGAGAACATAAGAGAAAATCTTTATGACATTGGGTTAGGAAAAAGCTTCTTAGAACCAAAAAGGCACGTACCACTAAAGAAAAAAAATTTTGATAAATTGGACTTCATCCACATTAAAATTTTCTTCTCTTTAAGAACGCTGTTAAGAAAATGAAAGGGCAAGCCACAGACTGGGAGAAAATATTTGCAAAACACATATCTGATAAAAGACTGTATCCAAAATATACGTTTAAAAAAAAAAACTCTCAACTCATTTATGATAATAAAATCTAATTTAGAAAAATGGGCTAAGAAATTAGAACAGAAGCTTCAACAAAGTTGAGACACAAATAGCAAATAATCACACAAAAAGAAGATTGATATAATGTGTCATTAGAGAAGTGCAAACTAAAACCATAAAATGTCTACGCACCTACTATTACACACACTTTCTATCACTACACACCTATTAGAATGGCTAAATTGAAAAAAATAAATAAACTGGCAATAGTAAGTGCTGGCAAGGATGTGGAACAATTGGAACTCTTGTACATTACTGGTGGGATGCAAAAACGGCATAGCTAGGAATAGCTACTTTGGAAAAGAGGTAGTTTCTTATAACATCAAACATATGCTCACTGTATAACCCAGCAATTCCACTCCTGAGGATTTACCCAAGAGAAATAAAAATGTACATGCCCATATGTGTACAGTGATGGATGGTAACTAGTCTTTGGGTGGTGAATATAATGTAGTCTACACAGAAATCAAAATATAATGATGTACACCTGAAATTTATGAAATGTTATAAACCAATGTCACCTCAATAAAAAAAAAAAAAGAAATCTTGCTAAATTCACTTTAACAAAAAAATAAGTCGTGCACACTGGAGAAAAATATATACGTGCCCACAGAGTCCTGCACGTGAGCTTTACTCATAATTTCCAAAAATTGGAACCAATCCAAATGTCCAAAAATTGGTGACCATATAAAGAAATCGTGGTATATAACACAACTGAATACTATTCAGCAATAGAAACAAACTACTTATACCTGCAACAACATAAATTAATCTCAAAGACATTAAGTTAAGTGAAACAAGTTAGACACAAAAGGTTAGATACTGTATGATGCATTTATACGACATTCTGGGAAAGGTAAAACTATGATACAGAAATTAGACGAGTGGTTGCCAGAAGGAAGGGGGAAGGAAGTGGAGGACATGCACCAAAAAGGGGTACTAGAAACTTTCTGAGATGATGGAAATGTCCTATATCATGGTTGTCATGGTGATTACACAATTGTATACATTTGTCGAAAATAACAAATTATACACCTAAACAGATTAATTTCACTATAAGATGTATGAATTATACCTCAATAAATATGACTTTAAAACAAATAAAAGTAACTAATTTTTTTTTTACACCAGATAGTGTCTTTCAATCATTTCAAGATAACGTAAAATGTCAAACCTACCTGAAGAGTTATCTACATGTGAATCCACGAATAGGTAACATTAGATTCAAGATTTCATCTCCTTGTCTCCAATCTACCTCTTTGCAGGTGGTATTCCAGATTCCTATCGTGGTCCATGAAAAAAATTCATGGCATGTACTTAACTCCACGGCAGGTGTAGCAGCACGGTCGCTTCGAGTGCTAATTCCTCTCAAGAGAAAAAGAGTAGCAACCTGACAGCAGCCAAAGAGCAGCGGGAGGCTGAGACAATGGTTCTGGATAATGAAGAGGGAACGCAAAAAGGAAGTGAGAAGTGATCAAAAGTAAAGTAAAAAGTGAGAAGAGATGGGTGGGACTAGGAGTGTGGCACTTTGGATTAAATGTGAGGCTGTGCAGTCATGTTTGTCTTTCCAGTTTACACTTTATCTTTCCCTGTCGTGTATTCAGATACGACTTGCAGCTCATTATTTTGAGGTGAGAGAAGTAGTGTCATGGTTATTGAGAAAAGTTAATAAGAAAGCATTATAAAGTTTGTAGAGATAAAAGTCACAAACATTTTATGGTCTTACACTTACACTCGATAGGCATGCATTTACTTACTCACTGAGCACTATCAAACCTTCTACAAGTTTATGGTATAACAAAACAGAACAGCACGTAGTCTGAATGTTTGATTCAGCACAAATAAAATGTGGGAAATGTGACTGACAAGATTAAATGTGGTTCTTATGACTTAAATTAGAAAAGCACACCTTTATTCAGAAGGGATCTTTTCTCCTTTCTTCCCTTAACTCTTTCAAAAAGTAACTGTATAAAACAGTATGTATATAACTGTATTGTTAAGCCTATAACATGGAACTGAAATGTACTTGAGAAAAACAACTCAAAGGAGGATGGGAGCAAAGCTGTATTTAAATAAGATAATAACACAAGAATTTACATGAACAAATGAAAAGAACCAGAAGAGGTAAATAGGAAGATTAATATTATTTGACACGATGAGCATGTTTGCTAAGCCATTTAAGCTCAAAAGAAAATTATGTAATTTCAGTAAAGTTTGGGGCACTGTGTTTGTCACTGGGGATAGAGTATTGATTAATACTAAATCTCTTCTCACATCTATATGAATAAACAGTTACTTAATAATATGGCATTTCTATAACAGGGAATGTGCAGAGTGCTCTATAGCAAGAGGGAATGTTCTTACACTTGTTCCATTTCTGAGATAACCATGAGATAATAATTAATTTTATTCTTCATTGCTCAATAATTAATTTTATTTTTCAGAGAGGACTAAAAAAATGAATTTTCCAGGCCATGAATTTGTTTAATGACAAAGCATGTTCTCTCTACTATTGTATGTTTATTCTGAAAGAACTCTCATCAATACAAAGAGTCCTTTCTGTTTCTTCTTTATAAAAATAGATGAGATGCTCCATGTTGTTTCAGTTCATACCATTGTTTGCAGCATGCATCTAACTAGGTCAATTAATTTCACTCTTTTTTTAATTTATTTTTTGCTGGGAAAGATTCACTCAGAGCTAACATCTGTTACCAATCTTCCTCTCTCTCTCTCTCTTTTTTTTCCCCTTCCCAAAGCCCCAGTACACAGGTGTGCATTCTAGTTGTAAGTCCTTCTGGTTATTCTGTGTGAGCTGCCACCACAGCACAGCTACTGACGGATGAGCGGTGTGGTTCTGCGCCAGGGAACCGAACCTGGGCTGCCAAAGCAGAGCACACTGAGCTTTAACCACTAAGCCGTCAGGGCTGGCTCTAATTTCACTCTTTTTACCAGTCTCATAAACCATATGCTTCTTTTCTAATCACCATCTCAAAGTGAAATTTTGTATAAGCCCAGAAACACTGCTAAAAAGTCAAAGCACAAGTCTTGATAGGGACTTAGTATAGTCAACTTGAATCAGAAGAATCAGGGGTACATAATGGAGAGTAGGAATCTTTCTTACAGATTTTCATTTATTACTGGTGCCGTGATTAGACCAGGGGTTAGTTTCACACATTCAGTACTTAGTTGAATCTTACTGACTCAGCTGGCTCAAGACTGTGAAATGACTTCCAGTGTGTTGATGCTGCATCTCGTTGTCAACCTTTTATTGTTTATTCATTCAATATTTATTCAATATGTACTCTATGTGAAGTAATGTATCCAGCAATGAGAAGACAATACACATTTATGTAATGCTTATTATGTTCATTTATTTAACACACATTTTTGAGTGACTACTTTGTATCAGACACAGGACTAATTGCCAGATACATATTGGTAAAGATAATAGTTTGTGCTTTCATAAAACTTATAGCCTGAGAAGTTGAGAAGGATAAGTAAAAGCTGTAACATAAAATAGATCAGCATGGATGGATAGTATTCTGTAATAACAATTCAAGGGATTGTCTCCGTGTCTGCTCCTCTTTTCCTATTTCATCATCTTTAGGAAGTAGTGTGTTCATTAACTGATAGGAGGTTTGAAGCAAGGTAGAAAGTAGAAGTATGTTACCAGGCTTCTTGGCCTTTATTCATCCTTTATTCCTATGCCTGCTGAAGATGAGTGAAATAGATGCTGCCCTCAAATTAAAGAGGGAGTTTTCCCAGCTGGGCAAGAAGGAAAGGTTTAAGGATTCTAGAATGAAGAGTACAAGTCACTATTCTGTGGCAGCACTCCAAGACTTGGTCAGACTTGGCGGAGGTGGTAGCCTCCTAGAGACATTAGGGGTTTTAGACTTACCATGTGCCCTGGGCATGACATAAAACCTAGGAGCCACCACATTTCAAGGGGCCACAGTGGACTTGATGAAAATGTGTTGTTTCTTCCAGGATAGGTTGGTGCTTACAGGCCTTCTCCTCTTTTCTCCAAGTGTCACATAGAGCTCATAGGTGTTACCGTGAGAGAGAAAAAACCTTAGTTATGACTGAGGTGGAATTTCCTGCCAAGCAAGTGGGATGTGATGGGGGCTCAATGTCAGATTTAGTTTAATTTAAAGGAAATATAGAAAGTGAGTTTGATGAGTGAGATATATATCCACTATTTAAGAAACCAAGATATAAATATGTAATACAAATTTTGACTAGTGCTACAAAGGAAAATGATCAGGATGAGGTCCGATCATCCAACAAGGGCTCCTACAAATGAGATGAAACTTCTGGCAGAGGGAAGAGCCTGAGTGAAGGGTCACATGCAGGAAAGCGCTTAGCAACTGCATGGCATTGATAGAAACCTGCCACGAGGTGTTGGAGAGAGTCACAGAAGGTTGGATATGAGCGTGATGGGAGAGCCAGGTCCTTCAGGACTTCGTCAGTCATAGTGAGATGTTCATATAACAGAAAATCAAAGAGCGTTTTAGCAATAGAGTGACAACCAATTTAGAGTTTTAAAAAGTTACTCTGCTCAGTGATGAATGATTTGGATGGGGCAAAATTGAAAGAGGAGAGAACAGTGAAGTTTTCAAAAGTCCAAGTGGGAGATGGCAGTGACTCTAAGGTGGTGATAATAGAACTGGAAAGCAGTGGGACAATATTATACATATACACACAAATACACATATATGCTTATACTTGGGAGCATGTAGAACTACTCTCTGAATATAAAGATGACTTGGAATCAATTGAAGAAGATGAAAATTTACACAAACCTTTAAAAATTATAATAGCAAGTGATAAACTCAAGCTTAGACGTATGTCCAATATAGTGTTAATAATCACAGGGAAGGGAATGAGGGTCAAAGAACAGGATGATGTCAAGAACTTTACAATTTAAACAACCGATTTCAAACATACTGCTACTCACAATGAACCATCCTATCCCCCAAAGAAGAAATTGACAAATTAGCTAAGTACTGTTTCACTAATTAAGACACCTTTTCAATTTAATCTCCTGGGTGAGTGTGCGTGCGTGGATGTGTGTGTGTGTGTGTGTGCGCATGCCATTATATATATCACCTTATAACCTTCTTCAAAAAATTGAATCTCAACCCCCTCAAACAAAACTCCTTTTTGAAAAATGGAGTGTGTGCAAGTATATACCAATTACATCAGCTTATAACCTTCCTGGAATCTCAACTCCCTTAAATAAAATCACCTTTGAAAAATAGAAATGATAATACTTCACTCTGAGATTAAATTTAAAGTAGCAGTGAATGTTTGTGCTGAAATCCTGAATCGGGTGCATTCTTTATCAAACAACGGCTCTAAAAGAATAGCTCTTAAAGTTATTTCTCAATTACATATTTGAGAAGCACCTACCATGCGACAGAAAATGTTCTAAAATTATTTTCTGAAGCAGAGAAGAGCTAGGGCAGCATTTCAGTGTATATATATGAGAAAAATTGGCTTATGAGGTAAGTTCTGGACCTCTTTATGAGTCCACATCACCTCATCCTTAGACCTGAAATAACAAAGCTGCTGAAGAGGGCCCCCTGGACTAGGGGATTCCTTGAGACTGTTTCCTGTTCTAAGATCTATGATGATAATAGCTACTATTATGGGGCATCGTTATTTGCTGGGTGCTCTTCCAAGCACTTTACACACGTGAACTCATTGAATCCCTGCAACTTCAGAGAAAGTAGTATAATTTTCCCAGTGAAGAAGCTGAAGCACAGAAGAACATGCCCCAGGACACCCATGCATTAATTTTGATATTAATCCATCCCTCTAGTCCCCAGTCTCATTTTGAACTAGAAATACTGATTTTCCCTGCAATTTTAGAAAATATTTTAGTGTTGTCCTTAACTTGTAAATGTCAAGGAAGAATGTCCATCACCCATTAGCTCTAAACATATAGTAATGAAGGTTGGTTTCTTCACCTATGAACACAAAGAACAATTAGTTGCACAGGGAGGATGTATCCATTTGCCCACATAGCTGCGTGAGTCCAAATGTCTTCATTCATCCCTTTGATGAGTGTGCTGTATAATAAATGCAAAATATTCTTAGAGGTAAAAATAGTCATGCTGTGTTTTTCTGGTGACAACTCCATTGTAGAATATCAGCATGGAGATAAATATTTTAAATAATGATTTTATCATACTAATTCCCTGGACTTTTTTTGTACAGAATGAATTTTTAAAGTTACCAAAAACAAATATATTGTTCCCAAAGTAACCACATACAAATAAGCCAAAAACTATCCTGAGAGAGTCATTTATTTGAGTCTATAATTAAATGGCATCTCAGTTCATACACATGAGGCCATAAAACTTTTTTATTTTTAATGATGTTCATATATCAGTGTGCTCATCCTTTTCGCGTCATTTTCTCCATGATGAATAGTGTGTTAAGAATGTAATCTAAAACATCTGATTGGCAATTGCACACTATTTTAAAACTTTGACAAGTCCTCTCTTTCATAGAATTGATATTGCAAGACAAATCAGGAGGAGAAAACATCAATCTCTTTCCCATTCATTGTTTTCAAAAACAACCACATGTACAATTTATATATAATATTACATATTATATATATAAGTATGTATAATTTAAAAAATACTTGTATATATGTAAAACATTAATCAAATTTGGATGAGTTCAAACTTCAGTCCCTGGCAATTTAAACTCTATATTCATATCCCTGGATCAGACAAACATGAAGATAATTAGGGTCATATATAGGGTGGGTCATTTTATTTAGTTAACGTGAAAGATAAAGCTCCATTCATCTGATTTCTTGTAGGATTATAGGAAGGGTATTCTCTCTTTTTTCAAATTGTGTCCACGCCATCAGACTCTACAGAGCTCAGGGTCAGAGAGACACCCAAGACTAGATATTTTTTACAAGCTCATCTGGTGACTCTCAAGACCCAATAAGCTTGGAAAACATTGGTTAGGCTATTTGAGAATCCAGCTTAAGGAATTTGTTAATTATCTTCTCCACTCCCTTTTTTTCCCTTCCACTCATATTTATTTCAGCTCCCTACTGTTACTCTGCAAGATACTGCTGGAAGGAGGCATGTAGAGATGGGCTACAATTTCTTAAAATCATACAGTGTCTGGAGGGAAGATAACTTAAAGGTCATCTGGCCCAATCTTAAGCGATTTCGTATCTTTTTTCAAATTTAGCCTGACCATCTGGCTATCACCTCCCACTCATCAATCCCTCAGGTTGGTGTATGCACCAATCACATGAAGCTAACCTAATTCAATTAGAGAAAGTAATAATTTGAAAGAAAGCAATGTATTTTAATAGATTTTACAGTCCCCAGCTAGTCATTTTTGGCCTAACTTGCTCACATATTTTTGGACTGACAAGTGACTATAATGATTCATGTCTAATTTACATGCTTATTCATTCCCTAAGGCATAAAATAAGTCAAGCTAAGGCGGTGGAATTACGGTTCCTTAGTTATCATCATCAGGTGTTATCCAAGTTACCATGTCTACAAAAGAAAAGGAAATGACTATGAGAAAATTTAATTGGTTGATATTATGGCTGCTTAAGTAGACAGTTCAATCAGTCTTTGAAATTGCATTTGCTACTCAACATTATTGCTATTATTGATGGATTTTTAGGGCAAAAACAACTCTGAATGATTTAGTCCATGATTGAATTGCACAGCACAACTTCATTGTGTTTCAACGAAAATTTTCCTGTAATTCAGAATCTGTGAGACATTAAGCAGCTATATATTGATTTTTATTTCCCCTCAAGTAATCAATTCAGATCCTGCGGCCTTTATTTCCTAAAGCACTGTAATATGTATAAAAAGATTATTTCTGTGAGTATAAGATTCTGTATACTACAGAATGTCATCAGACATTTTTGAGGCCCATCTGTACTGCTGTCACTTTGGCAACAGAGGTGATAAAGAGAATTGACTCTTACAGAAACATCAGACATAATAAAAAAGATGCTTTGCTAAAAATAAGATGTCTCAATGAATGTTTGAAAAGGGTTGAATCCACTGGAGTCCACATTTCTGTTCTGAATAAGATAAGAACAGGTTTTTTCCTTTTAATTCTTTTTTATTGTCTGGCTATTTGTCCTCGACCATGGATGACCATAAAATGTTATCATTAAAGGACTCACAGATTATCTAGTCTTAAATCAATGAGGAAATTATAGGCTACCTGATATTGACAGTTTGTTCAACAATAAATATTTATTAAGGGGCTACCATGTGCCAACCAGTACCCAGGACACTGGAAACAGAGCACAGAACAAAATAAAGTCCTTTTATCCTCATGGGCTTACATTCTAGTGAGAGGAGACAGATAATGAACAAACAAATAAATGCTATCTCAGGTTGTGATAAGTACATTGAAAAAAAAATAAGGTCAGGTAAGGGCACAGAAAGTGATGGTGAGGAAAGGTGTAATATTCTACGAGGGCGCTGAAGGCAGGTGTTTCTAATAAGGTGACATTCGAGTAAGTCCTGTATGAAAAGAAGGTGCAAGTCATGTAGATGTGTACATGTTTCTGCCCCTCATCTAGGATTTACACCTCTTAAGGGCAGAGACAAACTATTAAATGTCTTCAATCTCTTTTCCCCTCCTCTTAAGGCCTCGCACAACAGGGATCCAAAATATCTTGATTGCTTTGAAAGTGATTTCACTGGCAGCTAGAACAATCACTAGCATCACTTTCCGGCCCCTAAAGCAAAGATACAACTACTAACTTCATGAGATAGCAGTACAAATCCTCTCAGGCAAGACTGGTTTCCCAACTATTCTACTTAGCTCAACCCATATGAGAAATAGCATAGAACAAAATAGTAAACTTGCATTGACAAATTGGAAAGAAATTCATTTATGTTGTCTTCAAAAGCAGATATCAGTTATCAGATATCAGCTCCCTGATTTATCAGCTCTGGTGGAGAGACAAATCTCTAGCTGTTTTAGTAGTCACGATCCTACTGAAACTTGCGTAAAAATAATGCAGATGTGAGTTATAACACCTACTTGTAAAAGGCTTCAATCTGACAAAACTAGGCTATATTTTATCCATCCAGCAAACACTTGCTGTGCACTTACTATGTGCTAGACTCTGGGGATATAACACAGAAAAGAGTCTCTGCCCTCAAAGAGTTTATTTGATGATGCATTTTGGATAGAACATAGTCTTCTTCTGTAGGGGCTGATTCTCTCGGGCCAGGCACCACTACCACTCAGCATTGCTTGAGGAAATAAGGAACACTCCAGATGGAAGAACCTAGTGAAAGGGAGCCCCAGGCTTCAGTATTACATGCCCCAAAGGACAGCAGTTTCCTTGAGTTGGCAATTCCAACCCAAGTGTCTCTTTGGAGACACGGACAAGGGTGTTTGGAACTTGGCCCCTCACTGAGCTGAAGCTCTTGGGTAAAGGCCAGACACCACCAGACATAAACACACACAGCAGGGGGTATGGGACAACTGCCACCCTTGCATACACCATTATCACTCCCATCTGAGAGTTCGCTTCACCTCCCCTATTACTGGGCTTTCTCTGCCAGATGTTGTTCCATGATGTACAGGTAGTCCTTGGACCACTGACCTCTGGATGGGCTGTTACAAGACCTCTGCTCCTGGAAACATCAAGAAGCATATGGATAAAGGAAAAATAGCCATGGCATTGTTTTGACACATTCAGATTACCAAGTTTTAGCTACAGTTCTAGATAAGTGTTTGAGTCCTTATTTTATATTGAAAAGGAGAAAAGCTAGCATTGTCCGTGTTTGCCCTGTTTTACACTGGCTCTTAGATTTCTCAGACCCTCCCTAAGTTAGGATAGTTAGAGCTGGGGTTGGTCTCCTGTTGTTTTTAGAATCTCCCCGGTCTGAGGGAAAAGTCTTTGATCGGACATATCTTCCATCTCATTTGTTCTTTTTGCCCTTTGCTTTGACTGCTTCATTGAGGAAACCATTTTTTTTAGTGGCTTCCCAACTTGACAATTCATGAGGACAGATGTGTCAAGTTGCTATCTGATCTTTCCAGAGTCATGTGGCTTTCCTGTCCAGTTCTGATGGAAAATCTGACACACTCTGTTATTGTGCTGTAATTTTGACATGGGAAAGCTAGCTGAAAACACCATTGTCTCCATACAAATAACCTAGAATGTCTCCCTCTCTTCCATCCATAAAACAAATGTTTATGCCAATTTGAGGTGTAGAGCCATGAAGAGAATGACTCATTATACTGTCAGCTAAAGCAATGGGAAACTTGTACTTGTTCGGGATAATGACCTTCGGGCACACAAGCGAAGCCCTTAGTATAGTATATACATTTTCATTTTCTGAAAAAAAGAACATACTTTTTCATTGTTTTCTAACAATAGAAAGTGTATAATATTTTTACATAACCAGCAAACTGAAAGTCTGGGAACAGAAGAAAGTAATTGGTGCTGAGCTTTAGGATTTCAGGTCTCAGAAAATAAATAGAGGGAAAAATAATCAGTAAAATTATAGATTGGACAATGTGGTATTTCCTTTTCTCCATAGTCGTAAAGATTCCATAATTTCACGATCTGGTCAACGATCCCTTCTACCTACAATAGCCATTTTAACATAGGCATATGGAGAATTTGGAATTATTTACTGTAGCCTTGGAAAAAAATCAGTATTTATCTTAACTTTTGCTTCTCCATAGTATTTACCAAACAAACAATATTCTTAAAAAAAGAACAACAACAACTGAACTATAGCCTAGCCTTTAGTTCATACTACAGATCGCCTTGGAAAACTTATTAGATTATACTTAATGAATCTTTGTGAAGAATGACAGAGTTCAAATGTGTCAATTCTTTCATTTTTATCAGTAGAAAAGCACAGTTTATTCAAGACTATTCACCTTACAGTTACAGAGCCCTCTGTTTATACACCATCGTTCACTTTATTAAGGCCTTTGCAATCCCTTTTTCATAAAGTGAATATACCTGTTTTAGCATTCTCAGATTGGAAGCCAGCAACTGAGAATTCTGAACTGGCATTTCTTATTATAGAATATACATTTGCATTCTCCTAAAACAATATCTTACTTATTGTTTTTTAATTAAACAACAGAAAGTATGTAATATTCTTATAAAAGGACTTTTATTAAACAAAAAAATGACTAAATAATGTATAAAATAAGAATGTGGTTAAGACAAATTTTGCAATGAGAAAGAAAAGTTCAGAGGCAACCCTGATGGCCTAGTGGTTAAGGTTCAGTACTCTCACTGCTTCAGCACCCCAGGTTTGTTTCCCAGTCACAGAACCACACCCCCCCATCTGTCAGTTGCCATGTTGTGGCAGCAGCTCACATAGAAGAACTAGAAGGACTTACAACTATGATATGCAACCATGTACTGGGGATTTAGGGAGAAAAAAAAAAGAGGAAGATTGGCAATAGATGTTAGCTCAGGGAGAGTCTTTCCCTGCATAAAAAAAAGAGAAAAGTTCCAATAAATGGTCTATATAAAAAAGCCTTACTAAGAAAGACTTCAGTTGTAACCTGGAAACTATTCTCTACTGGTAGTTTGTATTGGAAAGAATGGCAAGGTGACAGGAATACAAGATTTAAAAAAAGAAAACCTGAGTTATAGGTCTTTTGACTGGAAGCATGACCCCAGTTAGCTATTTAAGTTACCTCAACCTGATTTTTTATCTTTAAAAATCTGTATCTACCCCACAAGGATAGAAAAAAATGAGAGAATAGATACTAAAGTGCTTGCAACTTAAAAATCATCATAAACAGACAAGTTACATTAATTCTTTTTATGGTATTACAAAACTAAATATCTTACAACCAGAAACACAATATTAACTTCCATTTCTGAAGTCAAAATATTATCTGTCATGAAATGTGTATATAAAGTATATCACTTCCAGATAGGAGAGTCTTAGTATGTAACATGGTAGAAGGGACGCTGCTTATTTAGTCTAAGCCACCAGAATCTTGCCAGTTGGGATCCAACTGGTTCATTTACAGACCCACAACAATGCATGAAGTTCTTAACCAGAATTGAACTGAGAATGACTAGCCTTACATCCCGAAATTTAGAACTGTAGACACCTTAGTATACAACTGACAGAAGTGCGGGAGAATACAACAAACCATAAGTTATCCAAGGTGATGTTCCATCATTAACTACCTTCCCTCCCCCTACTCCCTGAAGAATTAGTGGGGCTGGGGGAATATTCTTAAAGTTCTGTGTTCCCTTATGTTTCCATCTTTCTAACTGGATGATCTTTGTGTGTCCTCTTTGCTCTTGACCCAGTCTGCTTTGCACTGGAGCAATTGCACCCATATTTCTTTTCCCTTATAACCAAATAGAGAAAATTCTAAGTCTCTCTGGAACTGCTCAAAGTTCAGACTTCAAAGAGCAAAGTCCTCATTAGCTCTATTACTACAGAGATTGCTTCCGCTAACAGATTCAGAAAAATGCCACTGTCATTTCCTTCCATTTAGAGAATGACTTCTCTCCCCACTTGCCCTGCACTGAAACTTTCTCTATTTCTGAATACTTTTTCAGCGTCCTGTAGGCTGTTACACTGTGACATGCAAAGTTGTTGGTTTTTTTTAATTCTTGCCTTTTGGAGCAGGAAAACATTTTCCATATTAGTCTTGTCTGCAAAGGATCTCCCTTTAGGTAGAAAAAGGATTCTAAGACATTCCTAACTGCAGCAGCCTGAGGCTGTATTGTTTACCTCTCCATGCCTTCTGTCCTACAGGCTATGTGTGTCTGATTCTTAAGAGATCTGAGTTCTAATGTTTGCCAAAAGATTAGTCATCAAGCCATAGTTAATAAAATTTATAATAATAATTAACCCAGCTAGACTCTTAGAAGCTCAGGTTCCATATGTAGAAAATGAGAAAAACAAAAGAAATAGTGCACTAATATTTGGATACTCTCATACTATTTCAAAAGTAAATATAAAAAAATTAAAAGAAAACATTAAGAAAAACTTTGCTTTTTCTTAATGCCTTCTTTAATTTTCATTTTATGAGCTATAACTATTGCCAGTGCTATAGCTATCTCTCCAATAAAGCACTTTATGTTTAGCATTCGCCAAATAAAAGACCAACATCTATTTTATAAAAATCAATTATTAATAGCTGTTTGATTTAGCTTTAGCTCAGGCCAAGAAAACAGCATTCTACTTTGCAGCTTCTGTTTCTACTTGAGGTTTTATTTTGTTTTGTTTCCATCTTGTTTCTTATTAAATTGCATCTATTTATCTCCTATGCTTCTTGGGTACACCATACATTGACAATTAGACTATTTGTCAATATTGCTCAAGACTACAAAAAATTACATACTTTTCAAAGGCTTTAAGAACCCTTCAAGATTAAAGCCTAGCAGAAAACTCTTCTCTCCAGATTTGCATTTTACAATCCATTATTTATTATTGTTGCTTGCCCTCTCAGAACATTGTTCTTTATGTACTGCTGTGAGCAATATATAGTGCAAATTCATTATCTTTTTCCCTTTGTTTATCCAAACCTAAAATCCAAGAGAAGACTCTCCTTTTCCATACTTGAGATAATGCCCCTGTGACCAGCTGAACAGCACATGTGTTTTAAGTACCCAACTTCTGAGCTTAAATGTCTAGGTGCCTGTCATTCATGGTAATTCACACATAAACCACTCCTGTTTCTGATCTCTCCAGGATCCTGCTGTCTGAATGAGTAGTCCCGGAGAGAAAATAATGAATGAAACATCAGACAAACTGCTTTCCAGCTCTCCTGGCTCATACTTACCTTTATTGTTCCAGACAATCCCAATATATATCAACAGAATCAGATTCGAGAAACAGAGCTTTCCTTCATAATTTTAACCACAAAGAACACTTTCTCCCTTTTACTACAGATCCTACCTGACTTTCCATAGTTTGGCTTATGATTTTTTTCAGCTTTATGATGGTGTGAAAATGATACACATTCAGTGGAAACCGTACTTCAAAGTCTGAATTTTGATCCTTTCCTGGGCTGGCGACATGCAGTAGATACTCCCTCATAATGCTCGGCAGTGGCAGTGAGCCCCAGCTCCTGGACAACCACGCGATCCTGAGGGTAAACGATCGATACACTTACACACAGTCTGTTTTTCACTTTCAGTACAGTGTTCAATAAATTACATGAGATATTCGATACTTTATTACAAAATAGGCTTTGTGTTAGATGATTTTGCCCAACTGTAGGCTAATGTAGGTTTTCTGAGCACATTTAAGGCAGGCTAGGCTAAGCTATAATATACGGTAGGTTAGGTGTATTAAATGCATTTTCGACTTAACGATATCTTCAACTTAATGATGCCCATCGTAAGTCGAGGAAGATCTGTATTTCTAAAAGTAACATGTTTCCCCTCTAAGGTGCTTCTATTTATTACTGGGGGAATTACATACAAGTAATTGTCTTTTCCAAACCGTGAAATGTGTCTTTTCCAACAGCCTGAAAAATATGAAAACAGAAATAAAGGTCACAAGATAGAAGGGGCACACAAGAAAATCGATTCTACTAACATAGAGTGCATTTCATTGTAATAATTCTGCTTTACTCAGCTACTGACCAAAATCACTGGTCGTCTATCTTACTTACCAAGTTAAAGAATCTTCCAAACAGCACTGTGAATGGGGCTACATATTTTTTAGCTGAAACAAGCTGTGGTTCAATTTAAAGAAAACATTCATGGTAGGGCTCATATAGTTGCCAAGAGAAGGATGTTACGTATAAAGTTAACTTTTAGGAAATGATTTAAGATCCTTTAAAGACAGATTTATCAGCCCAGACTCAGACAGTAAGTTTAGGGAATCAATATTATGAGTAAAATTATTACCCATAAAAGTAAAATATTTTGGTCTCTCAATAAAAGTTACACAACTATCTAATAGCATGCTCTACCTGGAAGAGAACCCAGTAAAATAAAGCTTTTTACACATTATCTGGAGTACTAATGTCTGTTATCACTCTGTTTTTTGAAAAAATAAAAAGATAATTATATAAAATCCAGGTGAAAATAAAAATAATTGTAATTTCTTTCTATAAAGTAAATTCAACACAAACAAAGATAGTTTACTGAACAATTAAATACCAGAGAAACACCAGATTTAATATGCCAAAATTGACATGAAATTGACAGCAATCTCTGTTGTTTCTGTATTTTTGCTTGTTATTTTTTAAAAATATATTACATTAAGTAATACATTATAGTAGCCCAAATCTATTTTTGCCTTGAGTCTCAGAAAGGTAAAAATAGAAATATTCAATTATACATTCATTCAATGTCTTTCTTTATCCTCTTCCTTGATATCTAGCAAAATTCTAGCTCTTAATATTGTTTAATAAATATACTGGATTTGCCTTGCAAATTAATTATCAATTACTGAGAATTTTCTATAGGGAGGTATAATTAACACAATCCTTTTTATACTAAAACTGTAATTGTCATGGTCAATTTTTCCTTAGTGCCTTCCATTTATTGAGTATTTACTATGGATCAGGCACCATGAGAATCACATTACTGATATTTTCTCAGTTCACTTCTCATAATAACCCCATGCCATAGGTAGGACTATTGAGGACATTGAAACCTAGAGATGTTAAATGACCCATAGGTAATAATGCCATGGATTCAAACCCATTTTTTTCTGACTGTAGATGAAATTTTAGAACCAAGGTTAAGCAGACTAAAGCAGTACCCGGAAAGAGAAACAAGGACTTTAGAGTTTTGGAGGGAGGAGAGGATGAAGGAGGAACTGGATACGAATTTTTTTTTCAGTATCCTCATGCCTCCCTTTATGCAGCTCCTTCCTCCATCAACAGATCATCTATTATCTATAGCCCCAATAATTCCGTTTAACAAACTACCCTAAAAACTCACTGGCTTAAGACCATAAGTATTTATTTAGCTTAAGAGTTTCCAAGTTAACAATTTGGGTGGGGTTGGGTGAGGCGGTTCTTTCAGTGTTGACCAGGCTCACACGCTTGTTTGGTGGTCTGCTGACTGTTGGCTGGGGCAGCAGGTGATGGAACCACATGTCTCTCTCATTCTTCAGGAAGCTAAACTGGTGAACATTGAGCAACAAGCAAGGGCAAACCCAAATGCACAAGCACTCTTCAAGCCTCTGCCTTGTCAGATCTGCTAATATCCCATTGGACAAACCAAGTCACATGGCAGATAGTCAAAGTGACAGGACACAACAAAGCGACATGGCAAATGGTTAGAATAAATGAGGTTGAAGAACTGGGCCCATTAGTGAAGTCAATATATTAGAATCTACAACTTCTAATCTTATTTCTGAAAACTCTTTCACCTTTGGCATTCTAAGGCTATGATTCCTCAGGAACAGCGATCTACCATAAATACAGATGTACCTATATGAAATGACCTTCCAGTATTGCCTGGGCTCTGTCATCAAAGAAGCATTTATTACTTTGCTACTCAAAGGTGGTAACTGGACCAGTGGTATTGACATCTTGCAGCACCTTGTTAGAAATTCAGAATCCTAGGCCACCATACCCCAGGACTACAGAATCACAATGTGCATTTTAACAGGACATCCAGGTGACTTGTATTAGCATTAAAGTTTGAAAAAACATTGGCTATTAAATTCAAAATTCTGTTCTTAAATTTGTTCTCAATTGTGTTTGCTAAGAAAAACTAATATAATTGGAAGGATTTTTAACTATAAGAATGGAAATAAAAAAGGGGTTCAACACTCTAGTAATAACCTAATTTTTAAATAGGCAAAAGACTTGACATTTCACCAAAGAATATATACAAGTGACCTATAAGCACATGAAAAGATGATCAGTACCATTAATCTGGCACGTTTCCCATAATTAGGGAAATGCTAATTAAAACCATGCTGAAACCCACTAGAATGGCTGAAATTAAAGAGGCTGAAAAGGTTCACAAGGATGTGGAGCATCTGGAACACTCATAAAACTACCTTGGAAAGCAGTTTAGCAGTTTCCTATAACGGTAAACTGTACCCACTCTGTGATCGAGCAGTTCCACTTTGAGTACATGCCCAAGACAAATGAAGGTGTATATCCACTAAATAACAAGTCCAAGAATGTTCATAGTGGTTTTATTCATAATAGCTAAAACTGGAAATAACCCAAATATTCATTAATAGGAGTACGGGTAAACAAAACGTGGTATATTTGTGCCGTGAAATATTCCTCAGCAATAAAAAGGAATGATACACAAAACATAGATGTATCTCACTGACATTATTGTAGAGAAAGGAGCCAAATGCAAAAACACTTACTGTATGATCATATTATCTGACATTCAAGGACAAGGAAAATGAATCTATGATTATAGAAGTCAGAATAGTGGTTTCCTGTGTGGCAGTGGGGGGTGTGGTGTGGATTAATCATAAAAGAGCAAGAGGAATCTTTCTACAGTGGTGGTCAGCTTTTGTATCTTGCACTAAATATTGGTTACACAGGTGTATATATTTGTCAAAAGCATATTGAACTTTGTGCATTTTATTATTTATAAATTAAACATCAATAAAGAGGTGTTTATCCCTTCACAGTTTTCAAATCATATATCCCCACATATCATCTCATTTGCAACAACACTGTGGGACTGGCAGGGCAGGTATTATTATGGACTTTACAGATGATGACATTAAAGCCCAGAGAAATGTGACTTGCTAAAGTTTCCTGTGTGCCTGTAGGTCTTTGACCACTATTTATTTTCTTTACACTGCATTTCCATTTCCCCAGCAGCAAGTGGGAGCAGGGCCACAAGTATTGAAACAGAAAAGAGTTTATGGATTTAAAAGTGCTGAGAAGAACTTTTCTGCTGGGATAGCAGTATTTGAATACTAAGCATAGCCTTTGCATATCAAATATACACTTTTGTCTCTTGCCCACTCTTCTAGAGAATGGGGAAGGTTTCCAAAGAGGGAATTGGAGAAGACCATAGAAAAAGGAGACTATTGTTGCTAGGGGAGCAGGCTGCCTTGTTTGGCTTGGAGCTATTCTTTCCTGTGGTTCCTTAGAACCATGGGGAGAGATAAATATTTTGGACTAGTGCTGAGAGACGCGAGAGAAACTACAAAGTCCTGCTTCAGAGCCAACCTGAAGAGAGAAAGATTGAAGAAAAGCCATAGTGGGAGCCATGGGTCAGATTAGCCAGTGTGATTGGTGATTTCTATGGCCAAGATGTCAGCAAAAAGCAAAGGACATAGACTTGGGATCGTGGCTTGGTTGCCAGAGGTCAGGACAGGGCCCCAGACAGGACAGTTTCTCCAGGGTCATAGGCTGCTTTAGAACACCAATCTCCGTTCCCAGTTCCCTGGCAAAATCTCTAGACCCACATCCTGGAAGTTAAGGGAATGATTTATTTGCTGGTGTGACTATATATATGGAATTGATTATATGCATATAACACACTGAGCTGTCTCTTGAAGGAGAGATTGCTGATTAAAAAAAAAAAATCTTTGTGATATTTTTCACAATTAGGTTTACATGTTCCTATAAAGGAAAGTTTTCTATTATTCACTCATATTGTTGTTCTGATTCTTCTCAATAAAATCCAACCTGGAGCTGGCTAGAGAAAAGACGTGTATATACAGGGACAGGGAAGGTGTGAAGAGAGGTGATTCCTGTCATAACTGAAGGGTACAAATAAATTAGCCCAGTGGTTCTTTACCCTGGATGCACACTAGTGTCATATCTGGAGAAGGGAGAGAAGTATGAACTGTTGTGAAAGCTTCACCTGTCCAATGTGCAGTCCAGGGTTCAGAACTACTGAGCTAGGCAGAGAAGAGAGGATAGTTATTCAAAATGAAGTCCAAGTGCATAGACTGGCACTCTAAAATGGATTGGTGTTAACAGCTCCTACAGAAAGAAGAAAAGCATTCAAAGAGTTTGTCCCACTTTCAATTCAAATAGAAAGTCATAGAGGCACCAGAGAACTCAAAGCCAAGAAACTCTCCCAAAGGAAAATAAAACATGGCCCCCAGCGCATCTCATTCTTGTGGGAAGTAAACATGAACTCAAGCTGTTGGTATGGAATCTCTGTTAGTTATCACCACACATCCCACTCAATCTGACAAAATGATAAACAGCAACTTTCCCACTTTGGGTCGCTTTGATCCAAGGTACCTAGCTGAGCTCCTAGTACAATACCAAAAAACATTCACTTTACTATTTCCTGTATACTGTAAAGTGGCACACTCATATCCTATTAGCAATCAAATAAATATAAATTACAATAATGAGATATTCTTAGAATCAGATTGGGGAAGATTAAAATATAATACCCAGCATTGGCAACAATAAGGAAAAGAGGCTTTTTCATACTCTGCTGTTAGAAAACCAAATTTGTAAAACTCTCCTGGAGGACAATTTTTTTTAAATCTCAAGAGAAACCTTAAAAGTTCAGAAAACATTTGATTCAATATCTCCCCTCTGGAAATTTATCCTAAGGAACCAATCATGGCTACATCCATATACTTACTTATCAGGATGCTCATAACATTAGAACAACCTAAATATTAATAGGAATTGAATCACTAAGTTCATTCCGCAAAAAATGTGAAATGATCATGTAAAAGAATATTTTCTATAATTAATATGTGATTAGACAAATAGTAGACCACAAAGCAGAATGTACAATAGAATCCCATTTTTGGTAAATATATATGCATAGAAAAAAGAGTGGAGCTTGACAACAGACTCTCGGCAGTGATGATCTGTGTGAAGAAGCACTTTCTCCTTTTGTACTGTATCCTTCTGTTATATTTTATAACTTGAATTTTAATTTTGTATTCATTATATAACTAAGACAAATGCGTAAAAGCAAATAAAGAAAAGAGACTAAAAGCTGTATGACAAAATATTAATAGTTGAGATGCAGTCTTCGCTTATCTGTATTTTCAGGATTTACAACAATGAATGTGTATCACTTTTACAATAAAAAATGCCCCCAAGTAATTTTAATTGCACTCTTACATAATCTAAGACATTTCAGATTCTTCAACTAATTCAACTGTTATAGCTATTGCATTTCCTTTATTGAGCCCAAGATTATCTTAAAAACAAGTGCAAACAAAACACTAAGCATTAGGGGCCGCCCGGTGGCGCAGCGGTTTAGTCCGCGCTTGGCAGCCCGGGGTTCGCGAGTTCGGATCCCGGGCGCCCACCGACGCACTGCCTGCCAGCCATGCCGTGGCGGCGTCCCATATAAAGTGGAGGAAGATGGGCACGATGTTAGCCCAGGGCCAGTCTTCCTCAGCAAAAAGGGGAGGATTGGCGACGGATGTTAGCTCAGGGCTGGTCTTCCCCACAAAAAAAAAAAAAAAAAAAAACCACTAAGCATTAACACAAGCCAATTTCAGCTTAAGAGAGGGAGAATCTGACCTTCCACTGCTGATGGTCTGTTTGGGTTTTGAGAACTATTCTTGCCATTGTGTATGGCTTTGCAACTTCATAGCAGAAGCCACTTGGACTTTTGTTCTAGATATCTCCATTTTTGCCTACATATCTCCCTTTTCTTTTGTGGTGTTTCATTCTGCGTTTAAAAGCAGACGGAATGTGGCTAACACCTTTGTTCAGTATCTTTTTCATATCTTTTATTGATTTTTTTTCCACATTAAATTGCCCTAGTTCTTGACAACCCATACCCTATAAGCATCAAGTAATACTCTAATTACAGTGTGTCTGCAAATGTTCAGGTACCATTTAGTACAGGAAATCACATCAAAATATTTCCCTTCAAATTTCACATTCAAAAAAGGAGGAAGATATTTCAGGATTTCCAAACCTATCATCTTGAGGTGCCAAAGGCATGTCTACTGAGAAAAGTAACTGTACATCAACTGTAGTCTGAGAATATTGTTTATACAGAAAGTTAACACTCCCCCCCCCACTTTCTTCTGTAGAAGAACAGATGTAATTTTCTGCAGAGGTTACCTGAGATGTCTGCCTCTGAACTGGAAGAAGTTCTGCAGCCCTCAGACTCACATGCTCTTACAGGAAATGGAATACATTCATCGGAAATATTTTACAGTGGGACCTTTATCTATAGTCCAGATAGATAAAAAGATATCTCAGGAAGAACTCCTGGGTCTACCCCAATATCCACAGCTGGCCAGAGAGGCAATGACAGCACTCTCTGCAAGCTCCCTGAGAGCAGGCACTAAAACTGGTTCTCCATCGTGTCCTTCGCACTAGGCATGCAGAATTGTTTGATAATACTTGTAGGGTAAGTGAATAAAAACATAAATGAATAAATGAATGAATGAATTGCACAGGATAAGAGGTAGAATAAAAGCAAAATAAGGCCACCACAATGGATAAATTACTGATATCAGATTCTTTCTTAAGAATAAGTTTTAGTAGATTAAAGGATGGAGATAGCACAAAACCCCGCAGAAAAGGGAGAGGAGTGTATGAGAGGATGGATCTCCAGGAGCACTGGAGGAAAACCTGGCCTACTTCAAATTTTTTCTGGAGACCATGCCTCCCCTCTGGTACTTGCCATAGACCCACCAACTTCAGAAGTGTCTCAACGATCTGCCTTGTTACCAAGGTTCTGTTTTCCAAAATAGATGACTTAGAAGAGAGGGTAGCCTCATTTCTGCAGAGAAGAAACTTAAGTTTCCTTCTCTTTTGTCAAGACCTGAAACTAAAGAATTCAAGAAGAGACCCAGTTTCCCAAAGGAATGAAAACAGAGCTACTGGGTGGGGCAAAAAGCAGATTTAATCATTGTATCTGCCTCCGACTCCATTACTGCTCCCACCTTTCTTCATTCCTTGGTGATTTAAGATTAAAGATTCTATGGGGGTTGGGGCCGGCCCAGTGGCGCAGTGGTTTAATTTGCGCTTGGCAGCCCCGGGGTTGCGGGTTCAGATCCCGGGCGCCCGCCGACACACTGCTTGTCAACCATGCCGTGGCAGCGTCCCATATAAAGTAGAGGGAGATGGGCACAGATGTTAGCCCAGGGCCAGTCTTCCTCAGCAAAAAGAGGAGGATTAGCAACGGATGTTAGCTCAGGACTGGTCTTCCTCAAAAAAAAAAAAAAGATTCTATGGTGAATGTTCTGATAATATACTGTTATGTAATAAACTACCTTAAAACTTAGTGACTTAAAACCATCACCATTTTATGATATCTTATACTTGCATGGGTCAGAAATTCAAGCTCCACATAACTTCTGCTCTTTAAAAGACACTGCTAAGAGAATGAACAGATAAGATACACACTGAAAGAAAATAATTACAAAGCACATATGTGATAAAGGACCTGTATCCTGAGTATATTAAAAATTCTGAAAACCAGATAATAGGAAAACAAACAATCTAATAAGAAAGTGGGCAAAACATCTGAGACACTTCACCAAAGAAGATATGAATGGCAAATAAGTTCATGGAAAGATACTCAATATCATCAGTCATTAGGGTAATGTAAATCAAAACCACAAGGAGATACCACTACCTAACAATTTATAGAGACAGAAAGCAGATTAGTGGTTACCTGGCTGGAGAAAAGGAGGTGAAGGGAGGAGGAAAAAGAACACAAGTTAATTTTGGAAGTGATGGGTACGTTTTCTATCTTGATTGTGGTGATGATTTGCCCAGGGTATACACAAATCAAAGCACATCAAATTGTTCAATATAAATCTATGCAGTCTATTGGACGCCAACCGTACTTTAATATAGCTGTTTTAAAAAAGGGAATGAAGAGAAGGGAGAGCTCTTCATATTTCTCAAAGTCATCCCACCATGAAAATCACAGAACTTAAGAACTTGTAGAGACATTAGTGTTAAAGAAATTTGAGGCAGATATTTTATGTTCCAAATGAGGAAATCACACCTCAGACAAAGTAGGTGACTAACCTAAGGTAACACAGCTGTTGGCTACAGTTTCAAGCTCCTGTCTCCCCACTTTCCACCACTCTTGGCAAAAATGCACCTCTTTTTATAAATGCAAGGGGGACACATTCACAGTTTTTCAGGATCAATTTATCTGATTGGGAGTATAATTTAAATATAGACTAACATAGGTCCAACTTTAGATGAAGGACATCAAAAACTCTGATAGAAAAAACACAGTCTTTCTGGCCTAAAGAACTTGAGGACAGAGCTTGGGATAATCACAGCCACTGGAAAGTAAGTGGGGGAATCCTGGAAAAGTGAGAGCTAGAAAAGTAGAATCTCAAATTTTATTTATAAATGCTGCTCAAATCTCTGGTTGATCCCTGAAGCATGCATACTTAAGACAGTCAAATAAAAGATGAAAGAACTAAACTAATATTAGAGTTGCTGCCTAAAATACAAAATTTGCAGTTTTAGCCCATCCACTTAATTGTCTGCTAAAACAATAAAACCAGTACTTTTCAAAATAATAAAACAGAATCCAGAGACTCTAACATAATGTTCACTAAGTACAGGATACAATCCAAAATTACTAAACAAATTTAAAAAATAGCAAAATGTGACCCATTTTCAAGAGAAAAGATAATCAATAGAGACTGATTTCAAGATGACCCAAGTGTTAGAATTAGCAGACAAGGCTATCTATTATAGCTATGTTCAATGATGTAACAACACAAACTTGGCTTTCATAGGTATATTAGGAAATAATCACTATTTTTTCTGAGTCTACTATCAGGCACTGAGTAATAGCCCACTCTTTTCTGGAAATTATATTGATTTATGTGGGATATCATTTTCTTCTCCCATTAAAAGTGATCTCTGATCCCAATCCTCCAGTTCTCTGGCTATAGGTAAGTCCATGGGGGGGGCGGGGGGGTCATGTAATCCAAGCCAGGCCAACCTAAGTCTCTCCCTATGATTTTCCATACTGAGCTTTGGAATAGAGATTCTGAGATGAGACACAAAAGCTGCTGGCAGCCATCTTCCACGCAACGGGAAGAAAGTTGCTCTGCAATAGAAGCAGAGCAGATGAAGCTTCCCCCAAAGAGAAGCAAAGACCAAAAGCACATAAAAAGAATCCTGACAGCATTTTAATCCTGATTCCAGTTGTCCCTGAGTCCAGCTGTACGCATTGGTTACATAAGCCAATGAATTCCCACATTTTTGCTTAATTTAATTCAACAACCAAAATTATCCTAATAATTTTGGGATTATTATAATAACCAAAAACTAAATGTTTTGTAAAATACAGATGTAAGGAGAAGAAATCACAATGTCAAAATAATTGGTGCCAGAGCACTTTTAGAACCAAGGGTAGTTTCAGAAAAATGCCGGAAGACATAACAAAAGGACTTGTTTAGCACTTGCACAATTCTTTCCATTTCCACTTCATTTGAGATGAAACATTGAGAAAGATGGGCAGAAATCAGGAGTAGGAACTGAGAAGTCTTTGGGAGATTGAAAAGGAGACTATTCACTCATTCATTACTAAAGATTTACCACGGTCAAAGAAGTATATGGATTGCTAAGGGTACAGCTTTGAGCAAAATAGACAATGCGTCTCCTCATGGAGCTTCAGCTTAGAGTTGTGTTAGTTCTGAGAAAGAACACTATTGCTGCAGCACATCTTGAGGCCAAGAAAGGTGTCAGCTTAACAATTCAAAAATCACAAGCTCCCTATGGCATGTGGAACCGGGCCTATGCTAGGTAAGAAGTTGCTGGTACAGTGTCACAAAAGGAGAGAGATTTCCAGAAAGATCAGCCATCAAAAGGCCATATGAACATGTTGAATCTTCTGACACATCTTGATGAGGGGGAACAGATGTGCCTCAATGAACAGGAATACAAAGGAGGGAAATCGGGAGGATGTTACAGTGCTAGAAGGCATGTTTCTCCAGGGATTAAACTATCAAAGAAGCTGTCTCCACTCTCCTCTCTACCAGGACTGGAGAAGAGGGGTGGTCTACAGATGGCACTCAATGTCCTTAGTGTCACTCAAAGAAACTGATATACTGCTGACCTCAAGGTCACAGATAGCTCAAGGTCACAGCAAGTGCATAATTAGAATTTAGATGTCTGAAAGTGGAATTCTGTAACAGTTCGAAGGACCCTTCCTTTTCCACAAGGTAGTTAAAAACATTGCCTCTCCTAGCCACAATGAGCAATTCTGTTGCCTCCTTTCACAAGTAAATGAAATCTCATGGGCATCCATGGTGTCAGCTGTCATTCAGGCCACTGCATTCTGCCAGGCAGGCTGGGAAATGAGGTGCAGAAAAACATCCAGCTTTCACCGATGAGCACTGGCTCTTGGGCTCATCAGTCAGTCCCGGTATACTGCAAAGTGCTCCCAGGGGGGGCTTTCAGCACCAAATGTGTTTTCTGAAGGCAAAATACTATGCAAGTGGTGGAGAAAGTATCTTGATTTTATTTATGTGCCAGATGCTTTAAGATCATCCGAGTTGTCTGTGTTGCTAACAAGCCCTGTCTCTTGTCAAAGCCATCTACCCAGGCATATCCTCAGCAGTCCTCAGAGTCTACAAACTCTAAAGTAAATTAACCCTGACTCCCCACGTTATTTATATATCTACATCTACATCTATCTATTTATCTATCTGTCTATCTGGAGAGAGAGAAGAAGAAGAAGCATTATATTAAAACGAATCAGAGTACAGAGAAAGTCATTAAATTAAACTTTGAAGTAACTTCTATGAGATAAAAGGGAACTATAGGCATATGCTCCAAATATGTGTGAGTATATGTATGGGTGGCTGAGAAATAGATTTGAGCTACACCTGCCAAGCTGCCTGAGCAGGTCCTATCACCTCAGTTAACAGGGGCTGTTTTTGAAGAGCATTTTTCTTGAATTGAGAGCACTCTTAAGGACATTAGTTAGTAGTTGCACAATAAATATTTGTCAAATGGATTACGTTTCCAAGAACAGTTGAACATAAGAGCCTTGTGTCTTAGCAATTGTCTTAATGGGACTGAACAGCAGGGAATGGCAGCTAAGCAGCATAACTTTGTCCAGGAACCAGGGAAGGCTTCCCTAACAAAGTGACCTGGAAGATGAAGAGAACTTACTCAAGTTCAAGAGAAGGGGAATTAATGTTCAAGGCTAAGGGAATGTTTTATATGAAGGCCTCATGCATGTGGCTGGACCAGTGCAAGAAAGGAGTCATGAAATGAGTCTGGAAAGCAAGCCAGCTGGCCAAGGCCAAAGACGAAGGCTGGGAAGTACACTTCCCATGGGTGGCAGGGACTGCAAAGTTCTATGGCAAAGAGCTTGGATACAAAAAGGTAGAAAGAATTGGGGCCAATAATTCAATTTACCAGTGAAATTTACCACTACCATATTCTTTCAAAGATTTTGAAAAATAAAGGCAGAAGGGAATTTTAAAATTGTTTTAAAAATAACTACAGATTTAGTAAAATAAAAATAATGACTTCAGCTCTTCCTCTGGAACACTAAGTACCATAATAAATGAAACGCAACATGGTAGGCTGAACAATACCCTCCCCACAAGATGTCCACATCCTAATCACCAAAACCTGTGAATATGCTATTTTACAAGGTAAAAGGGATTTACAGATGTAATAAATTAAGGATTTTGAGATGAGGAGATCGTCCTAGACTATACATGTGAGCCCCATGTAATCACAAGGGTCCTTATAAGAGAGAGGCAGGAAGATCCAAATCAGAGAGAGATGAAATGAAGGAAACAGAGGTCAGAGAGGAGAGAAGATGCTACAGTACTGGCTTTGAAGACAGAAGAAGAGACCGTGAGTCAAAATGTAAGTGTCCTCTAAAAGCCAGAAAAGGCAAGGAAACAGATTCTCTTCTAGAGCTTCCAAAAGGAACCAGCCCTCCTGACACTTTTTAGTCCAGTGAAATTAATGTCAGACTTCCAACCTCCAAAACTGTAAGGTATCATATTTGTGTTGTTTTAAGTGACTAAGTCTACGATAATTTGTATAGTGCCATAAGATACTAATATACATTATCTAAACAAATTTGAAGGGGAAAATTTGTGGCTTAAATCTATTTACTCAGTAAATTGTTTTTAATGAATGAGAGAAATGGAAAAATACCATCAGGAAGTCAAGGGCTCAGTAAATATACTTATTTATATCAATTTTATTGACTAAATCTCTGTTTAGGTAGTTTCAATGAATAATATCACTTTGCTTTTATAATACTACTTCCTTGCTTTTGAAATTTTAATTGTGAACAATTTTTTGGTTGACTGTAATATGCCTTCAAGTAATTTTTCAAGGAAAAGCAAGTGGATGTTATTCCTGAGTTTTTCTGTATCTAAGAAGATGTTTTTATTGCCGTAGCACATGAACATTAGCTTGGCTTCTTTCAAATTTTTAGGCCAGATTTTTTGCCCTTAAACATAGCTTTAAATGTTTTCATGTTGAACAATAAGGAATAAAACTTAATGAGCTCTAGTGAATAAAACCTAATGAACTATAATGAGTAAAACTTAAGCCTCAGACTTTTAGAAAACAGAACAAAAGCAAAAAAATAATTCAGAATAGGGCTAGAGTTATGGCTATAGTTAGGCAAAACATATAACCAATCAAATGGACAGACTTCTGGCATATATAACTTTTAAAAGGGAATAAAACGCAAATAAGACCATTAGGAAAGAGATAAAGATATATATTTTCTCTATATATATATTTTTTCAATCTCAGGTTGAAAATTTTCCTTCCTCAGTTTCACCATCTTTGCCCACAATGAAGTAGCAGAAAGAGAAATTAAGGATACAATCCCATTTACAATTGAAACAACAACAACAAAAATACCTAGGAATAAACTTAACCAAAGAGGTGAAAGATCTGTACACTGAAAACTATAAAACATTGTTGAAAGAAATTAAAGACACCAAGAAATGGAAAGATATTCCATGCTCTTGGATTGGAAGAATTAACATAGTTAAAATGTCCATACTTCCTAAAGCAATCTATAGATTCAGTGCAATCCCTATCAAAGTTCCAACAACATTTTTCACAGAAATAGAACAAAGAATCCTAAAATTTATATGGAACAACAAAAGACCCCGAATAGCTAAAGGAATCCTGAGAAAAAAGAACAAAGCTGGAGGCATCACACTCCCTGATTTCAAAATACACTACAAAGCTGTAGTAACCAAAATAGCATGGTACTGGCACAAAAACAGACACACAGATCAATGGAATAGAATCAAGTGCCCAGAAATAAACCCACACATCTATGGACAGCTAATTTTCGACAAGGGAGCCAAGAACATATAACGGAGAAAGGAAAGTCTCTTCAACAAATGGTGTTGGGAAAACTAGACAGCCACATGCAGAAAAATGAAAGTAGACCATTATCTTACACCATATACAAAAATTAACTCAAAACAGATTAAAGACTTGAATGTAAGACCTGAAACCATGAAACTTCTAGAAGAAAACATAGGGAGTACGCTCTTCGACATTGGTCTTAGCAACATATTTTCAAGTAACGTTTCTGACCAGGCAAGGGAAACAATAGAAAAAGTAAACAAATGGGACTGCATCAAACTAAAAGCCTTCTGCACAGCAAAAGAAACCATCAACAAAACGAAGAGACAACCTAACAATAGGGAGAAGATATTTGCAAACCATATATCTGTTAAGGGGTTAATCTCCAAAATATATAAAGACAAGTGTTGGAGAGGATGTGGAGAGAAGGAAACTCTCATACACTGCTGGTGCAAGTGCAGACTGTGCAGCCACTATGGAAAATGGTATGGAGATTCCTCAAAAAATTAAGAATAGAACTACCATACGATCCAGCTATTCCACTGCTGGGTATTTATCCAAAGAACATGAAAGCACCAACACGTAAAGATACATGCACCCCTGTGTTCATTGCAGCATTGTTCACAATAGCGAAGACTTGGAAGCAGCCTAAGTACCCATCAAGGGATGAATGGATAAAGAAGATGTGGTATATATACACAATGGAATACTACTCAGCCATAAGAAACAATGAAATCCAGCCATTCGTTTGTGACAACATGAATGGACATTGAGGGTACTATGCTGAGCGAAATAAGCCAGAGGGAGAAGGTCAAAAACTGTATGATCTTGCTCATAAGTAGAAGATAAAAATAACAACAAACAAACACATAGAGACAGAGATTGGATTGGTGGTTACCAGAGGGGAAGAGGGGAGGGAGGAGGGCGAAAGGGATGATTAGGCACGTGTGTGGTGATGGATTGTAATTAGTCTTTGGGTGGTGAACATGATGTAATCTATACAGAAATAGAAGAATAATGATGTACACCTGAAATTTATACACTGTTATCAACCAATGTTAACTGCAATAAAAACTTTTAAAAATAATAAAAAAAATAAAGACAACCTAAATAAAAGGGGGAAAAAAGGACAATATCTAGATAGAACTGTAATGCTCACACTTTTTGCCTCAGGGCTCCTTTAAACACTTAAAATTTATTGAGGAACCCAAAATTGTTTTGTTTATGTTTCTCCTATCTATCAATATTTTACCATACTAGAAATTAAAACTAGGAATATTTAAAACACAAGAATACACAAGCACATTTTCTATTAGTTGTCGGAATAATGACATCATCACACATCATTTACTTTCTGGAAAACTCTATACACTCAGAAGAGAATGAGAATGAAAAAGGCAAATTACATCTTGGTTTTATTATGAAAATCATTTTGACCTTGTAGCCCCCTAAAAAAAAATCTTAGACTACACTTTGAAAATCAATAGTCTTGTATAAACTACCATATTATAATTGTGTAATAAAAATTACCAAAATTAACTCAAAGGAAGTTTAAAAAAACAGAATAAACCAATAACCTATGAAGGACTTGAAAATGTTATCAAACATTTATACACAAATAAGATTCCAAGATAAAATGGGGCTAATGAAAGTTTTACATAAAATCCTGAAATAGAGCATAAAAAAAGGAAACTAGGGGCCACCCGGTGGCGCAGCGGTTTAGTTCGCGCTTGGCAGTCAGGGGTTCGCGAGTTCGGATCCCGGGCGCCCGCGGACGCACTGCCTGTCAGCCATGCCGTGGCGGCGTCCCATATAAAGTAGAGGAAGATGGGCACGGATGTTAGCCCAGGGCCGGTCTTCCTCAGCAAAAAGGGGATGATTGGCAACAGATGTTAGCTCAGGGCTGGTCTTCCCCACAAAAAAAAAAAAAGGAAACTAAAAACTAGTTTTATTAATGAAATGGATGCAAAAATATTAAATAAAATACTAGTAAGCTCAGAGAGGTTGACAGTTGCTAGTGGGGTTCAACACTTGGGCTCAGCCAAGCTCTTGCATCAGAGCTCTTTCCAGTAGCCCTGGGCCTTCCTGAAGCAAAGTTACCCATTAACCCCTTCTGCCTGCAATGCTGCTGAACTTTTTGCTTCATCATTCCTCTTCCAGTTTTTATTATTCAAAGAGCTTTTAAATTTCTACCCTTTGTAAGTGTTGTTACAGTCTTTGAAGTAAAAACAGAAAACAAAATTTCTGTGTTGATAAAATACCCAAACACTACGTAAATACTTAATGGCTATGCTAATTTCCTGTTTGTGTAGCTGTAAGTTTGCACACTTTTCTTAAAAATTGCATAAGAACTTGAGTATATTAAATTATTTACTACCCACACAAATAAGAATGGTTTTTCCCAGAAATGCATTCATTTGATTAATATTGTTAACATAGTATATCATTAAGAAAGTATATTTTATAATATGATAATTTCAGCAAATGACAGAAAAACATTTGATAATATTCAATATTACTGAGTTTTTAAAGAAAACCTAGAAGACTCTTCTTTGACATAATAAAGGATATCTAACAAGTCAATGGACAGCATGATACTGGACAGTGAAACACTACAGTGATTTTCATTAAAATCAGAGAAACACATTAGAAAATCCTTAACCACCATTATAGTTTCACATTGTTCTGAGAGATATTAGAAAGAAATAGGACATGTAGCAAAATTAAATACCTTTGGTTTCAAACATATAAAGCAAAAGAGATAACTGTCTTTTTAATTGGCAAAGTGTTTAGATGAAAAATGAATCATTAATTTAAAAATATATATTTGCATAAGTTTTTAAAAAACATATATTAAGAAGACTAGTAAATTGAAAAGCAAACCATGAACTTTCAGAATATAAAGATCTCTAACATATCAATGAGAAAAATGTTTATGTGCAGTCTATTACTGCATAATAAATTATCCCAAAACTCATTGGCTTAAAATAGTAATCATTTCGTTTCTCTCACAATTTCTGTGGGTCAAGAATTTGAAAATTCTTGCTTGGGATCTTTCCTGAGATTGTAGTCAAATACTGCTTTCACCTTGAGATTGATAGTGGCTGGAGAACCCCCTTCACCACAGATTCCCTCACATGGTGCTGGCTATTGGTGGGAGACCTCGTTTCCTCTCCTCATGAGCTTCTCCACAAGACTCCTTGTGCATCTTCATGATATGATGGCCGGTTGCCTCCAGAGTAAGGGATCTAAGGGACCAAGTTAGAAGTTACAATGCTTTTTATAACCTAGTCTTGGAAGTCTCACTCCACCACTTCTGCCATATCCTATTGGCCACACAGACCAATCTTAATTTAATGTAAAAGAGGGATGTTCAAAGGCATGAATATCAGGAGAGGATCACTGGGGGCCCTCTTGGAGGCTGACAACCACACACACCCCATTAGAAAATGGTGGCCAAAGATTTTAGCGGACAGTCATAGAAGAATAAATACAAATGGACAATTCATACTTAAAATTTTCAATCTCACTATATTCAAAGAGATAGAAAGTAGAATAAGACACTATATTTTTTCATACATTCATTTAAAATAGATAATACAAAGTTTAAAAAATCTTAAAGTATACAATGAAAAGTCTCCTTCCCATCTATTCCATTATCCCAAATTTCCTTCCCCAGAAGCAACTCATGCTACTGGATCCTGTGTGCCTTTCTAGAAAGATTCTTTGCACATACAAGCAACTATGTGTGTGTATGTGTGTTTTCATAATTCACAGCTTATTATTTTTAGACTTACATTACATTCTGGAGTTTATTCGATATCAGTGCATATAAAACCACCTCATATTTTACTTACTGCATAGAAATTGCAGTGGATATTGAGGTTCCCTCCCAGTATCTCTCCACTTTCCCACCTCCATTTTGTCACTGCACTAAAGTTTGAGTGAGACTGATACCACCTGTAACTCCAGGAGTAGGTGTTGTCCCTGATCAACAGTGATTATTTCAGAGTGTCAAATGACCCATGTTGGTCTGATCAAAATGAAGCCTAGGTTTTTTAATGACTCGGGGAGTTGCTCCCTCTCTCCATGAGATGAGAGGCACAGAGCATCCTACAGTTAAAAGTGGAGCCAGCCATGTTGTTGCAGACACTGCAGAAGGCAGAGCAGAGAAACTAGGTCTTTGGGGATGGTGAAAGTCAAGGGGTTAAAGCCACTCATAAGTCACCTCTACCTCTGGATTTTCAAGTTGTCAATGTATTTTCTTATAGTGTAAGCCACTTTGAGTTAGATTTGTTATTTTCAGCCTAAAGACCTCTAACTGATCCAGTAGTCTATGGTCTGGCTCTATCATGTTTCTATAACCTCCTTTAGATGAATAGTTGGGACACTTACAATCTTTTGGTATTAGATACAAGGTGGCTATGAACATTTTTGTACACACTACTTTGAGAACAAGCTTGAATATATATGGAGAAATAATTCCTATAAATTAATCAATTACTATCAAAAAACACATGATTTCAAATTTTAGAAGGAATTTCCAAATTTCCCACCATAGAGTTTATAGCAGTTTTTTTTTTTTTTTGTGAGGAAGACCAGCCCTGAGCTAACATCCGTTGCCAATCCTCCTCTTTTTGCTGAGGAAGACTGGCCCTGGGCTAACATCCGTGCCCATCTTCCTCTACTTTATATGGGATGCCACCACCGCATGGCTGACGAGCAGTGCGTTGGCAGGCACCCGGGATCGAACCCGCCAACCCCGGGCTGCCAAGCGCGGACCAAACCGCTGCGCCACCAGGCAGCCCCAGAGTTTGTAGCAGTTTTTACACATATTAACAAAATATGAGAATGTCCATTTCTCAAACACTCATTGATACAGTGTTACCAAAGTTTTTGATCATCGAAGATTTTGTTTCTAGGAGCAATATTTAATGCTGATAAAGGTATAATAGGCTAGGTACCCTTGTATACTTTTGTTTACCCACAACCTTTCTGAAAAGCAATCAGGCAATATGAATCAAGAAACTTAATGAATTCATTCTTTTCTTTTTTTTACTGAGATATAATTTACATGTAACATTGTGTAAGTTTAAAGTATACAATATGTTGACTTGGTACACTTATATTGCAATATAATTACCACCATAGCATTAGCTGATGCCTCTATCACATCACATAATTATCAATTCTTTTTTGTAGTGAGAACAGTTAAGATCTACTTTCTCCACTTTGGGGACTCTCATGAGAAAAATATCAGAGTTGTGGATAGTGATTTATACATAAGAAAACATTGAATTATTATTTAAAAGAAAAAACTGAAAATAAGAAAAAGAATAAGTAAAATAAGTTATGGCTTATCCATAGGATGAATATTATCCAGGCATTAAATAGCATGTTTTTGAAAAAAAACTTAATAATAGTAAAATATGCTTCTAAAATAAGGTTACATTGAACAAACACTTGTTTAAAGTAACATGCTAATTTTGAAAGTATACAAACTCATACAAATGTATACACATATGCATGTCTCTGTATTTGACATATATGTATGTGTAAATATTATTTGTATATCTATGTATACAGGTGTATAAAAGATTTATGCACCAAAATATTAATATTCTTCTTCTCTTGGTAAATTTAACAGTAACTGATTCTTAAGTTCTTCCTAATAATCCTCTACATTTCTAAAATTCCACGTAATGAACATGCATTATTTCATAATCAGAAAAGTGTTACCTTCTTTTTCTATCCCTTGGCTTTAGCTTGACAAGGAGTTTGAATTCATCATTAATCGGAGGAAGGGAAATGAAACTTCATGAAACTTTCTGGTTCATGAAACTTTCAACATGAATGAAAAATGAATATTTTCCATAACATTTCTGAGAAGCTGAAATTTCTGATTTCTCTACTTTAGACCCTCAATTTATTAAGTTGTAAGACCACGAAAATATTCATTACCTATTTCACATACCTCTACCAATGCTCATTCAGAATTTTTTTTGAAATAATTTAATCTAGCAATATGAAACTCCAAAGCACAGCACACATATGAAAGCAAGTTAACAACCAAAATGTAGAGTGATGTCAATAGTTGGATATTTCATTCCTTCGGTTGTTTCCATTCTTTCATTACCAGATGTATCATGTATTATAGTAATGAGTAAAACAGGTAGTTTTCTTTACAGTAGGGAGATAGATGTTCACAATCACACAAATAGATGTAAATTGTGGCTTTGAAAAACATCACTAAGGGAGAGAGGCAGCATAGGTGAGGGCCTTAAAAGTATGGACTCTGGAGTCTGATGCTCAGGACTGATCCCTGCTGCCACACACTGGCTGCATGACTCTGGGAAAGTTACATAAACTCTCTGTCCTCAGTTTGCTGATATGTAAAATGGAAATTTTTAAAGTATCTATTCATAGGATTGTTATTAGTATTAATTGAGTTAATATTTAAAGTGTTTATAATAGTGTTTGACACATAGTAACCTCTAGTTGAAAATTTCATAAATAAATGAACAGAATGAAGTACATGTATTGAGAGCATTTTAATAGGGAGATATGAATGAGGTAGCCAGAGAAGTCTTTCCTGGAAAACTGGTGATTGAATGACAAATTACCTATGTGAAGGGCATGGGGTAAGGAAGATGAAAGTGGAACATGGAGAAAAGTGAGGACAGACAATGCTGGGCAGGTTTGGCCACATTAAATATTTGGGGTTTTATTTTATTAAATTGTTATATGGAAGGTGTGACTTGATCAGGTTTCTGTTGGACTACAGAGTAGAGAAGAGACTGGAAGAGTACAACTAACAATAGGGAAGGTCTGTTAGGAAACATTACAATAATCTAGATGAGAGGTCAGGTGGCTGAAACAAGGGCAGAGGCAGTTGAGAAGAAGAAAAGGGGACAAATATGAAAAGTGTTGGGAGGGAAAAAAGAACATTTAGTGGTTGATAAGACATTGAGCATAAGAGAGAGGGGAAATGTCAAGATTAACTCCTGGGTTTCTGGAGCTACTAAGACAGGGACCACTGGAGAAAAAGACTAGATTTGGCAGATACAGCATGACTTTGGATCTAAATAAGTTGAGCTTGAGATAGCTTTGAACCGTCCCAATAAAAATGTTAAGTAGGCAGTTAGTTATACGTATCTGGAAAGGGGATTGCAAAGTTGCAATATAATATCAAATGCTGTTGAAAAGCCAATTAAGACTGACTAAAAAATGTCCAGGTTTAGCAACCTGGAGGTCATTCTTGACCCAGAAAGAGATTTTTTCTATTGCATGATGGGGGTTAAAACTAAACTCGAAAAATTTAATTATGGAGTAGACAGGGTAAGGAGATGGAAATGAGAGTGGGTGGAAATTTCAGGTAAAGGAAGGATTGCCAGAGTTTATTTTAATGGAAGGCTTCAAAAACTGATAAGAAGAATCTATTTCTTTAAATATTAAATATACAAGACATTAAATATACAAGACAAAAAAGTATAATCAATAGCATACAATTTCTGAGTAGGTAAGTAAATGAATAGCCTTAAAGAAAGGAGGGGAAGACCTCTACTGAGACCAAGAAAAGGAGGATGGGATGAATCCAGATGTAGGATCCAGGGTCTCTAGCATATTGGGCACCTCTTGCTCATCCTGCCCAATCAGCGTAACGTCACTGATATAATGTGTGAATGTGGTGTTCTGTGAGCCCCAGATCTCTTCATACCCTTCTGCGAGAGAAGGAGGATGAGTTAACACAGCCCTAGGTAGGGCAAACCTATTAAAAAATATTTTTGTCCATTCCATAAAACTATGAACTATCTCTGATCCTCTTTTCTTATTAGAATACACAAAATACATTCACCAAATTAATAGCCCAATAGTATGTAACTGAGCCTTTATATATCTCTTCTGGCAACAATGAAACATCTGCACGACAGCTGCAAAAAAGGACTCCTATGTGTTTGAGCTTGCGGTGATCTACAATTATTCGCCAGGATTCATCAGTATCTGAAGAGGCCAGATTGGCAAATTAAAAGGAGATAAGGAAATGGTAAGGGACCACAACCCCACTATCTCTGCCATACTCTTACTATACCCTTTCCCCGGAATGTGTTAGCCAGCATGGGTGGCAGTTTCAGAGGTTTCTCTTTGGACATCCTCATTATATTATCTCTTACCTAACAGGCCAAGTACCCAATGGAAGGATTATTCCCACTACCAAGTACGTCTACTTGGTAGCCCAGTTATACTTTCAGGAAATGACCAACAAGTAGATCTGTGGAACCAATGGACCCATTGGAAACTGGATTTTAGTAAGAACTCCATTTAACATCTGACCTTCATAATCCACCACTCTAGCAGGAAAGCCATAATGATGCCTTGGTTCTCCAAGCATCAAATTCAACTGCTACCTTTGCCTGATAGTTTTGAAATGTCTGGGCATTTTCCTCTCCCCAGTATACAGTCATCTGATTAAATAACATAGGTCCTTGTGGGAAGTGACTAAGAAATCATTAGAATATGCAATTGCCAGACAGTGGGGGTAACCTTCCTCCTAGGAATAAGGCCACCTTTTAGTCAATGGGTTCTAGATCTGAAAATTGGCTCAGGCCCAGGAACTGAGCAAGGGATTATGACTTTTTATTAGACTGACTGCCTTCAGCCTCCTGCTCTTCCTTCATGCTTTCTTCTGATTATAGATGTTAAATAGCACATCTATTTTGCCCCTAGAGACCCTGTACTCTATTACGTCTTCTCTACAACTTCTTAAACTGTTTTTAAAGTTTCTCAAAATTCTAAAGACACATCTACCATATGATTTATGCTAGGTATTTCCCCAAGAGAAATGAATGCTCATGTAAACAAACTCGTACACAAACATTCACAGCAGCTTTATTTATAATACCCAAAAGCTGGAAGCTACCAAAATGTCCATCAACTTGTAAATGGATAAACAAATTGTGGTGTATTCATATTCAGCAATAAAATGGAATATTAACACATGAAATTAATTAAAACATGAAACACCATGAATGAATCTCAAAAACAGTATGCTAAGTGAAAGCAGTCAACGCAAAAGATCAAACAGAAAAAATCACTGTATGATTCTACACATATAAATTCTGGAAAAGGCAAACGATAGTTCTAGAAGGATCTGTAATCACCTAAGGCTGAGGATTAAAGGAAGAGGATAGATTTCAAAGATGCATGAGGAAACTTTTTCACAGTATTAGAAATATTCTATTTCTTGATTGTGGTATGATTAATGTACATAACTATCAAAATTCATCAAACTGTACACCTAAAATTGATTTCATTTTATCTAAATTATGCCTCAATAAAGCTGGAGGAAAAAAGATACTAGGCTAAACACTAAGGAAATAAAAGGATATAAAGACAATATCCCTGTGCTCAAATGATATATAATTTTGTAAGCAAGAGAAAAATGCACACAAATATGTTTAATAAATACATAATAGGAGGCATGTCATGAAAGGATTGCAAAGTGTTATGAAGATTTAAAGGTAGAACAGGTCACTTCCATTTGGGGAGCACTGACAGAGCTTACTGGAAAAGGCAGAATTTGAATTAAGTCCTGACACGAGTTGGATAGCTAAGGGAAGAAGAAATTTCAGAAGAACTAGATTAGGTAAGCATTTATATTTATAAAAACCATGGAGTGTCTTTGGAAAATGTCTAACTGGGGCATAAAGATCATGTAGGAAATTATCAAGGGTTAAGGCAACAAAGACCAGTTAGAGCCAAACCATAAAAGTCCTCCAATTCTAGGGGGTGAGCAACAGAAGCTACTGAGAGTTGTGTGACCAGAACTTTGTTTTAGATGAAGATTACACTTGGCAGCTCAATGCAGGGTGGATTGGGCAAGAGGCATGGAAGGAGGCTGGGAGACTATTAGATGGCTCTGAAATTTTTCAGTTAAGAATGATGAAATGAGAATGGATAAGAAAAGAAATATGTATGGGTTTGCCAAACAAGAAATTGGGGGCTGACTGGATATGGTGGTGGAAATGAAAGATGACAAAGATGACCCCTAAAGAATATCTTTCCTCAATAACATTAATATTGAACAGAATTATTGTCAGAAGTCACTGAAAGTTAAAGGAGGTTTAAGAAGGGGCTCTTGGATGAGGTGAATACCTAGTCATTCAATGAATAGGGAGTGTTAGCTCAGCACCAGACAGGATACATAGGAGATATAGTGAGGAACTAGACAGACGAAGTGTCTGTCTTCAAGGGATTTATATTCTTGTTTGGAGATATAGACAATAAGCATGTAAATGTATATAAATTTATTTTAAATATGAGATAATTACAATGAGGAGATTGTGCCTTCAGGAGAGTATTTCTCTCAATGGAATGCTAGATATCAAATTATAAGTATTTATGGAATCAGCAAATTATTTAAAAATGGAGCTAATGGGCATAGACTCCTACTGAAAAGGAAACACATAGAAAGTAGCTGTTTGAAGGGAAGATATAAGTGTGTTAATTGGCAGAAAGAAATAATGAAATTGGAAACACAGTGCTTAAAGATGTGAAAGAAAGGGAATAATTAATGAAGCGAGTCCTGCAAAAGGGATGGAATTGTGAGTATAGAATAAACCATTGGTCTTGAGAAGGAAAATGGATCTTCTTCATTATAAGAATTAAGAATAAGGTGACAGGTAAAATACAAAGAAAATGTAAGGTTGGAAATACATGGGGGACTATGAGTTGGGAAATGAGTTGGACCTTCTTCAGATGGTGTTATTCATATTGGTGAAGATGAAAGGGGCTGTGGATGTGTTTCCAGGTTTAAAGAAAGAAAAAACATCTTTGGAATGGCAGCTATGAGAACTATGACTGAATCATAGCAATTGGCTAGCAGGGTTTTCTGTGGGCTCATCGAAGGTTACATGCCATGAATTTTTAGAGCACCTAATCAGCATAACTTTCTCCAGCAATCCAAGAGCAGAGAGTGTAGAAAATTCAGGTTGTAGACCAAAATAAAATAAAATAATAAGTGGAAAATATGATGGAAAGTCAAGGGCATTAGGTATATAAAAGTGTTATTGATATGGATGATGACAAGGTTAAATATAGGCAGAAAAATCAGAATCCCGGGGACAAGTAACGGTCAGCCCATGATAAAATGACAAGCTGATGCAGAATAAGGCAGTTGGAAGGATGAGAATTAAGATTGTAGACAGAAAAAAATAGCAGAAACGAGGATGTAGGGTTACAGGAGTTCCTAGAAATAATATAGTCAGGATGAGGTGTTAAGGCTTAATTAAAAGTATTGTGTACAAAAATACTTTTGAAATTTCAATCCACCATTTATTTACAGATCTCTATGATGTGAAATCCTAAGGTGCTAATTAAAGCCTTTATAAACATTTGCACATAGTAATTTCACAATTCTTTGAGGAGATATGAAGAAGCACTTCATCTTTTGAACACAGTCTATTTTTGCAAGTGGTTGCTATCAATGTGAAGTTATAAAAAGGAAACTTCAGATGCCTTCCCTGTACTGCTGGCAACAGTCTCTTTTCGGCCAGAAAAGGAGGCTGATGTGATTGGATTAAAGACTAGAAAATTCCTAAATGTGCCTCATGCTATATTTATGACGATTGAATTAAATTTTATTACCCCCAGGGTTTGGTGATCAACTTGGGGAACAAACAAAAACTAAAGAAATAGAAAAGAACATTTCCTCCTCGTGTTCTGCTTCTCAGTAGAGAAAATGAATTTTTAAGAGCTACATCATTTTGACTGGAAGAAACAAAACCCTAGCAAGGCAGCAGGTGGTTATCGTTTTGAAACAAAAATTAACACAAATGCCCATACCTTAAAGTTCAAAGTGTTCTTTTGAATTTAGTCTGACTGAGTATCAAGGGCTCTTGAGTATTGATGTCTATGGGTGAGCTCTGAAATGCTAATATAATGAGTGACTTCATCACTCTGGATCACATAATCAAAGTCCTAAATACAGAATAAGAAACAGAATATCTTACCCCATCCCCATCCTATAAAAGACACACTTCTGAAAGCAACATCTAGTGGGGAACAGCCACTGGAAATAATGCAGCAATGATAGAACTGTTGACGCAAATAATCCATAACCAATCTACCAATCAAAATTGGGGTGAGTTAACCACAAGCCAGATCGGAGGACTAGCCCGGAGCCTTCCTTCCCCAAGGAAGGAAGGGCACCAAAGAAGTGGGGTGTACAGAGTGGTTATATACTGTCAAAGAGCATGTATCACACATGCTTGGAATGTCCCTTTTACAATTGTCACGAGATGCTTAGCTGGCACAGCAGATCAGTGGTCATCAGGTCAGTGGTCACAAGGCAAGCACAGCATGTCAATAATTAATCCTTAGTTTTGGGAGAGATGCTTATTCTAAAGGAAGTGCCAATGAGGGGGACATTACATCCCTGTCTTTAGAGGCATCATTCTTGTCTTTGGGGCATAGCAAATGCTTAAAGCAGATATACAATGCATGCTCAACAGCCAAGTCAGGCCCTTTTGGGAAAACAAGGTCAGGCCGAATTAGTTTTAAACCAAGTAGCTTCCTCTTTTACTCCAACATATCCTATTCCTTGCCATTTATTTATCAGAACCGAGATATCTGGTTATACCAATTCCCTAAGAGCAATTTTATGTCACCTGAGCAGCAGGCACAGTACTCTGAGGTTTCTATGTTGTGCAACATGGTGGCCCTGTGGAGAGCAGATGACAAATGAGTTTGCCAGGTAAGTGTGCATGATCGAATGTTTGCTGTGTGGAGCAAGCTGTCTATTCAACATGAGAATAATAGTAAGAGCTAACACGTACATAGTACCAACTTTTGCCTGGCACTCTTCTAACCCTATGGGAAAGACAACATTATTATCTCATTTTACACATGTGGAAACTGAGTTCAAGAGAGATTATTGCCTTGCCCTTGGTCATAAAGCTAACACACAGCAGAGCTAAGATTTGAAACCAGGTAATCTGCTTCCAGAATCTGGGCTTGTCTGCTTTTTAAATAGAGATCCTGGTTTTTCCCCCAAATCAAAGAAAAATAATGAAAAAAGCTTAGAGTTCATGGAATCTGCTATGAAAGTAATATTTGGTATAGTATTTGATTTGTTATCCAGGCTGGCTCTTTCAAAAGCAAGTACTGGATATATTTTCTATTTTATATATTGTATATTATAAATTTAAAAATATAAAATAAAATAAATTGACAGTAATATCTGAGAAAGAAAATTTAATTATGTAGCTATTATTCCTTTTCTCTTAATATGATAACATCGAAGCTACACAAAAAGTAAGAAACCACGAAGGTTTCTTTAGAGGGGATTATCACACCCTACTCCTTATTTTTCTTTCTTTTAAATGGAACACAGTGAAAAAAATATATGGGTTTTATTTTGTGATATGTTTCTTTACCTTTAACATAATAAAGTTAATAGATGACAAAAGAGAAGTACATGAAAATCTATATTTATAAAAATAAACTGAATATCCTAAAAGAAAGACAACTACTGATACAGTTATTTTTATATTGGTTTTATTCCTGTGCTTCCTAATGATGCTGTATCAGATTTTTTTCTTATACGATTATGTCTAGCTAAATAAAAAATTTCAGGAATATAAGAGAACTTCTCACAGTGTGTTATACAGAATTTTTATAACATAATTTGGTTTTATCAAACAGAAACTATATTTCTTGAATTAAAACAAAGCATTACTGATTTAAATGTGCCAGGCAACTGCATAATATAGTTTTTCCCACAAGATGTATCTTCCACTTGACATTGTTTGTACATCATTCTCAGATCCTGACCGATAACATGATTGTAAAGATTTTACAACCGAGCTAGTAAGGTATGTCAAGGTTCAGATAAAAGAAACTCTGGCAATTGGTAAAAGGCTTCTCAATAAAATGGAACACCCTTACACCTGAAATAGCTATGGTTAAAGATTGGGAGATAAAGGTGTTTGTACGGAAATTGCTTGGCAAAGTCAAAAGTACCAAACACACTTGGGGATTCGACTTGACTCTGCAGCTCAGAGTGCAGGTCGCAAACAAGAGTAAAGACGTGATCTTCAAAGGGCAAGGACGAATATCTCCATCCTGAAAGCTTTTAAGAATATGAAGATGTTTCCCACCTAGGTTTAAAAGTGCCAGAAAGCGAATGCATTCAAGAGAACTAAAATTATTTCTAGAAAATTTTCTTAGATTTTCTGAAGGTTGATACAGGAAACTTGAATTGAACAGACTCTGAAAGCCACCGTCTTGGAAAGCTGAAAAACCACGCAATTGTTTCTATTGATCAGGAAGAAAAGCTGAGGCTGCATGCAATCTATTTCACAGTGTCGCACTCAAGAGTGTTGACAATATTAACATGCAGATTCTTTAGGGAAGAGGGACACCAGTCTGCAGTTGTGAGGAAGAGCATGCCCTGAGCCAGCAGCTGGCTTCTCCTCCTCGGATAGCAAGTCTAGGGTGCCCCGAGACCATGCTTCCCATATAGAGAGTGTCAGCATGTGGATTAGGAAATGTGTAATATTTGGTTTTTCCATCACCTTGTCTTTTATTGACCCAGCAAACAATTCATATTATACAAACTATACACTGAAAGGAAAATTTTGGTTAAGACTGGAGAGTGAATCTGAGAAGCAAAAAAGATGGAGTGTGTTTGTGTGTGTGTGCACGCTTTACTTTCTATTCATCTAGCTGAGCCCAGGAGAATGAGAGATGCGCGACTTAATAAAGGGATGTAATATGATCAAGAGCGCTTTTCCTCATCCTTTGTTCTAGCTGGATTTGAAGGTCAGGGTGATTTCGCTAACGAATGCCGCCTATGAGAAGCCACGGCAGAAGACAAAGATTTGCAAGGCACAAACAAAATAGGAAATTAAGGAGCTGGCAGCTTTTGCTCCTTACTTGCTCCTTCTTCCTTGTCCTGGTCCCGCCTCGCAAACTCAGCCTCCCTGCCTGAATCTTCCGGACCAAGAACAGGTGTTAGGATTTTGTTCTTCTGTTTTCAAGTAACAAAAAAGTCACTTGGGTTATCTCATCTGGGGGAAAAAGGAGCTTAAATGTAAGGCTGCTCATTTGAGGAACTGGGGCGGCTGTGCAAACCCTTCTTTCTCTTTCCTTCTGTCTCTCTTCATCCCTGTTTCATTATGCGCATCATCTCTCTGTTACACTCTCCACCTATTTATATCTTTTTGCTCCCTTAAAATTTCAGTTTGCTCATGGCTTTGGCTAGTCACAGGCCTATTCCATGTCATTCTTTCAAAAAAAAATTCCTATTTTGCTTTGATTTCAGATTCCCAAGATAGAGACTGTGGTTTGCTCAATTCATTCTTTTGTGTCCAGTCATGGTTCATGAATATTTGGTCACTGTTATGGCTTGAATTGTGTCAAAAGATATGTTGATGTCCTTACCCTCCCAATAGCTGTGAATGTGACCTTATTTGGAAAGAGGATCTCTGCAGATGTAATCAAGTTACGATGAGGTCATTGGGGTGGGCCTTTCATCCATTATGACTGGCGTCCTTATAAGAAGAGGGAAGTTTAGACACAGGCACAGAGGGAAGATGGTCACGTGAAGACTGAGGCCGAGATTGGGGTTATGTTCTCATTAGCCAAAGAATGCCCAGGGGTGCCAGAAGCTGCAAGAGGCAAGGAAGGATCCTCCGTGACAGGCTCCCTGCCAACACCTTAATTTTGGCCTTCTAGCATCCAGAACTGTGAGAGAATATAGTTGTGTTGTTTGAAGCCACTTGGTTTGTGCTACTGCATCACAGTAGTCCTAGAAACTAACAGTCAGTTGTCCAACCCTGATGCAAATATTTGGAGGGTGTCATATGTCCAAAATATGACACTTTTGCCCTTTGGCTGAGCTTGTGGGAAGACTTGTTTCCCGTAGAAATTGTGGGAGTAAGTAGCCGATGTCCATATTTCTTGTCAAGAACATACCTGGTAACTATTGCTGATAAAAATTCTTCTCAAAATAAGGGGGGTAGGGGGGGAGTCTGTTCTTTTTTGTCAGAAGTGCATGATTTATTCTCCAATTTCTGGAGAAAGGGGAAAATTTCAAAAGGAAGAAAAATCAGTTCTTTCTTCTAAAACTGGAACTAATGAAGTTCTTTCAAAACGTCTTTTTTTCCTCTACCCAAGTTCTCATACTTTTCAAAGAAAATTTAAATACAGGAAAGAATTCATACTTAACATTGATCATTTGTTGTTTTTTGAATTCTTCTGTTCTCATTAGCATCGTGGAAGGTACTATAAACTGAGATAAATCCCAAGAAAGAAACAGCCACAATATGCTATCTAACATTTCCCATTCAGTCCATTTATTTTTTTTTATTGAGATATAATTGACATGTAACATTGTGTAAGTTTAAGCTGTACAACTTGTTGGTTGATACATTTGTATATTGCAGTATGATAACTACTGTAGCATTAGCCTCTATCACATCACATAGTTGCCAACATGGAAGTAGGGAAATCAGGAAAGTGAAAATGTGGGGCAGTGGAGTAGAGAAAAAGGAGGGACCCTGGAATAGTTCTGTAAAGGGGCAGATAGTAAAGGTTATTGGCTTTGCAGGCTATACAGTCTCTGTCAAAAGCTGTAGCAAAAAAAGCAGCCATAGACAATATGTAAATAAATGGGCATAGCCCTGTTATGATAAAACTTTACAAAAACAGAGATATGGATTGGATTTGACCTGCAGACTATTCTAGAGGATAAGTGTATACACCTGTGGTGGTTTCTGACGAGATTTTTCATTGGTTTGCACCCAGCGTGGCAGTGTATAACATCCTATCCAGGAGGACACTGGCTCTAATGCCCTCTTTCCTTCCCTGTTTCTGCAAAAATGGGTCTCAGCTACAGTCAATTACAGTGTATGGGAACATGTGGTCAATAATAACACCTTCAGGGCGTGGAGGCATTACCCCAGGAGCACGGTGCCCCTTGAAGATGTGTTAAGACCTTCCTCTGCCACTTGGAAGAATTGAGAAACCCTCAGAATTTCAGTGTGTGCTGGAAGTCACACTTCGCCATTTGTTGACAAATTGCCATACAGATGTTCTTTCTCAGAAACAAAAGTAGCATGCTAAGCAGGGGGAATCCTTACTGCAAGTATATCAAGATGCAGAAACCAGTGTAGGTCAACAGCCCCACAGCAGCTATAATGGAGGCAGTATGATGTTACCACTGAACAAAAGTAGAGTGCATATGAGTGCCTCCTGGTGTCCCTGGATGCAAAAAAGAAGTTGGTTCCCACCCCATAAGGACGGGACACAATATACACTGTCACTGGCCATAGAGACACATAACTCATGATGCCATCCTGGCCAGTTTCAGAGGCGTTCACATGGTCTGCAAAACTCGCAATGGCCTTGCACCCACCAACACGTGCTCAGAATGTTACTACTTGAAACAACTCATGTGTGAGGTCAAAGATAGACTAGAGATACCACACAGTTTCCTGACCTCCCAATGCCCAAATGTCCCCAAGACCCTGTGCCATTAGACTGTATCTCAGACCTAAACCACTTCCATTTACAGTGGAGGATACCATCATAAAAAACAAACAACAACAACAAAAGCTCATTTCAGCCCCTATCTTCTAATGATGTGCTGGATCTGGCTTGTACTGGCTTGTTAGAGCCAAATGTCACATTTTCAGAAATTTTGTGAGCCAATTAACAACACACTGTAGTTTAAAATCAGCCATCTTGGGAGTATTTATTTCACAAACTTCAGCAAATACTACAAATCAAGATCTTTTTTTTTTCTTCAGAGAGCTGGATGTTAAATATTAACCAGAACCCTGTTCCTACCCAACTGCACCAGCCAAAATGTCCTTGCTTTTTATTCAGATATTCCACTTTCTTGAGCTGTCCAGCCACTTGATCACCAAGTTTCAGCCTCTCAATGCCTTTCATTTGGGGATCTACTGGTTTATCATCCTCCCCCTGCCACAGAACAACAAAGAAACAAAGGCAATCAGTTGTTATATCTCCCACCAACAACACATCTGGTCCACACATCAGAGAATCCATCTCATCATCACTCACAGTACTCCCATAGCAGTAACAGCTGTGATCACGACCATCACTCTACAGCCCAACCCCACCATCTACAGATCCTCCAAAAAGAGGGATAAAATGCTTTTAAAAGATTAAATTTAAAAGTGGGCATTTGAAAATATTTAGTGATAAATATTTTAATTCCAGGCTAAGTGAAAAGGAGCACATCCCCCATAAGAAATATAGAGTGAGACTAATTCCTCAGACAAGCTGCTTCTGCAAAGTTGAGAAGAAAGAGCAGCTGTGAATGTTGGCTTCAATCCAGTTTGATAAGTTAGGGATGGTCTGCTGCTGTTCATGGAAATTTTAATGTTCACAACTTTACTCTTTAAGGTCTATAACAGGAATTGTTTATTCCTCGTGGTTTTCAATTGATTTCTCTCCCACAGAAAGGGAAATAAGCCTTGTTCTAAATGTATACTCTTCTAGACTGCAATAATAACATAAGTGGATGAATCTTAGTTTTTATTATTTTTATAACTGCACTTCCTTTGTCCTATCTCTTATTTTTGTGTGTGTGCCTAATGAGACATAAAGAAATACTGACATAAAAGGGCTGATTTATCAATAGATTTTTCCTGAAATTTACACATAAAATGCTATTCTGACTGAAAAATCACTCTTATTAGCCAGTCATAATTTCTACCATTAGAGATTAATTCCTTTGGTTTAAGAAGTACTATTTTAAACCATTTACATTTTAATATGAACCAAATTATACAAAATTTGGAAAACTTACATTCTCCACATTACAATCTTTGAGTGCCCAGAGTTTATGAGGCCCTGGAGTACGTTAAAGGAATACAGATATGAAGCTTAGACTCGATCAAAAGAGATCATCCGAAGGATACACCATTCCTTTGAAGTGTTTCTGAAGATGGTACCAGGACAAGTTTTTCTCCATGTCAGAGTAAGAGGTTAGGTAATACGTCCAAGATCACACAGCTTGTAAATGGTAGAGCTGTGAGTTGAGCCAAGATCTAATTTCAAACCTCTAGTCTTTACCCTATATTGTGTTGCTTCGGGCAGTAGAAATGAGGGCTTAATCTCTGGTAATATGCAACAGTATCAGGAATTATGGAACAACTTCATCTTGAGTGACAGCCACTTCAGAGTATTAAAATTTTAACCGGTGTTCTGCAAAAGTCCTTGGCCAGGCAAAACATGACCTAAGGATTTCATTTTCTATTTCTTGAATCCCATGTATTAAGGACTGACAGGAAGGCAATGATGATAGTTTTCATTTCATAGTATGTGTATAAATTTGCCATGGTTGCCAAAACAGATTACCACAAACTGTGTGACTTAAAACAAGAGAAATTTATTTCCTTAAGTCCAAAATCAAGGTGTCAGCAGGATCATGCTTTCTCTGGAGGCTCTGGGGGAGGATCCCTTCCTTGTCTCTTCCAGCTTCTGGTGGCTGTCGGCATTTCTTGACGTGTAGCCACTTCTCTCTCTGCTCTGTCTCCACATAACCTTCTCCACTGTGTATCTGCATTATCTCTCTCTGCCTCTCTCTTGTGAGGATATTTGTGATGGCACTTAGGAACCATCCAGATAATCCAGGATACTCTCCTCATCTCAAAATCTTAACTTAATTGCATCTACAAAGACCCCTTTTCCCACTAAGTTACCATTTACAAATTCCAGGGATTGGGAGTTAATATCTTTGAGTAGTCATTAGTCCTTACATAATAGTGTGGTATTATATTTGGTGTAATCTATTTTCACTCACATACAGGAGAACTACATGTAGTGGTAGGTAGCTTTTCAGTCTATCTTGACTTTCTTGGAAAAAATGGATGAGATACTATTTTTTATCCCTTATCCTCCCCATATTCCTACCACCTTTCCCACTCCCTGTCCCCAATTCCACCTTTATCCCCTGCTGAACTGGGCCACATTTATAGGGAACTGTTTCTGGAGTACAGGTGAGCCATAGGCTGTAAGTAATGCTGCCCTTAGACCCAGGCTACTAGGGCCCCTGCTGTGGCTCCTGCACTTTGGAGGCCCCAGTGTGGCCTCACTACTGCTGCACCCCTCCCTACAAGGCAAAGAGTCCATGGGTCAAGGAGAAGTGACTACCTAGAGCTCATGTCCTACCCCTCCCATTCTAGACCACATTCTGGGGACCTGCAATCTTTAAATTCCCAGCTGAAAGAGCCCCCAAGTCTTTCCTCCAAATGATGGACTACACTGCCAGTGTAGACACCCCTAGCCCTGAGAGATGCCCAAGATGAGCATATTTAAGGTGTGAATTCACTTGGATGAAGAGACTGGAACATCTATATACATGTACTCCAGGCCAGAACTGAGTGTGGGAAGAGAAAGTGGAAGGAGGCCTAGGGCTGAGAGCTTCCATTCATTTTTTGACCCAAGGCCCTGAAATGTCAGAGGTGGACCTGGCTGTGAAGATGGGGATGGAGCAAAGCCAGGCATGGCCCTGAGCTGCCATTTGGCTTCTTCACGACATGGAAGGAGACAAGAGAATACCAGATAATTGTGAATAGCCAAGTAACTACTCTGCTGATTTAATTTCTACTAAATGCTTAAAATATGTAATGCTTGCTTTAATATGTTAGTGACCTTAATAATGTTCACACTTTTTGACTCAATAATTTCACTTCCTGATATTTAGTCCTTGAAAATACTTCAAAATACAGAAAAGGCTTTATATACAGATTATCATCCTCTCGATTTTTTTTAAGATTATACGAAAGAGAAACATGCCCAGTAATAGACACATGGCTAAATAAGCTGTGGTATATTGAAATCAACATAATGGAGCTTATGAAAACAATGTTTACAAGTTGTTTTAATAACATGGAAAATCCTTATAATGTTGAGTAAAAAAATAAGTTGCAAAATTATAACTACGAAATGGTCTCAATTACATAAAAAATAAGTCTAGAAAAAATGACTTCAAGGAAATAACCAAAATGTTAATTACCCACAGAAAGTAGGATTCTAGATTATTTTTATTGCACATTACAATTTAAGTAACAAATTGTCTACAGTAACACACATTACTTTTACAGCCCTATTTTAAAAAACAACATTAAAAATAAAACACTGAGGCCATTTACTCATGGTGTTTAACAGTTCCTTCCCAAAACCCTACTAGATGACAATAGAGAGTTTTTCTCTTTTTAAGGGCATAAAACCACAAAGAAAAAGAGAACAGGAAAGGAGACAACAGCAAAATAACTTGGGAAACTAGAAAGCTGGCAGATAAAAGGTAATTGATGGAGGCCAGCCTGGTGGCATAGTGGTTAAATTTGCATGCTCCACTTCAGTGGCCTGGAGTTCACAGGTTCAGATCCCAGGTATGGACCCACACACTGCTCATCAAACCATGTTGTGGCAGAGTCCCACATACAAAATAGAGGAAGATGGGCACAGATGTTAGCTCAGGGCCAATCTTCCTCACCAAAAAAAGAAGAAGAAACGGTAATTGATGATGTAGAGCTGGGAGAAGTGACCTTACCACCAGCAGTAGGAGGAAGCCAGGCTGATCCACAGAAAACCTCAGGAGGTGGAGGCACCCTATTATGTAAGAATGGGAGTACAGATGGGCTATGAAAACAAGAGGATGAATTGAAAATCTGTACAAAACGCATTTAAAGCCACAGAAGTGTCTCCCACTCCACCAGAAGACAGAGGTTTACTCTCTAAAAAGAGCGAACCAGAGACACTCTGAGCTCATTGCATAGGCAGAACTGAGGGTCAGCATGTCATATTGAAAATATGGGCATTAAGTAAATAGTGAGATCCCTGCTGGCTTCCTCCAGAATGCTGATAGAAAGGCTTACACCTTTCAGATAAGAAACTGACCAAAACAAGAGGAAAGACTTACATGTATTGAAGGTGGGGGGGTCCCTCAATAAAGAAGCCATCCATTAATAAGCCCTTCCCATTTATACATAATTATCGACCAACCTTTTATTGCCTCATTCTTAAAAATGAGTGGAAGCCAAGAATCATGAGTCATTTAAGGAAAGTCTCCAGCACAAAAAAAGGGGAGTTAAGACATCCAAAAAGTAAAAACTAATTCAGGAGAAACAGAAATATCGCAGTAAGCTGATAGAAACTTTGAATAAGCTATAATTGAAACCCTAGGGGAGGAAGATAGCATACTTAATCCACAAAATAAAAACACAAGGCTATAAATCTAAGAGCATTGAGAGAAAAAAGAAGACCTTTGAACTTTAAAAATAATATTATAGCAAAATGAAAATTTCCAAAGAAGTTTGAAGCAAAGTTAACTATTGTGGGATGAGTGGTAGAACCAGCCCTCAAATCTGAGTTTCCAGTATTCCTCTCCCTGCCTTCCCTCAGTGCCTGCCCCCAGTGTATTCTCATGGATGGTGGCTGTGGTTTAAAGAATTCATCTGGGGCATTCTAAGCCTCTCTCAGACTGTTATATTAAAGCACTCTAAGTTCATGAGCAAGGGAACTTTATTGCCAAACTCTGCCATTTGTCTGGAAATAGAAGAAAAGATTTCCCCTGCCCCCTGTTTTTCTCCTCATTCTTAAACGCATTCTATGTGATAATTTTATAATGCCAATTGATCACTGGATGTTTTATTTCCCTTTTCCAGGCAGCCTACACAAAATTGACTCTCATTTTATAGCCTTTGGAAATAGTAACTCAAATTAGGAAGAAGTATTGACATGCTCCCAGAGGCAATCCACAGCTCTAGCAGTAACTTTAACACCAGCCAACTCCACCCACAGATGCAGCCCCACCCTGAACCATTCTTTGCTCAGCCCTCCAATCTTCCAATCTCTTGAGATCATTAATTACCCACTCCTTCAGCACATTCATGCTGCACTTGTAGGTGCTGACAACACAGCCTGTCTCCTTTTATGTGGTTGTTTGAAACTTTCACAGCAGCCAAATCTCAGATTTAATCATTTGATTTCGATGCACTTTATGTAACAAATTGTAACAGCATTTAAGTACAGTACGACAGATCTGGGACTATGACAACACTGTTGATCAGTGCTATTCTCACAGCCAGAGGCCTGTCTTTGTGAAAAGTTAAATTCCTGGTTTTAGAAAGCTTTTGAACTTTTAATTTGGCTGTGTTGAAAGCTTTCACTTGTTTTTGTTGTCATCTGATATATACTGGAGTTCTAGAAAGACCAAATAACAATGATCAAACTGGCTTCTAGTTGCATTGAATCGGAGGCATCGTGTAAAACAAAAGTCCGTTAAAATAGATGTCCTTTACAAAGAAAGGGCAAGGATGTCCTGCTATGAAAAAGTTCAACACTTGAACCCATAAAACAAATGTGTCAGAGAAAGTCATTCACACCACTAAGATGCCTAATCAATTAGAATTTGTCAAAAATGAAATCCTTTAGTCCTCTTAAACCACACCCACACACTTCACAATTTATGAACTATATATTTCAGAGCACATAGGTTTACATTTACAAGAGCTACAATATTTATCAGATAGTTCCCAAAATAATTTTGCAAATATTATCTCCTTTGATCCCATTTACAACCCTGGGAAGCATGCAGAGCAGTTCTTATCTCCAATTTATAGGTGGTGAAATGGCTTGTTAAAATGAGTGAAAACAGGCTTCCTTCAAATAAATGTTCCTACTTTGCATATACCAATGTTTCTAGCAGTAGCTAAAAGAGAGAAGGAGCTCAATAAATGCTTCTGGGAAAAAAAATCCACATAAACCTGAAGAAAATATTCACTTTCAGAGTTATATCTTAAGGGATTTCAAAGAACAATGTTTGCAAGAATAATACATATGGTGAAATACTGATGCAGCAAGGGTGTTGATTTCCTAGCTTCCTGAAAGAGGCAAAAGGTCTCTTGAATCATATTCTGAACCTAAGTCAACCCTTAGATGAAATGTCAGCCTAGATTGCTGTATCTTTTACAATATCACTAGCTCAGAAATCAACAAGGTAAATAAGGTAAAACTTAACTAATGTTGGGCTACTTGGTGAATGGCCAGCCTTAAGTGGTATCATCTGAAGTACTGAAAGCTATCAAAGAAATGAAGTTAGTTCTGCTATTTTGAATTACACAAAGCAACTCAAAGAATGCCGACGATATGACTTTAGTGGAAAAATAAGTAAAATTTATTATTAACAAATAAAGTATTTCTTATAATTGTTGCATTGTGTGCATAGCTCTGTCACAAAGGTGCCACATTTTGTGGTGATCATCTGTTTCCATGGATAACCATCTCCACCTTCCACCCCCAGGATAGGGTCTTGGTACTGCCAGAGCCTCTCTGGTCCATGTATTAGAGAAACTCAATAAATGTTCCGTGAGTAAGTTAATTAATGAATAAATAAACTGCAGCTGAATGGTTGTTGGAAGCATCTTGGCAGAGAAAATAGCACAGGCTGTAGAGTCAGAAAAACTTGGGCTCACTTTCCAGCTCAGCCAAACAGTAGCTGCATGACCTTAAGTTTCTCAACCTCTCTGAGTCCCTCTTGTCTCAACTGTAAAAGGAGGGTAACAGTCAGTAAAAATGCCTAGTGTATAAGGTTGCTCTGGCAAGGAAATGAGACAATGAGGTAAGCACTTGAACTCTTTCCTCTGGTACCTTGTATGTGCTATGAATTTGCTTTAACTATTAAAAAATTTTTAACCAAGCAACCTAAACTTCAGAACTGAAAATAGCATAGCCCCGAATGATTAAGTCCTGAAATAGTAAAGTTCAACTAAATTTACTCTCCTCTTTCAATACGAAAGATAGAGAATGATTAATTAAAAGTGCATACCAGCAGCCATTAATTAAAATAACGAAATGAATAGTGCATGTGTTACCATCCATTAACACATCTCCATGAATATAGCTTTGATGTCAGTTTGATTATTAATTTTATTGAGAGTGGATATTCACTTGACTGCTTTAAGATTAATAAATTTGTCCCAGTAGTTTGTTGAAATTTGGACCCTGGGGTGATTTAATGACCAATTTCTACATAGGAAAAGTATGGTTCATAAAATAGCTTGGAAACCAAATTTAAGGCCAAAAATAACTGAAAGAAACAAAAACAAAATATTTGCAAACCTCTGTGGGGATTCCCTATTTCCATCATCGCAGAGGAAGAAAACCTGGCCCAGTGTGATTTCTGATTCCCTGTAAGGCTTTCTACAATGCAAATGTCATGCTGAAAATTTTGGCAATTGCTTTGGGGAAAGGTAAGTTGCCCAGATCACTGGAAAATGTTTTGACATTTAAGTGACCCTTCCATTCTGTTTTACAAAAGAAGTCCCAATTAAGCTCAGAGCTTTCCTCTTATTTACTATCCTGACCCTGGCTGGAAGCGAAGGCTGGGAAAAGTTGAATGCTATTCTTGCTGTGGGAACAGGGCTGAACGCTCTGCAAGAGGGAACAAAAACTCTAAGTCGCCTCCCAAGAAGATGAAAGCTGATGACAGTTGCTGTTTTTCATGAAGTTTATCACCATTTCCCCCAGCACTTTTTTTTCCCTTGGCTGTGGCCCAACACAGATGCTCGCTTCAGCTGGCGGTACACAGGGAAGAGTCTAGTGCTGGAAGGTTCTGGTCCTGGTTTTGCTACTAATTTATCATGTAACGTTGAATAAGCCTCTTCATCCTTTAGAACCTCTGTTTCCTTATCTATTCAACAAGGGGGTTGCACCGATGATTTCTGAGACTCCGTCCAGCTCCAATATTCTGTGGTGTGTGCATTTGTGGTCAGGAGTACAGGAAGGAGAAGGCAGAACTTGTGTGATGACGTGATTCCTCCAAGTAACCAACAATCTCCTGCTTCCAGTAGAAACCCAGGTGTTGGAATGGAACAACTGGGAGTGGGGTGGGAGGCAGACTCTACAGTTACTCAGCTCCAGAGTCCAGAAATGAGACACAAGCCCCAACAGGTGCAAGGGGGCTCTGGCAATCTAGACAGAATTTGATTTCCAGACTTACTTGAAGTAATAGTAGACAAAAGGTGTCTCTATTTCCTCCCTAGTGCTAATTAGAATTTTTTTCTTGCACGTAGTGGAAATCATACCAAAGTAGCTTGAGGAAAAATGTGGAAATGGTTATATGAATATAATCTGGACCTAGGAAAGAGCTGGAACTATGAATCCCTCAGGAACCTAGGCAGTACTCTTACTTCCCTTGTCTCTGCTTCTTTCTGCATATCTCATTTCTCCCACACCTCCCCTCTTTCTTTTGGTCCTCCTCCTCCTCCTCATTCTTCTCCCCCATCCCACCATAGGCTTTCTCTACTCTCCGTCCACATAGAGAAATGTGAACCCTCCACTGCTCCCAACTTTAGATGTTACAATTGTGCTTACATCCAGAGAAGAGCTGGCCTCTCTGAATCAATTTCCAATTTCCCTGGACAGAGATACTGACTAGACCAGGTGTCTATGCCTTGTCCAACTATGGCCAAAAAAAGTTGGTGGGGGTGGAGGGAGCTCTTGGGCGCATGTGAATAGATAACGGTTCTAAAACATCCACTGTAAGGCCTAATCTTAAGTTCTCCTCAGATATAAAGCAAACAATCACTGGATTCCATTTGTCCGTTTGAAATTGATCATGTGAATGTTCAACCTCACTCACCTTCATAATGTATCTAATGGTCCAAATATTTTTTAAACTATCAAGGTTGACACATTTTTTAAAATAGTATGATGCAATTAACCACAATTGCATTTAAAATGAGAGGTCTTTAAATGCCTTTCAAAATCTTACAGATTTTTAGTAGTTGCTGCCACTCGGTTCACATAATTCAGAATACTAGACTCGAGAGATGATTTCCTCTGGAATTTCTTCTTGAAATAATTCACTCAGTTAATATGAACCATTGTTCTTGAGTTGCCTAATAGGTTATGTTTATAGCTTGTATTATACGAAGATTCCAAATTGATGTCAGGACGCTGAGAATAGCTTCAGGAATTGCAAGAAGGAGGAAAGAAATGGTCAGAGATATTTGAACACTTCTTTCCTTGGGCAGCATCCAAGAAATGATTGTTGGTTCCTATGAGAGATTTATAGATCCCTTCCTTTCTTAGCTACCAAAGCATACAAATTTATTTCTACTTACTCATTTATTCACTCAGCAAGTAGTTATTTGTTGTCTACTCTGCAAAAATAATAATTTGCTAAACTCTTTCTTCCACATGTAATCAGATTGGTCGTTTGTTACCAAGAGAAGAATGCACTCCACCATGCTCAATTATGAGTCACTGTAGAGTCATTAGACATCTAATAAAATACATTTTCACTATTTTATAAGTTTTTTGCTCCTGAATTAAAAAGATTATGTTGTAACAAAAATTCAAATGTTAGAGAAATATATAAAACAAAAGGTAAAATTCCCCTGTAATCACATCCTTTCCTCTCTTAATAGTTTGCTCATAAATTCTGATAGATTTTTTCCTATGCAAATACTCATACAAATTAAATGTGCACATAATTCACAAATATATGAATGCACATAAGACACATATTTTTATAATAGAATCAAAATGTATATATTATCCTGCAACTAGCTTTGGTCATTTATCAATGTATTATAAATACTTGTTCTTATCTACCTAAATCTTTTCAAAGGCAACATGGTGGTCCATTATTTGAACACAGCAAATGTCTTTCAAACAATCTCCTAATTATATCCATTTTGGGTTATTTCCTTTTTTTTCTATACAAACAATACTACTGTGGACATTCTTATATTTATGTCTTTGTTCACTTGAGTCAGCATTTCTGAATAATGAAATCCTAGAAATGGAATTGTTAAATCAAAGGGCATATAGAGTTACCACTCAGTAATAACTGCCAAATGGCTTTTGAGAAAGCTTTTACCAAATTATAACCTCACGTGGAGTTCATGGCAATGCCTATTCCCTACACTCTGGCCAGCGCTGGGTGTCTAATATATCATTGCTACTTGTCCAGGTGAAAAAAGGTTATTTCAGTGTTTAAATTTGCATTTCTGAGCAACACATATTTATCTTTTGGGGGGGGGATTTCTTCTGACACTACCAATTTATTATTCTTTGCTCATTTTCTATTGGATTAGTCTTTTTACACTGATTTTAGTGTGCTTTATATACCATTGTTGTTAACCCCTTGTTATGTGCACATATATTGCCTTTCGTATAAACTTTCATGGTTTGTCAATTGTCTTTCAGCAGGTTTATGCTCTGGACCTAATACAAAAAATTTAAAACTTTATGTAATCAAGAGTTTCCATTTTTCCTTTATCTTCTGGTTTCCATCTCAACTCTTCTTATATTAGCTTTCTGTGCTGCTGTAACAAATTATCACAAATTGTGTCTTAAGACAACTGAAAATTATTGGCTTGCAGTTCCAGAGGTCAGAAGTGTTAGTTAAGGTTTGGAAGGGCTGCATTCCTTCTGGAGGTTCTAGGGAAGTATCCATTTTCTTTCCTTTTCCAACTTCTAGAGGCTGCCTGCATTCCTTGGCTCATGGCCCTTCTCCATCTTTATAGCTAGCAGTGTAGCATTTTCAACTTGTCTCTCTCTCCTCTGCTTCCTTCATCACATTTCCATCTCTGTCTCTGACTCTGACCTTACTACCTCCCACTTATAAAGACCCTTGTGATTACGTTGTGCTCACTCAGACAATCCAGAATAATCTCACCATCTCAACATCCTTAATTTAATCAATATGCAAAGTCCCTTTGGTTATGTAAGGTAACATATTAACAGGCTTCAAGATGTAGGACATAGGGGCCAACCCAGTAGCATAGCAGTTAAGGTGGCATACTCCACTTCGGTGGCCCAGGGTTCACAGGTTTGGATCCCTGGCACAGACAGATGCATCGCTTGTCAAGCCATGCTGTGGCGGTGTCCCATATAAAGTAGAGGAAGATAGGCATGGATGTTAGCCCAGGGCCAGTCTTCCTCAGCAAAAAAAAAAAAAGAGGAGGATTGGCAATGGATGTTAGCTCAGGGCTAGTCTTCTTCACAAAAAAATAAATAAATAAAAAGAAGTAGGACATGGACATCTTTGAGGGGCCATTATTCTGTCTACCATACTTCCAAGTCAAAATATTATAAACATCATTACCCATATTATCTTCCACTATATTGTGATTTTGATTTTTATAATTAGAGCAATTCCACTGCTGGGTATTTATCCAAAGAACATGAAAACATTAATGTGTAAATGTATGTGCACCCCTAAGTTCATCGTGGCATTATTCACAATAACCAAGACTTGGAAACAACCTAAGTGCCCATCAAGGGACAAATGGATAAAAATGATGTGGTATATATACACAATGGAATACTACTCAGCCATAAAAAAAGGTGAAATCTTGCCATTGGTGACAACATGGAGGGACCTTGAGGGTATTATGCTAAGCTCAATAAGTCAGAGGGAAAAAGTCAAATACCATATGATCTCACTCATAAATAGAAGATAAAAACAACAACAATGACAAAAAACAAACACATACATACAGAGATTAGATGGATGGTTACTAGAGGGGAAAGGGAGAGAGGAGGGCAAAAGGGGTGATTGAGCACATGTGTGCAGTGACAGTTGGTAAATAAATAAATAAGAAAAATCTAGACTTTATTTCAGTATAGCATTTATTTAAACCTCATAAAAATAAACAAATAATAAACTTGCCTCCCTTGTATTTCTAGTGCTTTCCTTTCTTTGTTTCTTTCCTTTTACCAATAAGCTTGCTGAAGCCTCACACATTGGACAGACAAACAAACAAATAAATGAAAAGCACTCTTGACCCTGTATCTCTCTCTAGTTACTCCCCACCCCACCCCTACCCTGCCCTGCAACCTTTGCTTCTCAATTAACCTCCTCCGGGGCCCAGTCTGCACTCCTGGTAACATGACCTCATCTTTCATTCTTCAGCCCATTGGAATCAGGCTTCTGTCATCTCACATCTCTCACTGAATTTTCCAAGTGTCCTCCCACCTCCAGTCTTGTTCTCCATCCTCATTGCTGCAGCCAGAATGTTCTTCCAAAATTCAAACTAGTCATGTCACTTCCTGACTTAAAACTCATCAAAATTTTTCCATTTCCTGCAGGATGCAATGCAAACTTTGTGGTGAGGTGTACCTAACCCTACAGGTTTGGACCAGTGGGGACCTCTCTATGTTTCCCTCTGCCAACCTCTGTGCTCTGGGCACACTGAACAATTTGCAGTTCTGAGGATTCCCAATGCCTTCTCTTTCCTCAGGCTTTTAATCCTGTGCTCCTCTACCCGGAATAAACCACCCTTCTCCATACCTGCCAGCAAAGGGCCACCATCTTCCAAGACCCAACTCAAGCATTACCTCCTCCATAGAGTCTTCTCTGACCAGCCTTCCTACCTCCCAACCCATGTCCCATAGACCAACCTTGTTGTGTCTTTATCAGTACCTTTATTATTCTCTCCAAATTATAGACACTAGGAAGACAGTGGGGATTATTTGGGGTGGCTTTTATACTCTCTCAAACTTGATTAGCTTCTCCACCCTAAGCCAATCAAAATAAATACACAATTACACAAGGTGTTTGCCATGCAAATGACTTCTCCAGATAAGTTCCTTCCTACCCCCCCCCCAAACAATTCCTCTCCCTAAACTCCTCTATATCTGTCAGGTATGTGGGCAGGAAATAGACCCTATTCTACATCTATAAATAAGAAAGGAATTGATTACAAGGATTAAGTGCTTACAAAATTGTTGGAAGGGCTGGAGGAGAAGAATTCAGGGAGTGCTTTTGGTACTATTGGGTTCAAGAACACTCTGCCCCAGGAATCAGGAGGACACTGCCATCAACCCAACTGCTACAGGCACCACAACTGTCTTATGACTCCCACGATGCAGGTGACAGGTTGATTTCAGCTGCTATAACTGCCTCTCAACATTCACAACTCTGAGCCTAGCTTATCAGCAGGAGTGACAGGAAGATGGCCTTGGCCTCTCTTCTGCTTTCCCAGTTTCATGCAAATGCATCTATTTGGTGGAACCTATTCTACACTGAGAACATTAGCTGCAAGGGAGTCTGTGAAAACCAGACTCACACTTTCTAGCCTTTTACAACACAAGACAGAACATACAAAGAGGTGGGAATGGATGTTTAGGGCCAAGTGACAATATCAAACTCCCCCTGATGTATAAAAATTTTAGAACCACCACTGCTCTGTACACAACTGAGTGAGTACTTAGAACATTTTCCTGTGGTTGTTTATTGTCTGCCTTCCCTTACAAGACTAAGGTCCTTGAAGATGAGGACAGTGTCAGCTTCATCTCTATGTCACAGTGCCTCAAGACTAGTCTGAAAGCAATGCACAAAACAATGAATTAATAAATGCGCACAGGGGCCGCCCGGTGGTGCAGCGGTTTCGTCCGCGCTTGGCAGCCCAGGGTTCGCCGGTCCGGATCCCGGGCGCCCGCCGACGCACTGCTTGCTGTGGCGGTGTCCCATATAAAGTAGAAGAAGAAGGGCAAAGATGTTAGCCCAGGGCCAGTCTTCCTCAGCAAAAAGAGGAGGATTAGCGATGGATGTTAGCTCAGGGCTGGTCTTCCTCACAAAAAAAAAAAAAAAAATGTGCACAGACAGCAAACCAATCTTGTATACACATCCCTGCTCGCCTCACTACACACCCCTTACCCCACTTACCCTTAAGACGCACGCAAAAAGCAAAGGAAGAAATCAACCTGTCTCAAGAGCATAGATTTTGGAATTAGAAAGGTCTGTGTTCAAATCTAGGTTCTGTGTAATCTTGAGAAATATGTCCTCTCTGAGCCTCAGTTTCTCTATCTTTCCTTCGTATAGAGGCCCTTGGTAGAAGTACTGGATGAGGCCATGCATGAAAAGCACATGACAGAGGAGCATGGACTAGCTTTTTGCACTGCCCCCTTCCCCCCAAATCCCACCCTTTCTATGTCTCTTAGCCCTTTTCCTGTATCTGCAACAGGAAGGATAAGAACAAGAATAATGTAATATGAAAGACTGCACGGAACATTGATTTGCACATTTTTCTGTCATAACTAATCATCTTAATTACTTTGTCCCTTTAGAGTCTTTTATCTGAATATTTCAAAGGACTTTACAAGCAAGAATTACGATGCATAATTGATAACTACAGTAGCTGAGGTTTAGGGCTGAGTGATTTGTCAGTTTTCTTGTGATCCTCGTAAAACCAGCAGCCTACCAGGTTTTTTGCTGTGCTTTCTTTTCTTTTCTTTCTTTTTTTTTTTTTTTTCTTCAGTGTTTTAGTTGCTGTTTAAAAGCAGATTATCTGCAAAGGCCTTTTTAAAGATGGATTGTCATCAAGTGGTCTGACCAAAATTACATGTTTAAGGGCAGAGAAAGATAAGAACTGGGGAGACAGGAGCTGAACTATCAGATCTTTTTTCCGTTTCTAACCTGCTGTAATTTAGGGATCATTTTGCATTTTATTATGTAGTTTATTTTATTTTATTTTCTTCATGATGAGGGGAGAGAGTCACAGACCCAATGCTTATCCCCAACTCTCCCACTAGTCAGCTGTGTTAAGCCAAAATCTCTGAGTTTTGAAGTCTCATCTCTAAATTGATGGAACTGGGTGATCTCTATTCTAGCTCAATGGTTTTGTGAGTCTTTATGTACAACTCCTAGGGTCCTGCACAGAGAGGGATCAACTGTACTTTTCATCAGTGGCACACGAGAAGCCAAAAATACCATCTCTTTACCTTCCTTTCTGAGTAGAAGCAGCAGTAGGCAGCAAAGAAAGGCAAATCACTCTTTATTCTTGCCAAGGCCAAGGCAAAGAAGCCATAGGGTTGGGAATTGAGAGTCACATGCAGCGACCAACAAAGCTGGGGAGGAAGCTGAGAAGGCAGCTTACAGCCAAGATGCTGAGATGCTCAGGAAAGCCTGCCCATTCCCAGCCTGGCAGGCACCAAATACAGTTGAGCTGTTGATGGTTTTGTTTACTGATACAATCCGTAGTTCTTTACTCTCATAAAATTCCAAATAATTTAAATTTTTATGCAGGAAGCTTCTATATAATGACTTGGCCCCTTCTACAGGCACATCTAAACTGTGTAGGCACGCAAAGAACCAAAGAAAAAATGTTTTAAAAAAAAGTCAGAGAATTATAACACTAAAAGGGGACCTTTGAAAATGACTAATCCAACTCTTGTCCATCTTTATGCCCCTTCTTCTTTATGGATGATAAAAAATGAGGATGAAGAGAGAGATTAGATTAGAAGACCTGTGTCATTCCGAAGTATATATTCAGACTGGGCCCAACCCAATCATTGTCCATTTGGTCAGAACTTGCCCCAGGAGGTACAGGCTGGAAGCATCAGAGGCCCCAGGAACTCCTATGTGTGAAATCTTCATTGGTTTTATTGTCTTTGGTCTTTTGGCCAAAACCCTTCCACAAGTACCTCTCCCGTTTCAAGCTCTGCCCATGCAGTTTCTGACCCTGTAGAGCAGTTCACTTGAGAAATCAGACATTCCCATAATCAGATTTTGTTAGAGTAATAATAATAATTTTTAAAAACCTGATAATCCCAGGGGCTTACTCAACAACAAGCATTTATTTCTCACTTATGGTTCTGCAGGTCAGCTGGGACTCTCCTTGTCTCTGCTCCATGTGTCTTCTCATTCTGGGACACTGGCTGAAAGGGTAGCCCCCATTTAGATATCCTGTACTCACGGCAAACAGCAAGAACAAAAGGCTGAACTAAACCACACAGCGTATGTAAGTTCCTGTTTGAAAGGGCATAAATCATGTCCATCTACATTCTATCAGCCAAAGAAAGTCATATGGCCCATCCTTACTATGGGACAGAAAAGCGCCATCTACTTGGCATCCTG